>BSYO01000006.1:5194374-6632785 GCA_033239525.1 Nepenthes gracilis
TGCATTTTGTTTCCTTTATTGTATTCGCTCAATTGTGGGTTTACAAAGACTCGGAGTCCTTGGTATTTTTGAGCGAATGCTCTTGTGGAGCGTCAAACAGGAAGAAGGCAGACATTTATTACAAACTTGGGGCCTTTTGATGCCTGCCCGGTTGCATGGTATTAGGCATAACCAAAGACTCCACGAGTTGAATGGAGTGGCCGGATGAATCTTTTTATGCTCTCTGACAAAACTTAAGGCATCATTTTTTGGCATTCAGTCGCAAGCCATGGGTGAAGTGGCGAAAAGATTATAATCATTTGCAGTGTTCGAAAAGCATTTGTGCGTTCCAAGATGAAAGAATTAAAGACGATTTTCTTTCTGGGCTATGGACAGATGGCTGGTTTCAAGACTGAGAGGATGAACTATGATCTGCCCCGCCACAAGGAAACTTTTAAGATGTAACATTGGCCTAGCCTTGAAGACATCGGCAGAAGGCAAATTGTAATGATGAATGAAGTAAGTATAGAAGATGTCATATTTTAGGCAGTGTGTTTGGCCGGGATTGCAAAGATCTTGGATGTCATAGTGCTTGATGATGTGATCCCAACCCGGCCTTAGAAGGTGCTATTAGACAATCCTCCAAACAGACGGCCGTCCGCTGTTTGAATATGTAATCTTTGGTGATTGAGCCGATTATGAAAAGGCTATGAAGGGAGAAGGCAAGGAGAAATGGGCCGGAGGCCATGAAGGATGAGATGAGTTCCCTTCATGATTTTTGATTATTCATGTCCTCCATACGAGTGGTACGCCCGGGCTGCCGACCTTGAGGTGGAGCAAATGGATATCTTCCTCCATGGAGAACTTGAGGAGGAGATTTACATGGATTTTGAGGCTAAAGAAAAGGAAATGACTGCCATCTATGGCTTAAAACAAGCTCCTCGCATACAAGAAGTTCGATGATTCAGGATTGCCTTGTGTATTTATGCGAGAGGTTTGTGATGATGATTTTGTCATCTTTCTCTTATATGGGATGACATGTTAATAGTTGGGACGAAATGTTGGCTAAAGAAGTGAAGGAAGCATTTTGGATCGGCGGAAAAAATTCAGGAGTTAGAATTGTGCGCGATCGGAAGGCAAAAAGATTGTGGTTGTCTCAAAAACTACCTTGAGAAAGTGCTTCAACGATTCAACATGGATGAATCTTATCATTACAAACCGAGCAATGAACGAAAGACGTTCCCTATTCTTTTGACTAATGTATGCCCTGGTATGCACCACCGACAAAAGCTCATGCCGTTGTTTTTTTCATCGAATCAGGGCAAGGAGCATTGGTCCGCGATTAAATGGATCATTTGATACATTAGAGGAACCACCAAGAGGTGCTTATGTCTTGGAAGTGACAAACCACGGTTGGTGGGATATTCAATGCGGACATGGCCGGAGACATTGACTCACGCAAATCACATCATTATTTGCCCTTTGCGGGCGGAGTTTCTTGTGATCCAGAAAAGTGTGTAGCTCTATCCACAATCAAATTATTGCAATTACTGGAGGTGTGCAAGGAGATGTTGTGGATGAAGAAATTTGTTGAAGTTGGGTCTTCAACGGGAGAAGTACAGTGATTCGTGATAGTCGAGTGCAATACATCTCTGTAAGAACTCTTCATTTCACTCGAGATCCAAGCACATTGATGTACGGTACTATTGGATAGTGACGTGCTAGAGGCTTGCAAGAATAACTAAGATTCTACCAAGGGAAGAATGAAGTATCTTTAAGAAAGCCGTTTAATGGATCCAACTTCCTTGCGTGAGGGGAAGTTTGTTGGGGATCACTCCCGTGAAGAAGTTCTAGTAAACCGAGAACTAGACCAATAGGTCTCATTGGTGATTTTGGCGGTTAACAAAACCATCTTGGAAAGTTAACCGGTCCTTTTTTCTTTGTAGAGATATGTGATCTTTCTGTCTTTTCTATTCTATTGTAGGATAGGATTAATTCTATCTTTAGGTGATGTGTGTGAGATGGATTAAAACCTAATTTCTGTGCGTGAAATAGGTCTTTGATAGATGTATGTGAGAAGAAGAGAAAACGGTGAATGAGTGCTCTTGATTTCTCTTTGTTCTCTCTTTATTGTATCCAAAATCTCATATAGTGAAATACGTTTATAATGAATATTGTCCCGTGGTTTTTCCCTTGATTGAAAAGGGTTTTCCACGTAAAATATTGTGTTCATTGTTCATTCTTTATTCCTCTTCTTTGTTGTTTCATTGAATCGGGAAAGTATTCCGCCTCTCTTTCCCAACAATAACTGTGCAAAATTGCGCTCGGATTTTATAGAAAACTGGCCTGCTACCTGGGCACGGGCACCAATCTTACACTAGTTGCTCACCAGGAATTTGCCAGTCTCCTCCACAAGTGTTGATCACATATGCATCAATTGCCTAGCTCTGTCAATCCATTGCTCAAGCCCTCATAATGTACCCATCAAGCTGCCAAGTTACCCAATTTTACGGAACCACCAAAAAAACAAAAAGGCAGCTATGTGCAATGAGTCTTAAGCCTCACATGGGGTGACCCACTCCAACACCCTAAATGTCCCAGGAGAAAGTCATCATTGCTTAAGCTGGTATAGGATCCAGGGAGTGAAAAACGAGAGCAAGCTAAGAGCTTAGAATGAAGGAAAGAGGATAAGATTCCCTAACCTAGGGAATTCGTGAAGATTGGTCTACAGAAGGTCAATGTGTTAGGGATTTGAGAGTTCAGTAATAGTAAAAAAATAAATATCACATAATAAAATACTAGATTTGCATAAAAAAATTCCAAAGAAGAAAAACATGGGTATAGGAGAAAAAAATTTACTATTTTGAAAATATGGTTAGAAGATGTGGCAACAATTGTGCTTCCAAAGCTCTCGGAAAACCCTGGAACAGACATTTATTACAAAACTAATGGGCCAAACTTTTTAACAACTAATTTTCATTCAAAATTTACATTATCACACCGAAAACTTTTTGGTTTAGGCCTTTTAACATGCCAGCCTCGTAAACTGAATTTGGTTCACACTTAGCACAGTGCAAAACATGTGTCACATTGTGATCAATGATGACAACTATATTGTTTCTTGGTATAGGGATGGTGCCCTTTGATAATTGATTTAAGTTATTCATCTCCATGAACTAAAATTGCATAATACATGAAATTCTGCTACTTTATGGATCTCTGCCATCTATGCTAAGTTTGCATTATGATTCATTGCCTTGCAGATAACCGTTGTCTAAACATGGATCCTATACCGAGTTATATGGAACCTGTTCCAATCGGTGTTGAGAGTCTTATGCATTTTATAACGGATCCTCAGTTGATGCCACCAGCAATAGCCCCATACCCCACCTTTACAAACTCCAATGTGGATGAGCCACCATTGCCCCCGGTTGTGAAGAAATCCCCAATTCCGATTTCTACTGCTCATAGCTTCATTGCACCATCTCCAAGTACGTCAGCAACCAGATAGGTCTCATATTTCTAAATGCGTAATCCCTGTTTCTGTTTATACTTGTCTTTTCTTTCTTGTCTGGTTTTGATGGAGTAGTGTTGCATTTTTTGTATATATAGCTTTGCTCGTTGTTTTATAATGTAATATGTTTTCTAATATGCTTAGGTTACCAGATATCTAATAGTCATGAATCATAGTTATGGAAATCCTGTCAATCCTAGAGTTACACCCCATATCAAGTGTATTGGATTGTCTAACTATCTATGTTATGGATTTAAATGTAGTGTTATTAATTTATTGTATACCTGGATAAAAATTCAGCACGGGAAACTATTAGTCTAAGGCGAAGCAAGTTTGGGATTCTATAACCTAATTTCTACACACTACAATAGAGATAAAATATGAAATAGTCATTAATGTTTTCCTTCAATAACTTCTTCGATATTTAAATCAATATATTTTATTAGCGAAATTAGAAATTAGATAACATAGATTAAGCAAGTATATAAAATAGGCAAGTCACTATATGCTAGTAGTCTAACAATGGTATAAAAGAAGACCTCGGCCTTGCATGAAGACTATCTACCTCCTGAGGAGAAAGAGTGGATAGAGCTATAGATGGGTGTAAAGTTCCCTAGCTCTTGAAGTAGATGAGGCTAATGGAAGGTTCTACGCCAATCCTAGGTTGATCCTTCAGGTTAGCTCATGTCAATGTTGTGGATTATGATAGCCGTGGGTTAGACTAGAATAAAGAAGGATCGGATAAGTTTTTTCATGCAGGCTATAATATATATATATATATATATTTTTAGAAAAACATGATATTCTATTTTCTTAAAGGTGGAGTATCTTTATGTTAGTAGATGCTTGTATGTGTAAATGTAAATTTAACTGTAATTTATTTAATTTTTGTATACTTAATTTAGCATATCCATTTCTTTTAGAGAATCCCCTCTTTTAGAGGAGGGCAAAGCTTCTTAAAGGGTGTCTTTTGGTAGAAAATGGGTTGGCTGATTTTAGTTGATTTCATAGTCATAATGATCATCCGATTAATATCACAACCATCTAGCCCATAGTTCTTAAAGCTCGACACATCTCTAGGGATGTCGAGGCTCATGACCCTCCTGCAGGCCCTTAGTCTTGCACCATGTCCGGGCTCTTTGTCGGAGGACTTTGGCTTATCTAGCAATTGATTGTTTCATCATAAACTCCAGCCTTTTTTGGTTAATTCAAGTGTTCTACCATGAGCTGATGTATTTAAAATTAAAATGTTACAGGCTATTTATAATTCAAACGAGACCTTAATTTTTCAAGAATTTTTCAGGACTCATCATCATTGGGCATCCCTTTCCTAACTATGGCCTCTTTGTTTAATCAGAATATTTAAATTATTCAATCTCAAAGGGTAAGATTCGATCCCAATTCTCATTAGAACAATGCGATTAGGGTTTTGTTGACATCTGCATAATCTCTTTCTAAATTACTATTTTCTGCAACTTGATTATCATCTTTTAGCTGTATCAAAACATTTTATATTTTTTAATGTAAGATTTCTGAATAGTATATTTTGTCAATTTAGAGAATTATTTCAAAACATCAATCTGGATTTGTTTAAAAGAAAAAATCAAGTGTGCCCCCCTAATTAATCAATAAAATGGTAACATGGATTGTGACAGTGTGCATGCATATGAACAAGACATCTGCATTGGTTGAGGGGTTCTGTATCACACTGACATAATACAGGGTCAGTGTCGTAGGTTCTTAACCGTTCGAATCAAATCAAATGACTAAGGACTGCTTTGATTTTTTTTTGTTTAAAAATTAAAAAAACATAAAACTGCTCGGCCATTAGATTCGATTCAAATGGTCAATGACCATGTGGCGTAGGATTTCTCGTCTCAAATCTGCATGGTTGTCCAATACAAATAGAATAACCAAACTAAACAATTCAATTTCAGTTCAAAATGTTGTAATCTTTTCAGGGTCAGTTTCAATTTTAACTTTATATATATAATTTATTCATCTAATAGGGTTTTAAAAAATGGGTAACTCAAACCGAAGCGAACTACATTAAATATATTATATACACATTTGAAAATAATTTGATAACAATCAGTGATTTTTAAAAACCGTTGCCCCGAACCAAACCTGTGGTTGACGGGTTAATCTGTTTGGTCGTTCAATTATAATTCAGTTTTTATCGAACTAATTTGACCGGTTCAAAAAAATAAAATAAAATTTGCTATACTTCTCCTAACAAGTAGAATTATTTAGCTAATGTATTTTATTTGCCTTCTAACCATAAGAAAAGAATTAAATTAACAAATCAATTAAATTTTTTTAAATATTTTCTATAAGGAAAAAAATCGTCAGAAAATAACAGGCATCCCTAATGTTCTTATCGTTGAATATTTCTCTATACGTGGCTTTTAAACAAAAAATATAGATTTGGTATAATATAATATTTGTATTGTATTATTTTAAAATACTAACCAAATGATAGCACCTTCATGCATTTATGTACTTAATTAAATTTAGAATAAATTTCGAAAATAATTATATATTTTTTTGTCTTCTTATTTGTTCAATTTCTTGTTAGAATATAATTTAAATTAGAATTTTTTATTCAAATCAATTCCAAATATAAATATTAGACAATATTAGTTTTTATTTTAATTCCATTTTCTTTCAATTTTTGAAAGTCAAAGAGGAACGAGTATATACCGTTTTGCCCCTCATTTGACTCGCTCCCTAATTTCCAACAGCAATTGATAGCATATTAGATAGGGGTATTTTTGTACTTTCACTTTTCCTATGCAAATATGATAATAGTAATGTTTATTTTTATTTTTATTTTTAAGGCAATGATGCTTCTCGTTAGAACATTGATTTATGATTAATTTGAATTATTTCTTTAACGCACCATCAATTATATTGTTATTTGAAATTCAGTATAAAATGTCACACTTTTAGTTGGAATAAGTTTGGCCTAAATTGATTTTTAAATAAATTTAGAGAATTTTAAAAAAAAAAAAATGTTTAATGCTTTTTTCCTTGTACTCTAGCATGCTTATGCTTGTCGGACGCACCTACACAGTCATATGGGATATCATTTAATCATCTTACTGAAATTTTAAGCAGTTTGAATCTGATAAAAATAAATATGAGACCAAAACAGTTCTTTAGTGACAACAAACCATGGCAGGTTAGTGTCAGCCGACTCAATTGTGACTATCAACACCCACCGGCTTGGTGAATATAAGAAATCGAGATTGTTGAACCCAATGGAGTAGACATGTCAGCATTACCATTAGGAAAAGAACATTAAGCACTTGTTTGGTTAAAAGGCAGCGTGTTTTTCGTGCATGAAAAAATATGGATTGAGTAAAAGTTGATTGAACTAATTGTTGGCCGTTTTTAGAGGATTGCTTAAGAATTTTTATTATTGGTTAGACAAATATTCACCATAGATGATTTTTTAATCGCTCGATACCTATACTTTATCTATGTAATTCTTGCTTAAAAAAGATTATTCTTCATCAATCCAACTAGCATTTAACATTTCGATTACTGTTGATTGAATTGCGATAAAAACTCTTTGCAATGACACTAAGTTCGACACTGATTACGGATAAAATACACTTGCATCCTAATTTCAAATACATAGCTAATAAAAAATAGTCCCATACCAATCGTTCATTTTGTTGTCGGTCTATTATTTAGTACTATCACAAGGAAGTGATTCTCCCCATTTAAAGATCAATAGGGCATTGGCCCCATTTCCGTCACAGCTTAAGATAGGGGCCATGTAGTTGGATTTTAACGGTCCATAATTTTTAACCCTCTAATAAAATTCAGACATATACAAACTTCGGCGTCACGTAAGTTTCCTATAAAACATCATGGCCCACTCACATTATTATTTATAGTATTTAGAATCTAAGTAAATATATTTAAATTTAGATATTATCTCTAATCTGGATGAACTTTAGTTTAGATACACATCACATTTATAATTTATTAAATAAGAATTATCTATCTCTTTATTCTATTTGTTAATATTGCGTAGGACTATTAATATAAGTAAATAAAAATAATATAATATTATCAAAATAACTAAATAATATGTCTCTTATACTATTTCATAATAAAAAAAAACACTGCTCATATATAATTACCCAAGCACGTTCCCTGCATGGATTCGCGTCCACCACCTGCACATGCAGCCACGTGCTCCGCCTTCAGCCTGCCTAAATAAATAAAATGTTATTTAGATATTATCAAAGTTTGATGCCTTTTAGAGAAGATATCACATTCTTTTATCGAGCCAAACTAAATTTAATTAAGAGAATATATACATACACTCACACTAGTGATCGGTAATTTTTTATTAGTTGTGAGGACGCCGACGGCTAGCAACTAGTAGGGCACGGCTGTTGTTCGACAACAAGGTTGTGGACGTCTATGCCCGGTAAAGATTTGGGAATCTTATATTTTTCAAGAAGAAATAAGATCCTACTTTTTTTATCAGACTATTGGATGACAATTCAATAGTTAAGATTTTAAAAATAAAAAATATTAAATATAGTAAAAAATTTTTATTTATTTTTTTAAAATATTAATATTTATTAAATATTAAGTCAAATATTAAAAATATTTTTTATAAAAATAATTATTTATATGTTATTATATAGTATTTAAATTTCAATCATTAAATTTTTTAAAATTAATGATGTGAATAAGAGAAGTAGGATCATACTTCTCCTTGATTCCCCACTTCACCCAGTGATTGGCATCTACTAGCAGCATGTTGACCGAGGTCAACTTATGTCGTCTGACAAATAAGATTGACAGTCAGAGGTATCATTGGCTGATGAGCGACAATGAGAACATCGACAATAAGTGATTGACAGTGATAACTTGAGACATCACTAGTTGGCCACTGGCTAATGTATTAGAGTCAAACATGTAGTCAAGAGACCAATGGTGGGTTTAGATGTCATGACTTGGCAATAATATCATATTTGGATAAAAACTTTCATTAATTGATGTTATGATACCTTTATTTTTTTTTAATTATTTTAATAATAAATATCTTTATAATAGATTAGAATAATTAATAGATCAAATATTTCAATTTGAAGACTAAATTATTTTATAGCAAAATAAAATATATTGTCTATAATCTCTATATTTGGCCAAAATTTGCCATAGTTTGAATATTTATAGATCAATTAAAACACATCAAAGTGACCCATAATTTTATGTATTTAGTGGCCCTATAATGCATTTTTATATTTGGTTATCAGTTGTTCAATTTTTAAAAATATTCAAAAAATCATCCATTTAAGTATATTTATAAATATATACCATTCCTGATCAAATAAGCAGTATATTAATTTAAATTTATACGAATGCACACTAATATTAGGAAGCCAAAATTTGTACATATTGCCTAATTAATGCTATGTATATTTTTATACAATTTTTACAACTGAGAAGTATTTTTATATAAACTAGATATCATAAGATTTTCATAAATACATTGTATGAGAAATTTAGATTTATATTTTAAAAATAATGATTATTTAAAATTAAACAATTTATCAAGATAAATGCTAAAAATTTAAATTAATATTACTATAATATTTTGAAGATATATCAATAAATTAGACTTGATATATTTTTGGGGAAGGTATAGTTTATATTTTTGGACTTGCCAAATATTTGATATAATTTTTTTAAATAGTAAATACATTATATCATAACAGTAAATTTATAATGACACATCTCTAGTGAATAGATTAGATGATCTCTAATCTCAATTCATTTATATCCTATAAACAAGCAAAAGTAAAATATATATAAATATACAATACACATAATGTATGTTCTTTATCAAATATAAATTAAAATAAATATTTATAGATAAGTGCACCACCAAAATAAATTTAAAATAATAGAGTAAAAATGCATGGATTTTGATAATAAAAAAAAACCTCGATAATTAATAGTTATTAAGTAAAACTTTCTAAATTTTTATAATCAGTAAAAGTAATATATTATAAAAGTCAACTTATAATTCGAGTGATAAATACTTATGAAATTTTAACTGACTTACTATTAACTTTTAACTCTACTTTAAAATTTTTTATATTTATTTGTAATAGTAAAATCAGATACATTTTAATCTTCTTATTGAATTTACTTTATTTGTTAGTGAATATTCATACATTATTGAATTTCAATATCCACGTCAATAATGTACTAACAAAGGTTTACAAATTAAAACTAGTGTGTAAATTATAAAAAAAATTATTGAATGAGAAAATCTTGATAATTTATTTTAAGAGTAGAGTTTTGATTTTCTAAGCAAAGGAAAACTTTTCACATTATACAATGATTCCTTTAGGATTGTAGCCATTGTCTAATTTCTTACATCTCTTTCTCAATCTAATTAATGAGTGAAATAGATGTTTTTATAAAGAATACTGAAAATTATATAAAACAAAAAACATGTAGTCTTTTAGAATCGGTGCATATGTGTTAAATAAGTGCGTATTATATGTAAAAGCGTTAACAAAACGGCAATGTCCAACTATATGTGCATCACTCAGACATACATTAGGCGATTATTTTTTAGGTAAAATATGTTCATATGTGATTTTGATGCGTATTAGCGCACAGATTTCTAAATAAATTACACTCGTGCGCAGTTCAAACTCATATTAAGCACCAACATTCTTGATAAATTGTGCTCCTATACAACATGGGCGCACATTAAGTGTGAATATTCTTTTTAAAATATATACATGCATGGATCAAATACAGAAATTGAAAAAATGAATAGTTGCAAATCAAAGACATATATTCGGTGCTTATTTTTATTAATACTTGATAATTCTTCATAATATTTATTTACCCGATCACAGGATATGTTAATATAATATATATTTAATATTGAAATTTTATTTCTCAAACAATAATTTATATAAAATAGACCTTATGTGGGGTGCAATTGTATATAATGATTGTAATACAAGGTTTATTTGTAGATTTTTTTAAAATCAAGAATCTCTACTTTTATAATTTTTTAAATAATACTTTAATACTGAGATGACCTATTTGTACCCATGGTATCTTACTATTTTCTTATATATGAACTCTCATCTATATGCTTGAAGAAACGTATTCTTCAGTTTGAAAAATCAAAATAAATATAGAGAAATATTAATCTAATTTTAAGCCAAAAAAAAATATATTTTATTGAAAAAAATTTATACTTTATTTATTTATATTTTCTTTGAGATAACAAGTTTGTAATTATATATAATAAGAGTTAAGATATCGCTCTTGAAGAAAATCTTCAAAATTATAAAGTTAATTTATTTTATAAGATTTAATATTTATCTAAAAAAAAAGAAGATTAATTTAATAAATTTTAACTATCAAGTGTGATTTAAAGGCTATATGTAAGTACGGCTAAATCAATATAAATCAAGTATCAAATATCTATTTCTTTAATATTTATTTATTTACCATATTTACTTTAATTTTACACATCAGATATTTGAACAAAAATAAATTTATAAAAATTGATAAGTTGAACTAATACGGGTTCGATTTTTATTATTTCGAACATAAATCTTATATACTATAACTAACAAATAAGATGTTAAAAGATAGCGGGACTCGCTTATTAGTATGTAATTTGATATTTAAATTAGAAATCTTTTTTAGTTGAATAGAAAGATAGAATGATGAGAAAGTAATATGTAGATGTAAGTATGAGGGGATTGAGTATTTGTTAGAGGGTTAGACTTCGCTTAGTACACTTAACGGGCGAGCAGTTTAGAAAAAGATAAACTTGATGGGGAGCAACTTAAAGAAAGAGGTATACTCAACAAGGAGCGACTTTAAAAAATGTAAACTTGATTAGAAATAGCTTAGAGATAGATGTACTCGATTGGAAGTGACTTTAAGAGAGGTGCACTCAATGAGAAATGATTTAGAGAGAGATGTACTCGACTGATAGTAGCTTAGAGAGAGGTATACTCGATTAGAAGTGGTTTAGAGAGATGTGCAGTTAACTGGGAGCAACTTAGAGAGATAGGCATATTCGGCAACAAGTGGCTGAGAAAGAGAGGTGTATTCAACGGCGAGTAGGCTTAAGAGAGAGGTGTACTCAATGGAGAGTGGCTTTGAGATAGAAATGTGCCTGATTGATAGAGCGGCATTGCTTTGCAGTATTGTCTCGGCGCATAGGAACATTTGAGCTTTATGAGCATTTTTGTGAGATCAAGAGTCGATTCTCCTCTTTGTGGAGGAGGGTGTACATTTATAGAATGAGTGTCGGTTTACTATCATTGGGCCTTACCGCTAATGACAGTTGTTTGCGTGGATCCATTGCATCAGCTCGACGATCATGAAGGCCGATTATGGTAACTATTGTTGTCTGAGAATATCCATTTTGCTATTTGAGCAATCATGGTAAGCACCGCTTGCTAAATTATAAAAGCTATTGGCTATCGAGTTGGAAGTACAGCCGTAGGGACGACATATAGCGTACTCCTAATTGCCCATTTTTTCCTAGACGGTTCTCAGGTGACTCACGTCACCTTTTAGATCATATGTTGAAGGAGCGTCCCATTGAACTTCCATTTCTTGGACCTATCCATGGATCGTCATACCCATCAATTTAATAACCCCTAATTATATACTATTATATAATTTAGAATATGATCAATTAGATTTGAAATTTACCATGTTGAAAAATTAGCTCTAAATAAAATTTGTAAATTAAAAAAACATAAAATAAATTTATGGATATAAATAAAATAAAATTAGGTTATTTAAATATATATTTTAAATTCTGTTATTGGAAAAAAGAGGCCATTCTTGGTGTTTCATGGCTACGGCAACTGTAGAATCACAGAAACCATGGGGCCTCTCTACGCTTTATGTGTCCAACTTTTCTCTGTCTTTGGCATATTAATCATTATAAGATGTTTAATTTTAATGTAGATTTTTTTAGTAAAGTTTAGATTTATTAATTTTTATTTCTCATAGTAATATTATTTTCAATTAAATTAAATGATGAAAATAATTTTACATCCACTATTGTTATTTAATTATCTTTTATTGAAAAAATATGAAAAATGTATGTTAAAATTATAAATAAATAAATAAATATATATATGGGTAAGTACAGTTTATAATAATTGTATTAATTTAAATCTGTGATCATGAATATACGTAATTGAATCTATAATCACGAATTTAAATCATATTACTTTATATTTAAACTTATCTAATGTATAAGTTTTGTACGATGGGGATTCGAGCTTTAACCTAAGTCGATAAAATGATGGTGAAATTTATTCATTATAATAAGAAATTTTTTTTTTAAAATTTTGTTATTAAAAATAATTATATAATAAAATATTTTAGATACAAAATTACTGATTTTTCTAATAAAATTCACATAAATTTGGTTAATGTCCAAGCGCCAGTGTTCTATGATTATTTATTATTTAATCACTTGTCATTAATTTAATTGGCATTTGACTTTGATTTTTAAAGTCGTCCTTATTTCATCGTGCACATCTTAAAGTGAATTGCCTACGCAAGCCCAGTTGTCCCTTGGGCCCACCAGAACGTCACCGTTATTGCGCGTTTGCTCGTGGAACGACGCGCAAAGATCTTGTCGTTCGGTCAATGTTTATAGAAAAATACAACTAAAATTTAAAAAATTTTATGTCCAATTTATAACGGTCTTATTTAAAAATATCATATTATAAATAATTAAATAAAAAATTTGAAATTAATTATATAAAATAGGGAAATAAAATCATATATTAATAATTTGTTCAATATTAAATAGAGTTAAATTTCAATGTCAACATAGCTGGCGTCCAATGTTGCAAATTTTTGAGTGGGAGCCACCCCCACCTCGGCTGACTTGCTTGGCACTCGGCTTTGGCTGCCTGGAGCCACTCATAATTCAATTGCTTGTATTTTATCACACCACCTTATCCTCTGGTTAATTGAACCTTATTAAAAATTTATTTTATAAATAAAAAATTAAAAATAATTATATTAATAATTAAATTAATTTTTTTATTCACTTTACTAAATTTACTATTTTTGTGAGACCTTGGGATTATTAAGAAAAAATATTTAGAAAATATATTATATATTATTATTGAATAATATGATGTTTTATTTATATAATTAAAATTTTTTATTTATATAAAAAAATAAATATATATATGTATACGCGAATGACTGCCATTTTACATCAGAAATACGCGTAGAAATTGCAACGAAGACGTGGTCAAGCGTCATAATGGGAACCTGGATTCGTACAATCTCGATTATATAAATGGCAATAAATTTTGTGTACAAGTGTAGAAAAATCTGAATCCAATTATAGCTACAGGCTGTAAAGCATCTTACTTGTTCTCCCTTCGCCTCGCCCCTCAGCCTCCAACTTCTCGTGCTGAATTTGTCATGGTCTTCTTGCTGAAGTAAAATCAAATTTCGAAGCAAAATCTTCCAAATTGGTTCCGTCACTGGAAGTTTCAGGTTTCCGATGGCTTCCAGGCGACATTATCCGGCAATGTGCCGTCTCCGGGTTGCTATTGTGCTGCTTTTGGTGCAGTTTGTCGCGTTAGTTTCTGCTCAAGGATCTAAGTGGCAAACATTAGACGGTAAAGTCTTACTCTTCTTCTTCGTATTCTCTTTCAAGCTTCTTGCTGTTAGTTAATTTCATTCCGCTTAAAGTGTTTAGATTTTAGCCTTTTTCTGGATATATATATTTTTTTGGTTTAGTATAATCTCCGTTTAAGTTTTGGTGTTTTTGCTTTATTGGAATTGAACGAACTGTTAACATTGGGGGAATCATTTGGCCGGAAATCTTACCGCGGTGGCCGTATGAACACGTGTAGGGGCAAAACATTTGTAGGGCTTACTTGCAACTCCATCTCAAGCTAAAAGCTTAACCTTATGAAGTAACATTTATCTATTAACTACTATTTCTTTTTAAATCTTCAATGTGACTTTTTTGGTTTTCAAATAAATATCTCTGCCGTGAGTTCATCCACATTGACCACTCTGTTTTGAACTCAAGCTGTGAGTATTGGATCAACTATCAGAGGTTTCCACACTAAACAAGTCACGCTGCACCCAATATTTACGTTCTTATTATCTCATCCCAGCTACACACGGTTTACTTTGTTATTTTCATTCACTCGAGCTGTTAGAACATGATCTACTATTTGAACCATGAGGAAACGCACAATAATGCACGACAAGCACACAACAAGAATATATAATCGATAAAGGAACGATTTTTACGTAGAAAACTCCCTTTTAAACGAGGGAGAAAAACCACGGGACTCAAGGTCTGAAAATATCTCCATTATGTAATATTTCGGTTATACAAACCCCAAGTATAAGGTCAAACTACCTTGTCTCAAAACAAGCCCGTACAATAGAAAACACAAGATGAAAGAGAAGAAATAAAATCCAGTAAGCGTTCTTCTCAGTAGCAAGAACAACGTATCCACGGTCGACGAAAACTGGAACTTGATTCGGAATGTAAATGGATACATAAATTTTCCTCTTTTTCACTTTCTCTTTCTTTCTCTTCTTTTCTGGGCACTTGGAATGCAAAGAGTTTTAACCCTAGCACGCAAACGAGCGCTTTTATTCTCTGGGCTGGCGCTTGAGTGCCGATCGCGATTTTGGAAATCGCACTCGAGCGTATTGGGTGCTCATCAAGTGCCGATCGGGCGGTCATCGAGCTCCACGATTCTGGAAATTGCGCCTCAGTGGTGGCTCGAGCGCTCATCGAGTGCCCACCTTTTGGGATTAACGCCTCAAATGGGTATGGGCCCACACGGGAGTGACTCATAATCCAATACGAGCTATTCTGTACCATAATTTTTGCATTCTGTCTCATTGATCCTCATAGTACCCTTGATATTGTCTGCTATCATCATTTCCTTTGAGCTACATTGTACCTATGTTACCCATGATTCACGTTGTACCAAGATCTACACTCCATCCCATATGAGCAACATTGCCAGGGATTTGTGCTCCCACCTCATCCAATCCATGCTGCATCTGTGATTTATGTTCCTATAGGCGTGTTGATTGCCACACATGGGCATTATTGGTACCTGCATGCAAACAAAATAATTGTCTCCAGTTATTAGGACCTATGTGACCGTCAATGAGTCTCACCCTCACAATACCACTTATGTGAACAGGGCAAGTAATATGTGAAGGACTGAAACACTTATAGGGCCTTCTCTGGGTACCATCATAAACCTAAAATTGAAGGCGTTGTATTATGACTTATGGGCCGACACATTCATAAGCCACTATGACTTGTAAATTTCTCATGTGGTTTTTTCCCCAACTCACGTGTCTATGCGATCGCTAAGTGGAGCTGTTCAGCAGTCTTCAACAGTGGAGGGTAGAGATATTGCTGCTCCGTTGAAGGCTGATTGCATTTCTTTGTTTTTTTTTTTCAACATTAATGGTAATTTGTACAGTTTCTATACATAAATGTACTGCTGTTATCGATTCTTAGCTTATATTGGCTAATGCTGATGTTGTGAGATACGGGTAGTTGTGGTTTCCTTTTCTTCCAATAAATAATGGTTATTGAAGTTTATTGTGCTAATTTAAGAAAGTGTCTGTGGTTTGAAGATGATGTATAGACTCGGTTTGCAATTAACCAATATGTTCTGTTTATGTTATTTTTTGTTGAAATGATAGAAACACCAATCATGTGTATTGCACATTATGGGGACACTTAATTAAAAGTTTAAATAAATAAAAATCTCTCTAGTTCACCCTTGATCATTAAAAAGTTTAAATAAAGAAATAATGGAAAATAAAATTTCTGAAATTATTTAGGAGTGGTATTTTAGCTGGTGCATTTAAAATTGGATGGAAAAACAACAAACTAATGCTACAAGGTTAATGGTGAACAGAATATAGATATAGGTGGATAAATGAAAAAAAATAAAGGTGGTGGTTAATAATGCATAAAAGTGGGCGGTCTAGTGTTAAAACCTCTAATGCAAAATGAAATCTGGTACTCATGTTTGCAGTGATCTTGTTAATTATCACACCTATCGTCTTAGGATGCTGTGATATAATTTCATTGGTATATTAGTTAGTATACATTCCTATCATGAAGAATACTGGTTAGCACTGTTGGGCTGTAGGGAGAAGGACTTAAAAACTGTCTTTAGAATGCTAAAAGTTGCCTCATTGCTTTTCATAGAAGTGTTAGCTTGCGGCAGGATTGGCCCGTTGGAAGCCAAGTGAGAGAAACAAGAATCATTGATGGCAAGGCCCGAAATTTTGTTTTTGTGGTTTTGTGTTAGCAATAAATTGCCTAACCAGATAGCTGGAGTTATAGAACAACTAAAACGAGCACAAACGTGTCAGGTCATATCAATAATCAGAATTATGAACCGTGGCTGATTACACAGCCTTCGAATTTCTCAATTAGTTTAACCCTTTTATGGCCAGAATGTTTTAAAAATTGAACCCTAGATGAGACTTTAACCAACCAAAGAGACAATGGGTTTGAAATACATCTCTGGATTTTTCTATCCCTCTGGTGAAAGGAATTGAAACATTGCTTGCACAATAACTAACGGCATCTATAAGGCAAATTATAAAATGGAATGAATCAAATGAACATGAGTACGTGCCATTCCAAGCAATCAGTCGAACAACAGTTACAAATGGTAAAAGGCTGCAGAAGTCTATGGCCTTCAAGAGAAAGTGACCAGCTGAAATAGAAAATAAACTAAGCTATTAGAAACATGTCAAAGTCCAGGACCTCGTATCCATTCATCTGCTACCCTTCTTAAAGTGATATTTGTCAAAGCTTGAACGAGAATCCATAGCTAAGTGAGCATCATGTAGCCAACTGCATCAATCACCCTCATTTCGGACTTTTCAGAATCTCGTTTGTATCTTAATCAAAACTACAGTACTTCTGAACTTTTGGAAGATTTCTGACTTTGGTTGTTGAAATATTGTGAGAAACAGCATAAAATGGCTGTGACCAATGGAATGAGAGAAATTAGGAAAATTTCCCAGGGGCCAGAAAAAACATGCTTGGCAATTCCCTAAAATTGTGAAATTCCAGGGAAGTGCAGGTAATGGCTGGTAACTGTCTTGCCTGCTTTAATAGACACCATTTCATGGAATTACCTTAACCTCTGGCCTCCCTTCTCTTGTCATGAAGCTAGAATGCAAAATCAGTCTTTGCTCTGGATAAGAAAATTTGTTGCTTCTTGAGCTGGTACGGGAATTAAAGCATAAAGAAGTTCACCATATTAATACAATAGAGTTTTTTCGGGAAAAAACCCCCTCACTCTCAGTTACTTTCTTCGTTCTGTCCCTTTTGCCGAAGCAAGAAGCTTTTATAGCCTGTTACACCAATCATGGCTGCCTGGATGTAGCCTCTCTCTTTTGCCTTCTGGTGGTTATGGTCCTGACTCTGGTCATAGTTTCACTTACATCAACTGGTCATGAATTTATCTCGTGTGTAAACATCATGATATCACTGTGTTTTCTGTCGTTGAATTTATTCAAGGGTTGCTGCTGTCTCAGGTATACATATTTGTAATTTATTTTTTTGTCTGCTTTTTTACTCAAAATTACTGTTTCAGAAGTTTGCATTTAAAAATGAAGGCATATTGGTTCTTGATTTTCTTCTTTCTTACTCCAACAAGTTGATTCAAAGAGCAAATGGACTTCAATTGCTTGCACAACCGACTACATCGTACCCTCTTCCCATTAGGAAGTAACCTGACCGTTTTAGAGGCTCAGACAACGTATTTTAAACATGGACAATAACCGATACCTTAAGCCCCACCATGTGGGTCAGAGCCAATTTATTGGTAAAGGGGTGACAAGTTAACGCACCATGATTGAAGTTTCTCTGATGCAATGCACATTAGTAATTTCCAAACACCAAGAGCTTAGGGAGTCTTCCACAGAATGAATAGGCTACTTTCCAAGTTCCTTCAATGGTTAAATTGCATGCAGATGAAATAAATCTAGTGTGCCGAAAGTAACTGAAATGGGTAAATTGCTGAAGCTAAAATTATGCATGACATACCTTCCAAGACTGCGAACAGACATTTACTGATTGGACTGGTTTGGCCATCTTGTTGAATTGAGGCCCTTTTAAATTTAATGTGGCTTTTTGCCAGTGAATCGAGCTTGGCTAGTTCAAAGCTCAATTAAGTTTGGAATTCTTTAGGCTTTAATCATCTTCGATTTCGAGCTTGTCTTAGTGCTCAAGGGGCTGTTCAACATGAATTTGGATAAGAAAATACTTTGATCATGAGTTTGAGAGTGAATGTGAGCTTGGAGAAAGGTGCTTACATATTTTGACTGATGCTTTCATACACAGAATACATTGTGATTTGTAATGTGAAAGCATCTATACATATGTAGAGTATGTATTATTACGTTCACTTTCATAATGTTAATTGGTTGAGGTTATATTTTCTCTCCTTTTATTATGTATTTGGGTTCTATTTCTTGGTGTGCTTGTGAATGCAAGCCTGCTTACATGTTTGGTCTCACTGTACTTTTAAATTGCACTGGGATGAATGCACTTCTCTTCTGCAATGCCCAAATTGCATCTGAAGCTGAACGTATGACTTCCACAAGCTTATTAGTTGTGTTTCTTATTCATTCATACAGTGTTAAGGGATGGTGCCATATTTTTTTTTTGTTTGTTTTTACCAGACTATCATGGTTTTAAGGAGGCTGTAGATATAGAACATATGGATTTTCGTTTGGTTAATTCATTGATTTTCTTTTGTTTAATTTCATGAATTTTCTTCTTGTCCTCAGATCTTTCTGATATTATTTCTCAGTTGATTTGTTTGGCAATAGTCATTTTTCTAATTAAGGTAAATCTATTTTGCAGGTAGTGCACCTCTGGTTGTGGCACAAGGTGGTTTCTCAGGACTGTTTCCCGATTCCAGTATATCTGCATATGACTTTGCAAATGCTACAAGTTTATCCAATGTGATCTTATGGTGTGATGTGCAATTGACAAAAGAAGGCGCTGGGATTTGCTTCCCTTCGCTCATTCTTGATAATGGTTCTGATATAAGTTCAGTTCTCAATGTCAAGCAAAATACATATGTCGTTAATGGGGTTCCATTGCAAGGACACTTCTCAATTGATTTCACTCTGAATGACCTTGCAAATGTGACTTGTAAGTCAATTATTTGTCAGTTTTTCTTTAAATTACATGAATGTTAAAAAGCATTTGACTTTTATGCCTTAACCTGAGTCACATCCCAAATGTAATGGATGAGATATTGATATCTACTCCTTTCAACTTCTAATAGAATCTCTTTTCTGACTGGATCCATTTCTATATATTTGTAAGCGTGCCTCAAATTTTGCTTGCTCTGAATTATTCCTTGATTTTTGTTGTTTGACAAGATGTTATCCAGGCATGCTACTTCATGTTTGGTGTGGTCACCAACATATCAATATCATCATTTTTTAAGGAGGACATAAATATCCTCAGCTTGAAGATGAACCTGCTAGTAGGATTTAAATGTGATGTTTTGTTTGGAAAGGACAGTCAGAAGGGAATTCCTAAGATGTTTTCTACATGTAATTATCATATCAATGAATTATATTCTTGAAAACTTTCGGGTGAAAATCCATGCTACCCAATGTTTATGTTTGGTATCTATCCCTGTGTTTTTACTCACTCGTTTGACTAAACAACCAAAATGTCTGATTAGAGCTCCAAATGATTACTTCATTTGAGTGTTTTCCTAGAATTTGAATCTTGTGTGTATTTGTTGAATGTTTCTGGGTTATAGGCCACAACACCCCCTGGTGGTGGGCCCTCAAGTCTTATATATATTCTTTATCATACTCTTTACTCATGAGAAACAAGAGATATGATATGTAACCTTTTTTTGATCCCATTTCTAGGTGGTAATTTGATGCAGCAACTGCATACTATTTATGTATAGACAGGTATGCGCATACATTTGTACTGCAAATACTCACACAATGAAAGGGATACCTTGTTAGGGTTGTAAACGGGTCACTTCTCTAGATGTTACTATGATGCAGCAACTGTATAATGTGTACCTTTCCTACATGTTTTTATGATGCATATGTAGTTACTGACACCCTAACATGTACACTGCATACTCTTTCCGGTTTGCTTTGCTAGAAGTTACTATGATGCAGCATGTGTGTACTGATTAAAGGTATAACTTGTTAGTAGGCTGTAGCTTGTTGGGTTGAGTGGAGTCATATTTTTCTTTGGCTTGATTAGGCTTAAATATGGCTTGCTAAATTTCACAAACTAAGCCTTGAATGAGCTTCTAGCCAAATGATGGTAAGTCATGCTTGAGGCACTTGGTTCACTATAAGAGAATGCACTAGTTGGGTTGACTAATACCTTTCTTAGAGCTTGTCTTTTTAACTAAACAACTTTTAATTAAGCAATCTCAAGTTAGCTTGAAGTAGTTTGACAACCCTATAGCTTGTACAATTTTTTCATTTTCCAATCAAAAAGAGTTAAGTGGTTGCCTTTTTGAAATATGAATAATTACAATAATTCTTGTGGTAATGGGAATGACAAACAAGCTTCTTTTTTCTCAAAGTATAGACAAATGATGCCATTTATTATGGATGATTTTTGTAACTTTTATTTGATTAGGAAATTTATAGATTTTATTTTCTTATGTTAGGAAATTTTGTCACTTTTATATGATTAGGAAATTTGTAGATTTTATTATCTTATGTCGGGAAATTTTGTCACCTTTTATATGATTAGGAAATTTGTAGATTTTATTATCTTATGTCAGGAAAGTTTGTCACTTAGGATACATCACCCGGGTTTGATTTTATTTTTGTCATGATTATCTTTTAATGTAGTTTGTTTCCTATTTACTTAGTTGTTCAATGTCTATGGATAAGGCGCATCACCTTGCAATCACACAATGTCGTTTGAATTCTGAAATTGGTTATTGGGGCACAAGTGTTTGATATCCTTCTTGCCACCTATAGGTAATGCGATGTGGTCTGAATAAATCTGAAGTTGGCTGGCATAGATAATGGGTCTGGATGATGTCTCTATTAGGATTATTTCTTGAATGAAAACCCAAGACAGATCACGGGCCACCTTGACTCAATTTCATTGCTCAGTATGGCCTTGATAAGACTCATGGATTGTCGATTATGCTTTAGGACAATTCTATTGAGCTTGGGTCTTTGGAGGCCCTAATTTCAGATCAGTTTGGTGAGGTTATGAGCTCTACAACTCAGTCCAAACATTGGCCAGCTCGTTTGTGAGACTGTGACCGCTGGTCTAAGTAATCTAGATCTTATTAGGGGTCTGGTTGTTATTAGTGAGACAATTATGACTCTTTAAATGCTCATTATCGCCATTATTGGCCTTTAATTCAGGTTTTACAAAGGTGCATTGACCTCATACCAGTTTGGATTCTTTTCTTCCCTGTAGAGAGCTGACAGGTCCATAAGAGTGATGTATGCATGATATACATACAAACACATTTGTGAGATAAGTTCAATAATGATGGCCTCATCATTAGAGATACCTTCCTTGGTACGCTAGTCTAAACACCTCAAGCACGCTACTCAAGATCTATAACTAGCCTAGCGCAGAGTTCTAAGCTTTGGTTTAAACTCATGGATAAATTGTGATAGCTTTTAACGATTATAATTTTGATCATTTACGTTGCGGAATACTAAGTTATTTAAATATTGAATACACTTGAAAAATATTTACCTCAAGATACTAAGAGTATAAAATATTAATTTTATTCATCCAATATTACCAATAAATACAATAAATAACATGTAGAAATAATGCTGTGGTAATGAAAGAAAACCTCAATAATCAAATAGTTTTTGAATGAAATCTTCTGGGTTTTTCGAGCTAGTCAAAGTAAATTCAATGTGAAAAGGTCAAATTATAAATCAAGTAGTACAGTCACGCTAACCCTTAGTCGATTTACTCTTGACACATAACCCCTATAGAAAAACTTATCGGGTTTGCTTCTTAACAATGGAATCAGATACCTTTCAATATTCTCGTAGACTTCACTACCTTAGGAACATGCAATGCTTTTGGAACTCCTGGATCCAAGCTACAAACGAAGCTCCAAAGGTTCACGGGATTGGAGTAAGTGTTTGATGATGGTTGAATGATTTCGGGACGAAAACTGTATCTTTGGATTGCAATCCACGAAAGAGGTTTTCTCTTTTTTTCTCACTTCTCTAGCTCTCATTTTCTTTTCTTGTTGTTTGGGCAGTGGCTAGGGCAAGAGAAAGGAGTTTATCTGTAAGTAAGGCTGAAAATTAGAGCAAAAAATGCAAAATAGTGATTTTGTACTCTGACATTTGAATACTGGCTTGAACGACAACTCGAATGTCAGAGTGTGTATGTGCATAATCTCAAGGCACACATGCGTGACCCGTTCTATTAATTTGCGCATGTGCGTGATCCAAGGGCACACGTGCGTGACTTATTTTATTATTAGTGCATGTGAGCAATTCAAGAATGTACATGTGCGATCCATTCTTTTAATTTGCTGAGACTTTGTATGAGTGCGCACGCTAGAGTTTGAATGCCAATGCACCTTTGTGTGTTTTGAATGTTTTTGAGCACCTAATCTTTTGCAACTTTGATAAGCATTTTTTGAATCAATGTATCCCAATTAATGAATAAAAATACTCAAATATAATTCGATTAGGGTTAAATTTTGTCACAAAAATAAGCCAAAAAAATAGACATAACAATCTCCCCATTTGGTAATTTTGTAACAAAATTATTTACATGACATAAATAAAAATAAGCTCTAATTGCTACCATATTAGAGCTTGTGACATGATAAATATTCATACAATAGATACATAAACATTATGCTAATGACACGTGGCATTTGATATACCTATTTACCTGCAAAATAGACACTACTAGAAAAATTGAAAAATACTCATGATGCATCAAACATATATGAGTACTAAAATAGTAGAACATAATATATCACCACAGCTGGTATTATAGTCAAGATGTAGAACAATACTTGCATAAGCATTATTAGTAAAAATGTCAATGCTCTCCCCTTTAAAAAATATAATAGTACAATCCCTGGATATATGTCAAGACACTACAAATCTTCCCCTCAAAACAAACATATCTCTCATTTTTTGGCACACATTGAAAAAGGGTTGGCAACCTAAAAGTTAGTCTCACTATCTGAAATCTGCACCTAATCACTGGGCATCATCAGCTGAATGTACTGGGCCTATTGCTTGGCCCTACGCTTTAGACGGGTCATCTTGGTTTCAATATCCTTGACTCTAGTTTGGAGATCTCTAACATCTGTCGGAGGAGAGGTAAAGATCTGCTCCATCTGCTACTGCATGGTCATTTGCATGTGAGATCTGAAGCTACATCTAACGTAGGAGGTCTTAATGGAATCTGAGACATGAGAAATGGAAAGATGATGTCCCCTAACAAAAGGAGGGATGCTGTGGGAGGAGGAACAATGGGTCATCCAATGGGTCATCCAATAGTAATAGAAGGCATGATAGATAGGTTGATTGAAAGAGGGGAGAAGGTGCTAGATGAGGTAGCCATAGGGCAATTGGGTTGTTGGTTGAGGGTCCTCAAATGTGTCTATAAACTGCTTAGAGATGATGACTGAGATATCTATAGTGGCACCCCGAGGGACAGCACAAAGAAATAGTGCATGAGACCAAGGAATGAATGACAGATGAGACACTAGAAAAATGTTGGTGCTTAGAATGTAGTAGAGGATGGAAAATTTAGTTGATAACATGCTCGTCCTAATCCCATGACCATTATAGAAGTGTGGACGTCACAATAGATAGGAGAAGACCTTATTAGCAGATGGCATTGTCTCCTTACTAGAAGGATAATTAGGGGATGGTATGGAGGGAAAATCAACATTGTCCTGAATCACCTCAAGTGTGATCCGGATAGTTTGACTGTGAATATATATTGAGAACTTGGTTTTATTGGGATAGATCCAGTAGATATTGGAATAAAATTCCTGGACTAGGAGGGATAGACAGAGATGACAAATCGGTGACTAAAGGCAATATTCCCTAGATATAAATATTTGTGAGATATTAGGAGGGAGTGACTGGAGCGGTACCTCACACTTTAATAATAGGTTCCTAATGCTAAAACTAGAAGAATAGTTCTCAACAGCGTTGGGAGATTGGAATCGAGAATCAGTATCGCTTAAGTCACCTCTTCGATATTTGGGAACACTCTTCTTTGCAACTTATTTTGAAGCCATTTGTACAAAATACCATGAAATACCTCAAATATGGACCAAATAAATAAAATAGTATACTATCCGAAACTGTCTACTGGAGAAGTAGACAGATATGGCTGGCATTTGAACGTTGAAGCTACCGAGGCACATGTCGGGCCAGAAAAACTCATATCTGGATGAATCAGCATAGTTGAAGATGAATAAAACACTCCTAATCATGAGTCTAACATTATTTCTAAAGAAATATGCAAAGAAAATTAAATCTTCAAAATCAACATGATTACCTTGAAAAATGGTAGGAGAAGAGCTAGATCCATTAGATTGCAAGGTAAACCCATGGATTATGAGAGAAACTTGAGGAAAAAATGAGTTAAAATCAAAGGAGAGAAGGATGAGGGTGAGTAGCCGTTTGAGCATGAAAGTGTGAGAGAGAGAGGAGAGGAGAGGAGCTGAGGCGCACACAAATAGGGTTCCAAGTGACTTATAGGAGTTCTGGTGTTCGAAAGTTAGTTGCCTGGCATTCAAATGTCAAACTGGACATCTAATGTCATTCTTAAAGCTGCTTTTGAACATCATGCTGAATGGCAATGAAGGACCGCTCCAGCTACACTAATATGTATGGGATGCAAGATCAGTTGGACACTAATGAAAATCGTACTAAAATCACCAACCAACAATGAGTGAATTTGGTAAAAATTTATTCTTCAAATTGAGGTTTTTTATGAATTTAATAATTATGAGAAATATTCAAGCACTTCATTTTTGGATATGATAAATAGGGATGGGGTTATATAATATGCTAAATGTGTAGTGAAGCACCACACATAGTTAAGAGATCTCAAAACGTTGAATTGCATAGGATTTCGGCCATGATATTGAAATTACCAATGTATTTTGGAAAACCCAAGAGAGAAAGTCAAACCTAATACAACTAAGGCCTATAACTCATTAAAACAATTTTGCTTCTCTTAAATGAGAGTTCTAGTGTTGAGAAACTTCCTTTTTTATAAACATTTTCTCCTTTATTGCATGAGTCTTGACAAGAAACCCGTCAACAATGTTTATTTTATTTTTCGAGGGGGCTATTTTTGGAATTTAGGTTCAACTAGTTCAAAGTCAATTTCACTTTTTAGGTGTTTAAAGTACATTTAGAATTGCCATCTCAAAGCACACAAAAATAGTCAAGGTCTTAATTAATAAAATATGGTGTGTGCAGTGAATATGTGTATAGAACATTATATAACAAACTCCTTTTGTAAAAATACAAAATAAGGCAAGTGAACAAATCCATTTTAAATGCATGAGAAGCAATTCATTTACGAATAAAATTTAAATCATTCATTCATTGTTGAAAATTTTTTAAATTTTTAATTTTTTTAATAAACAATTGTTACTAAAAACATAATATGAATGAATGCCCTTACTCTAAATGCCTCCTAATATATAAGTATAATGCATGAGAGAGCCACTTATGAGTAGCACAAGATACCTTGGCTTTAGAAGCCAAATCCTCCTCCTTACCCAATCCCATTTCTTTAAAGAATGAATTGGTCAATTTAAGTATATATGGGTCGATCCATGCCCAATTCCTTTGAGGTCATGCTTGATGATCCTAGTTAAACTCAATACCATCTCTCTTAAGCAGTGGATTTCATGTGCCAACTTTATTTCTCCAAAGGATCTACTTTAAGACTTCCTATAAGAATGATTTTGACAATGAAGCCAAATGTGACTATGTTGGCTGCATGAATAACACATAAGGACGAATCTCGAGGGAGAGTGGGGCACATGAGAATGATCTAGGTATCACCCTACAGAAAACAGTAGGAGATTTTCTAGTTGGTTGCTTGGAATGTATAGAGAATTCTTTTAAGGGTTCACTTGAGATATTACCTTCATTGGGTCACACTTATTGTCCAAGCCTTCGCATTCAAGTTATGTCTAGATTTATTAGACCTAAGCAAAGGACAATGGGATGGATGTGATCAAAGGCACCATAATGGTGACATGTATGTTTCGGTGCAATGAAAATAGAAGGCTTATGCGCTCTGTTGGGCCTAGTGGTGGGGTGACTTCGTGTGGTTTTAATATAGTTTGGGCAAATGTGCCAACCCTTTCCACAACTAACACATGAGAGGACAATTTTCCCGGTGGAGGGAGCCTTTTTCATTTGAGTCTTGGATTGACTCTTAAAAGGGGCTAGCTTGGGCGTCTTTTCTTGATGGATCGAAGTGTCCACCTCCTTTCCTATGTTACTCTTGGTAGCCGGTAGGAAAATAGTTTTGGCAGGGTGGATCACTTGAGAATCAATTTCGCAATAACCAAGTCCTTTCTTATTTTCGGTTGCTTTGCCTAAACTTAACATATAGTTAAACTTTTTTGTACTTTCTGTGAACATTATCAACCAGGTCTTGGTATTTTTGAGTTTGTTTTGAAAATACTTTATCTTGTCTCTAAGAGCATGATTTTCATCACAAGAAATTTTTAGATCTGTTTTATTTTGGATAAATAAATTTTCAAAATTTTCTTTTCACGTTCTAGTTCTTCAATTCTTTTTGAAAGAGTTTTGTTTGTTTGTTTAGTTATTAGGTTATTGTGATACAATTTGTCAAAAGCCTTTTGAAGGTCTCTCAATTCAACTTCAATTCAGAGTCTGACTGATCAAAATTATCAAACTCCTTATAATGACCTAGGTTAGGTTCACTATTTCTCTTAACATGAGACATAAAGATCGTATAATTGAGTGCATTTCAAAATCAAAAAGCTCACTTTCACTCTCCTCGACCTCTTCATCAAAAAAGGTGGTACACAAGTCTCTGTCCATGTTTTCTTATGTT
This sequence comes from Nepenthes gracilis, assembly GCA_033239525.1. NCBI lineage: Eukaryota > Viridiplantae > Streptophyta > Magnoliopsida > Caryophyllales > Nepenthaceae > Nepenthes > Nepenthes gracilis. The sequence goes on from BSYO01000006.1 coordinate 5,222,055, forward strand.
TTAAAGTTAGGACATTGTGATCAGATGAGCCTTTTGATTTTCTTTGAAATTTTTTATTATCCTTCAAAAATGTTTTAAATTGTTCTGAGAAGAAGGTAATTTCCTTATCATCCATAGACTTATCCCCGAACTCATCATAAGACTTTCCCTTTGCAGATTTTACGGCAATTGATTTGTCCCTTTCCTTTTGAGGGAGAGATTATTTATGTTTGTAGAGATCTAACCAACTCTTCAATTTTGATCTTATTAAGGTCCTTATTTTCCTCAATAACTGTGACTTCCGGTTGAAACGGCTCAAATAAGGACCTTGAAACTTTTTTGACAATTCTCTTTTTCAGCAATTTTCTCTTCTAAGCTGAATGTAGAATTAACTATATCATTTAATTTGTTATAAAACTTGTCAAATGTTTCATTATCTTTCATTCTTAGTTCTTCAAAACTAATGACCAACATTTGTAATTTTGAGTTTTTATCCATTATAGCCCCTTCATGTGTGATTTACAAAATATCCCACACTTTCTTAGCAATTTCACACACTGACACGCTTTAAAACTCATCAGGTGATATTGCCATAAAAATGGCATGGATACACTTATTGTTTCAATCATTATGGTTAAACTCATTGCTTGATAATATGACAGGGTCTTTAGGGGAGATAACCTTGATAATACACTTACTGTTTCAATCTTAATGGGAGGAGTCCATCCTCTCTTCACACAGCCAGATGCATTCATCTAGCAATTTTAGGAAAGCTCTTATGTGAAACTTTCAGTATGTATAGTTATTTTGTTGAAGTATGTCCATTCAACAAGGAGTGACTCGTAGTCATTTAGCCAAAAGGGTCAAGGATCAGGGTAAGCTCTAATACTAATTGGAAAATTTGAGATAATTCTTAACAATTATAGTTTTGATTTTTTACGTTATAAAAGACTAAATTATGCAAATATTCAATACATATAAATAATATTTTCCTATAGATACTATGAGTATAAAATACCAATCTTATTCATCCAACATCACTAATAAACGTAATAAATAAAATGTAGAAATAAATGAACATACAATGTGGTGACGAAGGAAAATCTAAAAAACAAAACAATTCTTAAGTAGAACTATTTGGACTTCTCGAGTCAGTCAAAGTAGATCTATTATAAAAAGTCAATTTATAAACTATATAGTACAAACATACTAACTTTTAACCCACTTACTCCTGACACTCCTAACACGTGACCTCTACTGAAGAATTTCTCGGATTTGCTTCCTGACAACAGAATCGAATACCCACTTACTGTTGACACGTGATCTTTATTGAAGAACTCCTCGGATTTGCTTCCTGACAATAGAATCAAATATCTTTTGATTTTCTCTTAGACTTTATTTCACTACCTCAAGAACAACTAACGCTTTTGGAACTCTAGGATCTAAGCCACCGATAGAACTCTAAAGGCTTATAGGGTTGGAATAAGTGTTGATGGTGCTTGAATGATTTCTAGATGAAAAAATCTTGTCTTTTGGATCACAGCTCACCGAAGAGGTTTTCTTTTTTTTTGGTCTCTCCTTCCTTCTCTAGCTTTTGTTTTCTTCTCTTTTCTTGTGGGAGGCGGCTAGGTTAAGGGAATGAGTCTATTGATAAGTGAGATTAAAAACTAGGGTAGAAAAATGTAGAATAGTGATTCTGCACTCTGGTACTCAAACACTAGCTCGAACGTCAACTTGTGCACGTGCGTAGTCCAAGAGTGCCCATGCGTGACCCATTTTATTTATTTGTGCATGTGCGCGATTCAAGGGCGCACGTCCGTGATCCATTTTGTTATTGGCACATGTGCGCGATTTAATGGTGCACGTGCGTAACCCATTCTGTTAATATGCTAAAACTTTGTATGAGTGCACACATTGGTATTCAAATGCTAGTGGACCTTTGCACGTTTTGAAATTTTTTGAGCACCCAATCCTTTGTAACATTGATGGGTATTTTTTGAGTTACAATAGATCCCAATTTATAAATAAAAAGATTTAAATACAATTCTATTGGGACCAAGTTTTATCACAAAAATAAGCTAATAAATAGACCTAATAAGTTAGGTATTGGAGTGGATACCTTGGTTTCCATTAACCATTTTCTTATCTACTATTGTGTTCACAAAGTTTCTGATCAACATTGAGACAACTCGCAATGGATCTCAGACGCAAGTGCTTGACTTTTAGGGTTGTGCGAATTTGAGTTTATCTTTTGGTTGGCCTCCAAAATAGTATAACAGCCTCTTGAGCATCTCCACATCGGGGTTCTGACCTCTTCAAGTTCCTAATAAATGTGCTTATCCTACTTACTAAATATTGATTCCTAGGGGAATTTTTGTTGGGGTTCGAATAACCCGGATTCATCCGATCTGATGTAGCGGAAACCCGAACCCCTCGTCATCGTCAGCTACCAATTTAGTGGGCACAAGGAACAAAAGATGCACAACATTTTTAACGTGGAATCCCTTCACAAATCGAAGGGAAAAACTACGGGACAAACTCCGAAAACTTCCACTATGTAAAATTAGTTACAAAAACCTCGAGACAGAGTATCTGCTACACACTTGAGACAGACCAAGAAAAACAACTTCAGAGTAAGGAAAACCCTCCTTCCCTCTTATCACTCTGTTTTTCTTCTCTCATTCTCACCGGTGGTGCACTCTGCTCACTGACATTTTACAAGTGTGGTGAAATGGCAGCCTCCGTTTTATCCCCGCACACATGCGACCTAGCGTACAGCGCCCCTGGTACGCCTTTATAATGACCCGACTCCATCAAATCCCATCTGTTCAACTGGCTATCTTGCAGACGATCTGTTACGCTGTCCCTATCATTTCCGCGGCTTTCTTAGTTCCCGAGCTTCCTGCAGACACACATGCTATGCACAGACGGCGCATGCTCTGCATAGATGGCTACCAACCCTGGAAGGACAACTGTTCACTACGTCAGCTTTCCACAATGTCCTTGGGTTGAGTAATACCTTTCTTAGAGCGTGTCTTTTTGACTAGACAAGTTCTAATTAAGCAATCTCAAGTTAGCTTGAAGAAGTTTGACAACCCTTTAACTTGTACAATTTTTTCATTTTCCAATCAAAACAAGTTAAGTGGTTGCCTTTTCGAAATATGAATCATTACAATGATTCTTTTGGTAGTGGGAATGACAAACAAGCTACTTTTTTCTCAAAGTATAGACAAATGATGCCATTTATTATGGATGATTTTTGTAACTTTTATATGATTAGGAAATTTATAGTTTTTATTATCTTATGTTAGGAAATTTTGTTATACATCACCTGGGCTTGATTTATTTTTGTTTTGACTATCTTTTAATGTATTTTGTTTCCTATTTACTTAGTTGTTCAATGTCTATAGATAAGGCGCATCACCTTGCAATCACCCAATGTCGTTTGAATTCTGAAATTGGTTATTGGAGCACCAGTGTTTGATATCCTTCTTGCTACCTATAAGTAATGCGATGTGGTCTGAATAAATCTGAAGTGGGCTGGCATGGATAATGGGTCTGGATGATGCCTCTATTAGGATTATTTGCTTGAATGAGGACCCAAGACCTATCACGGGCCACCTCGAATCAATTCCATTGCTCAGTGTGGCCTTGATAAGAGTCATGGCTTGGTCGATTACGCTTTAGGACGATTCTATTGAGCTTGGGTCTTTGGAGGCCCTAACTTCAGATCAGTTTGGTGAGGTTATCAGCTCTACAACTTGGTCCAAACATCAGCCAGCTCGTTTGTGAGACTATGATGGTTGGTCTATGTAATCTAGATCTTAATAGGGGTCTGGTTGTTACTAGTGAGACAATTATGACTTTTTAAATGCTCATTATCCGCCATAATTGGCCTTTAATTCAGGTTTTACAAAGGTGCATTAACCTCATAACAGTTTGGATTCTTTTCTTCCCTATAGAAAGCTGGCAGGTCCATAAGGGTGATGTATGCATGATATACACACAAACGCATATGTGAGATAAGTTCAATAATGATGGCCTCATCATTAGTGATACCTTCCTTGGTATGCAAGTCTAAACACCCCGAGCACACTACTCAAGATCTATAACTAGCCTAACTCAGAGTTCTAAGCTTAGGTTTAAACTTATGACTTATGGATAAATTGTGGTAGTTTTTAACGATTATAATTTTGATCATTTACGTTGCGGAAGACTAAGTTATTTAAGTATTGAATACACTTGAAAAATATTTACCTCGAGATACTAAGAGTATAAAATATTAATCTTATTCATCCAATATTACCAATAAATACAATAAATAAAATGTAGAAATAAATGAATACATGATGTGGTGATGAAACAAAATCTCAAAAACCAAACAATTTTTGAGTAAAATCTTCTAGGCTTTTTGAGCTAGTCAAAGTAAATTCCATGTGAAAAAGTCAAATTATAGATTAGGTAGTACAGTCGCATTAACCTTTAGTCTATTTGAAAAAGCACGTTTTGTGCTAATGCGAACAATCAAGTTTCGACCCCGTTAAAAGTATAGCGGAAGCAGTAGGAATAAATATCTAATACACGTAAAAGATATTTAGTACTAGATGCATACGAGACTAACAATCATGCGCAGCAGTAACGTAAATATAAAGACGATTTTTGGTGACGAAGTGAAAACTTGGATACCCACGGTATCGAGAAAAACACTTCAATGGCCAAACAACTTATGCACCGGGTGGAACGACGCGCTAACCTAGCCGACTTACTCCCGCCACGTGATCCCTACCAAGGAACTCCTTGGATCTCGCCTGCTGCAACGAACCTGACACCTTCCGGTCTTCACGTCAATCTTCCCTCTCGTGCCACTTTAATTGCCAACCACAAACGAGTCTCCTTCTTCACGGACCAACGTCTCCAATGAAGGTAGAAGGATGCAAGAGTTTAAATGGAAAAGAAAAAAATGGTGAGAAAACTCTTTAGAACATAGAGTTCAAAGTTGTAACTTTTGGTTTTCTCAAGAGAAGCTAAATCAATGAAATATGAAAGGCTTTCTTCTCAAGTTTAATGGCTCCACAAGATGTCAACAGAGTTTCAAGGCGTTTATGTATTTATAGAGGGCGCAAAAACACGTTCAAAAATTCTGCCCGTTGCACCGGCGCTCGAGCGGACACGTTCAAACATAAGATGGCACCCTACTGGATTTTCGGCTCGAGCGGCTAGCGAGCGACAGGCGAGCGGACACCATTCTGTTTTTTGTGCTCGAGCGGGAATCGAGCTCATGGCGAGCGGGAAGGCTTTGGATGGGCTCGAGCGACTGGAGGGCGGACAGAACAGACTTTAAACCGACAACCCACAACCCGACATCGATACTATAATACATATGAAAACCTACCGTCACGGAATATACAAAGTAGACAAATGTCTCTAACACTATTTACTCTTGACACGTGATCCCTATAGAAAAACTCATCGGGTTTGCTTCTTAAGAATGGAATCATATACCTTCTGACATTCTCTTAGACTTCACTGCCTTAGGAACAAGCAATGCTTTTGGAATTCCTGGATCTAAGCTACAAACGGAGCTCTAAAGACTCACAGGATTGGAACAAGTGTTTGATGGTGGTTGAATAATTTCGCTACAAAAATAGTATCTTTTGGATTGTAATTCACGAAAGAGGCCTTATCTTTTTTCTCACTTCTCTAGCTCACATTTTCTTTTCTTTTTGTTCGAGCGGCGGCTAGGGCAAGAGAAAGGAATTTTTATATAAGTAAGGCTGGAAACTAGAGCAAAAAACACATAGTAGTGATTTTGTACTATGATATTCCAATACTGGCTTGAATGCCAACTCGAATGTTAGTGTGTGCATGTGCATTATCTTAAGGCACGCATGTGTGACCCGTTCTATTAATTTGCACAAGTGCATGATCCAAGGGTGCATGTGTGTGATTCATTCTATTATTAATGCATGTGCACAATTCAATAACGTACGTGCACAGCCCAATTTTTTAATTTGCTGAGACTTCATTTGAGTGCCCACACTGTTCGAACACCATTTCACCTTTGTGTTTTCTAAATGTTTTTGAGCACCCAATCCGTTGCGACTTTGATAAGCATTTTTGAGTCAATATATCCCAATTAATAAATAAAAATACTCAAATGCAACTCGATTGGGATTAAGTTTTACCACAAAAATAAGCCAATAAAATAAACATTGCAACCTCTCCTTTTGGCAATTTTGTAACAAAATTACTTATATGACGTAAATAAAAATAAACTCTAATTGCTACCATATTAGAGAGTGACATAATAAATATACAGACACTAGATACATGAACATTATGCTGATGGCGTGTGGCATTTGATATACCTGTTTACCTATAAAATAGACACTACTAGAAAAATAGACACTACCGGAAAAATTGAAAAATACTCATGATGCATCAAACATATATGAGTACTAAAATAGTAGAACATAATATATCATCACAACAAGTATTATAGTCAAGATGTAGAACAATACTTGCATAAGCATAATCAGTAAAAATGTCATTGCTCTTCCTCTCGCAAAATATAACAGTACAACCCCTGCATATATGTCAAAACACTACACATCTTCCCCCTAAAACAAACATCTCTCATTTTTTGGCACACATTGAAAAGGGGTGGCAACCTGAAAGTCAGTCTCACCATCTGAAATCTGCACCTAATCACTAGGCATCATTTGTTGAATGTGCTGGGCCTGTTGCTCAGCCCTACGCTTTATACTGGTCATCTTAGTTTCGATATCCTTGACTCTAGTTTGGAGATCTCTAACACCTGTCTAGAGGTCTGCCTGAGAGGCAAAGATCTTCTCCGTCTGCTACTGCATGGTCATATGAAATTGAGTCTGATGAAGATGTCTGCTGCATCTGAAGCTACTTCTGACGTAGGAGTTCTTAATGGAATCTGGAGACTAAGCAGGCTGAGAAATGGAAAGACCTCTAGATGTCCCCTCAACAAAAGGAAGGATAGAGTCAGTGGGAGGAGGAACACGAGCGGGCATGCAGGATAGACTCTAAGCATATGTGACTATGCCAACGGGTCGTCCAAGAGTAATAGAAGGCATGACAGATAGGCTGATCAAAAGAGAGGGGAGAAGGTGTTGGATGAGGTAGCCATAGGGAAATTGGGTGGTCGGTTGAGGGTCCTCAAATGTGTCCATAGACTGCTCAAAGATGATGACTGAGATATCTATCGTGGCACCCCGAGGGACGGCATAAAGAAATACTGCACGAGACCAAGGAATGGACAACAGATGAAACACTAGAAAAATGTCGGTGCTTAGAATGTAGCAGGCGATGGAAACAATAGTCGATGACATGCTCATCCTAATCCCATGACCATCATAGAAGTGTGGATGTCGCAATAGATAGGAGAAGACCTTATTAGCAGATGGTATTGTCTTCTTACTATAACGATAATCAGGGGATGGTATAAAAGGAAAATCAGCAGCATCTTGAACCACCTCAGGTGTGATCTGGATAGTCTGTTCACGAATATATATTGAGAACTTGGTTCTATCAGGATAGATCCGGTAGATATTGGAATGAAATTCTTGGACTAAGAGGGATAGATGGAGGTGACAAATCGGTGACTAAAGTTTATTGGGAGTGACTAGAGCGACACCTCACGCTTTAATAATAGGTTCCTAGTGCTAAAACTAGAAGAATAGTGCTCAATAGTGTCGGGAGACCAAAATTGAGAATCAGTACTGCTCAAGTCACCTCTTTGGCATTTGAGAACACTCTTCTTTGCAACATATTTTGAAGTCATTTGTACAAAATACTGTGAAATACCTCAAATATGGGCCAAATAGACAAAATAGTACACTGTTCAAAACTGTCTATTGGAGAAATAAACAGATATGGCTGGCATTTGAATGTTGAAGCTACCGAGGCACAGATCGGGCCAAAAAAAACTCAGATTTGGATGAATCGGCATAGTTGAAGATGAATAAAATACTCCTAATTATGAGTTTGACATTATTTCTAAAAAAAGATGCAAAATAATTTGAAAAATATGGAAATATGTGAAGATTTAAGAGATATGCAAAGAAAATTAAATCTACAAAATCAACATGATTGCCTTGAAAAATGGTAGGAAAAGAGCTAGATCCACTGGACTGCAAGGTAAACCCATGGATTTTGAGAAAAACTAGAGGAAAAATGAGTTGAAATCAAAGGAGAGAAGGATGAGGGTGAGTGGCCATTCGAGCATGAGAGAGAGAGAGAGAGAGAGAGAGAGAGAGAGAGAGAGAGAGAGAGAGAGAGGAGCTGAGGTGCACACAGACAGGGTTCCAAGCGACTTATAGGAGCCGTGGTGTTCAAAAGTTAGTTGCCTGGCATTTGAATGTCAAACTGGACATTTAGTGCCATTCTTAAAGCTGCTTTTGAACATCATTTGGAATGCCAATGAAGGACCGCTCTAGCTACACTAATATATATGGGATGCAAAGATCAGTTGGATACTAATAAAAATTGCACTAAAATTGCCAACCAACAATGAGTGAATTCGGTAAAAATTTATTCTTCAAATTGAGGTTTTTTATCAATTTAATAATTATGAGAAACATTCAAGCACTTCATTTTTCGATAAAATAATTAGGGGTGGGGTTATATAATGTGCTGTATGTGTAGCGAAGCACCACATATAGTTAAGAGATCTCAAAATGTTGAATTGCGGAGGATTTTGGCTATCATATTGAAATTACCGATGTATTTTGGAGAACCCAAAAGAGAAAGTCAAACCCAATACCACTAAGACCTATAACTCATTGAACAAATTTGCTCCCCCTAAATGAGAGTTCTAGTATTGAGAAACTTCCTTTTTTATAAACATTTTCTCCTTTTTTGCATGAGTCTTGACTGGAAACTTGTTAACAATATTTATTTTATTTTTCTAGAGGGTTTATTCTTCGAATTGAGGTTCAACTAGTTCAAGGTCAATTCACTTTTTAAGTGTTCTAAGTATCCTTAGAATTGCCATCTCAAAGCACACAAAAGTAGTCAAGGTCTTAATTAATAAAATATGGTGTATGTAGTGAATATGCGTACAAATGATGATGTAACAAACTCCTTTTGTAAAAATACAAAATAAGTCAAGTGAACAAATCCATATTAAATGCATGAGAAGCAATTCATTTATGAATAAAATTTAAATCATTTATCCATAGTCAATATTTTTTTAAATTATTTATTTTTCAAAATAAACAATTGTTATTAAAAACAAAATATGAATGCATGCTTTTACTCAAAATGCCTCATAATATATAAGTATAATGCATGAGGGAGCCACTTATGAGTAGCACAAGATACCTTGGCTTAGAAGCCAAGTCCTCCTTACCCAATCCCATTTCTCTAAAGAATGGATTGGCCAATTTAAGTACATATGGGCCGAACCAAGCCCATTTCTTTTGAGGTCACGTTTGATGGTCCTAGATAAACTTGATATCATCTCTCTTAAGTAGTGCATTTCACGTGCCAGCTTTATTTCTCCAAAGGATCTACTTTAAGACTTCCTATAAGAATGATTATGACAATGGAGCCCAATGACCATGTTGGCTGCATGAATAACACGTAAGGACGAATCTCAAAGGAGAGTGGGGCACATGAGAATGATCTAGGCATTGCCCTATAGAAAACAGTAGGAGATTTTCTAGTCAAGTGCTTAGAGAATTCTTTTAGGGTTCACAAGAGATATTACCTTCATCAGGTCACACTTATTGTTCAAGCCTTCGCTTTCAAGTTGTCTAGATTTACTAGAGCTAAGTAAAGGACAATGGGACGGATGTGATCAAAGACACCACAGTGGTGACATGTATGTTTCGGTACAATAAAAATAGAAGACGTAGGTGCTTTATTGGGCCTAGTGGTGGGATGACTTTGTGTGATTTCAATACAGTTTGGGCGAATGTGCCAACCCTTTCCACAACTAACACATGAGAGGACAATTTTTCATGTGGAGAGAGCCTTTTTCATGTGAGTCTTGGATTGACTCTTAGGAGGGGCTAGCTTCGGTGTCTTTTCTTGATGGATCGCAATGTCCACCTCTTTTTCTATGTTACTTTTGGTAGCCAGTGGGAACATAGTTTATGTGAGGTGGGTTACTTGAGAATTGGTTTTGCAATAACCAAGCCCTTTCTTATTTTCTGCTGCTTTGCCTAAACCTAACATATAGTTAAGGTTTTTTTTTTTTTACTTTCCGTGAACATTATCAACTGAGTCTTGGTATTTTCGAGTTCATTTTCAAAATACTTTATCTTGTCTCTAAAAATAAGATTTTCATTACTTGAAATTTTTAGATCCTATTTATTTTAGACAAATAATTTTTTGAAATTTTCTTTTCACGTTTTGGCTTTTCAATTCTTTTTGAAAGAGTTTTGTTTGTTTATTTAGTCACTAGGTTATTGTGATACAACTCGTCAAATGCCTTTTGAAGGTCACTCAACTCAACTTGAATTCAGAGTCTAACTGATTAGAATTATTAGACTTCTTATAATAATCTAGGTTAGGTTCATTGATGCTCTCAACATGAGACATAAAGATCATATAATTGAGTGCTGTTTAGAATCAAAACCCTCACTTTCACTCTCCTCGACCTTCTCATCAAAAAAGGTGCCACACAAGTCTTTATCCTTGTTTTCTTATGTTTAAAGTTAGGACATTGATCAGATAAGCCTTTTGATTTGAAATTTTTTATTGCCCTTCAAAAACGATTTAAATTGTTCTGAGAAGAAGGTAATTTCCTTATCATCCATAGACCTATCCCCCAACTCATCATAAGACTTCCCTTTTGCAGATTTTATGGCAATCAATTTGTCCCTTACCTTTTGAGGGAGAGATTATTCATATGTTTGTAGAGATCTAACCAACTTTTTAATTTTGGTCTTGTTAAGGTCCTTACTTTCTTCAATAGCTGTAACCTTCGGTCGAAATGGCTCGCATAAGGACCTCAAAACTTTTTTGACAATTATTTTTTCAACAATTTTCTCTTCTAAGTTGAATGTAGAATTAACTATGTCATTTAGTTTGTTATAGAACTTGTCAAATGTTTCATCATTTTTCATTCTTAGTTCTTCAAAACTAATGGCCAACCTTTGTAATTTTGAGTTTTTAACCATTATAGTCCCTTCATGTGTGATTTGCAAAGTGTCCTACACTTCCTTAGCAATTTCACCCACAGACACCCTTTAAAACTCATCGAGTGATATTGCCATAAAATGGCATGGATACACTTATTGTTCCAATCATTATAGTTAAACTCATTGCTTGATAATATGACCGGATCTTTAGGGGAGATAATCTTATTTTTAGTCTTAACGGGGGAAGACCATCCTCTCTCTACACATAGTCAAATGCATTCATCCAGTGATTTTGGGAAAGTTTTTATGCGAAACTTCTAGTAGGTATAGTTATTTTTGTTGAAGTATGGTCTAATCAACAAGGAGCGACTTGTAGTCATTTAGCCAAAAGGGTCAAGGATTGGGGTAGGCTCTAATACTAATTGGAAAATTTGAGATAATCCTTAACAATTATAGTTATGATTTTTTACATTGCAAAAGACCAAGTTACACAGAGATTCAATATATATAAATAATATTTGCCTATAGATGCTACAAGTATAAAATACCAATCTTGCCCATCCAGCATCACCAATAAATGTTATAAATAAAATGTAGAAATAAATGAACATATAATGTGGTGACGAATGGAAACATAAAAAACGAAATAATTTTAGAGTAGAACTATTTCGACTTCTTGAGTCAGTCAAAGTAAATCTATTATAAAAATTCAACTCATAGATTATATAGTACAGACACACTAACTCTTAACCCACTTACTTTTGACACGTGACTTCTACTGAAGAACTCATTGGATTTGCTTCCTAATAATAGAATCAAATGCCTTTCAACTTTCTCTTGGACTTTATTTCGCTGCCTCAGGAACAATTAATGCTTCTGGAACTCCAAGATCTAAGCCATCAATGGAACTCCAAAGGCTTATAGGGATAAAATAAGTGTTGGTGGTGCTTGAATGATTTTGGATGAAAAAACCTTGTCTTTTGGATTACAGCTCTCTGAAGAGGTTTTCTTTTTTTCCTCTTTCTCTAGCTTTTGTTTTCTTCTCTTTTCTTTTGGGAGGCAGCTAGGTCAAGGGAAATAAATCTATTTATAAGTGAGGTAAAAAACTAGGTTAGAAAAACGCGGAACGGTGATTTTGTACTCTGGCGCTCGAACACTAGCTCAAATGTCAAATTGTGCACATGCGTAGTCCAAGAGTGCACATATGTGACCTATTTTATTGATTTGTGCATGTGTATGATCCAATGGTGCACGTGCGTAACCCATTCTGTTTTTTTGCTAAAACTTTGTATGAGTGTGCACATTGGCATTCAAATGCAAGTGGACCTTTGCACGTTTTGAAATTTTTGAGCACTCAATCCTTTGTAACTTTGATGGATATTTTTGAGTCACAATGGATCCCAATTAATAAATAAAAAAATTTGAATACAACTCGATTGGGACTAAGTTTTATCACAAAAATAAGCTAATAAATAGACCTAATAACTTAGGTATCAGAGTGGATACCTTGGTTTCCATTAACCAGTCTTCTCTACCACTGTGTTCTCAAAGTTTCTGATCAACATTGAGACAACTTGTGATGGATATCAGACGCAACTGCATAACTTTTAGGGTTGTGTGAGTTTGAGTTTTTCTTTTGGTCGGCCTCCAAAATGGTATAACAGCCACTTGAAGATTTTCACATTGGGGTTTCTGACCTCTCCAAGTTCCTAATAAATGTACTTATCCTACTTCCTAAATATTGATTCTTAAGGGAATTTTCAACCTCCCCAATATGAAATCATTATAGGAACGACCAATAGAAGCAACTAGATAATCCTACCTCTAGTGTTCCAGTATAACTTGGTCCCTGACTGGACAATTTTGGAGCACCTTTATATGATAGAAGGACCCATAGTCAATTTGAATGACCAACAGTTTGCTGGATAATGGGCAAAGATGCTCAAGTGCACTTTATTGCTATTGTAGGTCTATGTCTCCAGGGTTCAGAATTCCTTCTCAACCATCATAAGATAGCAAGTTTTGCAAGTTTTTTTTCTTCTCTTGTATGCCTTTTGCAATCAATTAGTAATCTATAATGGATTATATTTCTTTTGATATAGGACCTGCCTTTGTTATGTCCTATGAGTAGGTGGCTGTGAATTAGTAATCTACAATGCACCTATCAACTATCCAGCGCTTGTTTACAAAATAAGCTTCAACCTTTAGCGGTTAGCTTTCTTTTGTTCTGGTCACATTCTTGTCAGTGCAAACACCTGCTTTGACAATTGGTTGGAACTTATTGTTTTTGGCACTTCCAGTTTCCTGATGTTTAACTTTCCTGTGGGTTAGTAAGATCTGTTTTGCGAGCATTCTTGCCCAAGTTCCTTTGTAATTTTAGTTTAAGTTGCTGAGATCAAATGTCAGTCAAGTTATATTCCGATCTCATCTAACTCTTTCTATTGTTTTAACTTCTTTTATTTTTTTATGGGCTTATTAGTTTTTTGTGTCCTTTGGTTCTACATGACCTTCTGCTTCTATATTGATGGCGTCCCGTACTCTCATATAATAATATTGAGCCTTGGACTACATCTACCTCCCCCCCACTCTCATCCACCCCTCAACCCTTAGGTAGGAAGACTTTCACCCCAATGGGATTTGGTTGAGACATTTATTGGAAATGGAAATCTTATAGGCAAGCTATGAGTTGTCTCCTTGGTCATGAGCGACTTCATTTTTTTCTCTTGTTTATTTTGAATAGTTCTTGATGAACTTACAGGTTCGTGTATATTTGCCATCTCTTCCTGATCCCATGGGTCCTGTTTATCAGCTATGTAATGTATGATTGATGTTGTATTCTTGTTTTGATGTCATACAGTAACTCAAGGAATCTATTCTCGCAATCCATATTTTGACAACATGTTTCCTATTATGACTCCTGAAGATGTGTTCTCACAGGTCAAACCACCAGGCTTTTGGTTAAATATTCAGGTACAAGTTTCTTGTTCTCTTAGTGAATTCTGCTTAAGCATTTACAGTTGCACTTAAGTTGTAGATGTAATTGTAAACATGATTTTTCTGTGATATTTGCTGCAGCATGATGTTTTCTTTAGTCAGCACAATCTGAGTATGAGGGCTTTGTACTTGGTGCTGCAAAGACTACAATCATCAGCTATATCTCATCACCTGAGGTTAACTTCTTGCGAGGCATTGCAAAGCCATTTGCTGCCACAAAAACAAAACTGATCTTCCGCTTTCTAGGTCACAATGATACTGAACCTTCAACCAACCAGACTTACGGTTCTCTTTTGAAGAATCTTACATTCATCAAGACATTTGCCTCTGGAATTCTTGTACCAAAAACTTATATATGGCCTGTTGAGAGCCTATATCTGCAACCCCATACTTCTGTTGTATCAGATGCTCATAAGATTGGGCTGGAAGCTTTTGCTTCAGATTTCGCAAATGATTTTGTTATTGCCTACAATTACAGCTACAATCCAATTGCAGAGTATCTGTCATTCATTGACAACGGTAACTTTTCTGTTGATGGTGTGTTGTCTGCCTTTCCAGTAACACCGTCAGAGGCCATAGGTAAATTCTGCTCTTATGCCTTTGCAGAAATTACGTTCATTGGTCCATGCACTTCACTGATTGTCTTCTAGATTTTACATGTCACCAACTGAAAAAATTGGGCAATTTTTCCTCAAGTGTTTTATCCTTATCCATGCTACATAGTTATATCTGTGGAGTAGAACATAGCGCTGGTCCTGCTATATCTCTAGAATTTACGATTTGCAGTTAAGCATGTTGGTTATGTATGACATTTGCCCATGGACTATTTTTTTCCCCCTCCCATAGGGATATGATTTTTCAACCTCTATGCTTAGTTTTCTCCTCACTTAATGTGTGTTGCTATTGCTATTATGATCTTTTTTTCACACCAAAGTACTATTCCCAAACCCAGTAAATGATGCGCGGATAGTGGAATGTGGATGGAAGAAAAAATGGTGAAATGGAGGGCTCAGATATGGAATTGACTGATGCAGAAAAGACTCAGATATTGGAATATTTCACAAGGATAGATACAAGAAATGAAATATGCACTAAAAGGGATGATGCGTGGAAAATTTGTAGGTCAAAATGGCATAACAATTGGAGTTAGGAAATTTTTAAGATAACAGCCAATTTAGTGAGATTATACGAACTAAAAAAACTCTAAATGAATCGTAGAATTGCACTTTAGTACATATGAGAAAAATAAGGGAGATTTCAAGATAGTACTAAGTATCCCGAATAGAATTGATAAGTCATACAATTGAACTTTGGGAAATAATAATTGGACGATGGCTAAAATAAGAAATGAACATGCTAGAATTCAGTATGTTTTTATGCCAGGATGATCAATATGAAGCTCTGATTCTATTGAGATTGGAGAAGGTTGGTGAAAAGTTTTATGGAGAACAGAATGGATTCACACAGTTTTATGTAGTGTGGCTGGCGGACTCCTATGAAGGGCTGTGATAAAACTGGAAGCTGATGGTATATATATATACACACACATGCCATTGAGGATATTTTTATTGGGACATTGATCAGCATATAAGAACTGCTAGAGGTAAAATTGTGGTTTCAACAAAAAATACTAGTTTACGTTGGGGATCAATATGAGCCCTAGCTATACATGATTTTACTAGATATATTCATGATAAGTTATTTGATTTAGGTTTGATTTGGTCTTGACATAAACGAAACTGAAGCAGTAGGGTTAACATTATAACTTTGGAAGAAGACTTTGGAATCTAAAGGTTTAAGAACGAGTGCATGAAACATGATTTAATTACTCTGGATGGAACAATTAACAAGCGGATGGATGGTCAAGTAATTCTTAAGAACCATGGATTTTGTTTCCATGGATCTCTTGTTGAAAATGGGCACGTTAAATGGAGAAAATGTTTTGAGGTGTTATTATCATGAAATACCTCTAAAACTATAAGAGAATTTTATGGAACCTTATAAGACTCACTAATATTATATAATTATATAAATATTCTTGAGCATTCTAAAAATGCTATATAAAGTTAGGTGTTTGAGAAGTGAGGATATTAAAATGGAAAAGAGGTGTAAATATAAATAATAAAATAGAAAATGAACACATTCATAAGGTTTGAGTCTTCTTGGTTGTTTGAGTTTTCTTAGTAATCAAAGAAAAAATGCTTTTACTGTCTATTATGTCAAGTCAAATAAATTATGTACTTATGACAAAAACATTGCTTTGATACTACTAAAAGATTTTAGATAGAGAACTTTAATCGGGGTGAAAATTTTATTAAGAGGATTGTCCGGCTGTTGCTCAAAGGGAGCTGTAAAAGAATGATTTCACATGCACCATAAAAATTCTTCTTTCGATCAGTGAAAAGGTGAAGTCAGCAATTTTTTCCATCCATCAGCAATATCATGGAATTTCATTGTTGTCCAAATTGTACCCCTTCTCAAATTCCTAGTAGTGGCACCTCAGATTCATTCTTTGTTGCTGCTGGTAGTGTTCATAACATGAAGGCTGTCATCTGACAGAATGTGATTAATAGCTCACCAGAAGACATTTAATATTGCTACCTTGCATTATCTACGCCACCCAAGATTTTGAGTCCTCTTTTTCTATTAGTAATTGCCTTTTTATAGTCGAGTATAAAGTCAGCCCTGAGGCTAAAGTGCTCACTATGCACCTTGGTAGGTCAGCCGTTGACGAGACCGAGTTTAGGGAAAGCTTTTATAGACTATTTGTACCACAAGAATATAAAGATACATAGAATATAAAGAACCTTAAGATACACAAGATCCTGCACATGGAGAGTGAGAATATGCTATTCCTTTTTACGCTACCATGGTTTATTGTTTTGATATACTCAGACACTATGCAATTTTTGAAACACACAGGTACACAAAAACGCACATGAAGAATTTCAGGTAAATTTTAGCCTGTGTATCAATTTATGGTGTGTTGCCAGCAAGCATTAATGTCCCTGCCCTGCAACATGTGAACATTTTGGAAGCAATTTCTTTCATTATTATTAGTTCACCGAGTAGAGGAGAATATGAAATATCCAATTCAACTTATGACTTCAAAATAGGGTTATATAGCTAAAGTATTTTGACTTTTGGACTCTTTGCAAATCTCTTCCCACCTTTAGTTTTTGTCAGATCTATTGCCAGCATCTCAATTTTTTTTCAATCCTATTCTGGCATTTTGTTCAGCCAATCTGTTCTTTTATTTTGTCCTATGTGGTGTGTCATAATAGAAAATGCTGATATGGACTCGTTAAAATGATGTGGACTTATATGTGGGATCAATGATCTAATTGAAATCAAAATTTTTTTCAAAAACAAGAAAAAAAAAAAAATCAACTCGACCATAAAAATGATAAGACCATGCTAACCCCAACACCACCTAACAATATCAGCCAACCCATCCTCACCTCAGCCACAGCCAGCACCACCTCCTCCCTGAGTGCCATCACCCCTTGCCCAATCTTTTTCACCCCCGATGTCACTGTCTCCCTTCTCCTCCTCCATCAACAACTTTCGTGGAGGCATCTTCCTCTTCTCTCTCCTATTCATTTTTTGCAGATGGGGGATAGGGAGAAAGGAGACCTTGGAGAAGGTGGGAGTGGCTGTGGATGGGGTGGGGTGGAGGTGGGGAATTATGGGGTGGAAGCTGGAGGGGGTGGCTAGTGGAGGGTTGCTTGGGTTTTTGTTTTCTGGGGTTTTTTTGTTTTTTCAATTGTTTATTTTGTTTTACTTTCTTTGTGAGTGTTTTTTCTAAATTTATTGCCAAGCAGGATTAGTGGGTCTAGTTTGCCTAACCATTACCCAAGTCAGCCTTTTTTGCCATTAGGTGTTGTCAGGTGATGATTGAAAATCAATAATTCAGTTGAAAGTCTCACAGAAGAAAGTTTGAAAAAAAATTGAGAAGTTCATGACAATTTGGATTTGCAAAAAAGTTTTCGTGATATTTTGGCCATATAATCCCATCCAAATATGTACCATTGGAAGCCTCTCAATGTGTCACTATATTGGACAACTCGGCATCATCAAATCAGGACATCTTGTAATTTCTTTATTTCGTGGGCATTGCATACTTGAAGAAAGAAACATTGCCAAACCTTAAAAAAAAAAAAAGAGGTGACCTAGGCGATCTTGTCTTGATATTTTTAGCTAGTTCCTATCATAAGAATTGTTGCGCATACCAATATTCCAAGTTTTTCCAAGTAGTCTGCATTCTGATTTGCTTTTCTAAAACAATTATTAATAAAAAGCAATCAAATCTGAGAAGAAAGCTTGTTTAATATGAACAATTAGATTATTAATATTTTAATGCAGAGTAATCTCTCTTCTTAAAGCTTGAATAAACGTCATTATTATGTCCCTCTGTAACAATCTTTCTAAAGTCTAGGATGTCTCCAAGTTTCAGACCACTCAGCTCTGACGTTTCTATTTCTGTTATCGCAGTACTAGAAACTAGTGCTTCACCGTGACTTATTAGGCAGCATTCACATATCTTATAACAAAGCAAATCCCTACCTGCACATAATTATGCAATGAATCATCAAAATTAAGCTTCACAAATAGAGGGATTTATTTTACTAAATTTCAGTACTTTCTTAGGCACATAATTAGAACGCAATGTTCAACTCCTTTGTTTTCCTCATCCATCACCATTTATGACAATAATGCTTCGCCAAATTTATCACCTTGCTGGTCATTTCTAACTCGGAGATTTCTGTGTGTAAATTACAACATACTTCATTCGGTTTTGGAATAATGTATATCCTTGTATTCTTTTGTATCATTTCATGTCCTGCTATCTAACCAGAGTATGCACGCAAAAAATGTTGTTGTAGCTTCATAGATCACCCTTCAATGCTGATTTTGTATTTTTTTTTAACCACAGGTTGCTTTGCTCACATAGGCAGAGATGCATCAGGACAAGGTGAGTGGCAATTTCTCATTTAAAAATGTTTATTTATTTCTCAATTTCCGAGCACGATTGCCAGGAGGTGAAAGTAACACTTTGATTCTGATACCCTTATTATGTGTTGCAGCTACACCTTTGGTTATATCACACAATGGAGCCAGTGGTGACTACCCAGGTTGTACAGACATAGCATATACAAGCGCCATTTCAGACGGCGCTGATGTTATTGACTGCAACGTTCAAATGTCGAAAGATGGAATACCTTTTTGTTTAAGCTCAATAAATCTCATAGATAGCACTATGGTTGCCCAGACTGTGTACGGTATCCATCCAACAACAATTCCAGAGCTTCAGAAGAATGCTGGAATATTTACCTTCAGCCTCACATGGAGTGAGATACAAGGATTGACACGTAAGTTGAAATTAGAGCTTATAATCATAACCTTGTTTTTTTCATTTACTTGTTCTTCTTCAATGTATATAACCTTCCATGGTGGGAAGCCCAGGTTGCTTGGTGCTTGGCTATGAAATGGCATGGGTTCAACCCTCCATCTTACCTATCAGAAGGAAAAACCTTCTACAATGGAAGATGTATCAATTATTATAGGAGTCTTGGCTGAACTTCTCAGATTGCCATAGATTATAGATAAACAGTTTTAAGGAATGAATGAGAAGTGAATCCATTCGTATGCTTGTGTTGTGAACTTCACTGACATTATGATTTCTGCAATTCCATAAGGTTTTTGGACCTGTGGTTAAATGATCAGCCTCTGTTTCTATGTGTTTTGAGAACCAAGGTCTTGTCTTCTTCTGGCAAAGTTGACGTGCCAGGGATTATGTGGCCTGGCATGGAGTTAGTGTGAGATTCCAGAACATGTTTAGATTTCACATGCATCATTGGGTAGCACCTTTTGAGATTAGGGCACACAGATTGACGTAAATTTGTTATTGCTACCATTTACACTATTATCTAAGTATGCATGTGCACCTCTCTTTCTCTTCATTCAGTCTTATATGCTTGAGGATTTTAAAAGACTTTTGATGGCATCGTTATTTTCACTTGACAAATATTTGGCATCCACTCTCATTATTTATTACTTTGTGCAGCTGCAATATCAAATCCAGAGTCTTCTTACTTGTTGTACCGGAATCCCAAATTTAAGAATGCTGGAAAACTTTTATCTTTGTCAGAATTCTTGTCCCTGGCCCAAAATGCAACTACGCTTTCCGGTGTCTTGATCATCATTGAGGTGAGTCTATATTGACCTTGTTCTGAATGGGCATATGCTTTCCCCTTTTTCCTTTGCTTGCGAATGTGATGTTCTTGGAAGTATCCATATTCACTTTGGGTATAATACACTGATGTAAATATCATCCGATATGTGTTAGTGTCTGGTCTTCACGGTACCAACATTTCTTAGTACCGTAACAATATCATAATATGTTTTTGTATGAGTGATATATCTACCGATATAACCCTTCTAGCTTACAATTTTTAGGGAAAAAGATTTTTAATATATTTAATATAGATATATATTATCCGATATGTTCGATATCAATATTGATATATTCGTCTATGGTGGGATATCTTGAAGTATAAAGTATGAGTTGCTTAGAATATTATGGCTCTGGAGTTGAGTATTATTGGCTGGTTAAATAACGTACTCAAGACTGGTAAAATAGGTGACTTTCACAACATACAAGCAGACAATTATGAAACAAGTATAACCTGTGAAATTAGGGAGGCAGATGGAAATTTAAGATGGTTTGGACATTAGCAGTAGAGATACTCCAAGAATAGTGAAGGCAATTAAGAGTTTAGGGGCACAAGTAGCGGAAGGGCTACATCTAGTGAGATGTTGTTTAAGATAATGTGAGATGATTAGTTATCCGCACAGGATGCAGTGCAATATGGTGTGAAAAAATTGGTTAATCCTTAATGACTATGGCTGTAACCTTTTACGATATGGAAGAATAAAATACACAAATATTCAATACATGTAAATAATATCTAACTCTAGACACTAAGAATATAAAGCTACAATTCTACTAATTCAACATCACCAATAAATATATTAAACAAAATGTAGAAATAAATTAACATACGATGTGATGATGAAAAATAATGTCAAAAACCAAATAGTTTTTGAAGTCAAAGTAAATCCGCTATAAAAAGGTCATCTTATAGTTCAGCCAGTACAGACACATTAATTCTTAACCAATTTACTTCTGACACGTGACCTCTACTGAAGAATTCTTAAGACTTGTTTCCTAGCAATTGATTCGGATATCTTTTGATCTTTTCTTGAACTTTAATTCACTGTCTTGTGAACAACTAATATTTTTTGGAAGTTCAGGATTCAAGCCATCAACAAAACTCCGATTGCTTAGAGGTTTGGAACAAGTATTTGATGATGATGGAACGATTTTGATGAGAAAACCTTAACTTTAGATCACAAATAATAAACGATGTTTTCTCCTTTTTTAATTCACTTCTCGAACCCTCCTTTTCTTTTCACATGGGCAATAGTTAGAGAAATGAGTCTATTTATAAGTGAGGCTAAAAATTAGAGTAGAAGAACGCGGAACAACAAAGTTAGAACTCTAGCTTTCGAACGCTAGATTGGATGCTTAGAGCAGAAGAATGCAGAACAACAAAGTTAGAACTCTAGCTTTCGAACGCTAGATTGGATGCTAGCTCGAATGCCACAACATATGTGCGCAATTCTACGGTGCACTTGTGCGACCCATTCTGTTAATTTGTGCATGTGTACGATCTAATGATGCATGTGAGCAACCCATCACATTATTGATTCGTCCACAGGATCCAACAGTGTGTTTGCACAACTCATTTTGTTATTAGTTGAGACTGTGAATGAGCACTTACTTTTAGTGTTCGAACGTTGGATTGAACGCCAACATACATGTGTGCTTTCCCGGCATTTCTGAGCTCCCAATCCTTTCCATATTTGATGAGTATGTCTTGAAACATAATAGATCCCAATTAATAAAAATGACTCAAATATAACTCAATCAGGACTAAATTTTGTTACAAAAATAAGCTAATAATATAGACCTAATGTGGCAGAAGAGGATTCATATAGCTGGATCCTAATGGCACCAACCTGAGGGTTTGTGCTGCCATAGATGCCATCATCATGATTTTTGAATGTTACATGATTGTTTTAAGTATTTTTCTCAATTTTGTATCACTCAAAAAATTAATGGTCATCTCGCACTCAGTAGACTTATGTGATGCAATAGTTAATTCAATATGATTGTACAATTACCTAAGTTGTAGCGTGTGCAAACAACCTAGCCCTGTTCTTGTCTGTTTCCTGCTGTGGGTTTCCCATACTTGGACTGTCCTTTCTCTTGCTACCATTCCTAACTGGGAAAACCTGGTTCTCCTGTATCTTGCTGGGCCCAAGCTGGGGTGAGTAAATAGCTGTCTCTAGGATGTGCAGAGTTTGGAGCAGCTGTGGTCATAAATAAAAATATTGATATGGTATTAGTTGTAGCTGTATCAGTATTGGACGTTTCAGAAATATATATATATATATATATATATATATATATATAAAGAAATAGCTGTGGATGTATTATCAATACGGAAATATATCACGATCTATAAGCTATGACCTGTTGAAAATCTAATCAGATAACGAAATCATATGGAAATCTGATCAATGCTCCTTTGAATAGAACTAAAAATCCTAGGAAGATAAATATTGAGTTGCTTCTCAGGGGCCAGACAATTTAATGTTGATAATATCCGTAACTGCCAAATAAATTTGATGAGATTTGTTTAAGTTTTAATTGAAATTTCTGATCCCTCTGCATCCTGCTGCTGCTTCAGAATGCATTCTACCTTGCGGAACATCAGGGCTTGGGTGTAACAGATGCAGTTTTGGATGCCTTGGATAAAGCTGGCTATAATAGTAAGACTGCCAAAAATTGATGATCCAATCCAGTGATAGCTCAGTCCTAGACAAATTCAAGGGAAAGAACTATGAACTCGTATATGAGGTCACAACAATTAGTGGCATCCTGAATTCTACCATTGCAGACATCAAGAGTTTCTCCGATGCCGTGCTCCTTACCAAGAAATCTGTTATTCCTGATGATTCCGGATTCACTACTAATCAAACTGATATTGTGTCAAAGTTACAGTCATTTAAGCTCCAAGTTTACGTGAAACTCTTTCAAAATGAGTTTGTGTCTATAGATAATGACTTCTTCTCAGACCCCACTGTAGAGATCAATTCATTTGTTATGGGAGCTTCAATTAATGGAGTTGTTACGGACTTTCCTCAGACCGCTGCTTCCTACAAAAGTAAGTCGATTCTTCTAAAACATTCTGGGTAAATAATTTGCATTGGTTTTGTGTAATGTGTACCTTAGCACCTGAGTAAATCTCGTCCATCGGTCTTTTTTTATGTGTATGTTGGAATTTAACTTACACATCCTACATTCCATTGCTGGGTAAGATGGACTACTACATATGATCCTCAGGTGTCAGGAAAGAAAATGTCAAGAACTACCCATTGCTGCAATGCAATCACGTAAAATGGGCAGCCCAGTTCATGAGCCCAGGTCGTGAAGCCCACGATATGTATAAGGCTTGGGAAAAGGTTGGAAACATTTCATTGCTGGGTAAGATGGACTACATAGGATCCTCAGGTGTCAGGAAAGAAAATGTCTAAGAAATACGCATTGCGGCAATGCAATCACGTAAAATGGGCTGCCCAGTTCACTTGCCCAGTTCGTGAAGCCCATGATATGTGTAAGGTTTGCAAAAAGGTTGGAACATCTTTGGGTCTATTGTAGGCAATCTTGCCCCTCATTATGCAGGAAGCCATTTTCACATCTCGAATTTGTGACTTCTAAGTTACATGGCAACAACTCTAGGTTTGTGCCAAGGCTTTCCTTTGGAGGACAGCTCAATGCATTAAGCTTCCGATGTGTGTGGGGTCTAGGAAGGGTAGGAGCACTTTAGATCTATTGTATGGGATTCCACATTGCATTATGTAAGATATTTCTATGACTCAAATTTATGACTTGGTTACATGACAACAATTCTACCATTGTAATGCTTAGTCTGCACAAATATTATAATTTTGCTGATTTTTACCATGCAAATAAGATCAATTTTCACTTTAAGGATATATATATATACCTTGCTTGTCCTTTCCCTTTCCCCCACTTTGATGAGTAATTATTAATGGAGCCATTTTATATATCTTTTGCTGAGTGTTGTGAATATGGGTTTGTTGCCATGCCTCTGCAGAGAACCGTTGTCTCAAGAGTAAAGTACAGCCGAGCTACATGAGCCCGGTTCTACCAGGCAGTCTCCTGCCACTCCTTGCCTCTGGAGGAACAATGCCGCCAGTCGAAGCCCCTGCTCCGGTCCTTACAGTCTCCGATGTGTCTGAGCCACCTTTATCTCCAGCTATACCGATTTTCCCGGCTCCAGCTCCAGCTCCAGCTCCCCCTTCTCCATCAGCATCCAGTCCAAAAACACCAACCAACGGACAGTCTCAAACCACCGTATGTGCATTCGTATCGTGGCTGTCTACGGCTACTGCAGCTCTACTGCTATTTTGATCACTCGAGGCAAACTTCGTTCCACTGATTTGATCGTGTTTTTCGTTCCCCTTGATTTTGCAATCTAATCGGCTGGATTCTGGATCATGTGGAGTTGTTATATACGATTGATTTGTGGATGCTAATCCAAATTTTCTCTATGTTCATCTATGGGTTGTGGGAACCTTAAATTTGTTATCATGGTTTAGATACTGATTTTTCATTTCTTATTCATTGTCTTCTATTGATGTATTATTATTATTATTTTATGATAATATTCATAATTATTCTTTTTCTGCGCTTTCTGTACAGAATTTCCTTCTTTTTTTTTTTTTTCTTTTATTATGAAAATATTATGATTATTTCATTTATTTCTTCTTTTTATTCCCCTTTATCCTCCATTTTTCCGGACCTCAAATGAGCGTATATTTTGCATGTCTTGTATGTGAAATCCATTATGATTGCTTTAAATGTTAACTTATATTATGTTAATAGATAAAATATATTATTTTAATTGATAAAATGATTTCAAAGCCAAAAAAAACGGGGGGGGGGGGGGGAATATAAATTATATTGAGTTGAATGCTTGGGATGATAATAATGAAATTTTTTTGGGTGTTATGTGATTTATTATTATCTATTTTTTATGGAAATTTATTAATATAAACAAATAAATAAGTTGCTATATTATTTAATAATATTTAAACCACGTTTTTCTGATATTTGTCTTTTTTTTTTATATCTCTTATGTCTCTCTTCGCTAGATCCTTATCGCGATTGAAAATAGGGATCCTGCTCCGTAAAAATGCGGAGTAAAACAGTCACCGCAAAATTTAACGCTTCTAATTTTCTTTTGTTTTAATTTATTTTTTTACATTTAAAAATTTTAAAAATTTCACGGGCGTTAGATTTCGCACCAACGGTCGATTTTGTAGCATTGTTTCTGCTCCGCGTTTCTGCGGAGCAGGAACCCTCGTTCGATGGCTACTCGGCCGCACAACAGGGCGTATTATATACCAACAAGATCAGATTTAATCAATTACGAGTAGAATATTATTAAAAATTAAAAAATAAATAAATATTGAAAATATTATTTTCTCAAAAAATGAAAAATAAATTTAATATTTTGTTGCGATAGCTAACCAGACAAATCAACGTGACATCTCGTAGGCCGCCAAGGATTGAAATATGAGGTAGGCCCCACGTCATGAAGTTTGGGATAAATTTATTTATTTTTTTAAATAAAAAAACGTAAAAATCCCCATTTTTTAAAAAATTTATCTAGCTAGAAAATAAATTTATTTTTAATTTTGTAAAACTCTCTACTGAATTTTAGAAATCATGAAAAATATCAAAATAATATTTTTCAAAGTTTCTTTTTTAATTGTCATAAAAGAGTTTTTGTACCGTTTCAAATATGATTTATATAAGTTTTATTAAAATTAATATGAAGATATAAAAATTGCTATATAAACTTACGCAAAAAAAATATATCACGAATTTGATTAAAAATTTTAAAATATGATGAGAATTTGATTTATTTTTAAATTAATATTTTCACAATCTAAAAAAATTATATAATAATATTTAAATATCGTCTAATATTTTTTCAAATTAATACTATTTATTAATTTGTACTATTTAATTTAATGATAAGATATTGATATATTATCAAGAATTTAAATATTATTGTGATTTGTCTATGAATTCGAATTATTATATTAATTAGAAAGTCGCTTAATTTTTTATGGGTCGATCAATTAAAATGGGTTCGATTTTCATCACTTTAAACCTGTATCATGGACATCATAACTAACAAATAAAAAATTAGAAGATGGTGAAAACTCACTCCCCGATATATTCTCTGATATTTAAATTAAAAATCTTTTTCGACAGATAAAAAAAATAAGATAAGTAAATGAATGATGTGTGGATACTTATAGTAGGGAGATTAAGTATATAAGTGCGCTTATCTATAGAATGATTTTCAGATGGATGTTTGAGTTTTGAAGAGTGTGCTCAATTAGGAGGCGACTTTGAGATATGGATGATTGCTCTTTATTGAGTGCATCCAGTTAGGGGGCGGCTTTCTACAAGAAGAGAGTTTTACACTTATCAATGAGTGGCTGGTTGATAAATGCAGTCGTAAATGGGTGGCTAATTGGAGAAAGAAAAAATTCTTCAACGCTGATGATGAGGATTGGGACATTCATCGATTTCTTTTCGATTTACAGGCGGATGAGCTTTCTAAGCCACACTCTACAAGTCACATTTGCCGGTCTTGTGGCATGAAGACTTGGAGCTAGTGGGAGACCTACACAACTATCAATTGGAGCAAGAGAAAGAGGCCTCCCTGGAGACGAGAAGGGGGTGGATATGCTTTCTGAGCTTTTTTCCTATGCATTTCTTCTTTTTTCTCATTCTTTTTTTTTTTCTCAATTACTATCTTATCGGAGATCTCTTTTACCCAGAAATGAATGAGTATTTATAGTATTGGATTCGATTCAGCATTACTTGGACACCA
The DNA here is from genome assembly GCA_033239525.1 of Nepenthes gracilis. Lineage (NCBI taxonomy): Eukaryota > Viridiplantae > Streptophyta > Magnoliopsida > Caryophyllales > Nepenthaceae > Nepenthes > Nepenthes gracilis. Next base: position 5,249,218 of record BSYO01000006.1, read on the forward strand.
AAGTAGACTATCAATTATCGTAGTGGATCCACTGAACTATCTCAATAATTACGTATAGGACGAGTATGGTAACCCCAACCGTATGGGGATATTCCTTATTTTGTTGGAGCGATCACAGAGATCACCGATAGTGATTGTTTTTTCAGGGATGATTTGTTAAATCGCGACTGCCATCCTGAGGACGCGCAATCCTAGGTAGAATTTGACTTGCCTCTATAATATTGGCAAATGTCGCTCGTGTATTCATAGGGTGATGCGGCAAATTGGTGGTCACCGTTTGCAAATGCTGCTGTGGGCAGGAGAATCATACGCTGGCAGCGGCATATGGGCTCACACCACTAATATGGTATTGCTGGGCCATCCCTAGGTCGGGCTACTAATTGGACCTATCATAGCGTACTCTGGGCTTTGAGCTTTACGAAATTTTGTTAGGCTTTTGCTTCTTAGGCACATTTACTGGGAGCTGAATTTTAGGTTAACCTATAAAATTATCGAACCCATCACATATTTTATTAAAAATTAATATATTTTTAACACTAATAATTAGTTTATCCATAACAAACCATTTGTATATTATTGTAATTATTTGGAATATAATTTACTTCAACTCGACTTAATAATTCAGTAAGTTTAAAAGTAAAATTCAAATTTGTCAACTAATAATGCTTATAAATTTGACACCGAAAACGACTGAACTAAACAAGACTTGAATTCAAGACATGGGCACTTACATTATAAATGACATTAAAACGACGTCATTTAATTATTTATTAAATATTTTTTAATAAAATAATATCCTATATATATTAATAAATCTTTATAATAACGTAAGAATATATATATATATATATATTATTCTATTTTAAAAATTTTAATGGTGATTAACACATCATCATTCGTAATACATACATCATCATATGGAAATAGAGAGAGAGAGAGAGAGAGATGTTGTACAGCTTATCAATTGCATGTCTGCGTTTAAAATCTACACGTTATTGCATGACAGTTGCTTATTATTATTATTATTATTATTATTAAAAATGATTTAAATTAATTAATATTCATTAAATATTCTTAATTAATATAATATAATATTTATTTATTTATTTTATGCTAACTCTGTTAATATCGATCAACAGTAAGACATGATATTTCAATATTATTCAGATAATATTACCGATTAACTAAAATTGTTTTAAAAAATATTATAAAATTTATTTATTAGTTTCTCTATGTTAATTATTTTTATAAAATTGGTTAAATTTTAATTATTTTTAAAATCAAAATATTAATACAAATATTTTAATAATCTATTAAAAATATTAGAATTGGACATTATTAACCCTACCGAAGAAAGATTTACATGCTGCCTTGATTCTTATCTTCCAGCGGCTGCCCTCGCATCATGCTTTTGTGCAAATGACATCACATTACTATTCCAAGGATTACCCACCACTGACGTCCACACAATATTTTAATGCCTAATTTTTTTTTAAAAAATAGAAAATCCATAAAAAAAATATTATACCATAAAATTTAAAAAATTATCAAATTTAATTTAATAAATACCCGTTTAAACTAATAAATTTAGCTCATTTAGGCCGTTAAGTATGTCCCCATGAATAGATTATAAATTAATTATAAATTTATAGTAATTAATCATCAATTAGGCCACTCTTTTATCTCTCGTATAATATAATTTTCTTCTTATAAATTTATATATAAACTTATTTGTTAATAAACTCGATTAAGAAATTAAACATAGCTCATTATATTATTTAGTTTGATAATTAAATCTGGCTTGACGGGCACATAAATAGCTAACACTAAGTTCAATTTTAACTTTTTAATTAGACAAAGTTAAACTTAGCAAAAAAATAAATATTAAATATTTATATTTGTTATTAATAATAATATTTTATAATAAAAAAATATTTTTGATCACAATTTAATCAGTTATTGATATGGTCAGTTTTTCACCAGTAGTGGGGCCCAGGACATTGCCAGCCAGTGATTGGAAATGACCTTCTAGATTTCGTTAGTATGGCCCGGATTTTAAGGTGTCACGGAAATTGTCCGATACACTGCTGCATGATGACCGACGATTATAAAATTTTTTAGATGGATGTAATTATTGTATATTTTAAATTTATTTTTTAAAAAATTTAATATATGTAAAATTTTAAAATATTTAAATAAAATAAATATGACAATTTATGTTTGATGGGTATTACATTCGACGGTCCAAAGAAATCGGTCTAATACAATTTCGGGCCAAAAGGCAAAGCTTAATGGCCCAAAATGCAGGCGTGGCCCATTTCAGCAAATATGGTCGAAGCCAGTTTAATGGCCCAAACGATTTCCCAACTAACGATATCGGACGTTAGTTAAAACTACTGTCGTAATAAAGATTGATCGTTCGTCAATTTTTCTGGCTGTTAACTGTTGTCCACCTTCTATAAATACTTTTGCTTCTCAAATAAAAGTATACAAAGATTTAAAAGACGCCAATAGTGCACCATCTTTTAATATTAATCTAAGACGCTAATTTAAGAGCGTAATATTTTAAAAATAATGTACATTTTACATAATCTATCTTTTTTCTTATTTAAAGAATATATTGTCTTGAGCGTCAGAGAATATATAGGAGAGTAAATTTTATCAATTTTTTGACCGTTATTTTGTAATTGTATAGGATTTAATTAAGAATATATGAAGACCAAAGATGCATTAACACCCGTTGGATAATTTTTTAATTTATATAATAATTAAAATTTTTGGACGTAACAAAGTTAAAAATAAATTAATAAAAATTATATATAATTATATTATACACCTTAAAATCTCTATGATTGAATCTGCCGACGTGAGTGTCGCAAGTAACGTCAAAAATATTGAAGTTTACATGCGCACGAAACAATGAAAAATACAAAAATATTTTTATGGCAAATTATTTTTTGACAGAAAAATTAGAAAATAGAATAAGTGACGTGAGGTGACGTCACGCTTTGACCATAAAATGGGTAATCTAAAACCTAAACGGCACTCTAATTTTTTTTTATTATAATTTTTTTCATTTGATTTGGTTAGAATTAAATAATAAATTAAAATGTTATTTTTTTTATTTTTAAGCTCATATTTTAATTTCTAACATGTAGTATTTGATTATAAAATTCAAAAAATCATCCAAAATTCTATTGAGATAAATTCCAATTAACCATATATATATATATATATTTATTTATTTATTTTTATTTATTTATTTATTTTCACTTTAATAATTTTTTAGCACCACCTATGTATTAATTCTTATATGATCTATAATTTAGTCAATTGTGTACAAAGTTTGCTAATGATAAAATTAATCTAAAATAACATCTCAAAATTTTAAAAGTAGAAGTTAGGAAAAATCTTAAAAAATTGAGAATAATAATTAATAAATAATAAAGAATGAGATTAAATTCGTATCAAGTATGACTTTGCATATTAAACATTGACTGTGTTGTACAATTTTTATATTTTATAATTTTAATTTTTCAAAGTCTCATGTAGTGTTATTGAATTGGTTACCAAAATTGATTTTTCATTCACTTTATTAATAAAATTAAACAGAGAATTTTGGGTTTTTAAAATCATTGTCATGACTATTTCAAATTGGATTTATTGGTCCCATAAAATTGATATTTCCATCAAAAAAGGGCATTTGCCCAAATAAATAAAAGTTCAATATTTTAATTTATTTATTTTTGCTTTTAGGGTATTATTTTAATTTTATTGTAATAATATTGTGATATATTTCTACGGTAGTATAGTGTTCTAATTCAATCAATTTTATTCTAATTTTTTAGAATAATATTTTAAATATTATTAATTTGTTGAAAAATAAAAAGAAATTAGCTATAATACGTATTTATCCCGCAAAATTTGCCTATTATGATAAAAGCAAAAACAAAAAGGTTAAAAATTGGAAATAAAACTAATAAAATAGAAATATTCTATTATAATTAATTAAATATTAAATGGTTAATATTTTTCAGATATATAATTAATAATCTTGAGATATTATATTAAATGAAAATATTTTTTTAATATTAAATATTGGTGGATAAATAATATTTTCATCTCATTAATTGCCAAACGTGAAGATTCAAAGAGCACATCATACATCAGCAAGACGCCATGATGACGTCACACGTAAGCGGGACACAAAAACACAAGGAAAAGGAAGTCCCTTGAGCCGGAGAAACTGCCGTGTTGGGCCGAGTGGGCCGCCGGCAAAAATTTCAGCAATTTTGACTTGCCAATGAGCGACTGCCACTATAAATACCTTGCGATCTTCGATTCATCTTAACAGCAATCGAAGCTGCTACGAAAAGCAAAAAGCCAAAAACGCAGGAAGATGTCAGAAACAGGGTCTTCTTCTCACGCTCTCAAAGACCCGCGCCCTGTCGTCAGAAAATTCCAAGCCAGGCCTCAGCACGAAGGCTTTGGTGCCGTTGTCAGAAGAAGCATAGGGAGGTAAGAGAGAGACAGAGTGTGTGTGTGTGTGTGTGTGTGAGGCAGAAAAGGGACTGAGGGAAAATGCTCTGTTTTCTGGGATTTTATCTGTTTGGCTGAGTGCGTAGTCTATGCTTCTTCCCTCTCCGTTCTCTGTGATTCAGCGGAGAGGCTGGAGATGGAAGTTTCTGTTTTCTACGGAACAAATGGAAAAACTAGAATTTTTCACCTGTTTGGCCAAATGTTTTGTGTTGGGTTTACCATTTTTAATTCAAAAAATTCGAGAAATAAAAAGTATGACTCTGTTTTCTGTGGAATCAAGTTGGAAAATCAAAATTTCACCAGCCCGTTTCTTGGATTTGGAGAATGTGATACGAAATACAGTGACAGAAATAAATGCTATGTTCTATGAATTCTATAGAAAGTTTTTGAAATCTACCCTGCTTTTCTCAAGTTTCCAACCCACACCCTAATTGAGAGAATGTGAGATAAAATGGTGATAGAAATGACTCTGTTTCATTGAATTTGAGTGAAATTTTTCGTAATTTCACCTGTTTGGCTAACTTGGTTTTTTGGGTTTTCCCCTTTATTTCAGATTCGAATTGAAATATTTCGATCCTTTTCTTGTCCTGGATGAGTTCTCAGGTAGGCAAATGGGATCGCTGCTTCCCCTGTTTTTCTTCTGTTTGCAAATCTGTTCTTCTGAATGCTTATGCCGATACATCCTTTTTCATTTTCCTTCTCATTTTCTTAGTTTCTGCTCCTGCTGGGTTTCCTGATCATCCACATAGAGGTCAGTTTGTCTTCTCTTTGTGTTAATTTTAGATATTCTGGCATGCCGCCTTCCAATTCTTTCTTCATCTTTTTCCTCTGTGCCTGGAAGGATAGACTACCATGGCCGATCTTGATTCCTCTGTTTTCTATGAACAGGATTTGAAACAGTGACCTACATGCTTCAGGTAAATGATCTCTGTTTTTGTTTTTGTTTTTTTTTTTTTTGTGAGTTGGTGGATGATCTTTACTTGTTGGTTTCACTATAAGAATAGTTATTAGGTGAAAGGTCAATACTGAACTACAGATCTCGCCTTTTCTGTTTAAAATTTATATGTTAAGAGTGTTAATTTACTCACCAATGTGCTAAGAAAATATGAGAAGGGCAATATGCTGGGATTTATCAGAAATACGCACACAATCAATATAATAAAAATAAAATTAAAATTTTTATCATTCATCAATTATCAAACTCTTGAATATAAAAAAATATCCATAACCAAATACATATAATTATATAATAATATTTAAAATAAAAAAATTATAAGATAATCTCTAAATAATATTTACCGTAAAATATTAATTAGTTACAAATATAATCTCTTCTAATAACCTTTATTATAACTCAAATAAATAATAATTAAATAACTTACTAGGAAAGAATATAACCTAAATAGAAGCAATCAATTAGTAATATATTCTATAATTAAGATTAGAGCAAAATATACTCGTTATTAAAATAAATTTTAAAAATTGATATTTTGATAGTTTAATATTTTTAATGGAGTAAATTTAAAATGATAAAATATTAAAAAATCTATTTATATGTGGTTGATGGGTGGATCAATTAAAAAATCTTAGGTTAATAAAATTTATTCAAAAATTAATGAATTTATGCATGATTATTTCCTATTGATATTTTTCTTTCCCTCATGTGGGATCCGTTGACCCCAGTGATTAATGGTCATCACAGGCCGGTTTGTCTTTACATTAAACCAAAATTGAGTTTTTTGATTAGTTTTTGTATTTTCTTCTTAGGGTCAGTCTCATTTATCTATATATTTAGTTATTAAAATATAACAAAATAGCTTCTTAAATATATTTGGCATAAATATAAGTATGAATATTATATCTTAAATTTGAGTAAAAATAAGTATTTTATCTACCGTTAAATACTATTATAACTGCATCACATTCACCGTTAAAGACTGATTATGTTGACAACAATGATGGGATGAAATAGAATTTTTATTCATCTGGTCGAATAACTGTAATATTTCTAATACATTATTGAGTAAATAATTTTTAAATATTATATATATAAGAATTATATATCATGTGTCACCTAATAAATGAACAATATTAAGAAAAAAAAAGAAAAAAATGTCCTATTTTTCCTCAATTATAAGTGTAGCTTCCATTCATTATTAGGCATTTTGAAAATGACAATTTAGTGATGTTATGTAGTGGTGGTTGTATTAGTGAAGTGCTCGATATCATGCCAACATATACATTCGATGGACTTTGGAAGCATATGGCTTTTGCTTTATAAGATCATATGTCAATATTAATTACATAGGACCAAAAACTAGCCTTTTTGGTGTCTCTTTTCCCACCAATTTATGGCAGCCATCATCTTCATCTTGTCCTTTCCATCTGCCCAGATGCTTCAACCATTAAATTCGAGGGCCTTTCATTATTTCATTCGGATAATATCATTTGTTTTAATTAAAAAAACTTATATTATATAATCGACTTTTAAATATTTATTTTTAGATAAAAATTTATCTTTACATCTAATTTTATGTAATTAATTTATAATAAATAAATAGTTAAAATATCAAGTCACAAATGAGTATCCATTTTTCTTTTGAAATACCCATTGCTTCTCATATTCTTGAGTAGGGCCTACAATGGCATGCACAACATCATTAGTTAGCCACACCAATTTTGTTTTGTTTTTTTTCCTCTTCTAATTTCGTTAATTTAGTAACAAACATATATCAGATTTTACATATTTTTAAAAAGTATACACTGTTATACTTAAATCAATACTATTATATCAGTATTATCTATATAGTTTGTGTGTCTTCATAATAAAAAAGAGAAAATACATGTGAATGGAAAATCCAAATGGTTGCAGTAATTGGAACCCTGGTTGTTGAAGCAATCGCTTGGCTAGAATCATATTCAAATTGGAAAAATATTCATGCCATGAAATTAAATTATTATCATATAAATAATAAATGAGAAAATTTATGGTAGGGTGCTATAACTCATGAAGACTTCGCCGGCAACAAGGGGACTATCGGAGCTGGTGACTTGCAGTGGATGACTGCAGGAAGAGGAATTGTTCACTCAGAGATGCCAGCTGCTCAAGGTGTCCATAAGGGCTTGCAGCTCTGGATCAACCTCTCCTCCAAACATAAGATGTAAGCAATCAAACCACTCTACTATATGCATAAATGATGAATTTTAAGATCGATTGTTTGTGATATGCAGCGAAATTACGCAAAAAAAGAATGTAATCAATAGTTAATATTAAATGTATTGACACTAATCCAAACTATTATGGGGTTTGTAAAATATTAATAGAAATTTATAAAGAATATTATTTAATTTTATATTATATATCTTATAAAATATCTAATATATAATTTATATTTAAGCTAAGTAGAATTAGATAAGTTTATAGTTTTATTTTAATGATTGAGATGGCATTAAACTTATCTTGAGAGGTTGTTATATGCTAATTGATAAAAAGAAAGAAAAGAAAAAAGAAGAAGAGAATTTCATACCTGCTCTTCTAGAAGCATGAAGGATCACATTTGGTGATGATGGTCTGCAATCATGGCTGCCTTTTTTTTTCTTGAATCTTCTCTCTGGTCAATCATGGCTAGTGGGTGAGGGCCATCTGGGCTGCATGATGGAGTGGGCATCTTTCTTGTCACTGTCATGTAAGATAAGCAACCTTTCAAAACTCACATTCAAGTTAGGGAAAATGTCAATCTCAATAATACATGTTAAATTGAAAAAAAACTAATATCAAACTAGTTCTCTTCAAATTACCGGTTCCACCCTTTTTAGGGTTAGGGTGGTTTCCAATTGTAAAAATAAATAAATATTAATTAAAAAATAACTTAAATATGAAATAGTGATATAATTTTATATAGATAAGATTTATTTATAAATTGACAAATGTACAACAATATTCACTTATTTTAAAAGTGAATAAATTAATGCTATTGTCAAATCTAATTCCGATGGTGTCATATATGATTTGAGTTTTTGTTAATAAATATCGAGTCAAATTCTTATCATGATATTATACAGTATTAGTAATGATGATTCTTATTTAAATTTGATTTCAAAATTTTGATTCATTAATAATTTTTGTATGTTCTTTTCTTATAATTATAGGATCGAGCCAAGATACCAAGAAATGTCATGCAAAGACGTTTTAGAAGCAGAGGAAGATGGAGTAAAAGTCAGGGTCATTGCAGGGGAAGCATTAGGGATTAGATCGCCAATATACACAATGACTCCGACTATGTTTTTAGACTTCATTTTAAAACCAGGAGCACATCTTCAGCAACCTATCCCGTTTCAGTGGAATGCCTTCATTTACATCTTGGAAGGTGAGGGTATTTTTGGCAGCTCAAGGTCATCTTCTGCCTCTACCACGGCCACCGCCCACCACCTCCTTCTTTTGGGCTCGGGCGACGGTGTGGAGGCAAGGAACAAGTCATCAAAGATGTTGAGGTTCATTTTGGTGGGTGGTGAGCCCTTAGGTGAACCCCTAGTGCAATATGGGCCATTTGTGATGAACACTCAAGAAGAGATTGACCAAACAATTGATGATTTTGAGAAAGGTGTTAATGGGTTTGAGAAGGCAAAGCAGTGGAGATCCCAAGCAGCAATTGATCTTGGTTTTTAGTGGTTGATGTTTGATTTTTATGTCATTCATTTATTGATTTTGAAAGGTAGTAAATAAATGTTTTTATTTTGGTAAGTTAAAATAAATGTCGCTGATCATTTACTATAAATGTAAATGATGTCATAAGGTGTAAATGCTGTCATAATTATTCAAAATTACAACTAAAATAATTATTTTTTCCTTTTTAATTTTTTTCTGTCACTATGGCAACTGTAATGTATGAAATCCCATAATATTATGTTTAAATAATAATTAATTTTGTTGTGTTCTGACTCCACGGGTCCGAGGGTCCGAGAGATGCAAAGGTTGGGGAGGTCCCAACCGGATCTCTTAGGAGGCTCGTTGATCAGGGGTGTTGGATCCAAGGGGTCCAACACGGCCGAGAGATGCAGAGACGCGTCCCGTTCGATCCGTGGTTTACCGGCAACCCGAGTGAATGATGTGTTGGACACGAGATGAAGATTTAGACCGGATATTTTACGTGGAAAATCTCCTCTTGAATGGGGAGGAAAACCACGAGGCTCAGGGCCTGTAAAGAGCTTCACTATATGGGTTGGAGATTTTACAAAGTACAGTTGTGAGGGTTAATCCCTTCCCTGTCTCACGTTTTGTGTTTATCTTCTAAGGAAGTTATGCTCGCTGGGAGTCTTTTTACTCTTCTTTGAGGAGTTGAGTGTGGAGAGAGAGAGAGTGCCCGGTTAAAGCTTAGGGCTCAGAGTTGTTGAGTCTGGAAAGCTCTCCCTTTTGAAAGGGGCATTGCTGTGTATTTATAGTGGAAACCGAGCCGTTGGGGAGTAGACACGTGACATCCATCCGGCGGTTAAGGAGCTGGTCCACTGGCTTCCTTTAATGTGGCTGACGTGTGGGGAGTGGCATGCGGACGACGCCGCTGCAGTATCTGAGTGTGTCAGGTGTACAGGATCTGGATATTAGCCTTAATTTGACTAGGCGTGCCCTATTGAGACGGCGATTGGCAGTAGTTGCAGGCTTTCTTGAAAACCGACGAAGTAGGCTTAGCTGGCATTCCCGGCCATGAACGGGCAGTTCTCGTCTGGTTGTGAGACTCCTTGTAAGCTCGCGGGCTTTGTGAGATGGAGCAGCTCTTGGGGGCCTTTTGGGAAAAAGTCTGAGTGTCTCTTTTTGGCCGCTCAGGCAGTTGCGAAACCTCTTGGGCTCTCGGCCTCTGGGCTTCTCACTTGGGCCATCTGATCTCCTCCACTTGTGAGAGTGTCTCTGGGTTTCTTTATTTGGGCCGTACTTTTATGGGCCTTCACACTGAAGCCCAACAAATTTAATTAAATTAATGGATTATCGATGATAATTAAAGTTTTCGGTTAAAAATTAAACTTCAAATTGAAATAAGTTAAGTTAAATATTGTCTAACCTACGCCTGACCCACCATACTTATATGTATTTTAAACAGTAAATGTGCATTTGATGGACATATTTAGAGATCTTATGTGCATTTTAGGTAAAATATTCGTACCTGATATGTGTTTAATTGACACGTGCATATTTTGAATAGAATATTGGTGTTTGATGCATGTATTAAAGGCACTTAGATTATGTCTTAATTTTTAATCTGTATGTGACCAGCATTCATGTACTAATTTTATATATATCTAAGGACCTCTTAATCGATTTTGAGTCATTTCTGTTGAAAATTTGAGAGATGAGAAAAAAGGAGATAAAGAAGAAAAGAAAAGAATTAAGGTAAAATTAAGGAGTCTTTTGATAAAAATTAAATAAAGACAAGTATATTTAAACCTTTTTTTATCTGTTATTGTTCATTTATGATCTTTTTAAATATTTTTTATTTTAAATATTTATTTATGTCTTGAATTCGTATTTAAAAAGCTTTAGACTTTGTATATATAGAATCCTAATATTATTTCATTAACTTTTATAAAATACATGTCTTAAATTTATATAAATTATATTTAAGTACTGAATTTATATAATATATTCCTGTATACCTTTAAATTTTATACAAATATTCTTACATGCCTTCAAGTTTAATATATGTGATTCCACATGTTGTAAATTCTCATATAAATTTTCGTGCATGTTTTATATTTAAAAAAATTGATAAAATTAATTATATTAATTTCTTATATCCTCTATGTATAACAATTTCTATAATTTTATAAATTATACATTTAAACTCCTACATGTCCTCAATTTCTACTTTATTATTTTTTCATGTCCATAATTTTACTGCATATCATACATGTTTTATATTTGAAAAAGTTTGTTAAAATTACTTGAATTATGTTAATTCTTTTATAATCTCTATGTATAACAATTTCTATAATTTTATAAATTATATATTTAAACTCCTACATGTCTTGAATTTTAACTTTATTTTTTTTTACGTATCCATAAGTTTACCACATATTATACATTTGAAAAAATATGAATGAAAATTCTATATAAAATTTGATAATTTCTTGAGTATAAGAAAAATTAATAAATATTCATATTTGAGTAAAGTATTCTATTTGATTAAGTATAGATCATTATAAAAAATTAACAAAATATATTCAAATATATTTTAATATATTATTCGTAAATCAAAGGTGAAAACTATTATCTGCTAATCAGAAAATTGACGTTTGGCCCGATTGATAGGGATTATATGTGGTAGGAACACCTACTGGTCGTAACTAGCAGCGTATAACCTTTAACTACATAACTTAGACTCTGATATTTGTTCTTTATTGATAAGATTATTAGAAATCCTTAATTTTTTTTTATATTTTAGCATAATTTTAATATATTTTATATATTTACACAATTTAATATAGTTATGTTATTATATAAATTTGGCACAATTGATGATTAGTATTTGGCTTTTGCATAATTTATTAAAAAAGATGCTATCAGCTTTTTAAACTTTTGATTATAGTATAAATTTAGCATGTTTAGTTCATATATATCCATATATAAAAATATATATCACATCATAAAATTTAGTAAGTTTAATCAATTATTATTGATAAGATTAAAAATACTAAATAATTTCAATAATAAATTGAACATCTCAAAATTTGAGTGTGACAAACTAAAATAAAGGACCCAATAAAATCAAACAATTCAGAATCTCATTGGACAATCGTCTGAATAATATAAACATGACTTACTTTAAAACATCGTAAGCATAAAATATTCACTAAGAAAATACGATGTTGCGCCAAATCTTGCCTAATTTTTACAACTGATCCAAACCTTCTACTTTGAAGGGGAGAATATAGAAAATGTGAGACGAAAATTCAGCAAGTCTCACATATCATTAATAAAACAACATATATAAATCAGAAGGAGAGCTCATATAAAATTCGATAAATTTTGATACATATATCGAAACCACCGCACACTAACAATAGATACAAATCAAAATATAATTTGCATATCATAGCAGTTATATTTTAGGCCGGCAACTCTAGGCTATGACATATCATTATCTCTTACAGTTTTAGCTTATAATTTTCTGCCATCTTTCATTAGCTCAATTAGTCAGACTATATTTTAGGCTTACAATTCTTGACCATCATATATATCGGCTCTATTAGCCCGACTATATTTTAAACCTGTAACACTCGGCCATCACATATCGACTCTATTAATCCAACTATATTTTAGGCCTGTAAGTCTCAACCATCACATATCATTGACTCAATTAGCCCGACTATATTTTAGGCTGTAACTTTCGACCATCACATATCTACCCACTAGGACCTCGTACCGCCATGGTTCCACTTATATCGACCCACCAGGGTCTCAAACTCCCTTATCCCCATACACATATCGGCCCAGTAGGGTCTTAAACCACCAAAGTCCTACACATATATCGATCTAGCAGATCTCGGACCACCACTATCCCACACACATATTGATCCATTGGGTCTTAGACAACCATGGTCCCACACAAATATACTCTCATTCTTATCCTTCATCATCTCCGCTCCACCGCCTACCTCTTTGCTGATCGAAACTTCTGTGTACTCTATGAGATTTTTGATTGGCACAACCTAAAACCGCTACTTCTCGGCTAAGTTCCTACACAGTAACTTTTTGATACCAGAAAATTCTCCAAAATTATAAAACCCAATAAAACTTTTAAATCGGCCAGTAAATCATACATGCATACATGTGATAAATAGATAGAGTGTATAAAACAATATGCATGTAAGTGAAATTTTCAAAACATAAACAAATATCATCAGACACGAATTCAGATAAAAGATATGGCTTACAGATACTTACCTTGACATTATATCAAATAGATATAACAGAATCGTACTCCGATCTACTCGAACCACGCCTCCTTTCTCTTCTTCTTGTGCTCTATCTCTCTCCTCTTTCTCCCTACACTTGCGTGACTGCCAAAACCCAAACTTGTACACCTTTTTATAACCCAGCTCATGCTTGAGCATGGCTCTCTACAAAAACACGCCTCTAGGGGACCTAGGGTGAGCCTCGAGCCAACTTCAAAGCCAATCCATTATGAAAAATGTGCCTCTAGCATGCCTCAAGCAAGGAATGCTGACCTGAAAACCTTCAAAAAATTCTCATGATATAATTTTTTTAAAACACATCTAATTAACCAAAATCACAATTTAATATAAAAAATAATTCAATTGGGGATTTAGAGTATTACAATATATATATATTGCTGAGAGTTAGGGTCACTTTAATATTAGTTAATATATTTTTTTCCTTATATATAATTCAGGATTAAACAATTGTCAATATTCAGAGACATTTCGAATGTGACATTTATATCCTATAATTTGATTATTATATTATTTTAAGCCTTTTTAATGATAATTAATTTATAGGTTCGCATCCCAATACTCATTTTGGATTTTAGATAGGTGGAATAAATAATTAGATTCTTTAGTCTCAAAGATAAAAAATTTGATTTATATTAATTATGAATTAAAAAATTAATAAATTTGAATTCAAGATCAATGACGTTACAAAATCGTATTAGAAAAAGTTACAAGAAAAGTATCAAATTTAATTTGAAATTTTAAATTGGCCAATTATATTGTAATAGGTTCAAAAGATGTCAACTAAAAAAGATATATTACGTTTTTGCCCTAACCATGAGGGGATGTACCTCGCTATTATGGCTATAATAGTGGATGTTGTGCATAGGATGTTGTGCTATTATGGTTAACCCAACCACATGATCAAGGACTTCCCTCACTTTGTGAGGCAAATGATAAGCCAGTCAAGTCCTTTAGAAATAGTTTTACAGTAACAGGCCAGGATGCAAATATATCTTCATAAGTAATTGAACGTAAACTCACAATTTTTGATACTATTGCACATGTTTTGTTAAATTTTAGATCTATACACTCATTTGTGTTTCTAACATTTATTTTTTATTTATTATCACCCTCTAAGATTAAGAAATTTTCTTTAGTGCAGTCAATACTAATATTATATACTTGAGATGCAAAGTTTAGGTGAATAGATTTGAATTGGTTGTAAATAAATTTTGTTAGATATATATAATTTTGATATAATTTTAGGTATCGATTGGTTGGCATGTTATTATACTACTAGGAATTGTTTCCACACGATAGTATATTTTTTAATTTCGGCTTGTTAACACTTTTATTTTTCAAGAAATAAAACAAAAGTAATTAACATACATGATTTCGGCTCTATATGCATATCATTAGATGAAAAGCAAGTGTCAAGTATACTCAACTTATATGACCACCACCAGGACTCACAATGCTTAGACGAAAGAGACTCCGATGATGAGAGAATCGGAGAGAGTTTTTATAAGATGATATCCTAATATGCCACCAAATTTAGAGATTGAGTTTGAGATAAAAATAATGCAAAAAGTAGAGCCTGAGTCTAAAACCCTGTATAGAATGACACTGTCGAAATTAAAAGAGTTAATAAAGCAATTTCAGAAATTGTTGGAGAAGGATTTCTTTAGATCGAATGTGTCACCTTCGGGTGTACTAGTATTGTTTGTGAAAAAGAATGAGTATATGAGGTAGTGTATAGACTAACGAGAGCTTAACATGATTAATATCAAGAATAAATTACGATTGTCAAGGACAAACGACCTACTTGATCAACTGCAATGGATACAAGTATTTTTAAAAATTGATATACGATCAAATTATCACTAATTGAGGATTAAGAAGGAAGATGGGGCGAAGATGGTTTTTCAAACGAGTTACAAATATTATAAATTTTTGATAATATTTTTTTAGGTTAACTAACGCCTCTATACTATATATACACTTGATAAATCGAGTGTTTCAACCTATATCGATAAATTTACAGTAGCATTTACTGATGACATTTTGCTTTACTCAAAGAGTTATGAGGAGTATGAAGTACATTTGATGATTGCCTTGTAAACACTTCAAGAGAGGAAATTATATACAAAGTTAAAGAAGTGTGAATTTTAACTTGAAGAAATGATATTTTTGGGTTACTTGATTTTGAATGGGGTATTTTGGTCAATCCCAAGAAAATTAAAATTGCTACGAATTGGGGTCGACCAACAACCATAATGAATGTTTGGAATTTTCTTGAGATGATAGGTTATTATTTAATATTTGTGAAAACTTTTTCCAAAATTACTATGTTACTAACTTGTCTAACTCAAAAAAAGGTGAAGTTTTTCTAGACTAATGAACGTGAAAGAAGCTTTCAAGAGTTGAAGAATCACCTAACTATAACCCCAGGTTTAGTGATCTCAGAAGGATTTAGGGGATTCGTGATTTATTGCAATGTAACAAAAAACAAATTGGGGTGTGTTTTATTGCAATATGGGAGGATAATTGCATTGGATTAAGACAATTGAAGTCATATAACAAAATTTACTCAACGAACGACTTGGAGTTAGAAGAGGTGATTTTTTTACTGAAAATTTGGAAGAATAACTTTTATAATGAAATATTTTTAGCATATTCGGATCACAAGAGTTTAAAATACTTATTTCCGTAAAAAAGAGTTAAACATGTGACAAAGGAAATGCTGGATCTTTTAAAAGATTATGATTACAAAATTCATTATCAACTAGGGAAAGTCAATGTGGTAATAAATGTATTGAACCGTAAAAAGACAAATCTAATGATTCACTTAAGATTAAGAAAATAGAGATATTAGATTGTATAAAAGAATGTGACACCAAGAGTTATTCCCAATGTATGTGAATGATATTATCATATTTTTAGGTGCAACCAAAAATAATGGAGGAAATTAAAGAAATACAAATGAATGGTTTATTTTTAATGGATATTGCTGGATATTTAAATAGGAGGTCAAGGGTAGATTTTAATGTCTCACCTGATGGAGTCTAAAGATTTCAAAAGTTGATATATGTAGTCGATATCGAGAAATTAGAAGAAGAAATTTTGAATAAAACTCATCGATCAAAGTGTACTATTTACCTAAAGATTAATAAGATGTACAAAGATTTGAGAATGATCTTTGGTGGTGTAATATGAAAAAAATTATGACTTATGTGAAAAGATAATTGATCTATCAACAAATAAATGCCAAGTATAATGAGCCATTAGGTCTTTTACAACATATATTGACCCCTAATTAGAAGTGAGAAATATAAAGATGAACTTTACGATGAGTTTACCGAGAATACCGAGAAATTATGATGTAATTTGAATAATCGTGGATTGGCTAATCTAGTCTGTCCACTTTATTGCAGTTTGAATGATATTTTTGAGAGACCGTTTGGTGAGATTGTATATTAATAAAGTAATGAGATTTCATGGGATTCCAATTTTTATCATATTTGATCAAGACTCAAGTTTTATCTTTAAATTTTTAAAAATGTTTGCATTGGGAATCAGGTACTAACTTGAACTTTAGCATGACTTATTATTTCCAAATGGATAAGCAATCGAAACAAATAAACTAAATTTTGGAAGATAAGTTAAGAGCTTCAATATTAGAAATGAAAAGAAATTAAGACAATTATTTGCCACTGGACACGTTTGCTTACAATAATAATTATCAAGCAAGAATTGACAGAGCTCCTTTCAAAGCCTTGTATGGAATAAAATATTATGTTCTAACTCATTTGGAGGAAATAAGAAATAGGAGACTCATGACACTAGAAATTATTTAAAAGATTTTTGACAAGATTCACTTGATTTGAGATTGGCTAACAGTTACTCAGAGTTGACAAAAGAACAATACAAACTGTAGAAGGTTAGAGTTAAGTTTTGATGTCGGTGATCATATATTTTTGAAGATATCTCCATTAAAATGAATCTTTTGATTTGAGCTTAAAGGAAAACTAAAATTAAAATTTATTGGATCCTTTTAAATTTTAGAAAGGATCAGAGAGGTGGTGTATTGATTAGTTCTAACCCCTAGTTTAGAGGATATGCATAATACTTTTTTATGGGACGATGCTCTAAAAATATATCCACGACCACTCGCATATCATTAATTATGTTTTGTTAAAGATTAATGGAGATTTATCGTACTTGAGAAATTAGTTCAAATTTTGAAGAGAAGAGATCAAATACTTCACACAAAGGTAATTTAATTGGTAAGGGCCTACGGAGGAATTACTCTTTTGAAGAAGTCACCTGAGAGAGGGAAGCCAAAATTCAGAAGAAATATTCGTATTTGTTTCCTCATTAAAAAATGTAAAATTTTGAGGATAACTTTTTGAGGGGGAAAATATAAGGCGTAGAATTCTAAAATATTATATTTTAGTGATAATTAATCTAATTAAATTAATAGATTATTGAAGATAATTGTGACTTTGGATTAAAAATTAAAATTTAAATTCGAATAAGTTAAATTGAGTAACGCTCGACTTACGTTATTGTATATTTTGGACAGTAAGGTGCACCTAATGGACATCTTTAGAGGCATATGTACATTTTAGGCAGAATATCCGTACTTGATATACTCTCGATTGGTATACGTGCTTTTTGGGAAAGAGTGCTTGTGCTTGATATGTACCTGTGAGGCGTTAGTATACCGTGTGGATTGTGTCTCAACATATTATCCGTGCTGACCATTATTCATGTGCCAGTTTCTATAAAAAAGACCCATTGACCGGCTTTGAATCATTTTTGTTGGAGATTTAAGACAAGAGAGAAGGAGAAGAGAAAAAAAGAGTGAGAAAAAGAAAAAGGGAAGATTTGTTGTCAAATTAAGGAGTCTTTTGCTAAAAATCAAGTAAATGTTGATGTCCAAGTTCTTCTTTATTTATTGTTATTTATTTATGATCTCTTTCAGTATTTTTTATTCTAAATATTTATATATATTTTAATTTCGTATTTAAATTACTTTAGAAATTTCACTCTCATTTTATAAAATTTTATAAAATATATATCTTAAATTTATGTAAATCATATTTAAATGTTGAATTTCTATAATATGTTCTTGTATGACTATAAGTTCTATACAAATACTCTTGCACATCTTCAAATTTCACATATATATATATTTTTTATATATCTTAAATTCTCATATAATTATTCATACATGTTTTTTATTTGAAAGAAATTGATGAAACTATTTTTGTTATTTTTATTTCTCATATTCTTTGAGCATAATAGTTTCTGTAATTTTGTAAATTATATATTAAAGCTCTTACATGTTATTAATTTCTACTTTATTATTTTTACTTGTCTATAATTTTATTGCATGTTGTGCATTTAAAGAAATATGAAAAACATTTTACATAAATTTTAATGAAGAAATTATTTTTTTGATATGAGAAAAATTAAAAAAAGTCCTTAATTTTAATTTCATACATTCATGAAGAAGGAAATGTCACATAGTTTCTACAATTCTATGAATTATACATTTAAATTCCCACATGTCCTCAATATCTACTTTACTATTTCTATATATTCATAATTTTTTTACATGTCACACATTTAAAAAAATATGAAGAAAAAACCTACATAAATTATATTGAAGAAAATAAATACTTTCTTTGGTTTGAGAAAAACTAAGAAATATTCTATTTAAATATAGTTTTTTATTTGATTAAGTATATACTATTGTAGAGAATTGATAGAATATATCTGAATATATCTTAATTTATTATTAGTAAATTAAATATTAAACCTATTATCCGTTAGAAAAACAGTGTTCGACCTTAATTATAGTGATTATATATAGTCAGCCCACTTATAGATCGTGAATAATAGTACGTAACCTTTGACTATTTAAAGATAATTATAATCCGAACTTCGATATTGATCAATTACTGGTGAGATCATTGCCAATTCTTAGTCCATGTGAATGTCAGCTATATTTTGACATGCTTTGTGTATTTATATAGTTTGGCATGATCTACAAATTTTAGTATAATTTTGACATGTTATTGTGTATTTAGCTTTCGTATAATTTATTAAAAAATAATATTATTAGCTTTTTAAACTTTCAATTGTGGTACAATTCTGATATAGTTTATTGATATATATTCATATATAAAAATATGTATCTATTGTTGAGCATTAGACTTATTTTTATCTCTATCTTTTTTAACCCTTTATGTTAACGGGCTCAAATTTACTTGTAGGATTGGACTGATAAAGTTCAAAAATTTTGTTTAAATATTTTGTATTCGAATTTGTATTTAATTTGTTTTAAAATTATTGTATATTTCAGTTTATATTATATCGAGCTAATGATGATAATGATAAAATTATTATAATTAAATAGTAATTTTGGTTATAATTTATAATTTTGATACCCTGATATTAGTTAAGATACTTTTTTCAAACATATGATTTCAAGGTCAAAAATTGTCAATGTTTAAAGTGACCTTGGGTATACTATTTGAATCATATGCTTTGATTATTACATTATTTTTGAACCATTTAACGATATTTGATTGATAAGTTGGTGTTCCAATGTTCATTTTAGGTTTTTAAGTCATTGAATAGATAATTAAATTTTTGAGTATTAATGATAAAAAAATTTAATTTAAGTTAATTATAAATTAAAAAATTAATAAATTTAAATTCGGGATCGGAGACAAAACAACAACAATGGATATGATTGCTACAACAATTTGAATATTATTTTATTATCATGCTACAAAACACTCAAAGTTATACAATACAATTTTTCCCTTTCAAGAAAATATAGTTCAGTATTTTCCTATATAATTTCTTTTGAAAAATGAAAGCAGCATTGCATTTCTATCATATATAAATATCAAAAAATGTCATAAATGTTACCTAAAGGATAACAACCCAACTCCATATGATAATATATTGTCTATAGGTTGCAGGTATGGGCCTATATCCACACAATTTGTTCTCTTAAGGCTTCCCTAGAAAAATGTCTATTATTATGGAGATATCTAAGCCTTACCTTAAGGTTAATCCTCCCCTTTTCTAAACAATAACGAACCCCAAACACCAATTCCCATACTTCGTCCCGCTTAAGAAACGTCTTCATTGAGCGTGACATTATTGGCCCAACTCACGTGAAACAACGTCTTCATTGAGCGTGACACTATTGGCCCAACTCACGTTTGTATACTTCCAACTAAAATTATCCCTGATATAATTATATAACAATTCAATTCTATATGATAATATATTGTCTGCTTTTTGACTACAGGTATGAGTTTGCACTTGCATGATTTTTTTCCTTAGAATTTCTCAGCAAAAAGGCCTGTTACTATGGAAATGTCTAAACCTCACTATAAAGCTCATCCTTTCTCATCATATCTCAAGCTATATGTGATCCTAGGCACCAGTTCCATATAAAGGATCAAAATCCACGGTCAAGATCCTAGACACTAGTATTTAGGATAATCTCTGGCTTATTTGAAAGCATAAAAACGGAGATTTCTGTCATTTAAAACACAATATGCTAATAAATTGAATCAAAGAACTGTATTTGTAGTAACTTTATTGTCGAAGTCAAAGAACAGGTGCACATTTTACTTGCAAAGCAGAAGACAAACACAATAGAATCTTGCAGAACAGGTGCACATTTTGCTGTATTTGTAGCATGGCTCAATCAAGAAAATGGGTTTTATTTGGTAAGTGAAATATATGGAGGACAACCTTGGTCTAACCTTCATCAATCCATCTATTTTTGTGTGGGCTTATTAATATAACTGGATGTATGAAATATCATATCCTTCAAGATTCTAATACCCACCCCAGTTACTAGCTGTACTGGTACTTTGTTCTAAATTCTGCTCGTATACCTGATCATTGTCTGGCTCGCCATCCAGTTAGTACTGAAATTGTTATGTCGTTCTGAATTCTGCTTATCATGCCTAATCATCATCTGGCTTGCCACCCAGTTAGTAATGGTCTTGGTAAGTCATTCTGAATTCTGCTTGCCACGCCTGATCTTCGTCTGGCTCACCATCCAATTAGTAATGGTGTTGGTACGTCGTTTTGAATTCTGCTCACCATGCCTGATCCTCACCTGGCTCTGTGGACATGCCGGTGGGCCTTACCTGGCTCTGTGGACATGCCGGTGGGCATTACCTCAGTGCCCTCAAACTGCATTGTTCTCAATGCAGCCTCGGGCAACTTGCTTTCGGCCATGTATTGCTTCATGGCGACCATCTCCATCTTGTGTTTCCTCTTCAGTTTCTCAGTTAGCTTCCTTAACCAGTCGTTCTCATGCTGAACATTGGTAAAATTTGCCTGCATTTAGGAAAGCAAAGGTAAAGAGTTTGCTGAAAAATGGCTACTTGTTATATTGAATTATGATTTTTTTCCTAATTCAAATGAAAGGATTTGCGATTGAAATAATAGAAAATATGGGTAAATGTTTGAGTAAATGTTTGTGATTGAAATACCTCAGCAACAAATGCTGCTTCTTCAGCTTCTCTAAGCTTGACAAGAAGCTCCCCAGCAGTACGAACAGCTTCAGCAGTGTTTCTAAGCTGAAGATGGAGACTCCTGTTTTCCTTTTTCAACCATTCCCTCTCCCTCTCCTTCTCTACTCTCAGTGCCGAAAGTTCAGCAGCTAGTGCCTTGGCAAAATGAGAGCCCTGACCCTTTGCTCCCGCCTTTGCAGACATCTTCTTCGCCTCTGCGACACCTTCCATTATCCTCCTGTGTTTGTCAGATAAATCGTTATACTTCTCTTGTAGTTCTACATAGTGTTCAATGATTCTTGCATGACTGAGCAGGGCTCGGTGAAGAGCACCATCCAACTCCTTTGTGCACTTCTGTTCTAACATCAGTGCCATCTCTACCTTCTCTGCACGCTGGTGGTTGGATTCAAGATCAATCCTCAGTTCATCAGTCAAGTTTATCCACTTGCTCTCCATTTCTATCCATCTTTGTCTTTCCTTTTCCTTCTCTTCCACACGGATATCTCGAGAACACAAACCGCTTTGTAGTTGCATGGATTGTGACAACAAGGAAGATCTCATCTTCTCGATAGACTTATTTGGAGTTTCTTCAGTATATGCCTTAAACTTGATTTTCAAAGTCTGGATTTCCTTCAGAAGTTCTTCCTTCTCCTTCATGTCAAATGATGCATTTCCATGATCCTGATGCAACTCCTTTATTTCACATGTTTCCTTAATGACCTCTGGTTCCTGAGCCTCAACGTCAATCATTTAGGATTCAGAAAATATCACAATACAAAAAACAGACTTGAGTCTTCATGCGTTAAAAAAAAAAAAAGAAGACTAACTTTGTTTTCCACTTTCTGGCTTTGTTTTGAAAAATGACAGCATTCTCTTTCATGTGTGAACTGCTGCACCTGCATATTGCTTCAGATTTTCAGTAACAAGGAAACCAGCAGTATAGATACCGCGGGATTTAAAGAGGGCAAATATCACCACCAGACAATTATAGCAATGTTGCGTCAACTGAGAAGAGAACTCAAATCCCTGATATTGACTTACAAATACCCTAGTGATTTCTCTTGTCGAGCGATCAGAACTCAAATCCATAATGCATGTCTTCAGGCTATCCTGGATATCATTTGAGCCATGGTTTACTCTTTGTCTGCAAGATATACAGAGGGAGGAAGCTGTTCCATCTAGAGACGACAGTCTCCCTTCTGACAATGTTTGAACAGAAGCATTTGCCTTGTCCACTGCTGAAGAAGATTTCAGCATTAAGTGCTCGAAGGAAAAGGCAACTGAGGAGTTATTTGATAATGAGTTTTGCCAGTGATAATCAATGATCAACCCTCTTTTCAAGCTATCAGCTAAAGATTCAGCGGGGCCTGAAGAAATCTTGCTTGACTGCAATGAAGATCGTTTAAGTTCACTTTGTCTGTCTAACTTTCCAGGTAAATCTAAATTCAATTTGGAGAGCTCTGAAATTTTTCTCAGGTTTTCCAGAAGAGCAGATGTATTGACTGTATTTTTCCTTTGAATATTTCTAAATTTTGGGGACTCGGACAATGGTGGATCTTCAAGGACTCCAGACCAACTACATGGACTAATACTTCTTCTGAAAGATGGATCAGTAATATCCAATGTTACAGCAGAGTTGATTTCATCACATTCATGCAAACAATTTTTTTCATCTTCACTTGTGAAGTATGTATCACAACTTCCCTGAGCAGAAGCAAAGTTTGAGCTACCCTCAAAGGAGAGCTCGCCACTGGAGCCCTCTTCATTGGATCTATGCAAATTGTCATGCTGCTTGCATAGTTCTGTTACATCATCCTCGTTAGCATCTATTTCCTCCTCTGATTCCTTATCTATGGAGGTCAGCATCAAGGAACGATTTAGGCTGATTCTCAGTTGATTTACACTTCCACGTACACTTCTCCATTTGAGCTGGCTTCTGATAGTCTCAGCCTGATGTACCTCAATTTTGGCTTTTACAAGTTCCTCCTACAAAGAGAACAGAGATTTCCACAATCATAGCATTATATCATTAATCTTCAAAAAAGCTAACCTGTACTTGTGCAGCACGTTCATATACCTTCAATTGACAAATCTGACCACTTAGATCATTGACATCATCTTCCGAAATCTCATTTATTACCGGACAGTTTTTTACAGATCTTACTCTCTGACCAAATCTCAGAGTGCTGAAAGTTTCACCACAATTTCTGCATTAAGGTAAGAGGACCATAGATTTTTTAGTTCAATAAAGGTGAGCATCAATTTTGGTTGGGATTTCAGGTATAGTTTGCCAATATGAAAACCTCATGTCACAAGTTAATTCAATATTAAGGTAATATTAAGGCGTAGTTTGCCAATATTAAGGTAAGAGGACCATAGATTTTTTAGTTCAATAAATGTGAGCATCAATTTTGGTTGGGATTTCAGGTATAGTTTGCCAATATGAAAACCTCGTGTCACATGTTAATTCCATATCAGAATTCAAAACTGACAGTTGTGACTAAGAGTCTTACTAGTGGAAGGATTTTGAACTTGACAAAAGCTATAGCACCTTTTGATTTTAAGATCCAACAACTATTAAAACTACCAGCTCTATCATGCCAGAACCAAAGGTGGCCCCAAGCATGGCAGTTAAAAAAGCAGCCCAACGTACAAGACTCCAACATTGTAGGGTATGGATAGATAGTGTCCAAACCTCCATGGTTTGAATATGTGACCAAGAAGTTACAATGGAGCAACCCTACTGTTGAGTTTAAGTTCACCCACTTTTAGGTAAAATATTAAGCGTAATTACCTTTTGTATCCCTTCGGTCTTATTTGTTCCTTGTTGCTTTGGAAGCCTAGCTTGTCTTACTATGGGAAAATCGTTTAGGAATGGATGTGCAAATCATGGAAGAACTTCAACATCTTGCATGACCATCCAGAACTAGTGAAGCTAAGATTCCTCCGAAACATGATAAAATCTTTTGGGCATGATATTTCTTCCACTTGGGCACCTTGTTTTACAATTCTGTCGTTTATGTTTTTTTCCCTTATAATCTTTTGGTCACGATAAAATCTTGACATGCAAGGGCACGGCAAGTTTTAACTAGCAGCCGGCAGTGTGGTGAAAGAAATATCCTACATTCAAATCATTATTGTTGAAATGAGATTCACAAAAAACAAATGCATAAGCAGTAAGACCATACTTGTTAACTGAGGATATGGTGCAGATGACAGACAGTTTTGCATTGCCACCGAGTGATTCTTGCAGTAAATGAGTCAAATGGGAACTTCTGTTTGTAAAATCTTCTGGTTGAGTTCCGTCTGCTAAACTGCTCACCAAGTGGCTGCAATTTACATGAAACCGTTTGTTGATGAAGACATCTGCCGAACCACTAGACAGAATACTGCAATTACTGTTGGATGATTCAAGAACATTTAAACAACTCTCCTGGTCCTATTGCCATCAGATGAAGAACCTCACAGGTTATCACTGGGCATTTAAACCGTCTCGCAAAGCTTTGCCTTCCAATGGGCAGATGCTAAATGTATAGAGAAAAGTATGCAGAAAGTGTTCGTCATTGGGACCCAGATACACAGCAGGGTATATCATCATCACTTCCATGTATATCTTTGCACGTTTATCTACTGTACACTAGAAATTTGGACTGATCTCGCATGGCTTTGCCCTTCAATGGGCATATGCTAAATGTATAGAGAAAAGTATGCAGAAAGTGTTCATCGTTGGGACCAAATACACAGCAGGGTATATCATCATCACTTCCATGTACATCGTTGCACATTTATCTTCTGTACACTAGAAATTTGGACCGATGCACTAATTTACTGTTACACAATCTATTTTGAAAAATCTGCTTGTACAAAGGTATATCTTTAACTTTACGGGCAAATGATTCCTTAATATGATATGAAGGCATTGTGTTGACCAAGTGTCTAAGAGTCTATATTCTTGGGAATATCCACTTTTAACTCTACAGAAAAGTGGTTCCAATCAAGTTGGCCAACATCTTTTCCTTTATTAGTTAATGCTCAAATGGGACTCAAGACAATCTCTATCAAGATGGAATAGACTGTAGTGCCTGAAGGGTACACATGCTTAGAATAAACAGAAATCAGTGCCTAATGTAAATCTGAAGGGTGCACATGCTCAGAATATATAAGTCAACGCCTATTGCAAGTATAAAGGATGCACGAGCTACGGTTTGGCTTTGATCAGCGCTTGATGTAAGTATAGCTATCATTCGTGCTTCAGTCCCATTGGGATGCATTTCCTCACATTTTAAATCTTGTTTTTCTGCTCTCATTATATATACCTCTATCCTCTCTTGACATAGCCCCCACTTCCATTAGTGTTGAAGACAAGGAGTGTGAGAGAAGAGTTGTTTAAAGGAGAAATCCTTATTGCTTTTGATAGATTAAAAAGCTTAGGTTTTTTCATTCCAAAACCTCCTATAACCCTTTAACACTGGTTCTAACCTAGAAGCATTCAAGGTTCTATGGATTATGTGAACACTGAAGTTTCAATAGTGTTATAAATGATTTATATGGCAATAAAACAGAGTCCATGAGAAGATCAGCAGGTGCCTGGTGTTGGGAAAGAGGGCGGACGACTTTTCCGATTAAACAGGACAGTAATAAATATGAAGGAAGAAGAACAATTAACACAATAATTTTTACGTGGAAAACCCTTATCAATCAAGGGAAAAACCACGGGACAATCCGTCCACTGAAACGTATTTCACTATATGAGATTTTTGGAGACCATAGTAAAGAACAAAGAGAAATCGAAGAGCACTCCTTCACCGTTTTTCTCTTACTCTCACAATAATTCTACAAAAAAAACTGCACACGCACCCCTTAAACTAGGGTAATCTTCTTCACATAAAAGAACAAAATTAATTCTTTCCAACAATGTGAATATTCCCTGCCAGAAAAAACGCCTTCAGCATAACCGTCTGAGATCACATATCCCCAAGAAATCAGCTGAGTTGGCATTGTACAGGATTTCCAAGCGGGCGGCCAACTGTGGGCCGTCCGCGTTCTTTACGACCGGTCAACACTCCTGTTGACCATCTGAGAAGTTGACCATCTGAGAAGTTGCCCTCCAGGAATCTCTTAAAAACCGGTTAACTAAACCTCCAAACCGATTAACAACGAACCGGCAATGTTAACCGCCAATCCGGTCAACTCCCCATTGACCGTCTGAAACCTTGCTCACCAAACCAGTCAACTTCCCGTTGACCGTCTGAGCCTTGCCCGCCAAAGCAGTCTAGTTCTCAATTAACTAGAACTTCTTCACGGGAGTGATCTCCAACAAACTTCCCCTCATGACCATGAGGAAGTTGGATCCATTAGCCCGGCTTTCTTGCAGCATACTTCATCCTTCCCTCTTGGTAAAGTTTTAGTCATCATGTCTGCCCCGTTGTCTTCAGTACTGATCTTCTCCAGTGATAACAGACCAGCTTCTAGCACGTCCCTTATCCAATGGTACCGTACATCAATGTGCTTGGATCTCGAGTGAAATGAAAAGTTCTTACAGAGATGTATTGCACTCTGACTATCACAGAATACAGTGTACTTCTCTTGTTGAAGACCCAACTCTTGAACAAATTTCTTCATCCACAGCATCTCCTTGCACGTTTCTGTAATTGCAATATATTCAGCTTTAGTTGTGGATAGAGCTACACACTTTTGTAGCTTGGATTGCCAAGAAACTGCACCGCCCGTAAATTTTACCAAGTAACCCGATGTGGATTTGCGTGTGTCAATATCTCCAGCCATATCCGCATCTGAATATCCCACCAACTGCGGTTTGTCACTTCCAAGATATAAGCACTTCTTGGAAGTTCCTCGAATGTATCGCATGATCCATTTTACCTCGGACCAGTGCTCCTTGCCCATTTGATAGAAAACGGCTAAGAGTCCCAACGGCATAAGCTATGTCCGGTCTGGTACATACCATAGCATACATTAGGCTTCCCACAGTAGAGAAATAGGGCACACCTTTCATGTATCTTTTCTCGTCATCCGAGAACGAACACTGACGAGTGCTCAGTTTGTAATGATTCGCCAAGGGTGTGTTCACGGGCTTCGACTTGTCCATGTTGAACCGCTGGAGCACTTTCTCAAGATAATTTTCTTGAGACAGCCACAATTTTCTAGCCTTCCGATCGCGTATAATTCTGACTCCCAGAATTCATGGCAAATGACCGTCCAAGCTGCTCTTTCAACTTCTTTATCCGGTCAATATTCCGTCCAACTATCAACATGTCATCCACATATAAGAGAAGGATGACAAAATTATCATCAGCAAACCTCTGCACAAATACACAGTGTACACGAGTAGTCCACCGGTATCCTTGGCCGGACATAACGGACTCGAATTTCTTGTACCACTGCCGAGGAGCTTGCTTTAAGCCATATAGACTTTTCTTCAAGTGGCAGACAAGTTGTTCCTTTCCTTTAGCCTCAAAACCTTCGGGCTATTCTATGTAAATCTCCTCCTCAAGCTCTCCATGGAGGAATACAGTTTGGGCATCCATCTGCTCCACCTCAAGGTCTTGGGTGGCAGCCAGACCCAATACCACCCGTATGGAAGACATCTTCACTACCGGAGCAAATATCTCATCAAAGTCAATTCCTTTTCGTTGTCCGAAACCTTTCACCACCAATCATGCCTTGTACCTTGGCTCCTTGGTGTTTTCGTCCGTTTTCACCCGAAAAATCCATTTGTTCTTCAGTGCCTTCTTCCCCTTGGGAAGTGTAACAAGATCAAAGGTATGGTTTTCATGAAGAGAACTCATCTCATCCTTCATGGCCTCCAGCCATTTCTCATTGCATTCGCCGTTTATAGCCTCTTCATAATCTTCAGGCTCACCGGCATCAGTCAGCATTACATACTCACTGGAGGACGGACAAACGGACGGTCGTCTGTTTCGGGAGGATCGCCTGATAGCGATTTCTTCGGCCGGTTGAGACATGGCTTCAGTCTGGTCATCATCAGGCACCATGACCTCCTCTCCAGTATCTTCAACTACCTCAGGACCCCCAATTCGGTCAACTCCCCGTTGACCGTCTGAACCTGTCTCTGATACAGGACGGAAATCTTCGATACTTACTTTGTCCGTCTATTTATCATTATAATTTGCCTTCATGCCAAAGTCTTCAATCATCTCATTCTCGGCAAATGTTACATCTCTTGACCGGATTAGTTTCCTTGTGGCAGGATCATAAAATCTGTAACCCGGCTCATCCTCTCCATAGCCCAGAAAGACGCATTGCATCGTCTTTGGCTCTAGTTTCGTCTTTTCATCTCTTGGAACGTGTACAAATGCTTTACATTCGAACACTCGTAAATAATCATAGGACGGTTCTGCGCCCATCCATATCTTTTCTGCCACTTCACCCATCAGTGGCTTACTCGGCGACCTGTTGATAATGTAGGCCGCCGTCCGAAGTACTTCTGCCCAGAATGATGCATCAAGTTTTGCTTTAGAGAGCATACAATGTACTCTCTCCAAGAGCGTACGATTCATCCGTTCTGCTACTCCATTCAGCTGAGGTGTCTTCGGTGGTGTTTTCTGATGCCTAATACCATGTGACCAGTAGTAGGCATCAAAAGGTCCCAAATATTCACCGCCATTGTCACTTATGACGTTCTTCAGTTTCTTCCCTGTCTGACGCTCCACGAGAGCATGAAATCAAGCTTTCAAAAATACCAGGACACGATCCTTGGTCTTGATCGGTAAACCCATGCTTTCTTGAACATTCGTCAATAAAAGAAATAAAATACTGAGCACCACTGATTGACTTCTCTTTGAACGGACCACACACATCTGTGTGTATGAGATCAAGCAGTCTGTTTTTGGGGTTGACACAACTCCATTGAAAGATACTCTTCTCTGTTTCCCGGCCAAGCAGTGGGGACACGTTTTCATCCCGTCCTCTTCCGTTCCTTTGACTAGGCCCTTCCTGGCCAAGTGAGACAATTCTTTTTCACTCATGTGGCCCAACCTCCTGTGCCACAAATCCTCTGTCTCCTTTTCAGTTGCGGCGTTTACATCTCCCGGCCATGGCACGGACCTCCATCACATCTGAGGCCAAAGCACTTTTTCCCTCTCATTTGCAATAAACACCCCCTGCAGTCAACTTCCGTTTCACCTTCACAGAAAGGTGTTGCGATAACCCTCATCATCCGGTCGGCCAAGGTGAGATGACATTCAAACGAATGTCGGGAACGTGATGCACGTCCTTCGGCCAATGCTGACTTTGTGCCATTATTTGTGACCAGAATAATATCTCCTCTGCCTACTACAGGAGATATTCCTTTGTTACCCATCCTAATTACTCCAAAATCTCCTGGAGTATAGGATGTATATAGTCCATTCCGGGACGTGATATGTTAAGAACTTATTGGAGAGTGTTGTCCACTAGACACAGCTTGATGGTGCAATTTGCAAAATCTCTTTTGTCTTGCCATTCATCATCGGTCAGATTTTCAGGCTTTTCGTCCTTCTTCTTCAGCGCCTTCACTGTCCCTTCCCTCGTCAGAATGTTCTTCACCCTCTCTTGCTAGAGGATGAAGTTGCCCTGCCCGTTAAACTGCTCAATGTTGAACGGCAGATTCTTTGACGACGAGGATGCCATTAAAACAGAGTTTGGAACCTCGCTCTGATACCACTTGTTGGGAAAGAGGGCGGACGACTTTCCCGATTAAACAGAACAGTAATAACTATGAACGAAGAAGGACA
The DNA here is from genome assembly GCA_033239525.1 of Nepenthes gracilis. Lineage (NCBI taxonomy): Eukaryota > Viridiplantae > Streptophyta > Magnoliopsida > Caryophyllales > Nepenthaceae > Nepenthes > Nepenthes gracilis. The sequence continues at coordinate 5,280,014 of BSYO01000006.1, forward strand.
ATGAACACAAGAATTTTTACGTGGAAAACCCTTATTAATCAAGGAAAAAACCATGGGACAATCCGTCCACTGAAACGTATTTCACTATATGAGATTTTTGGAGACAACAGTAGAGAACAAAGAGAAATCGAAGAGCACTCCTTCACCGTTTTTCTCTTACTCTCAATAATTCTACTGAAAAACTGCACACGCACCCTTTAAACTAGGGTAATCTTCTTCACATAAAAGAACAAATAATTCTTTCCAACAATGTGAATATTCCTGCCGAAAAAAACGCCCGAGTATAAATGTCGAGATCACATATCCCCAAGAAATCTGCTGAGTTGGCATTGTACAGGATTTCCAAGCGGGCGGCCAACTGTAGGCCATCTGCGTTCTTTACGACCGGTCAACACTCCTGTTGACCATCTAAGAAGTTGCCCTCCAGGAATCTCTCAAAAACCGGTTAACTAAACCTCCAAACCGATTAACATCGAACCGGCAATGTTAACCGCCAATCCGGTCAACTCCCCATTGACCGTTTGAAACCTTGCTCACCAAACCGGTCAACTTCCCGTTGACCGTTTGAGCCTTGCCCGCCAAAGCAATCTAGTTCTCAATTCACTAGAACTTCTTCACGGGAGTGATCCCCAATATCTAGTTCAGTTGTTCAAAATAAATCCAAAGAATTCTTATGTAGGGATCCCAGTTAGAAGTAAGTTAGTTATGAGTTAGTGTATCTGTATCATCTGTACTATAAGTTGACTTTTATTGATGGATTTTCTTTGATTGATCAAGAAGCCTGAGGGTTTTTATCAAGAACTTTTTGGTATTAGTGATGAAGCATGTATTAGACTATTAACTCTAGGTTGCAACATTTAGAACCATTTATTCTTTACATGTATCAAATATATAGGTATATTTTGCTTTTAAGTTGTCTCATGGTCTTAAATGTAATCAATTAGTAGGTATTGATGTCTTTAACATTATGTTTTAGCATATATTATAGATTGAGCCTGCTAATCCACATTTTCAATCCAAAGGGCATTCCTATAAGGAGCATTAGAGGATAATGCCCTTCTTCAAGTCTTCACATTTTCAATCCGAAGCCTTTGGGATGAATGGTTACTATAGTGACAACTCTCATCTAATCCAAGAATGACTAACTCAAGTTGTACAAACTCGACAAGAGAATATTACCATTTTTGCAAGAAATTGAAATGCATGAAAAATAGAAAGAAGGAAAGGGTGGATTGCAGATGTTGCATTTATTCTCAAGCAGTGTAAAGGATATAATAATAGGGGAAGAGAGGCTTGGTCTAATAATATGAGCAACCATCACGAAGAAATTCCTAACTCCATACCCAAGTTGTGAGAGACACCTCTTCAATTTTTTGCCATGTCTATCAAATTCTTTCCCAGTGTCATCATTATGTCTAAGTCTTTCCACTCCAGCAAGATCAACAAGGATGATTCGGCTAGTTTTGGAGCTATTGAAGCGATTTGATGGTTTTTCCTGAAGCATGGACATTTTCTTATAGTTAAAGAATTCACACTTCACAACGAATGATAGCTCACACGGGTATGGCCAACTAAAACGTAGCAGACTGCAATAAAAAACATGACAAATATATTATCAATAACTATTTCTTATTATTAATCTCAGCATCAAAACTATTATGTAATTTTTATCTATCCCCAAAAACAATGTAGTCATAATACTTATATATATATATATATATATATATTTGGTGGGGAGAGGGGGGTTGGCGCGACTAAATCTGGAAGTGCAAAACAGTTCCCATGCAAGTTAATATAGTTCCCTCAATACCATCGATGGTGATCAATTTGTGAACAACCTCACCATTCTTATTTGTTAAATTTTGGATCATTCTCCTGTGAGTTCTACACCTATTGAAAGTATTGTTTTTTACTTCTGGAGTTGTTAGATATTTTTGTGTGAGGTTCGTATAATATTTAGTTCAAATGAAAACCTAGGAAGAGTTCTGTGCAAGGTTTGCAAGATTTATATTTGAACAAATACGCCTGACTTGTGCCTATGTCACACACGATCATGAATATTAGTGACTTCTAAGCCTGACGAGCGCCTGAAAGGTGTACATGTATGAGGGGCATGTCTGATGAGCACCCAAAGGACACACGTGAACCGATATTGATATAAAAGGTTTTGTTGCAATTTTAGGGCAAGTTTTCTGAGAGCAAAGCATAAGAGCATCAGCAAAGAAGAGAAAGAATGGAGAAAATAGAGAAGGAAAAAACTTAGGCCTTCAATTGAGGTTCGATTTGAGCTTCTTTCTTTACTAAGTTTGGGTATGTTGGTCTACCTTCAATTGTGGGATGTTTTAGGACAAGTTTGTGTGATAGTACACGTGTGCCGATGCTAATACAAAAGGTCATAATGCAATTTTAGGGCAAATTTTCTAAAAGCAAAAATATAAGGAGCGTTAAAAAGGAAGGGAGAGAAGGGAAAAAAGAGAAAAGGAAAAGATTTTTGGCATCCAATTATAATGCACCATATTTCTTATATAAACCATGATGTCATTGGTTCAATTTAAAAATAGTTATATGATGAAATTTGTACAAAAATTCAAATTTTAGGATTCAGGCTTGGTGCTTGAGCTGCCCTCATAGGTGTTTCGGGTAATTGGGTAGTGTCTGATGTACATCTATGTAGCACTTATGCGTGGTTTTGGGCAAATTGTGTGGTGCTTGATGTGTGCCCCTACAGCGCTCGTGCATAGTTTTGCAAATTGGTTGGCGCCTGAGCCGTGGATGATGCGATGCTCAGCAGTAATGAAGTTTTGTTGTGGCACATAATGTGCACCTATTAGATACTCGTGTGCTAATTATGTTTACAAGTATTCTTGCAAGCACTATTTGCCATTTTACGTGAGGAAAAAGAAAAAAGAGTCAAAGGGAGAAGAGGACACTAAGAAGAAGAGGATAAATAAAGAGAAAAAAATAAGGTTTTGAAACTTTTGGGAGTCAAATTTGCAAGACCAGAAGGTTAAAATAAGTATTTTTAACCCTAATATTTGATCTATTTTAGATTCCTTAAAGTTTTATTTATATTTTATGTTTTACTATACATGCATACTATTGGGTTTTTTGGGTCACTCCCTTGCGAATAACTTAACAAACGGGAAGTCATTGGAGGTTCATATGAGACTAGTGCAAGGATCGAAATATTCGGGCGCGCTTCGTGCATGGTGAAGGTCCAGTAGGCAGGATGAAGTCGGGCGCTTGAGGGGCACTCGAGTGGAGCTCGAACACCGATTTCAAATTGGAGGATTGCTGGTACTCGTCTCACACTCAAGCGGTGAAGACGTACGAATTCTGGACTTGGTGCGCTCAATACGCACTCGCGCTGGGCACTCGAGCGCGGAATCTAGAACCGGTGTGCTCAATCCGCGCCTGCCGAGCGCTCAAGCGCCAATACGCGGTATAAAACGTGGCTCATGTGTTTCAGGGTTATGTTTCAAGAATCTTTCTCCACAAGGGGTGCCGCACATAGGGAAAGGAGAGAAGAAGGGAGAAGAGGAAGAAGTTTAGCATCTGATCGAGATCCGATTTGAGTTTCGTTCTTCGCAAAGGTCGGGTACGTCATTCTGGAGTGATTCTAGAAACATATTTTCATTTTGTTACTCCTTTTTTTATTATATTTCTCTTGTGGGTTGTCGGGTGTGTTGAGAGAGGGTTGTATTCAATCATTCTTCACTCGGGTTCGAAGTGAAGCGATTTCGGAATGGGTTCTTGTAACGAGCACTATTTATCGTAAATTTGTTCGGAATTTGTCTCATAATTTTTCCTTAATTGAGAATGATTTTTCACATTAGAAATCGTTGTACATTATTTGTTTATTGTGTTCACAAACTTGGTGGCAGATAGTTGATGGAGGTTTGGATTTGTTCCACTGTACCGAGTTAGGTGTATCCAGGTGTCAAATTCCTAACACATACCACCTGTTGCCTCACTGCTTTAAGTATTGTTGCATGCATACGATTTTCAGCAAAGGTTTTGAAGTATTGTTTGGTTTTACGGAACAATTTTGGATGTTTATTTGTTCTCACTAAATAAGTGAATATTGTGAGATAATATATTTATATATGAAAATATTTGCAAAGAAAAAGTTATAAAATCGTACATTTAGGCCTTACATGTGACAGTCTATGCATATATCTCGAACCAGAATCTATTTTATAATTTGATTTTGACATTTGTACTTTCCCATAAAGTGAAAAGTTTTGTATTTATATTTTTCTAGAGTAAAAATTTTATACTTTTCCTACAAATAGGAAAAGTTTTAAGTCTTTTGTTACAGAATCCCCCAATCAAGTATTTTTGAGAACCATTGTAAAGAACTGAATGGAATAATATATTCAAACATCTTAATATATTCAGATAGATATAAGGATTGCACTAATCACCCATGAATGATAAAGAAAGTGGCATTTGATCCATTTATAAGGAAGAATTTGTAGATGACGAGCCCGAGTCTTAATAATAGTGATTTGATCTAAAATTATCGGAAGTACGTGTAATTCTTCCTTAAAATTAGTCTTTTGGTTATTGGTTCTCAAATCTTAATATGTTTTAGATCATTAACATTTTTACCTTTATATGATTTGATATTTAAGATGTTTGACTTTTGTGAATTATTAATTTGATTGATATTCAGATTTATTTGATTTTTGTACTTTGGACTTTAAGATTTCTGAATTTGTGATATTTGAAAATTGAGCATTTAGACGACTTTGTACATTTAGACTTTTTGATATTTGTATTCTAATTAAGAATTTCGTGTGCAAAATTGTATTTGAATATTTGACGAATTTGGATATTTGGAATTCGGAAATTCAATATTTGAAACATTTGACATATATTGAATTTTGCACATGCTTTAATATTTTTACTTATTCATTCTTATTTATTGGACCTTTAATTGTTTTCATATATATATATATACTTGTTTAGTTTTATACTCATGATTTGTCATATTTCTAACCCCTTCAATATTAGAGGGTTGGAGGCTTGTAAAATTCAGACGGAAGATATATAAAGATTTGGTTATTGCATATTGGCATTTTGATTTGTATTTGGATTTACATCTAAGGTTTATTGTATAATTTCATTTATTGCAATCTATTTATATTTGTGATTATTTATATCAGTAGAATTTGTTCAAATCTAATATTGTTATTGCTGAGTATTTGTTTGACACTTTTCTTGTAGGTTTATTTGGATTTTGAGTAGGTTCTATTATATATTTTAAAGACCGGATACAATTAGTTCAATTAGATTCGCTATATTTTGTGGACTCTTACTGATTTTGGTTCATTCATGTTTGACCCAATTTTGGGGTTGCTAATCAGATTTTATAAATTTCGGATATAAATATATTGGTTTTGGGACGTGACACCAATTGAGGTTCAATTTGAGTTCCATCCATGTCAAGTTTGGTTATATTGTTCTAGCGTTGGTTGTAGGATGTTTTATAGATTAGTTGCTCTTTTTCTAATTGTATTTTCTTTTATGTGGTTGTTAGGTGTGTTTAGAGGTTATATTCAACTAGTTATTTACAAGGGCTATTGTGAAGGACTCTTGAAGGAAATTATTTGTAAATAAATATTTTTAGTAGATATTGTTTGGAGATTGTTTCTTGTTTTTTCTTAGTTAAGAATGATTTTTTATGTCAAATATAGTTATACAACTTATGTGCTTAATTGTATATTGTTGTTTCTTGTACTCACATAGAAGATTAGTGGTTAATGATTGATAGAAAATTTGGGATTTGTTTCAACTACACCAATAGTGTGCATGTATTAGAGAGTAGAATTTTCGGTGTGAAAACTATAATTTGATAGTGTCGACATCAAAGAGTTTATCATTCTACATTAAGTAATTTAATAGGTAAAATAATTTTATTATTTGATAAGAAAGAGTGAAGAATATTTTTTACCTGAGAAAAATAGTTAAAGCACTAGAAAAAAAGGAGGGTAAACCGGAAAGAATGAAAGATGAGAAGTGACAAGATGTAAGGGATTTGGCTAATTGTACAATCAATCTATATCAAACGGGCAATACTTTTCTGAAAGTCATTGCTTTATCAGATCCAACGGAGGTTTGAATGAAACTTAAGGGTTGGTATAAGTTCAAGTCTTCAATGATGAGGTTGTACGTGAAGAAGCAATTCTATGGCCTTCAGTTTTCAAAAAGGGAAGCTTCAAAAAGCACTTGGACGAATTTAACTAGATAATAACGCAAATGCCCGCATTCGACGAGAAGATCAAAATAGAAGAAGAAAAGGTATTGGTGTTACCAACTTCGTTACCGATTTTGTATGATCATATTGTCAAGACGATAATATTCCAGAAAAATAAGTTCGGCCTTAATAAAGTCATTGCTTCTTTATTTATGAACGAATTTAGGCAAAAGGAAGTGATGAGTTTATGAACTAGTGTCCAGTTATCCACTAGTAGTCAATGGCTCAGGAAATTATTAGGAAGAGGCCATAAGTCGGAGAGGAGCAACAACCAACCTAAACTCAAGGATATTAAGTGCTATCATTCTTACAAGAAAGGCCACTTGAAATGAGATTGCTTCAAGTGAAAGTAGGAGAAATTAGGTGGTAGCAAGGACAAGAGAGGAGGGATCATGACGACAATGGTTAGGCCTCTATAACTATATGCGGAGACTTTCTAATTGTTGATGCAATGAAGACAGAGAACTTTAAGGTCCACGAGACGAGTTGGGTAATCAATAGTGGATCCTCATTCGTGCGACATTGAAAAAATTCTTTTTCACTTCCTATATATTTGGGGACTACGAGATATTGATGATGGGGAATGATGGCTTGTTGAAGGTAGTTGGCATTAGAAATGTTAGCTTACGGAAAAACAATTGGATGAAACTCGTGTTGAGGGGCGTGTGATATGTTTCTAATGTCAGGTTGGATTTGATTTCAACCTGTAAGCTTAACGATGAGGGCTTTTACACGACTTTTAAACAAGGCCAATGGAAAGCTCATCAAAGATTTATTACGGCAAAGGAAAGTAAGCATTCAAGCCGATACTTGATAGATACTTCGGTTGTAAGGGCAACACAAAGGTAGCCAACAAGAGGCTTGGTCAAGGTGGTGGGATGAGGCCAAGGAGGTGTATAGAGAAGAGCAACCCTATGAATGTGAAGACACTAAAGAGGAGTGGTAATACTCCTTGTTTTTCGGTAAAGCAAAAGAAAGTGATGTTCAAACTTATGGAGTCTGACACCAAAAGGTCCCATAGAGGGAAGTTTCTAGCGAGTAAGAGATGACGTCTGCTCTACGAGAGGCAAGGTTCCTCTATAAGGTATTGAAGGAAAGTTTGATAGATTTTGGGTCAATTCCTTATATGGTCCATACCAATTGGAAGTATTGTTTTTCACTTTTGGAGCTATTAGAGATTTTCGCATGAGGGTTGCATGACGTTCAGTTTGAACAAAAATCTAGGAAGAGTTCCGCACAAGGTTCACGCAATTTATGCTCGAATGAAAGCTGCACCTAGCCCACGCATATGTTGCACACAAGCATGCATAGCAATGACTTTTAAGACTAATGAGCATCTGAAAGGTGCATATGCATGAGGGGCACACCTGATACATGTCCAAATGGCGCACGTGCAATAAAAAAGGTTTTGTTGTAATTTTAGGGCACGTTTTTTGAGAGTAAAGCACAAGGGGCACCTACAAGGAAGAGAGAAGAGGAAGAAAATATATAAGGGAAAGATTTTCAACATCCTATTAAGGTCTGATTCATATTCCATCATTCGTCAAGTTTAGGTATGTTGTTTTAGTTTTAGTTAGGATATTTTACGATTGGTTACTCGTTTTCTCGTTATATTTTTTCTTGTGTGGTTGTTAAGTGTGTGGAGGTTGTATTTAACCAGTTATTCAAACGGTTTGTTGTGAAGGACTCTAATAGAAGATTATTTGTAACCAAATATTCTTAATGGGTATCATTCGGAGGTTATTCCATAATTTTTCTCTTAATTAAGAAATATTTTTCACGTTAAATATTATTATATAACTTATATTCTTAGTTGCATATTATTGTTTCTTGTGCCCACATGAGAGGTTGGCAGCTGACGATTGTTGAAGAATTTGGAGTTTGTTTTCATTACACCAGTTGTGCACGTGCTTTGAATCCCAACATCATTCTCTCCTTTATTGTAAGCTTACTCAAATTGTTATTTGGGTTTTTTTTTCTTCCACCAATTCGGTTGTATTCATTAATATAAATATCAACCAATATTATAAATATTTGCCAATATGTATCGATATCGGGACCTCGATTCTAATATTTTTAATATTGCAATACTGTAATATATTGGTCAATATTGAAAATATCCGTCAATATATTGGTCAATATGACTATTAATTTATAATTTTTAAAAAATTTCCTATTTTCAATATATCTAATATCGAATCATATTATCCGATATGTGCGACATTGATATGGTCATGACCGACATCAATATTGTCATCCATGGTTGTTTTAGCTCTAAGATTGGGCCTTCTTTTTGTAGTGATCAGGGGCCATTCATTTACATTAGGGGTAAACGAAGGTTGCATTTATCCAATCCATCATTGGGAGGATTGGTCTTTCATGAATAAACTTTTTTAATTTCCCGTAGAATTGCGATATATAACAACCTCTGCTCTATTTACTTGATGAGTTGATGGTAGGAAATGTTGCACACAAAGCCATTGATAAACAGCCAATTGAATTCTTCAATATTCAAATCCACAAGGACAACCCATAGATTGGAATTCTTCAATAAAGAACAAACAGATAGGCAACAGCTCCCTGGAAGATACCTTACACCACGATTCAATGATGCAAGTGAAGATGACATGAGATCGGGAACGTTTAGAATTCATGCTTGTCATGCACATTTGCCAACTTGAAAGCCCCTGAAATGTATTAAAAGAGCCATGAGGACGAAGAGCACAAAAAGGTAAACCCAGGCAGTAATGAACCAGTTTGTGGATCCTAGAATGAAGCACATCCACAGCTAACCTTGATCAAAATTTGTGTTACATCATCATAGCTGCTGACATATTCCTCAGTCAGATTCTCAATGTACAATGCATTTTTGGCAGCATCCTTTATCGGAAAACAATTTCATTAAAGCCCATAAGTATATAAAGCACCCGACATAGAAACTAACAAATGAATAACAAAACACATCATTAAAAATAAAGCCACCTCCAGGTTTCGCCGGGTAGGATCGAGTAAATCCCCAATTTGTCCTCCGTAAATCTGTCATAAATAATTCAATAAATATTTTCATTGCATTGCCAAACAAAAGAGCTAGGGACACATTATAGAAAATTGATGGCATTCACCTCAAGAAAGGAACAACGACACTGGTAATTTATCTGTTTTCCATCTGAATTTTGTTTTTCCTACATAAAAGATGAACTAACTGATCAATTCAAGCGTATGATAAGCGCACTTCTATTATTCGTCAACCAAGGGGTGAAACAAAGCGTACTCTTTCAATCTCAGAGAACAACATCCGAAAGATACGTGGAACAATCCCTTCCTGACTACTTGCAGAATGGCCTTTGATCATGGCACTTGGTGGCCCCCACATTGTGTAGGTTTTTCCACTTCCAGACTGCAATATTTAATTCCCAATTCATACCCAATCTCAATGACAGTCATTTATAATGGAAAAAGAAGATAAATCCCGTATGGTTACCTGTCCATAGCACAAGACTGAAGCATTGTAACCTGCTAATGCATTCTTCACAAGAGGCACACCGACTAGCCGGAAAACATCTTCCTGGTGAAAATGAAGCAGTAAACTGCTCAAACAAAATTGCCAACAACACTTTCTAGGGACAAGGAAGCATCTCTTTCCATGCTCAAAAGTCCATAAATAAGAGGGGCATCTTCTTAGAAAATTAGAAAATGGGTGGCCTTTACTGTTAAAAAACCATCAGGATGTTGTTTGCCACATATTGAAAACTCTAACTAGTAATTATTAAACATAGAAAATTAGCTATTTTATTTGGAACTTATTCCAAAAGTTCACTTTCATTCAAAATTTTATGAAAGTGCTCAGAATTATACCTTAAACATATTAACTTGTACCAATTTTATACATTCTCGTCTTCTCCGGCCATATTGGAGCACATTGAGTCCTCTCAATTAACAAGAAAAAAATAGGACAGGTTCCAACAACACGGGGGGCCCAAAAATGGCCATTTTTTGCATTTTCCAGCATCGAACGTGCTCAAGTTTCACCAGAAAATGACCAGAAGCATAACATTGAAACGGATAAGTTTCTTTTTCTATAAAACTGATTCAAGTAACAGTCTGGAATAAAATTGAAGATTTTCCCCAAAAAAATAATGAGAATATTGTTCTTAATTTTACCACTAGTAATTTTTGCAGAGATAAATTAAGAAAGCAATCAATTTTTTTACCAAACAAAATTGTAGAGCATAATACTATGAGAAAGAATCAAAGAAATGAATCCACTACACCAACCTGTTGCGAATTTGAATCAAGGATGGAATCAAAACAAAATTCTCGATCTCCAACTCTCACTGCATTATCCGAAACCTTCTTTACCATCTGACCTCCGCCTCTCTCATGAATATTAAAAGGTCTAATTCTCACAAAAACCTACCAAAATCACTCATATTAAACCAAATTAAACAGCAGATCAAACAAATAAATTTCTTTAAGAAACTCGAAAACTTTAAGATCACCTTAACTGAGGGATCATGAGGGGCCAGTACTTCCTCACAGCGATTCGATCTCGCATGGTCTAGATCTTTGTGAGAATGCAAAAGTATTGAGGGGGATATGGAAGGGTTGAATTGTGAGAATTGGGTTTCAAACAATTGAACGTTGGGATGTGGAGGAGGAGTGTTCTCGTCGCTAATTGACTGAGATTTTGAGCGTTTCGTTCGCTGCTGCATGTTGGAGAAGGGTAATTTGATGAGCCTTTGTAGATTCTTTAAAGGTAGTGCACTTAGGGAACTGTGATCATGCATCCCTAACTTGGGCTCCATGGTTGCTGAACAGAGAATGAGTAATGATATCAAGAAAGAGGGAGAGGGGGAGAGAGATTGAAGTTCAGAATTCAAATCTTCGGAGAGTTGTAAGTTGAGGAACCGTTTATTTTGTGGGGGAAGATGACCGTTGAGATGGCTAGTTCTTGCTATGGATGGTAATTTTTTTTTTTTTAATGGAGATAAATTCCCTTTTTTTTTATTTTAATTATGTATCCAAAATTAATAATTATAATTTAAAATTTTTAAAAAAATTTAAAAATTATATATTTATTTACATAGTAATATTATGGATGGTTAGTTTTATAATAATCAAGTGATATTATTTTTTTAATTTTAATTAAAAAAATCTCTTAGATATGATATAAAATAAATCCTCTTATATCGTTGATCCTAATTTCTCTATACAAAATTTGAATAAAAATTTGAAGAAGGAAAATAAGCCTTTAATCCACAGTAGATAGATTAAAATTTATTTAATTATATGATTTAAACTCTTAGAATATAGTAATTTTAAAACTTTCTATTTGATCGTATCAAAAGGCCTATTAAATTATATTTTTTTATTTGATCAAATTACTTTAGACAAGAAGATTGTTTATGATAAATAGTATGAGCTTCAAGAACATGATTTGAGGTTCTTAAAGTTTGAAACCATGCAATACCAAATGGGAGGGGTAGAGCTTTTAAAGAATATGACTGTTTTGAATAAGTTATTTAATTGGGACATTACCAATTCAATCCTTTTTCTATTCAAATATTAGCACTTTATCTATGTATTTTAACATTGATTTTTTTTTTTTATAGATGAAGAAATATCAAAGAGAATTCTTATTTTTTATAGAATTTTTTTTATATCTATGTATAAATAATTTATCAAGAATTATAAGAAAAATATTTTAAATTATTGATTAATTACTATATATAAATTAAAATTAATAGTCTATTCTCAAATGATTTTTTTCTTCTAGTATGTTATCCAATAGTTAAAATTAATTATTATAAAATAATTAAATTATAAATATATATTTACATATATATAATTAAAGATTGAAAAGTATCAAATAGATAGGCTCCTCACCTCTAATATCACAGCTATAGAGTTCAGAATTTTATGAATTCAGAGAATGTTTAAATTGTGAGAGATACTTGAAATAATCAAAATGTCCCGTATTTTTAATTTCTTAACTCAGGTCTGATTTGATAGAATGTAAAATAAGAAAAAAATAAATTTATTTAGTTGAAAATTTTTTTCCTATTTTTTCTATTTTTTGAATTTTGATTTATTTATATCTTTCTTTATTCTTAGTTTTTTATAGGATAATATAATGTGTAAATTATGAAGCTCAGTTATTAATCAAGTATGGTACTTAAAAAAAAAATCATTGTATACTTAATAGTAGTAAGTTATAATACACACTTGAAATAGATGCTCTCTCCTCTCTTTATTTTCTCCAAGCAAATAAATCTTTATTCCTAAACCCTAACTGTAGCTGCTATCCCTATCTTCCTCTCATCTCCCTCTCCATCAATGACGGCCTGCCTCCCTCCCCAGTAATGTAGGAACGTTGATCAATGTAAGGGTCTAAAGTGATGGCGACAAAGTGACTTAATTTTAAAAACAATCTAGATTTTAAAAATAATTTAGATTTGTAGTGTCTCTTCATCAAAAAATACACACTAATGCTATGGAGAAGTTAAGGATGGTCCTAGGAATAGTGAATCAAAAGCAAAAAAAAAGTCACCCAAAGGAAGCCCACATTCCTAGAGATGGTAACGAACAAAAACTTAGACTAACAAGGCCTAATTGAAGAAATGGACGGCATGATCACTCAAGAAGGAGATCTTACAATCAATTTCTCTAATAATTGATTGGCTCTCACCATATTTGACAACCTCAAAGATAATTGGTCAACTAGTTAAGGTTGATCCGATAATATCCCCAGTTAAAATCAATCCAAATACAACACTTCAAATTAAGACAATTGTAAACAAGGATGGACTTTAGGTAAAATATAAATAACTATCAGGAATATGTTATGAATATAGCTGGATCAAATATGTTCGAGAGAAATGTTTTAGGGTTAAATGACAGAACTGTAAGAGAAGATAATAAAAAGAATTCAGATGATAAAACACATTATAGCAGCACAATCGAAAAGAAAGGAAAGCTTAGACCTTGAATTAATGCCCCTAGGAGACGAAGATGTAACTTTGAAAAATCAGGAGCACAAGGTGATTGTATTGAAAACAGAAGCATGGGCTCTAAATTCACCTCGAGACAACCAAAAGGAGGAAAACCAATCACCATAAGAAGTCAACAGGAAGCCTGCTAGCCCCAAGGTTGGTAAGCTCAACCATATCAGGACAACTAAGCTCGAAGTGTCAACCAACTTCCTTCCTCCTTAATATTCAAACCCAAAAAAAGCCATCCGATAGACCCTATACCCACTGTGCATGATAAAACTCATGCCCTTCAGGACATTACAAATGTCACCAATTGCAAACCATATGACAATAGCACCACTTCTACCATCAACCCTACCATCAAACCTAACCCCATCACTGTGAACACTGACAACCACCCAAGTTCCCACCCAAAAAGCTTTAAACCTGGCCCTGTGAAAGGGCAGCACACCCCCTTTCACGGCAGAAATTGATGACCCGACTAGATACTATACACAATAGATGGGTTAGACAAAGTGTACTTTAAAGTTTTTGACGATCAAGACCTTGAGATGGAAGGTCCCAACGAATGAAACTCAAAGCACCGAGTTGATAGACATGACATGGATGAGTGACCAACCAAGTTACCAAACAAGATTTTTTTAATGCGATGCATCTCTTGGAATTGTCACGGAGCAATTAGGAACGGTTTCAAAAGCAAGTTGAAATCCCATATTGTTACTATTCTGGAACCTAGAGCCAATGGTTCCATAAAAGACTAGATCATACACATCACATACTTTAGTGATAGAGCTATAAGCTAGCAGTAAGGCTTTGAAGTTGGGATTTGAGCGCTGTGGCACAAAGGGGCCAGTAATATTTAAGTCATCTCCATTAACAACCAGATTATTCATCCAGGTATAAAGAATACCTAGGTAACTAGGAATGGATTCTCTCTGTGGTGTATGCTAGGCCCTCGCTACAACAATGCAATGTTGGGGTTACTCCCGTGTGAAAGTCTCTAGGACTTGAACAGAATACGAATGTGTTGGGAGGAAAAAATTCAGGTCAACAAGATTGACCGGAGTCAACTCTTCCGATCAATATATTGACCGTCATAAGTTGTGAGTCGTCTAAAGAAGCGGGACGAGCTACTTCAACCGGTCAACGGTATAGTTGACCTGCTAATATGAAGCGACGGGCAACGGGCGGCCTACTTATCAGAATACAAGAACAGTTTTCACCTGTTGGCTGGAATGAACGGCCAACTAATAAGGCACAATGTACACTGTAAAGTAGAGACAGGAGAAGAGAAATGAATACCAAATTTTACGTGAAAAGTTCTTCTAAATTAAGAAAAAAATTACAGGGACTTAAAGTCCACAAAGAATCACTAAATATGAGAAAATTATAGGAGGCGAAAATAAAAATAGAGCAAAAGTAAACAAAAGGTTATCTCACTTTGTTTTCACTCATAACTCTCTTTCTTTTCACTTTCACTCATCTGTTACACTCTTTTTCTCTACTTGGCCGGTGTCTTCTTCTTCTTCTTGTCCTTTTCTTATATCCTTTCGTTATGTGTAAAGTGTACATATATATACACACGCCTCTCACCATAACCCAACTTTGTGGTTGGTGCTCAACTTTCAAAATCTGCCTGCATGCGCACGCCCTGTCCTGTAGCAGGCGGCGCATGCCTACTCCTACAGACCGATCAGCCTTTAGAATCCCGAGAATGACTTCTACCAACCACCCAAAAGAATAGGACAATTGTACATTTTTTGGGTATGATAGTCGTTCAGGTATCCCAAATACAGCATGTCAACTCTGTTGTCCGTCGTTTCATATTAGTTGGTCAACCACACCGTGACCGGTTGAAGTAGCCCGTCCCACTTTTTCAGACGACTCACAACTTATGACGGTCAACATATTGACCGGAAGAGTTGACTCCGGTCAACATTGTTGACCGAAATTTCTTCCTCTCAACACATTCGTGCTCTGTTCAAATTCTAAGGATTTTCACACGGGAGTGACCCCAGCAAACTTTCCCTCACGACGGCGAGGAAGTTAAATCCATCATTCCTGCTAGCCTGCAGCATGTCTCATTCTTCCCTTTCGGTAGAGTCTTGATCATCATGTCTGCTCCGTTCTCTTCAGTGTCAACTATTTCTAGTGACAGTAAGCCGACTTCCAATACATCTCTCACCCAATGAAATCGCACATCAATGTGCTTTGATCTGGAGTGAAGTGAGGAGTTTTTGCAAAGATAAATGACACTCTGACTGTCACAAAGTACTGCATACTTTTCTTATCTGAGATCCAATTCCTGAACGAACTTCTTCATCCATAACATCTCATTGCAAGCTTTCATCACGGCAATATACTCGGCTTCAGTAATAGAGAGAGCGTCACACTTTTGTAACTTGGACTGCCAGGAGACTGCACCTCCTGCAAATTTCACCAAGTATCCGAAAGTGGACTTCTGACTGTCATATCTCCAGCCATATCAGTATCCGAGTAGCCCACCAACTGAGGCTTGTTACTTCCAAGACATAAGCACATCTTGAAAGTTCCTCAGATATATCTCAGAATTCACTTCACTACAGACCAGTACTCCTTCCCTGGATTGGACAGAAACCGGCTGACTGTGCCAACATCATGAGTTATGTCCGGCTTAGTGCAAACTAGGTCATATATAAGGCTTCCCATGGCTGAGGAGTAGGGAACGCCTCTCATGTATGTCTTCTCTCCGTCCGAAGATGGACATTGGCAACTGCTCAACTTGTGGTAACTTGCCAGTGGAGTGCTGACTTGTTTGGACTTGTTCATGTTGAAACGTTAGAGTATCTTTTCAAAATAATTCTCTTGAGACAACCATAATCTCCCTGTCTCCCGGTCGCGAATGATTCTGACACCAAGAATTTGCTTCGCCGGTCTGAGATCTTTCATGGCAAAGGATTGCCCAAGTTACTTCTCTAATTTCTTTATCCGAGTAGCATTCCGTCCAACGATCAACATGTCGTCCACATACAGGAGAAGGATAATAAAATCATCATCGAAAAATCTCTGTGTGAATACACAGTGATCACAAGTAGTTTGCCGGTATCCTTGACTTACTATGACCGACTCAAACTTCTTGTACCACTATCTCGAAGACTATTTTAACCAATATAGACTTTTTCTTAGACAACAAACCAGTTGCTTCTTTCCTTTAGTCTTGAACCCTTTCGGTTGCTTCATATAAATTTTTTCTTCCAATTTATCATGAATAAAAGCTATCCGGACATTCATCTGCTCCACTTCCAAGTTCTGGGCGGCTGCTAATCCCAACACAACTCTTATGGAAGACATCTTTACCATCGGAGCAAAGATCTTATCAAAGTCAGCTCCCTTTCATTGACTGAAACCTTTCACCACTAGCCGTGCCTTGTATCTCGGCTGCTCAGTATCTTCGGGCGTCTTTAGTCGAAAGACCCACTTGTTCTTTAAGGCTCTCTTCCCTTTGGGAAGTTTGACTAGATCGAATGTATGATTTTTATAGAGAGAATACATCTCATCATTCATGACTTCCAACCACTTCTCGTTGTTCTCATCCTCCATAGCCTTTTCATAAGTTTTATGCTCTCCGGCATTAGTGAGCATAACATACTCACTAGGCGACAGACGGACGGATAATCGTCTATTTCGTGAGGATTGTCTGACAGGCAGATCCTCGGCCGGTTGAGGGATGACTTCATCCTCGCCTTCATTAGGAGTTATTGTTTCCTCTCCATTGTGATCGACCGCCTCAGGATCATTGTTCCCACCTTCCTAAGATACTGGACGGACAATTTTGACACTTATTTTGTCTATCCGGTCGTCATCACACTTGGCTTTTCTATCAATATCATTGATCGTTTCATCTTTAGCGAATGTTACGTCCCTTGACCGGACAAATCTTCTTCCAATTGGGTCATAGAATTTGTACCCTAACTCATCTTCCCCGTAGCCCAGAAAGACGCACTGTATTGTCTTTGGCTCCAACTTTGTCCTTTTGTCTCTTGGAATATGGACAAAAGCTTTACATTCAAACACCCGCAAGTGATCATAAGATGGCTCCTTGTTCGACTATATCTTCTCCGACACTTCACCCTTCAAGGGTTAACTGGGCGACCTATTTATAATGTAAGCTGCCGTCTTCAGTGCTTCGGCCCAGAAGTGTCTGTGGAGCTCAACTTCCGAAAGCATACACCGTACTCTTTTTAGAAGTGTGCGGTTCATCCGCTCAACCACTCCGTTCAACTGTGACATCTTTGGAGGCGTCTTCTGATGCCTAATACCATGTGACCGGTAGTAGGAATCAAAGGACCCTATGTACTCACCGCCATTGTTACTTCAGACGGTTTTCATTTTCTTCCCCGTCTGTCGCTCAATAAGGGCATGAAATTCCTCAAATACACCAAGGACCTGGTCCTTGGACTTCAACGGATAAACCCACAGTTTTCTAGAACAATCATCAATGAAAGAGATAAAATATTGAGCTCCACCGAATGACTTTTCTTTGAATAGTCCACACACATCTGTGTGGATGAATTCAAGCAGTTCTGCCTTTGGGGTGGACAAGTCTCCATGAAACGAGACTTTCCTTTGTTTGCCGGCCAGCAGGTGAGGACACGTCCTTAATCCGTCCTCTTTCACTCCGGCAATAAGGCTTTTCCTTGCCAAATGATTCAGTCCACGTTCACTCATGTGGCCCAATCTCCTGTGCCATAAGTCCTTAGTTTCATTGCCGTAGCAGCATTTACATTTTTGACTGTTGAGAACGCCTTCATGATGTACAGGTCGGAGCACCTTTTTCCTCTTGCCACTACCAGAGAGCCTCTGGTAAGTTTTCACTTACCTTCACAGAAGGTGCTATAATAACCTTCATCATCCAGCCGACCTGCTAAGATGATATTAAGTCTGATGTCAGGAACATGTCGAACATCCTTTAATCTCAGTTTTGTCCAATTATTGGTGATCAGCACAACGTCACCCTTGCCGACAATTTCGAATATTCTTTTATTTCCCATCATTATCACTCCAAAGTTCCCTAGAGTGTAAGATGTGAACAATTCCCTTTTTGATGTAGCATGTAAAGTAGCACCAGAATCAATTACCCATCCGAACTCCTCGTCCGTCAGGTTTGCCACGTGTTCTTTACATGTCACCAGGAGGTTGCCTCCTGTGACCATTGAGACGGAGGATTTGTCCTCACCACGTCCCTTTTTTCCCTTATCTTTCTCGGCATTCTTGCACTTCCATTTGAAGTACTATTTCTTGATATGACCCTTTTTGTCACAATGATGGCACTCAAGGTTTTGATACATTAAACGAGATTTGCTCTGTCTCTTCTCTCCAGGCTTCTGGCTTCGACTTTTGCTTTGTCCCCTGGACTCGATCACAAGTACTTCACTATAAGAAGACGTTGAAGCCCCTTGTGACCACCTTGACTCATTCATGAGTAGGGAGACAATGACATCGTCCAATTTGAGAGTGTCTTTTCCAAATAGCAACATGGTGATAATATGATCATAAGAAGCTGACAAAGAGTCCAGCAATACCAATGCCTTATCCTTCTCCTTGATTACCTCATCAAGGGCGGACATCTGAGTTACAATCCGATTAAAGTCATCCAAATGCTTCTCAAAGTTACCACCTTCTAACAACCACAGGCCATAGAACTGTTTTTTAATATGAAGTCTAGTTGTCAAGGATTTGGACTTGTATCGACTTTCAAACTTCTCCCACACCTTTGCCGCCGGATCAGCCAAGCCAAGGACCTCCTGGAGCGTGTTGTCCGCCAGGCATAGTTTGATAGTGCAATTGGCAAGATCTCATTTGTCTTGCCAATCCTCCTCTTATCGGCTTTCTGACATATCTTCCTTCTTCCTCAGTATTTTGATCCTTCCTTCTCTAGTCAAGATGTTCTTCACCCTCTCCTACCAGAGGATGAAGTTGCCCTACTTATTGAATTGTTCTACACTAAATGGCAAGTTCTTTAAAGATGATGACGCCATTCAGACGGAATTGTCAACCAGTCTCTGATACCACTTGTTGGCGGGCAACAGACGGCCTACTTACCAGAATACAAGAACTGTTTTCACCTGTTGGTCGGAATAGATGGCCAACTAATAAGGCACAATGTGCACTATAAAGTAGAGACAGGAGAAGAAAAACGAACACCAAATTTTACATGGAAAGCCCTTCTAAATCATGAAAAATATCACGGGACTCAAAGTCCAGAAAGAATCACTAAGTATGAGAAAATTATAGGATGCGAAAATAAGAACAGAGCAAAAGTAAACAAAAGGCTCTCTCACTTTGTTTTTACTCACAGCTCTCTTTTTTCCACTTTTATTCCTCTGTTACACTCTCTTTCTCTACTTGGCCGGTGTCTTCTCCTTCTTCTTGTCCTTTTCTTATATCCTTTCGTTATGTGTAAAGTGTACATATATATACACACGCCCCTCAACATAGCCCAACTTGGTGATTGGTGCTCAACTTCTAAAGTCTGCCTGCATGCGCACGCCTTATCCTGTAGCAGGTGACAATGCCTACTCCTGCAGACCGATCAGCCTTTGAAATCCCAAGAATAACTTCTACTAACCACCCAAAAGGATAGGACAACTGTACACTTTTTTGGTATGACAGTCGTTCAGGTCTCCCAAATACAGTATGTCAACTCTGTTATCCGTCGCTTCATATTAGCCAGTCAACCACACCGTTGACCGATTGAAGTAGCCCGTCCCGCTTCTTCAGAAAACTCACAATTTATGACGGTCAACATATTGACCGAAAAAATTGACTCTGGTCAACCTTGTTGACCGAAATTTCTTCATCTCAGCACATTCGTGCTCTATTCAAGTCCTAAGGATTTTCACACGGGAGTGACCCCAACATGCAAAGCCATCTCGGATGACCTCAACAAAATCACTCTACGGATCTCACTCCCTCGGTGTGTTATGGGAGATATAAAATGGCATTCTTACCATCAATGAAAAACAATGAAAAATTGGCTAAACTAAACAAATACATCTAATTTTAATACTATGGCCTTTTGGATATTGGTTTTAAAAGAGCCAAATTTATTTGATAGAATACAAGAAATTAACCAAGGTCAATTAGGAAAAAACTTGATAGACCCATGTCTAATTTAGTTTGGAAATGTAATTTTCATAAAGCCATGGTGAAGAATCTCAAAGAATATTTTTGGACCACTGCCCCAAATCCTTCCTTTTTAAATGTATATAGATTAGCCATCTGTTTTATAGAGAGCTCATAATAAACTCATGGAAGAGATCTAAGGAAAGTGTGTTTGATAAACTTCAAAGAATACCAAAACATCTTTAAAGATGGAAATAATCACGTTCAGCCATATCTTCTGTGAGAAAAATAAGTCGGCCTGTAGACTTCAAGGGATCCACAAAACGTATCCAGAGTTGAGTTTGCTCGAGTTCATAGTATTGAAGTTGTGATTATCATACAATATAAAGATATTTTGGACAAGTGGATGCCCACTGGTACCAAAATCCAGGCTGAATTGGTTCACCCTTGGAGAAGGAAATACTAGGTTCTTTTTTGCTACAACGATCAATGGAGGAGACAAGGCCATATCATTACCCTTAAGGACTACAATGGAAAATGGTACAATGATAAGGAAAAGGTCAAAAAGATGGTGATGGACAATTTCAAAAGTGTGTTCAAGGATTTTGAAGCGGACAACTATGAAGAACTTTTTGTAGGATGGCCCTATAAGGATCCCTCCAGAATCTTTTAATCAATTCTAGCCCATCTCTCTCTATAACGTTATCTATAAATTTATTAGTAAAGTGATTATTAAGAGAACCAGGCCACTCTTTAACTATTTCATTAGCCCAACTAAAGTGAGTTTCATCTATCCAAGGCTATACACCCCAAGATTATTAATATACTTGTAGTATAAGAGATTATTCACACTGTTTAACAAAGTTAAGGAAAAATAATATAGGAATTACGAAGAAGATTGACCTTGCCAAAACTTATAATAAGGTTAGATGGAGTTTCAAGAGAAATACTCTTATCTTCCTTAACTTCCTTCAGGCCACATCTTACCATGAAGTGTATATCTACAACATTCTTTTCTATCCTATGGAATAGGGAAATGACTGAACTTCTTACTGGGATTGCTACTTTCTTATGAGTTGTGGGATTGCTATTATATATACATATTTTTTTATCAAAGTTCATGGAGGGTTTGCCTGAATATTTTTGAATTAAAGAGTTTTTCATTGAACAGCAAGACCGGTGCCTAATGAGCATCCAAAAAGAGCGCCCATGTAAGTTTAGAACAGTGTTGGCATACTTGAGGGGTGCCCAATGGTGCTCATGCACCAATTCTAGTAGGTGTGCAAATATTATTTCTCCCCTTGCTTGGTATAAAAAGCTACACAACTTTTGGGATATTTATTATGTAAAATCTTCAAACACTTTTGGCTGCTAACTAGAGAGAGAAGGAAGGGAAGATGTTCATCAATCGTTTAGGCTTTAAATCTTATTTTGACATAAACCATTCTTTGGTACATTATTTTATTTATAGTTTTGAACATTTTACCAATGATTCTCTTCTAATTTTTTATCTATTATTATATTTATCTTAGTTTACTAATATTATGGTAGAACTAAATGAAATATTGGGGGTTTGTGTAATTGAACTCATAATTATATTGGGTTTTATACATATATAAAGTCTTGTGATTTTATCCTTTATTTTATGGGATTCCCATAAGAAATTTTGTGACTTGTTTATACTTGTTATTGTGCTTAATTATAGATTGTCATTACGTTTACTCATAAATTCAACTAACAGATTTAATTTTTCTATCAATGTAGAGATTTATTATCAGCTTGGTTGTGAACCCCAATGTTCTGGACTCAACAAGTGGTATAACAAAACATTATTTTATGCACTTGGCCGGATTCAGTTTCATATTATGTGCGCAGAGTACCTCGAAAGATTCAGCCAGATCGTAAATATGGTCATTAGCAACCTTACTCTTGACAAGTATATCGTTGACGTACACATCTATATTGCTGCCCATCTGCTTTTCAAACATCTTATTCACGAGCCGCTGGTAAGTGGCACCCGCATCCTTTAGGCCAAAAGGTATGACCTTGTAGCAATAGGTGCCTTAGTTCGTCATGAACAAGGTGTGCTCCTCATCTTCTAAGCTCATCTGGATCTAGTTATAACCCGAGAATGCGTTCATGAAGCTCAACAGCTCGTGTCCAGATGTGGAGTCTACTAATAGGTCGATTCGGGTAAAAGAAAAACTGTCTTTAAGATAGACGTTATTGACATCAGTGAAGTCGACACACATTCACCATTTTTCGTTGCTTTTCTTTACCAGAATGACGTTGGAAAGTCAATCCGAGTACTGGACCTCCCTAATGAAACTGGCATCTAACAGCTTTTTTACTTCTTCCTGGATGGCGATTAACTTTTTCACAGAGTGGTTCCTCCGTTTCTGCCTGATGTTCTTGCGGTCGGGATCGATGCCCAACTTGTGGACCATTACTATGGCCGAAATTCTATGCATATCCGTGGGTGTCCGTGTAAAAAAAGTTAGCGTTCTGTCGTAAGAATATGACTAGCTTATCGCACAGTATTCCAATGAGCGAGCCCCCGATCTGTACGTACCTCTCTGGGTCTTCCAAATTCAGTGGGACTAGATCAGTTACCTCTCCAAACTGCGCTTACTGTAGAGTTGCTTAGTCTCGGTGGTCGAGTTCTCCTGTCAACTTGGCGCTGCCACTCGGGACAATCTGGGACACGTAACACGTCCGTCCAATGACCTAGTCGCCCAATACTTTGCCCACACTGTATGCTGTTGGAAATTTTATCTTGAGGTGTGGAATCAAAGTGACGGCTCTGAACGCTGTTAGGCACGTGTGGCCTAGTATAGCATTGTAAATTGAAGGTAGGTCAACCACCAAAAAAGTGAGCGTATGACTCGCCGTTCTTGGGTATATACCCAGGGTGACTTCTAACTGGATCGTCTCTTAGACGGGTATGAGTTCATTGTCAAGGCCGTATAGCAAGCCTTCAGCGGGTTTTAACTAACTCTTTTTCAAGCCGAGTTTCAAGAACACGTTAAGATAAAGCAAATCGCGTGAGCTTCCATTATCAATAAACACTCCCTTCAACTGGTAGTCGATGCTACCATCTAAAACAAGCACGGATACAACAAGGGGGTCTGCGTGAGGAAAATTATATGTTCTAAGTCATCGTCGCTAAAACCAATGACATTATCTTCAATGCGCTGTTTCTTCCTCCCAATCTGCCGTTCCTTGTGGTCCGCCAGAGTCTTGGTCAGTCGAGTTGTGAGCATGTTAACCACTTCTGCTGCGACCCTATTCTGCGGAGGAGAAGGCTCTGGTTCCTCTTCGACTGTAATGCCGAAGCTTTGGCCAGGGTTATTGACAAACCTGGTAATGTGGCCTCTATGAATGAGCTCTTCTATCTCCCGCTGGAGAGTCTTGTAATCCTTCGTGAAGTGTCCAGGAGATCGATGAAAATCACAGTACTTGGTTGGATTTCCTCCTTCTGCTTTCTTAAGTGCTTTTGGCCACTTTTTCCCCACGGATCTACATGAGGACGTTTGAACATATGTCTTTACGTTTTGGAGATCCAGTCCTGTGGTGCTTCCTGTGGGAGTGGTCACTGCCGCTATACTTCCTCTTTCTCTCAGCTCGAAAAAAGCGAGGCTATTCGGTCCGCTCGGAACGCTTAGCCTCGTTGGCCTCCTCAGCTACAGCATGACCTTAATGATAGATTTCGCTTTCCGAAAGGTCTGCGGATTCTTTTGCGTCAAGTGCCTAAAAAAATTTCTATCTGTCAGCGCAGAGATGAAACTGCCAAGCTTCATCTCTTTCGTGAGCCTAAGGATCAGCCTGGCTTCTACCACCAAGCGATCCAAAAATCTTCACGGATTCTCCCCGTGTTTCTGCTTGATGTGCTATAGATGCCAAAGCTGTTTTTTTTCTTGGCGGCTGGAGGCGTATTGTTTCAAGAAGAGATAGTCAACTCCTGAAAGCTTTGGACCTAATCCGATGGGAGATGATAGAACTAAATGCAAGCATCCCCCTTCAAGGTAAGCGGAAAGCAGCGGTACATGGACTCGTCATCTAACCCTTATAGGCTCAGATGGATGCAAAAATGATTGAGATGATCCATGGGATCAGTGCTCCCATCATATGAGTCAAAGGTTGGCATTTTGAATTTTGTCAGCATCGGATGGTTTAGAATCCCCGCTGTGAAAGGAGAGCTGTCAAGATCTATCACGCGCTCATCGCAGTTCCAAATCTTCTCCCGTTTTGAATCTGTTTGGGCTGGCGTTGGTGATCATTTGGAATTGAGGTATGTTCTCAATTCTGTCCTTCCTTTGGTGTGGCCAGTAGCCAGCCGGCTACTACCTCCAGTGGATCTGATGGCCCGGGAGGCTCCTTCTTGGGTCTGGGGTCTTAATTCTATCCAAGAATATTGAAGGTTCCTTCGTTTCAGACTTTTTTCTGGAGTCATACTGCATGAACGTTCCTTAGGCCTTAGCCGGCTTTGGGCGTGAGAGGACTCCGATATTTAAATGTTGGCCAACATTTTGGATTTTGTAGCCGGTTTTTTCTTTCTCTGGCCTCCTCTCCTAGAGGCCAGTGTAGGGGCTGCTACTGGTGAAATCCCCTGCTGTCTATGCTTCTGGCGGAAGTAGAGTATCTGGAGTATCTTGTTTGTGCTCTGGATATGTTCCAACAGATTTTGGAAGAAGTGTGTGGGCACCCCATTGACCGTCCCATTGACTAGAGTACCAATAGGGTGGTCTTGGTCGGACGAGGTCACGTCTTTGGCAGGCTCGCTGGCTTGCACCATCGTGTTCACCATTTTAGTTGACGACACAAACTTTGAAGGTGACGCTGAAGAAAGTATATGAGTAAGGTGGTAGGCATTTTGTAAGTACTTCCCACAGATGGCGCCAATGATGAGTCCTAGATCAAAGCTTCAAATAGGTTTGGGACAAGTTGATTATTGAGTATGGCTCTGTTCACCGAGTCTGGATCTTACACGCCACTACAACAAATAAGAAGTCAGGCGTCGGTGGGATGTTGTCTTACCGAAAATACTCCGACGTTCAGGTCAGTAAACAATATTCCAAGAATTGAAAAAGTTAAGAGAAAAAACAAAGTAAGAAGAAATGTTGAGTGTTTGTGAAAAGTGTTACGCTTTCAAGGCGTATGGTTTTCTATGGCTCGAAATGAGTGCTGATCTCCAACACTGTGTTCTTGAGGAACGTAGTGATAGGGAAATGGAGAGACATTCTGTAAGCGTGGGAGCTTGTGAGAACATAAAGTAAATTCAAGAGCGCCTTTAAGAGAGTTAGGGCTTTGGTGAATGATTCTTAACAGAAACGAGTGCGTTTGTTAGCAAAATTTGCAACGTGCCATGGAGTGAGGACTCTATGGGTTTTTATAGCTGAGATGCTGGGCATCCCTCCTTTGATAGGAGCACTTGATTCCTACGCTCTGCTGGACATGTTTCCTTTCTTGGTGTGGGGCCTTAATGGCGTAACGGCTCATTTGGAGGATTGCCTTCCTTCTGTATTTTGTAACAGCTAAGATTTGCTGCAGACAGATGAGAGGATTTGACGCTTTCCTCGCGTGAGGCGCGCTGAATCTGTTGGTGACCGTTGCCATGGAGATTACCTTTTGAGAGAGCGCAAAATTAGAAGAGAAGACTATTACTGGTCGTGGACAGACGCATTGGCCAAGTTGGGCTTGGGCCGCATTAAACTTGGTCTTCGAGTGGTCAAAATTTCGATCTACAAAAGTTTTGACCATCTTGGAAGTTGGTTATTCAAGTTGTTCGTCATGATTTCTCCATCCTTTTTGGCTTTCAACCGGTTAACGCGGGACGTTGACCATCCTGGCGTAAAATGAGCCTTAGTGATTCTGGGCTATCACTTCTTTTTGGGTCAACATATTTCTGACGTACCTATCAAATCTAATGTCTTATAATTTTATTATTCACTTTAAGGGATTTCCATGAAAAATTTTGGGTGGGAAAATCAATAACACCAATCTAGCACTGCTTAGGGTTAAAATTGGGTAAGGGCTCACCAAAGGATATAAGTGACTTTGGGCATAAATCTTTAGGACCAAATTTCTTCGAAAGATGACTTTTCTCACAATGAAAAGCCAACCTTATACATCTTATACCTAAAGATGTATCCTGAGAGCAAGGCACATGTTACCACAGGGCACAAAATGGATTAATAGTGATAGTCAGAAAATTATATTTTGGAAGGATAGATGGGTGAGCATAGAATTGCTCACACATAAAACTTTGAATACTATCTCATGGAGAATTTGGAAGCAAAAGCATCGGATCTTCTTCTTTCAAATGATAGGTTTAAATACTATCTCATCAGACTGGTCTCAATTTAAATAATATATTTTGAGTAAATATTGCTTTCTTATTAAGAATATCCACATTCCCAACATTCAAACCTAGAAGATAAATTGATATGGGTAGCCCCTTGAATAGTTTTAATGTCAAATTAGCTTATAAGCTTTTCCATAAAAAAAAAAAAGCAATGCCTACCCTTTATTAGAAAAAAATTAAAAAATAAGTTCTCTCTAAAATTTGAAATTTTATTTGGCTCATCTTAAGAATATTAACTATTTCATAAAGAAAAAAAAATCAAACTTAAGAAATTGTTCAAATTTTAATAAACCAGAATTAATCCCTCATCTCTTTAGAGAATGCCACATCTAGGAGGGCCTCTTAAAATGGGACATTAGACAAGACCTTTTTACTATCCCCATTATTAGATGGATATCTAGGCACTTTTGTATGAGTCTTTTAATTTTAATAAATGTGTCTTCATAGCAATTTTGTGACTTAATTGAAATATATTTAAAAACTTTGAGACTGATACACAAGCAATTTTCTATTATAGGGAAAGCATCAACAAATTAGCCAAAGAGCTTGAGCAAGCTCACCTCCTCATAATATTTGACGGACTTGACAATACCATGGATTAAAATCTATATCGATGCCAGCACAAATACAAATAATCGTTCAAGCTTTGAGCAATCGGAAGAGATGACCATGGATTATGGCCTTTTGGCTTTTCAAGACTTTCTAAAATCTCATTTGTTTATACAGTAAAATTTAAAATTATCAATCATATTTTAGAGATTGCTTGGAAATGGGATTTTGATAAAATACTGATCTATATGGATTTTGAAATTGTGGCTCGAGCTCTTTATATAAAATATTTATTTAAATTGACATATGTTCAATTTAAATCTAATTTTAATCATATTTACTGACTTTATACTTATCTATATAAATATATAAATAGTAAATTTATATAGAAAAAAGATTCTTACAGTGTAAAATATTTAGAAATGTTATCTGACAATCTAAAATTATAAAATGGACATGGATAGTTTTTATTTGATTAGATTGCTACCATTGCTACTTATTTAATTTTCAAAAAAGTATTATTAATATTTAAATAATAAAAGTAATAATATTTTTAAAATCCTATAAACATGAGTTTTTCATAAATTTTTACAAGTAATAATTTTGAAATAATTGAAGTACCTTTAATGATTTTTCTTCATTCTCACACTCATTTTTTCTTTTTGTTTTTTAATTTATTTTCTCTTTCATCCAATTATTTTAGATAATAGGATATTTAATTTAATTTTTTATGTTGGCATTTTCACGTTCTAAGATATTATTAATGGTTGTGTAATTTTTATAAATAAATATCAAAAAAATAATTTTAAACTAAATGTTACTTTTCTTTTACTATATAAAATATAAATTAGTATATTTATGTAATTTTTTAAAAGGTCTTATCTTTATCCTTTGTAAATGAATGTGAAACAAATGACTACATAAATAATAGAAACATATTTGATACATTTAATTATATATGTATTTGTATTAAAGTTATTTAAAATAGATATAAATTTTATTATATTTTAATTTTTACTATTTTTCTTCTCTCTCTACACCAAAAATGATAATTTTTTATAAAAATAAATATACAAATTGATATGTGAATAACATTGCTTATTAAATAAAGACAAATAATTTGTGCCTATTTTTGAGACATAATTTAGCTATATAATTTAAATATGAATATAATCTATTATTTCATGTTAATAATCTTATATAAAATAAATAAATAATTTTGATGCCATATTAAATTAAATTAAAAATGGTGTGCCAAAGATGGCCACATAATATTACTCATCAGATAAAATATATGATATTTTTATTAATTGTTTAATATTTAACAACTATCAATGCTCTAATAAAATATTTCTTTTATATTTAATAACTGCAATAATAGATTCAAAACAAATAAACAAATATTAACAACAAATTTTTTAAATCGTGTAACCAAATATAAAGTTAGATTACCGATAAATGAAACTTTGTCTATTTTATTATTGGGTAATTATTTACTATAAATAATGAAAATAATGATACTTTTTATATAATAATAAGTTATTATTTCAATATTGTTATCAATCAAATTGATGGCCCTAATTATTTTTTAAAAATATTATGTTTAGTTTTAGCATTAATTAAAATGGAGATGGTAAATCCTGAATCTAAGTTGCATCATAGCTATATAATTTAAATATGAATATAATCTATTATTTCATATTAATAATCTTATATAAGATAAATAAATAATTTGGATGCCACATTAAATTAAAATACTAAATGGTGTGCCAAAGATGGCCACATAATATTACTCATCAGATAAAATAAATGATATTTTTATTAATTATTTAATATTTAACAACTATCAATACTCTAATAAAGTATTGCTTTTATATTTAATAACTGCAATAATAAAAATTTTTATATAATAATAAGTTATTATAGTTAATTTGTTGATATTGTTTAGGGCCTAATTATTTTTAAAAAAATATATTTATTAAATAAAAAGTTTTTTTTCAAGAGAAAAATATTCTTTAAAAATATTTTTATATTTTTTATGAAAAACACTTTCAAATAAATAATTTTTTATCAAAATATTTTTTAATATTTATTGTGGGTAAGAAAATATTAGATATCATACAAATCAATCAACGATATTAAATACCTGTTATTATTAATTGTGATAAATTTTTTCAGACAATGACTTCTATTTAAAATTAAAATATTATTTCTCAAAAAAAATTAAAATTTTATTTTTTTAGTTGAAAAAATATTTTTAACTCACTTATTTTTATATACATAATAAATATAAAAAAATATATAAAAATATTTTTCTCGTGCACATAAAAATACCAAAAATACATATTAAAAAAATATATTCAATGATTTGGAAGCAGTTATTTGGGCCCAGCGTCGAGCGGCCCACACAATTAAAAAAATGTAAGTTCTATCAAGAGAGATACTTGAAATGACCAAATTGTCCCGCATCTTCGAATTCTCAGCTCAGGTCCAATTTAATAGACTGTAAAACATTAAAAAAGTGATTTTATTTAGTAGGGAATTTTTTTTCCTATTTATATTTTTTTGTAAAAAATACTAATTTATTTGTGTATTTATTGATTTTTAATTTTTACTAATTAATATGATATATAAATTATGAGGCTGAATTATGAATCACTTAAATATTACAAATAAAAAAAATATATTTTAAAATAATTAATAATATTATCATGGAGATTCAAAAAGAGGCCACTAAAATGGAAAGTGATTGGGCTGGTCTGCACTGTGGCCATCTTGTTGGTGGGCCCTCCTCCAATTCACACTGGGCCCACTCTTTCTGGCATTTGATAGAAAAGAAGTTCCCTATATTAATTATTAAATTACCAAACTTACTAGCTTCTGTACTTTATTAAAATTAAATTATTTGGAAGACCTAAAATTTTATATCATATAATTAAGATGATTAAGTGTTATAAATATAAATAATTAAAGATTTAAGTATGATCAATTTTTCGGCCAGATATGTTTATGAGTAAAATAGATGGTCTGGTCTTACTCGGATTATAAATTTTTATGAATATTTTTTTATATTTTAAAAAATATTAATTTTAAAAAACTATCTAGATAAATTATTTAATTTTTATGTAAATATTTATCATTTGGAATATGTAGGAGATATTGAAACTAAAATATTATAATTTTTTAAATATTTTATATTTATTATATTTTTTATGTAAATATGACTTTTTAAATAAAATTATTTTGAATAAAAAACCTATATAAATTGTTTTGAATCAGTCTGATTTTAATTATGACCCAGCATAGTAATGAATTTTAGCCCGGATAACAGATATTAATAATTTAATATTAAATATCTACTAACACTCTAACAAAATAATATTTTTTATATTTAATAATAATAAATTAATAACAACTAATCAGCATTAATAACAAAATTTTCAAGTGTATAATCAAATATGAAGTTAGATTATCAATAAAACACATTTTTTATTTTATCATTAGGCAATTGTATTTGATATAAAAATAAAATAATGATACTTATTATCTAAATTTACCATAAGTGCGTTTATGTTTGTGTTTGTGTGTGTGCGCGCATGTGCGTGCATCTGATCAAATTCAAGAACATGATGATCTGAAGAGCTCATTGGATAACGGCATCAGCAAAAGATGGTAATAATAGTTGACCCGGTTTTAGATTCGGGGCTCTAAGGAAGGATCTAATCTCTATAGAAGAAAATAAAAATCAAGTTAAAGTATAAAGAATAGGTTAATATCTCACCGTAAATATAAACCATCGATCCTCATTTATGGGATAACAAAATGATTAAGGCTTTATATATGGTAATATCTAATATGCTAAAAAAGTACTTTATATATTAAAAAAAAGTTAATAAAATAAATATTAATTAGATATTACAGTTATACTTGACAAAAATACAGGATAAGATAAATTTTTTTTTTACTCAGGATATATAATTAATCAGTTACAAATTTACCATTAACGGCTATTTTGGCATCTAACATATAAATACTCTACGAA
Source organism: Nepenthes gracilis (assembly GCA_033239525.1). Lineage (NCBI taxonomy): Eukaryota > Viridiplantae > Streptophyta > Magnoliopsida > Caryophyllales > Nepenthaceae > Nepenthes > Nepenthes gracilis. Next base: position 5,311,327 of record BSYO01000006.1, read on the forward strand.
ATCTCATTTTTAGGAACTTTGGTCTAAAAAGTAAAAGACATTCTAATTTATCTTAACTTAAAGTCTCTTGAAATTTTAAAAAGATAGTGTTTACTCACTTAATCTATTATAGTAGCTCTAAATGAGAAATATGAAGAATAGTATTAGAAGCTAAAATCATACTAGGGGCTTTTTTTTAAAGCCAATTCCTTACAAAGATCGAGTATTAATTGGTAATTAAGTTATAAGGAATCTGCCTTTTAAAAAGCATATAATCTGTAGTTGATCTCGGCAAAGTATTTTGGCCTCCCATGTAACAAGCCATCTAAAACAAGACTCTCATAGTAAATTTTAAATAATTAGTAACTTTTAAACCTATTCTATTTTCCTTAAACTTTATACTGATATGAATAATAAAGGGGTTTATTTGAAAGAAAAATTCAAGTCTCATTGACTTGTTTTTTGTAATGCGTGGAATTGAAGTTGTATTATTTTAACTTGGATTCCGTACTGGGTAATTGTTATTTTAAATACGATGTTGATTTAAATATATATTAATAAATAATTTTTTTTATAACAAATAGTATATTTGTTCATATTATTTAAATAAATCTAAAACATAATTTCTCTCGAAAAATTTGCCAGGAAAATGGGCCCACACAACCCAAAAAAATCTAGTGATAACATGCCGCATTATTAGTCGGTGTTCTTCAATTGTCTACGGTGGATATCAGTGTTGCACGCAGGAGACACTGGGAAAAGGTGCTGTAATTCTCTGACTCAGAGTGGATTTTATTCTCTCTTTGCTCTCCACGAAGTGCGTTGTCACAGATTTTTGGATTAAAGAGGTCCAACCCTACAATTTCACATAAAGCAGCTAGACTTTGGGGACTCCAAGGCAAGAGAAGAAGACATCCCGCCTCTCTCTATCTCTCTCTCCTCCTATCTTTTGGCCTTTTCATATCACTTTCGGTCTTTGCGTCTTTTTTGCTTTAAATTGCCTGTTCTTCTGTTTTTCTTTTGAATGATTCAAGTTGCATTCGACCGTTTCAATCTTTGAATTTTTGCTGTGTTCTGTTACTGCCTTGGATTCTGGCTGTGGTGTTCTGCAGGAGCAAAAGGTGGACTGCTTTATTGGAATTTGTTTAGTGCCCTAACTGTGACGGTTGATGAACTTGGGTTGCACTTATTTTTTCTTGGGATCTCATTTTCCTGGAGTTGCTAGAATCAAAGTCCTAAGGTATGTGGGTATTGGAGTATGAGAATTTTACTGGAATTTTGTTTTTATTTGAGTTTGTTTAGTTTTCAAGTAGCTCAGGCATCAAGCCCGATTAGAAGTTTTTTCAGCTTCCGGGCTTTGATAATTTGCTTTTGATTTAACTCAGAGTAAGCCAAGGTTTGTTATATTTGAAATCACATCTGGGATTTGGAGTATTTTTCTGCATTTTGATAGTTAGCCTTTGCTTCTGGTTTGAGAGTCATCCGATCCACTTCCCTTGAGTTGTCTTAATTTGAAGCCAAGTTCAAGTACTTTTTTTTTTTTGTGTTAATATTTTGCCTTTCATTACAAAAAATTGATCTACCTCATGAAGCATTATTCACTTGCAGATGGAATGCGAAAATAAATTGATGATTAAAATAGCTATTGATGTTAATACCGGTTGCTGTAATTACTCCCGATTTCTCATTAATTTGATCTTTGAAGCCTTTTTAATGGTGTATAATTAGAGTATTTATCCTAAATATCCAAAAACCAAGTGATTCCTTTATATGAATTTTTCCGACAAAAATGTCATATGGTGGTTACAATTTTAGTGGTGGCAGTGTGTAGTTAAGCAACTAATGGGTATCCAGAATTTAGAAAAAATGTTAGAATATACAATTAAAATTTTGAATTAAAAAAATTAGAAGAAAATTTTAATATTTTACGACTTGGTTCATACAACACTTGATATGATATCTAAAACCCATCATTCCACATTCTTAAGAAACAAAATAGATGAATCACGGCGATAGGCCTTCTATTAATGAGTATTATCTTCAATGTATCACAATACATTCTGTTTTTTAAGACACTAATCAATACGTGGTAATATTACTTAATGAATAAACTTTATGTTTATTTTAAGTCAAACTATTGATAATTTTCTCAAAATAAATTAACTAATGTATACACAAATTTTGAGAAAACATCATTGATAATGAGAATTACATGATGGAACCTAATTCCATTCTTACTATATGATCCTTGAATTTCAACAGTGGCATACATTTTGTCAAACGATCAACAATTATCACTTTAGTGCTAAGGTATTTAATGACCACTTTATTTTTCAATGTGTTTTTTTATAGCTAAAAATTTTATATCGATGTGTCTAGTTTGAAAACGGCAGTTAGGTTGTCACAATATATCCTCAATGACCTCGAGATGGAATCCGTTAATCTAAACTCAAATATGAAATTACTCATCTATATACCATACTTTGTAGTCTCAAAATAAGAAACGAACTTAGCTTCCATAATAGAGATAACGGTCAAAGTTTGCTTTGCACTTCTTCAGAATATAGCTTCACCGACAAACATAGATACAAATCCAAATATTGATTTATATAAATCAATTTATCTAGCGAAGTTCAAATTCGAGTTGGCAAATACTTTCAAATTATCAATCCATCTATATATACGTATAGAATTCTCGATACCTTGAAAATATGTTATCACTTTCTTAGCAACTCTTTAGTGATCTATACCTAGATTATTTTGATATCTTTCCAACATTTTTACCGTAAAAACGAATGTCGGTCTTGTATAAATCTAAGTATATATCAAGCTTCCAACGGTGAAAATGTATGAAATGTTTTTCATTTATTTCATTTCAAGTTTTTTTTGGGCATTGATTCAAATTAAACTTGTTAACCTTCACATTGATATAGATTTTCTATGACAAATCCCAAAATGCCACACAGTCTATTTCGATAGATCTTAATTTCAATAATTTAATGCATCTCCTATATCATTCATTTCAAACTTATTAGAGGAAAATTGTTTTACCTTATGCAGCAAACCTCTATTATTAGATGAAAGTAAAATATCATTCACATATAAAATAAGAAAATAGATCTTACTTTTACTAATCTTCTAGTATATACATCAATCTATACTATTCTCTTTCAAACCAATTGAATAAATGATATCATCAAACTTTAAATACCACTGATGAGAGGCTTTTTTTAATTCGTATATGAACTTTTTGAGTTTGCATACTAATTATTCACTATTATTAGAGGAGAATCATTTTGATTATTTCATGTAAACGTTTTCATCTAAGTCACCATTTAGGAAATTTGTTTTTATATCCATTTGTTACAATTTTATATCAAAATGAATAACTAATGCCAAAATTATACGAGGAAAATATTTCTTAGATATAGGAAAAAGAATCTTTGTATAGTCAATCTTTCCCTCTAAATAAATCCCTTAACAATGAGTTTTGGTTTATATTTTTCAATATTATCCAATGAGTCTTTTTTTATCTTAAAGACCTTTTTGTGCCCTATGACTTTCACCCCACTAGGCAATTCAATATCATCCTAGATTTCATTATTTCTCGTGGAATTCATTTCTTTCTCCACGGTATTGTATCACAAATTTGATTCATTGTAACTCATGACTTGTAAAAAAGTTTCATGATTATTTTTTATTCCAATATTGTGCTCAAACTCTTATGGAGAAACAATATAATCACCAGGGATTGCTGATTCTATTGCTTTAATAGATCTTAATGTTGTACCAATATTTTAAGAGCAATATATTGTTCAATTAACTATTTAACTATCTTAGATAAATTCGGAGTAACCTAGTCTACTATAATGACATCAACAGCTTGTAAAATCACATGATTGGTTACTGAACACTAATTTAAAATTGAAGGTTTTTGTCAATAATAATCAATTTTTATCACTTAAAGTGAAAAGTTAATAATCTGAATGGTCTTTCTGAGCAACTATATTTTTGATTTGATTGTTCACACTAATCAAGTTATTATCGAAATATTTTATATTTCTTGATTCCATAATCCTATTGTTTTGAGATGGATAGTAAAATTTGTATCATTTAGACCTTTTAGTATATCTAATAAAATACTTGCTGATGGTTCTTGGATATAGCTTCTTCTCTCATAGGTTGTAAACCCTTATTTCAAACAATATCCACAAATATGTATATGTTGTAAACTCGATTTTTAACCCTTTCATAACTCAAAAGTAGTTTTTGGAACATTTGTTGGAACATAGTTTAATACACATATTGCTATTTTAAAAGCTTCAGTCCATAATAATTTCATGAGATTAAAGTTGCCAAGCATGCTTCACACCATGTCAAACGATGTTCACTTTTTTCTTTTCACTATACCTTTCTGGTCTAAAAAATTAGGTATAGTATATTGGATAACTATCTCATACTATCACAGAAATTTTACAAAATGACTATATACTTATCCATTCGCAGTGTATCTACCATAATATTATCTATTTCTATCTGATCTCACAATTTTAATTTACTTTCTACATTGTTTTCCTATTTCAGCTTTGAATATCTTAAAAGTATTTTATGCTTCGCTCTTGTTATGAAGTATATAGTGATACATATATCGTGAGTAATCATTAAATAATGAGATGAAATACTTTGGACTGTGTAAATCGATGTCTGGACTATAAATATTTATATATATGATCTTTAATATGTCTGAACTCCTCTTGGCACTTATTTTTGTCCTGTTGGCTTTCTTTCTTTTTATATAATCCATACAAGTCTTAAAATCAGTAAAATCTAAAGTATTAAATACTATATCATTTACTAATCTTTTAATTTTTTCTACAGATTCATGTCCCAATTTTCTATACAATAACGTAAAGGAATATTAATTCATAACATATTGTTTAATATCAGTGCCAATATGTATATCGTTTAAAACGATCAGACAATATATCATTCCTAATAATATTAAATTTGAAAAATAAATTAAAAAATATATCTGAAAATGTAATAAAATATATAAAACTTACAAGTCTCGAAATTAAAAACAAATTTTTAGAAAAACTTGAAATATAAAAGGTTTTTTCCAAATTTAAAACAAATCTACTACTTAAAATTAAACTGTATATTCCAATTGCTTCAACGCGTAAATGCATCCTGTTTTTTAAAACGATACTCTGGTCACTTTTCACTGACTTTGTAGAATTAGAATCAATTTACCATGTATCATGAATAATATTAACCATATTAGATTCATAACAAACAAATGAAATTGGATTACATTTTTTCTCAAATGAATTCTAAAATTTGACGCAATCCTTTTTTATTTGTCTATTCTTCTTACACATTTGGGGTTTTTTTATTAATGTCAACTTGCAGAGATATATTATTTTTCTCTTCTAATTGGCTTGAATTTTATTCTTTCCTTGTTTTGTCATAAATAATTTTTGTTGAATTCCATCACAAGTTTTCTTTCTTCTTAAACACATATGGTCATAAGTTCATATATCAAGCATTTATCCTTATGTATGTTATAAGAGATTTTAAAATACCTACGATAGAAGTGTTTTCAAAATATGGTGCTTAATAAAAGACTTGAAGATATCAACCTCATGAGTTTTTAATCGAGTTGTTATATTCCTCATTTGCATGATGTGTTCATGCACACCTCTAACATCGGTGAGTTTTAAAGATAAAAATTTTATAATTAGGATGCTCGCAAGTGCTTTATCTAAATTTTTAAATTAATCATCAATAGCCTTCATTAATTTTCAGACATTATTATGCTGATCAATTGAACCACAAATATTAGCAAAGATCTTAGCCTTTATGAACATCAAAGTAAGACAATTAGATCGTTCCTATCATTCATAAAGAGCAAAATCGACGAGAGTGCTGTTTTTGCAAAAAGCAGTTCGCCTTTTCCATATAGTATGATCAATATCCATCTACTCTAAATAAAGAAGAATTGTCTCCTTTCGAACTTTATAGTTATCACATTTTAATTTGAGAATACCATATTTAATATTAAAAAAAATTTACAAATTATATGAATGTACAGAATAAAAATTTCATGCTTAAAATAAATTAAGTTGAAACTAATAAACAAATAACATATTTTACCAATGTAAAGCATATTTCATAAATCAAATGACATAAAAATTACCTATGGGCTAAATTTTTTATTCAAGTAGATTTATGAAAAATTTTTACAACGAAATTATCAAATTATATTCTAATTCTACCATAAAACTATCAAACTATGTTCTAATTCTTAATCCCTTAAGAAAAATAATTTGATATTTTATCCCAATTAATCAATTTAATATAATAAAAATTTTCATGTGATAAAATTTATTATATTAACTATGATTAATTACAATTAATATCTTTATACTTTGTGATCATGATGTATAATTTTATTAATTAAAGATATTGTGACTAATCCCCAATTAATTTAAATTATATAGAACACTAGACATTTATTAAATACTTGTAAAGATATAATATATATAAATAATGCACTATATGAATAAGGAAATCAACTCTGGTGTTCAATTCTTGCCCCATGCAGAATTTTTGGTGTTTTTCAAATTTGCTCTACTAGGCTGATGGGCCTACCGCGATGTGGCCCAATTGTGCAAAGTAGCGCTCCCGAGATGTGGGCCACTTGCAATCATGCGACCCAATTGCGCAAAGAAGCATCCCCTCCGTACAGAGTAGTGCCTAAAAACCCCCTTTTTATTGTTCATTGTCTTCAACCTCTAATCGGTCATTTTTAATCCATTTGACCTGAATTTAAGACTTGATAAAAGCTAAACTATTTGAACATCAAAATGGATGTAAAAAATTATAAAATTGTTAGAAATTCTATTTTCTAATTATTTCTGACACTAATTTTTAACAAAAGTTTAGAAAAATTAAACTTTAAGATTTTTGAAAAATTAGGTAAATAGGAAAAAATTGTAGAGACTTTTTAAAATATCTAAGGTAATGGAAAATTGTCTCTGATACTAAATGTTAGAAAAAACTTGATCTATAATATGAAATATTATTCACTTACAAATCAAATGTGGAAATAATGTAAGGATTGAAATACTAACCTCGTGCCATTGACGTTGATATTGGTTACTGCAATTACTCCCAATTTTTCTCTGATTTGGACCTTCCAAGTCTTCAATACTCATTTTGATGGTATATAATCAGAGTATTTGTTTTAGGGATCCAAAAATCATATGCTTTCTTTATATGCATTTTTCTATCAAAAATGTCATATGATAGTTACCATTTTACTAGTGGAATTGGATAATTAAACAAGTAATGGGTTTCTAGAATTCAAGAAAAATGTTGGACCATACAATTGAAAATTTAAATTAAAAAAATCAGAAAGAATTTTCAATAGACTTTAACATTACCCTTTATTGTTATAAACTGAAATATCTTTTAGGATTTTGAGTGTTTAAGGTATTTTGATTTGGGTTTTGAGTATTTGTCTTCAATTTAGATCATTTTGGGATTTTGACAATTGGGTTTTCTTGATTGTGAATCTCAGGCCTGTGGTTTAGACCAAGACATAAAATGGTCTCAATTGTTGTCTTCAGCTTCAGGGTCCTGCTACATGCTATAATTAACATAGCTAAGAATAAGTTCTAGTTTCTGGGCTTTTGGTTCTCTGTTATCATTGTATCGTGCAGTTCAGCATGTGGATCTTGGGAGATATCAGCCTAAAGTTGACTTTTGTGGAATCAAGTTTCTGGGCTTGTTAATATTGATTTCTTCAGCTCAGACTAGTCTTTGATTTGTGGGTTTCCTGTAATTTTCAACTTAGAACTTTGATTTGTAAGATCTGAAAGGTCTCATTTGGATTTCTAGCTTAAATTAGAGTCATGTTCATCCTTGGATTCTCTTGAATTAATGCAGCTTTTTAATATCGTCAATGTTATTTGCTTTAAAATGGTTTGAAGGTGTGGCAGTTCCCACATGTTTAGTGTTGCTTTCGATTTTCTTTATATTGCTTAATCTTAATTCCCCTTTTCTATTTCAGGTCTACATCTGATTTATAAAATGCACTCTCCGCAATCTGTTGTATCTCCATTCAAGAACCACGCTGTGGTTGCTGAGCCTGAGAAACAGAGCTTTGATGCTGCTGTCAGGAGGCCTGGTTGCTTATCCAAGGGAATTGAGGTCCACAGAAAGGAAGTTGGCGACTATAACATAGAAGATTTCATTGGTGTTCTTGATGTTTATATACATCAAGCAAGGGACATTCATAACATCTGCATTTATCATAAGCAAGATGTATATGCCAAGCTTTGCCTTACTAGTAACCCTGAAGATTCCATCTCCACCCAGATTATAAATGGTGGCGGAAAGAATCCAATCTTCAACGAAAACATCCGGCTTAAGGTCCGTACTATTGAGTCATCCTTGAAATGTGAAATTTGGATGCTGAGTCGTGTTAGGAACTATCTTGAAGACCAGTTGCTTGGGTTTTCCCTAGTGCCATTATCTGAAGTTGTCAGCAAGAATGGGAAGTTAGAAAAAGAGTTCTCGCTCTCCTCGACTGATCTCGTCCATTCACCAGCTGGGTTTGTTCATTTATCTGTTTCATATTCTGGAGCTTCACCTGAAGTCATGGAAATTCCTAAACTCCCCACTGTTTTGGCTTCTGATTCCACTGAGCAAGAATCAGAAATCATAGAACCAACCCCTAATGAGTTTGATAAGATTGAGTTCCCAGACCCAAAGATTCTGAATGAAAACCAAATGATGGTGTCGGAGTATTTTGGGATTTCTTGTGCTAGCTTGAAAACTCAAAGCACTGAGAGTTTGCCTTCATCGGATACTGAAACCCACCTTAATTCAGAAATCACTTTTCCTATCTTGGAGAATTTTTCAGCCAATTCTGTGGAGTCCTTGTCATTTCATGATTCGCCATCTAGCAGCATGTCTACCAACAGGTCTGCTTCTGTCTCACTGCCTGCTAGCTCTCAGTCATCCGACTCACCAATGGCACCAAAGTCTCCAACTCAGGAGCTTGTTTCACCTCTGAAAGAGAAGAAGACTGATGTTGGAGACACCGAGAGTAGGCCTCCAAGAGAGGCAATGTTAAATCCTTTAGTTGGCATAAACTTTGAGCTGGAGGGGAAGGTGGTGCAGCAGGACATTGTGGACATGTACATGAAGAGCATGCAGCAATTTACTGAGTCATTGGCCAAGATGAAGCTCCCGATGGACCTTGAGACTGAACATGTCAAGTCAGTGAATTCGAGCTCTGATCAGAAATTGCAGGCTACGAAGAATCCTGGCTCACGGGTATTTTATGGGAGCCGAGCCTTCTTCTAAGCTTTTGCTTCTTAAGGTGACAGGTGACTTCGAGTTTTTACAATCAAGACTGATATTAAGAGTGGATGTGATGTAGTATAGTAGCTTGTATTTTCATCTGTGTGCTCAGATGTCTAGATGATGGAGCGGGGGAAATCATGCTTTTATGGACTATGTGCTTTGTTCTGTTCCCATTGGCCATCATATATCAATCACTGGCTTCCATCTTTTCCTGCCGTGTGCTTACTACTATCATAGATTTCTACTAATCTATATCTTTTCTATTTTTATTTTCACTTTTCAGTTATGATGAAATTAGCGAGGAATCAGTGTAATGGGAAAATTGATGTGTGAAATAGATGCCATTTGTTTAGTTAACCAGAAAAATTTCTGTATTGTGCAAAATTTGGGCTGCTGGCACTTGACCTCCCCAAACCTGCCTAATGTGTCTCGTGCTGCAGGCTATGTACTTTTCTCCTGATACTTTGCATAAATGAGCTAATAGACGTAGCCATATCAGTGTTATCGGGATCAGATATTGACAAGGTGTTTACTAGTCTTACAGCAATATTCTGAGATTTGTCCATGATACTGTTTGCATTTGGTACTGCTCCTTCATACGATCCTTGGTTTCGAGGGAAGGAAATTAAAGAGAAATGCATCTGGAAACTGAAGTTTCCACTTTCATGTACCATGACAGTTTTGGAGGATTAGATTTAATTTGAATCTGCAAATCTGTAGGTTATAAAGAAGTAGAATGAGAATCAGACAAAGCTTTTTTACAGATTCACTCGATAAAAGCCATTGAAGGACATTTGAGTAATGATGCTCTTGATTATGCACCCACGTCAATTACATAGAAGTCACATTCTCATGTATTAATTGTTTTTGGAGTGATAAAATGCAAATAGAGCTGAATTGCACAGAGGAAAGAAACCCTCCATTTACAATCATTTTTGCTGATTGCCTAACCTTTTTTTCAAGGAACTTGCACAACTTCAAATGGGCACTTCGATTACCTCTTGTGCTCTTGAACTCATGTGCCTCCTGCATATCCATGCAATTTGCCCACTGTCCAGGTATCTCACTCTCCATAATCCAAATTTCTCCGCAATATCTCTTCCCGTGGAGCACCTCCGATCCCTCAGGAAATCCAAAACCCACTGCTGTGCAACTCTTTGATCTTGCTGAATATCCCGAGAGCTTTGTCTTGTCTTGCTGCTGCCCATTGTCATTGCGGCAACAGCGCCAGCAGCTGCTGCCCCAGCTGCACCAGTAAGCACGGAAGAGTCCACCAGATGGGCAACTTCCCTGCTCAAATCTGGTATCATCTCTCCCATTCCCGCTGCGAAATGAGCACCAATTTTCAAGGCAAATGTTAACAGCTTCATGAACTTTGTCATATACGGTGCCAAACACTGCACAGCTCTGTTGTCAACCTGCATCACTTCGCAACCAATCTGATCTTCCACAACATGCATTTCTCCCCTGAGTTCGCAGAGCATGTGCAGCCGAAGAGCAGCCATGCCTGGAATAATGTTGGTGACCAATCTTCTGGAGTAGTTCTCTGTTCTGACAAAAAAGAACATGTTGGGTGCCTTTCTTTCTTCAATTTGGACATTGTAGTTCACTAAATGTTCTACTTTATGATGAAGCTCAATCAGGAGTCTGTGCTCGAAGTGTCTCAGTCCTTGAATCTCCAACTTCAAATCTCTGATCTCCTGTTCAATAATCTTCAATCTTTGCAAAACTTGTTCCACTCCCTTTGCAATTCCATCAAATGATGGACTAACTTCAGCATCACTTTGTTCGCTATTTGACCCAGCTTGATCAGGTCTGTCTGGGTAGTTTTCTGCTGGGATTTGAAGTTCGTTGGCGAGGTTGTATAGATCATGATATCTTTGGTGAAGTACTTCCCGAAATTCCTCATCTGAAAGGAGGTCTCGGCCATAATCAAAGCCTGCTTGTACAATAATTCTGCCCGAGTCAGAGACAGGACTCCATGTATGCTGATAGTCATACAAGCTTTCCGCTGGAACAGAGAGCAGTGTTCTTTTCAGTTGAAATAGTGGCAGAAACTGGGTTTTTCTGTATCTTGGAGGTGTGAGATTTCTGACGCATTCTGGCCGGATGGTATTCTCAATCAATGTGACTCCTTGACAGAGGCTCTGCATTGCCGGGATTATGAGCTGCTGGAAGAGCCGGAGTGTTTCTGTCAGAGTTTTGGTCGAGCATGCCAAGATGTCTATGCAGTATCCCGACTGTCCTCCGAGTTCGACTCTCACATCGATGCCATCGATGTTGATTGAGATGAGGTATTTCTCAAGTCTGTAAGTTGCTCCATGCTGGTCCTTCAATGCCATGATTTTGTTGTGGAGATGCACCTGGGTTGCAAAACAATCAGATTTTCCAACATCTTCAACTTAGTAAATCATTGCATTTTACTTCATTGCCTGCATCATAGTAGTAGAATACTTTGTGTTTTGAAAGATACCATGTAAAATATGACTCATACAAATAATACTAACTTAGAAATAAAATGATGCTTCATAGAAATATAGAATTTGTTGGCTTGTTTCTTCTTTGATTAGATCCCAAAAAAAGGCATCAAAACACTATTTTTTGGGTCAATTGAATGGGAGCCTTGTGTAATAATATAGTTATTGATGCAGACATCATAAATGAAGAGATTTGATTTTATTTTCAAATTAAATTTGATTTTATTTCTGATGGGTCCAATAACCCTGGGCCAATTGGCCAGGTCCGTAGCAAGCCCACAATCCAACTTCAAATTAAAAGTCCCACATTACTTTTTGAGAAACAATACATCTGCAAACTCCACTATAAAAGCAAGCATCCTCAAGCATTGAAGGACAAGTTGGAGAAGCTCGAAAAAGCTTCATAAAGCTCGGAGAATGGCATAGCCATTGCTAGCCGATCTCCAATGAGAGCAAGCTGGCAGTTAGGAGATCTTCGACTCTCCTCTCATCCAGGAGGCCCCTTGGCTCTCCGCCCGTCCGAGGCCCTCAGCCCTCTGTTGCCAAGAGGTCCTGGGCCCTCCTATAGTCCGGAGGCCCTCAGCCCTCCGCCGCCACGAGGCCCTCGGCCCTCCTACTGTCCAGAGGCCCTCGGCCCTCCTACTGTCCAGAGGCCCTTAGTACTCCATCCAGGAGGCACGGAGCTCTCCTCCTTCCAGGAGGTACGGAGGCCCACGGCCCTCCTACAATCCGGAGGCCCTCAGCCCTCCATCCAGGAGGCACAGAGGCCTTAGGCCCTTCGCCATCAGGAGGCCCTCAGCCCTTCTCTCGTCGGAAGGCCATCAACCCTCCACCATCCGGAGGCCCTTGGCCCTCCGCTACCAGGAGGCCCTCAGCCCTCCTCTCGTCCGGAGGCCATCAACCCTTCGCCATCCGGAGGCCCTCAGCCCTCCGCCAACCAGGAGGCCTTCAACCCTCCATCTTGGAGTCACGATCCCTCTATTCCATAGCCAGGAGCTCGCAGTCCAAGATTTGGTCCTCCGCTCAGGTAATAAGAATGTTTACTTACTAGTTCCATTTAGTCCTCCTTAAAGTCGCACTTCGTGGGCGCAATTATAAGCCGCCCCTCTGCGGGCGCACCTCCAAGCCGCCCTCTGCGGGCGCACCTATAAGCCGTCCCTTTGCCGGGCGCACTCCAAGTCATCCTCCGCGGGCATACAGGTAAGTCGCCCCCCTGCCGGGCGCATTCATGGAGCTCAAGCCTCCAATCACATCCCTCTCACACTCCCCTCATTCTCGCATCTTATGCATGCATTCCTCCGTTTATTCTTTGAAGATATCCGACTTGGAAGTCGGAGTGTCGACGGGGGACAACCCCCCGTCGGCCTTTGACCTCTTATTTGTTATTTGTGTTGTGCAGGTCCAGGTTCAAAGAGACGGAGACCGGACCCTTCTCCTGACTCCATCGCGTGCTAGGGAATCTGAAGGCTCCCTAATCTGTACGGCAACCGCGGACCCGGGATGCAACATTGGCGCCGTCTGTGGAAAACGCGACAAAAGGTCTAGCGTCTCCTCTCAACACTCAACTCTTACGCAAAACAAACACGGTCAATACTTGCCAGGCTCCGGTCAAGACGATTTACTAAAGATATCACCTTCCATGGCGCACGACCCTCATCGGGTAGCCATGCTAACCTATGATTGACGTCAAATGTGCTAGTGCCCGGCGCTTAAGAGCACTCTCTTCTTGGCCGCCTCGCACCCATTAGAAGATGTGACACCGGGGCTTCACCGATCAACCCACCGGGGCTTCGCCGATCGACTCGCCACCGGATCTTCTCGCTGCCGGAGCTCCTCGCCGCCGATCTTCTCTCGGCTTGTCGAAGCTCCTCGCCGCGATCTTCTCGCCTTGGCCTCGCCGGGAGCTCTCGCCGCGAGATCTTATCCGCCTCTACCGAGCTCCTCGCCGCCAGATCTCTCTGGCCTACTGGAGCTCTTCGCCACCAGATCTCCTCTGGCTCAACCCCCACCTCGTAGCATTGCTCCGGTCAGTAGGCCGATCCCGCTGCAACCTATTGCACGGCAGTAGACCCTGTAAAAGTTATGGCAAAACATGCAAGGGGGGCTCGATGTTTTCGACCCACCACCCATTGCCGCTGAAAAATATCATCCACCCAAGCGCCGACTCGTCCGGTCACCCGAGGCAAGATTCGGCCCGAATAGGACCCAAACCATTGGCGATAGGCTACCGGGCGGTAACAATCGCTACCCCAATTCACGGCAAAAGACCAAATCCCACGGAGCACAGGGACCATAGGCCAAGTCGTCTACCGAAGCGCCCTAGCAACTCTCCGGGCAACAAGCACACGCCGCCCGTGCGCTCGGGTGATGAGCCGATTATAAGAACACCATTCATGCACCAACGATGATTCCGCACCGAACCCAGGTACACGCTCACCCACTTGTGTGCATTCATTCGCATGCTTGTTTTAATTTGACAAAATAAGGAGTTTACTTAGCATATAGAATCCTAGGCTTTATGTGCATACATATAAACTGCGTTTGCCCTGCAGGTTTACCCAACCTAGACTGCCCCTAAGTCGGGAGAGTCTTCACCCTCTCGTTAAACCCTAGTCATCTAGGTGGCCTAAAAAGTGATCTGAAACCCTGGTCATCCAGGTGGCCCATAAGCGGTCTTAAACCCTAGTCATCTAGGTGGCCCATGAGCGGTGCTCAAACCCCAGTCATCCAGGTGGCCCATGAGCGATGCTCAAACCCCGGTCATCCAGGGCCCGTGAGCGGTCTAAAACCTTAGTCATCCAAGTGGCCCATAGCGGTCTAAAACCTTAAGGGGCAAGTATGGCACACGCGACGACCTCCTTTGGGAGCAACAACGCGTCCAACGACGGTCGAAGGAGAAGCACTTCTTCTCCGACATTGGTGCCTACGGCACCGGGCCGGTTTTCCACAATCGCCCGATTAACTAGAGGACTTAGCTCCTCCGACGGCCACCAACCAGGTTGGCCGCCCCCACGCAACGACCCTCTCCATGAAGGGCCGGGCGTGATTACGCAGCAACGAGAGCGTTCCTTCTATGCTTTGCTGTCCCAATTACCACTCGGCGCGCCACTAGGCTTTTCTCACAAGCCACAACTACTAAGCATGCTAACACACACAGCCACTTAAAAACACAAAGAAGGCCACCACACCTTCAACAAAGCTAAAACAACAACCCCGAACTCATTTGGCGTGCAGCATTTCCCATGGCCGCCCGATGGATATCAACATACATGAACAACAAGCTAGCAACGATAGTCTTAAAGCTTAGCCGGGTAACCTCATCTTCGGGCGCCACGACCTCCTTCTTGCAAGGGCAGTATGACAAACCAACGTGTTAAGTTCGAAGGCTTAGATGACAAACCGCGTCTCCTCGGCCACAACTTCCCTTCACGGGAATGATCGTGGATCCGCGCAAATTAACACCGTGAGTCCCGACACTCAACTAGAAAGCAAAGCGTCGTCCTCAAGGAGAGAGTCACGATTGAGATCCTGGCTTGGCCGTGGTCATGACATCGACCGTTGCTCGATCCAGAGTCAAAGGATCCCCAGTTTTACTAACTGAGCTCCCTGGGGGCTCCTCACTCTTAGACCCATTGGATGATTCTCCAACGGCAAGAGCCCTTCCAAGGAGCGCAAGGTGCATCCTGTTACTACGGCTCGAACGATCAGCTATCTTAAGGCAAGTCACCTCCCGACCTATCGAAGCCCGTCCTTACAGGAGATCTGATCTTGAGCTTGAGATCTTCCCTCTGCGCGCTCCTAGGTCTCACTTGAGGCTCGAAATGCTCGCAACGGATCCGGTCAACAAAAATTTTCGACTTTGAACTGCTCTCCGGATTTGAGCACTTCGCCGGTCAACTTTTTTCTCAAACAAAGAATTTCTCAAAATCGCTTTCCAGTTTGAGCGCTTCAACGGCCAACTTTTTCTCAGACAAAGATTTCGGCCAATCGACTCCGGTTGAGCACTTCACCGTCAACTTTTTTCCTTCAACAAAGATTTCATTAGAATTGCTCTCCGGTTGAGCACTTCACCTTGGCCAACTTTTCCGGCCAACAAAGATTTCCTATTTCAATCGCTCTCCCATTTGAGCACTTCATCTATCAACAAAGATTTTTCTTCTCGGCCCCGCTCTCCGATTTGAAAAGCACTTCACGGCCAACTTTTTCGATCAACAAAGATTTTCGCTCAATCGCTCTCCTGTTGAAGACTTTGCGGCCAACTTTTCCGATCAACAAAGATTTTGGCTTCGAACGCTCTCCGTTTCGAGCACTTTGTTACTGGATCCTGGCGAACCAATTTTTGACTCCTTGACACCGCTCTCTGGATTTAGGCGCATTGGTCAATGAAATCGACAACCATATTTACTACTCTATTTTGCTCTCCGGGGTCGATGATGTGGTCAACCAAGTCAGTCAACCATCAATCTGGTTCTTCCATTCTCTAGGGCCAAACTTTTGGTCAATGAATCCGGTCAAGGGGACAATATGATCGATTTTTTCGCCCAACCAAAGGGGAGACACGTGCCGTACTCTGTGCAAACCGGCTAGTGCCCACACAAGACACTCCCGAATCGGCAGATACAATCACCAGATTCGAAATCGACCGGGCATCGAATAATTCAGTACTCCAAAATTAACCGGCGGTCAACAATTAGTACTTTTGAATCGACCGGGCGGTCAACAATTCCAGTACTCGGAATTGACCTCGACGGTCAACAATTCTGTACTCTGAATTGACCAGGACGATTAACAATTCCAGTACTCTAATTGACTAAGACGGCCTGCATTGCCTCCGAAATTGACCAAAACGGTCAACGATTCCAGTCAAACTCTCCTTCACGTTTTTTGCGAATTCCCACGAGATCCTCAAAGCAAGGAAAGGCATCCCATCATGGACTTGCTGGAGCCCAAACTTCTGGCCACCAGTATGGGGGGCTAGTGATGGGTCCAATAACCCTGGGCCAATTGGCCAGGTCCGCAGCAAGCCCACAATCCAACTTCAAATTAAAAGTCCCACATTACTTTTTGAGAAACAATACATCTGCAAACTCCACTATAAAAGCAAGCATCCTCAAGCATTGAAGGACAAGTTGGAGAAGCTCGAAAAAGCTCCATAAAGCTCGGAGAATGGCATAGCCGTTGTTAGCCGATCTCCAATGAGAGCAGCCGGCGGATAGGAGATCTTCGACTCTCCTCTCATCCAGAGGCCCCTTGGCTCTCCGCCGTCCGAGGCCCTCGGCCCTCTCGTTGCCGGAGGTTCTCGGGCCCCTCCTATAGTCCGAGGCCCTCAACCCTCCTTCCGCCACGAGTCCTCCGGCCCTCCTCTTGTCGAGGCCCTTAGTCCTCCATCCAGAGGCACGGAGCTCTCCTCCTTCCAGAGACACGGAGGCCCACCCTCCCTCCTGTCCCGGGAGGCCCTCCTCCCTCCCATCCAGAGGCACAGAGGCCTTAGGCCCTTCGCCATCAGGAGGCCCTCAGCCCTCCTCTCGTCGGAAGGCCATCAACCCTCCACCATCCGGAGGCCCTTGGCCCTCCGCTACCAGGAGGCCCTCAGCCCTCCTCTCGTCCGGAGGCCATCAACCCTTATCGCCATCCGAGGCCCCACGACCCTCGCCAACCGGGAGGCCTTGACCCTCCGTCTTGGAGTCACGATTCCTCTATCCCATAGCCAGGAGCTCGCAGTCCAAGAGTTGGTCCTCCGCTCAGGTAATAAGAATGTTTACTTACTAGTTCCATTTAGTCCTCCTTCTTAAAGTCGCCCTCCGTGGGCGCAATTATAAGCCGCCCCTCTGCGGGCGCACCTATAAGCCGTCCCTTTGCCGGGCGCACTCCAAGTCATCCTCCGCGGGCATACAGGTAAGTCGCCCCCCTGCCGGGCGCATTCATGGAGCTCAAGCCTCCAATCACATCCCTCTCACACTCCCCTCATTCTCGCATCTTATGCATGCATTCCTCCGTTTATTGCGGAAGATCTCTGACTTGAGCATCGGAGTGTCGACGGGGGACAACCCCCCGTCGGCCTCTGACCTCTTGTTTGTTGTTTGTGTTATGCAGGTCCAGGTTCAAAGAGACGGAGACCGGACCCTTATCCTGACGCCATCGCGTGCTAAGAATCAAGCTCCTAATCAGACGGCAACCATGGGCCAGGACAGCAACAATTTCTAATTAGAAGATATTTAATTTTATTTCCCATTTGATTTTATTTTCAAATTAAAAGAGATTTAATTTTATTTTTTTATTTAATTTTATTTTTAAATTAGTGGAGTTTGATTTTATTTGATTAGTAAATATTTTAGTTAATTTTATTTTTTTTATTTTAGGAAGTTATATCATATTTAGTTAGAAAATTATATTTATTTTTAAATCATCCTAAGATTAGGGATTTTCTATATAAGGATTCTAAATTCTATTGTTTTGAGTATTGATGAATTGAATAAAATTTGAATGATTGTGATTTCCTTTCCATCCCTCTTGGTCTCTACTTCTCTCTCCTCTAATCTCTCTTTCGCTTCCTCTTGGTTCCTCTTCTCGTTTCTTCCCTCCTCTCGCCTTCTTCTCCTCCCATTCCTTACTTTCTTTCCCTTATCTCGCATCAAATTTGGTATCGTAGAAGGTTCCTTTTCCGGTATCAAATTGTGATCGTCTTTCTTCTCTCTTGTTCCTTCTCGCTTCTCACGTTACTCTGTTCCATCCTCATTCACCCTCTTTCTCCTTCTCTCCTACCTTTCCCTTGCCACTCCTTCCCTACATCACAAAGGATCTAGAATTATCCATTATCTGGAACTACTATTGCGAGCTTAAATTGCCATGTTTACATCACATACCGCCACCTTGCATGCTCGCGCCTCATTGGATAGGGGTACAAACAAAAAATGCAGGCAGGCAAATGTATGATGGAGTAGTGTCGTAAGTGTTAGCCCATTAGGAGGATTGTGTAGCTACTCATATGTGGTTAGGAAATTGACTAAACAAGTTTTACTCGATGGAGTCAAATCCCAACTACCTAGAAAAATTAATGCAGACATCATAAATGAAAATATTTGATTTTATTTTTAAATTAGATTAGATTTTATTTCCAATTAAAAAGATTTGATTTTATTTTCAAATTAAAAGAGATTTAATTTTATTTTTTTATTTAATTTTATTTTTAAATTAGTGGAGTTTGATTTTATTTGATTAGTAAATATTTTAGTTAATTTTATTTTTTTTATTTTAGGAAGTTATATCATATTTAGTTAGAAAATTATATTTATTTTTAAATCATCCTAAGATTAGGGATTTTCTATATAAGGATTCTAAATTCTATTGTTTGAAGTATTGATGAATTGAATAAAATTTGAATGATTGTGATTTCCTTTCCATCCCTCTTGGTCTCTACTTCTCTCTCTCCTCTAATCTCTCTTTCGCTTCCTCTTGGTTCCTCTTCTGTTTCTTCCCCTCCTCTCAGTTTCTTCTCCTCCCATTCCTTACTTTCTTTCCCTTATCTGCATCAAATTTGGTATCAGAGAAGGTTCCCCTTTCCGGTATCAAATTGTGATCGTCTTTCTTCTCTCTTGTTCCTTCTGCTTCTCACGTTACTCTGTTCCATCCTCATTCACCCTCTTTCTCCTTCTCTCCTACCTTTCCCTTGCCACTCCTTCCCTACATCACAAAGGATCTAGAATTATCCATTATCTGGAACTACTATTGCGAGCGAAATTGCCATGTTTACATCACATACTGCCACCTTGCATGCTCGCCTCATTGGATAGGGGTACAAACAGGTGTGCAGACTGGCAAATGTATGATGGAGTAGTGTCAGAAGTGTTAGCCCATTAGGATGATTGTGTAGCTACTCATATGTGGTTAGGAAATTGACTAAACAAGTTTTACTCGATGGAGTCAAATCCCAACTACCCAGGAAAAATTAATGCAGACATCATAAATGAAAATATTTGATTTTATTTTTAAATTAGATTAGATTTTATTTCCAATTAAAAAAGATTTGATTTTATTTTCAAATTAGAAGAAATTTGATTTTATTTTTAAATTAATAGAGTTTAATTTTATTTGATTAGTAAAGATTTTATTTTAGAATGTTATGTCATATTTAGTTAGGAAACTATATTTGTTTTCAAAATATCTTAGGATTAAAGTTTCTTTATATAAGGATTCTAAATTTTATTGTTTAAAGTATTGATAAATTGAATGAATTTTGAGTGATTGTAATGTCTTTTCCCTCCCTCTTGGTCTCTATTTCTCTCTCTCCCCTGATCTCTCCTTCTCTTCCTTCTGGTTCTCCTCCTATTTCTTCCCCTCCTCTCGATTTCTTCTCCTCACATTCCCTACTTTCTCTCCCTTCCCAGCATTAGTTATCACCATGTGACCTAAAAGTCACAGGTTTGAGTTGTAGAAATAACCCCTTTTATAATACAAGGTAAAACTCCATACATATAATTATTGATGTGTCGGGGCATTTTTCATAATTCGAATTTCCATTTTCGAAATCATATTAAACTTTGCCCTAGTATCGTGGAATGGAAAGATTTTCCTCCATTGAAGGGTGTCAATTTCCTAAGGAGCAAAGTAAAATATCTCACTGAGAGATTGAGATGTACACCCTTCTTTTAGAAGTTACTGCAGATTATACAACCTAAATAACCAAACACCATTGCTTGATGAAAGATGAGCAAAGTCACTGAAATTTCCAAATAAACCTAATAAATTGAAGAACTTGCAGGGAAGAAGAAATCTTGCCTGCAAACGGGGAAAGAAGTCTGGCATGAGAAACATGTGGCTTGAATCATCACACTCTAGATGTCTCCCTGCATAGATGCAGCTGGGTGCATTAAGCTGCCATCTTTGCGCCTTTTGCCTGCTATCTTCAAGTAGTGAGATAATCAGCAGGGAAGAATTCGGGTTTGATTGGTCTTTTTGATAACACATTTCCAATTTTAGCATCATTCTTACAATATCACTAGCAGTCAAGTTCTCAAAAACGTTTGAACTCATCCCAGGGAACTGGCTCTGTAAACTTCCTTTTAGGATCCTCTCCAACTCCTCCCTACTAACGAACCCATCTTTCGTCGAGCTCTGCCTCCTCACATTTAGCTGTACAAGCTGGCCAAGCACTTCGTCACAAAACCATTCATAATCTAAGATCAAAAATCCGGGGTCATCAAAGTAAATAACCTCGCCTATATGGTGAAGGCATCTAGCAATCGCCTCCCTCCTCATCTGTGTCTTCTCTGTATTATCTTGTCTAGTCCTTATTCGTAAGAATGGAACCTTAACCTGGCAAAGGTCACCAAATTCTTTCCAATTCATTGCTGGCTTGTTGTTGTTCTCTGATCTCCATTCTGACAGAGTTTGTATAAGATCATTGCAAATCTGATATACTCGAGGAACTCTTTGTAGAAGTGTCTTGCTCGTGCTTCTGATATGTTGAGAAAGTTTACTCACTGATGCTGATGATCTAGCATCAACTGTGAACACTGTTGGATAAAATTCAACAAACCCGTGAAATTTGTCTCTGAGTCTCTGAATTGAGTTTACCATCGCCTGCAGGTTTTGTGATGGAGAGTTGATTTTGTCGTAGTGCGTGATGACAACGGTCACATTTGGTAGCATGAGTTGTTGGACCGCTCTTTTTGAGTTAGAGACTATGAACCTGAGCCAATATTTTAGCTCTTCTTCTATCTCATCTGGGTCTTTCAGTTCTTTGTTGTTTGGCTTTCTGAACAAACTTGATAAGATCAGGAAGATTGATGCGCTCCCATGGCCGGGAAACATTAGGTCATGAAGAGAAAAGAACTCGTGCTGACCTGATAGATTCCATACAGAAATCTTTATGGCTTCTTCTTTGAAAGTTTTGACCTTCATCCCTTCTGTCCTAACAGCTTGCTGAACTGGTTTCACCACCGTTCTAACTTGGTCTATGTAGGGAAGCCTTGTTGATGAAAAATTATGTGATATTGAATTGCAGAGTGTAGTTTTACCTGCAGTTACGAGCCCAAATAATCAATTAGCTTCAATCATAAACTCGGTGCATTAAAAGAAGCTTTGATGTAACAATAGAATTGTTGCTTTACATAATGTAAGGGAAGACTTCATAAAATAGACCCAATATTGTATATTAAGTGTATCATATATTATTGGTCTTTTTTTTTTTTTCAAAGTTCTAAAGTTTTACCTGCATATTCTTGCCCACAGATAAAGACTCTACAACTTGTGGGGACTGCCATGGGCATGTCCTTGAGAAAATCCATGTCAGGTTCCGACCTTCCATTCTGACACAATTTTTTATAAATCCCATCAATTTTCCCTGAATAATGAAGTGGTGTTCTTGCAAGATCGATGTCTTCTATCCAAGGATTTATCTGCAATGTCTCCATTATTGCCTTTAAAACCAACTCTCCCTCCACACCTTTGCAACCTTGCAAAGACAAATACTTCAAAGTGGGATTTTTCTCCAAGCTCCTGAAGAACTTAACGAAGTCTTCAGGCCTCAAACTCTCATCATCAAATATGCCCAGCTGGGTCAGACTCTGATTGGTTGTTATCAGCCGTAAGATCGCTGCTAGCCCGTCTCTTCCTATCTTCGTCTTTCCTCCTCCGAAAGTGACTGATTTCAGTGTCATGTTTGCTTGGACTTGCAAATTTGAGAACCTGCTTAATGGGCAAAGCAAATGCTCTACTCCAACCCCACTAAACCGATTCCCATGAAGATGGAGACTCTCTAAGCTATGGTTTTTGAATAGTCCTGCGGCAAAGTATACAACTGCTTTGTCTTTTAAACCACATTTTGATAACTTCACCTCTTTAAGACATTGGTTCTGCTCCAACACCCATCTGAACTCCTTTGCCCACCTGGATTTCAGTCTTACTCCGGTCATATCAAGCATCGTTACGGTAGTATTCAAACCAAGAGCACAGGCAATTCTTGAAGCCCCCAGTAAATTCATTTGATAAATTCTCAGCGTGCCATTTTCGGGCACAAATTCTGTTACTTTGGAGCATTTCTCTTCAGTTCCTCCAGTCCAAATGTGGACTTCCATGGCTCTACTCCTCGCTAGAACTGCAGAAATTAAGGGGGTAGCTACCACTGAGCTCGAATCAAAGATTGTTAGCAGTTTCAACGACGTGTTAACTTCAATCATCTCTGAGAGTTCCTCTGCTCCTCTTGACCCGATAGAATCTTCCCATATTTGCAGCTCTTCCAAGCTATCATTCATCTTCAGAGCAGATGCTAGCAGCACAGATCCAGTTGATCCAACGCTCGACTCCAGAAGCATGATTTCTCTGATCGTGCTGTTTCTTTTTAGCATTTCTGAGAACTCCTTTAAGCAGTCCACATCAAAATTATTCCTTCTGAACGCAATTTGCTTAATCTCTGGGCTGTTTGAAAGCAGCGTTGCAAGAGCTTGAAGGTGTTGGATTTCCCATTTGACTCGATGGAACTCCAAGTTTCTAAGGGAAGAAGAAGAAGAGCTTATGCTCTTAGTTGTCGCTAGCAGCGTGAGAAGGTAAGAAAACAGAGCATGGTCGTCTTGGGAAAGGTTTATGTTAATGGAAGTCTCTGTTTCTTGGTAGCAATTTGAACTGGGTTGAGACAGGTAGAAGGAGATGTTTTGCAGGTTGCTGGTTTCAGACTCTAGTAGCTGCTGAAGCCATTGGAGATCTTTCAGGTTTTGGTTTGACGCCATTGCCATGGTGGGAAAGTATTACAGTGTTTGATCTAGAATTTTATGCTTCACTAACACTTGATTTGGGACTTTAGCTCCCCATTGTTTGATTTCATTTCTACTTCTGATCTGAGAACTCCAATCATGAAATTCATGCTCTGTAGTCTAGAGGTAGCTCATCAAATTGCAATTTATCAGTATTTATTATAGTTATTATTTTTTTTAAAAAAAAAACTTATTTGTGAAGGCATTTCTTCATGTGAAACTTTGTAAAAAGTCATGGTTTGCTTTATGGAATGCTTTCCCTTTTTAGTGGCAATGAACTGGAATCCTAATTCTCTCAATCTCAGCTCTCAGTCTGAAAACATATAATCAAAATATATAGTCACAATTGATTGAATTATTTTTTAAAAAAATAATTTAATTGTGGCCGTCTATTTTTAAATGGACAGATGTTTCCTTCTATACTTAACTCTGTATTAAACCCACCCATCGTGGTGGAGCATTTAAATATTTAACAAAAAGCATATATGGTTATCATTTATATATTACTTTCCTAAGTATATAATTTATAATATATATTTCATTTTTACTTTATATTAATTTTATCAATCAAATATCCAGCATGCCACAGGCATAATATGAACATAGGGAAAGTGGAAAGCGACAAGGTTGAAAGTTTGTTCATTTTCAAAAAGGCATGCTCACCTTTTACTTTTTGAGGAAATAATTTTTTTTTTATACATTTTTAATAATATAATATTTAATTTTTTTATTTAAATATTTTTATATGAGTCTATTTATAGAAATTGATGAATAATATATTATAATATTAAGTAAAAAGTTATAGTAAATTTAAATAATTATACTTTTTATTTTGAATAAAATGGTCATTTTTTTTTTTTAATTTTGAGAGTCATGATAAATAATAAATAAATTTTATAAGGATAATAAAAAAATAATAAAAGGTTTCCAGTAAATAAGCCTCTTTCCAATAACATAATCATGCAGTGAACTATTACGAGTTTGAATTGGACGAACACATTTCCCCAAAAAATTTAATAAAGAAAACATTAAAAAATCTGACATGAAATTTAATAGAAGATGTTTTAAAATAGAAATATTTTGAAAAAATTCAATAAAAATCGTTGGAATATCTGTTGAAGGTTATCAGTATAATTCTACTAACTAGTAAATTTTTTTAATTTTATTTTTGATTTTAATTTTATTCGTAAATAAAATTTATTGATATATGGGATAAAAAATCTAAAATTTATATTTATTTTTAATTTTTACAATTAATGAGTTTTTTAAGTAACAAATGTGTTTTACTATATTACTTATGCTATGATCAAATTGATCCTATTTTTTAGTTAGAATAAAATTACACCAATATTAAAACCTAGAATTAATAGAATTAAAAATAACAATAATATCTTTTTTCCAATAAAAACACACCAATATTTCGAATATATATATATATATATATATATATATATATAATAATCATTTTTCAAAATTAAAAAAAAAAATATAAAAAGAAGAAACAAATAGTTGCCCATATCTAAACCTAAAATCCCTGGATCAGTCTTCTTAACAAACCATTTACGTCATGCAATTTATTCCATAACTTTGAAAAAACATGTCAATTCGATATTTATACAAAACATTTTGACAAGATTAACATCAAATCAATCTTCTAATTTAGCTTAATTGTTAACATCAATTGTGATGTGTCTCGGGTCTGGATTATTATACGAATTATGGAGATAAAAATCAAATTTTTACGTTAGATTGATCTGATACTACTCCGGTCTCCGAATTCTTGAATCTAGAGCCTACGTAACATAACAAATAAATAAGAGATCAAATGATAGGCGAGACTTACTCATTGATATAACCTCCAAATGACCTTTCTATGAAAAAGAAAGGAGAATACTTGATAAGTGTGTGTTAATACACGTGTGATGAATTTAAGATTGTGGAATGTCTTTTAGGGAGAGAGAGATGCGCTTATGAGAAAGTGTCTTTTTCTTTTTATTATGCCTTGCCACTCTAATATTCTATCCCCAATCTTCTTATTGAGTGAGGGGATATTTATAGAGTTGGAAAGTGGTTAAATCATCTTTATCCACTTAGAACCGTCTATGGAATTGTTTGGGTAAGGGAGGTGGATGGCCATGTTGTTCTAATTGGTTATAGAGTTTTATTAGTACTAGTAAAGTAAAGGGGGCCACTGAAATTAGGCCATCAAATCTGTTGGTTCATTTAGGCCTTTTGAGTCAGTTGGACACGCTGGGCTGTCGCTTGATTTTGAATGAATCATTTATGCCAATGAGTTCTTGGATTGGGTTCTTGGATTGGGCTAAATTGACTAAACCCATCACTTGCTCCCCATATAGGAAGACTTATATTTCAACATTCTCAATATGTTCATCAAGTGACGTCGGTCATTTAGAGGCATCTTTTCAATCCATCGGTCACATTCTCTCATGTATATGCCGTCAGTAGATGCATAAATACATGCCTTGAAACTTGAGCCATTCTGTAATCATCGCATCGGTTATGATTACTTGCGACGGTCATTATTACTAGGCTTTGACACATGTCACCGTGTTATAGGGCGCGACTTTTGAATTTATTTCAGGAAGCCATTTTGCCTCTCCCTGTTTATTTAAACCGCATTCCAAACTCCTTTGATTTCTTCTTCTTACATAAAAAATCCTTCTCATGGCACCTAACATAGTTGATATCGAGTCCACCCTTACTTCTAAGGATATGGAGTATCTGCGTGTTTGGTATTGGATTCCTTCCTCCACGGCATACCTGTTGTCGGGTAAGGATGGAAGGGCGTGCTTTCCACCTGATTGATTCATTACTATTTACGAGACCCATTTACAGGGGGTCTTCATTTTTCATTGGAGCCAAAGCTTCATTGAATTCTTGTGGCCCTAGGAGTCTCGGTTGCGCGACTACAACCTAATGCGGTATGTTATTTGGTTTCATTGTGTGTCTTTGCACACCACCACGGCCTTGAGCTAGATGCCACGATTGTGAATGTGGTATTTTGATTCTATTAGGGGTTGGATTGGATTTTTCTTGCTCCTCGGTTAGAGTTTGATTTGAGCAAGGAAAACCCTAACTCAATAAAGTGGTAAAAAGATCAATTTTTTTTCTTAGCAGTTCCTTCGAGATGAGACATTTCAAATGAATGGGCAATGTGCAAGAATCCTTTACTGCTGAGCCGTCAAACGATGAGAAGGCATCAGTAAAGAAATTCATTAACCTTACTTAAGCCCATGCCGACACCTTTCACAAAAATAAGAAAAATCATTGCCCATCGGTTAAGGCCTTCATGCAGGTAAAATGGAAACCCTACTCAGGAGGGGCAGAGGTGTCTCCTTTACCCAAGAGGAAAAGAAAAGAAAGCAGAGGCCGCTACGTATTAGCGACTCTCCTGGGGATGTCTCTAGGCCATAGGTGGCTACACCCGAGTCTTCCTCCAATGAGGACCGTGCTGCCATTCAGAGACTGGAGAGGGCAAAGAAGTCCTCAAGGAGGGCGGCTCCTACCTTTCCCTCCTTATCGGCCAAGGTATCTGGGGTCGTCAGATCTTCAGAGGGTGGCGAGTTTTTTACACCTCCTGTTTTGACTGCGGGCCAAGACAGGGAGATAGTCGAAACCGTCAAGGTAGTTGAAATTGTTGAGGGACATTCATCTGAGATCCTTGAGCACGAAACCCGAGGAGAGGAAGAGGCCAAAATGGTTATGGGGACGGCCAAAATGTTATACTCTGGGCCCCGTAAACCTGAGGATAGAGAGAAAGCTGAGACTGGTGTGACAATCGAGACGACCAAGGTGCCTTATGAGATCCAGCCCCCTGTGCTTGAGGTACAAATGGATACTCAAGCCAAGGGATCTATCAAAGTGGCCAGCATGTTTGTTGAGATCCAACCTCCTATGCTCGCAGTGCGAATGAATACTCAAGCTGAGGGGCTTTGTTGTGAGCCTCCGAAGTTCGATGTCCAAGGGGCATTGATGGCTTTGTCTAACGATCCATCCTCAGAGTGTACACCCTTTGCCGAGGTATAGGCCAAACACTTTTTCTTCCTTTTATTTGACTAACTCATTCCATTCTTACAGTTGCATGAATTGGTACACCAACTTACCTCTACTGCCGACACCTAACTTGGACTTATGTCGAATAGGAGAAGTTAACGGCTGCAGAAGAGCTAGCTTCCTAACTTGGACATGAGCTTTCTGAGACCAAGGCCAATGTGTCTTCCTTTTAGGACTTGCTTAAGGAGCAGCAGCAGAAATGCACTCTCCTTCAGGACTAGGACCTTTGGCTTGAGGGTGAACTAAGGACCTTGGTTAAGGCTTACGACATCAAACAAGCTTTGGACCGCAAGTATTGGGACGGCATCGGTCTCTGTCGATGCATAATAGAGCTCGTAATTTCAAACTTTTCACATTTCTATATTTCATCCAAGGAACACTAGTACCCAATGTCGGTTAGATGTGTTAGGCTGTCCCAAAGAGGATGAAGAGCTTTCATTGCCTTTGCCAGGGACATTTGAGTCTCCATTTGGCGCCTTAAAGAGTCCCATCTCTTTTTTTAAAAAAAAAAATATCCTAATGAAATGTACTCAATTTGTGACTGTCAAGGCCTTATTATATGTATTGAGTTTTTTTCTATATTTCTATTTTCTCATTTATTTATTTACTTGTGTGCAGGCTAGGCATTATAGCCATTGTTATCAAACCTTAGGCCGTCGTCCATGTTTAAACTATTAGCATTTGGCCCAATAAAAGGACATTATTGCTTTGATGCATCAAACCTAAGTTCTTTGACCATTGCTGACCGATGACACTACCTCCATTGGGAGGTCTTCGCATGCATATTGTTTGAAGCCTCTTAAATTTTTAATGTTTGACCTTATGTGAGCCTGTCGGTGTTATGACTGAGTTTAAAATTCGGCCTTGTTTGGGTTGCTTTGTTATGGGACCAAGGTTTTTTTACTACCATGAGACTGCTCAAGAGACAAGTGAGGAAGACTTAACCTGATTTAAGGGCAATTTAAGTCATGTAATTTTGATAAATGACAAACAAGTATACATATGTACAGTTAATAGAAGAAGAAATAAACGAAGAATTATTTTATTAATTAAACATGATACATGGTTCAAGTAGTCAAATAATGTATGTTGACTTTACCTCAGCCTGTGACATACTGGTTACATTTTTAACCTATTGGTAATATTTCTTGAGATGAGAAATATTTCATGTTCAGGGGACAAGTTTACCATTTTGAGTTTGTAAATTGTATGCCCAATTACGAAGAATTGCTGAAACGAGGAAAGGCCCTTCCTAATTTGAAGAAAACTTATTTCGGCCAACATTTTTGTGTTCGCCTCTATACTCCTAAGGACTAAATCTCCTACCTCAAATTGATGGGCTTTCACATTCTTATTATAATATTGTGCAATTCGTTGCTGGTAAACTGCTATCCAAAAACATGCTACATCAAGCTTCTTCAAATATATCGAGATATTCTCGGTGCCTTTGAGAGTTGCTAAGTGGGCTAAAACATTTAACCCGAAGGCTGAGTAATTCTACTTTCACTGGGATGACTGCCTCGATACCATATTATAGGCTGAAGGGTGTCTTACGTGTAGATTCTTTGGGTGTCGTCCTATATAACCAAAGCACAAACGGTAATTCATCCACTTGGGAGACCCCAGCATCCTCTAACTTTGTTTTCATGTAGTAGCCTACGGTTGGTAACTTTGACTTATCTGTTGGCATGTGAGTAAGCAACGGAGGTGTGTGTCAATCTTATTTTCAAACTCGCACAATATTTGATGAACTGCTTGCCAGTAAATTGGGTTTTATTGTTAATTATTATGACTTCTATAACTCCAAATCGACACACTATTTGATAGCATTTTGTTAGGTTATCTTGGCCAGTGAAGAGGCCTCAACCCATTTGGTGAACTACTTAAGTCCAACAAAGACAAATCCTTTATCCGAACCTGATAGGTAGGGGTCTAAGTATATTAAGTCTCCACTATGCGAATGGCCAAGGTGCCTGCAGGACTTGGAATTCTCTATGAGGCTGATGGGAGATGCTTTCGTGAATCTGACAATTGTCGCATTTTTGCACAAAATCCACGACATCATGTTTCATAGTAGGCCAATAATAACATTGGCGAATGATCTTGAAGGCTAGATTCTTTTCTCTGGTGTGAGACCTGGAGATGTACTTCCCCCGGGACATAATCAGCCTATTCCAACGTGAAACACCTCATGTAGGGAGTGGAGTATCCACAACCGTATAGTCTTTGATCCATGATGGTGTACTAGCCTACTACTTTTTTGTATGCTTGGCTTCTCTAGGGTCTTCTGGTAGCATACCATCAGTCATATATCTTTTGTATACTTTTATCCGCAATTTTTTCCAATCAGTCGGCCTTCTCATTCTCTTTTCTAGATATGTGAACTATTTTCATACTATCGAATGCCGCCACAAAGTCCCTTACTTTGGCCAGTCGGAGTCCTCCGAGTAATGCCTCGTACTCAACGACATTATTGGTATTTGAAAATTTGAGGGTTATCGAGTGCTTTATTTCAGACCCGTCGGGAGTTCTTAGGATTATGTTGGCTCTGCTGCCCTCTTTCATTGAGGAACCATGCACATTCAGAGTCCATGCTAGAGCCTTTTGTTAGCCATCATTTCTAGTTAAATTGAGCATTCCTAGAATTAGGGTTATTATTTCAACAATGAAGTCCACTAGGGTTTGACCATTCAAGATCGGTCTCGGTTGAAACTCCACGTCGAATTCGCACAACTCAATGTCCCATTTGACCATTCACCCGGACATGTCTGATTTTTGCAAGATGTATTTTAGAGATTGGTCGATTAGAACTACTATCTTATGTGCTTGAAAGTAAGAACGCAACTTTCCAGCGGAGTGGACGAGTGCCAGGACCATTTTCTCTATATGTGAGTAGCGGGTTTCTGGGTCTGTCAAGACCTTACTGACATAATACACTGACCGTTGTCCATTGGGAAGCTACCAGATTAGAACCAAGCTCAATGAGATGTTGAACACTGCTAAATATAAGTATAGCTCCTCACCCACTTGTGGGGACATTAGAAGAGGAGGATTGGCCACATATTCTTTTAATGCCTAGAGGGTGGCTTTCCAATCAGTTGTCTACAAAAAATTGGTAGTATTTGTTCCTCACAAAGATTTAAAGAATGGTAAGTATTTCTCTACAGATTTTGCAAAGAACCGAGAGAGACCCGCAAGCCTCCTGGTGAGCTTATGGTCTTTCTTCACGGTTAGAGGGGAGTTCATATCGAGGATCGTCTTTATTTTTTTAGGATTTATTTCAATCCCTCGTTGTGAGATAATAAAGTCTATGAACTTCCCAATGGTCACTCCAAATACACACTTGGCCGGATTTAATTTCATCTGATCCGTCTGAAGAATGCTAAATGTCTCACTGAGGTCATGGATATGATCTGCAGTTGCTTTACTTTTGACGAGCATGTTGTCTACTTATACTCCCATGTTCCGGCCAATTTGGGCTTCAAGCATCCTATTTACAAATCATTGGTATATCATTCCAACATTCTTCAATTCAAAGGGTATGACCTTATAACAATATATCCATTGATCTGTCATGAACGATATATATTTCTTATCATTCAGATTTATCCTGATCTAGTTATCGTCAGAGTAGGCATCCATGAAACTTAATTATTCATGACCGGACATAGAGTCTACCAATAGATAGATTCTTGGAAGCAGGAAACTTTCTTTTAGATGTGCTTTATTGATGTTGGTAAAGTCAATGCATATTCTCTATTTTTCACTACTTTTCTTGACAAGGACCATGTTAGAATGCCAATTCGAATATTGAACCTCCCTGATGAACCCGGTATCAAGTAGTTTTTAATTTCCTCATGGATAGTGATCAGTTTCTCAACAGAGTGATTTCTTTACTTCCATTGGATAGGTTTATGATTGGGATTTAGGCCTAATTTGTGGATCATTACTCTGGTCGGTATTCTGAGTATATCCACAGGCATTCAAGCAAATACGTCAAATTCTGTCGGAGAAAGCCTATCAGCTAGTCTCTAAGGGGTTTGGGCAAGGAGCTTCCAATTTGCACCCACTTTTCGGGATCATTAGGATTCAAGAAAACTCAATCTATGGACTCGCTAGATTGGACTTGCTGTAAGGTGATCTCGTCACAGAAGTCGAGGTCTTCAACTAGTTAGACGGGAGACACCTGAGTGACCTGAGATAGGTAGCATGTCCGCCTGGCATTTGGTAGCCAAGCACCTCCCCTATGCAATACAAGTAGGAAACTTCATTTTTAAATAAGGAATCGAGGTCATTACTACGAAAGCGGTCAGATAGGGAAGTTTGAGGATTACGTTGTGGTTTAGTACTAAGAAGGAAAGCATTTTGGAAACTATCCTCTGATAAATTTTCAATGTGACTTCCAGTTTGACCACCTTCTGGACAGGTATTGGCTCATTGTCTAACCCGTATAAGGGTCATTTAGTAAACTTTATTTGACTCTTTTTGGTCCTAATTTAAAGTAAGCATTAAGGTAAAATAAATTTTTAAAACTTCAATTATCAATAAATATCCGTTTCAATTGATAATTTATAATACTATCCGAAATGAGAGCAGATACAATTAAGGGATCAGAGTGGGGAGTAGATACATGTATCATATCTTTATTACTAAAACTAATGTCATTATCCTTAACTCCTACCATCAACTTTTTTATTTACAATGATTGACTCCAAGCTATCTGGGGTGTTGTGTTTTACTGGTCGAGTAGTTACTATACTAACGACCCCAGTTGCGACTTAATTCCTTGGCTACTGGGTCCCATCCCCGTCTGCTCCACCGGAGGCTTGTCCAGGTCTTTACAGGAATTGGGTTAAGTGTTCCTTTCTAATTAGGTCTTCAATTTCTTTATGTAATATCTGGCAATCTTCCATACTTGACCTGTGGCTTTATGATGCAAGCAATATTATGATTGGCCTCCACCATCTAGGTTTTTTAGTACCTTCGGTCACTTTATGAATTTTTTATCTTTGATCTATATCAGGATATTGGTACAAGTGTCGTTTAAGGCAGTCAAGTTCTAGGGTCTATACTCCATTCGAACGCTTGATTTAGTTCGAGAATGTTTCCTGTGGACTCCAGCGTTGGCGTTATCACTGTTCCTTCTTTTTCAACCCGTTAGTCCCTGATGGAAGTCCTCTATATGCTTTGGCTTTTTTGCTTCATTGACATCTTCAACTGTTATATAAACTCGAGTAATAGCCTCGACCTTTCGAAATGTCTGAGGATCTTTATGGACTAAGTGTTTGAAAAAGCTACCCACCTCCAAAGTCGATATGAAGACATTGAGCTTAACCTCATCCGTGAGCTTGGGTATTTGGCGAGCCTCAGTCGTGAACCGAGACAGGTCGCCCTTCATATCCTCATTGAGTCCTTGCTTAATAGGGGTAAGGTGCCATAGCTATTTCTCCTCTTTTCGATTGGAGGCAAATTGGGAGAGGAAGTGGTCAGCCAGCTCACGAAACAATTGGATCGAATTCAGTGGTTATCGGTAAAACAAAATCAGGCCATCACCCTTGAGAGTCAAGGGGAAGCACTAGCACATTATTGCCTCGTCAGGCCCTAGAAACACAAGAGCATACGGAAGTGGTCCAGATGATCTATGAAATCGACAATTTCATCGTAAGTATTCAGGACTGGCATCTTAAACTTATGAGGGAGCAAGCTTGTTTTGATCTCCATTGTAATTAGACATTTTCACAAGTCCGCCTAGTGTCCTTTGGCATTCCCTTCAAACATGTGCTATCAAATTTTTTTCACTTTATTCTCCACTTGAGGATCAACAAAGTCCTCAACTCTATATGGTCATTCCTTTGGTACAATTCAAGTGGCTACTTCTACTTGCTGGTTGAATATTATAGGAGGCCCCCTCCTACTCTGAATGCTTATGGTTGTCACAGGAGTGACAAGAATTTTGCTACTCCGAGCTCTCATCCTACGATTTGGGACCCAGCTGGCCCTCTAAACGTAATTGACCACTATCGCTTGAGGCCACCATAGCCCGGTCGCCCGGCTGGTGAGTTCTCCTAGTTGAACGCTTCCTTATATGACTCCTTTTTGAAGTCATAGTGTGGGCTGTCGAAGTAAGAGTCCCTAGCCTCTAATGATCCTTCTAAGAATAGAAGGTTTGGAGCATTTCGGATATATTGTCCATCTGAGCATTAATTTCATGCATGAAGAGTGCCTGCTGGTTCTCTCCATGGATACCCACAGGGATGTCATTGTCAGGGGCGATGATCTCCCAGTCAGGGGCACTCGTATGAGTCCTAGTGTTAATCATTTTTGCTTTAGTAGTGGTAAATGGCTTTTTGATCATTTCCTACGGACGACGTCAATAATGCATCCTGAGTTTAGATTATTATACGGATTAAAGAGTTCAGAATCAGATCCTTACGTTGGGTTGATCTGATATTAGTCCGATCTTAGTATTCTTGAATTTGGAGCTTGCGTAGCACAATAAATAAATAAGAGGTCAAATGATAGACAAAACTTATTCATCGATATATCTTCCAACGCTTTAAGTAAATAACTTTTCTATGAAAAAAAAATGAGATGATGCTTGATGAACGTGTTAATGCACGTGTGATAAATTTAAGAATAAGGAATGTCTTTTACGGAGAGAGATGTGCTTATGAGAAAAGTGTCTTTTTCCTTTTTTGATGCCTTGCCACTCTAGTATTTTTTTTCCCATCTTCTTACTAAGTGAGGAATTATTTATAGAGTTGAAAAGTGATTAAGTCGTCCTTATTCACTAAAAATCATCCACAAAACTGTTTGGGTAGGACGAAGTGGTTGGCTATGTTGTTTTGACCAGTTATAGAGTTTTATTTGCACTGGAAAAGTCAAGTGAGCCGCTGAAATTGGGTTGTCAAATCCATTGGTCTATTTAGACAGTTTAAATCATCTGGACATGCTAAGCTGTCGCCTAATTCCACGTAAATCAATTATACTAATGGGCTCTTAGATTAAGCCAGACTGAACCGATCAAATTGATATTTTCTTATATCTTGTTTATAAAAGCGAACATTTATTTGGTTTGTAAGAAAATTTATAATAAAAATATATTTTTATCAAAATATTATTTTTATATAATTTTTCATCAACACCCAAACAAATAAAGTAAATAAATTTTTTAAATTTTTTTTGATTTTTTACTTTTATTATTTTTTTCCTCTAAATCTTTCTCTAACCAAACAGATTTACATTTTGAAAATGCTTAATTTTAACAGCCAAAAAAAAAAATAAAACCCAACCACTGACATGCATGATTTAAGAAAATGATAACATTAGGAAAAACCCAATAGATATTTTTGAGTAATATAACAATAATATTTTATCAATTTATCTATATTAATTAAATTATATAGAAATAAATAAATGAATACGACAAACCATCTCACCTAAACAAAATAACTGAAACCAGACAAATTGCCCTTTCAACTAAGTAAACTATGAAGGCATCAAACATTCATTTCATACACAATTGGTATTGTTCAAACTGTTAAACAACGTAGTACAGACAGAAGATGAATCAATCAAAGATATTCACTAACTTATTCAATGGGTCTCCATCCAACCCTCTATCTCTTCACACTATCAACTCAAACCAGACGAAGAAGAAAAAACTATAAGAAAATGGTCACGATGAACTCTCCCAAGAAACCAGAAAAGAAATTAGTATCCTATCATCGCCGGCTGCTCATTGAAGATGCAGGATAACACTATTCGGACACGAACACTTACAGTATATCACGCAGATTGTCGTAATGTCTCACTCAAATGCCAAGATCTAAGTTTTTGTTTTCTTTTTTTGTTATTTTCCCTTCCTTCCAATATAAATCTCTGACCATTAACACACACACAAATATGAAAAATAAAATAAAACAATAACTGCTATTGCTGAGTTTTTGTAGACTTCAAACAGAGATCGATAACCTTGTGAGGTGAGATGTATTGACCGAGGGACCGTGTATGAATTTAGAGTCGTGATCAGTTTAACTCAACGTACTTTACTCTATAACGTACATTTTGATATTTGGAAAGCACATCTTCTAAGTAGCGATACCTGCAAAAAATCAACGACGAGTTTATGAGTACTAATTACTAAAAGGCAGCGACTTTCCACATTGACAAGGTACAAGTCCTTATCAAATTGCACGGCCAAATTCCAACACACATTCAAACCAAAAAAGTTAGTGACAGAAAAGATCTAGATCTATGCCATTCTTATGATGAGACTTGGAAGAAGCATAACTTTCACTATTGTTATAGTTGATGGTAACATTAAATGAAATATTGATTGATAGATATGTGTATGGGTCCCCCTGATACTCCAACAAATTTGTAACCAGTCACTGTAATGGCAACATACGCAATATATCACTAATATACTTGATATTTTTTTGATATCGGCAAATATTTCCTATCAAACATTGATTTGCCAAAAAAATTTGCATCAATATGTCCTATATAGATACATGTTGCCACATATAGTAGATATCAATATAATTGTCACCCAAACCAACATTTTCATCCATGGATTGTAACACTTATCAAAGAAGTTTTTCAAAGTACAAATCTCTTTTCAAGCCTTTGTAATGCTACCTCTTATAAACCTCTTACAACCTTTTGCCAAAGCTCTATCAATACCGATATAGTTGTGACTGATATAAATATTTTTATACATGGACAATAACCCTTGTCAAAAGGTCTTTCTAAGTAAGAATCTCTTTTCAAGCTTTGTAAACCCTCTCTTACAGACTCCTAACAACCTCTTGCCAAAAACTCTGCCGATATTGATATGGTTGAGCAATACCAATACCAATACTAATATTTTGAAAATCAACTATAACCGTTATAAAAAGTTTTTTTCTAGGTAATAGTCCCTTTTCAAGCTTGAAAACACTATCTATTATAAACCTCTGGCCAAACGCTCTACCGACACCAATATGGTTGTAATCAATGCCAATATTCCTCTATGAACTATAATATTTGTCAAAGAAAGGTTTTTAAAGGTACTAATCTCTTTTCAAGCTCTTGTAAACTCTACTTGTTGTAATCCTCTTGCCAAAATCTCCACCGATACCGATATTGGCAAATACCCATTCCAAAATCAATATTTCCATACATGGATTTTAACCATTGTCAAAAGGTTTTTCAGGATAAGAATCTAGTTCTTGTAAATTTTACCTCTTATAAACCTCTTACAAACTCTTGCCAAAAGCTCATGTAAGTCAATTTTAGGCCACCATTCAACACAAGTAAACAGCTCCATGTTGTGAAATTTCTTTGCGTAAGAACAAGAAAATGCTTCTTTTTTTTATTTGTTAAGGCGTAGTTTTCAGCACAAGTAAACACGTCATGGCCTAACTTTTGAAAACTTTTCTGCTATAGAATCTTAAACTAGGCTAAACAAAATTTATGTCATATAGGCCTTTGGCTTCTTAAGAGGTTTACAGGAGGTTTGAGAAGCTTTGGGCTGAAGCTCTAGATTAGAGCTTCTCAGAACAGCTTATTCAAGAAGCTCAAAGGGCAACCCAATCCATGAGGCTATCACATCATGACACCTGAAAAGAGCCGGTTGAATGCAAAACACCTAATTCAAGAATTTGAAACTAGAAATTATAAGAATCTTCTATCTAACCATATTTTATTTTATCAATACATAACACTCTATAAAAAGCTCTACTCAAATAGCACTAACAACATCTTAAAGTTTTAAGTAAAAGTACATACTTTATTGGATTATGGCCTAGTCAAAGTACAGATGCAAATTTAAGTATACAACATAAGTTCACATGAATGATCAAAAATCATGAGGTACAACCTTAGGGCATAGAAATCTATATAAGCCAGTGACCACATAAGCGTTGGATGGATGTTATGGAGCATATCGGTACTGGTTACAACTATATCTGAAAATAAGTGCCAGACACTTTTTTTTTTATAAAGCTGAACAAAATGAAATGGAGAAATGTAGGCCAATATATTAGTCTATTGGGTGTATCATACAAAGTTTAAAATATCAACCAATATCACTAAGTATCACTAAGATGGCGCCATATTGCGATTTCATTGGGGTATCAGGAAACATAGGTACCAAGAGGTCCAATACTAATATATATCAGTTGATATTTTATTCCATGCATAAAACCATATATAGAGGCTCTGAGTACTAGAAAAAATGCATAAAAACAAAGTAGTTTGATCTATTATTACTTATAATGCCTTGAGCACCAGAAGAATGTTGCTGGAAATTGAATAGAAGCAGCTTTGAGAGCTATTGGCACCAATAAGTTTAAAGCTATAGGCCGCCAACTACTGATACCATGAAACAATCCTCTCCTATCCATAGTCTCTCAAGAAAACCGATGGCACCAAGATCATGTTGTCAAACTTTGTCCTACATTCCATATCACGTTTTGTGCATTGCTCACACAGATTAACATAAGAAATACATATGTCATACTGAATCTAAATGACCAGTTTTAACTCCCAAAGAAACATTTGAAGCACTGTATTTATAGTTGCCAAGGAACAAATCATCCTAAAAGCTTAAACTATTAGGTGAAGGTTTAATGATGGTTCTACGTAAACACCCCTTGGGTTTGAAGTATGAGCTAAGCACAAGCTCACCTTTATGATGCAATGAATTACAATTTTGGGAAATTGTGATTTACAAGGACTAAGAAATCTAGACCAGTTTGATTAAAGAGGATCTTTGTCAAGGAACCAATTACCTTCAAGGCTTAACCTATTAGGTGAAAGCTTTAATTTATTCTTTAACAATATTTAACTTTAAGGAGGGATGGCAGCATTAGTTTACTCCATATAGTGTTTCTGACCCAAAGCACAGGTAAAGAAGGGAAAAAGATGGAAAAGAAGGTGACCATACATTCAGTTATTACACTTCAAGAATGATGTACATTATCTTGGTTTTACTATAACACCTCGGTATTCCATTTTGGGTTAATTGAATGTATAATTAATAATGATCATAAATTAAGGAATTTAATGCGTAGATGACATTTTTTCGGAGCCAATGATTAGTATTTGGGCTAGGACTAACACTTCGATGAACTTGGACGGGTTGGCTTCGAGATGGTAATCAAAGGGTATTTTGATAATTTCTTCGGTAACAGCATACTTAATTTTCAATTATTAAATTTATTGATTAGAATAAGTTATGATTGTGTTGAATACATTTTGTGTGATGTAAAATAGTAAAATTGATTAATTAAGGTGATATTATAATAGTGGTTCGGCCAAAAACCCTAATGTTCCCCCTTGGAAATCTAACTCTAGTTCCTCCTAAACCTAACGGCGCGCCCCTCCTTGTCTTGCTTTCTTGGACCGCCTCCATCACCTATTATAAGTCTAATTAATTAAGTAGATAAATATAAAATTAAGAGGAGAAAATTAGTAAAAAACCTAGCCATGCCCCTCCCCACTTTGAAACCCTTATTCTCTCTTTATAACTTAGCTGCATTCTCCCTTGCTCAATTATTATTTTTGAGAGCTTGTAAGCAGCAGCCTTGAGGGGAGAGTCCCCATTTGAATTTTTGAGAGAGAAGAAAAGAAGAGAGGAACTTAAGTCTTGAAACCCTGATAAGTTCTTGTCTCTTTCCCTTGTTCTTGGTGTGCTGTCACTTTGAGAGTGGAGAAAAGAGAGGCCATCCGTGCTTAAGTAATCTTTAGAAGACTGCAAATTGAGACAAGTGAAGCATCAACTTTCTTTGAAATCTCCTATATTTTCTTGTTCTATTCATTTTAAATCCTTTCGTGTTAAAGATCAAAGTTTTCATAAAAATCATAGAATAACAGAAGTGTAGAAGATGTATGCTTAATTTAATGAAGTTTCGTAACATTTACCTCAATTTTTAGAGCAGCATTTGGCTAATGTTCGAGCAAGCGCTTGAACACTACTCACAAATTTGTCCATCATTTAAATTCAGTTCAAATGTTACTGTGATGATGGCCAGATCTGTATACAAATGTTGCTCTTGTTGTAGATCTGCAATTTTGATAATATTTATACATGCTGTAGATTTGTAAATAGACAGTATGATGATAGAAGTACCTTAAAGGCTTTATTGATTAATTGTATTATATAAATCTAGTAATTTATGAACTGTTTAACTCGGTGTTTGATTAGTGTGAGAGCCACGTTCAAATGCTAGAACCTTGCTCAAAGTAGATTTGTAGATTTACGAGTGTAGGCGATTGATTTCATCAATACACTTCAGTGTGTATATCATAGACAGACCAAATAACATATATGAGTGATTTCATAGAACTGGGCCTTATTTTACAAAGGATTTAAGTCAATGCGTAAGAGACCGTGTTTAAACGCTGAGCATGTTTCGGGACAATTTCGAAAGTCTCATAGATTCTGAGTTGTCGTAATATAATTAGGAATTATTTTATTTATTTACTGGCCTTAGCAATAGAGATAGTGGCTTAGAAAGTCTATGTGATGTTTTAGTGAACTCTAAAGCCTAGCGTCAGAGTAATGTTTGAGCTCATATTTGAATGCTAGAGGATTAAAACTGGGAGTTTGATCCAGATTTTAGGCATGAGACACAGGATGAGGAATTCCAGTTTTAAGTGTAGAGGATTGTAGTAGATCTAGTGAGAGTGTCACATGTCAGACACATAGTGTACTTAGAAGATTTCTCTAATCCCTTTTTTTTGGGGGGGAATGTCTTTGCATTGCCTTTGATCATGTGCATATGTTATGGTGGGATAAAAGAAATTGTATGACAACGCTATAATTTCAAGGAATATATAACCTATGAAACTTTAGTATAGTCTATAGTCTTTTAATATTTATTCCATATCCCAGTGGATTGAGGTTTATTATTTTCACGGAGGAATACTTATGATTATGAGACCATCATAATGTGTGGTGCGGAGGGATATCATGGCGAGGGGTACTGGATTTAACATATTAAGATTAGAATTCCTATGCCATGGGTTGGTAGAGGGAATTCGGGATTCATTCCCACGCTATGAGCTGGTAGAGACAAGTCGAGATTCATTCATACTCCACGAGTTGGCAAAGAGAGAATTCGAGATTAGTTCCTACACCATGGATTGGAATTCTATGATGAGCACGTGATTGAGACAGTTGCACACCCATGTCAGTCATAAAGTCTCAAGAGACCATTATTTGGTCGTATGTC
The DNA here is from genome assembly GCA_033239525.1 of Nepenthes gracilis. Lineage (NCBI taxonomy): Eukaryota > Viridiplantae > Streptophyta > Magnoliopsida > Caryophyllales > Nepenthaceae > Nepenthes > Nepenthes gracilis. Next base: position 5,352,205 of record BSYO01000006.1, read on the forward strand.
AAACTTGTGAGTGCAAGTACCTTATGATACTCACCCAACCAATGGGACAGATAATACTTGGCATTTGATACACAGTAATTGAATAAGATTTGAGTAAATTATTGTAATATATTGGTGTCATAGAGACCTCAATTAGGATGGATTCGGTGGAACCCATGCTATTATTGGAATTTAGATTCTATGAAATCCTTGTAATCTTTGTAATGTTCGAGTTTGGTGAAACTGATTTATTAATGAATCTTGTATTCATTATTGAGTCATGCTATGACTCGTTATAGGGTCTCAAGTAGTGTTATTGTTGAGCAAATATATTTGCTTATTGTCATTTCTTACATGTTGATATTAACTAACCGTAAATATTTCTTGTTATGATTATATTATTGATTATTTATCACTTCTTGAGCCATTTGCTCACTCATTGTATTTTATTAACTCTAGATTAGAGCAAAACTTATAGCACTAGCCCAAGATCACACTTTTCCTGCAGTCCTTTTAGGTTGAGAAGATTTGGGAGTCTAGGCTGCATTTTTTTTTCAAGATGGAGAGTTATTTACTTTATTAGACATCATTGATGCATATTAATATTTTTGAGGTTGCGTCCTTTTGGTTTTGATTATGTTTTGGGCATTAGTACCCCAGAGTTTGCGACAACGTCAAATACTTTTAATTGATATTTTAATTTATGAGGTTTTTACTTATATGATGATGAGATATTTGGAGATTCGACGTGCGCAGTCTAGGCCACAACTGTTGACATTACACTCTAAAGCCTTGATCTTTTCAAAACACCGGACAACAAAATTTTTAAGTGACTATGAAGTCCAACCATAGCTTTAATATCTTCACAACAAATGAAACATTTTCGATGCAATCAAGGTTTTCCTCTCTTTTATTTACGTGCCATAGTGTAATTGAGGCTTTAAAGGAATCACAAAAGTCATGTACATGCAAACAGATGAAGAAAGCTTCTGAAAATGTCTCAAACTCACCATGAAATTTGCGGTGAAGAATAACATTTTTTTTTCAAAGAAAAGTTTTTGAGTGCTGATTAATAGAGTTACAAAATTAGCATAAATGGAAGACAATCCATCAAGAACACTCAAAAAGTCGAAGAAAAAGGATTACCTCTATTTTGTTGTCGATTTGTAACACCATAGCTTCCAATATAATCCTCTGAAGTTTTAGAAACAACATCTAAATCTGCATTACCAAGTTCAAAACCAAATGAACCAGAGCCTTCTAGCTCAGGAGTTCGCCAAGCTGAATCACCATAAGCCGAACCACCATAATATAGGTCCCCATACGATATGTCCAAACCATCCGTTGATGGATCAAACAACAATGCTGTGGCTGCTGCATTAGTACCACCATTTCTACCGAAAGTGCCACCTCCTAGCCCATAGTTGCTATTTCCAAAACCATTGTCTGGGAATCCAGGAGCACTTCCTCCACCTTGAGATGCACTGAGAGGCAAACTCAAATTCGCTCCACTATTTCCGAATGAGACCCCGAAGTTTCCACCTCCAGTGCCCAAGAAAGCACTGGCACTCGAGGGGTCTGCAGCATTGTTAAAAGACCCACTTCCCCAGACAACATTCCGAGGTGTTGAGCTATACAGAGAATTGCTTCTTGTGTTACTGGCGTTATACCCAATAGGAGTCTTGTATCTGTTCGAGTTGCTGCCACCATGATAAGGACTCATAAGACGTCCATGATTAGGACTGTCAATGAAAGTTGAGTTTCCTCCATAGTTAGCATTCAACCTTGGATCCATGTTCATGCCCATTCCATACTCGGAAATGGAAAATGGCAGAAACCCACTTCGACCATTAGAAACTGGATTGAATCTACCTTGCCCGGCAGCAGAGCTGATATTGTAAGCCAGATCGTAACTGTTGATGATGTTGTTAGGTCTACTAAAGCCGTAACCATTTCCAGCTAACAGGCTTCGAGTGGGGCCTGGGAGAGCTCTTTTTGGGACTGCCCGTTTCACCTCGACCATCTTTCCGTTCAATTCATGAAATGTCTTGTGCAACACCCTGTCCACAGCATCCTCTGAGTCGTAAGTAATGAATCCAAAGCCCCTCGGCCTTTGAGTGTTATGGTCATACATTACCACCACATCTGTAATTGTACCAAATTGATCAAAGTAGTTCTTAAAATCGCTCTCTGTGACTGTGGAAGCTAAACCTCCTACAAAAATCTTTTTTGTTCGACCAAGACCAGGAGATCCTTGAATGCCAATATTGTTTCTGTTAAGGATATGTTGATCTTCCCTTGGGACAGCCTTCTTTGCTTCAACCTGGCAATCCCACAACGCAAAATGGGTCAAATGTCAATCATCACATTTTACAGTGGTTTCATGTCACTGAAAACAACTTCTTGCATAATACAAGATAAGGACGAGTTTAATAGATCCAAAAGTGATTGGATGCTCCCTTGGCTTCGCAGATAGTGGGAGCTTGTTCAGCTACCCTTTTCACAAACCCCATCAGGAAACCAAAGCTCAAAATCAAAATTGATGGAACAACCGAATCCAATGCACTATAAAATTTTGAATTAGAATTGGAGAAAGATCATTAGCTAAGGCATAATTCTGCACAGAAGGGAAGATACAATGTTCTACGCGCAATTGAACCGAATCAGAATTACATCTGCAATGATCTAGCTACCAACAATCACAATCAAATTACTCACCATTCGACCATCGATCATGTGTTTATCCATAACAACTCTCTCTGCAACTGCAGGGTCTGAAAAGGCCACAAAACCGAAGCCCCGGGCACGGCCGGTTAATCGATCCCGCATGATCATTGCGTCCATCACTTCCCCATATTGTCCGAAATATTCCTTCAGCCGATTTTCATCGGTATCCCATGAAATCCCGCCAACGAAAAGTTTGCCAAGATCTGATTCCATTTTTCTCTGCAAGTCAACATTGAATCATCACAAATTTCATTTCCAAACAATAATAAAGAATTCATCATCATGCAATGACCAAGTCGATCTAAAAGCATTTCTATTAGAACTCCACATCTCATTAAACACTGTTTATATATATGAGAACCAATCAGAAATACCATAAATAATTGATTAGAGATAAGAACAAGCCATTAAGATTCAATCGCCCGCCAAGCAACAAACCTATCTAGTAGATCTAACTGCAGCTAAAGCCACTGAATTACGAAAAATTTACCTATTTTGACAAAATTAAACAGAACCCAGTTCTGATCAAAACAAGGTCGGTATTGCCAAATTCAATCTAGGAGCATCGGATCCTAAATTCATCAATCTAGCCCTCCAGACAACCCAAGAGATAGCAATAGAAAACCCAAAAAGCCAATAGAGGAAGACGTGAGAACGAAGGCTCGGAGAAACGCAACGTTTGAATGGAACCCAGATGCAAAAACTACGATCTAACGACGCAAATGATAAGAAGAGGAGAGGATGCGGTCATCCTCTACAAGTCTCTATCGCTTTCCTTCTCTCTTCTTTTCTCTTTCTTGGTTATTCCACCCCTAAAAATTGAAAAGAAATGAAAAAATTCTAGCTCCGAGGGAATGAAGAGAATTCATAAATAGGCCAGACAGAGGAGAGATGAGATTGCCAATCCCTTGGCGTGCAAAAGAATATTTGGCCGAGCTGAAGATAGGCGATGTACACTGCAGCTGATGATTTTAAATTGTTCTTCAAAATTTCCTATTTAATAAACAAAATGGGTTCACAGAAAAGGAAAGGCTTTAAAACATTATCATTTTTTATTGTTTATTTTTATGATATTGATTTTATTTTATATCAAAATAAGCCAAACCAATTTTATTTTGAATAATATAGTACAATGAACATAATATTGAAAATTTTAGAAGTATAAAAAAATAAAAATTAGTTTCATTAAAATAAATCTCTTTCTAAATAAATGTGATCAGATCATATAAAATATATTCTCTTATTTTCATGTATTTTATGTACGATGTCTGACTTACTAAATGTATAAGATTTGCTTATCTGTTTACTCTCTAACACTCAAAATAAAATATCATCATCCAAACTAAAACGAGAGTAGATGGATGAGAGGGGAAAGACTATTCCAAAACATACTCTTGCCTTAGGACATTTTTGAATAGTGTAGGTTATCTTGTGGATAAGTGTGGCAATTGGACCCAAGTCACCCAATTTGTTCCGAATCGACCACCTGAAAACTCATACCATAAATGATCATATATATCACAAATAAAGTATTCATAACAAATATTAAGTCCAATAAAATGTGAGATTATATAAATATCTATAATATCAAAAAATTTTAAAAATATAATTCGGATAAAATATCTAAGAACTAATAAAGTAATAAAAAAATCTGACGATATTTAATCACCAAACTTCTAAATTCCAAGGTCGTTTCTATCTAAAATCTTAATTGTAAATGTATAATCTCATTTAACTCATTATTGACCTCCTCTACTTTAAGTTAAGAAAATATAATGATAAGATAAATATTTAATCGGTAAATATAATAAATAATATCTAAATACAATATAATATCTTAGATAATAATATCAAATATATATATATAATTAATAGCATTCGATAAATTAATAATTATTTGAGATTTAAAGTTATATTATAACTATAATTTAAAAGCTATAACATAACTAAATATAGAAAATGCAACTAAATTTTCATCAAATTTGAATATTAATGAAAATGTAGGTTTCATTGAACATATCTTAATGAAGGTTCTAACTATATAAGATATCTCAACAACCTCTTAAGATCTTATATGTCATTATGAACTAATGACTACGTGTCTGCCTTCAATAGCTATGTAAAATTCATGATGTACTAGTACTTGTATATTTGACAAATGACCAACTATATGGTCTCATAATATTTTACTATATGTAATATACGAGTGTCAAACTAAATCCGAACGAACAATATTCACGTTATCCTCTTAAAATAAAATTAGATATACCACATATATATTCCCATTGTTTAATCAAAATCAACACTCAAAAGGGTACTAAATACTTAAATAATATAACAATTTGGTTCCAATACCTCAAAAATCAAGATCATGTTCTGTTAATGAAGAATTATGCTACACATGTGGTAATATGGCCAACAATTTGATTGGTATAAACACATTTTAAAAATATTACAACAATGGGCTCGAAAATAGAAGAAAATTAGAAAATCCTAATTACATATTATCGATGAAAAATTAACAAAACATAATCTCGATATTTCTAAGAAGTCAACATATTTAACCTTTTCATGAAATTAATCAAATTTTGTCTTTAATTAATAATTAAGTAATTATTTTTAATAATGATCTCCACAAGTTAAATGTTCAATAAAGTCGAATCAAAATATTAGAATGTTACAATCCTTCTCTCTTAAAAAAATTTTATTCTCAAAATACATACCTTATACCTCGAACAAATATAGATATATATTTGTTTGTGTTGGAAGATGGGTTGTTCCTTGAAAGATGGGTCCTATCAAGTACGGTTAAAACATCTATTTCATTCTAAAGCACGTGTCATTCTTCCATGGCAAACTCTTCAAGAGTATCGCACTATAAATCTCAAACTACAGGTCATAATTTTTTTGCCTGTGTTGGACCACCTGTAAACAGTTTTAAATCAAGTTGGTTTTATCCGTGTTCTCTTGTATGATGTCAAGTCTTATAATCTACTGATCTTCAATAACCTGTCAGCTAATTAGTGGCCAATACTGCCTCTCGTTTCACAAGAACTTAAACCCAATCTCTCAAAGTAAGATATTTTACATATTTTAAAGACCAAAATCTAGAAACCTCAAATCTACAATATTATTCTAGGATAATTAGTGATTTGACATATTAATCAATATATCTATAATTAATCATTTGATTAAAAATACAATTCAAAAGGATCATAAAAGATAAGAAATTACTTAATTTCACTCATGCTATGATTTATTATGTATGCTCCACAATCACATTTTAGTACCTTTAATAAATTTAAAATAATTTCATAATTATGGTTAATTTACACCACTAGCACTATAATTCATCATTATTTTACATATATATTTTTTTTTTACTGTACTTTATCCTTTTTTGCCAAAAACCCTTAAGCAATTTTTTTCCCATCATAACATATGGAGGTTGAATATCCAAAGAAGGAATTAAACTACTTATCACAGTACCTAGATTATACATCGTAAAATTTTCCAATATAAGATATAATCCAAAAGTGCCCTAAATATAATATTAAACAATTTAGTAATTTTAATAATATTTACTTGGTCATATTGTTTGCAAGACTCAAGTCACCGGTTGCTATACTGGTCTCCTCGGCTAATATTCAACTCACAGTCCTAAATCTTTTCCAACAGTTCATTGAATTCCTTATTATTGTAGTTTAAATTCCTCCATGAAAAATAGTAATTTTCAAGAATTGATTTTCCTTCTTACCTAATATTGAAACCAAAATTCTATGGCAATAATAATTCCAACTAACTCCATAGAATGAGTCAGTTATTAGGTTTATTCAATCTTAACTGTCTAATTCATAAAGTAGATCATCGAGATGATAATAAAAAATAAACTAATAATTTCTCTAAGACAATAACAATTTCAGAAACTAATAAATTCCTCCATAAAAATAATAATTTTCAAGAATTGATTTCCTTCTTACCTAAAATTGAAGCCAAAACTCCATGGCAATTCCAACTGACTCCATAGAATGAGTCAGTTGCTAGGTTTATTTATCCTTAACTGTCTAGTTTATAAAATGAATCCTCAAAATAATAATAAAAAATAACCTAACAATTTTTCGTACAGAGCGTCACTAAATTCTTTCAAATAGTCAGTAATAATTTTCATGACCTAAGAAATTTCAAATATTCTCTTATGTTGCGGTCTATCCAAATCAATAATTTTCCAAATATAATGATTTAGAAGCACCATTTCCTCATCATTTAAACATTAAATTATCAAATAAGTACACATCTCAAAATTTAGAAAATCAATTCTCAAATACTCCCACACTAAAGTACGCTTAGAGTAAGTCCAAATGTTATCGATGGCCTCCTTAACACAATGATCAAAATTCATTTTGTATGCCGAATCTATCGGCCCAAGAATATCTTCTAAACATTATACTCGTTTATTTTAAATAGCTCTAAAATATTACTATTCTAGATTTGCAACTTATGATACTTTGACCATACATCAATATTTATTATATTTGATTTCCTTAAGCTCATAAATCGTCACGAAGCCCTTGGACGGTAGGAAGGCCCGATCGTCCTTCTCTGGGATACGAAAGACGATCTCCCGTTGAATGTTAAACTCCACATAGAGGACCTTCACATCGGTTTCTCTTAGAACGGACGCAATATCAGCAATAAAAGACATGGTAAGGCCTAGGGTTTTGCGTTTCTTCTCCAAAAAACGGGGCAATGAAGACGAAGAGGCAAAGATGGCGCAAGGAATTCAAAACGAGGCAATCTAGCGGTTTGAAAACTCACATGGGCCCCACACCGTCTCAAAAATCTGCGCCATCATTATCGCCGTGTGTCACTTCCCTAGAAGGCCGCTGTCGTATCAAGTGCTCCGGCTCATTAAATGCTAGGATCTCTAACGTACCACGTGAAGACACGTGGCTTGCTTTTCTGACACGCTGGCTGAAGACTAACGTTTCCTTCCCCTAGTTGTCCGGAAGCTTGCTAGAAACGGTCAACGAAGCTGGTCAACATTTTGAAAGCCTCTTAAGACACCTCTTTAGATGGGTAACAACTTTTCCAGCAGAAACAAGCATGTCCCATCATAAACATACTGGAGGCCGGAGTCCGGACCACCGACATGGGAGGCTAGTGATGGGTAGGCCCACGATTGACAGGCTCAATAAGAAAGCGGCCCAAAATCCAGAAAGGCCCAAAGCACATTAGACGGTCAATGCGTTAAGCGTTGACCGCCCGGTGAACAACAAGCGGCCAACAGCAAGCCGGTCAACGCTTCTGTTGATCGGAAGTACTGTAGCAGCAGGCCCAAAAGGCGGTAAATCTGGTGCAAGCCAGGCCCAATTTGACAGGTGATCTCGTACACAAAAAGCAACGATCCTTTTCATGATTACACGCTTTCCTAAAAGTTGATCTTCTCCAAAAAGGCAGCAATGAATTCGGCGCCAACGTTGGAGTCAAACGGTCACAAGAGCATGAAAGATATCAGATAATGTGGATATCCGTTGCACTGTTCAGAAGAAAAAGGATCCATCAAATCACGCCAATCAGACCCACCAACTCAGAGAAGGCCGACATTGTCAGGCAAAAGATCACGCTACCCTAACCAAGGAAGGTGGCTCTCCTACCATCTATATAAGCTCAGAGTCTCTACTCTGGAAGAGAGACTCTGGAATATGTTCTCTAACTCACCTTCAAGAGAACACACGAGAACACGCTTTCTGAGACAAAAAAAAAGACTTCCTGACACTGTCTAAGTCTCAAAACGCCTACAGAGCTTAAGGAAAACTCTTCTTCTCCCTCTCTGTAAAGTGTTCACCTTCAACCCCACTAAACGTCCAGATCGCAAGGTCCCCTTCGACTCTCTGATAACCGTTCTCAAAATCTTCTACGCTTTCAAGACGCTGTTTCCACTAGCTTTCTGTGAGTAGCAAGCTAGAACCCACATTCTCAATGGGCCATAGGGTTACCTCTGCTTCTACAGGTCAGTACTCCCGAGAAACCTATTCTCTCTCTCTCTCTACTAATCAATTCACCTTCATCAGTTCGAAGGCTTTTTACTTACTTGAGCGTAGGAGTATTTTCGATGGGACAACCTCCCGCCGACACCTGACCTCTCGCAGTCCTGGTGCAAGAAAGGGCTGGATCGATTTAATCCCTTCGAACGTGGACACTCAAGTCGAAAAAGCCTTCGAATTAAGGAAGGTGAACTGATAAGTAGAGAGAGAGAATAGGTTTATCGGGAGTGCTGGCCCGTAGAAGCAGAGGTGACCCTGTGGCCCATTAAGAATGTGGGTTTCAACTTACTACTCATAGAAAGCTAGTGGAAACAACGTCTTGAGAGTGTGGAAGCTTTTGAGAACGGTTCCGGAGAGAGCCGGAGGACCTCGCGATCCGACGTTTAGTGGGTCAAGGTGAATGCTTTTGTTAAGCTCTGTAGGTCTTTTGAGACTTAGATTGATCTCGAACGCTACCCTCCGAACCACCAAGGGGAGGCTAGTGATGGGTAGAGGTGGCCCAAAATCTCCAAAACACATTAGACCATCTTATATATATTCAAGTCCTTGATTATTAGATCGTCTAGCTCCCTATAGCCATAAAGGCCATGACTTTCTCCACCCATTCTAAAATAAATGTCTGGTGTGCAATATTAACACCAACGAACATGTATCCTAACTTTCTTCTCTTCAGAGATCGAGAAATAATAACTCTCATTAATTTGAGTGGACACTACTAAATTGAAGTTCATAGCCCTTGAAATAGCATTCGAGTGTGGCATAAAGCAAGAAGATCAAAAAAAAAGAGATATAACAATATATCAAATTGGTAGTTAGAACATAAAATACCTCTTTCAACAACTGGCAAAATAGTCTATACTTCAAGCTCAATAGTAATAAAAACTCCTTTAGAAACTTGTGGTGATGTTGGTTGGGCTAGACAAGTCTCTCCCTTTTTAGAGTACGACGATGCTTAGCCATATGCCAAGGCTTATCACATTTAAAATAATGTTGATGGCCTGTCTAGTCCATCGGGAGTACATTTACGGTATTTATCTACATGGTTACTCTGTAATTCCTTGCTAGATGATTGATCCTCTCACATTTAAAGTAATGTCACTTTTTGCGGACTTGGCTATCTATTGTCATTTGTTTGGTGTGAGCTAAAATGGCCCGATTCTAGAGTCTATGATGGGCAATTCCATATGTGTTCTTATTTTGTGTATTTGAATTCTAGGGGTTGGTGCAATTACCACTTGAGAATTACAGTTCAGAGTATTAATAGCTCAATCTATGAGTTGAGCCGCCAAATATAATAATCCAATAACATTAGCCATCTATGTTTGATTACTACCAGAAGTTTTGAAAAAATCTTCAGAATTCATATCCAATTGCTCTAATATCTTGCAAAATAAGGAGACTTAGAAATTTTTCTACCCTACTTTTTATGGTTTATTCATCCTTCATCGACTCAAAATACTTACTTATTTTAAGGTCTAAAATATATAACAAATTCCTAAACCTAGAATATTCAAAGATATTCTAAGTTTTTAATCACTTAGTAAATTTTAATTTTTTTTAAAATTTCTCATTTCTAAGTCCTCAAGAGTTCTCATAGAATCTTATTTCTCTGAAACTATAATTGGGACGATTCAAACTTGAATCACCTAACCCAACCCGAGTCAATTATACGAAAACTCAAATCACAATTGATCATAAATAAATCATAGATTAAATATCTATAATAAATATTAAACTCCTCAAAATATGAGATAAAATAAATATCCATGATATTAAAAACTATTGAGAATATAGTCCTGATAAAATGTTTGAAAACTAATAAAGTAATAAAGAAATCTTACAATTTCTCATCACAAAACTTATAGGCTCTGATATTGCCTATGCTTGAAATCTCAACAGCAAATAACAATAATCTCTAACTCAGTATCGATTTCCTCTATTCTGGAACCAAGAAAATATAAGGGTGAGCTAAATATTTAATAATAAAATAAAGATTAATAATAATAATAATAATAAATATATATATTAAATAATAATATCAGATATAAATAAAATTAATATAACATGTTATAAATCAATAACTATTAGAACTTAACATTATGTTGTAGCCATAACTTAAAAGTCACATACTATTATTTTAATCATCTCCTCGAATAGTATATATTACTGTGAAACAATGACTAGGTGCCCGGCTATAATGATTGAGTAAAATTTACGAGATATCAATACGCACAAGTTTGACAAACAATCAACTATGTAATTTTATAATATATTATCATCCGTAATGTATAATATTCACGTTATCTCCTTAAAGGAAACTCATAATATGCCACACATGTATTTATGTGGTCCAATCAAGATCCACATCCAAAGTAATTACAAAATACTTAAACTCAACCACATGTCAACTCCAGTACCTTTCGATAGGATATCAATCGAATAATTATGGACTATATTATGATACGCATATTCTATATTTCTTGAGACTTGATATATTCATATAATTTTCTCTACCTTAATCAAATATAGCCAAGAGAAAATTACATACATGAACTATGGTAACATAAATAAATAATTACCAATAATAATAAAAAAATTTTTGAATAACTAATTATTTGACCGACCTTTAAAATTTTATTCAATTCTTACCAATCACATTGGTATACTATTCTCATTTCTAAAATTATAAAAAATTTATTATATTTTATCGCTATAGAACTAGCTAGTAAAATTTCGATTAGTTAAATATAACCCAGAACTAATCCAATAATACCATAATACATCTACCATATTATTTACTCTTTTTAATAAATTGTCCCAAATTTTATAATTTAGAATCATCTAACTTCTTGGTACATGGACAAAGTTCACCATTACTCCCTCTAATGTCATGTTAAAAGGTCCGATTATCACGATCCTCCTTTTGAGATAAAAGGTTTATATTTATACAAGCATTGAGTATATTTAGGGGACAGTTCAATAACTGTGCCAACATTTAATTTACTTGGTGTGGTTATTATTTAATTGCTCTCTTTTTAGTACATTAATTTGTCATTTAAATCTTTAGTTAGTGTGATAATCATTCTAAATAAATAAGGTCTTTATGAGGTACAATTATAACTGAGATATGTAATGGATCTATTTAGTACCATTACTATTTAACCTCTCTCCTCTTTGCACTCATATTGAATTGTTATCTAAACATTTAATTAGTGTTATAATCATTCTTAGTAGAAAAGTCTTTATGTGGCATAATTATAAATGCGATATGCAATTGATGTCTTTAATAAATAACACAGTTTATATAATTCTCTAACAGGTGTACTTCAGTAACTGCTAACCAAGCTTGCCTGCTAATAATAGCTATATTCACTATAATCAACAGTGTTTGTTTTATTGGATTATCAGTAATAGCAATCTGTCTATTTATTAGTGGGCAGCGTTATTCATTGGCTAGTCGAATCTCTAATTGCCCCTTTTCCAATAAGTCACCATCTTGACGAAGCAATTCTTTAGATCCCATTGCGTAAGAATTCGCTTATTTTGATAAGACAATCTTCTTAACTAATTGTTTAGCAATCTCTTTGTTTGACAAAATAGCTTATAGATGATCAAAACCATTATAATAATTTAAATTTTAATATTTTAATCCAAATATATAACTTTGACGATGAACCCCTTTAGTAATTTAATAATTACTCATTTTATTTCTTTAATTTCCTCACATATTTTTTAGAACCTTTGCAATTAGGTGAAATTTCCTACTCCATGGTTCACCCACGACTTGATCAACCAGCACCAGTTCCCCCTCAAAAAAAAAAAAAAAAAAAAAAAAAGAAAAATCGATTCACTTTTCTTCCTTAATTCTACCTCTTAATTTTCGACATCTTACAATGAAGCATTCATTTCACATTGCTTAGTTATTTTATAAAAAAAAAAAAAATCACTTGTCAATCAAATTTAAAATTTTAGAACATAAAAGCCTATATGTCTCAATAATATTATTTACTACCCTCTTGATAATTTATAAAAACAATAAAAATAAATAAAAAATTATTTACGTTTAAACACTTTTTACCAACAATTTAATTGTATATAAAAAAATATAAAAGCTGATTAGATCGAATACCAATTGTATCTAATTGATAAGGTTTTCGAGCATCTATACAAGAAAGATAAGATCGAATTCTCCTTCCGACGGTCCAAATTAAGATATATTACACACTTTTTATATATATTTTTTTATATTATATACATATTATCTTAAATACCTCCCAAATAAAACTTGACCAAATATTTTTTTACATAAAATAAAGCTAATAATAAATTAAATTTTCAGATGAAAGCACAAAAAGGTTAGAAATATTTTAAATATATTTCTCCAAGGAAGATAAGTACCATAACTTTATGGGTCATTCAAAAAATATCTAGAGAAGTGGGTTTGAACTATATTATTTGCTTATTTTTTAACACTTGCTATTAAAAATTCAAAAGATTTCTAGACATATTTTTAGATTAAAGAATTTGAATCCGATGCATAAATACAAATAAAAAGTGATAAAAATGAAAAAGCTTATCGATTATGCTCCCATATTTAAGTTAGTATGGCACTAGGTAAATAAAAAATAAAAAAGATTTAAATAAATAAAAGATAACTTCTAAAAGATTAGCTCAGTACCTTTAGAAAACTTTTTAATGGAGAATATTTGTATATGAGTTAGATCGATTTAAATCTCAAAAGTTGTAAACTTAAATGATATGAGAATTATATTTTATCAAATATTATATTTTCTGACTTAAAACAGATGATACACTTTTTATGTGTAAAGAGTCTTGTATTTATGGAGACATTATATCCTATCTTGAAAATAACTTAGCTACTCCCAGGGCTAACTACTCAGAATAATTATTAACTGTAAATGCCTTTTATATATTTTGATTAAAAATATCAAGCTATTTTGATATTTTATACAGACGTCATTCTAACAATATTAACATTTGGTAGTTTGATATTTTGAGCATCTAGTTAATGACATGAGCCTCTCTTATAATTCAGCTCATACAATGTGACTTTTCACTAACAATACAGATTGCTTGATAAATTATGTCTTCTTTAATAGAATAACCTAAATAATAATCGATCTTTTAAAAGTTTATATTTTAATATTAGAATTTAAATTTTATTATTTTTTAGTAGACTTATCATTTTTATTTGAAAATAATAAGTAAAGTTATTTTCATTATTTTTAAAGCCTAATAAAATATTTTGTGAATATCTTTTAACAACTTATAAGACATTTTTTAGGTAATATAATAATCCAGAGTGGAGGGCCGATTAGATCTCGCCGTGGATAGTGATGTGACACATGTCGGCATCCTAATGAGACTGGGGACCTTTCTGTCTTTTCATGATCAACCCCACCAGGCGGCTCTCTCATTACCGTCGAAAATGACAGTCAGAATAGTTGCTGCGATTTCAAATAAAAAAATAAGAAAGTTTTCAAAACAATAATATTATCATATAACCATCTAAATACTCTTTAATTATTTATATGATCTTATATTTTATTAATTATTTTTTATTTTTTATTATATGGGCCCGTTAAATCATGTATAATGATAAATTTATTTATTATTAAATTATTAAAAACATTAATTATCAATCTTAATTATTTCATTTTAGCCCATGGTGCCACAATCTAGCTACTAGCAGTTGCCCACCTCCAGCCCGTCTCTATCAACTCTTGGCACCAAGCCACCGCCACCACCATTGACCACCACAGCTGGTCCATCTCCAAAAATTTATTAGAACTTATCCGGCAACCTTTAATCGGCTTCTACAGACCTCCCATGGATTTCGATTGTTTGCCCACCTTTAGTGGCCTCACCGGCTTTGATCACCTTTGGCGGCCATCTATCATTGCTGGCTGACCATTTGTTGTAAGAGAACGCAAGAAGCTTTGAGGAAGTCGAAGTTAAAAGAAGGCAAGGACGAAGAGTAAAAAAGGAGATCAAAAATGGCAAAAAATCTGTCGTTTCATTAATGCTATGTAGAGAGCTTTTGATTACAACTTCGCACATTGCACGAGGGAGGAGGGATGAAAATATATAATAACAATATTTCCTAAATCACAAAATATATTACCCTAAAAAATACAATATTACAAGGTGGAAACTACCTAAAATACAATACTACAAAAATAACCTAAAATACTAAAATATAAGATGCCAAAATAAAAACTACATAAAATTTACAATGTATACATAAATACAATATTACGTATTTTCTAATATGCCCCCGCAAGATGGAGCATATATGTTAATGATGCCCATCTTGGACAAATAAAAGTTCAAACGATATGAGGGTAAAGGCTTGGTGAATATATCCGCAAGCTGATTGTGAGTAGTGACATGATGGGTGCGAATGCTTCCTTTTTAAATTTTATCACGAATGAGATGACAGTTCAACTCGATATGTTTGGTGCATTCATGAAAGATTGGATTGGCTGCGATGTGAAAAGCTGCTTGATTGTCATAATATAAAAGTGCTGCTTAGGGATGTAAAACCTGCAAATCAGTCAAAATATAACGAAGCCAAGATAGTTCACAACAAGTTGTAGCCATGGATCAATATTCGGCTTCAACGGATGAGCGAAAGATAACAGATTATTTCTTGCATTTCCAAAAAATAAGAGAGTTGTCAAGAAAGACACAATAACCAGTGATAGATCGACGTGTGTCTGGACAGGAAGCCCAACCTGCATCACAAAAGGCCCTGAGTTGAATGTTAGACGCTGAAGAAAGCAGTATGCCTTGTCCAGGGTTCAGTTTTAAATATCGCAATACTTGGTGTGCAGCGTTTAAATGACTCGATGTGGGTTGGTTCATAAATTGACTTCAAATTTGTACCGCATAGGCAATATCTGGTCGTGTTACAGTGAGGTAAAGAAGGCGACCAATGAGCCTTCTATACACACTAGGGTCTTCAAAAGCAACTCCGGTTTGCTTACGTAATTTTAAATTTTGGTCCATGGGTAGTTTCTAAGGTTTAGAACCAATGGTACCAGAGTCGGCTAAAATGTCAAAAGTGTACTTTCGTTGAGAAATGTGTATACCCTTTGGTGACCGGGCAACTTCAATGCCAAAGAAGTACTGCAAAACACCCAAGTCCTTTATTTTAAAAATCCGATTTAGAAATGATTTAATAGAGGTTACCGTATCCAAGCAATTACTAGCAACAATGATGTCATTAACATATACAAGGAGGGTTGTAAAAGATTGATTATCTCGTTTAGTGAACAAACTGTAATCTGTCTTGGATTGAACGAAACCAAATGTGATTAGAGAACTGGACAATTTCGAATACCATTGTCGAGAAACTTGTTTAAAGCTATAAATGCTTTTCGACAATTTGCATACCCGGTTAGGATTTTCCGTGATGTAACTGGGAGGTGGTTTAATATATATTTTTTATTTAAGGTTCCATTTAGAAAGGCGTTGTTGATATCAAAGTGTTATAAGTGCCATCTTTTTATGGCAGCTATAGCTAAGAGGCATCGCACAGTGCTAAGTTTAGCAACTGGAAAAAAGGTTTCATGGTAGTCTACTCCTTCGTATTGTGTGTATCCTTTTGCTACTAACCGATATTTGTATCTTTCAATACTCCCATCACTATTGAGTTTTAATTTGAAAACGTATCGACATCCGATAACTTTCTTTCCTAGGGGGAGATCAGTGACAATCCATGTGTTATTAGATTCTAGGGCATCTAACTCTTCTTTTATAGCTTTGCGCTAATTCGGATCAGACATAACTTGAGTATAGGTTTGTGGTTCAATTTGTGATGAGACGGATGACGAAAAATAACTGTAGGCCGGAGATAATTTGTGATATGATATATAATTTTTAATGGGATAAGGCTTACCAGGGATGGTTTGCGCTGGTACTTGGGTGGATGTAGTTTGGAATGCATGATTATAGCGAAAATCTTTGAGGTATTGAGGAGCTTTTCTAGCTCTAGTGATTCTGCAAAGAGGAGTTTTATCTTTCACAGGAGATAGTAAGTTTGTGACGGAATCAGTGGGAACACTGGGTTGCGGATGGCAATCTAAAACTTCTAGAGTTGTTTCCAGTTGTCCCTAGACAGGGGTTAAGTTAGGTTGTTCTTCATTAGTGTGAGTTTCAGCAGTGCCTGGATTCACAACGAATTCAGGGATGGTAGGGAGCTGTTGAAATAAACGATCAGATCTTGTTATTGCAAGAGATAGTTCATCATAGTCTACTTTAGGGGCAGTTTCAACATTACTTTGTTGAAAAGGAAAAATATTTTCATGAAAGATGACATCCCTAGAGTGAAATGTGATGTGGCTATATAAGTCAAATAGCTTGTAACCTTTAACACCAAAAAGATAGCCTAAAAATATACAAGTCCTACTTCTGGAGTCAAATTTTTTCGCCCGAAAAAAGTGTGAAAGCAAAATACAAACAACCAAAGATACGTAAGTGATCATAACTTAGTTTGACTCCAAATAGAATTTCATATGGGGTCTTATTTTCTAGCACGAGAGTTGGGATTCTATTTATAATATAGGCGGTAGTCAGAATGCAATCACGCCAATATTTTAGTGGAAGGCCTGATTGAAATCTAATGGCTCTAACTACATTGAATAAATGTTGGTGTTTGCGCTCAACAATACCATTTTACTGTGGTGTTTCCACGCAACTGCGTTGGTGGATAACACATCTTTTACTGTAGAAATCTCCCAGGCTGAATTCAGACCCGTTATCAGTGTGAATAATTTTAATGTTGACATTAAATTGTGTTGCGATAATATTGTAAAAAGCCTCTAAGCATATTTTTGTGTCAGATTTTTGTCTCAAAAGATAAATCCAAGTACTTCTTAAAAGGTTATGAACGATAGTCAAGAAATACTTATATCCGTCATAAGATTCTTCTGAAAAGGGTCCTCATAAGTTACAATGCACCATAGCAAATAATGTGTGTGACTTATGGATGCTGGAAGTGAAGGGAAGGCGACGTTGCTTAGCCACGTGACAAATGGAACATGGAGTGTCATTAAAAAAAATACAATGCTTCTTTTACAACATGATCATGTATTAATTGAATTCTAGAATGAGATACGTGACCTAATCTGTAATGGCATAAGTTAATCGGTAATGAAATAAAATTAGCAGAGGGTTTCGCAATGTGCTTCGAAAATTTGGAGAGAAGGCCAGCTAAGGTATTTGGATGAACATCATTATTCAGCAGATAGTATAAAGTATTTTTCTCTTTACCCATCCCAATCGTGGTCCAGGAGGCAAGGTCCTAAAACAAGCAAAGGTTAGAGAAAAAAAAATGTGCAGCAACGAACAGAAGCAGTAAGAGCTTTCACAGAAAGCAAGTTAAATCTGAAGGAGGGAACGCATAAAACATTGGTAAGTGTAATCCTGGTAGTCAGTTTAACATCACCAACGTGAGATATAGGCACTGTACTTCCATTAGGCAGTTTCACAGTGCTAGAAATTGTAAGCCATTTATGAAAATACAGAGAGGGGTCGCAAATTATGTGATCTGTGGCCCTGGTATCCAATATCCAAATACAGTTTTTATTGCAAGTAAAAGGGATAGAGCAAAAATCAATACCAATCATGTTACCCGTTTTGGACTGATCACCAATGGGATCAAAAGGGGAAGTAATTTCTTTAGCTATTTGGGCAGAGACAGCATGATCTTTAGACTGCAGTAGATTCATGAGTTGCCTGAACTGAGTTTTGGTCAATGATACTTTATCATCCTCATTGCCCCGTGATAAAAAATTGTGTTAAAAACTGGAATGGTTGGCCGAAAAAGCATTCGTTCCAGACTTACCATGAAGTTTTGGATTGAGAGGGAAACCGTGAAGTTGATAACACTTATCAGCGATATGACCAGTTTTATTACAATGAGTACAAACAGGCATTTTGGCATTCCCAGCCTTAAAGCATTGTTGAATGGTGTGTCTTGAGACACGACAGTAAACACAAAAGGGATTGTCTTTCTTTTGTATAGAGTTATGTTTCACAAATTTCTTAGGGTAGTGACAACCCGTAAGGCCATTGGTTCGGGGTGAACAGAGGACAACATCTGATAATGTTTTTCTTGTTGCTGTATAACGGAGAAGACTCTGTTGATGGATGGAAGGGGATCCATCAATATAATCTGGTCCCGAACGTTAGTATAAGAATCATTTAAACCCATTAAAAACTGAATAACACAATCCCTCTGATAGCACTCGACGAGCACTTTTAATTTACCATATGCACAATCTGGGATGGGGTAATATATGAGAAGCTCATCCCAGATCGTTTTCAGTTTACCATAGTATAAACTTACCGGATCTTGCTCTTGCAAGAGACTAGCCAATTATTTTTTGAGTTGAAAAATACGAGGCCCATTTTGCTGCGTAAAACGATCCCGCAACTCCTTCCAGATTTCGAAGGCGTCATCAACAAAAACAACGCTAAACTTAATGGATGGGCTGATGGAGTTTTGTATCTAAGATACAGCGATATCATTGCATCGTCCCAGGGTTCAAAAAGGGGATTGTCAAAATCGATGGGTTTCGGAATAGTGCCATCGATGAAATGAAGTTTATTTTTAGCCCTCAAAGCTCGACGCATGGTTCTGGACCAAGTAGAATAATTGTCGATGGTGAGCAAATCGGTGACCAGAGTAACTAGGGACTATCACTAGTCTCCAGGCGAAACGGATTTGTGGGATCTAAAAGATTTTAAAACTGCAAAAGATTTGGGTTGCAATCGGAAGTAGGGTAGTCGGTGTTTGACATATCGTCTGAAGGTTGAGGGTGTGATTCTATCGCTCTGATACCATGTAAGAAAACGCAAGAAGCTTTGAGGAAGCCGAAGCTAAAAGAAGGTGAGGACGAAGAGCAAAAACGGAGATCGAAAATGGCAGAAAATCTGCCGTTTTATTAATATTCTGTGGAGAGCTTTCGATTACAACTTCGCACACTGCACGGGGGAGGAGGGACGAAAATATATAATAACAATATTTCCTAAATCACAAAATATACTACCCTAAAAAATACAATATTACAAGGTGAAAACTACCTAAAATACAATATTACAAAAATAACCTAAAATACTAAAATATAAGATGCCAAAATAAAAACTACCTAAAATTTACAAGATATACATAAATACAATATCACGTATTTTCTAATATTTGTCCATCTATTTTTCCTAATTATTTTTTTGTCAATCTAAACCATCATTAAACTACAATGGTGATAATATCACCTCATTCCTAAAAATAATATTTATTTATTATATATGCAATTAATATGTCCCTAGATTTGAATTATCAAACAAATTAATGAGCTATCTTACTCGGTTGTTTGATCATAAATAGGTCCGATCTTCGTTATTTAGAATTTAAATCTTATACACTACAACAAACAAACGAGAGGTAATATGAATACCTGACTCACTTTCCGATATATTTATTGACACTTAAATCAGAAACCTTTTTATTCGAAAGAAAAAGATACAATGAAGTAAATATGTGGATGCAAGTAGATGGAGATTGATCGTTTGATGGAAGATTGGATTTTTATGAGGTGTGTTCAAAAGGAGTGAGCGACTTTTGAGATATTGTACTCGTAAGGAAAAGTGGCTTTGAAAAAAATATACTCTTGTATAAGAGTAGCTTTACTTGTCTGAACCTTCATTTTTTTTAATGTTCTTTTGTCTGGATGTTTCTCTCAAAATGTTCTTTTCTTCTCTCGAGAGGGATGTGTGTTTTTAGTGCAGAGTGCCAATCTGGCAGTCCCTAGGCGTTATGTTTCTAAAGTTATAAGGGACATAAATTGTGTAATCTTTACTTGTATTTATTGGTTGGGTTGTTACGATTTTTAACAATTGAATAGGCTCGATAATTGCTCGTAATAATCCATTGATTATCCATTAATACTCATTTATTATTGGATAGGATGGGTTATACATATTGAGTCGACCAGTATACCTTTTGCTTTTTTTTATCAAATAACATTGACCCTATATTTGGTTTGAGGAAATATAAATTCTATTCCCTCCTTATTTTCGGTGGAATAATAATTTCACCGTTTGGTTGCATTTTACCTAGGAATAACAATTTCCGAAGGAATAGTTATTCCCTGAGTATAAGGAATAACTATTCCTAGGTGCAAGATGATTTTTTTTATTCCCGACTGTAGAGAAAAATGTATTCTCGCATAATATTTTTTATATTCCAAATATACTCTCAACAACACGCAGCAATATTTTTATATAAAAATATAAAAAATATTTTTTATATTTTTTATTGTATTTATTAAAATTTTAATTGTATACAGTTTTTATATGATAATATTTTTTCAGGAATATAATTTTATTATTTTTATTTATATATATTTTAATTGGAGTATGATGATATTTTTAAATTTTCTGTATTGTAAAAAATTTTATTTTAATAATAAATTATGTATATTAAATAATATGTATAATAAATATATATTATATTATATTATATAAAATAATATAATAATTATAATATGTATAATTTTTTTTATTATTTTTATAATATGTAATATATTATATATTTATTAAATATGTATTTTATATGATACAATAATATAGTACATTAAATAATAATTTATAATAATATGTACATAATATATATATATATATATATATATCATATAATATATATAAAAATATATACATATACACGTGTGTGTTATTTTATATAATATATTTTTATAATTAATAAGGGTAAAAGTGTCATTTTGATAAATTCTCACATTATTCCTCATACAATTTTACAAACCAAACATTGAAATACAAATTCTCAACTAATTCTATTCCAACAATCAAATATAGGAATAATAATTTTTAACTTCTATTCCCATCCAATTCTATTACCTGAGAATAACTATTCTATTCTCATCTTATTTTATTTCAGTAACCAAACGTGCCGTGACTGGTTTGGCTTTTCTTTCTTTTACGGACTAGATTTTTAACCAGTTCGTATACTATCGTACCCATTAGTAGTTATCAAATAGCATATTAGTAGTATTTATTTTCTGGAATGCTCGTTTTATTCTCATTAGTTTCTTTCAATAATCAAATAGTTTGTTAAGAATCTAATGTGTTATAAGAATCAAACTTTGCTACATGCATTTAGCCGTACAAATGTTTGCCAATCCTATGCGAGAGTTCATTTATTTTAATTTGGTCCACTAAATGAAAACTTTATGTAACAGTTGAATAATCATTTAGTACACATGCTATCTCCATGGGTTGACTTCAACCAAAAATAAATAAATTATTTAATATATTAAAAGTACAATTTTTATTATTTACAATATATTAAAAATATATAATTATTATATATCTCAACAATTAATAAAAAATATCATTTAATAAAAAAATTATAATTAATAATTTTCACAATACATTTGATTAGCATGCAATAAAAGTTCAAATGATAATGAGACAGAATCCAATTACATAATAAACATTCTTCATAATAAAAAATTGGCATATTTTCTCAAATGTGAAACCTATTTCGATGAGAGTATATCAAGTTGATCTAACTATACGTCACCTTTTCATATATTTTTCTAGAGATGTATATATATATAATAATTTATAATAAAATAAAAATAATCTTTTAATATAGATCATGATTGAAAAGAGATATTAGTTCTTATTTATTATGTACTTATGGTATTTACCCTTTTTGTATGTAATTTTTTAATTTTTTTGTTACGGAAATTATTGAAGCCCTTTCTAAAGTGGCATTGTCGCCTCAACCCACTGTCATGAGGACTGTCTGATACAGTATTCAGACCACTCGGGTTCTCCTTAAATTTAGATATTACAACTAATTTTATGTTTTACTTACTATTACTGTTTTGCACATACACTCGATTATTCTTCTATACAACTGTTGCACATACTTTATTTTAGTTACTGCACACATCTTCACTTACAGTTACTGCCCACGTCTTCTAATTCGGTTACTGCTACACACGGGCCCAACACTGTATAAGTCCATTACTGTTTAATGGAAGAGTAGTGAATATTCTCGATTTTTTCATTCTTCTGTATCTATTCTCTTCTGTTTTCTCTCAATCTTCTGTTCTCTCTTTGTCAAAAACTCTTATCCTTTTTTCCTCTTCTCACCCTCTTCTCTACAGAGCTCGTCACCACCAGTGCTATGCATTACTAATTTTGCATTTTTTTTTAAAATCAAAATTTTAATATTTTAAATTAATATTTTTATCATCCCATAAATCAATCTATACTATCAGACCCGCATAAAAATATAATAATAAATAAAATACGATATCATCCCTATTATATCTCTCTTTTTATTATATTATTAAATGATAGTGTAAAAGTATTTTTGAAAGTGTGACTAAAATATTTTAAGAATAAAAATATTTTAAAATAAATCCTTTTTTTTCATTTAAAAAAAATCAAATTTATATATAGCATAAATATTATTATATAACCTGAAATACAGTCAATATAACATAGTTTTTATATAAATATAATTAGCATCAAAATAAAAGGTAACACTAGAATACATTTAAAAAATAAAAATGAATTAGAAATATAAAAAAATTATGAAACATAAAAATGAAACCAACAACTATGGAGGGCATATATTTGATTTAATAGTAAAATTTATAAGACATGAAAAAATATATATTTATTTTATAATTTTTTATTATATTAATATATATTAAATATTTAATATAACAATAATTTTTTTTTTAAAAAAACAATTATTTAAATAATATTTTAAACATTTAAATTTCATCAAATTTTGATTTTTTTCATTTAACAAGGTAGATCTATGAAGATACACCAACCCAACTGGGGCTCCATTGCAGTAATATGTTGGATCTTCTCTAATGTGGCAATAATTATTGGATTCAATTTGATTTAAAAATGTGAGATTTAATTTTTTTAAAATATTTAAAATTGTTTTTTATTTTTTAAAAAAGATTTTATTATATCAATATATTCATGCCAAAAAAAAAACGTAATAATAATAATAATAATATTATTATTATTATTTATTTATTTTTTAAATTTCAAATTTTGGATCTTCGATGGAACCGGATCGTTCAAGAGTATCAAGAACGCCGAGCAAGGTTTAGGCAAATTTGCTCTGTTGCTGGTTTGCAGGCTCTTCTCGTTCTTCGTCTTCCTTTGCTTCCTCCTGAAAATGGCGATGCTTCAACAAATATCAGAAGCACTACAAGAAATCGACACGAAGAAGGAATTACTCCGAAAAGCATTCGAAGACCTGCAGAATCACTCTGACACGCTATCCTTTTTCTCTCTCAATTGGTCCGAAATCGACTCTCACTTCTCCAACATTCATTCCTCTCTTAGTTCCAGATTCTCTACTCTCCAGCAGAGAGAACAATCGCGACTTCCGTCCTCACAAGACCCAAAATCCTCAATTTCTCAAGAGCTTCGGAATCAAGAGAATAACGCAACGATAAGGGAGCTAAGGGATATGTGTTCAAAAATGGAGGCCGGGAAGTTGTGGAATTGGCTAAATGAACGCAAGGAAAAGAAGACCGTGATTCAGGTTGAATTAAATGAAGCCCTAAAGTTCGCTCCTGACTCGGCTAAGTTGGTTATGGATGCAATTGACGGGTTTTCCGTAACGGGTCCCGAGTTCGGAGATATGAAAATTAAGAATAGAAATTGCATGTTGTTGTTGGAAGCGTTAATGGCGATGGAGGGGTAAATATTAGCGGAGATATGAGAGAGAGGGCGAGGAGTTTGATGGTGGCGTGGAAAGGGAAGCGGAAGAAAGAAGAGATTGTGGCTTTCGAGGCTTTGATGTTTTTGCAGTTGTTGGCTAGCTTTAGGTTGGGGGAGGAATTTGATAAGAATGAGTTGCTTGGTTTTGTTGAAGTTATTGTTTATGATCCACAGAGTAATGGTAAGCTAAAACAGGTGGGCAAGTGCTGTCAGGTTCTTGGGCTGGTAGACAAAGCTCCTGGTAATGGAAGTTTTTATGGATTTTCTCCTTTTCAGTTTTTGCCCATATTGTGGTCCATTGCGTTATCCATGTACACTGGTAGTTTAGAACCTAATATTTTAGGATGTTGTGAATCCTTTTATCAACTCTTGATCGTTGGCGTTTCAAAGAGGTAATTATGTGGGGTGTGTGTGTGTGCGTGCATGCATGATTAAAATGGAATACATTAGAGTTTCTTTATAGTATAGTATATATGGCGGTCGATCTGAATGACTTGAGAATGAGCTGCTGGGTATGTTAAGTAAAAAGAAATCGGAATGTGATTGTTTTGGGATGAAAGGGAATGTAATTGGAGAATAAGAGATGGAAACTTTGTGGTCACATATTGTGCTAGTCAGTTAGTTCATGGTCTACTGTAATTGTTGATGATTAGATGCTTACCATTGCACATTTCATTATTCCTGATATGCATGATTTATAAACCCAAGCGACACATTCTTGCGGTTTGTTCCTCCATAGTGTCCTTGTTGATACATGTTTTGTTCAAAACTAAATCAAGTTATGGATAAGAAGATTTTGGTGTCTGATTTACTTGGAAGATGGCGAGTATAGAGTGATAAGATCCTAGTGGGAAAAGGTACAGAGTTTTATCAGTAGCTGTTATTATGAGCTCCATGTGCACACAAAGCTTTATTTATATTTCCACGCCAATACAGTTTTACAGAGATCCTCCAAGTGGAAGACAGATCAAAACACTGAGTGAATGCTTCTCAGTAACTTGCCACCTCCCAGAACTTCTCCTCAAGATGAAGTTTGTGTGTCCATGACTATATTGTATAGAATAGATTGAAAAACCTGACTATTTCTTGCAAACTAATCTCTTTAATTAGCAAATGGTATAGAAATAATTTTTTGGTAATATACTAAAGTCCAAATTATGGAAATGCCATTTTTACAGTGCAAGGCTAATAATGTATACTTCTAACCCTCCAATGACTATGCAATGTGAGAGCCTCATGCACTATGCAACCTTTTACTCAAGTTTCTCTTTGATGAAGTTTATTACAGTCTTTAGAATAGTCAGCCTAGATTGTATAATCCTCAATCCTCAGATGCTGCTGAGTGGAAATAAAAAATTTCTTTCTAGGAGCTTATTTATAAGAATGATATAGAGGGGGAGAGAGATAGGTTCCATGGGGAGAGGAAAGAACCAGAGTTCCATCTACCTTGCGTAAGTATGCAATGGGCTTATAGTGGATGCCAAAAAGCATCGGTGAAAAGATGGAGCTGCTTCTATTCTTGACACATGCGAGCATAGTGCATGCTTTCAGAGGTTTGCCAAAGTTTGATTTGCATTTTATATGCTCAGTTGGCAAAGTTGCGTGCTTCAAAGTTCTAAGCTACTACCTTCTTTCTGGGGGACACTTGAGAAGAAACATATTTGGGTTGTGGTAATGATTACTGAGATACCAAGCATGCTTTCCTTCTTACTTTTTGTGTTATGAATGAAAATATTGATATCAGTCGCGGTCATATTGATATCGGACATATTAAATAATAAGTATCAGCATTGGATATATTAGAAGAAAAAAAATTCTAAAAACTGTAAACTAACAGAGTCATATTGATTGATATATATATCACATGTATTGCTGATACAATAACATATTGCATATATCATCGATATAACAATATATCATGATATTGTAAGAGTATCAGTAGTTTGATATCAATATATATCGACTGATATTTATATCTATATTATGGTGCCTTCCCTAGTAATTTTTTTGTTATGTTTTGGGAATGCGGAGCCTACAATCCCCTCGTGTCATCCAGTGCAAGGGAGTAAATCTCAGATGTTTGATCACACTCACATGACCCATCTATAATGCTTGGCTGTCTACGTGTGGTTTTTTCCCCTACTTCTAGGTATACAATCTTAACATTTTTTTCCATCCAATGCAGAACTAGTTCGAAGGCTTGCTAAGAGGGGCCAACAACTTCATGCTGTCAAATTTATTCATGAACTGAAGCTGGCTGATAAATGCCGACCAGTACCGCTTCTAAAATCCTACCTCAACCAGGCTCGGAAGGGTGCAAGAAAACTCCAGAAGAAAACAAACATGCGAATTAACTCTGGTGCTATTGATACTAAAGATGCCTCTATCTCACACGTAATATTGCAAGCATATCCCTGTGAAATTTGGTGATATTGATACTAAAATATCTACACTTTGACTGGTAATATTGCAAGCATATACACGTGAATGAAGCATTACCCTTGCTAATATTTACTGTGACATTATTGCAGGGTGAAGTTCTGAGCAAAGAATTCACTGCACTGAAAACTGTTCATAAGTTCATTAAAGAATATAATCTTGAATCTGAATACCCTATAGAAGTTATTGAAAAGCGTATGAAGATGGTGGAATTGCAGATGGCAAAAAAGAAATCTGCTGTTCCCCAGCCAGAGCAGCAGCAGAACCAGAGCAGCAGTGACAACTGAAGCTGAGTGGAAATGAGATACTAGTTTGCTTCAGTGAAGATGCCGGTATGCTTAAAAAAAGTGAATTGAGATCCCATTATATAGAAAATGTATACATCTCGACTAATGTTCCATCAGTGGTAGTTGTCCTCCTGGTTGTCAGTTCCGCTCTTCCCGGCAATCTTAGTTCCTGCAGTGAAAATGAACTGTGATTCTTACAATCTCAAGCTGCTTGATTTCCGTGCACAATTTACAGAAAGTATATGTGCCTTTTTGACCAGCATCATCTTGATACACTTGTTATATCTGTTGGGACATATTACGCAGATAGCTTGATTAGATTTTACAAAAAAAGAAAAAAAAACTCTATGTTTTGGTGTTTAGAGTAGGATCTTTAGTATTCTCAGTATGCATTTGCGTGCCTGTGGTGGAAACAGAGTAAAATATATTTGTGGCTTTCAGATTGTATCTTTCCACCGTGGCCGCCAATTCTTATGAGGTTCCTGAATCTTGTTCACCCATCGCAGCAGGTTTCCAGACCTCTTTGTATGTTTCCTTCCTTTTTTCTTCGTTCCAGCTTTTCTTATGTGAATTCATGTAGTCTAGTTTTGATGTGCTACTCTAAGCTCTCTCTTATATTCACTTCTGCATATGTAATGTACTCTGTTGATAGAGAAACATATGGAGTCGAGCATTGTAAGATAAGAAATTGGAAGATTTTATATATGTGATTCGTTTGGAAATTTTCCTTATATTTGATCTTTGTCATGACCCAGTGAGGAAATTTACCACTATATGTTTAGAAGATGATGCGTGATGCAAACGGTAAGGTTGTTAATTTTATTCTGGAGGTGCCAAGTTCAAATATGTGAAGTAGCCCTATCTGCAATACAAGAATAAGGTCTGTGAATCTGCCCCTTCTCAAGTCCTTGTGCACTAGGGTACAATGTGTGTATACTATATTTTTACAGGAATTGCATCATCCTTGGTAGTGTGCATGATACATGTGAACTCTAATCTGCAGGAAAGAATATGACATGTTAATGAGGCTTCAGATATGGGGAAACTTTGTATGGAAAATTAGAAAATATCCTGTTTGCTTTGGTGTCGGTCACTTACAGCTGCTGTTCAGCAACAGCAAGCCATGGAGTCGAGTTCGGCCATGCTTGGAAATAACTTTGAGTTGAAGGGTCTTGTTTTTGTAAGTTGTGCACCTGTATATAGGTCTTTGGCATCTGTATGCATTTATGTTGTTTAATAGATTTTACTATTTCGGGTCATGAAAATTGTCTCTTGTGCAAGAGAAAATCATATATAATAGATCTGAGTGATCCGATCCTTTTCCTAATTTCATGCATAACAGGAGTTTTGTCTACTGAACTGTCTTTGTTGGTAGATTATACTTGTTGAACAGGTCATGCATTGTTATGTTATTCGTGGCAATGAATTAGCAAAGGCGACCAGGCCTGTTTTCCATAATTTTCATTTCCGGGTCATTTTGATCTTAAGTAAATTTACCAAAGTTTATTAGTAGCACACCTCAAGTTAAGCTAGGCTTGAAATTAGCTGATATTTCAGCTAGAACTTCTGCAGAAGTTGTAGAATCAGTGAGCGGGAATAAAATGCTGTTCATGAGCTCATTTCAGCTTCTTGAGAAAGCCAAAAGCTGTCTTTTTGAATAGCCCTTGTGTAGTTTGGTCCATGGCTGCTCGAAATTTAAACCGATGGGTAAAATGTTAGAAGAAATATCGGTATTAAGAAAATTTATATTAATAAATTCACATAAAAAAAATTAGATAAAACGTTTTATCCAATAATTGGTAAATTGATCAATAAGATTAAAGTATAAGTCTGATGAGAGGTAATATCAATATGGTTTTTTGGTAAATAAATCTAGGAATGATTTCAATGAGATATAATAAATTAGAAAGTATATGAAAATAATCTTAGTTTTTTATTTTATATTGATTTTATTTTATGTAAAAATTTAGGACAATTTTGAATTTATGATAATGTATGCGTGTAGAAATATATAAAAGTTAAAAAATGAAGCTTATTATTAAAAATTATATGATAATACATGTAATATAAACAATTAAAAGAACAAAAGTTGAAATTTATATAAGCTCTGTAGTTTTTTTTTTATGTACTAAAATTTAAAAAAAAAATAAAATAAAATAATTAGTAATTTTCCTAACGGCCCTAAATTTACCGTAACAGGTAACGGTAAAGGGGCAAAAGAAAAAGATAAATGACGGTCCAATGGCGATTCAGATCCATCTAACAAGTCAACGGCGTCTTCACTGAGGGCTCAACCGTGACCCTCTTTCCTTCCTTCACCATCTGACAAGCCTACAGCACACACAAATCCGGTGAGACCAAGGCGAAATTTCCGTTCTGGCCTTCGTCTCTCATCACCGTTGCCTCCCTCCTTCGCTCTTTGTATCGGTCAATGTCCTTGGTTCCTACTCCTCCGAGCTCCCAAGTCCGAACGCCAACTGCCTGATGAACGGATCTGATCTGAACAACCACGCCGGCGATGCGGCATCCGCCGTCAGATCAAATGGCGCCAAGTACAAGCTCATGTCGCCGGCGAAGCTTCCGATCTCCCGCTCCCCTTGCGTTACCATACCTCCTGGCCTCAGTCCGTCCTCGTTTCTCGAGTCCCCGGTTCTTCTACCTAACATGAAGGTCACTTGCTCTCTCCTCTCTAGCTCTAAGCTTGCCTCTCTTCTGTTTCGTCGTTGAATTTTGAGCATGTTGACCGTTTTGGAGTAGTATCTTTGGGTGCTGCGAAAATGAAAGAACAATACGGATCTTCGTTGGTATTTTCTTTAGCTAGATTTCTGTGTTGCGAAATTGTGCTGGATTTCTATTTCCACTATTTTTTTCGCTTTTCCTTCGTTTTCTTAGTAAAATTGATAGACGGCATTGTTTAATTGTAGCTTTCTTGTTACGAAGTGGTACCTAGGGTTCTGAGTAGGGAAGTTGTGCAGAATTTGAATTTCTATTTCAAATCTTTTCGTCGCTGCTCCGTTTTTCTTGCCTAGAGTGAACTGACGGCGTCGTTTTGTGGATCTTCGCTGTCAAATTCGAAATTATGGTGATATGTACTAGTATTGGTCGTTGCTGCCTT
This sequence comes from Nepenthes gracilis, assembly GCA_033239525.1. Taxonomy (NCBI): domain Eukaryota; kingdom Viridiplantae; phylum Streptophyta; class Magnoliopsida; order Caryophyllales; family Nepenthaceae; genus Nepenthes; species Nepenthes gracilis. The sequence continues at coordinate 5,382,609 of BSYO01000006.1, forward strand.
AAGAACCGTGGAATTTGTGATGATATATGTTATATGTTCAACGCTCTTTTTCCTTTTGTTCATATTTTAGAATGATTTTCAATATTGTCTGGGTAATCAAATTGGGTTTCACTCCACTTCCATGGCACACTACTTCTGGTGGAGAATTTGTTGGAAATGGATGTGCTGTATTGATTCTTTGACGTAAAATAAGCTTAATAATAATGAATTTGTGTTGTCGATATGTACTTTGGTTCCTGCCATGTGCTGAGTATATGAGTGTATTTACTTGTTTATTCAAGTGCCTGTATGCGAGATGCAGATTGTCGGGACCATTAGATTCTGATGCTTCTTGTGTAATATAATTCCTTTTTTTTTCAACTTGTTCCTTGTGTTGTGCAATTGTAGAGTATTCGAAAGGCTTTGTGTGTGTTTGTGTGAGTTTTCAGAATATGCTCATGTAACTTTACAGGTGTTGAACTTTTCATTTGTTCTATAATCACAGTTGTGTCTTCAGAATGAAATGAATTGTTTCTTTTGTTTTGTTGCTTGCCTTTTCATTTATCTAGCTTCATATGTGGGATTGGGTGATCGAGAATAAACTTCCATAACATTTTCATTTTTCATAGCAAACCATTGAGGTGAGAGTATTTTTTTTTTCCCTCTGGCTTGATTCTTTTATCCTTGAAATTATTTGTCTGTTGCTCATATTTGTTCTTATAAGTGTGTAGTCCACTAGAATTTGCACATGTATCTTGTGTTACTAGTTGGTTGGAATTAAATTGATGGATAGATGTGCTGGAACTGCTGCTATAGCAAATGAAGAAGAAAAATAGCTGTGCTATTTCTGGTTAGTTAGAATACGTATACATGCTTTTTCAATCTTTTCTTCTTTTTATTTTCATTCTTCTCTCTTGCTGTGTGAAGCCTTGATGGTTTGTAACCAAAGGCTACCGCAGTTTTGGTTTTTAATTTGTTCTCACTGCATGTATTAGTCATGAGGATAACAATAAAAGCTTCTCATGACAGTGCTGATGAGCTTATTTTATGTATTCCAGGCTGAGCCTTCCCCAACTACTGGCACCTTTTGCATGCCTCAGTTTTCTGGGTCCACGATGCTTCCATCAGTTATAAATAGCTCTAGTGATTTGGATGGACATAACTCAAACTGCTTTGAGTTCAAACCTCATCTGGGGTCAAATTCTGGCTCAGGCTTACCTGTGGCAGGATCTGTGGTAATGTCCAAATTAATTGTTGTTTGCTGAAATTATAAGGTTGTATTGTTATGTGCATCAAGTTTGAATGATATCTATGTCAATTGGAATGGGAAAAACTTAGTGAATTTCTTAATTCTGGTTCCTATCACTTTCACGAATTTTGTGATGTCATAGAGTTTGAGAAGATAAGATTCAATCATTTTAATTGATGGGTACTGAACTGTGCTTTTTCATTAAGCATGAGTCACCTTTCATTTTCAATATCCATATGCACATGCATGTTTAATGATGTACCTTAATATTTCTGTTGTAATCAAGGCTTCTGCAGGGATGTTCCCTGAGAAAAGTGAGCAAATTATTCAAGCCGAAATAGATTGCCAGTCTCATAGACTCACTTCATCTGCTGCAGTTTCAAGTGAAGTGGCTGCTTCCTCAAGTGAAATGACTCTACCTTCAGCTGTGCAAATTGTTACCCTTAACAGTAGCATACCAGTTGAAGCTGATTCTAATAAATCTACTCAGAAAGGTCAACCTAATACTGAGGTCCATCCACTGCAATCTGATCATAAAGGAATAGAACCTCCAATCATAACTGAGCGGACTTCTGAGGATGGATATAATTGGCGAAAATATGGACAAAAACTTGTTAAAGGAAGTGAATTTCCTCGCAGCTATTACAAGTGTACACATCCTCATTGTGAAGTGAAAAAATTATTTGAGCGCTCACCTGATGGTCAAATAACAGAGATCATCTACAAGGGCACGCATGATCATCCAAAACCTCAACCTAGTCGCCGAATATCTTCTGGTTCTATGATATCCATACAAGAAGAAAAGTTTGAAAAGGTTTCATCTCTCGCTTGTCAAGAAGGTAACTGCAAACTGTGATTATTTGTAATAAGGTATATATAGTCTCGTTTCTTAGAGTTCTGAAACTGACTATATTTGTTTTCCCCTGCTATTTCAATTGAAGACAAGATGACAAGCATTTCTGGCCACATAATTAACAACAATGAGCCAACTATCAACCATGAGCAATCTTCTTGTGCAGCAAAAGACAATAGTGTAGAAGGTGGAGTTTCCCAATCAAACAGGATTTATTATGACACTGCCGATGACGATGATGATCCATGTGCAAAGAAAAGGTAATGGATTCCATAAAGTGATTTCATTTTCCCTTTGATACACTTTATCTGTGGGCAACCTCATAAGCTGTCAAAATCTGTAAGCAGGAAGATGGAAATTGGTGCCACTGATATCAATTCAATAGTTAAGCCAATTCGAGAACCACGTGTTGTTGTGCAAACACTAAGTGACGTTGATATTCTTGATGATGGGTACCGCTGGCGCAAGTATGGACAGAAAGTGGTGAGAGGCAATCCTAATCCACGGTACGTCTCAACGTTGCGGTCCAGGCAGGTGGTTACAGAGAACTATATCACCTGTCCTCATCATTCAATATGAAGGAATAAATGACAATCATATGATTCTGTTTCTTTTGTCCTGACAATGGAAGTCATAATGTGTGATTATACCATTCACTCATTGCATATTCACTTGACAGCATCTTTTCAGCTAGGACCTGCTTGGCCCAAGCATTCATCTTTTGCATTTTCAATTTTATCATGTTTGCTTGTCAGAGGGTGAGTCTTGGCACCATGGTAAAATTGATCTATTTTAATATGGTGGTTGTAGGTTCAAACTATAAAAATAGCTTTTCTAAAATATTGGAATAAAGATGTATATATATTTGACCTTTTTTAGGTCCCACGAAGTGGGAGTCTCATTTCATAGGCCATCCTTTTTTTTTTCTGCTTGTAACCCCAACTGAACTCACATGTTTAGCGTCATATCCCTAAAGATGTATTCTTGCTACCTCTTTAATGTAATCCTTGCTCATGCATTCTCAGATCTTTCTACTGCCCCATTGACTCTTGAATCCTTGACACTGGACAAATGAATTTTCCATCTTTACTTTTATGATTTTATGAAACAGTTATTCTGATTTGTGGCCTTGTCAGTTTTCTATATTCTATGTATTTATGATCGCCGTTCAATAATAAATTCCTGCTTGTCATTTGTAACCAGTGTAAGTATTAACATATATATAATTATAGAGAGAATGATGCTAGGATTTGAGCACACACCCGCATCCCTCCACCCCAAAGGCATGCAATCAACTTCAAATGCTGTGGATAATTTGTAATTATAGCTGTTTTATATACTATTCCCTCAATTCTAAGTTGATAGTTGTGGTTTGACAGAATAAATGAAAAAAATTGATGTTAGGAAGGCATTATTATTGTAAATATAGGGGGCTCTTGTGTAGCCAATTGATGTATGTTTTCTGTGGCTCGGTTTATTTGTTAGATGAGGATAGTGGTCCAAATAAGTTGTCTATTTACTGTGGAAAAGATAATATCTCGTTGGAGATGAAGGGAATGCTAAAAAAATGTGACTGTCAAAGGGTGCTAGAGGGAGTGAGAAAATTTGTGGTGCTCTCAGCTATCACATAAAAGAATTTCGACATCCCTGCTATTGTTTATGAAGTGTGCTTTGTATTCTCTTTGATTCAAAAGAGCCAAATCTCCATTGATCAATACCCTAGATTCACTAAGTTTTGCTGCCAAACTAATTGATTCAGCATCGTATCTCCGCACTTAGCATGAATAAGGTAATTGCTTATCATCATACGAATGTAACATCTTATTGATGGTTTTCCATTACCTGCTCCTTGAGCTTCAGTATTACAATAGATGTTTTGATTCTTTAATACATGCTTTGATAACATGTTCACATCTTTTGTCATTTGTTGCTGTAATCCTTCATTATAATCTCAAATATTATTTTGCATTATAAAGTGGGTTTTCAACTAGCAACTTCTCCATATTGAGGAAATTAGAGGGAAGGGCTATGCCTTGAAATTTGAGTGAGGCGGTAATGAGTTCACTTCAACTTTCAGCATATTTTTCCTGATAGAGCAAAATCCCCAAAAAAGGACTCAGTATAACCAAAGTAGTTGGACTTAAGAATGTTGATACTGATGTTCAGTTCTTGGATATACTAATGACTTTTCTTTAGTTTAATTTGCTAATAACCAACAAAGAGGGAATGAATATAATACTCAAACCAGCGTTTAAGCGCAGGTCTGCAGGAATCAAATGCCAAATGTCACAATGTCTTTATCCTCTTCATAAATCCTATCAAAAGTTCTGTGTCCGCTAATTACTGCCAAATGAACCCAAATTTGTTTAATTTTCTTTGTTTAACAACTTGGCCCATTTCTTCAACATGGCCTTGATTAGATAGCCATCTTATATATGGGCTTCTTATGCAATCACGATATTCTATCAATTGAATGGTGGCTCTTGATTAGACTTAGATAATTTGCTATATGAATTGGGACGCTGATTCTGGTTTCCATTGAGATTGCATTTGTCAACCTACATATTTGCCCCTTTCTGGCAATCAGAAACCCTCAATTATTGTACTCAGCATGAAAATTGCATGTCCTTGCACAGTTAGACTAGCTCCTGAGGACTATATTTTATGATGGTTCTCAGCATTTTTTTTTCCACCATATGCAGGAGTTATTACAAGTGCACAAGTGCTGGATGCCCAGTTCGCAAACATGTGGAGAGGGCATCCCATGATCCAAAAGCAGTTATAACAACATACGAAGGAAAACACAACCATGACGTGCCTAGTTCAAAGACGAGTAGCTATGACACAGCAATGGCAACAGCATCAACCCTTTCATCGAGGATCGTACCCCACGAAGGCGAAACAGTAAGCCTCAATCTCGGTGTTGGCATTACTTCTGCTGATAACATGCCTAATGAGAACGCTGGGTCATCTCTACAGGGCCAAACCCAAATTAGCAGTTCCAACATTCGGTTGGTTCATGCTGTCCCAATTGCAACTTACCCTAGTTATGTAAATGGTGCCGTAATGCCCCACGAATCAAGGGAAAACCATGTCGATAGGCATAGCATTGGAAATCCTACTCTGAACCGTTCCTCTAATCCGTATCAACAAAACATGGGCCGGATATTAATGGGTCCATAAAATTGTTTTTGAGTTCTATTATTCCCACTCACTTTGAATAGAATGGCTAGCTACCTCGAGTTAAGAACACCAGTTCTTTGGTATATTTTATGGTGTCAAGTTTCCCTTTTAAAAGTGACTGATTTTCTCATGTTGTATTATTCTGCAACTGATGGCATTTGAAATGATGCCAATGCCACTGAGCCCCAAGAGGTTATGTACAGATACAAGCAAACATAACATTTTTCTTGGAATGATAGGTCCTTTGCAGAGGATTTGCTCTCAATTTTTCAAGCAGATTTATTTTATAGCTGCAATGTAAGTGTTACCATAATGATAAGATTGTTTGCATTGTTTTTTGGAAACACGAGTTTCTCTTCAATGTCGAGGTAAGACTACCAATGTCTAATCATTCTCATATCCTACGATATGAGATTATCCTGTTTTTGGTTACCCTTCATTATTTTGTCACACAAAATATTACCACCAGTGACCCCTATTTTTTCACTGCCATATCGAAATCTTTTTCGGTTGGAATAATTATTCTCCGTCCAAACAAATAGATCTAATCTCACTCTCATAGCAAATGCTGGGGTACCCAAATGAGTCCTTCCATAATCAAATGTCTGCCTGCATCTCCCCACCACCACCACCGCCACCTTCCTCGCCTTCTCCGCCTCCCTAGCTTTCATTCTCATTTGCCTCCACATTGGCAAGGCTAAGGGGAGTTCCTCCGTTCCCACGAATTGTTACTGAATTATAAAATTCGGGGTAAATTTCCTGAGTTGAGATGGTTTGGAATTTCAATATCCCATCTTAATTTATAAATTACCCAAAAACGTCTAAAACTGTTTCTTCAGAATATTGGATCTTACAAGAAGATGGATACTAGTGGTGCAGGAATGAATCAGCTGTAGTCAAATGGTAGTCCCCATTGAGCAGTAAACCGGGCAACAAATTCTCCCGAGATTGTAGAGAATTTCTTCCTTTCTCCCACGAAGTATCGGTTTGAGATTGACCTGTGACTAATTTGTTATGAAATCCTATTGATAGCCTCGAGACTATCCCAATTTTTGCAAGAGTTACATTCTTCTATGTGAGAAGAAGACTTAAAAATAACTAAGAAATTTAAATTTGAAAAAAAAATGCTAGAAATCTTCCTTAAAATTGATTTCACATCGTGCTTGAGGAGCACCTATCAAGGGGTTAAAACCAAAGACCTATGGAAGTTTGGGTACATATTAGGTCGACTTTGGATCATATAATAAGTGGTCAAAGCATTGATTTGGACTATTCTGTAAACAAATGAATGTTTTAGATCTTTTAATAAGTTGTTAATTGTGTTTTTAAAAAGCTTTTGTTAGAACTTTTAATTCACAAATTAGATTACAAGCCATGGCATTACATCTTGGATCAAAATCCAGCCAATATGCAGCTTTCATCCATATGTCAGTATTCAAAGAGGCACATAAAACAACAGCCAAACCTGCAAGAACACTAGAACATTTGTTCGATTAGAGGTAATATTATTAATTTTTAACCAAATTTTCAAAAAAGAAAAAAGTTCACATATTTGATTATCACTTGGTATCATATCATCTCAATTTAATAAATACTATCACTTCAGTGGAAAAAATTAAACCTACCTACTTAGTTTTATTTATTCCAGAAATATTTATTCAGTCCCATTAATCAATAATGAACTATAAATTTCTAATTTAATTTCTACCCAATTCTATTTCTGGGTATTGCTTATTCTATTTTCGCTATATTCTTTTGCATCCAACCAAACAGCAAGTCTTTTAGATTCTTAGACCAACTGCACAAATCCTCATTTGGTAAGAAGTAAGAAGGTCAAATCTAATTCTTGGAGCAACTTATACACACTAAGTTATCAGCCAAAATAAAGAACTTAAACACATAGACCTTCTAAAACTATGGCATTCCATTATCAGTACACCAGATATAGGCATTACATATGAAATGTTTTATAAGATTTATGAAGAACCAGCAACAAAGGCTAGTAGCTGCCAATATGATTCTATGAAATTGTACTAAAAGGTCCTTCAATTGATCATAAATAGAAGCTTATCATCAAGATGACAATAATATTCAGCACTCACAAGCTCTTTCAAACCAAAAGTGAGCAGTCCTAGAAGGATTTGTGTGTTTTACTGTTGTAGAGATGCCTCACTTTCAATAAAAGTTTAGACACCATCACCAATCTCAGCCTAATTATCCAAGTGGCTGATACAATTTCCTAGTATTTAGGCAACCCGATACATGAAACTCTCAATATATGCAGAATCTGAGAAAGTGTGGGACCATTTTGGCTCAACAATATGCAGTTTTACTTTGTATAATATGCAAGAGATCGTTTTCACAACTCAAGCCTAGAACTACCAAGTTACACAACAACTCTACTATTGTGACAATGCTATCTAAATATATGGCGGAAATTCAAATAATTAAGAGAAAAAAGGGTGAAAATAATCCATTATGTTGTGCACTGTTCCCCCAATTCTGGGGGAAGAGGATTGAAGATGTTAATAAATGTTTCACAGTCCTCAAAATCTCTTGGGCATACAAGGACAAGTAAGCTCTTACATTGCTCCTGAAAATGTATAATATAAGGTAAAACTTAAGTTCGATACATGACCTAACAGTCATATGTTTGAATCATAAAAAACGGTCTCTTATATAATATAAGGTAAAACATAAAATAGATTTAAACTGATCCCACCACGTATAGTGAGAGTTTTGTGCCCCGGGATGCTTCAGTGGTGTAAGTTTTATAAAGTTCAGCCTTCACTCCAACAGCATATTTACTGGTTTTTGTGGTTTGGAAGAAATAAGATGGCTTCTGTAAATGGGAGTCTTGGTGTTGAGATGCTCCATGCCACTTGGTCACAATGGCTACTCTTCCATCTTGAGCTGATTCAATTTTTGGAGGACATGTATCCATCTTCTACCTTCACATCATTTCTCATTTAGTTTTGAATTTAACTTTATACTATTTTGTTGCATTCTTGGCATCCTGTTCCGAAACATTCCAACTTTTACTGACCAAATGAAAAACAACTTTACAGAACAAGAACCAAAAGGATGAACACTTAAGCTTGGCAGTGCAACATATTTAGCCAGTCCTTGTCATGAGACGAACAATCCACGATGATTGCGACACTATCACAGTAGAATAGTAGAATGCATCACTAAATCAAAGATTCAGAAGCACTATCCTGAATCAAAGTTTACTACATACACATAGCAAGTTGAGCTAGCAGTTCTCAAATGAGTACCTGTCCACACAAAATAAGCAATTCCTAATCCTTAGAAGCTAGGGATCCCTCAATAAAAAAATATATCAAACCATAGCCTATTTAATTCATATCTGGGATATCACCTACATCAATCAAACAGGATTAAACAATAGAGACTGGAAATTTGACCTGCATCAACCAAAAGAACCAAGCATTTATCTGAATAATTGAAATGCAACTAACAGCTGATTACTGAGACACACAATGCACTCGCTGCATTTTTCCATACTAACAGAACAACAAATGCTGTCATTTGAAAGGGAAAAAAACAGTTCCACACATTTCTTCCTTCCAACATTAATCAACACAGGTGAAATCGGTTCTCATATCAACGCAAATAGAAATGGCACATCAACAAGAGAGAAATATTATCATAACAAGTCGGCCATTATTTCAATCAAGTTCATCACTGGAAGTAACACGCCCATCAAAGATCTAGACAAGCTTCAAAGAGCATTGCTTCTTACAGATAGAAAGAAAAATTCAAACCACATTGATATGGGCTTTTGATGTCAAGTCAGAAGAGAACTAAACAGACACAATTTCAGCTAATTCAGCTTCTAATTTTTCAATTTCTTGTAGCGGGAAACCTCATCCTCGTTAGGGAAAAACCCCATTAGCCTCCCAGCAGAGTTCTGGTAAGCGTACATAAACCCGCCCATCAATCCAATCAAACCTCCTGTCACCATTGACGGTCCCCTGATCCCTGGCTTGATCCCTAAAAACACAGACTCAAAAGAAGAAAGTAATCGAAATGGGAAGTCAGAGAGGGAAAGAGTTCAGGCCTTATTTTTTTAAAGAAATTGGAGGAAGTTAATTACCGGATAAGTATCCGACGGTGACGGAGACGCCGGTGATGGTGATGAAGCGTAGGTAATCGAGGGTGCTGAAGTTTCCGACGACTTTTGTGAATGGAGGGTTCCGATCGATGACCGGGTACTCTGGTGTTGCCGATGCTGTAATGTCTGTGTTCATCTTTCTCTCTCTCCTTCTCTCCTCCTCTCTCTTGCTGCTGCGTTTGGTTACGCGATTGCGCTCTCTCTCCTCAGCTGGGAAATTCATCTGAGATAATGAAAACGCCGCGTTTGCAGATTCCGAATGAGTAAAACGGCGCGTCTTAATGACCAAGTTAAAGATTTATGTATGCCGTAAACATCAATATTTTAACACACTAAATACTTATTAATATTTATTTAAAAGTAACAATTATTTAATATTAAATTAAAATTATAAATTAAATAAAATACTTAACAAATTCGGGTAGCATATTTAGTTATATTTAATTAAATAATCAAATTTATTTTATAATAGCTCAATTTAAAATTATCAAAAATCTTAAAAAAATTTCGATACAACATATTACATAAATAATAAATTATTATAATAAATTATATATATATATATATATAAATAGTTCTCAATTTATTTATAATTTTGCTTATGTAAATAATTGTTAACAAGTCAAAATAAATATTAGTAACACATTATTTTTTAATGATAATAATTGTTAAATTATTGAAATATAATTAGATAATTTTGTTACTAAATTAATAATACACTATATTTTCAAGTTATAAGAAATATTAAATGATATTGTAGATTGTTATTATTAAACCTAAATTTGATAAAAAGACTATTTTTTATTTTTTCATATTAATTAGTATAATAATATTTTTAAAAATGTGAAAAGATACATTTAATAATTATATTTTTCAAAATTTTTATTATTTATTAAAAGCATTACTTTTGATGGGCATAGTTATAGATGGGACATCCGGTGAAAGGCTGCTCAGGCCATGATGTGAAATGGGTTGAACTAACATCTAAGCTCACGAATGTAATCTAACAAAATCTTATTTAGTGAACTGCTAAATTGTGCGCATTATAAACACGATCTCACAACCGGAGATTTTAACTGATTCAGTTTGACTCTATCCACTATGACGTTACAAGTTATGAAATAATGGTCACAAACCATGAGAAAATGATCACAAGTTATGAGAAAATGACCAAGCAAAGAACTGTTTGAATATCATATAAAAAGAAAGAGTACCCAAGATAAAGGATAATATAGAAAAAATGGATCCAGACCTCTTAAGTGTACATTCCACTACTTGGACTGATATTTGTATAAAAATTGAATAAAACACTTAACCAAAATTTTGTCATATTTTCTTCCTTTAAAAATTTATTTTCTATTTTTGGACGAGAATTGACTTGAACGTTGGAATATCTTTTGGGGAGTAAGTTCCGATTGTACTCTGATATTTGGTATTAGTTGTGGTACGCAGGTCTTAAATTGTTAAAAGTGGAGAGAGATCCAACTAACAAAGAAGGTCTGATTGAGAGCCGTCATGAATTAAAATTCTTGAGATGCATTAACTTCAACTTTTTTAATATTTATATTTATAACATCTTATAAAATATTTCTATAATTATAAATTTTTAAAACTATAAGTGTATATGTGGAAGATTTGAGATCACTTACCCTTTTTTTACCTGGGTTTCAATTCTTAAAAAGCACAATTAAGCTTTTCATTGGGTTGAAAATTTTATTTAAAATTATTTTTTATGATAAAATTTATTTTATAACTAGTAAATTTTTTTAAAATATTTTTTAAATATTTTAAGTTTTCTAAATTTTAATAAAAAATTTAAAAGAACTATACCTTTTAACTTTCAAATTAAAAAATCGGGAGAGATGAATTTAAACATATATTTTAAAACCCTATTAGCACAAAGGGATATGGAACCCATTTTTTTTTCTATTTTAAATCAATATTTAAATAAATAATTATAATTTAATTATTTTTAAAATATAAAAAAATTAACTAAAATTAATTATTAAATTGTAATTATTTATTTTAAATAAATAATAAAAAAACAAAAACTCCTGATGGAGGAACCCCCAACCCCTGACACGAGCACTAAAGAACCGTGAACGGTTTCCTTAGTCGCCTTCCTTACCGCTCATTTTCCCACCAGGAAAATTCTTTGAAGATAAGGCCTGTAGATTCTCGCAGCTCTAAGATCCTTCCTTCTAGGGTTTTATCGTATATTCTCCCATATTGTCCTCTTTCTCCTCTCTCCGCAATGTCGTTTCTTCCTCTCTACATTTTCTCTGCCATCTCTCCGTCTCTCTCTCCTCAGTACTCATCCTCTTCCATTGTATTTTCGTACTCTTCTCCTTCGGTCATCACCAATGCCTGCACAATTTCGACCGGAGGTCGAGTAAGCGGAACCAGTATGCCTACGAGCAGGTTTATATCTCCTTCGGCTCATTCCAACTCCAGGATTCTCAAGAACAATCGTAGGTCTCGTTATGGACAGGCGCTCTCGGTGTACGATAGTGATGAAGAGGACGACGAAAGTTTTGGTGGTGAAGGAGAAGAAGATGATGACGAAGACGAAGAGATTGATTGGTTCTTTGATGTGTGTTCTGTTTGCTTATTTGATATCATGTCTGATTGGGTGACTTGTTATCGTGGAATTTTGCTTGCGATTCATTCTCCGTATGATCTTGGAAATTTTATGTGTTTAAAGCATTTTGAGTATGTGTGTGCGAAATAAGATATGTGACCTGTGAATATTTGAACTTGATTTTACTCGGATAGGATTTGAAGATAACGCTAACTTGATTTGCAGTTTTGAATCCTCTTATTTTAGCGAGTAATTTCTTGTCTGAATACGGTTTCCACATAGTAACTGGTTAATCTCGAACTGAGGGTGTGGACCCCTTTGGGTCGATGAATCGATTTTGTTCTTCTATTTTTCCCCCAGATATGTATGGGTGTAAAGTAAAGTTTAGATTCCCTTTGTTGAGAAAAAGTACTGGTTGAGCAAATTTAGAGCATCTCCTAATTCAAAGCCCTCCTTTTGGATGATTCGAGCGGGATTCAACTGAGGGCATAAACTTTTCCACAGAAGCTTTTAGGGAGCTTGCCGATGATCAAATTTGTTTTTGAGGTTTTATTTGATGATAGAGGTAGTGTTGTACGGCATTTTGAACTGTCTTAAGCTTGATAGGATTTGTAAATGTATCAGTTTTAGAATTCTTCTGCTCGAATACGATTTGATGAAATGCTTGCTTGCGTTGCAGCTCTGGTACCGCATTCATCCTTGTGTGAATATAGTTTCTATTTTTTTATGGTTAGTTGTGTTTGATTCTCTTTATATGGTTGTGCTTAGTAGATTCAGCTTATTCATTTTCGTTGGCTAAAGGAGGGAAGGGTAGGGAAGGGAACCATGGGTGTACTTGGATATTCTGCTAAATGTTACTATTTCAATGTCCTAACCAGGAAGAATTTGCAGAACCAGCAGATTTGAATGCTCATCGGCCGAAATCTAAGTTGCCGAATGCAACCAAAATGAGACGAGGTATGACTTTTTTCTACATTTTGTGAAAGTTCTGGGCATGAGTTCATTGATAATCGAATGATTCTGATTCCAGAAAGCCAAAGGAAACCAAAGCGTAGTGGTACCCTAAAGACAAAAGGAAGAGAGGAGGTACTGCTTGCTAATTAGTGATATATACATAATGGTACAAGATTGAAGAAGCATGTTGCCTTTTGACTGCAGCTGGAGCGAAATAAGTCTGAAAAAACAAAGAACAAATATTCTCAACTGTCAGAGGAATTTGTGTTGGATAAGAGATGGATTCCACTACTTGATTACCTGAGTACCTTTGGGCTTAGTGAATCACACATGATCCAAATGTACGAGAGGCACATGCCTTTGTTTCAGATAAATGTTTGTTCTGCACGAGAAAGGTTAGAATACCTCTTAGGTGTTGGTGTTAAGCATAAAGACATGCGAAAGATACTATTAAGGCAACCACAAATTCTGGAGTACACGGTGGAAAACAATTTGAAATCTCACGTGGCTTTTCTGGTGGATTTAGGTATCTCAAATTCAAAGATGGGGCAAATAATCACAGCAGCTCCTTCCATCTTTTCCTATAGCATTGAGAACTCCCTAAAACCTACTGTGAGATACTTGGTTGAGGAGGTCGGGATAAAGAAAAGTGATTTGAGTAAAGTCATTCAGTTAAGCCCTCAAATCCTAGTTCAGCGTGTTGACATCTCATGGAGTGATCGCTATAATTTTCTTTCGAAAGAACTGGGGGCACCAAAAGATAGTATAACGAAAATGGTCACAAAACACCCCCAGCTCCTTCATTACAGCATCAAAGATGGATTATTGCCAAGGATCAATTTTCTGAGGAGCATTGGCATGTGTAATGATGAGATCTTGACAGTTTTGACGAGACTCACGCAGGTTGTTCGCTATGTCTTAGGTGCATATTGCAACTTATATAATTGTGCTTATCTGGATGCAACCCATGTCATGAAATGCAGTAAACTTGAGATTTTCAATATATGATAGAAAAATTTGAAGGTGTCCTAACATAAAACTAGTCCTATGAATCACCCATCTGAAGCATTTTTGAAAAATTTAGTTTTCTTGTCATCATTAAGAAACACTAGGCATTTTTCTACTTTGTACCAAATGTAAGTATGCGAGGATACCGTTTAAGTTTTCTTATTGGAGTTTCTGATTGATTCTGCAGGTATTCTCGTTGTCACTCGAAGGAAATCTTAAGCCGAAGTATATGTATCTTGTCAATGAACTACAGAATGAAGTGAAATCCTTGACAAAATATCCAACTTACCTAAGCTTGTCATTGGATCAGAGGATTCGCCCTCGCCATAGGTTCTTGGTTTTCCTGAAGAAAGTTCCAAAGGGGCCATTTCCTCTTAGTTCACTGCTCCCAACTGACAAATGCTTTTGCCAACAGTGGGCTGGAACTAGTGTAGATAAATATCTGACATTCCGACGGGGAATAATGCTCAACAATTTTGCAAAAAAATATGAAACTGTCATGCCTGCCTCAGATTGGTCATACAAGTAACGATGCGGCAGATCTCTCTATCGATACTGGCAGAGGTGATATGGCTATTATTCTGATATTCATTATGCCTGTGAATTGTTGCTTCTTGCGTGGCTCGCTTCTAGAGTGAAACTGCTCATTGCTTAGAGATTATGCAGAGTGAAAAGTCCCTTGAGGGTCTTCCCACAAAAGTTGCAGAAACTGCTTGTGTTCTTGACTTGGGTTACGATCGTGCTTGCAATGCTCTGAATTTTGCGAGTGATGGTTCACTTACTTTGGACTCTGGAGGACTTCATCCAACTAAATTTCTGAGTTTACACTTCCGAGGTTAGCTGAGAATGACTAATGCTAGAATTACTGGTAGTGAAATGCAGGTGCCTCTCATAACAAGAACAGGGCTGGTATTCGTGTTGATTATGGTTGCTTGAATTCCAACTTCATACTTCTACAGATTTCTGCCTTTGGGCTTTCATCGTCCTCCATGTCTGTTGCTAACATCTGTAGTAGAAGGGTATAGATAATTCATCATTCTACAGTTATTCCCTTCATGTCTGATCGATGATTCAAATCTGATGTTTAATTACTGAATCACAGGTGTATATCCAATTCCTAATGTTGCAATGACAGAGAATGATTTACATAGCAAACCCAGAGAGTAGGAGGTAAGACTTTGTTGACTGGATATCTACTAACTGTACTAAAAGGGTTCAGTTTCAGTTTAAGCTCCGTTAATTTGTTGGAAAATATCTACCTTGTCACAGAATATGTGATAACGATGGAATTACATCTGAATGTCTTTTTGCTTGATAATTTTCATATGGAATAGTTAATGTGGTAAATTGGAAACTTGTTTCACAAATTTGCTAATTTGTATAGGTTTATAATTGTTTAATAAATTGTATCTGCTGAGTCTTTTATATATTTTTATGGCACTTAAAGAGACATTTAATGGCTGAATCTTTTCCTATTATTAGGATGAACTTTGTTATAAAGGTATAGTTATTCTTGACTTAAAAATCACTTATTTGAAGTATAAAAGTTTTCATAACGTAGGATAAGACTATATATATATAATCCTTAATGGAATTTATAAAGTGAGAGCCTTAAGTATTGAACTGCCCCAATAATTGGCTACTATTGTACTGATTTTGTTGCCAATATCTAAAACATGACAGCTGCTTTGTTGTACACTATGGTTGCGAGGTCTCTATCAATTAGGAGAAATTATACTACATATTAATAATGCTATCTCATTCAATAATCAATTTTTATTTGTATTTTTAATATGATTGATTATTTAAATGTTAATCCATAGTTTGGGCGAATTGTAAGCTTTCTGCTACTGAAGTTTAAAAAACATATTAAAAAATCAAAATTTTATCTTATTAGTTATTTATTAAAAAAATGTAATCATTATATAGTTTTTTAAACAATGTATGCTGCAAATATTATCTAACGATTTCATAATATTATGTCGCTTCTCCTATAGATGATTAGCAAGACCCAAATATCAAAATACAAGGAAAACACAACAAATACAACTTATTATACAACCAAGGGAATCGAAAACAAAGTGGTTGGTTCTAATTATACAGGTCTCACATGATTAATGAAATTTTGTTTATCCAAAAAAATCAACTTATAATCTAAAACTTCTGAATTTTCTTTTAATGAAAATGACTACACATTAAAATTCTCATTATTAGAAATATGAAAATAATAATACATCATAATACACTAGATTTATCTTATAATCCTAATTATCATAATAAAATTCTCATTATTAGAAATATAAAATGACCCTAAAATAGAACTCAAAAAACTTTCCTCTGCACAGCTAATTCAGGTTCTGTAATGATGTTGACTAAGTAGCAACATCAGTCAATTGATACAACAGACTAAGATTTGTTACACGGCTTGGTAGCATTAATTTATTACAAAAATAAAACTATTATGTATTTCAATAACCGATTAAATAGAACATAATTTTAACAACTTAACCCTCAAATAACTAGTAATAATACAAAATAATATAATATTTCTAAAATATTATATACAATTTCACTGGATGGCATAATGGGGACTAATCCCCTTCATAATGTGCACCTTTAGAAGAGTGAAAAATAACACGAAAAAACAGTAGTACAATTCCTTATAATTCTGACCATAATATAACTATCATCGTTAGCATACAATAGATTTTATTTGTTTCTATAGAAGTTATTAATATGATAATTGTGGTTGGTTTATATCATAGATATGTGATGGGTATGGCCATAAGTGGGCCTACCTGGAAATTAAGCCCACTGATGAAGGGCCTTGGAGGTAGCAGTCCATAGAGCAGCCCCTTGAAGCCTAAGATAAAGTGGCAATGTGGTCGGCCCAGGCAGGTCAGCCCGAGACCTTCCAGCAGGGAACGGGCAATTAGGGCTGATCTGTGAGAACCCACCAGCTCATTAATTGTTGAATAGCGTAGCACTAATTTGTAGGCGGTATTTGTCATAATCGCCCCGGGCAACTAAGTAAATATTTCCGGAATATCAAGATCATTCATCTTCCTAGAATGGCAGTAACGGCTCAACAAATCTCCCCAGAAGGCAGTTATTATACGGAGACTTCCATGATCGCCTTGACAAAGGAAAGAATATTCTCGAAAAGGCGATGGTTATCATATACACCCCACACATGATTGAGTGACGGCTCAACGAATCCACTGAGCAATTGTCAATTAGTCTCGAGACCCAAGGAAGGCTGCACGCCTCTAATCCTATAAGTATTCCTTCATTCCTGAGGGAAGGGGATCAAGCAATTTCTACACAGAAATGCCCCTAAAAGATCAAATAATTTTCTTTCTCTCTCTCTCTCTCTCAAGTCACTCAACTCACAAGTGCACACTCTCTCAAAACCACTCCCTATTAAATGCATTCCTCGGAGCCAAGACCTCCAATCTATATTCAATCCTCCCTCTTTCATACATTCATGCATTGCTTGCATCATTCATTTTTCTCTCTAGTAATAGAAAGATTTCTGATTTGAACGTTGGAAGATATATCAGGGAACGAATCCCACCGTTTTTTAACCTTTCGATGATTTGTTGTAGTGTGTAGTTCAACCCATCGGGAGAAATTAGGTTGTTTTCTAATCCATGTAGTAATTCGGATCCAAGGATGCATCTTTATGTTTTCTAATGCTTATCCGGGATTTAGAGTAATGTTATCCAGTGTCGTGATGTCTACCCCTTCTCTCTCACGCGTGTTACCCTCTCTAAGGGACACACTTTTGTGTGATTCATCATTGTGGCTACGTACAGCCTCCGTGTCATAGGTCATCTTTCAGAAAATCTCATGGTAAACCGTTAGAATTTCAAAGCCGGGCACATGAGGTGCAGCAGTTCAGGAAAACCGTGTCAGACATGACCAAGAAGGTCAAACGTAGTTTCACAAAAAGTGGGGTTTGTTCAACGCATATTTCATGTAGAGGGTTGACCCATTTGACGAAGAACTGATAAGTTGACGAGAACAATAACCTATTTGTTCCCTTACACATTAACACTGTCATTTACAGACGGACAGACAGAGAACAGAATAACTAAATCTCAGGCATAAATTCGAATCAAAACAAGAGAAACGGTCTCAAAATGCAGAAAATCCACACCATATAGATAGTTCAACAGAAGTTTAAACATATCTTTACCTGCATATAATCTCTACCTTATCTGTTTCTTTCTCCTGCTACTAAAGACTATAAATTATGTCTCCTATACGAAACTAAAGAAATCCCTTTAAAATTTATGTTATAACAAAGTATCAAAAGAAACCTGTCCCTATCTTATATGCTCTTTCTACTTAGAAACTCCTGAGTTGGGAAATCAAGGAAGAAAAGAGAAAGCAGGGGAAAGAAAAACTGTGCTGTTTGTTTAATCCAAAGATGTCACCTTCTGCTTACTCTTTGATTCTTCCAATCTGTGTGTTGCCGTAACTATGAGACTGTAGAAATACCGCTTTCTATTGGAAACGAGAATGGGCTTTCAGGGAGATTAATCACTTCGCTGCAAAAATTGGAAGAAAATTAAATAGCCATGTCATATACTGTTAATGTTGAATCATGATCAATTAGGATAGAAATAAAGTATTTGGTCATACTCTTCTTTGGTGTCAAGATAATAGTTATGGATAGCCATTGATTCCCAATAAAGAGTAAAAGAATGAGATCTATTACGGGATATACAATGGAAACAGAAATTGTGTATATCAATAGTGGAAATAACGATATATGGAAAATAAGACAAGAATTCTTTACAATGACACTGTAAACCAATTGACAGGGATGTAGCGCAGCGTGGTAGTGCGTTTGTTTTGGGTACAAAATGTCACACATTTTAACCGGATTATTCTAGAAAGAAAAGAATTTAGATCAAAATACTTAATAGAATGACAATAGATTTATACAAAATTTTTACATTGAGAGCAATGGAGTTATAGACAATCAAGTAAAATCAGAAAATTTGATCTATGGATAGTATTGTTATGGCAAAGGTAGAAATGCCAAAGAAATCATTACTGCAAAGTATGAGGGAAGGTCACAAGTGTTTATACCGTAAAAATGAAATAAAATAGTTTATTCATCTACCTCTCTTCTTCAGAGCAATTGGATGTTGGATCCCATGATTTATCGTCAGTGGAACTGATTCTCGGAAGATTGAACAAATTGAAAGAAGTGAACTTTGAATGATCTGCAATGGGCAGAAACCAAAAGACCACAAGGAATTATAAAAACAGAAGATTAGTGTACACTAACTCTATGAAATCAACTAGGCCATCTATGCATCTTTTTCAAAAATAATCTACACAGCACGTCTGAATTTACTACACTAAAATCAAAATACATGTAAAAGGCCAACATTTGGGGAATGAAGTGGACTTCTAAAAAAATAGAAAAAATATCTTTCAAACTAACTTTTAATGTTAGAATATTAGTTTTCTCAAACCATGTTTCCAAAACCATGTTAGTTTAGAATAAGGCCATCAACTCAACACCCATTTTGACGGTGTTCTACCCATTCATCTATCATTTTGTGCAACCGTTAATGTGTATGGATACATAGGACACCATGTCTAAAAGATACCTCAAACATTTCTCATTAGTGTATAAGCGCCGGTGGTGTAGTGGTCAATATACAACTTTCCAATGCTGTGATGTCATTTTTTTGATGGATGTTTCCACTGAAGTAATACTTAATCCAACTATACCAAATTGCATCTGATAAAGATAGACAGAAGTGTAGCATTAGCATTTTTTTACCTTCTAGGTTATTCAATTCCTCCATGGCGTAGCTGAGATGTGGCTGACTGGAAATATGTTTTTGACCAAGTCGTAACTCTGATAAACGCCCTCTCTCAAGTTCAAGTGCATGCTCCTGCCCCTCCATAAGCTGCCTCCTCAAGAACCTTGGGGCCTCAAATCCTCTTTCTACTGCAAGCAATATTAACTAGTGATATTACAATTCAACGGGGCAAAAACAAAAAGAGTATATGACGGAAGGCAAACAAACGGATAGTACAACTCAAACTGACACAATATATTGGGAGAAACCCTAATCCAAAATGACGTGGTGTAAATCCTGTAAGAAATTACCTGTTTTGACCCCCTTTTCACAGATTCTTTTTTCAAGGTTTGACTGAATATCATTATGCCGCAACTACAGCACAAATATGAGGTATATATATATATATATATTTGGCTCCATAGCTAGAGTTAGATCCTCATGGTAGAATTCTTTATGATTCAATCCCTAGGAGTCAATAGAAAAGAAAAATCATTATGATACACTAGATTCAGTAAGTCTGCCATTTCATGAAATCTCTCTTATGATTTATAATTGTGGTGTATTATGTATCCCTATATTTCGATAATTTGACAGAATCCTGCAGTAGCCAGAATGGCCTACCTAAACCCACACAAGTTGCACTGGCAAACAAGCATCAGCCTTCAGATTATAAGACAGATAAACCACTACTTCTGATCAAAATTGACGAGTGAGAAGATTTTCTCGTTATCATTTTGATTCAGCCCAAATGACATATTGGTTCTTGCCTCTTGCTTACACTAGTAACGGGAGGGTTATGGACTTTAATGATAGTAAAACAAGCACAAAATCTGGAATAATTGGTCGTAAAGTGATTCTCAGTGGCTTTTTTCTGATCTAGCTCCTCCATTTTCGGCTAACCCCCATTAAATTCAGGGATAATTCCTACTGAAAAACTTTCTACTTACTTGGGTGACGGCCAGGCTCCAACTCCCAGTAGAACACGGAGTGCTCATTTTTCTCCAAGTACCTCCTGCAAGGAACAACAATTACATTAGTTGTGAATGTTGCATCAGATCTACTAAGAAGATACCACACACCAAAAAAAAAAAAAGGAACTCAGATTGTAGTTTTAATAATGCAAAATCACCAAATTTGCAATTCAAGGGTAATAGATCATATATCTTAACCCAATATGATGGGATGGGACTGAACGCTGCCTGTTTTTCTTTATCACAAAATCATGTTAACTATACCGAACATGAGTTGAAAATTTGGCAATTACTTCTTGGTTAAGTAATTACCTTTCAACAAACTTTGACTTTTCTCGGTAAGGTTTTACAAGTACCCGAGCTTGACAAACGAAATGGGGATTTCCCTTAGCCAAAACCACCTGAACAGTATTTGCGGTGGAAAAAGTGACAAATCCGAACATTCTCTTTTGTTGGCAAGGAATCCTCACATTTTCAACATGCCCAAATGAGCTGCAAACAAGTCCAAAAAGAGAACAAAGCATCATCAGGTTGCATATGGATAATAAGAATGCAGCTGTCTTCTTGAAACCAAATGTCAAATCAATCTGACCTAAAATAATTCGATACATCTTCCTCAGAAAATGTGCTGTCAGCTGGAAAAGTTAAGTATATCTGTCGGGATCCGCTAGCAGCCAGACCAAAATCCTTCTTCTCACTGTGGTTTTCTTGGTTGTACTTTGCAGCATCCTCAACCAAAACTATAGAATGCTGCCCATGAGGTCTTGCAACCCATAAAAAAAAAAAAAAAAAAAACTCAGCATTGATAAGCAATAGAAAAGGAAAACAACCAAAATATGTATGCTAATATACAAACCGATCAATCAGTGTAATACTCTTCAGTCCAGCTAGAAGCTTTGTCAAACTATAACCAGCTCTACCGTGTCTCTGGCTCTCAGTGAGATACCCCTCTGCTTGAAGATTCCTTCCATACTTCTCGTAGTACAGCATGGGGAGCGAAGCAATTGAAATGGGATTTCCTCCCATCGATTTTAGCATCTCAGTGATCTCAACCTCCAACTTCTTCAAATACCCGGATGAAAAAACCTCATTGGAGTTCGGGCCAAACAAAGGGAAATTGTCCATTTCAGAGTGCCCATGCCAGTACCTACAGTTACTGCCATGCTTACAAAATCCCTTACTGTAATAATGACAGGTCTTAGACATATTAACTAGAGCCATCTCCCGATAGCAGTGATTGGCTGGATAGACTCGAGTTCTAGCACTCATTGAGTCTACCTGGTCCTCAAAGCTCAAATATTGAGGATGGTGGGCATGATGTGTATGTGGTGTTGGCTGCTGCACACAGGGTTCCCAGTAAGGTGTTGACGATGCCCGGAAGGCTGCCAGAGATGAGTTTCTCCAGGCCAACATTGGTGAAAAGCAGGCATATGGGAACGGGAGCTCTGAAACTGGCGTGGGGTTAATGGAAGGTAAGTGAGAAGCTGGAACTCCCTGTCGAGGTACTGATTCTAGTCCAAGCTTGGCTTCTTGAATCAAGTCATGTATGTGACATTCTGGGCCAAAGGCCAAGCGTATCATTTCCTGTTCGACGTTATCTCCACAGAAAAGATATCCCATGATCTTTGTTGCATTTGCAGGTTCTATCTTTTGAATCCTACCTAACACTGTTTTTGTAGACTCAGGGAAATCCATGTTACATCTAATTTGCCTGAATACAGAAAGATTATAACAGAATCAGAAAATCTGGATTGGGGTTTAGGATTTGCAGCCTTAAAACCTATAAAAGAAAATATATCTTAGCAGCATAACATAACATAGAAAAGACACATATTTGGGGTCAAATAATGATTTTTTTTTCTTTAATAACTTTGAAACCTTGCAGACAAAAAGTTGCCGATGTAAAATTATACTGATCATCAATTCTTAAAGTATTTGAACATATAATAAATTGGGAGTAAATATACACAAACAGACTATTTGAGAAAGTGTGGCGCCAGAAGGATGTCATTTTAGCTGCCTTTGGAATATCATCATGATATGACGTATATTCATCCAGGTATTGATACTAATAAATCCCACACCCAAGAAAACATGGATTAATGTGCACCATGTTAGCCTAAGGGTCTCATTGAACACAAACATAGGTAAAAAATGGACAACTTTGCCAAAATCTAGAATATATTAAGAATGTGTAGTTAATGTATTTATGAACAGAAAATAACCCTTTTCCAGGGGCATTAAAATATAAAGAGAAAGTTACCTAGAAAACAAGAATAATGAAGTATCTTAGAATTGAAATGAAGATTGTTTACTGTTTACCTATAAAACAGTTAAACAGTATCTTTTCTTTTTTTTTTTTTTTTTTTGGTTTTTTCTATTCAAACGTAAGGATTGGTTCTTTTTAATATGACTATCCAAAACAATTGGATTAGAGTGAAATCTAGATTATAGACACAATAAAAGCACTTCCTCTTGTCATTCCACGGTTGCCCAACTTCCTAGAAACACAATATTTATAAGAAAAATCAGAATGAAACCACATCAAACACTTTCAAAGTAGTCAAAACACACACACAAAAAAAAAAAAAAAAAACATTTTCTTCGTAATAAAAACATATAAACAGAGGAAGAGCAGACAGGTGAAAAGATTAAACAAACCAGGAATAGGTTTCAGCCTCTGATGAGATAAAAATGTACTAAAAATTCACTAAAATGCCTCTCCTCCCTCCATCTCTTATCTTCTGAGTTCCTCCCTTTCTTCTCTCACTATCTCTCTGTCTTCCTTTCTCTCTGCAAAGATGGCGTCTTGTTAATCGATCCAGGGTAAAAAATATTGTTTTTAGAATCTTAGATTTTTGAAATTCAAAGTTCCAGTTATTGCTTTGAGATATTGAGGCAACAAACTCTGAAAAATTTCCTAGATTTTCGATTCAGTTGAGAATTGCTCCACCCTTCTTCGGGTGTTTGTTAATGATTCTAAGGGGAAAAAAAGGTAAAAAATTATAATTAGTTTTTAAAAAAATTAAATTTACTAAATGATAACAACAATTTACAGAAAACCTAATCAATTTTTTTATGAATATATTTTGAATAAATTTAATTATTTGAAAGCCAAACGTTGTAACTTAATTTGAAATTAACGTTCAATATTTTTTACGCATGTTCCCAAAACTTTCATCAAATTTTCAGGAATTGTTTTAGCATTTTTTTTAAAAGTCATTTATAAAAAAGCATAAATTTAAAATTATTTTCCAAATGTTTTTTTTTTCCATCTAATAATTTTTATTATAATATTTAAATTATATGTGTAATATGAATAAAATTAGAATGCCTGCTATAACTTTAGCTGGCTTAGTGTGGCTTTGAATCTCCCATGAATTCAAGCCTCTCCACTAATTTTTTACTTATACAGATTTATTTATTGTATTAGCAAAATTATAATCTTGATAGGTTTTAATCTATAAGGTGGAAGGTTTGAGTCTTTTTAATTTTTTCATATTAAAAAAAATTATTACATAAAAAAATATTTATTATAATTAATATATAATTAATGTCAGCCCCAAAATTATATTTTAAATAAAATTTGCTAAATTAACTAAATTGTTTTCCTAAATAGACCTATATTGAGACTGTCCCATCTCTAAAGTTTTAAAATTGGACAGATTTTTCACCATTCTCAAAATAGTACACAACATGTTATATGCCATTGCTAGAATGCAAATGGAAGCTCATGACCTTTCAATCTCCATTGTTTCTTCATCTTTGCCACCATCTCTGTCGCTTATTGGAAGCTCAAGTAATGACAAACTTTATTTGGCGCATCAATTTCAGTAACCATAGAGGAGTCCTTGCAAGGAAAATATAGTATCTAGATATTGAGCTAATTACCAATTCACATCCATGCCCCATTAAAATAATTTTCCATTCATCTAAATCTGTAGATGGGGGATCATTTTTTGCAGGAAGTGATTGTGGTTGCAGAGAACCATCTTCCCCACACTTCCTTGACAATGGAGCCCCACACAGCCCGATATTTTTGAGATACGGGCTATTTTCAAACGAATCAAATTGCTCACCATGCAATTGGCCCCATCTAGTTTGTTATTTGAGACACTAATAACATTGAGAAAATGAAGATTTACTAATTTCCTAGGGATTTGACTAGTAAGTTGATTGGAAGAAAGGTCTAGAGAATCAATCCAATTTAAATTTTCAAGGGATGGTGGGATGCTGCCGATGAAGTTGTTGTGAGAGTGGTTGAGATATCACACCAAAACCAATTCTTCGATCGACTTTGGTATCGCCCCTCTAAATCTGTTGTCGGAAAGGTTGATGGCCGCTAAGGTGGTTGAGACTTCATTTAATTTGTGGTCAATACCTTTGAAGGTAAACGCAATCAAGTTCTGAATGGAGGCATCCAAGTAACCGCTTATGTATTCACCTATGTATTGCAACACATCATATTTTCCTCCGTCATAGCCTTAAAGCCGTTGAGGAGCCTACTTGGAAAGACACCCCTAAAGCTATTATAAGAGAGGTCGAGAATTTGTAGCTTCGAAAATAACTGCTACACTTCCTTGGTTGTTCTCACGTGGCTATGGAAGTTGTTAGAATGTAAGATGAGGATTAGGAGTCTTGGAAGAGCTCCCAACCAATAAGGGAATGTGTCATTCAACTTGTTGTTTCCTAGATCAAGCAGTTTGTGCTGTGTGCAATTGACCAAAGATCGTGGTAATTGCCTTTCTAATCGATTTCCAATCAACACAAGAGTGGTTAAGATATTGTTGATTCCAAAGGTCCAAGGAATTGAACTATGAAGATTATTCGAGCCCAAATTCAACAATAGCAAATTGCTCAAGTTCCCTATGCATTGTGGCATCTCACCACTCAATCAGTTGTGAGATAAATATAGAACTGTAAGGTCAAGTCACAAATCGATAGGAGAATCTCTCCAGTCAATTTATTCTTTTACACATTGAAATCCTCAACAGGGAGAGGTAGAATGGGCATCGGTTCCCGTAACCTATTGGCATGGAGGTTGACATATCCCAAATTTGGTCAAGATCGAAGATCCTTTAAACTGCATGTTAATGAGTTTTGTGAGATATCTATATAATTCATAAATTCTTTTCCCACATCGTGTAGCCATTTAGGGACTTTACCATGAATATTGTTGTTGGAGAGATCAAGAAAAGACAAACTCTCTTGGGATCTTAAAAAACTTGGGAATTTAGTTATGTTGCAAAATGACAGTCTTAGAATATCTAACTACGGCTAGGTA
Organism: Nepenthes gracilis; assembly: GCA_033239525.1. Classification (NCBI taxonomy): domain Eukaryota; kingdom Viridiplantae; phylum Streptophyta; class Magnoliopsida; order Caryophyllales; family Nepenthaceae; genus Nepenthes; species Nepenthes gracilis. The sequence goes on from BSYO01000006.1 coordinate 5,408,643, forward strand.
ATAATAAAGTTGCAATCTTCATTAGTCGTGGTTACTGACAGACTATTGGCCGATAGATCAAGAAAACACAGACTTCTAAGCTTGGAATTCTATCAAGCTCAACATTGCCAATCAACAAAAAAATTTGCTAGGTTTGAGTCCTTTCAATTTTTTCACATAAAAACAAATTATTATAGTAAAAAACACTTATTATAATTAATGTCATCCCAAAAATCATATTTTAAATAAAATTTGTTAAATTAACTCAATTATTTTTCTAAATGGACTTATATTGAGACTATCCCATCTCTAAAATTTTAAAATTAGACAAAGATTTTTCACCCTTCTCGAAACAGTACGGAACAATATTTTGTTTGTCATTGCTAGAATGCAAATACAAGCCCATGCCTTTCAATCTCCATTGTTTCTTCATCTTTGCAGCATCTTTGCCACTTATTGGAAGCTCAAGCCATGACAAACTTTATTTGGCGCATCAATTTTAGTAGCCATAGAGGAGTCCTTGCGAGGAAAGTGTAATATCCAGCAACTAAACTAGTTATCAGTCCACATCCATACCCCATTGAAATGATTTTCCATTTATCTAAATTTGTAGATGGGGGATCATTTTCCGCTGGAGGTGATTGTGGTGGTGGAGAACATCTTCCCCGCACTTCTTTTACAACAAAGCCCCACACAGCCCGATATTTTCAAGGTATGAGCTATTTTCAAACGAATTGAATTGCTCACCATGAGGTATGGCCTCATTTAGTTTGTTATTTGCGACACTAAAGATCTCGAGAAAATGAAGATTTACTAATTCCCTCGGGATTTGACCCGTAAGTTGATTGGAAGAAAGGTCTAGAGATTCAATCACATTCAAATTTTCAAAGGATGGTGGGATGCTACCAGTGAAGTTGTTGTGAGAGAGGTTGAGAAACCGCACCAAAACCAATTCTCCGATCGACTTTGGTATTGCCCCTCTAAATCTGTTGCTGGAAAGGTCGATGGCAACTAAGGTGGTTGAGATTCCATTTATTTCCTGATCAATACTTTTGAAGGTAAGCGCAATCGAGTACCAAATGGAGGTTTCTCCATGAATAATTTCCTTTGTGCCATGAGCTTCTGTGCTATAGTCTACATATTCGCCTATGTACCGCATTGCATCATCATTTTCATCATCCTCCATCATAGCCTTAAAGCCCTTGAGGAGCCTACTTGGAAAGACACCGCCGAAGCTATTGTCAGATAGGTCGAGAATTTGCAGCTTTGGAAATGGTTGCTGCTTCTCCTGGGATGTTCTCAAGCGGCCATGGAAGTTGTTAGAACGTAAGATGAGGATCAGGAGCCCTGAAAGAGCACCCAACCAGTCAGGAAATGTGTCATTTAACTTGTTTCTTAGATCAAGAAAATTGAGCTGTGTGCAATTGACTAAAGAACGTGGTAACCGCCCATTCTAATCGATTTTTGTTCAAGACAAGAGTAGTCAATACGCTATTGATTCCAAAGGTTCAAGGAATTGAACCATGAAGATTATTTGAGCCCAGATTCAACAACTGCAAAGAGTTGAAGTTCCCCATGCATTGCGGCAACTCACCACTCAATTGGTTGTGAGATAAATTGAGAGCTGTAAGGAAGGTCAAGTCACAAATCGATAAGGGAACCATTCCGGTCAATTTGTTATTTGACACCTTGAAAACCTGGACAAAGAGTGGCAAAGTGTGCATTGGTCCTTGTAACCTGTTGACATGGAGATTGACATATCTTAAATTTGGCCAAAATCGAAGATCCTCTAAACCACTTGCTAATGAGTTTTGTGAAAGTTGTAGATAATTTATAGATTCTTTTCCCATATCGTGCAACCATTTAGGGGCTTCACCGTGAATATTGTTGTTGGAGAGATCAAGGATAAACAAATCCTCTGGGGATCTTAAGAAATTTGGGAATTTAATGATATTGCAAAATGACAGTCTTAAAGTATATTACTGCGGCCAGATGATAGTAAAGTTGGCATCTTCATTAGTCGTGGTTACTGACAGACTATTGGCCGACAGATCAAGATAACGTGACCTTTTGAGATTGGAAATTATATTGAGCTCAACACTGCAGCTTAACTTGTTCGATCGAAGGGAAAGATCTATGAGGCTTGTAAGACCAAAGATTGCCTTAGGAATTGGTCCATATATCTTATTAAAGCTCAGAATGATTGTGTCCAATGGATTATTATTGCTGTTGATGTGATTCAACTCACTGCTGAATTGATTGCCTTGGAGGTATAGTACTTGCAACAATGGTAGATTGAACAACCAAGATGATAACATCCCACTCAGCAAGTTAGAATCCAAATAAATTGCAGTAAGAGTTGAGAGACTGCCTATGTTTACGGTAGAGGGCAGCTCACCGTTGAAATTGTTACCACCAAGGTCCATTACCTCTGTTATGTTCCACACCCAACTCGGAATCATTCCATGAAAATTTCCATATCTGATAGAGAAATCCCTCAAGGACTCAAGGTGAGGAAGCAAATCAGGTAATCTCCCAGAAAATGAGCAATATGAGAGATCTAGTACCTCAAGGGGACTACTCCAATTGGAAGATCATGTAAAATTGGCATAAAGAAGTTCATTAAATGTGACATTAAGAACTCATAAATGGGGCAATTGGAGGATGTCGTCTGGGAATTTACCATACAAACTGCAAAAAGATAATTGGAGAGACGTCAAGGAAGACAAGTTCGTTAACAATTGAGGTATTGTTGAATTAATGGCTACTCCATATAGATTGACCTCTTTCACCTTAGTCAAGTTTGCTATGATCTCCCCAAGATTTGGCATTAGAATAGAAGCATCACTGAGATCAACGGACCTAAGTTGAGAAAGTTGTGCCATTTTTGAAGGGGCATGGCAAAAAAATCCCGACTTAAAAAGATTAAGATACTCCAAGTGCGATAATTGACTAAGTTCACGTGGAATGTATAAAGAGAAATTATTAAACCCAAGATTCAAGCTCCGGAGACGGAGGAGCAGGAAGATACTGTTATTGGAAGTTATAGGTCCTGTAAGTTGATTGCAGCTGAGATCGAGCCCAATCACGTGGCCCGCTAGGGGATCACACGTGACCCCATCCCATCGACAGCAATTCGTGTCTTTCTTCCATGACCTTGTATTTGCATAAGAAGCTTGATTGTTGTTACGACAATTTGCAGAACTATTAGAGTCGATGAGGACAGAGTTTTTGAATTGGAGTAAGACAATGGCTTCGACTTTATCACACAAGTTTGAGGAAAAATTACTCAAGAACGATGAGTAGATCACTGGGAAATGTAGAAGAAGAAAGAGAAGGCAAAAAAGCAATAGCTTATTGATGCAAGCCATTATTGCACTAATTTAAGTTCAGAGGGAGTAGTATACATAGATAAGGAGGCAAATAGTGTTTGTATATGTAGAAGATACACTAAACTGGTGGTCTAGCAACATTTCCAAGAAAGTTTCATCAATCACTTTCAAAAACACTTGATTTTTAGCTTTTTATATGATTTTAAGAGGTGCACAAAAATTCTCTAAGCTGGTGGTCTTAAGAGCATCTCAAAGGAGACTTCTTCCATCACTTTCATGAAATCTTGCTCGTCAAAGTAAATTTGCTTTTCTCCATGACTTTTAAATAGAAAAAGGATAAGTATAAAATTTATACTTATACTTAATATATAAAGAGAAAAAATAAGTATTGTAAATATGAGGATAATAAAATTTATATGTGGTATATAAAAAATAAAATAATAAATTATAATATCTATATACGTTTAATATATATATATATATAAGATGGGACAATATAAAAACACTTAATATGGTTTAAACGTTTAAAATATATACCAAATAAAGCAACTATTGAAAAACTGTGAATTGTTGCTATTAAAGGAAATAAGAAATACGTAAAATTTAGAAAACCTCAGAATGCGATGATAACAAATTTTTTAAACTTACTTTATTCTCATAAAATATTATAATAAATCAAATAAAATTATTATAAAATTATTATAATAAGTGGAGAGAAGACCGCAATAAATTTTCAACAAAGTAAAGTTTAAAAACAAAATAAAAATGCCCTTATTCATTTGCCATTTAGCCTATGGAGTTACAGCCTTATATTTAACGAGTGCAAAGCGAACATCATCTAACAAAAATCAATAGTCGACGCATATCATCAAAATTAGTGATTTGCTATATGAATTGCAGCTGAGAAGATTTACACTTCGTTATCAAAAAATCTAATAAGTAAATGTAAATTTTAATATTCACTCGGCACACCACTCTGAAGAGGAATACACCAATTGTAACGACCCAGATTTTGAATATAAGAAATTTCAATCATCAAGTCCTTATAAGGAAAAGTGTAATAAGAAAAGTAAATTGGCTTTAAGATGAAATCAAGTTCGGCCTTACATAATAAAAATCTAGTCCGAATTTTTCTTGATAAAAAGATGTTCGGAATATTTCTTGAGGAAAAGAAGTCCGGATTTTCCTTGATGAAAACCTAGTCCGGATTTCCTTGATAAAAAGAAGTCTGAAATATTCCTTGATGAAAAGAAGTCCAAAATATTCCTTGATAAAAAGAAATCCGGAATATTCATTGAGGAAAAGAAGTCCGGATTTTTCTTAATGAAAATCTAGTCCGAATTTCCTTGATAAAAAGAAGTCCAAAATATTCCTTGATGAAAAGAAGTTTGGAATATTCCTTGATAAGAATCAAGTCCAACCATGTAAGGATGGAGTGGCTTTGTGATTAGTAAGGCCGGAGTAGAATTATGGGAAGAAAACCAAAGTTAAAGATTCGGTCAACAAGCGTTGACCGAAAATCATGTAAGAATAATCTGGTCAATGCCGATAGTTGACCGGAATATATGAGAAAGATAAGTCCTGCTAAGTTCAATTAACCAGGAATTTAATGTGTTTACAGGAGAAAGTGAAGCCCTGCTAAGTTCAGTTAACCAGGAATTTAATGTGTTTACATGAGAAAGTTAAATCCCGTTAAGTTCAATTAATTAGGAATTTATGAACTTCTTGGAGATATAAAACCATTAATAACCTAATTAATAATGGAACTTTTAAAAAATATAAACGCCATAAATAAGAAACATTCCCATTGGATTTGCCAATCATTAATGATGAAACATTCCCCATGGATTTGCCAAATGATGAAACATTCTCCTTAGATTTGCCAATCATTAATGATGAAATATTTTCCTGTAGTACCAATCATTAATGGTAGTTATCAGACTTAAGACCTATAAATAAGAATTAGAAGAATGAGAAAGAGGCATGCAATAGAAATTTTAGTAAGGAAGGCCGAAAGATTAAGGCAAAGTAGAAGAAACCCAGGCAAGAGTAAAGATCAAGGCAAAGTAGAAGAAACCCAGGCAAGATACTCACCCCTGTTTTTAAAGTTCATGTTTATACATATTTGCTACGTAAGTATATGATATTCTTATGAAATTATGTATGTATGATGTTTGTTCTGTTTTTGTGATTTATCGTTCTTAATCGCATGTTTAAAAGAAACTCTGGAATTCATAGTGTTAGATTTTATTCTGTTTGAAGTATATGTTTGATTGTCGATCTATACGAACTCTGATAATTAATGTTTAAAGAAAAGACTTCTAACTTTTAGGAAGAAGAGCTTCGGACTTTGAAGAACTCCGACTTTTAGAATTACTTACTTTAAATGGAAATGAACTCCGGTTTTTAGAACTCCGGATTTAATGGAACTCCGGCTATTTGAGCTCCGGCTTTTATGAATAAGGAACTTCAGCCTTTATGAATGAAGAACTCCGGCTTTTAAGGACTTCATATTTTAGAAAAGAACTCCGCCTTTTTAAAAGAATTTCGGCTTTTGAAACTCTGGCTTTTTAAGAAAAGAACTCCGACTTTGAAAAAAGAACTCCGGTTTTTGGAACTTCGGCTTTTTAAGAAAAGAATTCCGGCTTTGACAAAAGAATTTCGGCTTTTAGAACTCCAGCCTTCTATTTGAAAAAAAAAAAACTTTGGCCTATTTATATGAACATGAAATAATGCATGTAATCCGGACAGCAAGTGAAACTCTACGACTTTTGACTTCTGAACTATGATGTATGGCCATTAAAAGATATGAACTATGAATCGAGTCTCCATTAAACTTGCTGTTAAAGATGGATGAAGGATATTGGAGTGACACTCGAGGATGCCTCCTGGGCCACGGGAGGGAACCTTTTGGTGGCACAAGACTTTTGGACTACGGCCCCGTATGTCGGGTTAAAGGCATTACCTCCCGCCTCGGGGAGCATAATAAGAGGATACGGCTTTAGGTTGTGGGGTTACACACAATCCGTCCTCGATATTGTCCGCTCCCGTCCGGTTTCTAAAGATGATAAAAATTTTCAATGAATTTTATGAGTTTTTCAAAGACAAGATAAGAAAAAAAATAAGGAAAGAAGAAACGATATGATGATTTTTCGGATGCTAAATTATGTTATGAAACTCTATTTTGATCCGCTTATATATATTTTATATTTTCTTGCATGTGAGTATTTTGCTAGACTTTGTGGCTCACTCTTGTTATTTTCAGATGACGAAAGGCTCATGGAGGATGAAGTTGAGTAGAACCTTATAGTATAGACAAAAAGTTCGGTTGGCCGGAGCTGATTAAATGGAGAACTTAGTTTTATTTCCTTTTGATGTTTTGAGAAGACTTGTAAAATGATTCCACTGTTAAGACTCTATGGATATTGTTAGTACGTTTCCGTGATTTCCTTTTGGTTAATGTTATTGAAAGGTTTAGTAAGCATCTCAGACTTTCAAGTCCGGCTAACCTCAAAGATTGGCCGGCCTAGTGTGGAATTAAAATCGGAAGGTCAACTCATACAGTTCGGCCTCAGTCAATCCTGTGTAAAAGAAAAGAAAAATTTTTATGTCCACCTATCTATTCTTTCATAAATTATTTTAAGGCAAGAAATTTTATGCTTGACGGAGGTCCTTTTATGGTGGAAAAGATCAGACCGTCACACCAATCTTGTGTTCATCTGCTACAAAACCAATATAGCCAAAAGATCCACCAATTTTAAATTAACAATTCAAAAGGATTGCTCAAAATCTTAACGACTCAAATTTTTTAAGAAAATAACTCCTATAAATAAATGAGATTCACAAAAAATAGATAATTCACTGCTATATGTATAATGATATGGTTTAAGTTAGAATAATTAGCACATGTGCTTCTATTAAGGAGGTCTCTTGGTTGCATTTGTCAAGTCCCAAGATTTAGTGCCCGTGTCAACGTTGGTGGACCGGTTGAATATCTCTATTGCCCACATACATAGCATTTATCCAACTCCACGTTATTTTCGATCGTATAGAATTTATAATACGAGATTTTGTATTTCAATTACGCTTCTTTGGGCTTCGGTTTGCTAGAAAGCTCACAGATTGAGGCCAATGGCTGCAAATTTGACTAGCAAGATCATCAAATATGTCATAGCATATACAATAGTGCCACTCTTTAGAAAGCATAATAGGAGTAATCATAAACAAGTATACACTTGATTCAAGAAAATGCATGTTTGACACTGCCACATAACCGATTCCTTGCCCTTAGATGCCATATGATAATCAAATATGGCTGTGGAAGTTGCATTTATTCGGGATAAGTCCATTATATTGGATTTGTGACTAATATTACTAGAGTGATAACCGTAAAGAATGTGTAGTCATAGGAAACTATGCAGAAATTCAGAACATAATAAGATTATGTAGTCAATTACTTATGAACAGAAAATAACCCCTTTTCCGGGGGCACTAAAATACTAAGAGAAAGTTACCCAGAAAACAAGAATATTGTAAGTCTTTTAGAATGGAAAATGAAGATTATTTACTGCTTACCCAAAAAACAGTTAAAACAATATTTTTCCTTTTTTGGGGTTCTATTCAAATTTAAGGAATTATTTCTTTTTAACATAACTATCCAAAATAATTGGATTCGAGTGAAATCAAGAATATAGACCGTAAGGTTTGAGTCCTTAATTTACAATAATCTTGATTGATTAAATTAATATAATTAAAATTAAGATCAAAAGATGTAAAACTTTGGATTAAAAAGTCAAAATTAGATCGAATAACTTGGTATCTAAGGAAGGTCTGATCGACGCTCGAGTGTTAAAAATCGTAGGGTCAGCACTTGAGACACACTTAAGGGACGCTTGAGCCGTTGTTGGTAGAATGTATCCACTCCTGGCATGCCAGAGCAACGCTCGAATGCTACAATCCAAAACCTCAAGGCTTGAAGTACGCTTGAGCTTGTGCTCGAGTGCCACTAAGTATATAAGGAGACCACTTGCTGAATTCTGTCATTTTTCTTAACAGTTTTGAGAGAGGAGAGGGAAGAAGACAAAAGCAATATAGAGAAGGAGAGAGAGAGAAGGCCAATGAACTCTAAATTAAGTTGATCAAAACTTAAATTTTGGTAAATTGGAGTCCAGACAAGTATGTTATGAGCATTTCTTCTCTTTTTGCTATTCTTTGCTGAATTCCTAGACATTTCTTATTCCAATGCTTAAGTATGCAATGATTTTTGAAGATATAATGATATTATTTAACATGTATGTAATTTTATTTTCATTTGATCGTAAAGATGTATAAAATTCATGCCTAAAGTCTTTTATATTGAATATTGTAGCTATTTCAACAATTTAATTAGCATGCATGTACTAAAAATATGATATTATATTCTTGTATGCTTAAATTCGTAAAAAACCTTCTTATATGTCTAAAAATTGTAAAATATATGCTTTAAAAGTATACATAGTTACTCTGCATGCATGTACACTGTAAGGTTTGAGTCTTAAACCTCATAATTATGGGTAATTAGGTTAGTATAACTAAATTTAGGATGATAGGATGTGGAAAATGAAGTTAGGAGCATTGACTATGATCCACGCTCAAGGGATGCTCGAGCCCCACCCAAGCACGAAATCCAGAATCTCAACGCTCGAAGCCGTGCTCTAGCCAAACCCGATTGAAGAAAACAGAATTGTAGCGCTGAGGGGACACTCGAGGCCCACGGTCGAGCACAAAAAGCAGAATGATAACGCTCGAGGGGCACTCAACGCATGCTCGAGTGCCAAATCCACACTGCAACGCCTGGGCAGTGCTCAAGGCATGCTAGAGCACTAGGTAGGGTATAAGAACGCCCTTGGATAAGGCTTATCCACATTTGCACGTTGAAGGGGGAAAGAGAACAGAGGGATAAGAGAGATGAAGGGAGAAAGAAGATAGTGAAAGAGCTTTCGGTAGCCCAAATTAGGTCGGTCAGTGTAAGGACTTTGGGTGAATCAGGTCGTGGGAAGTGCATGTAGCCCTCTTTCTCTTGTTGTGGCTTTTTGCTGATTCTTTGTAGTCTTATTGTTCTAATACTCATTCTCTGCTAAGATTTTAAATAAATTATACATGTTCCTCATGATTTTATGTAAGAAATTCACGTTTGACTATTTGCTTCATGTTATCTCTGTTGTATTTAGTTTTCTGCACTCTTTTTATGGAAACAAGACATTTTGTGTTCGTTATTTTGATTTTGACTATTCTGGCTTCCATATATTTGTATGTTTATGAATTTTATTACATGTTTTGAAAGCCTGTAAAGTATTATATATATCTATTCATTATGTATTAAATGTTCTGAATGTTTTAATTGCATGAAGATTATTATGACAAAAGAAAAGGAAAAGAATTATGACGATAACTTTACAAGTCTATAAGAAATTATGAAGTGTTCTCCAAAAGAGTGAGAACTAAGAAGTAAGAAATAAAATACAGAGTTTCCTAAATAAAAAATAAGTAAATACTGGACTAAAGATCATTCAACGGATAATATTTTTTGATATATCTTAAGATATTGAAATGATAATCGAAAACTGCCCCCATCTGTAGGGGTGAAAAAAGTGGTATTTAGTCTTGTTTATAGGGTGATATGTAAACGACCCACCTCTGGATCTTGAATAGGAGTATATAACCTTAGATTGTATGGAGATAAATACAATCCTTTTTTTGATTATCCGCTCATTTAATTGGTAAGACTTACTAACCTTGATCCTTAAAGATAAATAAGTTTTTAACATGTTTTGATGGCTAAGATAATGAAAGAGGCTAAGATAAAAAAAAAAAGAACAAGCTAAAGAATATGAAATGCATCATGACATGATTTTTCTTGCTCATGTTTTATGTTTATGCATTTATTATGACTCTAATTCCTTCCGATGATATTTTTAATTATAAATGTGCATGTTCTTTGCTATATGTTATATCTTGCTGAGTATTTGGGTCATTCTTTTACTATTTTACTAACTTTCAAATGATTCGTACAAACTTATACCTGATGAGTAGGAGTGAATATACTTTATGCTTCGGATGATGTGTTGAGATATTCTTAGTTTTCGATGTACTTAGATACTATTTTAAGATTTTTCATTTTGGATCTGTTGTTGTATTTTAGGATAGTTTAGAAATGATGTATTTTATTTTGATTATATTGGCCTAATAGTTGGAAATTATGGATATTATATTATACTTTCATAGGATATTATGGAATTGATTTTGATTTTTAGCAGGCATCTTTTTTTAATAAGATCCAACGTCGTATTCCTATAGTACGGTATTAGAGCCATTGACGACGTGGTGATTGTATGAGTCCTGTGTATGTTTTATACACACACACATATTGTGTGGTTATAGAAAGTAACGACATGAATTGATTTCTATTTAACTATTACATTAATAGATTATGATTATAGTTTATAATAGATATTAGAATGTGGTTCGTCACATACACAAACTAAATTTCTGACAAATTTCAGATAGCTAATTGCCTACGCTGTGTTTACTAAATTTTATGCAATAATTTGCTAAGAATGATTCTACATGATTAAGGAAATTATAATTTAGTATTTTAAGCTAAGAATTTACATAATTATGTGATAAACTTTACAATTATATCAATGAATTAGGAGCTATTTTTCATAAAGTAAAAACTATGAATTATAAAAAAAAGTGTAGAGCTTTTTTAAAAATTTGTATTAGGCTATGGTTATGTTCGGTGGGTAGTATATTATGGCATGCATTTATATATTATAATAGTATATTGAGATTCGAACATATCATCCATAATTGAAAAGCGGCGTTCGGCCCCGTCTACAAGAAAGTATGCATGACGGCACATCTAACGGGTCTTGAATAAAAGAGTACGGCATTTGGTTGTGTAAAAATAAATATAACTCAAATTTTAATTATCTGCTCATTTTGTCGTAAGGTCTATTAGCCATTGGTCCCTAAAAAAATCAAATTTTAGTATGTTTTGATGATAATAAAGTTTATTTCTATTTTATTCTCGTTTCATTTGGATCAAGTTGAAGAGGCATCATTCCACATTCACCTAACCTTTGAAACGTTGTCACTTCTTTTCTACTAAATGCAAAAAAATTGCCCATGTAGTAGAACATATATAAAAGAATTTTACAAAACAAAAAGAAATGACATTATTCAAACAATTAGAGTAAATTTGATGATTTCTAGAATAATACAAATCGCCTTAAAATTGTTGGAGATAAAAGAAAAACAAAATTTGTTTAATTCAATTACAGTTTGCATGTCATATAAAATTATTATTAAAAAAAATGGAAAGAAGACTACAATAAAAATTCAACAAAGTAAAGTTTAAAGACAAAATAAAAAATACCCTCACTCATTTGCCATTTAGCCTATAGAATTACAGGCTTATATTTAACTAGCCCAAAGCGAGCATAATCTAACAAAATCAATGGTCAACTTATATCATCAAAATTAGTGATTTGCCATATGATAGGTTCATGGTAAAAAAAAAATTACTCAAAATTGATTAGCAGATCATTGAAAAATATAGAAGAAAGAAGAGAGAGCGAAAAAAAAGCAGCTTAATGTTCCAAGCCATTATTTTAATACTTTAAATTCTGGGGGAATAGTAATAATAGATAAGGTTGCGGATAGTGTTTGTGTACATAGAAGACACGCTGAACCGATGGTCTAGCAATATTTTCAAGAAAATTTCATCCATCCCTTTCGAGAACACTTGATTTTTAGCTTTTTATATGACTTTAAGAGGTGTATGAAAATTCTCTAAGCTGGTGGTCTTAAGAACATTTCAAAGAAGACTTCTTCCATCATTTTCATGAAGTCTTGCCCATCAAAATAAATTTGTTTTTTCATGACTTTAGAATTATAAAAGAATTATAATATTTGGCAATCAAACAAATAATATAAATAGAAAGAAAAAGCATCGTAAACATAAGGATATTAAAATTTACGTGTGGTACATAAAAAATAAAATAATAAATTATATTATTTGTAAACATTTAATATATATATATATAATAGGAAAATATAATAATTTTTAATATAATTCAAATATTTAAAATATATACCAAATAAGATACCTATTGAAAAAATGTGAATTGTTGCTATTAAAGGAAATAAAAAATAGGTAAAATTTAGAAAATCTTGTAATAAAATGAGAAAAAATTATTTGAACTTATTTCTATTATCATAAAATATTATAATATATCAAATAAAAAATAGGTCCAAATTAATAATTAGGATTAAAAAAATTAAATTGAGTAAATGATAAGCAACAATTCATAGAAAACTTAATCAATTTTTCCAAGAAATGTTTTTGAATGAATTTAACTTATAATTCCTTCTAATAGTTGTTTCAAACTACGTCCGTAATTATTTGGAACCCAAACGTTATAACTTGATTTGAAATTAACGTTCAATATTTTTTACGCATGTTCCCAAAACTTTCATCAGTTTTTCGGGAATTGTTTTAACATTTTTATTAAAGTCATCAAAAAAAAAGGTTAAATTTAAAATAATTATAATTTTTATTATAATACTTAAATTATATATAAAATAAGGATAAAATTAGAATGTCTGTTACAACTTTAGCTGGTTTAGTGTGGCTTTGAATGCCTCATGAATTCGAGCCTCTTCACTAATTTTTTACTCGTACAAATTTATAATGTTGATAGGTTTTAATCTATGAGGTGAAAGATTTGAGTCTTTTCAATTTTTTCACATTAAAAAAATTATTACATTAAAAAATATTTATTATAATTAATATATTTATAATTAATGTCATCCCCAAAATTATATTTTAAATAAAATTTGCTAAATTAAGTCAATTATTTTCCTAAATGGACTTATATTGAGACCATCCCATCTCTAAATTTTTAAAATTAGACAAAGATTTTTCACCCTTCTCGAAACAGTACAGAACAATATTTTATTTGTCATTGCTAGAATGCAAATACAAGCTCATGCCTATTAATCTCCATTGCTTCTTCATCTTTGCCGCATCTTTGCCACTTATTGGAAGCTCAAGCCATGACAAGCTTTATTTGGCGCATCAATTTTAGTAGCCACAGAGGAGTCCTTGCGAGGAAAGTGTAATATCCAGCAACTAAACTAATTATCAGTCCACATCCATACCCCATTAAAATGATTTTCCATTCATCTAAATTTGTAGATGGGGGATCATTTTCCGCCAGAGGTGATTGTGGTGGTGGAGAACCATCTTCCCCACACTTCTTTGACAACGGAGCCCCACACAGCTCGATATTTCCAAGATACGAACTATTATCAAACGAATCGAATTGCTCACCATGAGGTATGGCCCCATCTAGTTTGTTATTTGCGACACTAAAGATCTCGAGAAAATGAAGATTTACTAATTCCCTAGGGATTTGACCCGTAAGTTGATTGGAAGAAAGGTCTAGAGATTCAATCACATTCAAATTTTCAAGGGATGGTGGGATGCTGCCGGTGAAGTTGTTGTGAGAGAGGTTGAGATATCGCACCAAAACCAATTCTCCGATCGAATTCGGTATCGCCCCTCTAAATCTGTTGCTGGAAAGGTCGATGGCAACTAAGGTGTTTGAGATTCCATTTATTTCCCGATCAATACTTTTGAAGGTTAGCGCAATCGAGTACTGAATGGAGGTTTCTGAACCAATAATTTCCTTTGCGCCATGACTTTCTATGCTATAATCTACATATTCGCCTATGTACTGCATTGCATCATCATTTTCATCATCCTCCATCATAGCCTTAAAGCCCTTGAGGAGCCTACTCGGAAAGATACCCTCGAAGCTATTGTCAGAGAGGTCGAGAATTTGCAGCTTTGGAAACGGTTGCTGCTCCTCCTGGGATGTTCTCAAGCGGCCATGGAAGTTGTTAGAATGTAAGATGAGGATCAGGAGCCCTGGAAGAGCACCCAACCAGTCAGGGAACGTGTCATTTAACTTGTTTTTTCCTAGATCAAGAAATTTGAGCTGTGTGCAATTGACCAAAGATCGTGGTAGTCGCCCTTCCAATTGATTTTCGTTCAAGACAAGAGCGGTCAACACGCTGTTGATTCCAAAGGTCCAAGGAATTGAACCATGAAGATTATTCGAGCCCAGATTCAACAACTGCAAAGAGTTGAAGTTCCTCATGCAGTGTGGCAACTCACCACTCAATCTGTTGTGAGATAAATCAAGAGCAGTAAGGATAGTCATGTCACAAATCGATAAGGGAACCTTTCCGGTCAATCTATTATTTGACACATTGAAAACCTCGATAGAGAGTGGCACAATGGGTATCGGTCCTTGCAACCTATTGGCATGGAGATTGACATAACACAAACTTGGCCAAAATCAAAGATCCTCTAAACCGCCTGTTAATGAGTTTTGTGAAAGTTGTAGATAAGTTATAGATTCCATATCGTGCAACCATTTAGGGGCTTCACCGTGAATATTGTTGTTGGAGAGATCAAGGATAAACAAATCCTTTTGGGATCTTAAGAAATTTGGGAATTCAGTGATATTGCAAAATGACAGTCTTAGAGTATATAACTGTGGCCAGGAGATAGTAAAGTTGGCATCTTCATTAGTCGTCGTTACTGACAGACTATTGGCCGACAGATCAAGATAACGCAGCCTTTTGAGATTGGAAATTCTATTGAGCTCAACACTGCCGCTTAACTTGTTTGATCGAAGGGAAAGATCTATGAGGCTTGTAAGACCAAAGATTGCCTTAGGAATTGGTCCATATATCTTATTAAAGCCCAGAATGATTGTGTCCAATGAATTATTGTTGTTGTTGATGTGATTCAGCTCACCGCTGAATTGATTAACTTCGAGAAATAGTACTTGCAACAATGGCAGATTGAACAACCAAGATGGTAACATCCCACTCAGCAAGTTAGAATCCAAATAAATTCCAGTAAGAGTCGAGAGACTGCCTATGTTTACGGTAGAGGGCAGCTCACCGTTGAAATTGTTACCACTAAGGTCCGTTAGCTCTGTTATGTTCCACACCCAACTCGGAATCATTCCATGAAAATTGCAGCTTGCAATAGAGAAATCCCTCAAGGACTCGGAGTGAGAAAGCGAATCAGGTAATCTCCCAGAAAAAGAGAAATCCCTGAGATGTAGTACCTCAAGGGGACTACTCCAATTGGAAGATCGTGTGAAATTGGCATAGAGAAGTTCATTAAACATGATATTGAGAACACGTAAATGGGGCAATTGGAGGATGTCGTCTGGGAATTTACCATACAAACTGCAAAAAGATAATTGGAGAGACGTCAAGGAAGATAGGTTCATTAACGATTGAGGTATTGTTGAATTAATGTCTACTCCATATAGATTGAGCTCTCTCAACTCAGTCAAGTTTGCTATGATCTCCCCAAGATTTGGCATTACAATATAATAAGCATCGCTGAGATCAATGGACCGGAGTTGAGAAAGTTGCGCCATTTCTGAAGGGGCATGGCCAAAAAATCCCGAGTTAGAAAGATTAAGGTACTCCAAGTGCGATAGTTGACCAAGTTCCTGTGGAATGTTTGAAGAGAAATTATTAAACCCAAGATTCAAGCTCCGGAGACGATTGAGTAGGAAGATACTGTTATTAGAAGTTATAGGTCCCGTAAGCTGACTGCAGCTGAGATCGAGCCCAATCACGTGGCCTGCTATGGGATCACACGTGACCCCATCCCATTGACAGCAATCAATGTCTTTCTTCCATGACAATGTTTTTGCATAAGAAGCTTGATTGTAGTGGAGAGGACAATCTGCAGAACTAGCAGGGTCGATGAGGATAGAGTTTTTGAATTGAAGGCGGTGGCCTCGACTTTATCACACAAGTTTGAGGAAATATTACTCAAGAATGATGAGTAGATTACTGGAAAATGTAGAAGAAAGAAAAGAAGGCAAACAAGCAACAACTTACTAATACAAGCCATTATTGCACCACTCTAAGTTCAAAGGAAGTACTACATATAGATAAAGTGACAGATAGTGTCTGTGTGCGTAGAAGACACGCTAAGCTGGTGGTCTAGCAACATTTCTAAGAAAATTTCTTCCATCATTTTCAAGAAACTTGATTTCCATCTTTTTGCATAACTTGAGGTGCACGAAAATTCTCTAAGCTAGTGGTCCTAAGAATATCTCAAAGGAGACTTCCTCCATCACTTTCATGGAGTCTTGCACGTCAAAATAAATGTGCTTTTTTCCTTGACTTTAGAATCATAAAAAAATTATAATATTTGGCAATCAGATAAATAACATCAATAGAAAAAATAAACATTATAAGTATGAAAATATTAAAATTTATATGGTACATAAAAAATAAAATAGTGAATCATAATATCTATAAGCATTTAATATATATATATATATATATAATATGACAATATAATAACGTTTAATATGGTTCAAACGTTTTAAATATATACCAAATAAATTAACTATTGAAAAATTGTAAATTGTTGCTATAAGAGGAAATAAGAAATACGTTAAATTTAGAAAAATCTTAAAATGAGATGATAAAAATTTATTATTTGAACTTATTTCTATTCTCATAAGACAATATAATAAATCAAATAAAATTAGAAAAACAGATTCATATAGTCAACAATACTTTGTGCGACTTATTATTTGTTATTGTTTTTACATAGTGTTGTCACTTAGTATGACATAAAATTCGTTATTATTTTTACATGATTTTAAAATAGATGTCTTGTTTAATGTGAAAGCCTTGAGAACCGTCTATGATGAGCTGATACTGTAGGCACTTTGATGAAGTTGGGAGTTTATATCTTGGCATATTCCAGCTAATTAACTAATCCGAGTAACATTCTTATGGTTGATTTGTGTCGATTCTTGTTCAAAATTGGAAACATAAACAATAAGTTTTCTCAAGTTGTCACCATATTTTAAAGTTAATTCTTTCCTTATTAAAGATGCTACTAGTTTTTATAAGTCATTTAAAAAAATTTAATTATTGTTAATTCAGTTTATACAAAATGGGAAAAATAGCAAAACTATTGGGACTTAAAATTTATTTTTATTTTATTCTTATTTCAATTTGATCAAGTTGTGGAGGCAAAATTCCCTGTTCATCTAACCTTTGAAAATTTGTCACTTTTTCTCTACTAAATGCAAAAAAATACCCATGGGGTAGAATATATATAAAAGAATTTTATATTGCCTTAATGTTGCTGCAGATAAAAAAGCAAACTTTGTTTAATTCAATTGCAATTTGTATGTTGTGTAAAATTATTATAAAAAAATGGTGAGAAGACCACAATAAATTTTCAAAGAAGTAAAGTTTAAAAATAAAAAAAAATGCCCTTACTCATTTGTCATTTAGCCTATGGAGTTATAGCCTTATATTTAACAAGTGCAAAGTGAACATCATCAAACAAAAATCAATAGTCGACATATATTATCAAAATTAGCGATTTGCTATATGAATTGCAGCTGAGAAGATTTATACTTCATCATCAAAAAATCTAATATGTAAATGTAAATTTTAATATTCACTTTGCACACCACTCTGAAGAGGAATACACCAATCTTGTGTTCATCTGCTACAAAACCAATGGAGCCAAAGGATCCACCAATTTTAAATTAACAATTCAAAAAGATTGCTCAAAATCTTAACGGCACAAAGTTTTTAAGAAAATAACTACTACAAATGAATGAGATTTACCAAAAATAGATAAATCAGTAGTAAATGTATAAAGATATGGTTTAAGTAAGAATAATTAGCACATGTGCTTCTATTAAGGAGGTCCCTGGGTTGCATCTATCAAGTCCCAAGATTTAGCGCCCGTGTTAACGTTGGTGGACCAGTTGAATATCTCTATTGCCCACATACATAGCATTTATCCAACTCCATGTTGTTTTCGAGCGTATAAAATTTATAATACCAGATTTTGTATTTCAATTACGCATCTTTGGGCTTCGGGTTGCTACAAAGCTCACAGATTGAGGCCAATGGCTGCAAATTTGACTAGCAAGATCATCAAATATGTCATAGCATATACAATAGTGCCACTCCTTGGAAAGCATAATAGGAGTAATCATAAACAAGTATACACTTGATTCAAGAAAATGCATGTTTGACACTGCCACATAACCGATTCCTTGCCGTTAGATGCCATATGATAATCAAATATGGCTGTGGAAGTTGCGTTTATTCGGGATAAGTCCACTATATTGGATTTATGATTAATATTACTAGAGTGATAGCCGTCAAGAATGTGTAGTCATAGAAAACTATGCCTAAATTCAGAACATAATAAGATTATGTAGTCAATTACTTATAAATAGAAAATAACCCTTTTTCCGGGGGCACTAAAATACTAAGAGAAAGGTACCCGAAAAACAAGATTACTGTAAGTCTTTTAGAATGGAAAATGAAGATTATTTACTGCTTACCCAAAAAATAGTCAAAACATTTTTTTTTCCTTTTTTGGGGTTCTATTCAAATTTAAAGAATTATTTCTTTTTAATATAACTATCCAAAATAATTGGATTCGAGTAAAATCCAGAATATAGACTGTAAGGCTTGTGTCCTTAATTTACAATAATCTTGATTGATTAAATTAATATAATTAAAATTAAGATCAAAAGATGTAAAATTTTGGATTAAAAAGTCAAAATTAGATCGAATAACTTGGCATCTAAGGAAGGTCTGATCGACGCTCAAGTGTTAAAAATCGTGGGGTCAGCACTTGAGACACACTTAAGGGAAGCTTGAGCCGTTGTTGGTAGAATGTATCCACTCCTGGCATGCCAGAGCAACGCTCGAATGCAACAATCCAAAACCTCAGGGCTCGAAGTACGCCTGAGCCTGTGCTCGAGCACCACTAAGTATATAAGGAGACAACTTGCTGAATTCCGTCATTTTTCTTAACAGTTTTGAGAGAGGAGAGGGAAGAAGACAAAAGCAATATAGAGAAGGAGAGAGAGAGAAGACCAATGAACTCCAAATTAAGTTGATCAAAACTTAAATTTTGGTAAATTGGAGTCAAGACAAGTGTATTATGAACATTTCTTCTCTTTTTGCTATTCTTTGCTGGATTCCTAGACATTTCTTATTCCAATGCTTATGTAATGATTTTTGAAGATATAATGATATTGTTTAACATGTATGTAATTTTATTTTCATTTGATCGTAAAGATGTATAAAATTCATGCCTAATGTCCTTTGTATTGAATATTGTAGCTATTTCAACAATTTAATTAGCATGCATGTACTAAAAATATGATATTATATTCTTGGATGCTCAAATTCGTAAAAAACCTTCTTGCATGTCTAAAAATTGTAAAATATATGCTTTAAAAGTATACATAGTTACTCTGCATGCATGTACACTGTAAGGTTTGAGTCTTAAACCTCATAATTATGGGTAATTAGGTTAGTATAACTAAATTTAGGATGACAGGATGTGGAAAATGAAGTTAGGAGCATCGACTATGATCCACGTTCAAGGGATGCTCGAGCCCCACCCAAGCACGAAATCCAGAATCTCAGCGCTCGAAGCCGTGCGCTAGCCAAACCCGATTGAAGAAAACAGAATTGCAGCACTGAGGGATACTTGAGGCCCACAATCGAGCGCAAAAAGTAGAATACTGACGCTTGAGGGGCAGTCAACGCACGCTCGAGTGCCAAATCCACACTGCAACACCTGAGTAGTGCTCAAGGCACGCTAGAGCACTAGGTAGGGTATAAGAACGCCCTTGGATAAGGCTTATCCACATTTACACATTGAAGGGAGAGAGAGAAGAGAGGGATAAGAAAGATGAAGGGAGAAAGAAGAAAGAGAAAAAGCTTTCGGTAGCCCAAATTAGGCCGGTCAGCGTAAGGACTTTGGGTGAATCAGGTCGAGGGAAGTGCACGTATCCCTCTTTCTCTTGTTGTGGCTTTTTGCCAATTCTTGATAGTCTTATTGTTCTAATACTCATTCTCTATTAAGATTTTGAATAAATTATACATGTTCCTCATGATTTTATGTAAGAAATTCACGTTTGAGTATTTGCATCATGTTATCTATGTTCTATTTAGTTTTTTGCACTCTTTTTATGGAAACAAGACATTTTGTGTTCGTTATTTTGATTTTGACTATTCTGGCTTCCATATACTTGTATGTTTATGAATTTTATTACATGTTCTGAAAGCCTGTAAAGTATTATATATATCTATTCATTATGTATTAAATGTTCTGAATGTTTTAATTGCATGAAGATTATTATGACAAAAGAAAAGGAAAAGAATTATGACGATAACTTTGCAAGTCTATAAGAAATTATGAAGTGTTCTCCAAAAGTAGCATTTAGTCTTGTTTATAGGGTGATATGTAAACGATCTACCTCTGGATTTTGAATAGGAGCATATAATCTTAGATTGTATGGAGATAAATACAATCCTTTTTTGATTATCCGCTCCTTTAATTGGTAAGACTTACTAGTCCTGATCCCTAAAGATAAATAAGTTTTTAACATGTTTTGATGGCTAAGATAATAAAAGAGGCTAAGATAAAAAAAAAGAACAAGCTAAAGAATATGAAATGCATCATGACAGGATTTTTCCTACTCATGTTTTATGTTTATGCATTTATTATGACTCTAATTCCTTCCGATGATATTTTTAATTATAAATGTGCATATTCCTTGCTATATGTTATATCTTGCTGAGCATTTGGGTCATTCTTTTACTATTTTACTAACTTTCAAATGATTCGTACAGACTTATACCTGATGAGTAGTAGTGAAGATACTTTATACTTCGGATGATGTGTTGAGATATTCTTAGTTTTCGATGTACTTAGATACTATTTTAAGATTTTCCATTTTGGATCTGTTGTTGTATTTTGGGATAGTTTAGAAATGATGTATTTTATTTTGATTATATTGGCCTACTAGTTGGAAATTATGGATATTATATTATGCTTCCATAGGTTATTATGGAATTGATTTTGATTTTTAGCAGACATCTTTTTTTAATAAGATCCAACGTCGTGTTTCTATAGTACGGTGTTAGAGCCATTGACGACGTGGTGATTGTATGAGTCCTGTGTATGTTTTATACACACACACACATATGTATATTGTGTGGTTATAGAAAGTAACGACATGAATTGATTTCTATTTAATTATTACATTAATAGACTATTATTATGGTTTATAATCGATATTAGGATGCGGTTTGTAGAGTTTTCTTATTTAATAGACTATGAATTAGGAACTAATTTTCATAAAGTAAAAACTATGAATTATAAAAAAAAAAAAGTGTAAAGTTTTCTTAAAAATTTTTATTAGGCCATGGTTATGTTCGGTGGGTAGTATATTATGGCATGCATTTATATATTATAATAGTATATCGAGATTAGAACATATCATCCGCAATTGAAAAGCGGCATTCGGCCCCGTCTACGAGAAAATATGTATGACGGCACATCTAACGGGTCTTGAATAAAAGAGTACGGCATTCGGTTGTGTAAAAATAAATATAACTCGAATTTTAATTATCTGCTCTTTTTATCGGTAAGGTCTACTAGCTATTGGTCCCTAAAAAATCAAATTTTAGTACGTTTTGATGATAATAATTGAACAATAATATGATGAGAATTTTGTAAATGCATAAACTAAATTTTCTGCACAAATCTTATAAAAATTCCAGGCCATAATATCTGATCATGATTTATATTCATTCCGATATTTTTTAAATAAAAATTATATATAATCATTATATTATATATATCACTGAACTTTTGGCTCATTTATTACTGTGTTTTATTAACCCCTTTAGATGAGATACATGAATATTTGTTGGACAATTAGGAAATAAGGATGCAATGTTGATGAAGAGTTTATAATAGAATTTTATAGATTTTGATATTGTTTGACGGTTCTGGACAATGGATAACATGTTTAGTGTTGTACTCTAACTTTAAATCTAGTTTCGGACAATAGACACTAAGTATTTGTAGGCAGGTCATTGGGATGTGTATGATAATTTGATATGGTTTGTAGTTGGATAACGTGAGTTTAAAGTAATGTCAAGCTGATGTAACATTAACTTTTCTAGGTTATGTTGGATAGAGTGATTTTGAATTTTATTTTTTGCAGATTATATACTATAATTATTGATAACAAGTATAATTTTTTATGTAAGGTCGATGTCACAGGTTTGGGTTGATATCAAAGCCATATGAAATATAACACTTATTTCGATATTATGTATTATTTAATTTATTTTATTATGATCAGCCGAGGTATTAACGTGAAGTTGACCTCCAAAGGTTAATTAGGTGATTGGTTAATTATCAATAATTTGGTTAAGAGTTAATCATGAGATTGGAATTTGGTACATGACATAGACACAATAAAAACACTTCCTCTTGTCATTCCACGGCTGCCCAACTTCCTTGAAACACTATATTTATAAGAAAAATCAGAATGAAACCACATAAAACACTTTCAAAGTAGTCAATGTTGGCGCAAAAACGGAAGGCACGGTGATCGAGCGGACAAGACACTCGGACAGTAACATAGAGCAGAGCTCTCGGATGGACGGCCAAAAGTAGAGATAGAGAAACAAGAAAAATACGTACGAAAGTTTTAACGTGGAAAACCCTTCTTCAACCAAGGAAAAAACCACCAAAGAATACACTATAAAGAATGGATTATTTACAAGTATGTTATCTATACAAGTTTAAATAAAAGAAAAATAATCTCAAGTGTATATCTCACAATCCCTCTCTAAAAGTATTTCTCACTCTATCTTTACAACAAAGGCTTGCCCACAGCTCACTCAAGGCTCACTCAAAGTCTACTCTCAAAGACACGACACAAGCATTTTCAAGACTCAAAGCAGCAGCACGTTAGCAAGGACACAAGCCTTTATATACACAAGGGGCCTAGTGGTCACTCGGCCACCCTACTGGCACTAGGGTGGTAGGATCACGCCTCCTAGGACTGCCATGACAGGTGCACGCCCGACGTGGCAGAATGACAGGCCTGATACCCTTGGAAGTTGCAGCCGCCTCAACATCCAATCTGAGTTGGTGAATTATCCACCTGTAAAACGCGGCTACAGCAGGCCTACGGGAGAGAAAAAGTCAACGCCTAGATTATCAGAGTCCTCGTCCATATCCTCAGCAACCTCTCGGACATGACGCCGTTGATGAGTCCTCGTCCAATGAAGACAGGTTTCTCAGACCACTTCAAATGTCCGCGTGCTTTGCTTCCTTTGAGTCCGCGGACACAAATGCCACGAGGGAGTGACCCCAACAAACTTTCCCTCACCACCGAGTGGGAGTGAAGTTAGTTGGACTGGCAATGTCACAATAAGCTTCCAACTTTCCCTTCGACAAAACTTTAGTCAACATGTCCGAGCCATTGTCATCCGAGCGGAACTTTCCAATTGATAGCTACCCATCATCAAAAATATCTCTCACCCAATGATAACACACGTCAATGTGCTTTGACCTCGAATGGAATGAGGAGTTTTTACATAAGTGAATGACACTTTGGCTATCACAGAGGACCTCGTACGTCTCTTGCCTTAGATCCAACACTTGGACGAACCTCTTCATCCAAAACATTTCTTTGCAGGCCTCAGTCACGGCAATGAACTCTACTTCCGTAGTCGAGAGAGCGACGCACTTTTATAACTTGGACTGCCAGGAGACCGCCCCTCCCGTAAATTTCACCAAGTATCCAGACATTGATTTCTGAGAATCAACGTCCCCAGTCATGTCTGCGTCTGTGTACCCAATCAGTTGAGGCATCTCTCCTCCAAACTGAAAACCCGTCTTGGAGGTCCCACAGAGATATCTGAAAATCTACTTTACAGCGGACCATTGCTCCATCCCTGGGTTTGAGAGAAATCTGCTCACAAGGCCAACCACATGAGCAATGTCCGGCCGCGTACATCAAGCTACCAATGGCCGATGAGTAAGGAATCTTACTCAT
The DNA here is from genome assembly GCA_033239525.1 of Nepenthes gracilis. Classification (NCBI taxonomy): domain Eukaryota; kingdom Viridiplantae; phylum Streptophyta; class Magnoliopsida; order Caryophyllales; family Nepenthaceae; genus Nepenthes; species Nepenthes gracilis. Next base: position 5,432,977 of record BSYO01000006.1, read on the forward strand.
ACGTGCCTTCTCAGTGTCCGAGGATGGATACTGCTACTTGCTAAGCCTAAAATGGTTGGCCAAAGGGGTACTGATAGGTTTGGAGCTTTCTATGTTGAATCGCTGAAGTACCTTTTCAACATAGCATTCCTGGGACAGCCAGAGCTTCTTGTCCCCTCGATCGTGAAATATTCTGATCCCCAGAATCTGTTTCGCCTGTCCGAGGTCTTTCATGGTAAAAGATTGTCCCAATTGCTCTTTCAGCTTCTTAATCCGAGCGCTGTTCTGTCCGACAACCAGCATGTCGTCCACATAAAGGAGAGGGATGACGAAGTTATTTTTCGAGAATCTTTGGACAAAGACATAGTGGTCGGAAGTAGCCTTATGGTATCCTCGTCCAACCATGACAGACTCAAACTTCCGGTACCACTGTCTCGAAGCTTGCTTCAGCCCGTATAAGCTCTTCTTCAGACGACAGACAAGTCCTTCCTTCCCCTTGACTTCAAAACCATCTGATTGCTCCATGTAGACTTCTTCCTCAATATCTCCATGGAGAAAAGTTATCCGGATGTCCAATTGCTCTATCTTCAGATCCAAAGCCGCTGCCAATCCGTGCACCATACGGACCGAGGACATCTTCACAACGGGTGCAAAAATTTCATCAAAGTCAACACCCTTGCATTGACCAAAGCCCTTCACCACAAGTCGTACCTTGTGTCTTGGCTTGCTTGCGTCCTCGGTCGTCTTTAGCTGGAAGACCCACTTGTTTTTCAGGGCCTTCTTCCCATTGGGCAATTTAGCGAGCTCAAACGTATAGTTTTCATGAAGAGAGGCCATTTCTTTCTTCATTGCCTCAAACCATTTATCCTTCTGAGCGCTGCGCATGGCTTCATTGAAATCTTCTGGTTCTCCAGCATCAGTGAGGAGGACATACTCACTTGCTGGAAGACGGACGGACGAACGTCTCTCCCTTGACGACCGTCTTACAGGGGCCACCTCGGCTTGTTGAGGAGCCAGATCTTCAGCTTGATCTTCTTGAGGCACTGGGACCGCCTCAACATGGTTGCCAGCCACTCTTGATCCGCCGACGTTGGACTCAAGAGGCACTGGACGGACAGTATAAACATCAACTCTGTCCGTCCGGGAGGCATTGGGTTGAGACTTCTTCTCTTTCCCAATGTCCTCAATGGTCTCTTCCTCAACGAAGACCATATCTCGGGACCAGACCAACTTCCTTTCCTTTGGGTCATAAAGCCTATACCCAAGTTTGTCCTCGCCGTAACCCAGAAAGATACATTGCTTTGTCTTTGGCTCTAGCTTGCTCTTCTCATCTTTCGGAACATGAACAAAGGCCTTGCAGCCAAATGTCCGAAAATAGTTGTAAGCTGGTTCCTTTTCGGTCCAAATCTTCCCTGAAACTTCCCCGTCCAGAAGCTTATTAGGCGACCGGTTGATCACATGGGCGGCCGCCTTCAAGGCCTCGGCCCAAAAGGATCCTGGAAGCCTGGACTCGGACAACACGCACCTGACCCTTTCCATCAGGGTGCGATTCATCCTCTCGACCACGCTATTCAACTGTGGCGTATTTGGTGGAGTCCTTTGATGTTTGATGCTGTGAGTTCTGCAATAGGCATCAAACGTCCTAATGTATTCTCCACCGTTGTCGCTGCGGACGACCTTCAACCTCCTCCCGGTCTTACGCTCAACGAGGACATGAAACTGCTCAAAGGTTCCTGCAACCTCATCCTTGGTCTTCAACGGGAACACCTATAGTTTTCTCGAGCAATCATCAATGAAGGAGAGAAAGTACTGTGCTCCTCCAAAAGACCTCTCGGGGAGGGGACCACACACATCCTTGTGGACGAGCTCTAGGACCCTGGACCTCCTGGAAGATGTGTCTCCCTGAAAGGAGACTCTCCGTTGCTTTCCCGCCATGCAGTGAGGGCAGGTCCTTGGCCTTTCTCCATCTATCTCTAGGATGAGTCCCTTCTTGGCCAGATGACTCATGCTATGCTCACTCATGTGTCCGAGCCTTTTGTGCCACAGGCCCGAGGACTCCACACATGTTGTGGCATTCACCTCTGCCACCTCGGCCTTGGCTTTCAATGCGTAAAGGCCTGAGGCCTTTAGTCCTCAGGCAACCACCATGGAACCCTTTGTCAACTTGAAACTGCCGTCACAAAAGACGCTGCAGTAGCCTTCATCATCAAACCATCCTACTGAAATGATATTCATACGAATATTGGGGACGTGTCAAACGTTCCTCAAAATCAGTCGGGCTTCAATGTTCGTCAGCATGGAGACGTCGCCACGTCCAATGATCTCGAACGTTTCTATGTTTCCCATCTTCAACACTCCCGGGGCACTCGGAGTGTAAGTGGAGAACAATTTTCTCCTGGAGGTGACATGAATGAATGCGCTAGAATCCACCACCTAGTTAGGGGCCTGCTTGGCCACGTTTACAAGTCTTCTGACTCGCAGGCCAAAAGGAGGTCACATCATGTGACAACAGAGACCGAGGACTCTTCCTTGCCTCGTCTCTTTTCGCCCCTCTACTTTCCAGCATTTTCACACTTTCACTTATAACAAAATTTCTTGATGCGGCCTTTCTTGCCACAATGGTGGCACTCCATGTTCTGGTACTGAGAACGTGACTTACTCCGCCCTTTGTCTTTAGACTTTGGACCACGTCCTCGGCTCATTCCCATTGATTCGGTGACAAGGACCTCAGAGTGCTGAGAGGTGGACGTACCCTGAGGACGCCGTCTCACTTCCTCGTTCAATACAGTTCCTTTCGCCATCTCCAAAGTCACCATGCTGTTAGGAGCTGTGTTGGCCATGGTGATCCTCATAACCTCCCATGAGTCTGGGAGGGTTGCTAGGAGCCAGAGTTCGAGCGCCTCATCCTCGAACTTGATCCCAATGCCATTCAGCCTGTCCACACAGCTCTGAAACTCATTCAGGTGGTCGACGACAGATGAGCCGTCCTTGTATGGAATCTGCATCAGCCTCATTAAGTGATATATTTTGTTATTTTCGGTCTTGGAGGTATAGAGCTTTTCCAATTTTTTCCAAAGCTCCTTGGCATTCGTCTCTCCACGAACGTGGTTGTACACGTTGTCATCCACAAACTGTCGGATATAGCTGCACACTTGCTTGTGCTCCAACGTCCACTATTCGTCCGTTTTTACCGCCGGATTTTTGTGGCAAAAACGGGATTATGCATAGACTTCACAAAGAGCAAGTCTGACATCTTGTTCTGCCAAGTGTTAAAATTGGTTCCGTTTAAGCAAGTCATTTTACTTCCAACCTCCATCGCAGCCAGCAACAAGATCACCATTCAAAGAATCAAAATTTCTAATGCCACTTGTTGGCGCAAAAACAGAAGGCACAGTGACCAAGCGGACAAGACACTCGGACGGACGGCCAAAAGTAGAGATAGAGAAACGAGAGAAATACGCACGGGAGTTTTAACGTGGAAAACCCTTCTTCAACCAAGAGAAAAACCACCAAAGAATACACTATAATGAATAGATTGTTTACAAGTATGTTAGCTACACAAATTCAAATAAAAGAAAAACAATCTCAAGTGTATATCTCACAATCCCTATCTAAAAGTATTTCTCACTCTATCTTTTCAACAAAGGCTTGCCCATAGCTCTCTCAAGGCTCACTCAAAGTCTGCTCTCAAAGACACGGTACAAGCACTTCCAAGACTCACAGCAGCAGCACACTAGCAAGGGCACAAGCCTTTATATACACAAGGGGCCTAGTGGTCACCCGGCCACCCTACTGGCATTAGGGTGGCAGGATCACGCCTCCTAGACCTGCTATGACAGGCGCACGCTTGACGTGTCAGAATGACAGGCCTGACACCATTGAAAGTTGCAGCCGCCTCAATATCTAATCAGAGTGGGTGAACTACCTACCTGCAAAACGCGCCTACAGCAGGCCTACGGGAGAAAGAGTCAATGCCTAGATTATCAGAGTCCTTGTCCATATCCTCAGCAATCTCTCGGATATGACGCCTCTGATGAGTCATAGTCCAATGATGACAGGCTTCTCGGACCATTTCAAATGTCCGCGTGCTTTGCTTCGTTTGAATCCGCGGACACAAATGTCACGAGGGAGTGACCCCAACAGTCAAAACACAAAAAATGTTTTCTTCGAGGTAAAAACATATAAACAGGGGAAGAGTAAATAGGAGAAAATATTAAATATACGAGGTAAAAACACAAAAATGTTTTAGCATTTTTTTAAAAAGTCATTTATAAAAAAGCATAAATTTAAAATATTTTCCAAATGGAGTTTTTTTTTTTTTTCCATCTAATAATTTTTATTATAATACTTAAATTATATATAAAATATGGATAAAATTAGAATGTCCGCTGTAACTTTAGCTGGCTTAGTGTGGCTTTGAATACCCCATGAATTCGAGCCTCTTCACTAATTTTTTACTTGTACAAATTTATTTATTGTATTAGCAAAATTATAATGTTGATAGGTTTTAATCTATAAGGTAGAAGATTTGAGTCTTTTTAATTTTTTCACATTAAAAAAAATTATTACATAAAAATTATTTAATATAATTAATATATTTATAATTAATGTCAGCTCCAAAATTATATTTTAAATAAAATTTGCTAAATTAACTCAATTATTTTTCTAAACGAACTTATATTGAAACCGTTCCATCTCTAAATTTTAAAAATTAGGCAAAGATTTTTCACCCTTCTTAAAATAGTCCAGAACAACATTTTGTATGCCATTATTAGAATGCAAATGCAAGCTCATGACGATCCAATCTCCATTGTTTCTTCATCTTTGCCGCCATCTCTGCTGCTTATTAGAAGCTCAAGCCATGACAAACTTTATTTGGCGCATCAATTTTAGTAGCCATAGAGGAGTCCTTGCGAGGTAAAATGTAGTATCCAGCAACTGAACTAATTACCACTGCACATCTATACCCCATTAAAATGATTTTTCATTCATCTAAATCTGTAGATGGGGGATCATTTTCCGCTGGAGGTGGTTGTGGTGGTGGAGAACGATCTTCCCCACACTTCTGTGACAACGGAGTGCCACATAGCCCGATATTTTCGAGGTACGAGCTATTTTCAAACGAATCAAATTGCTCACCATGCGGTATGGCCCCATCTAGTTTATTATCTGCGACACTAAAGATCTCGAGAAAATGAAGATTTACTAATTCATTAGGTATTTGAGCCGTAAGTTGATTGGAAAAAAGGTCTAGAGATTCAATCACATTCAAATTTCCAAGGGATAGCGGGACGCCACCAGTGAAGTTGTTGTGAGAGAGGTTGAGATACCGCACCAAAACCAATTCTCCGATCGACTCCGGTATCGCCCCTCTAAATCTATTGCTGGAAAGGTCAATGGCAACTAAGGTGGTCAATATTCCATTTAATTCCCAATCAATACCTTTGAAGGTAAGTGCAATTGAGTACTGAACGGAGGCATCCAAGTAACCGCTTATGTATTCGCCTATGTACTGCAACGCATCATCTTTTCCATCATCCTCCATCATAGCCTTAAAGCCATTGAGGAGCCTACTTGGAAAGATACCCCTAAAGCTATTATCAAAGAGGTTGAGAATTTGCAGCTTCGAAAATAGTTGCTGCACTTCCTTGGATGTTCTCACATGGCCGTGGAAGTTGTTAGAACGTAAGATGAGGATCAGGAGCCTTGGAAGAGCTCCCAACCAGTCAGGGAATGTGTCATTCAACTTGTTATTTCCTAGATCAAGCAGTTTGAGTTGTGTGCAATTGAGCAAAGATCGTGGTAATCGCCCTTCCAATCGATTTCCATTCAAGACAAGAGTGGTCAAGTTGTTGTTGATTCCAGAGGTCCAAGGAATTGAACCATGAAGATTATTTGAGCCCAGATTCAACTGTAGGAAATTGCTCAAGTTCCCTATGCATTGCGGCATCTCACCGCTCAATCAGTTGTGAGATAAATCGAGAATTGTTAGTAAGGTCAAGTCACAAATCGATAGGGAAACCTCTCCAATCAATCTTATCTTTGACACATTGAAATCTTGGACAAGGAAAGGCAGAATGGGCATCGGTCCTTGTAACATGTTGGCATAGAGGTTGACATATCCCAAATTTGGCCAAAATTGAAAATCCTCTAAACCGTCTGTTAATAACTTTTGTGAAAGATCTAGATAATTCATAGATTCTTTTCCCACATCGTGTAGCCATTTAGGGACTTCACCATGAATGTTGTTGTTGGAGAGATCAAGAAAGTACAAAATCTCTTGGGATCTTAAAAAACTTGGGAATTCAATTATGTTGTAAAATGATAGTAGTAGAATGTATAACTGTGACCAGGTGATAGTAAAGTTGGCATCTTCATTAGACGTGGTTACTGGCAGACTATTGGCCGATAGATTAAAAAAACGCATACTTCTAAGCTTGGAAATTCTATCAGGCTCAACACCACCACTTAACTTGTTTGATCCAAGCAAAAGCATTGTGAGGCTTGTAAGACCAAAGGTTGCCTTAGGAATTGATCCATATATCTTATTATTGTCCAGATCGATCGTGACCAACGAATTATTACTGCTGTTGATGTGATCCATACTTAGTATGATTTAAAATTTGTTGTTCTCTTTACATTATATTGAAATTCATAGTTTGTTGAATCTAAAGGAGCCGAGAATCATCTAAGATGGGCCAATACTGCGGAAACTTCAGCGAAGTTGGGAGTTTATTTCTTGACATGTTCAAGCTAATTGGCTTATCCAAGCAATATTGTTATGATTCTCTTATGTCGATTCTTGTCTAAAACTAGAAACGTAACATGTTTTCTTAAGTTGTCACCAGATTTAAATTTTATTATTTTCTTACTAAAGAAACTACTAGTTTTTATAAATCATTTAAAAAGAATCTAATTATTGTTAATTCCAATCATTCTCATTTCGTTCTGATCAAATTGAAGAGCATAATTCCACATTCACCTGACATTTGAAAATTTGTCACTTCTTTTCTTCTAAATGCAGAAAAAATGTCCATTGGGTAGAATATATATAAAATAATTTTACAAAACAAAAAGAAATGACATTATTCAAACAATTAGAGTAGATTTGATAGTTTTTAGAATAATACAATCGCCTTAAAACTGCTAGCGGTAAAAAAAAGCCAAATTTATTTAATTTAATTGCAGTTTGAATGTCATATAAAATTACTATAAAAAAGATAGAGAAAAGATCACAATAAAATTTCAACAAAATAAAGATTAAAAAAATACATTTATTCATTTGCCATTTAGTCCATGGAGTTATAGCCTTACATTTAACTAGCGCAAAGTGAGCACCATCTAACAAAATTAATGGTAAATTTAACTCAAAACCAAAATTAGTGATTTGCCATATGAATTGTTGTTGAGAAGATTTAAACTCCACCATCAATAATTCCTCTGAAGAGGAATTCACCAAAAATGATATCTCTTATCTTATGAGTTCCTCCCTTCCTTCTCTCACTATCTCTGTGTCTTCATTTCTCTCTGCAAAGATGACATGCTGTTAATCGATCCCGGGTAAAAAAAAAATATTCTTTTTAGAATCTTAGACTTTTGATTTTCAAAGTTCAAGTTATTGCTTTGAGATATTGAGGCAACAAACTCTGAAAATTTTCCTTCATTTTCGATTCAGTTGAGAATTGATCCACCGTTGTTTGGGTTTTTATTAATTAGTCTTTTTTTTTTAAAAAAAAAAAGGTAAAAAAATTATAATTAGTTTTTAAAAAATTAAATTTACTAAATGATAACAACAATTTTTTTTAAGTCATTTATAAAAAATCGTAAATTTAAAATTATTAACCAAATGATGTTTTTTCCCCCATCAAATAATTTTTATTATAATATTTAAATTATATATATATAATATGAATAAAATTAGAATGTCTGCTATTACTTTAGCTGGCTTAGCGTGGTTTTGAATCCCCCATGACTCCAAGCCTCTTCACTAATTTTTTTTTTTACTTGTACAAACTTATTTATCATATTAGCAAAATTATAATGTTGATAGGTTTTAATCTATGAGGTGGAAGGTTTGAGACTTTTTAATTTTTTCACATTAAAAAAAATATTATATAAAAAATATTTTATTATAATTAATATATTTATTATTAATGTCAGATCTAAAATCATAAACTTCAAATAAAATTTACCAAATTGACTCAATTATTTCCTTAAACTGGCTCATATTGAGACCGTTCATTGGATAGGCTAATTTTAAAATTAGATGAAGATTTTTCTCCTTTCTCCCAATAGTACAAAACAACATGTTGTATACCATTGCTAGAATGTAAATGCAAGCACATGGCCTTACAATCTCCATTGTTTCTTCATCCTTCCTGTTGTCTCTGCCACTTGTTGGAAGCTCGAGCAATGGCAAACTTTTTTTGGCGCAGCAAATTCAGTAGCCATAGAGGAGTCCTTGCGTGGAAAATGTAGTATCCAGCAACTAAGCCAATTATCAGTCCACACCCATACCCTATTAAAATGATTTTCCATTCATCAAAATCTGCTGATTGAGGATTATTTTCCACTGACTGTGGTTGTAGCGGCAGATAACACTTCTTTGACAATGGATACCCACACAACCCGATATTTCCAAGGTACGAGCTATTTTCAAACAAATCGAATTGCTCACCGTGGGGTATGGCCCCATCTAGTTTGTTATCTGCGACGCTAAAATTTACGAGAAAATGAAGATTTACCAATTCCCTAGGGATTTGACCCGTAAGTTGATTGGAAGAAAGGTCTAGAGATTCAATCACATTCAAATTACCAAGGGATGGTGGGATGCTACCTATGAAGTTGTTGTGAGAGAGGTTGAGATACCGCACCAAAACCAATTTTCCGATCGAATATGGTATTGCCCCTCTAAATTTGTTGCCGGAAAGGTCAATATCTACTAAGGTGGTTAAGACTCTACTTAATTCGCGGGCAACACCTTTGAAGGTAAGCACAATCGACTCTGTACTCATACATTCGAAATTGTTGAATAACTTTTCGTCTATGTACTGCAACGCATCATTTTTTCCATCATCCTTCATCATAGCCTTAAAGCCGTTGAGGAGCCTACTTGGAAAGATACCCCTGAAGCTATTATCAGAGAGGTCGAGAATTTGCAGCTTTGGAAATGGCTGTTGCTCTTCCTTGGTAGTTCTCACGCGGCCATGGAAGTTGTTAGAATGTAAGATGAGGATCATGAGCCCCGGAAGAGCTCCCAACCAATCAGGGAATGTGTCATTCAACTTGTTGTTTCCTAGATCAAGCAATTTGAGTTGTGTGCAATTGACCAAAGATCGTGGTAACCGCCCTTCCAATTGATTTCCATTCAAGACAAGAGTGGTCAACACACTGTTGATTCCAAAGGTCCAAGGAATTGAACCATGAAGATTATTTGAGCCCAAATTCAACAGCAGCAGCGTAAAGATAAAGTTCCCCATGCATTGCGGCATCTCACCACTCAATCGGTTGTGAGATAAATCGAGAACTCTAAGGATGGTCAAGTCACAAATCGATAAGGGAATCTCTCTAGCCAATCTATTATTTGACGCTTTGAAAAACTCGACAAAGAGAGGCAAAATGGGCATTGGTCCTTGTAACCTATTGGAATGGAGATTGACATATCTCAAACTTGGCCAAGATCGAAGATCCTCTAAACCACCTGTTATTGAATTTTGTGAAAGATCTAGATAATTCATAGATTCTTTTCCCATATCTTGTAACCATTTAGGGACTTCACCATGAATATTGTTGTTGGACAGATCAAGCTCAGACAAATTCTCTTGGGATCTTAAAAAACTTGGGAATTCAATTATGTTGCAAAATGACAGCTTGAGAACCTCTAACTGCGGCCAAGTGATAGTAAAGTTGGCATTTTCATTAATCGTGGTTACTGATAGATTATTGGCCGATAAGTCAAGATCATTCAGGCTTTTGAGCTTGGAAAATCTATCAAGCTCAACAGTACCACTTAAATTATTCGATCCAAGCACAAGAATTGAGAGGCTCATAAGACCAAAGATTGCATTAGGGATCGATCCAGATATGTTATTATAACTCAGATCGATTGTGCCCAACGAATTATTATTGCTGTTTATGTGATTCAGCTCACCACTAAATTGATTGCCTCGAAGGTATAGTAGTTCCAACAATGGAAGATTGAACAACCAAGATGGTAACATCCCGCTCAGTGAGTTATCTCCAAAAAATTGTATTAAGAGTCGAGAGACTACCTATGTTTATGGTAGAGGGCAGCTCACCGTTGAAATGGTTACCATCAAGGGATATCCACTTTGTTATGTTCCACACCCAAATCGGAATCTTTCCATGAAAATTGCAATATTCAATGGAGAAATCCCTCAAAGACTTTGGGTGAGGAAACTAATCAGGTAATCTCCCAGAAAAGGAGCAACGCGAGAGATCCAATACCTCAAGGGGACTGCTCCAGTTGGAAGATTGTTGTGAAATTGGCATAGAGATTGTTCATTAGATGAGACATCAAGAACTTGTAAATGGGGTAACTGGATGATGTCATTCGGGAATTTACCTTGCAAACTGCAATTACTTAATTGGAGAGATGTCAAGTAAGATAAGTTTGTTAATGATTGAGGTATAATTGAATTGATGGCTACTCCATATAGATGGAGCTCTCTTAACTCAGTCAAGTTTGCTATGATCTCCCCAAAATTTGGCATTGCAATAATATGATTAGAGCTGAGATCAAGGGACCTAAGTTGAGAAAGTTGTGCCATTTCTGAAGGGACATGGCCAAAAAATCCCGAGTCATAAAGATTAAGGTACTCCAAGTGCGAGAGCTGACCAAGTTCACGTGGAATGTTCGAATTGAAATTATTAAACCCAAGATTCAAGCTCTGGAGATGGTGGAGCAGGAAAATACTATTATTTGAAATCATAGGTCCAATAAGCTGACTGCAGCTAAGATCGAGCCCAATCACATGGCCCGCTAAGGGATCACACGTGACCCCATCCCATTGACAGCAATCAATGTCTTTCTTCCATGACGATGTTTTTGCATAATAAAGAACTTGATTGTTGTAGTAAGCTCAATATGCAGAAATAGTAGGGTCAATGAGGAAAGAGTTTTTGAATTGAAGTAAGGCGGTGGCCTCGACTTTATCACATAAGTTTGAGGAAAAATTACTCAAGAATGATGAGGAGATCACTGGGAAATGTAGAAGAAAGAAAAGAAGGCAAACAAGTAGCAGCTTACAAATGCAAGCCATTATTGCACTACTCTAAATTCAGAGGGAGTAGTATATATAGATAAAGTGACAGATAGTGTCTATGTACATAGAAGACATGCTAAGCTGGTGGTCTAGCAACATTTCTAAGAAAATTTCACCCATCACTTTCAAGAAAACTTGATTTTCAGCTTTTTGCATAACTTTGAGACGTGCACGAAAATTCTCTAAGCTAGTGGTCTTAAGAACATCTCAAAGGAGACTTCCTCCATCGCTTTCATGGAGTCTTGCACGTCAAAATAAATTTGCTTTTTCCCTTGACTTTAGAATTATAAAACAAATTATAATATTTGGCAATCAAACAAATAACATGAATAGAAAAAATAAGCATTGTAAGTATAAAATATTAAAATTTATATGGTACATAAAAAATAAAATAATAAATTATAATATCTATAAATATTTAAAATATATACATAAGATAGGATAATATAATAACGTTTAAGATGGTTCAGATATTTAAAATATATAATAAATAAAGCACTTATTGAAAGAATGTGAAGTGTTGCTATTAAAGGAAATAAGAAATAGATAAAATTTGGAAAACCTTAGAACAAAATAATAATAAATTATTCAAACTTGCTTCTATTCTCATAAGATATTATAATAAATAAAAAAATTATAAAAATAAATTCATATAACAACATCACTTAGTGTGACTTATAATTTGCTATTGTTATTACATATTTTGTCACTTAATATAACTTATAAATTTGTTATTCCTTTTACATGATTTTGAAATATGTAGTTTGTTGAATGTAAAAGCGCCAAGAATAGTCCAGGACAAGCCAACTGAGTCGGGAGTTTATATCTTAACAAGTTTAAGCTGATTAACTTATTCGAGCAACATTCTTATGATTAATTTGTGTCAATACTTATTCAAAATCGGAAATTTAAGTAAGTTTTGTTAAATTGTCACCATATTTAAATTTAATTCTTTTCTTACTAAAGATGCTACTAGTTTTTATAAATCATTTAAAAAGAATTAAAATATTGTTAATTCCATTTACCTAAAATGGGAAAAATAGCAAAACTAATGGGTCTTAAAATATATTTATATTTTATTCTCATTTCATTTTGATCAAGTTGAAAAGGCATATTTCCACGTTCACCTAACCTTTGAAAATTTGTAGCCTCTTTTCTACTAAATGTAGAAAAAATGCCCATGTAGTAGTATATATATATAAAAAATTTTACAAAACAAAAAGAAATGACATTATTCAAACAATTAGAGTGAATTTTGCAATTTTTAAAATAATACAATCACCTTAAAATTGCTAGAGAATTAAAAAAAAAGCAGAATAAAATTATTATTAAAAAAAGAAATGGAGAGAAGACCACAATAAAATTTCAACAAAGTAAAATTTAAAAACAAAATAAAAAATACCCATATTCATCTGCCATTTAGTCTACGAAATTACAGCCTTATATTTAATTAGCGCAAAGCGAGTATCATCTAACAAAATCAATGGTCAACTTATATCATCAAAATAAGTGATTTGATATATGAATTGCAATTTAGAAGATTTACACTCCATCATCAAAAAATCTATAATAAGTAAATATAAATTTTAATTTTCACTATCCACACCACTCTGAAGAAGAATTTGACAATCATATGTTCATCTGTTGCATTACTAGTTGGATAAAAGGATACACCAATTTTAAATTAATAATTCGAAAAGATTGCTCAAACTCTTAACAGCACAAATCCTTTAAGAAAATAACTTCTACAGGTAAATGAGGTTCACCAAAAATAAAAATTTTAGAATTTTCATCAAAACATTTGCTAAATGTTTAACGATATATTTTAAATCAGAAAAATTAGCACAAGTGCTCATATTAGGAAGGTCACCGGGTTGTACCTATCAAGGGCCGAGATTTGGTACCCGTGTTGACACTAGTGGACAGGTTGAATATCTCCATTGCCCACATGCATAGCATTTATCCAACTCCAAGTTCTGTTTTTGAGCGTGCAGAATTTACAAGATCAGATTTTGTATGTGATAACATATAGATATTGCAATGACAAATTTGCAAGTGAAAATCTCCACGCTGTATTTCAGTGATGCATCTTTATGCTTCTAATTGCTGCAAAGCTCACAAACTAGGGCCAATCGTTGCAAATTTGACCGGCAAGATCATCAAATATGTGAAAGCATATAGATAGTGCCACTACAAAGGCAAAATAGGAGTAATTATAAACAAGCACATACATCATTCAACCATGTATATGTTTTACACAGCCATATGACTGATTCCTTGCCATTAGATCCATACGATGGTCAAAGATGGTCATAGAAGTCGTTATTGTCGAGGATAAGTCCATTAAATTTGATTTATGATTGATATTACTAGAGTGAGAATTGAAACTGGTTGTTGAATTAGAAGTTCTTTTACGAATAACTCTAAGTAGACTAAACTCTCTTAACTAAGTCAATTTTGCTATGATCTCCCCCAAATTTGGCATTGCAATCGAATCAGGGCAAAGATCAAGCGACCTAAGCTAAGATAGTTGTGCCACTTCTGACAGAATATGGCCAAAAATTCAAAGTAAGAAAATGGTAAGCTAACCCAAGTGCAAGAGCTAACCAAATTCACGTGGAATGTACGAATTAAAATTATTAAATCCAAGTTTCAAGCTTTGAAGATGGTAGAAAAGGAAGATATTATTATTACAAGTCAAAGGTCCAATAAGCTAACTGCAACTGAGATCAAGTACAATCATGTGGCAAGTTGGGGGATTGCACGTGACCCCATCCCATCGACAGTAATCAGTATCGTTCTTCTATAGCCTTGTGGCGAGAATATCATAGATAAAAAGATTTTATTTTGTTTTTAAATTAGATTTAATTTTATTTTTTATTAGAAGATATTTAATTTTATTTCTAATTTGAATTTATTTTTAAATTAGAAGAGTTTAATTTTATTTCATTAGAAAATATTTTATTTTATTTTATTTTATTTTTATTTTAAAAAGTTGTGTCATATTTAGTTAAAAAATTATATTTCTTTCTAAATTATCCTAAAACTAAAATTTTTTTTTTATATAAGGATAATAACTCTATTGCTTGAATTAGATTTATAAATTGAATAAAAGTTAAGTAATTGTGATTTTTTTCTCTCTCCACTGATCTATACTTTTCTCTATTCCTCCTCCTCCTGTTTCTGCCCCGTCTCCCAATTTTTTCTCTTTTTTTTTCCTACTTTTTTCTTCCCCACATCAAATTTTTCTTTTACTTTCTCCCTTTCCCTGCATCAAATTTGATAATAGATGCTAAATTTCTATTATTTTTATACTATCTTCCCACGCAACCAACACCATTAGCGTCATCGCCACCTCCTTTGGTCTACAACCTACAGGCTGTTACCAACTCCAACAAATGACTGCCCACCTTCACCCCACAACAAGCAATTTAATCCATCTTTCGGCAATTTAATCCCACCAGTTCTACCTCATACTTATTTAATAAAAAAAAGCACAAAAAAAAATGCAAGAGAGAGAAAGCAACAAATAAAAAAGTAAAAATAGAGGGAAGCAGTGGATAACAAAATCTCTCATCATATACGACCACATCATATAAGTGGTTTAAATATTTTTTTCTATCTCGAATAGTAATACGCGTTTTCAAATGTCAACGGAAAGTTGCACAACCATTCATTTTGCGATTAGGGAATGAATAAAGAAGTTTTACTCAATGAGGTCAAGTTTCAACCACTCAAGAAGAATTGATACGGATATTATATATATTTTAAATGTGAAGAGATTTAAATTTCTTTAATTAGAAATAATTTTATTTTATTTAATTTTATCTTTTTTTAAAAATTTTACTGTGAGATTTTATTTGATAATATTTTTATTTTAAAAAATTATATCATATTTAGTTACATCATATTTAAAAAATTCCGTCATATTTGACTATAGGAAATTATAAATTATATTTATTTTTAAATTATTCTTAAATTAAGGTTTCTTTATATAATAACTCAAACTCTATTATTTGAGACATGATTGATGAGTTAAATAAAATTTAAATAATTATGATTCTTTTCTCTATCTATTAAGTTCTACTTCTTTCTCTCTCTTCACTTTTCCTGTTTATTCCCATTCTCTTAATTTCTTGTCCTTCACTCGTACTTTCCCCTATTCCCTGATCCTATTTTCTTTGTTCCTCCTCCTCCGCTTGTTTCTTCCAATTATTTATATTTCTTCTTCTTCCAATTTCCTACTTTCTCCTTTCCCCGCATCATATTATTTTTGCATAAGAAGCTTGATGGTTGCCACAACGATTTGCAAAACCATCATGGTCAATGAGGACAGATTTTTTGAATTGAAGTAAGGCAGTAGCCTCAACTTTATCACACAATTTTGAGGAAAAATTACTCAAAAATAATGAGCAGATCAACTAAAGATGTAGAAGAACGAAGAGAAGTCAAAGAAGTAGCAACTTATTGATACAAGCCATTATTGCTCTACTCTAAATTCAAAGGGAGTAGCACACATAGATAAGATGGCTGATGTTGTTTGTGTACGTAAAAGACACGCTAAGCTGGTGGTCAAGCAATATTTCTAAAGAAATTTCACCCATCACTTTCAAGAAGGCTTGGTTTTCAACTGTTAGCATGACTTTGAGAGGTGCACATAAATTCTCTAAGCTCGTGGTCTTAAAAACATCTCAAAGGAAACTTCTTCCATCACTTTCATTAAGTCTTGCTCGTCAAAATAAATTTTCTTTTTCCCATGGCTTTAGAATTATAAAAAAATCATAATATTTGACAATCAAACAAATAACGAGATTAGAAAAAATAAGCATTGTAAACAAGAAAATATTAAAATTTATGTGTGGTACATAAAAAATAAAATAAGGAATCATAATATTTGTAAATATTTAATATATATATATATATATATATAAGATATGACAATATAATAATGTTTAAAATGATTCAAAAATTTAAAATATATACCAAATGAAATACCTATTGAAAAAACGAGAATTATTGCTCTTAAAAGGAAATACGAAATTGATAAAATTTAGAAAACCTTAGAATAAAATGATAAATAATTATTTAAACTTACTTCTACTCTCATAAGATATTTGATGGGTATGGCAATGGACGGGTCGACCTAGAATCCAATCTGCTAGAGGAAGAAAGGCTCAAGAGATGGAAGCCCAGCAGAAACACCCTCTTAGCCCAAGATCTAGCAGATGTGACGGTTAAACGGACAAGCAAAATCCGAAAATGGGAATTAATAGATAATCAATGAACCGTTATTGCCGGTTATCACAATCAACAATAGGAATTCATAATAGTCAAAGATGATAAATGCAAGCGGCCGTTAGACAATCAACCTTCTCATAATTGTAGAGGCATAACACCCAGGAGTTGCCAACCGACACCCCACACTATAAATACACATTCTCCATGAGGAAAGGGGATCGGAATGAAGACAAACGTCCGAAATCACAAGAGTTCAAACACTTTGAGACCACACAGACAAAGCAAACCACTCTACCTATGAGTGCACTCCCTCTAAAGCAGCTTTTCCTTTAGAGTGTATAATTCTAAATGCTACTTCCGGCCAAGCAAATCACACAGAGCCCTAACCTCCACAAAACACTCAATCCCTCCCAACTCGCATCTACGCACATAAACTTTTCCCACCTTTCTATCCAGCTTAGAAAGTTTTTTAACTTGAGTAACGGAGAACTCTTAAAAAACAAGTCGCTTCTAAATGCTTAATGATGTCGTTTAAATCAGAAAAATTAGCACAAGTGCTCATATTAGGGAGGTCACTTGGTTGTGCATGTCAATTGCCAAGATTTGGTGCCCGTGTTGACACTGGTGGAACGGTTGAAAATCTCCATTGCCCACATGCATAGCATTTATCCAACTCCAAGTTATGTTTTTGAGCGTGCAGAAATTACAGTATTAGATTTTGTATGTGATAGCATATGAATAGTGCAATGACGAATTTACAAGTGAACATTTCCACGCTGTATTTCAGTGACACATCTTTGGGCTTCTAATTGCTGCAAAGCTCACAAAATAGGGCCAATCGTTGCAAATTTGACCGGCAAGATCATCAAATATGTGAAAGCATATAGATAGTGCCACTCCAAAGGCAAAATAAGAGTAACCATAAAAAAGCACATACATGATTCAACAAAGTACATGTTTCACACAGCCACATGACTGATTCCTTGCCATTAGATCCATACGATGATCAAAGATGGTCATAGAAGTCGCGATTGTCGAGGATAAGTCCTTTAAATTTGATTTCCGATTAATATTACTAGAGTGAGAATTGGAACTAGTTGTTGATTTAGAAGTTCTTTTACGAATAACTCCATGTAGACTAAGCTCTCTTAATTAAGTCAACTTTACTACAATTGGCATTGCAATCGAATCAAGGCAGAGATCAAGGGACCTAAGCTGAGAAAGTTGTTCCACTTCTGACGAGATATGGCCAAAAAATCTAGAGTAAGAAAAATTAAGCTAACCAAAGTGCAAGAGCTAACCAAGTTCACGTGGAATGTACAAATTAAAATTATTAAATCCAAGATTCAAGTTTCGAATATAGTAGAAAAGGAAGATATTGTTATTACAAGTTATAGGTCCAATAGGGTAACTGCAATTGAGATCAAGCCCAATCACGCCGCAAGTTGGGGGGATTGCATGTGACCCCATCCTATCAACAGTAATCAGTGTCCTTCTATAGCCTTGTGATAAGAATATCGTGAATAAAAAAATTTTATTTTATTTTTAAATTAGATTTAATTTTATTTTCAATTAAAGAGATTTAATTTTATTTCTAATTTAATTTTATTTTTAAATTAAAAAAGTTTAATTTTATTTGATTAGAAATTGTTTTATTTTATTTAATTTTATTTTTTATTCTAAAAAATTATGTCATATTTAATTAGAAAATTATATTTATTTCTAAACTATCCTAAGAATAAATTTTTTTTACATAATGATAATAACTCTATTACTTGAGTCAAATTGATGAATTGAATAAAAATTAAGTAATTGTGATTTTTTCTCTTTCTACTGATCTATACTTTTCTCTATTCCTCCACCTCCTATTTCTTCCCCTTCTCCCAATTTATTTTCTTTTTTTTCCCCTTCTTTTTCCATTCCCACATCAAATTTTCCTTCTACTTTCTTCCTTTCCCTGCATCAAATTTAGTAATAGATGCTAAATTTCTATTATTTCTATACTATCTTCCCATACAACCAACACCATTAGCGTCATCGCTACCTCCTTTGGTCCACAGCCTACAGGCTGTTACCAACTCCAACAACACGACTGCCCACCTTCATCCAACAACAATTAATTTAGCCCATCTTCCGGCAATTGAATCCCACCGGTTCTGCCTCATACTTATTTTATTAAAAAAAAAAAAGCAAAAAAAAATGCAAGAGAGAGAGCGACAAAAAAAAATAAAAACAGAGGGAAGCAGTGGATAACAAAATCTCTCATCAAATACGACCACATCATATAAGTGGTTTAAATCATTTTTTTATATCTTGAATAGTAATACACATTTTTATATGTCGACAAAAAGTTGCACAACCATTCATTTTGTGATTAGGGGATTGAATACAAAAGTTTCGCTCAATGAGGTCAAGTTTCAACCACCCAAGGAGAATTGATGTGGACATTATATAAATTTCTAATGAGAAGATATTTAAATTTCTTTAATTAGAAATGATTTTATTTTTTTAAATTTTATTTTTTTTGAAAATTTTTACTGTAAAATTTTATTTGATTATATTTTTATTTTAAAAAATTATGTTATATTTAGTTATGTCATATTTAGAAAATTATGTCATATTTGACTTTAGAAAATTATAAATTATATTTATTTTTAAATTATCATTGAATTAGGATTTCTTTATATAATGATCCAAACTCTATTATTTAAGACATGATTAATGAGTTAAATAAAATTTAAATAATTGTAATTCTCTTCTCTATCTACAGAGTTCTATATCACTCTCTTTCTTCACTTTTTCCATTCTCCTAATTTCTTATCCTTCACTCCTACTCTCCCCTATTCCCTGGTCCTCTTTTCTTTGTCCCTCCTCCACCTCATGTTTCTTCCACTTATTCCAATTTCTTCTCCTTCCCATTTCCTACTTTCTCCTTTCCCCGCATCACCCTGTTTTTACATAAGAAGCTTGATGGTTGCCACAACAATTTGCAAAACGATCATGGTCGATGAGGACAGAGTTTTTAAATTGAAATAAGACAGTAGCCTCGACTTTATCACACAAGTTTGAGGAAAAACTACTCAAAAATAATGAGCAGATCAATGGAAAATGCAGAAGAAAAAAGAGAAGTCAAAGAAGTAGTAGCTTATTGATACAAGCCATTATTGCACTACACTAAATTCAAAGGGGGTAGCACACATAGATAAGGTGGCTGCTATTATTTGTGTACGTAGAAGACACGCTAAGCTAGTGGTCTAGCAATATTTCTAAAGAAATTTCACCCATCACTTTCAAGAAGACTTGGTTTTCAACTGTTTGCATGACTTTGAGAGGTGCACATAAATTCTCTAAGCTCGTGGTCTTAAAAACATCTCAAAGGAAACTTCTTCCATCACTTTCATTAAGTCTTACTCGTCAAAATAAATTTTCTTTTTCCCATGGCTTTAGAATTATAAAAAAAATTCATAATATTTGACAATCAAACAGATAATAAGATTAGAAAAAATAAGCATTGTAAACAATAAATTATTAAATTTATGTGCGGTACATAAAAAATAAAATAAGGAATCATAATATCTGTAAATATTTAATATATATATAAGATATAATAATATAATAATATTTAAAATGATTCAAAAATTTAAAATGTATACCAAATGAAATACCTATTGAAAAAATGAGAATTGTTGTTGTTAAAAGGAAATAAGAAATAGGTAAAATTTAGAAAACCGTAGAATAAAATGATAAATAATTATTTAAACTTACTTCTATTCTCATAAGATATTTGATGGGTACGGCAACGGATGGGTCGGCCTTGAATCTAATCTGCTAGAAGAAGAAAGGCTTAAAAGATGGAAGCCCAGCAGAAACACCCTCTTAGCCCAAGATCTAGCCCAAGACGTGACGGTTGAACGGACAAGCAGAATCCGAAAATGGGAATTAATAGATAATCAATGAACCGTTATCGCCGGTTACCACAATCAACAATCGGAATTCGTAATAGTCAAAGATGATAAATGCAGGCGGCCGTTAGACAATCAACCCTCTCATAATTGGAGAGGCATAACGACTGGGAGCTACCAACCGACTTCCCACACTATAAATACACATTCTCCATGAGGAAAGGGGACCGGAATGAAGACAAACATCCGAAACTACAGGAGTTCAAACACTTTGAGACCACACAGACAAAGCAAACCACTCTACCTACGAGTGCACTCCCTCTAAAGCAACTCTTCCTCTAGAGTGTATAATTCTGACTGCTGCTTCCGGCCAAACAAATCATACAGAGCCTTAACCTCTACAAAACACTCAATCCCCTCCAACTCACATCTACGCACATAAATTTTCCCCACCTTTCTATCCAGCTTAGAAAGATTTTTGACTCGAGTGACGGATAACATATTAAAAAACAAGTCCCGTATTACTCTTACATCTCGTTCGTTTATTGTTGTGTATAAAATCCAGATTTCTAAAGACAAATATTGGACCTGCTTCAATTCAAGCAATCGGGTAAGATTAAATAACACCCTAATTTGTATAACAATTTGAATCTAAAAATGGAACATTGGCGCCATCAATGAAAATTGACTAAAAGTTTAACCACAAAATCGACAAAGGCAAACATTGTTAACATCAGGGCTCAAGTTAGTGCACTAGCAAGAGAAGTCATCTCCCATGGTGGCAAGCTCCTCTAAAAGAGACTAGACCCGCTTCAATTTGAGTAACCGGCAAGATCATGTAACCCCCTAATTCATACGCCAATTCAGATCTAGAAACGCAACATTGACGTCATCAGTAGGAATTGACTAAAAATTCAACCACAAAACCGACAAAGGCAAACATTGTTAACGTCAAGGCTCACATTAGCGCACTAGCAAGAGAAGTCACCTCCCATAACGGCGAGCCCTCTAAAGGTAGTCATGGAGATGTGCAACCGACCACCGACGTGCAGATTCTCGCTACATAAGT
Organism: Nepenthes gracilis; assembly: GCA_033239525.1. Lineage (NCBI taxonomy): Eukaryota > Viridiplantae > Streptophyta > Magnoliopsida > Caryophyllales > Nepenthaceae > Nepenthes > Nepenthes gracilis. Next base: position 5,454,450 of record BSYO01000006.1, read on the forward strand.
GGACACAATGATGAAACTGCTCCAGAAAATCTACACTAGCTCTCTCCTCTTACTCCCAAACATCAGCGTCCAAAAGGAGAAACCAGAGGAAGAGAAAACCTAGCCGCCGTACTTGATTGAGGAATTCCCACTTGAGGAGGAATTCCGTACTTGAGTGTCAGGGGATTTACGGTAGGAGCAATTTTCACCGTCCTCTAACCTCTTATTTTCAGTTGTGTTGCGCAGGATTCAAATTCGAGGCTATGAAGACCGGATCCACATCAGATCGAGTAGCACGAAAATCCGATTCATGGCCCCAATCCGTAGAACAACCCAAATTTATAGTATGCAACAGTCTTCTTCTCATCGTCTTTGATTTTGAGTTAGAATCCTATATTTTGCTCATGCTTATGATTCGAATGGCAGAAGGGGACTGAGTCGAGGAGGATCCATAAGGATATGGCAGGAACAGCAATATTATCGGAACTGTTGAGATAAAACCAGACATTTAATCCAACGCAGACCCCTCATTGTTTCGGCTATTTGCCTGCTAAAGTTGCAATCTCCGCCGCTATTGTTGCTTCGGTTGCCGCTACCTAGCCCTTTATCACTCTATTGGCAATCGGCCTTCGGAGAGTCAGAAATGACGGAAGCACAACTGAAAAGGTAAAATGGGGCAGAGAAAGAAAGATAGTGTTCACACTGTTAGGGTTCGACCCGGATACACCCTAATCCGACGCAACGAAAAAATCCAAATCCCTCGTCGACCATCAACCACCAATAATGAGTACAATAAATACAAGAATGCACAACGATTTTTAATGTTAAAAATCCTTATTAACCAAAGAAAAAACCACGAGATAAATTTTGAAAAGTTTTACTATATAAAATCGGATACAAAAATCTCCGAGATAAAATACTGACAACCCACCCAAGATAGAATAAGAAAACTAATCTTTAGAGCAACGAAATTCTTCGTCCCACTTTTTCTCTCTATTTTTCTTCTCTCCTTCCTCTCACTAGTGGTACTCTCTACTCACTAATTTTACAAGTGTAGTGGTGGCGAATGGCAAACAACGATGGCTCCCTTCCACACTTGACTCTGCTCCGTTCCACCCTCCATCCCATGCACGGTTCACCCACACGCTATTCATTCTGAAGTGCGCTTTATACCAATGCCTGGCCGATATCTCATTTACTTACCTATCCCAATCTTATAGATGATTTGTCACACCAATTGTAGTTTCTCGTGTTTTCACCAGTTTTTGCACTTTCCCACGACGACATACGCTCTGCTAGTCAACCTGCTTTACACCGACGGTACATGCTCTACAAGTCAACTCTTGCTTTGCATAAATGGCGCACGCTCTGCAAGTCAACTACCTGTTTTGCTCCGCTACCTTCCAGCCGCAGGCTTTGTAGTTGACCTACTCTACAAAGCCTAGTGCCTACTCTGCAAAGTCATCTACCAACTCGGCCAGGTCGTCCTCTCTGAATTGGTATTACCTTGTCGCCCATTCACATCTTCGCCTTTGGTCGGCCTCTTGCTACCTGATTGATCGCTGCTGAATGGCCTCCTGTACGGTAACCTCATTGCTACTTGGCTGCCCGGCTGGCCGTCCTCTTGCAACCCAGTTGGTCGCTGCCATGTCGACTTTATCCCCGGCCTCGGCCCAATTTGTATCACTTCTACTATTCGGCCAATCGGTTTCCTTGCTGCCCATCCGGCAGCTCACCGCAGGCGTACTTTCTTGCACAAGTCTCGTGCAAACCTCTGATAACTTTTTGTTTATTAATAACCCACAATGGACTAATCAAACCCGACACATACTTCAATAGAGAAAGAAGATTAAAATTGAATGCCAAATATAGCTAGACGAATGAATTATCATTTGACTAGAAACATTGCGAAGGAACGGGAAGACAAATGGGACACTATCTCTTAGGCTACTTGACAGGAGGGATCATACTATGGACAGGCTTGTTAGCTCTCACTGTTGACTGCTGCCAAAAGCCATTGGATCTAGTGAAAATATATTCAGTTTTGGATCTTCAAATTATTCCGAGTTTCTGGGACGACTTGGTTCCTTGTGGTGGAATTGGAGATTTGAGCCACTTTGACCAAGTTGTGTAGAGTTGGAATACTGGGAACCCCATTTTCAGCAGTTGAATCTCAGATAAATCCTACTTAATACAGTCCAAAAGACTGGCGAGAAGTGGCATGTAAATTTATGAAATCATTATTATGCTTTCATTTAGTAGCTTAAGATTTTGGTATCGATGCCACTGTGACCAAGTGACATTGTGAATCCTGGAAACCCCATTTTCAATAGTTGTATTCGGCACTTGACAAGGTTAGGCCTATGCTCAAGGGCAGATCTAGGATTTTTTATAATAAGATTACAAATAGATAAATTTTATAAGTCAATTAAAAATATTCAGCGGGTCAATAAAAATTTCAATTCACTTATTAACATATCTATATATAATTTTTCTTTTATTTATGTAACCTCTTTTAGTGGGCTCAATTGACCCACTCCTTAAGGAGTGAATCCACCCCTGCTTATGATTAATCCACACATCGAGCCCAAAAGATATTGGCATATGGCAGCATATTAGAGGGTTCTACCTGATAGTTTAATCTTTTCAAATGTGATGCTTAATTGATAGAACAATGGTAAAGACGACAGAAGAGCATTAATCCAAGTTTGCATTACTGATACGGCTAATGGCAAATTTCCTCTGATATATTGTTAATGACAATGTCCTTTGTTTTCTAAAAACCTGCTTCAGTGCATTTTTGTGTCTGTTCATTGAATGTTATTGTCGGTCATGCTTTAATTTGTATTGTAATTGAAGACTAAGTTGATTTTAGACCTCTGTGTTAGACCAAGGTGTTAAAATTTGGGGTTCATCCCAAATATGATATGCGGAAAGCAAGATGTGAGAGTGTGTGAGGCCTGGTTGAACTGGAGGAGAAGTACTGTTATTGAAGATCATAATAACGCTGCTGCTGTAGACAGTCATACAACCTGTAATGAAGAATACACGCAATAACAGAAAAGAAGAACAATGATACAGATCCACGAGTAAATAATCAGCTCAATAAGCTGTTTGTTTAATTCGTCAATATCAATAATTTAAGATACAATCTAAATATTCAACTAATTATACAGTAGCTGCTAATCAAATACAATCACAATATAGAAACTCAAGTTGGCTAATCTTAGCCACACACAAGAGCACAAAAGTGGAATAATTCTGAAAATATATTTACATTACATTAGGACACAATACAAACACTATAAGAATGACTGTGCAGTTTGAGATAGTTGATGAAGTCCAATTGAATGAGAATGACTGTGCTGTTGTAGTAGTGATAGAAGAAGAATATGACAGTAGCCAATGTGCCTTGGTTGTTGCTTATATAGTCATATGATCATATTGTTGATGTGGTCAAGCTTTCATAACAGTAACTCAAGCATATACTGATGTCATGTTAATGTTGGACATTATTATGTTTGTTGTATTGATTTTTATTTTAATACTGCATTATTCTATGCCTTAAGTGATGTTTTGAGTTTGTTACTCGTATAGGATTGATGTCTTCAATCGTAAGAGCTTAGTGGGTCTGGAGATTTTGATTATGTAGCTAATAGAATCCATATTTTTTATGTACCATGATAGTGTTTGTCACGAAAGTTGCTCAAAGAAGAGATTGTTAGGTTTGTTTTCAGTATTGGCAAATTTTGTAATATTGAGTTGTACATTAAGACTACTATCTTATTTGATTATGTCTTTTGTATCTGGGTGTTAGATAGGATTTTTATGATGGCTTAAGCTATTTTGCATCTGGGTGCTAAATAAAAGCTTGATAATGGCTAAAGTTGCTTTGTTCAGGATACTTAGATAGAACTTTGATAACATCTCAAGCTGTAGAGCACTAGAATCAAATCACAAAACAACAACTCAAGCAGCTCGTGTGTAGTGAAATCTCTAGTGATAAGCCGCAAAGTAACCGCAAGGAAGCTGCTCAAGCAGCAGACTTCTAGAGGAGAGCCGTAGATTAACTGCAAGATAGTTGTTCAAGTTATCCACTACTTGAAAGTACTTTTAACCGAAGGTTTTTTAAAAAAAAATCAAACTTCAGTTTTGTGTGCACGAAGTATCTAAATTGGATGAGGGACAATCTTCTTTTGAGGACCTTAAGTATGCAACATTAAATTTTGGGAGAATTATATATTTCTTAAAAGATCTTCACTCTTTCTATATAATGAGAGTTTTGATGACTTGAGATATGTCACCTGTTCTGTTCAAAACTCTAATCTACCTACAAACTAAGAGTTTCGATATGTGGTTCATACTTAGATTTGAGACGTTGTGTCATGGCTGGATAATGGAAGATGTGATGGAACGGATTTTCTTTTTTTTTTTTTTCTCAAAAGCTTCCGTGAAGACAAGAATATGGCTAACTTACAAGCACACAACTAACAATTATCCACAATTTTTTTCCTAAAATATTTATACACAGGATCACATGTGCCATCCATAATATAAATCTATTAAAACGTTAGCTACACTAACACTTCAATAACCAGATGCCGTCTAAGACCTGTACAGTATATCCAAAAGTTTAGAGCGGGAGCTAAACTATTAACCTGCAGAAGCATAATTTTCTTTTTTACCATCACATACATCATATGCATTTTATACAAAACCCACATGTACATGAATATCCACAAATACAAGATCAGTATACAAAATCACATGATCAGACAAGTCTTTATGTCAACTGCTCTCCCAAAATAGCTCCAAAATACTTTAGGTCCTCAAAAGTCTTCAAAATTGTCTTTCGGTCACTCTTTCTCGTCGGGCACTAACTCTATTATCTCATCTGGAAGGGAGAAAATAATAAAACAGCAAAGTGAAACTCCAACAAGGTATATGCATATAAACGGTAAATAATGATGCAAAACGTCATATATAACGGGTTAAACTAAAATTGAAACGGTTAAACCGAATCAAAACGCAAAACTATAAACTACAAACGGTAAATTATAATCGACATCGTAAATCGTAAACAATACTTTGTAAATCGAAACGTATACATCACAATTATAATCGTAACGGGCAAACTTATAAACGAGAATCGTAATCGATACTATAAATCAGAAATATCATAACAAGAATCGTGAATTCCTACCAAGATATCCTACATATCATAGCGGTAATTGAGGCCATTATACCCTACCCGAGGGGGCGAATAATCGAGGATAGATTGTATTCACTCCACATAATCCAAGGCCTATGACTGTAACATGTGTATCCCATCTCGAGGGATCTCTGTACTATATGCCACCCGAAGATAGGCCTGTAACTGTGGTTCCTCCTGATTTTAACGCTTCAAGGAAGGGCGGACCACAAATAACTCCATGGACAAAGTTATCCTCAATTACCACCGTAAAGTCGTAAGGCATGCTGGAGAACCTATCCAGATTGTAGTCAGTCCCGGGTCCTAAATAACGGTATCAAAAATAACCTCTTTATTGAAAACTTTCTTTCATAATCATAGTTTCATAATTTACTTTTAGTTAACTTCAGAACGTACGATAACGGTCTAAAAACTCCTTTAGTTTTACTTCAACGGTGCATAGAAATTTTCATCGGTATAAATCCGTGCAAATTTTCAGAAACAAATTATACAAAGAGCTTCTTTTCAATATCAATTAACTTTTATATAACAGGAGCTATGGTTAAAAATCATTAAAACCCCTTCATTTTCGTACTTAGGGCTTTGCCAAAACTTTCGGACTCAAATTGATCTCTAAACATGTGCTTATTCATGAAATTAATGCCATAAATCCATACACCTACGTTAAAACATGCAATTTAACCAAAAGTTTCTAATATTTTCGAGTTAGGGTTTCACACATACTTTCGGAACCAAATCGAACACTATTTACATGCATGTACATGAAATCGAAGTCAAAACTTGCAATAAATATGGGAAACACAAAATATAACCGAACAATCGAAGGAAACATGCTTCATTTACTTTAAACATGCATCTACAACATTTTAAAGCATCTTTATCAACTTTAAAATAAGGAGAAACGGTAAAAACGAAAAAACATCCGGCACACTTGCCTTGACCCGATCTACCGTTATTTTTATCGAGAGTGGATTGGAACAAGTGATTTCCCTTTCTCTTCTCTTCTCTTCTTCTCTCCTCTCTTCTGTGCGCGGTCCGTGATCTCTCTCTCTCTCTCCCTTTTCCTTTTTCCCCTTCATTTTATAACAAAAACGGGTCGGACGCTGCAAAGTCGAATCAAGCCGCACTCGAGCGCGTCTCGAAGCGGGCGGTGAGCGGCCTACATTCTGCGCAACGCGCTGAAGGCCAGCGGCGCACGGCGAGCGGCAGCTACTATTTTGCGCTCCGCAGGCTCCTGAGCACAACAAGCGCCACACGGCTGCTTGCTGAACTCGGATATTTTTCTAACTTTTTACTTTCAATCATCATTTTTCACTACATGTTTAGCCTCTTAAGGATACCCATCGTTCTAATTACTTCCAATTTTCACGTGTTTCGGTTCCGGGGCCTCACAGAAGAGTTCGGTCAATAAGAGCTCCACTCGAAGAGACTAGAAGGGTCAATGTAGTTTTGAGTTTGCGGATCTAAGCAAAGTCTTAGATAGTGATGTGTCCAGTGTTAGTCCGCTAGAGGGTCTAGCACACCTATTCTTTGGTTTGTAAGTTAAGTTTTCTCATATAGTAGATTTTTAATTGATGACTCATAGTCTAGAAAGTTTTTCTTTGGGAATAAGTTATTCAAGAATTCCTCTTTATCACCAAATATTGTATTCTCTCCCTTTCTATATTTTATTTTATATTATATACATGTGAATGGTGATAATTCATATGATCATCTAGATCAACATTTTCTATCCATGCGTCGAAGTTACAGTTTTTCTTTTCTTTTTTTTTTTTTTTTTTTTGAGTAGAAACACCGATTCACTCCTAGGTATTCCTGAGTCTAAATGCAGCTTTCCCTAAGTAGTTCATGGGTCTGCCAGTTATATACATTTGGTTATCACATTGATACCATGCTACTGTGAGCTACAAATTCAATTTTGTCTTCAATTATTCTTTGTGGGAATCCAGAACAGACCTGGGGAAGAGGGCCTTGCATAGTGCTAGATAAAAATGCTTAATGAATCAGCCCCTCAATGCCTCTTGAGCAAGCTTTTATAATTGGCCTCCGTTTGCCACTTGAACTAGCATGAATATGTGGAATTTTTTATGTGGCACTGATAACCATTGTGCAGGGTGATCACATATATAGACCTGAAACTCTGAGTAAATTTTGACAATCAATCTCATTGGTTATACTTTGACCAAATGTTTTTCTAACTGAAAAATTAGAATCTCGAAGTCTTGAAAAGTATCAGCTTACTGATCAAAAGAAGATGCCTTACTCAATATCTCTTTTTCTTTCAACTTCATGCTGTCCCATTTAGGGATACAGCTCATCACTCTAAGCACTTCCTCAGACAGAACTAGTTGCTGTTGACCAAAACTTAGATAAGGTTCTATTTGTTTTTTGATAAGTGAAAAGAATGGAAGAAACAATGCAAAACTTGAACATGCAGATGCCAATTTACATCACCATTCTCTTTGCATGTACTTCCCTTTCCCACAAATCAAATGTAGCTTGAAGCAATGATTTGTTACTATGTAGGAAATATCTTAGTGGTATTCTAGAATGAAACATATGATGCAGCCACCTGGCTTTTGGGTCACGTTAAAGCCTTGAAAACTCCTATGAAAATTATGAGACAGAATGTGGTGCAGTTGGCAATTTTTAGTTTCTAGGAGCACAGAGTTTAGCAGTCAGTCCATTAGCATAAAAATGATTGCTTTTAGTATGTAAACTGAGTCTTATTGTAATAGTGAGCCTTGACCCTTTGAGACATGGATGACACAGTTAAATAATGGAAACCAACTATTGCAACGCTTGTCAGGTTGCACGCATTGAATTGCCTTAGAGTCTCATTGTGGGACTCACTAGGATGCTCCTTAGAGTCTCTCTTTCTTGAAGTTGTTCATCTTTCACAGTTCTAGAATTGGCCAAAATTGTAGCTTGTGTTTTTCCCTTCTTTTTTTTTTTTTTTTTTTTGTGTTTTTGATCCAAATGACATTTGTATTCGAGCTTCTCTGCTCTGGCAAACTTGTAGTGTGCCCTTTTTTTGAAAAAAAGAAAAAATCATTCCCTAATTTTTCAAAAGAATTTGGTATCATTTTGAGCCTCATCCAGATTCTTAGGGTATAGATATTAAATCTCCCATTTTAGGGACTGATTTCATGTCTGAAATTCAATGTACTAATGCTATTTCATCTTTTGTCTGTATAGTTATAATTATGCTCAATAATTGGGATATTAATAGGTTAAAGTTTCGTATTGGCAGAGAGTATTTGGCTCTTTTATTCTGACAATGTATTCTGTTGTATGATGCTATCATAGGCAGATATGGAAAATTAGTTTCAAAATCTGAAAACTAGAATTCTTATGCTTGTTAACTTTTGGTGAATAAAAATGCACAAGTTTAGGATGCCAAGCTTCTATGTTTTTACGTTTGGTGAATAATAATTTTTACGTTTTGTTTTCCTTTTATCTATTTGGAAATGTGCAGTAATGCTGGAATATCAGTTGCTCATTGCAATGCTGCTCCAGCATGGAGTACAGATCCCAGCATTCATAAATTACCCGGATATGTTTTTGAGCCAGACTCTTTAAGTTACTCATCAAAAGTATATAACATTGAAGTAAAATCATTATTCTCAGTTTTTCAGTGGAAGGCATTAGCAGGGACAACCTTGAGGTCTTTCCTGATGAACTATTGGCCCCTTATGGTGCCTCTTACAAATTTGAAGAATGATGGCAAATGTTTCCTGCACAATAGTTCAGAAGAGCATCATGTAGATTTAGTTACTCTTTTCAAAATGTTCAGAAGAGCATTATGTAGATTTCCTCATACTTCCGTTCATTTGGAGGTCAACTAGACTACTATAGTCGAATCATCACTCCTTGTATCACTTATTTTCTTCTGAGTTATACTTTCACTATTGTAAATTTATTGTACCTTGTAAAAGAAATTAATGAATAAAATTTTCTGAGCTTTATTTGTCTTTAATATTTTTATATAGCTCTAATATTCTTGTATGCTTGAAATAGTTGAAGTACTTGAATGCTATTTTTTTGTCATCGAATGATTTCTAACAATCTGACAATCCGAACCATTAACAACCTGATCTTCTAATAATTCGACTTACAATAATATATCCCGAACGCTCGGTTGGGATATTACTTAATCAAATCAGTCTCAAACACGTCAAGGCCACACGTCATTAGTTTGTCGTCTTGGAAAGTGAAGTGGCAAAGTATCATAACCTATGCCACGTTGGAAATTCGACAATCGAGGCGTCAAAACCGTCAGCTATTTGCAGGCTACGTAGGGAGACATAGCGTCAAGCCATCATTACTGGCATAGCAAAACTAATGCACCACAGCACTCTTCGGTAAGAGCACGTATCTCAGTCGTTATGGGAATGCGCCTCTTCAGTACCCTTGAATGATGCTCTTTTTGGGCCAAAGCTTTGGCTACTTAAACTTTGGTACTCAACCGTTTCTACACTTCCTCATTTTTTAAATCGCTCTACCCTAGTTTACTCTTCCTTCCATCTTACTTCAATGACTACATCCCAAGCGACATTCCATATGTAACACCCAGGGACAAAGATTGGGCTTGCGCTCCTCGATTTGAATTTATTACCATTTACAAGGCCCATCTAAAGGCAAGGCTTCATCTTCCATTTGCGCAGGAGTTGCATGAGATTTTAGTAGCTTTGGAGATTCCTGTTGCTCGCCTCTATCCCAATACTGTTCCATACTTATTTTTTTGTGTCTTCTTTTATTTCAAGAAGCTTTTCCTAGACGCTTGGGTCGTGAATGTGATTTTTCAGATCAACTAGGATCCAAATTGGATTTCTTTCACCTTTTACAAAAGTTTCAAAATAAGCAGAGATAATCCAAATTCAATAAATAGTTGAAAAGACCGTTTCTTTTACATAATGTTGATAGGTTTTAATCTATGAGGTGGAAGGTTTAAGTCTTTTCAATTTTTTCACATTAAAAAATATTATTACATAAAAAAATTTATTATAATTAATATCAGCCCTAAAATCATACTTTGAATAAAATTTGATAAATTAATTTAATTATTTTCCTAAACTGACTTATATTAAGACCGTCCCATCTCTAAATTTTTAAAATTAGAAGAAGATTTTTTGCCCTGATTGAAATAGTGCAGAACAACATGTCATATGCCATTGCAAGAATGCAAATGCAAGCACATGGCCTTTCAATATCCATTGTTTCTTCATCCTTGCCATCGTCTTTGCCGCTTGTTGGAAGCTTGAGCCATGACAAACTTTATTTGGTGCATCAATTTCAATAGCCATAGAGGAGTCCTTGCAAGGAAAATATAGTATCCAACAATTAAGCCAATTATTAGTCCACATCCATACCCCATTAAAATGATTTTTCATTCATCTAAATCTACAGATGTGGGATCATTTTTTGCCAGAGGTGGCTGTGGCGGCAGAGAACCATATTCCTCACACTTCTTTGACAATGGAGCCCCACACAGCCTGATATTTTCGAGGCACGAGCTATTTTCAAACGAATTGAACTGCTCACTGTGGGGTATGGCCCCATCTAGTTTGTTATCTGCAACACTAAAATTCACGAGAAAATGAAGATTTACCAATTCCCTAGGGATTTGACTTGTGAGTTGATTGGAAGAAAGGTATAGGAATTCAATCACATTCAAATTTCCAAGGGATGGTGGCATGCTACCGGTGAAGTTGTTGTGAGAGAGGTTGAGATACCGAACCAAAATCAATTCTCCGATCAAATCTGGTATCGCCCCTCTAAATCTATTGCTGGAAAGGTCGATGGCTGCTAAGGTGGTTAAGACTCCATTTAATTCGCGGTCAATACCTTTGAAGGTAAGCACAATCGAGTCTTGAATGGAGGTTTCTACGTAAATCCAGTTCTGAAAGGAAACCTCTATGTCATAGGGTATGTCTTCACCTTTGTACTTCAACGCATCATCTTTTCATCGTCCTCCATCATAGCCTTAAAGCCGTTGAGGAGCCTACTTGGAAAGATACCCCTGAAGCTATTATCAAAGAGGTTGAGAATTTGCATCTGCGGAAATAGTTGCTACTCTTCCTTGGATGTTCTCATGCAGCCGTGGAAGTTGTTAGAATGTAAGATGAAGATTAGGAACTCTGGAAGAGCTCCCAACTAGTCAGGGAACGTGTCACTTAACTTGTTTCCTAGACCAAGCAGTTTGAGCAATGTGCAATTGACCAAAGATCGTGGTAATCGCCCTTCCAATTGATTTCCGTTCAAGACAAGAGTGGTCAACATGCTATTGATTCAAAAGGTCCAAGGAATTGAACCATCAAGACTATTCGAGCCTAGATTCAACCACAACAGAAAATAGCTAAACTTCCCCATGCATTGCAGCGTCTCACCACTCAATTGGTTGTGAGATAAATCAAGAGCTCTAAGGTTGGTCAAGTCACAAATCAATAAGGGACTCGCTCCGGTCAATATGTTCTTTGACGCTTTGAATACCTCGACAAAGAGAGGCAGAATGGGCATCGGTCCTTATAACCTGTTGGCATGGAGGTTGACATACGCCAAATTTGGCCAAGATCGAACATCCTCTAAACTGCCTATTAATGAGTTTTGTGAAAGATTTAGATAATTCATAAATTATTTTCCCATATCGTGCAGCCATTTAGGGACTTCACCGTGAATATTGTTGTTAGAGAGATCAAGGATAGACAAATTCTCTTGGGATCTTAAGAAACTTGGGGATTCAGTTATGTTGCAAAATGACAATCTTCGAATATATAACTGCAGCTAGGTGATAGTAAAGTTGGCATCTTCATTTGTCGTGGTTACTGACAGATTATTGGCCGATAAATGAAGATAACATAGCCTCTGAGTTCAAAAATTCTATCAAGCTCAACACTTGCTTAAATTGTTTGATCGAATGTCAAGATATGTGAAACTCGTAAGACCAAAGATTGCCTTAGGAAGTGATCCATATATCTTATTAAAGCTGAGATCGATTCTTTCCAATGAATTATTACTATTGTTGATGTGATTTAGCTCACTGCTGACTACTGTTGATGTGATTTAGCTCACTGCTGAATTGATTGCCTTGGAGATCTAGTCCTTGCAACAATGGCAAAGTGAACAACCACGATGGTAATATCCTGCTCAGTGAGTTATCATCCAATAAGAGTCGAGAGATTGCCTAAGTTTAAGGTGGAGGGCAGCCCACCGTTGAAATGGTTACCACTAAGGTCTATTGCCTCCGTCATGTTCCATACCCAAGTCAAAATCATGCCATGAAAATTGCAGCTTGCAATAGAAACAATCCTCAAGGACTCGGGATGAGGAAGCGAATCAAGTATTCTCCCAAAAAAGGACTGATCCGGGAGAAGCAGTGCCTCAAGGGGACTACTCCAGTTGGAAGATTGTGTGAAATTTGCATAGAGAAGTTTATTATGCGAGACATCAAGAAATCGTAAATGGGGCAACTAGAGGATGTCATCCGGGAATTTACCTTGCAAACTACAATCACTTAATTGGAGAGACATCAAGCAAGACAAGTTTGTTAACGATGGAGGAACAATTGAATCAAAGGCTACTCCAAGTAGACTAAGCTCTCTTAACTCAGTCGAGTTTGCAATAAGCTCCCCAAAATTTGGCATTGCAATAGAAGCATAGTGTAGATCAAAGGACTTAAGTTGAGAAAGTTGTGCCATTTCTAAAGGGACATGGCCAAAAAATCTTGAGTAATGGAGATTAAGGTACTCCAAATGTGAGATTTGACCAAGTTCATGTTAAATGTATGAAGAGAAATTATTAAACTCGAGATTCAAGCTCTGGAGACGGTAGAGCTGGAAGATAATGTTATTAGAAGTCATAGGTCCAGTAAGCTGACTATAGATGAAATCGAGGCCAATCATGTGGCCTCTTACGGGATCACATGACCCCATCCTTTTACAGCAATCAGTTGCTTTCTTCCATGATCTTGTTTTTGCATAGGAAGCTTGATTGTAGTAGTATGGACAATTTGCAGGACTAGCAATAGGGTCAACGAGGAAAGAGTTTTTGAATTAAAGTAAGGCAGTGGCCTCAACCTTATTGTGCAAGTTTGAGGAAAAATTAGTCGAGAATGACAAGCAAATCGTTAGGAAATGTAGAAGAAAGAAGAGGAGGCAAAGAAGTAGCAATTTCCTGATGCAAGCCATTATTACACTACTCTAAGTTCATGGGGAGTAGTACATATAGATAAGATGACGAATAGTGTTTGTGTACATAGAAGACACGTTAAGCTGGTGGTCTAGCGACATTTCTAAGGAAATTTCACCCATCACTTTCAAGAAGACTTGATTTACAGCTTTTCACATGACTTTGAGAGATGTACGAAACTTCCCTAAGCCAGTGGTCTTAAGAAAATTTCAGAGGAGATTTCATCCATTGCTTTCATGAAGACCTGCTCGCCAAAATAAATTTGCTTTTTCCCATGACCTTAGAATTATAAAAAAAAAAATGTGAATTGTTGCTGTTAAAGGGAATAAGAAATAGGTAAAATTTAGAAATCCTTAAAATGAAATGATAAAAAATTATTTAAACTTACTTCTATTATCATAAAATATTATAATAAATCAAGTAAAATTATAAAAATAGATTCAAATAGTCACTATCGCCTAGTGTGAATTATAATTTATTATTATTACTACATGTTCTTGCCACTTAATATGACTTAAAATTTGTTATTCTTTTTACATGATTTTGAAATAGATAGTTTGTTGACTATGAAGAACCTAGAACCGTCTAAAATGGGCCAACATTGCAAAAACTTTGGTGGAGTTAGGAGTTCATATCTTGACATGTTCAAGCTAATTAACTTATCTAAGCAACATTCTTATGATTGATTTGTGTCAATTCTTATTCAAAACCAAAAAAATGTAAACAATAAGTTTTCTCAAAGTGTCATCATGTTTTAACTCAATTGTTTCATGATTGAAGATGCCGTTAGTTTTTATAAATCATTTAAAAAGAATCTAATTGTTGTTAATTCCATTTACATAAAATGGAAAAAACAGCAAAATTATTCAAACTTAAAATTCAATTCTATTTTATTCTCATGTCGTTTGGATCAAGTTGAAGAGGCATAATTTCATGTTCACCTAACCTTTGGAAAATTTTCCTTTCTTTTCTACTAAACACAGAAAAAATGTCCAAGTGGTAGAATATATATAAAAGAATTTTACAAAATAAAACGAAAAGACATTATTCAAACAATTAGAGTAAATTTGGCAATTTCTAGAATAATACAATCACCTTAAAATTGCTTAAATTCAATTGCAATTTGCATGTCATATAAAATTATTATAAAAAAAGGAGAGAAGACCACAATAAAATTTCAATAAAATTTAAGAACAAAATAAAAAATACCCTTATTCAATTGCCATTTAGCCTGTGGAGTTACAGCCTTATATTTAACCAGCACAAAGTGAGCATCATCTAAGAAAATCAATGGTCGTCTTATATCGTCAAAATTAGTGACTTGTTATATGAATTGCAAGTGAGAAGAATTACAATTCATTATCACTAAATCTATGATAAGTAATTGTAAATTTTAATATTCACTCTCCACACCACTCTTCACCAATCATGTGTTCATCTGCTGCAAAACTAGTAGGGCAAAAGGATCCACCAATTTTAAATGAACAATCCAAAAAGATTGCTCAAAGTCTTAACAACACAATTTTTTTAAGAAAATAACTCCCACGAGTGAATGAGGTTCACCAAAAATGGATAAATCACTACTAAATGTATAATGATATGGTTTAAGTCAAAAACATTAGCATATGTGCTCATATTGGGGAGGTCAGTTGGTTGTACCTATCAAGTCCCGAGATTTGGTGCCCGTGTTGACGCTGGTGGACCGGTCGAATATCTCCATTGCCAACATGCGTAGCATTTATCCAACTCCACGCTATTTTCAAGCGTGCAGAATTTACAAGACCAAATTTTGTATTTCAATGACGCATCTCTGGGCTTCGGATTGCTGCAAATCTCACAGACTAGGGCCAATGGCTGCAAATTTAACCAACAAGATCATCAAATATGTGATAGCATATACAACAGTGCCACTCCTTTGAAAGAATAATAGGAGTAATCATAAATAAACACATACAGGATTCAACAAAGTGCATGTTTCACACTGCCACATAACCGATTCCTTGCCATTAGATGCCATACAATGATCAAGGAAGGTTGTAGAAGTTGCGATTGTCGGGGATAAGTCCATTAAATTGGATTTGCGAGTAATATAACTAGAGTGAGAACTGGAACTAGTTGTTGATTCAGAACTTCTTTTACGGAATCTTAAGTCATCTTTGTCCGAAGATAAATCCACGAAATTGGTATCATGGCCTTTGGGAGACAATTTTCCCTCAGATTCCCGACTTCTTTTTCGAGACATTGTAGGGAAGGGTTGCTTATTGGTACCATTACAGACGATTGAGCTTGCAGCACTGCACCCAACATGTGGAAGCCTTTCTAAGGAATCACAGCAGCTTTCTTCTTCAGCAGACATTTCATGGGATCCAGATCCACACCAAATTTCATCGTGTAGTCTCCTTTCAGCAGCCATTGCAGCAGCTTGAACAGGATTTAGTGCATTCATAATGTTTTTATCACCACCAAGGCGTTTTGGTCCTGGTGGTAGCAAGGAACCAAGTTGTCGTCTCTTTTCCGCAGCAGCCAAAGCTGTTTGACGGAGAGAAGAAAGGGGTGGTTGGCGAGAAAAACCACCCACACGTCTCCCATGAAGATCAAATCCCACTCCTGTACCACTTATTCCGTTGGTTATCAATTCTTCACATTCCTGCATGTAAAAGAAAAGCACAGTTGATAAAATGAACAAACTAAATTAACCGTATAGTATGAAGCCAACTAGCAATAAATGAGAATGGCAGAACTGAAAAGTTCATACCATATAAATTTGTACTATAAAAACCTAGCCATTAATAACATACAGTTACAGGGATCGTAATGTGAAAAGAATGCCAACAAAACAAAGATCATAATACAAATGTAGTCCCCTTGAACACAGCCAAATTGTAAAGGCTAAGAGCCACCAAATCAAATCAATGTCACGAGCTCACTATAACATATTTTACACTGCATAGCTAAAAAATGTTTCCTCTATTTGCATAAATCCAAATTCATATTCAATATAGTATCATTTGTGAAAACCTTTCTGAGTTCATCCCACAGCTGATAAAAGCTTGCATTATGAGGACCATGAACATTGTGGCAGAGCTCGTGGAGCATTGTATCGAGAATTTGGTCGAAAGGAAAGAAATCCCAATCCCTATTTGGCCTCCGAAGCCTCAACTTCACATGCACACCACCTCCTACATTCAACCCCAGCAAGTGATGATTGTTGGGACTGCAACATGCAACATAGTGAAAAATAAACTTAGGGCACCAATTTCAGCTCATGATACTGGGAAATTAATGAACATAAGGAATACAATAACAAGGTAGAAAGAGATAGCACACCCAATTCTACTTGTGATTTGTTTGAGGATTATCTATAGTAACAACCTCTAGTCTTCATTTCCAGTGATGCATAAAAGCACATTATAAGCCTATGACTTGAACACTGGAAACGAATCAATAATGTGGCAAATAACTGACACAATGATTACGAGCAAGACATGGTAAATGGCAATAAATTTTGGTCTGGCAGCACGACACACCCAACTCTAAGCTTTACACTAATGTACTAGCATTCAGTAGAGATCAGACATCTAGACCTTTCATGGGTACTTGGATATGACCAAATATAAGAGAAAGCACTCAAAAAACCTTGAACAAACCGGAATTCAGCAGGTATGTATCCAACATTGGTACCCGAATAAGTAGCATAATATGCAGCAAAAATCAATAATGTGCCAAATTTTCACTCTTACAATTGATCAACGGCCTAAGCAGAAGAAGATGTTCAAAGAGCGAAATTTGCTGACTGTCAGCAAAAACAATATTATGATTCTCATCCTCATAACATGGGCAATTATGTGCATGAAAGGCGCTCGTACTGAAATATTGATGATGCGATGACAATATACAAGTTTATTTTGAGATCAATAAAATGGAAAAAGTCAAGCTCGAGATAAAGCTGGGCAGGCAAATGCTTTTTGGCTCGTACAATCAACAGTGAACTTTAATTTCAAAACAAATATATTTACAAGAAATTGAAAAAATATCCGTGAATGTAAAGGATCAACACGATCATTTTCTCTCCAATAGCAATAGGAAAACATATATCTAGAAAACGGATGAATAAGAGTACCAAAATTCAGAGAGAACTTTGACCCGCCATTTATGTTTACGCATAATGGGTTGGACCTGTTTGGCTATGCGCTCTAGAATTTTCTTGGCCTCCTCTTGCCCAGGCTTCTTCAGCGCTTTGGTCTCCCATACCTTGTTGAGATCGCCCAATTCCATTTTTTCCCCTTTATATATATCGATTGATCGATTTGGGTTTACGAGTACAATGTTGAAATAGCACAATTGTCTGATTTAGGAGGAAGAGAAGGAGCAAGCATGGAGTTCGTAATTGGAAATCCCAAAATAGTTGGGGCCACGATTTTCGAACGCGGGATACCTTGATTATGCTCCGTCTTCTCCTTCTGAGTGAAGAACTAGGCGGGATCTGAAAATCTTAAATATCAAGTTTGAAGAATCGAATTTAGGGCACCGCTTTCTGCCAAGTTCCTCCTTTCCTCCCAAAAGCAAAACAGTGCCCTTAAAATAACCAGAAATTATAATTTATTAATTCAACTATTTATTTTACATCAATTAGATAGATTCAAGTATTAGTTCCCAAAAATTTTAACATCACAATAATCCATATAAAATATAGCAGACTTAAATGCTTTGGCCAAAAGCAATTTTATATCTACTATTATTTTTTCTATTTCTATATTCTAATACACAATAGTACCAGTTAGCTTGATTATTGTAATAAATTTAATTTATTTTTTGATTAGTATAACTATATATATGTTGGTTTTAAGAATGGCGATCCAACTTTTAAGAATCTCATTTCAGGGTTCTTAAATTTTATTTTAATTATTTAAATGATATCAAAAAACTAATAACAAGGATATGTTAATGTTTCGATTTTCTTAACACGTTATAAATATTTCATTTGTTTGTTATTCTCATTATGTTACTATTATGGGTTGCAATTGATCAAATTATTTACTCAATTTTAGTTAAATTCTTTTAAAACTTATCAAATCAGATTTTTAATAGTAAAATCAAAATTTATTATGTAATTTTTTATTGACTAGAATATTTTTAGTCGATCTAATCGAGGTATTTATTATACAAGGGGAGAGAGTTAACCGCTATAAAAATCCCCGTTGGAAAAAAATAAAAAACGATTTTCAAAATTTATATTGAGTATAATTTGTAATTATTACTATTTCTTTTACTTGATTGATTCGAATAAATACTATTCAAATTTTTGGGGAAGAGAAAAAAAATGATTCGAGTGGAAAAAGGAAATTTAATTTTCTTTTTTATATTATAAAGTGCATCAATCAAAATGTGATGTGTAAATTCGAGGGATACCAATAGTTAATCGTCATTCACTTCTCGACTTAAGTTAATTAAACTTTCTTAAATCCTGAATCTAAGTCGCATCATTTTCTATACCGCATTGTGCCGTCGAACTTACTTCCCAATCCAATAAGAGTGGTGGCTAAAGTCATAGACCGCTATGGTGCTTATAAAGCTTGAATTTAACTTTTAATTTTTTTTTTATCTCATTTCACTGTGTTCTCATATTTAATTAATTTATATTCTTAATTATTTAAATGATATCGTATAAATACCGGATTATAGCATAGGGTATGTTGATGTTCAATTAATAAGTATGTTGCTCTAATTATAATTATAAAACATTTCATCAATTATTTATGATTGTTTTTATTGTATTATTCTATTAGGAGTTGTAAGATATATTAATAGGTATTCAATAATTATTCACTCAAATTTTAGTAAAGTGCTTTTAAATTTTGAATGAGTTATATCTGTAACCGGTTATTATTTTATAATAAAATTATTTAAAATCTATTATGTGATTTTTTTATTAGCTATATATATTTTTTACCTTAAATATTATTATATAATTTTATATATTTGGTTGTATTATATTTATTATACTTAAGGATTAGTGGTTGATAATTAACAGATAATTAAAATTTATTTTTGCTGTACCAATTGTGTGTATATTTTTGTTAAATTTTAATAATTTTGTTATTGCTTGACTTGTATGTTTTGAAGTTTATATTTATATTGAGTATAATTTGTAATTATTATTTATTTTATTAATTAATTGGTTTTATAAAATGATTCGATAATTTTAAATACTATTCAAATTTTTGCATTGTCAAAGTAGTTAAAATTTTTGTCCACCAAGCAAATTTGAAAAGTAGCTTGCTTTGAATGAAGTAAAGGGAAATTGAAAGGAGTAAAATTAAATAGTATTTGGTCTAGATATTATAATAAGTGAGGAAAATACAAGGAGATGCATAAAAATATTACAGGAAATTTAAGTGTAATTTAAAATATTTATATTAATTGTTACATTTTAATGAAATTTTGATGAAATTAAGGCCAATAGGATAACTAGTAAAAAAAATATTATTAATTTTTATCATTATATTAATGCAACATACAAAAAAACATTTTTATTTTTATCCATTATAATTTTCTCACAATTTTTTGAAGCTTTGTAGAAATTTTTTTTATGTTTTAATCATTTTTTATACAATCAAAAATAATAAAAAAATTTAAATCAATAATTTCAACATTATAAATTATAAAATATATGAAAATCTTTTGATATAGTTTTTTTTTCTATTAAAATTTTTATTGGTAAAATTTTTAACAAGTTATATTTTTTATGTGTAATAATCTAAAATTGAGTATTATGAATTCATTATTAATGGTGGATAAATAATTATTTTCTCTTACTAGAACTTTAATATCCCAAAATCTCTGGGTGACCGAATGATGTCTATACTCATCAACATTTAATATTTTTAAAAAATTATAATTAATTTATTATCATATAAATTATAGCTTTTTATTATATTTCTAATTATATAAAAGGATATTAATGATGAATTATATGCACATGTAAACAAATAAAAAAAATACTATTAATTTTCAAAGAATTTATTTTTTAATATTATGTATTATTATCTTTTTTTTAATTATCTTATAATAGAAATTTATTTTTGATGGATTCGGAAGACCATGGGCCGACCTAAAACCTAATCCGTAGGAGAAGCAATGACCAACTGATATTCTTCTAAGTCCAAGGCCCGGGAGGCATGGCAAGAGCTTAATCAACTTGGAAAACAGCCCAATAAGATATGGGGAATTTACAACTAATCAGTGGTTCAGCTTATTAGCATTAGTACGACAAATGAATTCAAACAGCCTATGTCAATAGGTGGTCCTTCATGTCCATAAGGACCATTGTTGGTAGCAACTGTCAGCTTATCGCCTTAAGAATAGCGGCAATTCAGACCACCAATAGTGGAACATGATGGTGGCTCCTTTAGAGATGTAAAGCCACGGTGTCTACAGCCCACAATCACAGACTTATAATGTCGGCTACCCACAAATTGCAGAGCCATGAGCCCCAATGAGAATTAGTTAGCTCTCACTCTATATATACTTCCATTTCTCCAACAAAGAAGGGGGAGATTGAATATTGAAAAGCTACGGTGGAAACATTCAAGCGTCGTGGAATTTCACCGTTGATCACTCTAATAAGTCATTCCTCGATGAGTGCATATTTCTCTCTCCCAAAGCTTCCCTCTGACGAGTGGAGCCTTTCGAAGAAGTTGCACTCAACTATGCACACCCCTCTCAAAGCTACTCTCCCTAAAGAGTATACTATTCCACAAATTGTTCTTTTTCAAGTGCACATTTCAGAGCCCATTATTCTTGTACATCTACACACCTTATATCCTCTATCCTTTTATCAATAGTAAAAAGATTTATAAACACGCGTTATAAGATATCAATCATGATGGTGGCTCATCCACAGAATATTGTTAATGTCTTAAATCTAACATTATAGCTCTTTGTTTATTAAAGAAGGGGGATTGAATATTGAAAAGCCACGGCAAAACATTTAAGCGTTAACATCTTCATATGCATATTTCTCTCTCCCAAAGCTTCCCTCTGACTGGTGGAGCCTCCAGGATCTAAGTTTATAAGGATTAAAATTAAACCCGCTCCAATTTGACTTACTAATCGAGATCAATAAGTTTTATAATTCATATAATAATTTAGATTTAGAGACGCATTAATTTTATAAATTTACTTGTCATATTTTAGAAATAAATCGAATGAATTTAAAATAAGAGTAATATCCGCTCTCCAAATTTTGGCGCGAAAGTGGGAGATGAACCCACTGAAAAATTCAAAATCTCAGACGCAGTCGTATTCTCTGGTTTCATTTCATTAAACCGCTCACACCAGAGTTAATTTCTATTCAATCCATCTACTTATCTGAATGAATTTCATGATTCTTGGAGACAATCGTCCAATAATTGTCCTGTTCTTCTCATCCTCTCTGATTTTGAGTCAGAATCCCATATTTTGCTCATGCTTATGATTCAAATGGCAGAAGGGGACTGAATCGAGGAGGGTCGATAAGGGAATGGCAGGAATAGCAATATTATTGGAGCTGTTGAGAAAAAACCCGAAGTTTGATCCGACGCAGACCCCTCATTGTTTCGGCTATTTGCCTGCTAAAGTTGCTATCTCCGCCGCCGCTGCTGCTTCGGTTGCCGCTACCTACCCCTTTGGCTTCAGGGTTTTCATTAGGTATCTGTATTTTCTCTGCGCTAATTGTGTTTCAACTGTGTTTGTGCTTTTATCACTCTATTGGCAATCGGCCTTGGAGATTCGGAAATGACGGAAGCACAACTAAAAAGGTCAAAAAGGGCAGAGAAAGTAAGACAGTGTTCATACTTCAACGGAGAAAGAAGATTAAAACCGAATGCCAGATATAGCTAGATGAATGAATCATCATTTGACTAGGAAATTTGCGAAGGAACGGAAAGACAAATGGGACACTCTCTCTTAGGCTATTTGGCAGGAGGGATCATACTATGGACAGGCTTGTTAGCTCTCATCGTTGGCTACTGCCAAAAGCTACTGGAACTAGTGAAAATATATTCAGTTGTGGATCTACAAATTATCCCAAGTGTCTGGGACGACTTGGCTCCTCGTGGTATTGGAGATTTGAGCCACTTTGACCAAGTTGTGTAAAGTTGGAATACTGGAACCCCATTTTCAGCAGTTGAATCTCAGATAAATCCTGCTTAATACAGTCCAAAAGACAGTGGTGAGAAGAGGCATGTAAATTTATGAAACCATTATTATGCTTTCAACTAGTTGATTAAGATTTTGGTATCGATGCCACTTTGACCAAGTGACATTTTGAATCCTGGAAACCCCATTTTCAATAGTTGTATTTCTGCACTTGACAAGGTTAGGCCTATGCTCAAGGGCGGATCTAGGATTATTTTTAGTGAGATCATATATAGATAAATTTTATGGGTCAATTAAAAATATTCAGTGGGTCAATAAAAAATTCAATTTGATGCGTCTTTGGATTCGAGTTGTCGTACGGGTTAGGAAGCCACTTAATCTTCTGCGGCGGGTCGAACTAAAGCGGGTCTGATATCCACCACTTTGAACCTGAATCCTGCGCAATACAACTAACAAATAAAAATTCAGATGATTTGCGGGGCTCGTACCTCGGTATATCATTCGACACTCAAGTCATGAATCTTTCTCAAAAAGATAAAAAGATATGAGGATGTGAGAGATATGGGTGGATGCATGTTTTCTGGGGATTGAGTGTTTGGTTGCGCTCGGTTATAGAGCAGCTTACGGATGGAGGATAAGGCCCCCATGAGTGCGCCCGATCAGGGTTGGTTTACGGATGGAGGATAAAGCCCCAATGAGTGAGGTTGACCAGGGGGCGGCTTAGAAATAGAGGACAAGGCTCCCATGAGTGCCGTTGAGTAGGAGGTAATTTAGAGGTGCGCCTGACTAGGGGACGGCTTACGGATGGAGGAAAAGATGAGTGTGTCCGATCAGGAGGCGATTTATAGATGCGTCCGATTGAGGGGCGGCTTAAAGACAAGGGTTAGGCTCTGAGTGCGCCCGATGGAGGGTGGCTTAAGGGATCTGGTATGCCAGTGTGCTCGACAGGTCAATATTGTACTTTGTCGGTGAGATCCGGGTCACCCGGGGCTCTACTGTAGGCTTCTTTCGACCGCGGAAGCACTGAGGAGCCAAGAGAATCGGAGAGAGGGAAAAGCGATGGAGAGAGATCAAGGCAGAGAATCGGTATGGATTTTGACCACTGTTGCCCACTGAGCTAAATCCTCCTCATGTGCCAGGTCTTTCCACGGTAAATATGGAGGGGCTCTACGCCCAGCAACATGAATCCTCATTGCCAGTCAAGTAGCAAGAGAGCTCAGGGCAGGCATGGAGCCTGCATAACTATGAGCCGGGATCGGTGGCGGCTTGGTGGAAGTGTCGCATCTACTTGGGGAGGTTATGAGCCCGAGTGCTGCATCCCCTCTGGTCGTCTCCCTTGCTCTCTATTTTTGTGAGTTTGAGAGGACTATCTTTGTGTAATTGTTCGAGCCTCCCTTTCCTGCAGAGGAAAGGGGGTATATGTAGACCGAGGGCCGTGAAGCCTGTGCATGGCTAGTGATGGTTGCTTCACGTAGATTTGCTAAGCTGTCCCGGTGATTACGGGAATCGATTGCGGTGGTCTTGGTTGTATGGGGATACTCTTCCTTTGTTGGATCCATCGTGAGGCGTGCCATATGGCAATTGCCTTCTGGGGAAGACCTGCGATCCTGCATGATATCTTGAAAATATTCACCGAGCTGCAGCAGCCATCTTGGGACGATGCGTGATCAGGGGTGATATTTTAGGAATATTTGTTAAGTTGTAATTGCCTGGCCGATTATGGCAAGCGTGGCCTACGCATGCATGCGGAGTTGGAGGTTTTGAGCTGTGCGCTCTTAGGCTACACTCGTGGTCCAGCTCGGCAGGCAATTCTAATGGCCCACGATTTGTTGGGCGGATATAGGTCGAACTGAATGGGCCTGTGTGTTGGGCTCGAATAAATCCTTGACGGATTGCCGATCAGCTGCAATTTAGGCTCTTGGCTAACCCATGGTATCAGACCCATCACTAGCCCCCTATATTGGGATGTTTGAAATTTCAACCTTGGCATGTAATGATAGGACGTCGCCATGCGGGTCTTTACATGTGTTCCTTCCTATACATCCTGCAGATTCTTGTTCTGTTCGGAAGGGTTTGGTCCCAATTCGGTTCTCTGACGCTGACAATTCCCTGGCGAGGGTGATCTCTTGGCGTCAGCATTGTTTTTTTGATTTAATGCCGATCAATCTTCCCCTCCGGCTATAAGTGAAGGGGCTCTCAATTGCCTTGCTCTACGAATCGTCTTCACCAGCGAGGTGTAAGACTTCGAAGTGGGCATGGAGCCTACATAACCACAGCCGAGATCGACAGAAACTCTGAGCTTGAGGCTATGGTCGAGGATGCGTTTGGAGTATGCTTTAGTTACCCTCTTTTGGGGTCTACTCGTGTAAAGGTCGATTGGACCACTATAGTCGAGTCATTGCTTAATATATTTTTGTTCCCTACTATCTCATACGTACGCTGTTGAAAGCTTCTACTTTGTGAAAGGAATAGATGAATGAAACTGCCTAACATTGCTTTTTTTGACGTTGTATGGCTTTAATATTCTTACATGGTGTGAATAATTGAGGTTCTTGCATGTTACTTTGTGTTGCTAGTGGTCTGATAATCTGACAATTTGGGCCACTGGCGGCTTGGTCTTTTGGTGACGCTAACTCGTGGCGGTCTATCCCGAATGCTTGGTGGGGATGTGAGTTGGTTGGATTAGCCTTGAGCTTGCCAGGTTGGTTGCCGCTGCTTGGCGTCTAATAATTTTACGGTCTGAGCCACTAGCAACTCAGTCTTCTGGTGATCTGACTTGGGGCCAGTCGTCCCGAACACTTGGTTGGGACACGAGCTGAGCGAATCAGCCTCGAAGCTTGCCGGGGCTGCGCGCCGTCAATCTGCAGTCTTTGAAAGTGGGGTGTTAGGCCATCTTCATCTGTGCTACACCGCTGACTCGCTGATCTAAGCGTCAGGGCTACTGGCTATCTGCAGGCTATGCAAGGAGGCGGAGATGTTGTGTGGGAAGTGTATCGTCCTCGAGTTTGTTGTTCCCAGTAGACCTGTTTCCAAAAGTTGAGGTTCCGTAGCGTCAAGAGCGAGCCGCTAACTTCAACCATGAGCTGTCCGAGTCTTAGGCGGGATTCAAGAGCTCATGGAGGAAAAATCTCAGACTCGGGATCTGTTCACCTCACTACGAGGACACGCTTCGGGAGCAAGTGGTTAGAGAGATGGAGAGCTGAGTGAGAGCTGCTGTTGCTGAGGCTTTAGAGTCATGAGTGCGCCGCTGGCATTGACCATGAACCGTTCGAGTCTTAGGTAAGATCCAAGAGCTCACAGAGGAAAAATCTCGTGTTCGGGATCAAATCGTCTCTTTGCGAGGACTTGCTTGGGAGGCCAAGCGACTACTTGTTGACTTCTAGAGCAAGTGTGCCCGTAGAGGCGGAGGGCTAAGGACTCGGCTTTTGCCTCGAAGAAGTTTGCCAATCTAGGATTTCTTGTTGGCATCTTTAATTTTGAGGAGCACTGGAGCTCGATGCTGACTTAATTGGCTTCCCAGTGAAAGAGGGCAGAGGGCCTCTGCCACATTCTTCCGAGGGTCCCTCGACCACAGGATAGTCATCCGGTTAAGCCCTAGGCATAGATAACATCTTGTACCTTTTTAGGCCGATAGACACCTTCATGATGTACATCTCGATTTTTAATGGATCAGCTCAACCATTTTGATTGTTGTCACTGATACTATTGAATATGCGTTTGCATTGAACTTCTTTGACTAATGCTTCTATGTCTGCCAGCTAAGTGTTGTTTCTATTGTGGCCGGGTTGGACTTGAATGCTCACGCCAATCCTTGCTTGCTCCTGCCAGGAAGAGGTCATAGCACGGGGAAGCTATTTTCTGGCTAGGCGCCATTGCTATCATTACCAGGCTTGGCAGGACGTGATTGTCCGTTTGTGCTCTATCCTATGGAAGGATGTTGTGGCATGAGAATGGGTGAGCCGCAGGAGGGCTGACTCGGATTCGTAGTCGCCGAGCTCTGGCGAAGCCTAGGCCGTCGCCCGCACTAGTGCTCGGTCCTATCGAAGGACATCATAGCTTTCGTGTGTTTGGTTCTAGTTCGCTGACCATTGTTGATTGATAGTGTGCATCCCTGTCGGAGGGAGTTGTTGCACACATGCTGAATAACCCCTAAGGTTTTAATGGCCACTTGTTTGGGGAGGTTCGAGGCCTAGTCCGCAAGCCTCCCGGGCTGTGACATTCAACTGCATATGGGTCGCCTGGTAACGGGACCGAGGTTCAAAATTTGACAGCAAATAGGCTACTCGGCAACAAGGCCAAGGTTCTTTGACCCTTCGTAGGTCAAGATACGAGTGAACGAAAGTTTACCTAACTTATGAGCAATCTAGGTCTTTGGATGCTATGAAATGTTATGTAAGCACTCACATGGACAAATTAAGCAAAATGGATGAATATTCTATTAATTAAAGTATGATTAAAGCATTTCACATGATGCATACGAGAATTACCTTGATTTGGTATGGAATCGTCGATAGTGCTTGCACTAGATGGCGTGCTATTCCCTTGGGACTAGTTAATCGTCCCGAGTGCTTGGCTTGTGCATATCACTTCGAGGGTCGCCAAGGCGCTTTTGTCAAAGCTATGGCCTATGATGTCTATAATCCGAAGGACTGGGTTTGTCACATTGAACCGCTTGCATGATTCGGATGTCGGGCTTTCATTATCGACATGCGACCCACAGGTACCGAGGGTGGAGCGCAAAGGAAGCATCTTTTGGCATGAAACTCTACAAGCAAGGGAGCAAGGGCTTGGCCTCCCCGGAGGGCATTCCGGCCTACTGCCAGCCTTGCTCGGCACGCTAGCAGTATTTTCTGGTGTGAAATGCTGCATGCGAGGGGTTGAAGACTCTACCTCCCTTGTGAGCGTCCCAGCCTGCTTTCGGAACTATGCTGGGAACTTACGAGGCCCTGGGAACCTGGCGAAGCGTTGAAGTGATCCAAGTGGAGCACCAAACTAAAACTTCTATCGCGAGGCCTTAGGTTCAGTTCCCGGATGCTGTGAGGAGATGGAGACATCCGAATCCCTGTCAAGAATGGGACCCTGCTAGGTCAACAAAGTGTCTTTTGATGTTGCATGGAGTTCCTTCCTGAGTAGGGGGCCTCCTATCATTACAGAAGTGGCATAGATTGTACCGCTCTGGGCTTTCATCCCGCACCTCATGGTTTGGTTGGTTTTTTGGCCACCATTGGGCCTTGTCACTCGTGGCCCCCTAGGCCACAAGGTTGTTAGGCCACCGGATCCTTTGCAGATGTTGGTTCGCTCCGATTGTCTTGGAGTTGGAGGGCGGAGCTCCCAGCGTAGCACCGTTGGATGGATGCATATGGTCCGGAAGAGAGTGCTCATCCGAACACTGAGCGCCTACACACTTTGGGGCCAGCCGTCGACATAGTTACCCAAGGAGGGGTCGTCGCCATGGGGGACAATTTTGGCAAGTGCAATGCATAGCGGGTCAAACATGTTGAGCCCCTGTCGTGAGAGTCGTAACAGCTTCTGCAGGATCTGCTATTCTGCACGAGGTTGATGAGAGGCGTTGCTGTAGGATTGGGCTTGCCAGGCTGTCAGGTCGGGCCTCTCGCTCCTAGTGAGGGAATGACGAGATGGCTGTCGGCGTTGCAGGAGTTTTCTTTATGCGTAGAAGGTCGCTGGTCATCTCGGGAATAACAAAGGCGTCATTGCTTCTGCAGGATTTGCTGCACTGCACGAGGTCGATGAAAAGCATTGTTGTAGGATTGGCTTTGCCAAGCTCCTGGGTCAGGCCCCTTGATTCCAGTGAGAGAATGACAAGATGGTTGTCAGCACTGCAGGAGTTTTCTTTATGGGTAGAATGTCTCCGATCGTCTCGGAAATAACGAAAGAGTCACTGCTCTGAGCTTTTGCCTTGCGCTTCAGAACAGGGTTGAACCTTCTTATGGGAGTGGGCCCTATCACTCAGATCCTCCTGAATATCGAGGTCGTCAAGCAAATGGGATTTTTTTTCTAGCGAGCTGTCTTTTCCTCTAGCTTCTCCTGTTGGGGTGCAGACATTTGCACGAGGGAGGAGAGAGCTCCCAGCCTCAGCTCATTTAGACGAACACATAGAGGTTTAGAGTAGTTTTAGGAATGATGCCTTGTTAAGCCATGAGTGCATACTCGCCAAGGGCAAGTCACTGGTCACCACGGCTACCCGAGGGTCGTCGCCATGGGAGGCGACGTCTCTTACCAATGTGCTGGCTGGAGCACGAGCATGGATTGCGCTTGTTTTGTTGTTGTGTGATGGTTAGACTTTTTAGCCATTCTTACAGATAGCGCCAATGATGCGTCATTGGATTTTGATTATCGTATGAATTAAAGAGCCGCTTGATTTTTCGCGGTGGATCGAATTGAAGCGGGTCTATTTTTTGCCACTTTGAATCTGGATCCTACGTAACACAATTAACAAATAAAAGGTCAGATGATTGGTAGGGATCGCTTCCCGATATATCCTCCAACGCTTAAATCTGAAATATTTCTCAAACGAGTAAAAAGATGTGAGGGTGTGAGAGATATGCTTGGATGTATGTTTTCTGGGGATTGAGTGTTTGATGCGCTCAACTATGGAGCGCCATATGGATGGAGGACAAGGCTCGCATGAGTGTGCCCGATTAGGGGGCTTATGGATGGAGGACAAGGCTCCGATGAGTGCCCCCGACTAGAGTGCTGCTTAGAGATGGAGAACAAGGCTCCCATGAGTACGCTCGAACAGAGGGTGGTTTAGAGGTGCGCCTAACTGAGAGGCAATTTACGGATGAAGGATAAGGCTCCGATGAGTGTGCCTGACCATTAGGCAACTTTGAGGTGCGCCCGATTGAGGAGTGGCTTAGAAGTGCATCTGATTGAGGGGCAGCTTAAAAATAAGGGCTAGGCTTTGATTGCACCTGGCTAGGAGGCAGCTTAAGGGATGCATGGTATGCCAATGTGCTTGACGGTCAGTACTGTACTTCACCGGTGAGATTTGGGTCGATGGATTCGGCCACAGAAGTATTGTAGGCTTCTTTCGGCCACAGAAGCACCGAGGAACCAAGCCAATCGGAGAGAGGGAAAAGTGGTGGAGGGAGATGGATTCGGACCACTTTTGCCCGCCGAGCTGAATCATCCTCATGCGCTAGGGTTTTTCCACAGTGAATATGGAGGAACTCTACGCACAGCAACATGAATCTTCATCGCCGATCAAGCAACAAGAGAGCTCGAGGTGGGCATAGAGCCTGCAAAACCATGAGCCGAGGTCGGTGGTGGCTTGGAGGAAGTGTCGCCTCTGCGGTAGGAGGCTCTAAGCTTGAGTACTGCATCCCTTCTGGTCGTCTCCCTTGCCCTCCATTTTTGTGAGTTTGAGAGAACTCTCTTTGTGTGATTGTTCAAGCCCCCTTTTCCTGTGGAAGAAAGGAGGTATATGTAGACCGTGGGCTACGAAGCCTGCGCATGGCTAGTGACGGTTGCTTCATGCGGATTTGCTGAGCTATCCTGGTGATTACGGAAGCCGATTGTGGTGGTCCTAGTTGTACGAGGATACTCTTTCCTTTTGTTGGAGCCATCGTGAGACGTGCGGTATGGCAACTGCCTTCTGGGGAAGGCCTACGATCCTGCACGATATCTCGAGAATATTCACTGAGTTATGGCTGCCATCTTGGGGCAATGTGTAATTAGGAGCGATATTTTGAAAATATTTATTGAGTTGTAATTACCTGACCAATTATGGCAAGCGTGGCCTACGCATGTGTGCTAAGTTGGAGTTTCCGAGCTTAGGCTGCGCTCGTGGTCCAGTCCGGTGGGCAATTCCGATTTCCCACAATTTGTTGGGTGGATTTGGGTTGCCCTGCATAAGCCTTTGTGCTGGGCTTGGAGAAATCCTTGACGAACCACCGATCGGCTGCAATTTGGACTCTAGGCCGGCCCATGGTACCGGACCTATCACAATTCACTTATTAACATATTTATATATAATTTTTCTTTTATTTATGTAACCTTGTTTATTGGGCTCAATTGACCCACTCCTTAAGGGTTGAATCCGCCCCTGCCTGTGATTAATCTATACATGGAGCCCAAAAGATATTGGCAAGCGGCGGCATATTAGAGGGTTCTACCTGATAGTTTAATCTTTTAAAATGTGATGCTTAATTGATAGAACAATGGTAAAGACAACAAAAGAACCTTAATCCATGTTTGCATCATTGATATGGCAAATGGCAAATTTCCTCTGGTATATTGTTAATGACAATGTCCTTAATCTTTTATTGTCGGTCATGCTTTAATTTGTATTGTAATTGAAGATAAGTTGATTTTGGGCCTCTGTGTTAGACAAGGTGTTAAAATTTGGGGTTCATCCCAAATATGATATGCGGATGCAAGATGTGAGAGTTTGTGAGGCCTGGTTGAACTGGTGGTGAAGTACACTGTTATTGGAGATCATAACCACGCTGCTGCTGTAGACAGTTGTACAATCTGTAATGAAGAATACACGCAATAACAGAAGAGAAGAACGATGGTGTAGATCCACAAGTAAATAATCAGCTCAATAAGCTGTTTGTTTAATTCATTAATATCAGTAACTTACAATGCGATCTAAATATTCAACTTCTTGTACAGTAACTGCTAATCAATTACAATTATAGTATAGAAACCCAAGTTGGCTAATCTTAGCAATACATAAGAGCTCAAAAGTGGAATAATTCTGAAAATATTTTTACATTACATTAGGACACAATACAAACACTATGAGAATGACTGTGCAGTCTGAGGTAGTTGATGAAGGCCAACTGAATGAGAATGACTGTGCTGCTGTAGTAGTGATAGAAGAAGAATATGACAGTAGCCAGTGTGCCTTGGTTGTTGCTTATATAGTCATATGATCATATTGTTGATGTGATCAAGCTTTCATGACAGTAACTTAAGCATATTGAACCCGACTCAAAGTAGGTCTAATAATAATTTACAAAATTAAAATCCCAAATAATTGCAACAACAAATGACAAATCTCAAACCCGGGTATGACAAAATAGACATATACAGGACCCAACAAACCATTATCCATATGGGATCTCATCGGATATAAATTCGAACAACATAGAGACAATTTGCTATCCAAATATCGTAAAGGAGGTAATCAAACAATAACAACTCATCTGCATAATATAATATATCTAGCAAATCTCAATACATAATTCGAACGCCCTCATGTGGCCATACCTAATATCCAAAATACAACCCTAAGGTCCGACACAAATCAAATAAATCATCCATACTCACCAAACAAATAATGTTGCGTCAGATCGCGTCGAAATTCCTACAAGCATATCCAAACCCACTAGTTTGAAGAGATAAAAATGAAAACGTGAGTCTAAAACTAAGCAAGTATCAGAGTATACGGAAGACAATATATTTATATATGTCCACAATTAGAGAGAAGGTCAAATAACATAAACAAATCGTACAAAACAAATCATAAAGTTCGAAAAATCAACTGAAAGTCTGAAAGTAGTTCATACTCAACAGAGTTCAAATTGAATTATATATTAAACAAATCATGATCCAAAATATAATCAGATAACCACATCATATATGAATCGTAACAAAATCCTGATGGAAACCATAAACAGATAATAGATGAAACAGAATCCGGAACGAAATCATATAAGAACCAAATATGTTCTGGAGCCAAAATCGCATATCCATTGGTACGAGACTGACCGAATTTTCATCCATGAACAAACCTGTGAATCTTAAATCAAAGTCCGAATACAAATCCATATAGAAATACAAAGTATGCACGAAATTAGAGAACCAAAGATCAAGAGACCAACTTGAGAAATGGTTTCTCATACTCCCGATAACCTTAAATCATATCAACTTGCAATTTAGGCTAGAAGGTTAGGCTATTTATGAACACTATCTCTCATAGATTCGGAACAAGCTCAATATATTTTGTTACCCACAACATTGGGTACAATCCTTAAGTTTAATACATTTATTAAGATGTCTGAATATATTACTTTTTTGTTCAATTCACTTACGATGGTTCTCATTAAAACACAAATTTGGTGGGTTAACTACAAACAAAGTCTTTTCCTATCTGTGGAAAAGGGAGTCACAAATTTTTCCCATCGGGAGAGACGCTACAAATCAGATATCAAATCAGATCACTCATCGAATTACGAAGTAGTGACATTCATCTTCCGGCAACATGCATGTGGACTAATACACGATCCATGTATGTTTCATGTCTATTTTCATACAAATATATTGATACGTGAATATATACAGTCTTAGATATTTTTCAGGTTTCCATTAAATAATAAAACCCTAAAAAATTACAAAACACGTACAAAAATTCCAAAACAACCGGTAAATAAGACATACATGTACATAGAAAACAGATAGGACATACAAAATAACATGCATGTATATAAAACCTCACAATGAGAGCAAACATCATCAGACACAAAAACCGACCAAGGATAGGGTACAAAGATACTTATCTCAACATTGAACCAAGTAGATCTAACAAAAAGATATTTCGAAATGCCTGAACTCAACCTTCTCTCTCTTCTTTATCCTACTCTCTCTCTATCCTCGCTTCCTTCTCCCATGCAAAATGGGCATAGAGTGCCCTGTGCCTACTTATATAGACAACCCGAACGCTCGAGTCAGTATCAGACACTGCTCAGGCACACACACACGTAAAATGGCACTGGAGGCACCACTTGGGCTTGGCTCAAGCGCCAAACTCTCTGTTTTCGACGCTCAAGCATGCCCTCGGGTATGCCTTGGGCACTAGCCTACTAGATTACGCGCCTTAGTCCTACTCAAGCGCGTTTCAGGTGCCAACTAATTGATCCGAAATCTTCCAAAATTCTACAATATATAATTAATTCTAATATTTTTAAATTACTCAAAAATAACAAATATTATCAAAATAAATCAAATGGGGATCTGGGTATTATACATATACTGATATGTCATGTTAATGTTGGATATTTTTATTTTTGGTGTATTGATCTTCATTTTAATACTGCATTATTCTATGCCTTACGTGTTTTGAGTTTGTTGCTACTGTAGGTTTGATGTCTTCAATCGTGAGAGCTTAGAAGGTCTGGAGATTTTGATTATATAGCTAATAGAATCCATATTTCTTATGTACCATGATAGTGTTTGTCACAAAAATTGCCCAAGGAGGAAATTGTTAGCAAATTGATGTCTTCAAAGTGTTGGCAAATTTTATAATATTGAGTTGTACATCAAGACTATTATCTTATTTGATTATGTCTTTTGTATCTGAGTGCTAGATAGGAGTTTTATAACGGCTTAAGCTATTTTGCATCTGGGTGCTAGATAAAAGCTTAGTAATGGCTCAAGCTTCTTTGTTTTTGGATGCTAGATAGAACTTTGATAACATCTCAAGCTGCAGAGTACTAGAATCAAATCACGAAACAGCAACTCAAGCAACTCATGTGCAGTGAAATCTCTAGAGATGAGCTGCAGGTTAACCACAAGGAAGCCGCTCAAGTAGTAGACTTCTAGAGGAGGGCCGTAGATTAACTGTGAGATAGTCGTTCAAGTTCTCCACTACTTGAAAGTACTTTTAACCAAAGGTTTACTTTTTTAAAGACCAAATTTCAGTTTTGTGTGCACGAGAAATCTAAATTGGATGAGAGAGAGTCTTCTTTTGCGGGTCTAAGAATGCAACCTTAAACTTTGAGATAACTACATATTTCTTAAGAGATCTTCACACTTTATTTATGATGAGAGTTTTGATGACCTGAGATCTCTCACTTGTTCTGTTCTAAACTCTAATCTACCTACAAACTAAGAGTTTTGGTATGTAGCTTGTACTTAGATTCGGGACATCATGTCGTGGCTGAAAGATGGAAGAGTTCTGTCAACAAAAGCTCCACTTAGAGAGACTAGAAGGATTGCTGTAGTTCCAAGTTTGTAGATCCAATAAAAGCCTTAAATAGCGATGTGTCTAGTGTTAGTCAGCTAGAGGGTCTAGCTCACCTATTCATTGGTTTATAAGTTAATTTTTCTCATAGGGTGGATTTTCAATTGATGACTCATAGTCTATAAGGTGTTCCTTTGAGAATAAGTTGTTCAAGAGTTTTTCTTTATCATTGTTGCGTCTGATTCCGATCGCCGTATGCAGCTGACGTGTGATGACGTCAAGTGGACGGAACCAAGCGCAACACAAGAGAAAGTGAGTTGTGGGCGAGCGGGAGTTGTGAAAGAGAGAGAAAGAACAAGGAAGTTTTTACGTGGAAACCCTCCTTTAAAATGAGGGAAAAACCACGAGGCTAGAAGCCTGAAAAGGATCTTCACTATTTGATCGCTGTTGTGTACAAGGTACAAAATTCAGAGAAACACTTCCTTTTCTTTCTTTGAGCTTTTTTACTTGCCAGAGAAGATCCTTCACTCGTATGCCCTAAGTGGATATTTATATGGATAAATCTATGCCCACGCGTTGGCGGCCACCTTTAGCCATGTAAGATAATTTTAAATCGACGCCGTTATTATCGGAATGTCGGTCTTGAGGTGACAAGGCATTCAATTTACGCACTCCTTGGTAGCTCATAGTCATTCTCGGATACCGAGAAAGTCCTCATCTTTCACCGACTTTTTTTCGGCCTCACGTGTGTTCTCGGACTGCCACAAGAAAGTTCTAAACTTGTTGCCTCGCTTGGGAGGCTCCTTGGGCTTCAAGAGGCATTTCTTTATCATCAGAGCATTGGACCTCTTTCAAGCACTGTTCTTTTAGGGTCCCCGGATAATGGAACCCAACAATCATCAAATATTATATTCTCTCCATTCTGCATTTTATTTTATATTATATGTATGTGAATGGTGATAATTCACACGATCATTTAGATCTGTATTTTTTATCCATGTATCAAAATTATAATTTTTCAATTTGTTTTTTCTGAGTAGAAACTACTATTCACTCCTTCTAGGTATTCCTGAGTCTGAATGCTGTTTTCCCTAAGTAGTTCATGGGTTTGCCAGTTATATATTTTGGTTATCACATTGATATCATGCTACTGTGAGCTACAAATTCTAAATCCTGCTACAAATTTAGTTTGATATAGAAAAGTTGGTCCCAAATTCAAGTTTTATCTTCAATTATTCTTTGTGGGAATCCAGAATAGAAACCTGGGGAAGAGGGCCTTGCATAGTGCTAGATATCAAAATACTTAATAAATTGGCTCCTCAATGCCTCTTGAGCAAGCTTTTATAATTGGCCTCTGTTTGCCACTTGAACTAGCATGAATATGTGGAATTTTTTATGTGGCACTGATAACCATTGTGCAGGGTTAAAACTTACATGGAGATCACATATATAGACCTGAAACTCTGAGTAAATTTTGACAATCAATCTCATTGGTTATACTTTGACCAAATGTTTTTCTAACTGAAAAATTAGAAAATTGAAGTCTTGAAAAGTATCAACTTACTGATCTAAAGAAGATGCCTTGCTCAATATCTCTTTTTCTTTCAACTTCAAGCTGTCCCATTTAGGGATACAACTCATCACTCTAAGCACTTCCTCAGATAGAACTAGTTGCTGTTGACCAGAACTTAGTATAAGGTTCTGTTCATTTTTTCAGTAAGTGAAAGCAATGGAAGAAACATACGCATATACTTGAACATGCAGATGCCGATTTACGTCACCATTCGCCTTGCATGTACTTCCCTTTCCCGCAAATCAAATGTTGCCTGAAGTAATGTTTTGTTACTAAAAGGATTTATGTAGGAAATATCTTAGTGGTATTCTAGAATGAAACATACAATGCAGTCAACTGGCTTTTGGGTCTAGTTAAAGCCTTGAAAACTCCTAAAATTATGAGACAGAATGTGGTGCAGTTTGCAATTTTTAGTTTCTAGGAGCTCAGAGTTTAGCAGTCAGTCCATTAGCATAAAAATGATTGCTTTTAGTATGTAAACTGAGCCTTATTGTAATAGTGAGCCTTGACCCTTTGAGACACGGATGACACGGTTAAATAATGAAAACCAACTATTGCAGCATTGCCTTAGAGTCTCATTGTGGGAGTCACTAGGATACTCAGAGTTTCTCTCTTCTTGAAGTTGTTCATCTTTCACAGTTCTAAATTGGCCAAATCTATTGCCTGTGTTTTTCCATTTTATTTTGTGTTTTTTGTTCCAAATGACATTTGTATTCTAGGGACTGATTTCATGCCTGAAACTCAATGTACTAATGCTATTTCATCTTTTGTCTGTATAGTTATAATTATGCTTAGTAATTGGGATATTAATAGTTTAAAGTTTTGTATTGGCTTGGAGTATTTGTCTCTTATATTCTAGCAGTGTATTCTGTTGTATGATGCTATCATAGGCAGATACGGAAAATTAGTTTGAGAAGCTGAAAACTGAAGTTCTTATGCTTGTTAACTTTTGGTGAATAGAAATGCACAAGTTTAGGATGCCAAGCTTCTATGAGCTTGCTGGAATAATTTTTTTGTCTTGTTTTCCTTTAATCTATTTGGAAATGTGCAGTAATGCTGGAATATCAGTTGCTCATTGCGATGCTGCTCCAGCATGGAGTACAGATCCCAACATTCATAACATACCTGGATATGTTTTTGAGTCTGACTCTTTAATTTACTCATCAAAAGTATATAACATCGAAGTAAAAGTACCATTCTCAGCTTTTCAGCGGAAGGTGTTAGCAGTCACAACCTTGAGGTCTTTCCTGTTGAACTATTGACCCCTTATGGTGCCTCGTACAAATTTGGAGAATGATGGCAAATGTTTCCTGCACGATAGTTCAGAAGAGCATCATATAGATTTAGTTTCTCCTTTCAAAAAGTCAGTGAAGCAAATCATTCATGAGGTTGGTATTACTATGTTCCCCTCAAATTTATCATTGAGCTTTCACTTCAGGGAATTACTAGCTTAGTTAAAGTCATCAAGCACACTCGTACTAGTTTCCAAGATGCATACTGTATATATAATTTAGACATATTGGTAAGATTGATTCGAATGTAATAAATTTTGCGGATTTGAGCTGATTTCGATAAGGTTCATTATTTTGATGTGAAGGTTTCATGTACAAATTACTAAAGCAATCTCTTTGTAATGTAGGGATAAATACATCTAACTTTCCCCATAGTCCACAATGAGGGAAGAATGGTGCAGTAGGGCGCCCCTTTTTTATGAGTTGATATTGACAATTTGATAATAGCGATTGAGGGATCAATTATGTGGTATTGAAATTTTTAATGAGAAAGCCGAATAGAAATCAATTCTCAGTTTCAGTAAGGTCATCACATTTCTTTTCCTTTTTTCTGCCATATTTCACTAATCTGTTCGTCTTCCCTCCTTCATTGCTTTCTATGTTTTTGTGAAATAGTTGATACGTTATCCTATGGATGTGTAAAATTGTCATGTTCTGCTATCAGCAATACTATCCTTGAAATACGTTGATTTGATGTGTCTTTTATATATTATTGTTTGGATGCTATCTATTCCAAATGAATGTTTATTTTCATATATATTTTAACTTATAAGACTTGGGTATGTACCATTAGGATGTTCTCATGTGTGTTGTCATGTTGTGGAGGTAAACACCTTGTGAGTTTTCCACCATTAAAAGCGATACTTTGTTTTTGTATGATTTTTTTAGTATGTGTTGATAAATGGATAAAATGTCACATTATTTAAGGATATCTAAAGATTGTCTCTCAAATGTTTTTGTTTATTTATGTTTTTTTGCAGTAATCCTTACTGATATACAGTGTTGTTAAAGATTTAGATGTCTTTATATTTTCAAGATTTTTACTTTAAAATTGATATAATATAAATAAAACAGTGGGCTAACCCGTGCTAAAAGAGTTCTCTCAACCAGACTAACAAATTGAAGGGAGGGAACCACCCTTAGGGCAATATACTGAGATCGCCATGGCTAATAAGAAAATTCACATAGGCACCTACTAAAGTGTCATATTATATACAAATGGTGTGTTGGATTTAGCTAGATTTAATGATTGTATATCTTTTAATAATAAAGTGGTATGGTTTTCTGCATCCATGAAGAGATTATGAAAAGGTTGTTGGGCCCACTAGTTTTATGATGCATTTTGGATTTCGATGATTTATTATTTTAATTTAATCTTTGATTATGGTAAGTCTAAATCTAATGGTAATGTTATTTAATTATTGTTGTCTTAGGATACCCATTTTTCTTTTGGCTTTTTTTTCCTAATAAAATTAGCAATATTGGGAATAAAAATAAATCTTACTAAAATTAAATTTAGGCATTTATGATTATTACATTGGACTGGTTAGAGTTTGTTCTAGTAAATTTTATAACTGTATTTATTTATAATAAAAAATTTGGCCAATTTGAATCGGTCGATAGATATTTTTATTTTTTAACTTTTTTTCTAAAAATTATATATGTGTAAAAAATTTCTACAATATAAAATATGTTTAAAATGTAATATTAAGATTAAAATTATCTAGATATTTCAAATAAAGGAATTTTTATTTGAAAAGTTACTGATAATTTAAAATATATTTGAGCCAGATGGGTAGAATTGGTTATTTTTATTTTTAATTGTGTCCCGTATAAAAAATTAATTAGGTCTAATTTTTTTATCTTATCTGTCTATATATTCATATATTTTGATCGAATATTATAAAATTTAAATGACTTGAATGAATCAGCCATACAATTTAGTTTTAATGTATATAAACACATTTTCTCATTTTTTCCTTCTTAGTAAAAGTATGTGATTTTTACATTTTAATTCATTACAAAATTTTAAAATCTTGTCACACTTTTTTTTTTATTTAAATACTTATCAATAATTATATTAATTATTCTGTACGTATTTGGCCAAACTTTCAAACAGATTTTGAATGACATTTACATTTTGGCAAAAAAAAAAAAAAAGAGTTTGCCAACAAGTATTTATACTCAGGAAAATACAATTAATATATGTTTTTCATTTATCAAAATTGCAGTTTAACGCGAACATTCATATTAAATAAGAAATAAATTTTAAATGTTCATTCAACAGTCAAATATTTTTTTGGCGGGAAATGTTCAAATATTCATTGGCTGAGAAACAAAGAATGAAGGGTGCTATGATGTGATGTCCATATGTTAAATTTTTATTTAATATTTATTATTAATTTTTTATTTTTAATAATAAGAAAAGAAAAATATCAGATAGAGATCTAACGACTGTGATATAATATCGTATGCATGCCATACAGATATTACATCGCAACGCCTTACATCGCCAGTTTAATTTATTTTATATTTTTAATTTATTTGAAACCTTGATTCGAAGATTTATAATACAGGATCTATTAATTTGTTATAAATATAATGTTACATTTTAGGGTTTTCAGATGAGATTTAAAATATAATTTTAGTCATAATTTTTTTTATAATTCTATTTTAAAGTAGAAAATTATTTTATTTATAAAATTTTTAATTTTTTTACATAAATTTGATATTTTATTATATAATTAAAATTTTTTTAAAAATTTTGTTAACATTCTTAGTTCACCACACAAAATCATTTAAAACATAATAAATATTTTAATCAAATGAAATTCGAATGCTCCTTATTTTAAATTAACATAATATATTTTTAATAGTAAAATAATATAATAAATGCTAACCAGCTGAGTCACCCCCCACCTGTTACCTGTTCGGGATCCTTCTTGAAGAATTCTCTCTGCAAATTTGTATAATTTTTCGTTTGGGAAAGAGTGATGGGATTTGTGTACACAGCAAACGTTGAAACTGTAACGAAGCGGACTCCGTCCCTTTTTCCAGGGCTTTCTTGAAGAATTCTCTCTGCAATTCTACCGCCTTCGAGGAAACCAGCATTTGAAGTCGTATCTTTGGGTATAAATCTGCTCAATTACGGTAAATTTTCCATAGTTCTCTCGTTTCATTGAGATTTCGGGGCTGTAGATAAAAATTCTTATTTTGTGACTGTCAAATCTATGGGATATTGCTCATACTTCATACTCTTTAACAGCACGAATGAGGAAAATATTGTTAATTAGGGATCCGTTTGTTTGGACGGAAGTTATCGTCTATCAAAAATGATAAATAGTAATATCCTCCTAGTTCCCCGCCCTCATTGGTTGAGGAAGAGACTTTCATATTTTAGTTCAGTAAAAAATTGGCGCTGGTGGAGTCATTAATGGCGGTAGCAATGGTGGCATTAGTGACTGTTGGGTGGCGGTGATGGGGGTGGCTACGGTGGTAGTGGCGGTGGGAAATCAATTTCCTT
This sequence comes from Nepenthes gracilis, assembly GCA_033239525.1. Taxonomy (NCBI): domain Eukaryota; kingdom Viridiplantae; phylum Streptophyta; class Magnoliopsida; order Caryophyllales; family Nepenthaceae; genus Nepenthes; species Nepenthes gracilis. The sequence goes on from BSYO01000006.1 coordinate 5,495,283, forward strand.
CTAAATGTGAAAGAAGGCAAATTTGTTTGAGTTTTTTAATCTTTTGGGAGGCCTACGTTTACACAAGCGGGGTAAAATCCTTTTTCCCTATTGTGGAATGGCACCAAGAGAGTTTACCCACTATGTTGATAGATGCCTTCTAAACAAATGTATTTTCCACTCTCAATGCCCTCCAAACAAAGTATATGGGAAAAATGTTTCCCCAGAAAATGCTTTTAGTAGATATGAATAGAAATCAAAAAATATGTATTGTTTTATTGGTCTTCTAGTAATATATCGGATTTGGACCTTTTTACTCTCTTAAAGTGTCTATTTAGGAAATTTTCTATCATAACTTTCTGTGCCCTATTGCTTATATTTCTCACTCGTTAATATCAGTCATTTGCTTCTAGTTTAAAAAGAGGAATTGATAGTCATATTAAGGAGTTTAATTCATTTCAGTTCAAATGCTTCCGGTTATGCAATTGGAGTTTAATGCTTGTCTTATTAGACTAAAATCGATCTTCCATATTAAATATCCACCACATGAAGATCGAAAGTGGAAATAAATTAAAGATCGAAAACTAACCTCCGGTCATAAAAGTCAACTGCAATAATTTGAATTTCTATAAAATTCTCATTTGTTTGAGTCTTTTAAGCTCTAATATCCCTCAATGATAGTGTACAATTAGACTCTTAGAATTAGAAATCCAAACCAAGCACCACTCATATATAGATATTTTTCTTTTAAAATATTTAGGGTGATTACCATGTAAGAGAAAGTGGGTGAGAGGTTACCTCAAAAGTGGGAAACATGGGCCACCTCAGCTGATTTAATTTAATTTAATTTACTGAAAAGCTAAAAAATTAATATTCTTCCACCTGGACCGTGTTTTACTTAATATGATAACCAAAATCCATCATTTTTCATTCTTAAGAGACAAATACATGAGTTATGAAGATAGGTCCTCTATGAATGAGTAGTATCTTCTATGTATTACAATATATTATATTTCTCAAGACACTATCGAATATGACAATATTACTTAATGAATAAACTTTATGTTTATTTTAGGTCTAACAGTGGATATTTTTTTTAAAATAATCAACTAATATATATACAAAATTTTTTAAAAAATATCACAAATAAATAGAAATTTTATTAGAATTATTATTGTCTATACAATAAAAATCATATAATAGAACTTAATCTCATTCTAAATACATGATTCCTGAACCTCAATGATGGCATAATTTTCGTCAAATGATCAGTGATCATCAACTCAATATTAATGTGCTCAATGGCCACTTTTTTTCCTTTATTACATACCTGAGTATGTATTAAGCTTCCAATAGCGGAAGCATACGGAATGTTATTCATTTGTTCCCGTTCAAAATCATTTTTTAGGTATTGGTTCAAATTCAACCTATCAACATTCACAATGAGTGTTACACTTGATAAATAATCTTGTTGGGATCACTCCCGTGTGGAAGTCCTTATAATTTAAACAGAGCACGAATGTGTTGGGAGGAAGAAATTCCGGTCAACTTCTCCGGTCAATATGTTGACTGTCATAGGCTGTGAGTCGTTTGGAGAAGCGAGACGGGCTATTTCTATTGGTCAACGATGTAGTTGACCAGCTAATATGAAGTAACGGATATCAGAGTTTGACATGCCATATTTGGGAGATCTGAACAACTGTCATACCCAAAAAGGGTACAGTTGACCTACCCTTTTGGGTGGTTGCGTCCCGGGTCCGCGATTGTCGTACAGATTAGGGAGCCTTCGGATTCCCTAGCACGTGGTGGCATCAGGCAGAGGGTCCGGTCTCCGTAGCTCTAAACCTGGACCTGCACAACACAAACAACAAACAAGAGGTCAGAGGTCCGGCGGGATTTCTCCCACCATGGCCACTCCGACGCTCAAGTCAGCAAGTTCCCGCAATGAACGGAAATGGCGCTCGCGGCAAGCGGTGCGTGAATGGGTGTTGATGAAACGTAAGTGATGTGTGTTTTAGAATGGTGGATGCAATGAGCAGGTAGTGGAAGGCCTGACTTCCTTAATGCACCGCGGTGGGTGGCTGACTTCCCGCTGCCTGAGTAGACTTGAGGATGGTGATCGTGAGAGAAACGGGCTCACTCGTGACCGCAGGAGATGAGTCTTGTCTCAGTTTGAGTTCTTTCTCTCGCGTGATCTGTTCAGAGGAGGTAGGATCGGAATTTTAATCGGATCCTTTTCTCTGTGGGGAGTGGGAGCTCTTATAGGCTCCTCCCCATTGGACTCTGGGCGCCAGAATGCCCGTTGCTAGGGCTCCCTTGCCTCTGTCGGCGCCGGCGACCGGGCCATCATGTCATGTCAGTGTCGTTTTGCGTTAGCCAAGGCAAGCTTTTTGAGTCTTCTGGGCGCCGGGTCTTCCCCAAGTGGGGATTGGGTGCCGTGTCGGCGGGCGCTACCTAAGCCGTCGGCCTGATGCTAAGCCTTTCTCCATTGGCTGGCTTTTTCTCTTTCCTGTCGGTTTTCCGGCGGCACATTAATTCTTTGCAGGGCGCTCATCGTCTTTTGCCAGCAGGCGCCACGTATGCTCCCTGCGCAGTCGGGTTGGGCTCGATATCTTTCGTGGGCCTCGACATCCTTCGTAGGCCTTGACATGGCTCGTGGGCCTCAACAGGGGACCTAACACTAGCCTCCCACGCCTGGGCTGGCCAGTGGTCGGGCCTGGCATGTCCCTTGGGTCCTCTCTGCGGCCTCACAGCGTTTCTTGTGCCGCGCCACCGTTTGCCGTTTTCTGGTCTCGCGCATTCCCCAGGAGACTGCGCAAGCCTTTCTGACGCTGCCGTAACTCGTCACCCAGATTTGTAAGGTTCGCACGTCCTGGGTTGCGTCTAATTAGGGGTCTTTCCTGTTCCGTAAAAGACGTCAGCTGGTAGACGTGCTGTGCTGGGCAAGAGAATGGCTCCCATCTTGCCCATAAATAGGAGGGGCTCCTGAGAAGTGGAGCACATCCCTTGGTTGCCTTTAGAGAAGCAATGAGAAGATTCTGGCTCACCCCGCCCTCGGCGGGGGTCCGAGACGGAGTTGGATGGGTCAGCTGGATGCTCGCAGCCCTCGATGAAGACCGTTCTAACTCCCGTGTCGCAGTCCGCTCCTCGTGCTAATGAGAGTGGTTCGGCCACTCTGCTATCGTCGTGCACCCTCTCTTCGGGCTGTGGCTCGCCTGACGTGGGGTAGGGCCATGGCGGAACCTCCGTGGGGATGTTTCCCGCTGGCGGAGGGTGCCGCTCGTGGTCTCCACCTCACTGAGCTCGAGCGCAGACCACGGAGAGGGAGAGGCTGGAAACTCGGCGAGGGAGTTGCGGGGTGCTTCCCCTACTTCCTCTGAGTGCTTTCCGGCCTTGGTGCTGATCCCACCCCGATGGATAGCGTTTCGGCGGCTTCCATCTCGGGGGGGTGCTCCTCGTGACTGCCTCCGTTCTCTTTGTGAATTACCAGCGGCTCCTGGCCGCGGGGATCTCATGTAGATCACGTTTCCCAAGCTCATCTAGGCTCATCACGAGGGACCCGGGGCCTCGCACCGTCGTCTTTCTTCGTCTTTCTCGCAGTATTATAGTTGTAGATCTTGTACTTTGTAAGAAAGCGTTGATTAATAAAAGAAGTAGCCCTTTTGCCTCCATTTTCTCCTTCTCTGTGCGTGTTTCTCTTCTTTGCTGGGCATTTTCCCCTGGCGATCTGCGTTCAATTCTGCGGAAACGGAGGGGCCACTATTGGTGGTCACGTCCCTCGGTGTGACCGGCGCATTAAATGCTTGCGTGGTCAGGAGGCGTTGCGTCATGAAGACTTGTTTGGGAAACACGCGAGGCTTTAGGGGCCTTCCACGTGGAGGGCGCCCGTTGGCCAAGCTCTGGCGCCCTTTGTCTTCTTAACACCGCCGTTTTCAGGAGAAGAATCTGCTTATTTAAACGCGTCATTTTGTTCTGGAACCTTGCATTTCCTTGCGCCTGCGTGCTTAATAGTTGCTTGGTCTCTCCGTGTGCGTTTTTACCACGATCTCAATGGAGGATTCACCATACGAATCGGAACGCTCTTCTGGCGGGTCGAAGTCTGGTTCTCACGTTCCCAGAGCTTCAGGTGCTGACGCACCGGAAGGGGCTTGCTCTGAGGCTACTGTCGTGGGCCCTGCTCGATTTCTGCGGGTGCCTTCGGGCTTCGAGAGGGTAGAAGGCTCTGGCTCATCCCGGGAATGCGCTTCGGGGAGGAGGAACCTCTCACTCCAGTAGACCACTAGGAGGATCGAGAGCGCGGAAGCGCCCGCGCAAGCCGCGATGGCTGAGGTGGAGCAACTAAGGGCTCGTGCGGCGCATTTGGAGGACGCATGGGCTGAATCGGAAGCCAGGGCTTCGCGCCTCACCAGCGCCAATGTGGCGGCCCAGGCCCGCATACGGGCCCTTGAAGAGGAGAACGAGTAGCTGCGGCAACAGCATAGGGCCAAGGTCGCGAGGTTGCGGACAAAGCTAAGGACGAGGCTTCTGCCGGAGCAAGTTGATCCTGCTCTGGAGAAGAGTTACGAAGATGCGATCAGGCTCAGCCGGAGGCTGGCCTTAGTGGAGGATCCGAACTTCCGCGTTGGCGTCCTGGACCCCCATAACTTCAGTGCCCGAACGCACGCGCAACTAGTTGACTACCCAGCCTCAAGCTCTTCGACAGGCCGTGCGGATTGCTAGCGGATAGCCATCATTGTTGTTGTCTCTCTCTCTTTTTTTTTATGGCCATTGTAACGAGATTCGCCGTTGCAATAAAATTCGTTGTTTTGTCGTACTGCTTCGTCTTCTGTACTCTTCGTTTCTGGATTTCCGTCTTTCGTTTTATATTCCCATGCGCACCTTCATGGGCTTCACTATCGTGAGCCCTCATTTAATGCGGAGGCGCCAGCGTGGACTTCTGTCAGACGGTTGAGGCAACACGTTTGTCAGTCTGGCGCCTGGCCATGATTACGGGTGACTTCGGGCCTTGCGATGCACTACGAAGCTGGCACGTGCCCCAGTCACCTGCAGTGGGCGTCGCTTAGGTTTCCCGCCTGCTGGCCTTCCGTTGCTTATTTAAACCAGTCAGGACGGCTTATTCCTCTTGCCGAGATTTTCTTGTAGCTAACTCTTGTCGAGAGAAAAGAGAAGGATGACAAAAAAGAGAGAGAGTTCTTCTTCTTCCCAGGCTCCCAGGGCGAGTCGCCATGGCGTCCACAATACAAAATCTGTCCTGACGGCGAGTGCTATCGCCGCCCTTATGGTCGATTAAGACATCCCCAGCGACTGGAGTTACCGTGCTCCCGGCACCTTGGACAGAGCCAGCGCCCCCCAGCGGGCTACATCACAGTCTACGAGCATCACCTGAGAGGGGGGCTCCGTTATCCCATGCCGTGTACGCTGTATGCGTTGGTGGATGCGTTGGGAGTCCCAGTGGCGAGATTTCATCCCAACGCTTTGCGTTACTTGGTGTCTCTGTGTATCTCTGCTCACCTCCATGGCGACTCTTTCGACGCCAAGGCCGCTAGATTGATTTTTCGTTTCACTGAGTCGGAGGACTGGGTGTCGATGTCGCCTAAGACGAGCTTCCATTTTCGGAGAACCAATCCCGATTCGGTGAAAGGCTGGAAGGATCGATTCTTTTTTATGAAAGAGCCCCCTGATTCAGAGCTTTCTCGTGTGTGGGGCCCGATTTCGGGATTCTTCCTGGAGAAGCCGTTGGCAGAGGATGCTGTGGGGGCGGCGGAATTGGTAACCACCATCCAGTCTCAGGAGGCGAAGTTCTCCATTCAGGGTTATTTTTTGACGTCGATTACATTCGAGGCCTCCAAGTGGTAGCCTTCATTTGGATGGAGAGTCGCCGGTCCGGGCAAGAGAGAGCCTGGTGGAGCTACCGCTTCCCAATCGTTCGGTGGGGACGAGGAGGAGAGCTGCTCGCTGCTGGAGTCGTCCTCAGACGACGAAGAGGTTGAGGCCTCCCTAAAGAGGTTGAGGGAGGTCGGAGGGACTTCAACACGGAGGCCCCAAAGACAAGCTACCAGTTCTTCAGTCAAGGTTCGAAGTTCGGCCTTGAAGGTGGCTACGAGCGCGGGCCACCAGGGGGAGACCGCCGGACCGTCGTTGACTTCGGCTGCGGGGCTACCCGTGCTCGAAGTCTACGAGACGGAGTCTCAACCCGCTAGGGGGCCTCTCGCTCATCCCGTTGCTGAAGTATTCGTGGACGCCGCTCCAGGAGTGATGGATGACATTTTGGACCTTGGTGACCCGGAGGGGCCATGCTCGGCAGCGCCTGCGCCGACGTCGGAGACAAGGGGACCTGTGGAGTCGACTGTTATTTTTGTAGAGCCCATTTCAGAGGGCGGGATCCTCGAGGACGTAGCTTCACCGTCGGAGGAAGGAGTCGCGCTGGTCACTGATCCGTCGGGAGCTAGCGAGGGGGCAGTCGGGACGTCTTCGGGGTTGGAGCCCCTGAGCTCACCTACGGCTGCCACCCTTCCAGCTAGCTCGCCTCCGGCGGGCGAAGGAGAGGAGCCTCAGGAAGCGGCTCTGCCAGGTGATCTTGCATACTCTCCGAGCGCTGCTCCTACTCAGGTACAATTGTTTCGATCTGGTTTTTCCCTGCTGTTGCATATTTTGGGAATTCATCAAACGTCGTCTCCTTTGCAAGCTTCTGGAGATGCCGATCCTTTTGACGAGCTGACCGCCCTCCTCCACGGGGGCTTGCAGCAGGCCATCCATCGCGTAAGGGTCCGAGTCGCCCCTTCGAGAGGATAGCGAACGGGTGCAAGAGGAGAATAGGTGCTTGCAGCGAAAAGTGGCGCAACTGGAAGCCCTGCTTGTTGCTATGGAGGACGACAACGCACGCATGGCCAAAAACATGGTTGGTCGGCTTTCTCCATCGGAGTCGCAGCTCTTGATGGAGACTCAGTATTGGGACGGTATTCGCTTGTGCCGCAAGATCACTTCCTTGGTGGCTCCTCACGTACAGGAAGGAGTCTTTCATCCGGGGAACGTCGGGATCCGGGAGGCATCTCACCTGTGGAACTTCCACGAGGAGGCCGCTCCGTCCTGTCCACCCGAGTAGTCTTTATCTGTATAGGTTGTTAGGCTGCCCTTTGTCATTATCCCTTGCTTCTGTATCTTGTTCCTGGCAAATGAATAAAGAGTGGCTCTTTCTTCTTTTGCACTTGTTCTCTTCTGATGTGGTATGTTGCTCACAACTTTCGTTTAATGTGATCTGTGGGGTTACGCCCCGTACTTGAATGCTAAGCTCGCAGAGCTATTGTCGCCAAGGCCCTATCCAGGCGCCTTCTTGCGCTGTGCTCGTCCTTCGTCTGAGGATGTCGTCGCAACTCACGCGTTTGATGGGAAGCTCGATCCAGTAGGGCGGATGTTATTGCAAGTCCCGTGGAGCCACAGCAAGGGTCAACCGGGTTTTCGAGCCACGGCAACCGGACTCCGGGGTCTAGGCCTTGGTTGCGTATGTTCGCGGGAGGTCTGTGGCCCCTTCTCAAAGCGTTATAATCACCAAGTTTAAGGTCTTAGCCCACGACATTGTAGACTGAGGGTGCTCTCTTCTGCACAATAAGGTCGCCGCACGCCTGCGATACTTGCCCCTAAGGTTTTGCTGGCCCCAGATTGGGGACTTCAAAAGCCCCCAGGCCTAATGTTTTGACCGCCTGGGTCGGTTGGCGTAGAGCTATAATAGATGAATGTCCTTTCGAATTTGCCTGCCGCACGGGCGAGGTTCTTTGTGGCCACTCACGGGCCGCTTGGCGCACGGCCAAGGGTTTGCTTTACGGACGGACGATTGTCCTGCCGACTTCGGGGTAGTCTAAGTCGTTTTGATTTAAGAATGCCATGCATGTCAACAATTCACACAAATAGAGATGCGGAATAACAGGAAAAGTGATTTTATTAACAAAAGGCATTACACATGTACAAGCATTCACCGTGGTGCACGTGCGTGTCTTACCTGGGTTGATGTAGCGTTACTGGTAATACTTCCTTAAGTTGGCGGCATTCCAAGTCCGTGAGACTAGTTTGCCGTTCTGGGTGCGCAGCTTGTACGCTCCTCTCCGGAGAATTGCGGAGACGAGGAATGGTCTCTCCCACCTAGGGGAGAGTTTATTCCTGTTCGCGGTCTTTCTCACCGCCTCTACGCTCCGAAGGACCAAATTTCCAACTTCGAGGGACGTGCCTTCACCCGCTTATTGTAGTACCGCGCGATGCGGTGCTGATAGGCCGCGATCCGCAGCCGTGCCGAATCTCGAACCTATGAGAGCAGGTCTAAGCTTTCCCAGAGCCTCTGTGTGTTTGTGGATGGGTCGAAACACTCGACCCGCAGGCTTAGCATCCCCACCTCCACGGGGACCACAGCCTCAGCCCCAAAGCAGAGATTTAAAAGGCGTCTCCCTCGTCGGCTCCTGTAGGGTCGTTCGATACGACTAGAGCACGGATGGTAGCTCATCAATCAAGGACCCCCCTGCGTCTTCCAGTTTGGACTTCAATCCGTGCAGCAACGTGCGGTTGGTGACCTCAACCTGTCTGTTGGCCTAAGGATGTGCCACGGACGTATGGATCAGCTTCATGCGGAGATTGCGCTAGTACTTCGTGAATCGCTTGCCGGTGAACTGGGTCTCGTTGTCGGTCACCACGACCTCAGGAATCCCGAAGCGGCAAACGATACCTCGACGGAGGAACTCTGTCGCGTTTTACTTGGTGATCTTGGCAAGAGGGACAGCTTCTACCAATTTGATGAAGTAGTCGATGCCAACGATCAGGAATTTCCTCTGTCCGGAAGCCAAAGGTAGGGGCCCAAGTATGTCGAGCCCGCATTGTGTGAACAGCCATGGGGACTGGAGGCAGTGCAGCTTCGTGTGCGGTTGATGCATGATGGGGCCGTGGACCTGGTAACTCTCACACTTACGAACGAACTCCATAGCATCCCGCTTCATGGTTGGCCAATAGAACCCTTGTCGCATGACCTTAAACGCGAGGTTCTTCCCCCCGATGTGCGAGCCACATAGTCCAAGGTGTACTTCGCTCAGCGCGTACTCGGCTTCTTACGGAGTAAGGCATTTCAGGAGAGGAGTGGACTATCCCCGCCTATACAAATTCTGTCGAGGATCGAGTACCAACCTGCTGTCTTCTTGATCCGCTTGGCCTCGTTGGCATCATCGGGAGGTTCTCCTTGATCGGTACTTCACGTACGGCGTCATCAATTGCTTCCCGTCGACCCACAGACTTCTTGGTCTTCGTCAATCTTTGGCGATTAGGACTTCCCTAGGTTCCCTGGCGTACTGTTCTAGGGATCCAGTAGCCGCGTCCCGGGCCAGTCGATCAGCACACTCGTTGTAGGACCTGGGGATATGCTCGATTACGAATAGGTCGAACTTAGGGATCAGGGCTTTCACCTTCGCCAAGTACCTCACAAGTTGTGGGTTTGACGCGTCGAAGTTCCCCTGCACCTGGTTGACCACAAGCTCGGAGTCGTTGCGCACGACCAATGACCGCGCGGAACATTCCTTGGCTAGTCGCAGGCCCGCGAGGAGGGCCTCGTACTCTGCTACATTGTTGGTGGCCGGGAAGGCCAGTGCGATGGAGTATGTAATCTCCGTACCCTTCGGTGTCTTCAGCACGACTCCGGCTCCACTGCCTGCTTGAGTGGACGACCCGTCCACATTTAGGGTCAACGCTGGAGGATCGTGGTCTTCTATGTTTCCTGGGTTGTCGGCATCTTACGGAGCTGGGGTTGCTGCCTCAACAATGAAATCGGCCAGGGCCTATCCCTTCACGGCTGGCCGAGGCCGAAACTCCACGTCGAACTCTCCTAGCTCGACAGCCCATTTGACCAACCGTCCGGACGTTTCCGGCTTCTGCAAGATTGACTTCAGCGGCTGATCTGTCAGTACGACGATCCGGTGCGACTCGAAGTAGGGCCGTAGCTTCTGTGCCGAATAGATGAGGGCGAGCACCATCTTTTCGGCGTGCGGATAGCGGGCCTCCACATCCGTTAGCACCCGGCTTACGTAGTACACCGGCCGCTGCACGTCCTCGTGTTCCCCAACAAACACGGAGCTTAGGGCCGCTGCTGACGTAGCCAAGTAGAGGTAAAGGTCTTCTCCCTCGTGCGGCGAGCTTAGGAGCGGCGGACTGGCGAGATACGTCTTCAACTCTTTGAAAGCTTCGTCGCATTCCTCGATCCACCTGAATCCTAGCGATTTGGTGCCCCTTAGCGCCTTGAAAAAGGGTAGGTACTTTTCTGCTGACTTGGCGAGGAATCGCGAAAGGGCCGCTATTCGCCTGGTGAGTTTCTACACTTCTTTTACCGTCCGCGGGGGGTTCAGGTCGAGGATGGCCTTGATCTTCTCCGGGTTGGCTTCAATGCCACGCTGGGACACGATGAAGCCCAAACATTTTTCCGAGGTCACTCCGAAGGCACACTTGGTGGGATTGAGCTTCATCCCGTGTCGCTGAAGGACCTGAAATGTCTCCCCCAGGTCGTTGACGTGATCGCTGGCGACTTTGCTCTTCACAAGCATGTCGTCGACGTATATCTCCACATTTCGCCCAATCTGAGTCTCGAACATCTTGTTCACCGGGCGCTGATAAGTTACGCCCGCATTCTTGAGTCCGAAGGGCATCATTTTATAGTAGTATGTCCCCTGGTCAGTCATGAAGGAGGTATGCTTCTCGTCCTCGGGATGCATCCAAATCTGGTTGTAGGCATCCATAAAACTCAGGAGCTCGTGTCCGAACGTGGAATGCACGAGCTAGTCGATCCTGGGAAGAGGAAAGTTGTCCTTGGGGCAAGCCTTATTTACGTCGGTGAAGTCAACGCACATCCGCCACTTGCCGCTACTCTTCTTCACTAGCACGACGTTGGATAGCCACTCCAGATATTGAACTTCTCGGATGAATCCAGCGTCCAAGAGTCTCTTCACTTCTTCCCTTATGGCGACCAACTTCTCGATGGAGTGGTTCTGGCTGCTTCACCAACGAACTTCCTACTCGAGTCAAGGCCCGGCTGTGGACAATCACTTCGGCCGGTATCCCGGGCATGTTAGCGGGAACCATGCAAACACGTCGAAGTTGGCCCTAAGGAAGGTAATTAGCCGGTCGCGTTCTGCGGACTGGAGAGATCTACCTACGTTGACGCACCTTTCCGGTTCGGAAATATTTAAAGGGACCGCCTCGGTTTCTTCTCCGGACTGGGCCTACTGCAGTAGGGTCTCGCCGCGAAGGTCAAGGTCTTCGTCCGGGTAGCATGGTACTGCGGGATTAACCTGGGACAGGTAGCACGTCCGCCCCATCTCTTAGTCTCCAAGGACTTCTCCCACACCGCACGGGGTTGGAAACTTCACCTTCAGGTGCGGGATAGACGTCACGGCTTCAAAGGTCATGAGGAAGGGTCAGCCTAATATGGCGTTGTAGACGGGCATTTAGGTTAACAACGAGGCGTCGGCTCGCGTTACGGGCGCGGGTGAGTTCCCATAGTGACCACCCGCCCTCCTTATCCTCAGACGGGGGACCGGCTCATTGTCGAAGACCGTCTGAGGGTCCGCCGTGACTTTATCCGCTTCCGTCTCAATTCAAGTTTAAAGAAGGCGCTGAGATACAGTAAATTTTGTGAACTTCCATTATCAATGAAGACTCGTTTCAGTTAGTAGTCATTCCCACCGTCTGAAACGAGAACAGATACAACAAGGGGATCAGTATGGGGGAAGGTTACATGAGCCATATCATCGCTGCTTAAGCTAATGACATCATCCCTAACCTCTATCCTCGTACACTTGTTGTTGGAAGTTGGCTTCGGGTCCCTACGCCCGGCGTCCATGATGGTCGTGGTGGAGATCATGTTGACCACGCCGGCGGCCGTGCGGGCCCTCGGAGGCTCGCTGGCCTCACAATCCGAGGTGCGCAGGCCCCGCCCGAATTCTTCACGAACCGTTTGAGGTGTCCGCGACAAACCGTTTCCTCTATCTCCTGCTGTAGGTCCTGCGGTTCTCGTTGAGTATCCCAGACGTGATGGTATTGGCGTATTTGGTCTGATGCATTTGCCGCCGGGACCTTTCGGCGTTTTCGGCCACTAAAGAACTTCGTCCTTGATTTGCATCGGGGGATCTTTACGGCCGTACTCATTCGGGGGGAGTCGGGGATGTCCGCCGTAGTCCTTCTGGGTCTCGGTGGAGGCTGCTGCTTGCGGCGTTCGGGAAGCGGTGTTGCCGCCGTCCCTCTTTTCGCCCGCCCGTTGTCTTGTGGGCTTAAGGGCCGGTCCGCTCGCTCGGGCGCTTCGCCTCATTGGCCTCTTCAGCCGTGATGTACGCCCTGGCGATGACCTCAACCTCCCAGAAGGTTTAAGGGCGCTGGTGCGATAGGTGCTTGAAGAAGTCCCCCGCCGCCAGCGTGGCGACGATGGCGTTGAGTTTCAACTCGTCAGAGAGCTGGGGGATCCGCCGCACCTCGGTGATGAAGCGGTTAAGGAACCGCTTCAGGTTTTCGTCCGACTTTTGGCGGAGGCGGACCAAGTGCCACAGTTGCCTTTACTCTCTACGGCTGGAGGCAAACTGGCTCAGGAAATTGTCGGCTAGCTCGTCGAATGAGCGTATGGAATTCGGAGGGAGACCATGGAACCAGAGCAACGCGTCCCCCTGAGAGTGACAGGAAAACACTGGCACATCAAGGCCTCGCTCGCTCCCTATAGAGACAAGTGGGTACGGAAGCAGTTGAGATGGTCCATCTAGTCCTTGCTTCTGTCGTACCCCTCCAGGACTGGTATCTTGAACTTGTTCGGCCCGCGGGCAGGTCCCATGAAGTCCATGGTGAAGGGCGATCTCCGAAGGTCGGCGGAGGATCGCATGGGCCTCTCCTTATGCAGGATGTCCCACAACACTTTGACCTTTTCCTCCATCGACGGGTCGGTTGCGCCTCTCCGCACGTTGATGACATCGCGGAGGTCTGTGGGGTCCTGGAGGTGCGGTTAAGCTTGTCGGGGATGCCGACTCTCTGCTCGAGTGGGCCGCTCGCTATTGGAGCCCGCTGCGGTCGGCCTTCTGTTGCCACGCGAGTTGCGGGGGTTACGCTGCTCAGGGCTATCCCCCTGATCGCCGCGATTGGGATGACTTTTCGCCTCGTTAGGGTCGATTCCGTTGGGGACCACTTGGGCCGCGGCATTGTTGAGCTGGTTGGATCGTCTCCTGCGGGCCGCCGCACGGTGCTTCGCTCTCTTGGAGGAGGAGGCCTGAGATGCTGGAGGGGAAGCCCCCAGCCAAGGAGTTCCCGTGTGCTCACACAGGGCGTGGAGGACTAGCTTTATATCGCCCACGTCCGCGACCAAGCTGTGGACGTCGGGCTATGGACGAGTGTCCCCTTGGTTCTCGGCGGGGGGATCCTCGTTCTGGGCGACGACCTCCATCACTGGAGCACTGACTTGTGCTCTGGTGTTCACCATTTTCTTTTCTTCAGAAGGGAGGTGGGAAAGAGACACTAGACTTCTCGTCAGTTTTCCACAGACGGCGCCAATGTTGCGTTCCGGTTCCGCGGTTGTCGTACGGATTAGGGAGCCTTCAGATTCCCTAGCACGTGGTGGCGTCAGGCAGAGGGTCCGGTCTCCGTAGCTCTAAACCTGAACCTGCATAACACAAATAACAAACAAGAGGTCAGAGGTCCGGCGGGAATTCTCCCACCACGGCCACTCCGACGCTCAAGTCAGCAAGTTCCCGCAATGAACGGAAATGGCGCACGCGACAAGCGGTTCGCGAATGGGTGCTGATGAAACGTAAGTGATGTGTGTGTTTTAGAATGGTGGATGCAATGAGCGGGTAGTGGAAGGCCTGACTTCCTTAATGCACCGCGGTGGGTGGCTGACTTCCCGCTGCCTGAGTAGACTTGGGAATTGTGATCGTGAGAGAAACGGGCTCACTTGTGACCGCAGGAGATGAGTCTTGTCTCAGTTTGAGTTCTTTCTCTCGCGTGATCTGTTCAGAGGAGGTAGGATCGGAATTTTAATCGGATCCTTTTCTCTGTGGGGAGTGGGAGCTCTTATAGGCTCCTCCCCATTGGACTCTGGGCACCAGAGTGCCCGTTGCTAGGGCTCCCTTGCCTCTGGTCGCTGTCGCTGACCGCCCACCACCGACCGCCGGTCATGTCGGCTGTCGTTTTGCGGTGGCGGGCAGGCTTCTGAGTGTTGCCGGCGACGCCTGGTCTTCCCCTGAGCGGGGATTGGCTGGTTGTCTGCGGGCGGTTACCTGAGCCGTCAGCGCAGTGCTATCCGCTTCTCCATTGACTGACTTTTTCTCTTTCCTGTTGGTTTTCCGGCAGCGCATTAATTCTCTGCAGGGCGCTCGTCGTCTTCTGCCAGCGGGCGCCACGTATGCTCCCTGCGCAATCGGGCTGGGCTCGATATCTTTCGTGGGCCTTGACATGGCTCGTGGGCCTCAACAGGGGACCCAACAATGTATATATAAACATTATACAATAAATATTATATATAATAATAAATATAATTATATATATTCACACATATATATTTACACATGTTACAAAAATAATATACTAAATATTGTATAAATGAATCAATCATGCCTTCTAAGTAGCTTGTGCACGAGGCAGCACTGCATAGCTGTCCCTGTCTGCCATCGGATGACACGGGACTGAGCCTTCTTGCCTGCAACGCTGCGCCTTGAATTTTCAGAATTGGGATGTGCTAGTCTCGGATTCTATGGGCTTAGATGCAAGGCCCAAATTCGTGGATAAGAGGCGGACAGGCGCGAAAAATGGCCCAAGCGCACAGGCCCAAATTGTTTTTTTTTTTTTTTTTTTTGTATGTTACTACAGTAGGTGAACAAAACAACATCATTTTGTTCATCTTCCACCTCTAGCCGTGTCTATTTCAACCCGCTTAGCCTGTTTTCAGAACGCGAAAATGATGTGAAAATCACAAAATTGTTAGAAATCTAATTTCTTAATGATTTCCAACATTAGTTTTTATCAAAACTTTATAAAAACTCAAACTTTAAAAATTTCATAAAAATCGGGTAAGTGAAGAAAAAAATGCAGAACCATTTCAGGCTGGGATTTTCATGACTCTAATACTAGATGTTAGATTAAAATCAATCTTCCATGTTAAATATCCATCACATGAAAATCAAAAGCGGAAATAAATTAAGAATCGATAAATAACCTCCTGCCATTAAAGTCAACTACAATAGCTTGAATTTTTGTAAAATTCTCGTTTATTTGAATCTTCTAAGCCCTAATACCCTCAGTAATGGTGTACAATTAGAATATTATATTTAAGGACCCAAACCAAGCACTGCTCATGTATAGACATTTTTAATCAAAATGTCTTGGGTTGTTTACCATCAAGAGGAAGTGGGTGAGTGGTTACCCCAAAATAAGGAAACATGGGTCACTTCAATTGATTTAATTTAATTTAATTTGCGGAAAAACGGAAAAATCTACATGTCTTCCCTACTATATCTTCAAATAGAACCTTCTTCCCTTAAAATTTTCTCATTCTATCCAGTCATTTGAAATTAATGCTTCCAGTTATGTAAATAGAGTTTAGTCGTCTTTAAATGCCTGTGCAGTTACTAAATGTGTACCAAAAAATGATCTTTGAATCTCCTACTTTGTGGGTAACCAAATGACACTCTGTTTATCATGACATGATTGGGACTCCCATTTAATATGCTTACAACATTATCGAATTAAATACGTGCGATTGGAATCTAAAACTACATCATAAAGATTGTAGCCCAGATCCTAGGATATGATTAGAGTCAGTGTATAAGGCTTTACTTTGCATTATAGCGACGCCGTTTCCATGGTTTAAGTATCTTCTTCATCTGATGCTTGTTCATATTTAAAATCAGGCTGTTCTTTTTAATAAATGAGGAGATAATATGGAGTAAGTAATGTGAACACATATAATGAATGGTAACATGTCTATTATCTTAGAGCTACTAAAGTTGTTTTGGATGAACCATTTGCAGGTCTCCTAGCATTGGGGGGCTCTGACTAGCAACAATGGACAATAACAATGATGGTAACCGATCACTGCTATTGGGATTGTTGGATCCTTCACATAATTGCAATGGTAGGCCTGCTTTAAAGAGAAGATATCGACGCTGCAGAAGCGCTCCCGTGGTAGATTATGTTCCTCTGGAAGGAAGTACTGACCAATCAATTCAACATTCTCAATTCTTATTTGGGAATCTACACCCTAGTTTTACGAAAGTATGTGCATACTTGTCCATCTACCTCGGTGTAGGGGTTACCTGCGTTTACATTATTAGGTACCAGATTGAAGGGAAGAAAACCAAAGCAATAGTCGATGCTCTTTATTTCTGCATCGTCACCATGACTACTGTTGGGTATGGAGACCTGGCCCCAAATAGTGTCCTTGCTAAATTACTTGCCTGTGCTTTTGTGTTCAGTGGGATGGCTCTAGTTGGAGTAATTCTCAGCAAGGGGGCCGACTACCTTGTCGAGAAGCAGGAGTCATTGCTCGTTAGAGCCTTGTCTATGCGTCAAAAACTTGGTCCAGGAGACATTATGAAAGAGATTGAGATGAAGAAAGTAAGATACAAGTGTTTTACGGTCCTAGCTTTTCTTTTGGTTCTCGTAACTATTGGAACAATCTTCCTAGTGTTGGTCGAGAAGAAGGATGTTGTGGATGCATTTTACTGCGTTTGTTGTACCATTACAACCCTGGGTTATGGGGATCAAAGCTTCTCAACTGAGGGAGGCCGTGTGTTTGCTGTTTTCTGGATTTTGACAAGCACCATCTGCATGGCCCAGTTTTTCCTTTATGTTGCAGAGCTGAACACCGAAAGGAGACAAAGGGCATTGGTCAAGTGGGTCCTTACTCGGAGAGTGACTAATGTTGATCTTGAAGTAGCTGATATGGACAATGATGGGGTTGTTGAGTGAGTTTACTTATCACTGTTCTTCAGCATAGTTTGTTTTTCCTTAGCTCATGCATTCTCCATTATTTCCAACTTAAAGCATTGGGGAGAAAAAACGCTCTCCCCTGTTTGGTTGAGTATGTGATGAGGTAATAATAGCTGAAGGAACACCACAGCATGCGATAAATGTAAAGTCAACCACTCATAAGAGATACCAAATTTTTTATATAGAAATCCTTTTCAATTATGGAAAAAATTAGAAGACTAACGAGTCTAAATAATATTCCCCCATAAAGAGGGTTTGGTTACACAAATCAACTCAGTTATTAACATGTGCATGCAACTCTATTCAAAATGAGTACACACTCTCCTCTAGATGCAGTTTCACAACTAATACGCGAGTGGTTACGTGAAACTATGCCCAGTAAGAGTTAAAATAAGAAATCTAAACAGATAGAAATGCTCTACACTCCATTTAGTACAACATACTAGTAAATGAAAGAAATTCGAACAAAGATGTTGTCCAGATCTGAGAATAACTCCTTCCCTTGTTCTCTTTCTTTTTCATCTCCCTCTCGTGTCTGCTGTCAACTCTGAAAAGAAGCTGGTGAGAAAATTGTGCAAAACTGACTCAGTTTATACAAAACTGATTTGTTGCTCAAGTAACAATTGTGCACAATTCAGACGTACTTCTCAGACAGATTTTTGCTTGAGCAATCATCGATCGAAACTTTGCCCCCTTTTTTGCCCAAAATCACACGAATTTCTGTCTGTCCCATTTTCATTTGAACAATTCATTAAGCGAACACCATGCAACTGGTCATGGGTGCCACATGGAATTGACCCACCCCAACAAAGAGGATCTTACAGCAAATTTGGTTAAGCTTCAATTGATTTTATTGTAATTTCTGGCATTCTTTTTCCTCAGCGCTACTGAATTCATCTTATATAAGCTCAGAGAGATGGGGAAGATCACCCAAGAAGATATATCGCTAGTGTTGAAGGAATTTGAAGAACTCGACGTTGATCAATCAGGAACCTTATCCCTTTCTGATATAACACTAGCTCAATCAACCCCACGACCGAGATAACAAAGGATAACTCAGGAGAAAGCTTCCACAGTGGTGTAAATGTGCTATTACAACAACACACAGACGGTAAGTTTTTGTTCAACTTTTGTTATAGAATGCTTGTTCTTTCTGCTTATATTATTTCATTTGCCTGCTTTCCTTTTCCTATGGTTCATTCTAGTGTGAATTGGTTGTATAGAGGTTCCAACTTTTGCTTGTATCTTGTGATGTGAGTAGTTAACTGATCAATAGCATACTCTTACCTTCTAAAGTTGAAATGCTGTGAACCCATTGAATCTATTTGCTGACGAGTTGAATGAAGAAGATTTTAGTCTTTGTTATTCAATCAGCTTTCTTGAATAGGATCTATCATGTATTGGTAGATTAAAATTTTTAGTATGCATAGTTTTAGTACCAGTAATAAGATAGCATGCTTTGATGAAATTATAAGATTACTTTATTATGACCTGTAGGTTAGGAATTTAAGTCACAAAATCATATTTCTAATATAAAGAAAATAAGATTATGTATATTTGACAATTTTTATATGTGATGATGTGAGCAAATTTTTCACTAAACTGTTCTTATAATATTAATGCTTGTGTTAAATATTTATTGATGTGGATTCTTGTTGGCCTATGAGGTTTCGCCCTATGAATGTTAACCATATTGTTCTGACAGATATATTTTAAAAATATTTTAAGATATTTTTAAATATTATGATATTTATCTATTAATTTATTTTTATTTAAGTCTTTTAACAAGTATTCATAAGTTGTTTGGAATGATTATAAGTTGATTGCTTAAATGTCTACTTAATTACATTATGCTATATATCTAGATGCTATACATCTATAGAGCCTTAATTATTAGAAATTATTTAGTAATTATACAATTTAATAGTCACTGAAATTTGTCTTATGTTTTAAAAATAATTCCCATCTTTTAAAAATTGATCATGCTCTAAAATAATATTGCATTTTTAATATTTATACGCTTTCTATTTAGTAAACACTGTAATACTCTTTAATTTTTTTTTTTTTTTTGCTTTTTATTATGTAGAAATTGGTCTAATTTTTTTTTTTCTTTATTTTTTATTCTCCCTCTTCATTTTCTCCCTAAAAATTAACCTTATAAAATAAATCATTACAATTTAATTATTTTTAAAAAAAATTTAAAAAATTAATTAAAATTAATTATTAAAGTATAATTATTTATTTAAAAATAAATATAATAAATAATTATTTTTACTTTTTAAAGAGATAAAAACACCATTGATCAATGGTCGCACAAATTAGATCAATGGGCTGTGGCTGCTATCAATCGTGACAGGGTTAGTGAGTCTCCACGGCCGGCCACCAGTAATCAACAGGCAATCAGTGGATCTGGTTTCTATGACCACAGAGAAGTGGGTCACTTGGTCCCACTAGGAGGAGCTATTATACTTATTTTTAAAATAATTTAGGCATTGAAAATTATAAAATAAATATAATATATTTTAATATATTATTATTATTATAGTCATAATTTTTAAAAAAATTAAAAAAAAAAAAGTCTAAAAGAACTCATCTGAAGCATCGTACGGACCACCACAGCAACCCCCACCCCCGCCAATCAGAGGTCACCTCCAAAGGCCAAATATCAGAATCATTGGAATATTATACATTAAATGTCTTTTCCTAATTAATATGATAATAATAAATTTAAATTAAGGAATATAATAATTATTGATGTTATATAATAATCATTGCCTTCACGATTCATTCTGCTAAGGAAATCGAAGATACAGCAATTGTTTTAAGAATAAATAGGATCCCATTTTCGTTAATATATATATTTTAAAATATTTCCCAAAATTAAATATCATTTCTCACTGATTTTCCTTCAAACAAATCCGAAGGAGAAGGGAGACAGAACAAGAAAAATAAATCAGCAGTCAAATTAAGCAGATTTACAGAGAAAGGGGATTTAAAGATAGAGATTTTTTGTTGATTCACTCAGCTTTGTTGTTGTCAATTTCACTCGTCGGATCCGGCTGCGCAGTAACGAAATCCAGAAGCCCTTCGGCGGAGTTCTCGCCGGGAACATCCGCGGCCGGCGGCGTGATCCGGCCGAAGGCGACGACCGCAGCCAAGAACAGGGCCGTGGAGAGAAGAAGTGGCCAGAAGTAGGCGAGTATGTCTAAGAAGCTCGGCGCTAGTTTGACGAGGTAGACGATGCTGAGAGAGAGACCGACTCCGAAGAGGAAATGAAACCTGAATTTCAGAAGCTTTTCTGGGATTTCCATGGCCGATTCTGGAGAAAACTCGATATGGGTTTTTGCAGAAAGAAGAGAAAAATGGAAGAAATGGGGAGAAGAGAGAGGAAGAGGGGGGACAGACTGAGGGTTTACCCTCCTTTCCAGAGATTCTCTTGAAGTAAATTTTCTTAATGGTGGTCGTCTCTTTTATTCTTCTGTGGGTTTTACTGTTAAAAAAGAAAATGATTGTTTTCCGAAATTGCCCATCTGGGTTGTTTTACGAGATGTGTTTCTACAACATTCTTTGTAATTATTAGCATTGGGAATGAATGGTTTTGCATGGAGATTTGCTTAATTAAGTGGGAATAAGGTTAATTTGGTAAAGAAATAATTGTGGAGATCTTTGTGCTTTTATGTTGTTGATTGCTCTATTTCAGCATTTAGGGGGGAGGGTTAATGCAATTGGGATGGCATTTGAAATGTTAAAAAAACAAATCAAATGCTTGGAGAATCATGAAATTTAAGTCTTATTTGGGGTTAGTTATAATTATTTATTTATTTTTAAGATATGACTACTAATAAGTGGTTGCACATGATATTTACGATTTCGATAATCGGAGCATAAATCCGTTTCTTTTGACTTCAACTTTATCTAAACTTATATGATTGGTTGATCAATTTAGTTATATATTGATGGAGACGCTAGTAGCAGGCCAGTCCAAAAATCGTAAGTGGCCCAAAATTAATGATGGTCTATTTGTATCTGGGACGGTCAACGATGCCGTTGACCGGAGAAATAACAAGTATGCTGATC
Organism: Nepenthes gracilis; assembly: GCA_033239525.1. Lineage (NCBI taxonomy): Eukaryota > Viridiplantae > Streptophyta > Magnoliopsida > Caryophyllales > Nepenthaceae > Nepenthes > Nepenthes gracilis. Next base: position 5,516,316 of record BSYO01000006.1, read on the forward strand.
GCGGTCTAGGATAAACGCGGCTCATGTCTAATTTGGTCCACGTGTACATTTTCAAGTCTCAGTAGTCATCTGCCCTAATTCTCCGCATCTCCAAGAAAGACAATCTCCATCAGAATTCATGGCAACCTCTCGGGACCGAGTATATCCCGAGAGGAAGACGCACAAATCGGCGCGTAATCCACAAAGGCAACCCTAACAGTTATTATGCGCGAAAGGAAAGGGATCCACCTTCTTAATCGTTGCAACCAAGAATGGTGCCCATTCTTCACAGAAAGGCAATGATCCCCACACAGGCCGGGCATCCCGCCTCGCTACATAAGGAAGGCAACGGAGGGACATGGCTATAAATGGCCATGGAGAATCATTTCAGAGTAGGCACACTCTCTCTTGCCTACTAAACGCCCTCTAACAAACTAAAACTTATAGAAACTATCCACGCTCTTAACCACCACCGTCAAAATAAAGCAATACAGCGTCGAAAAGGCGTGGCAATCATAATGGACACATGCCAATTCCGGAAAGGGCGCGGTCAAGTTGAATCCTCTGGCAAATAAATTACAGGGATTGCAACTTTATTGCATGAGGGCAAGTGGCAGAGAACAACAGGCCACTCAGAGTCCTGAAACGACTCCGCAACCCTTCGATTGCCCGTCAGGCGGCATAACGGAACAACACGTTGATCTCAACCCACACCATTCTTCAGACGATTAACAAATTCAGTCAACGCTCTCTCCAACTTAGTTCTCCGAATTCTAACATTGCATCAACGAATCTGGTTGATACTTTCTCCAGCCAAGTTCTCTGGGATTCTAACGTTGCCATCAATGAATCCGAATAATCTTGTCTTGACCCTAATTCTCCTGATTCCAACATGCCGATCAATGAATCCGGTCGATACTTTCTTTAGCCAAGTTCTCCTGATTCTAACGCGTGCGGTTAACAAATTGATCAATGTAATCTTCAACCTAGTTCTCCTGATTAAGACGTGCTCTGGCCAAAACCAGTTAATGTTCTCTCGAACTTAGTTTTTCGGATTCTAACAGTGCGGTCAATGAATCCTTAATAATCTTTTCTACTTAGTTCTCTGAATTCTAGCGTTGCTGTCATCGAATTCGGTCAACGCTTTCTTAAGCTCATTCTAAGGATTATAGCATTACGATCAACACTTTCTTCAGCTCAGTTCTTTAGATTCTAGAGTAACGGTTAATGAAATCCGATCAACGATTCGGTCAACAGCCTCTCCAACTTAATTATCTGGATTCTAATGTTGTTGTCAATTAATTCAGTCAACGTATCTTTCCATCTCGTCCACCGAATTCAAGCGCAGCAATCAACAGTCCCGTTTAAAGTTTTGAATTCAGGGAATAGCCCGACGCATCCTATCGTGAACATGCTGGAGGTTGAAATCTAAAGCCACCAACATGAGGGGCTAGTGATGAGGACGTCAGTAGCCAGCAGGCCTAAAAGTCGTAAGTGGTCCAAAATCAACGATGGCCCATTTGTACATGGGATGGTCAATGATGTCATTAATCGGAGAAGCAGCAAGTAAGCCAGTTGTGGCCTAGGATAAACGCGGCCCGTGTCTAATTTGGCCCACGAGCACCTTTCCAAGCCTCAGCAGTGTTTGCTTCTAATTCTTCGCATCTTCAAGAAAGGCAATCTCTACTGTAATGACAACCTCCCAAAATCGGAGCGCATACTGGGAGGAAGGCGCACGAATCGGCGCATAATCCACAAAGGCAACCCAAGCAGTTGCCATGCACGAAAGGAAAGAGATCCACCTTTTTGACCATTGCAGTCGAGAATGGCGTTCGCTTCCACACAGGAAAAGCAATGATTCCCACAGAGGGCGGGTATCCCACCTCGCTACGTAAGGAAGATAGCTGAGGGATATGGCTATAAAGGGCGATGGAGAATCACTCTAGAGGCACGCTCTCTCTTACCTACTAAATGCCCTGTAGCAAATTAAAGCTTACAGAAACTTTCCATCCTCTTAAACTTTCCGACACTCGCTCCTATTCTCTCTACTACTAGTTCCCTACGGGTTGAGTATTGGGAGAAACTGCTACCTGTAAGTCTCAACAACCCAAGCCACTCTCTCCACGAGTGCATCTTCCACCAACGTTTCTAAACACATTTTAAACATCCATCTTTACATTCACTACATTTTACCTTCTCATCCTCAGAAGGCTCAGAGTGTTTTCGGTGGGATCAAATTTCGTCATCACCTTACCTCTCATTTTAAGTTATAGTATGTAGGATCCTAAGCTCGGCAGATGAAAATCGAAATCCGGCTGACAAATTTCACTCAAACCCATTTAAAGTTTAGATCTATGACGCATCATATCTTTTAACTGATTTTTAAATATAATAATATTTTGCTAAAATTTATAATTGAAAAATATTTATATAATTTATTAAAATATGAATTATAACTTTAAATAATAATTTAGTAATTAATAATCAACCGCATTTAATAATTTTATTTTTAGATGTATTCTTAATCTTATTGCACTCATTCAATAATTAATAACAGTAATCATTTATCAAGTAAAATATTTTTATAAATAATAAAATAAAAAATTTATAATAAATTAAAATTTTCTTAATTGTTACGTCCCGGAACTCGGGGTCTACGTGCAATACAAGTATTTGAGATTTAGAGTTGTAGAGAGAGAGAGATTAAGACTGGATTTTTACGTGGAAATCCTCCTCTTAAATGGGAAGAAAAAATCACGAGGTTTTGGGACTTTAGAAATGCTTCACTATTTAGATGGAAGTCTTTACAAAGTATAAATATTTAGGGCGGATTCCTTCATTGTCTCTTGTTTTGTATTTCTCTCCTTAAGGGCTTCAATAGTTGGGAAGCTTTGTCTCTTCTTTGTTCTCTCTTGCTGAGAAAGGAGGTAGAAGGTACTAATGAAGTGTCTAAGTCTTTTTTCTTTGTGTTTGGGATGACTTGGAAGGAAGGATTTTTTCTCTGGAGAGAGTGGAAAGGAATGGGCCGAGAAGAGAGTCGTGGTTTTCTCCTTTTTCTTGAATAGGTTCAGAGAGGAGAGAGCGTTCCCCCGCAAGATCCTTTGCTGAGTATTTATAGGGAAAAATGTGCCGTTGGGGAGGAGACACGTGGCAGTCACCGAGCGGTCGAAAATCGCGGCATGTCCCACCGGCCTCATTTAATGCCGCGACGCGGCGCGGATAGCACGTGGCTGGGCGCTACTGTAGGCTCGGGCGTGTCGGGCATGCGGGGTCTAGCGCCATCTTTGATTGACCGGGCGTGCCTCGTTTAGATTTAATTCGCGGTGGTTGCAGGTTACTTGGGAATCGGCGAAATCGCTTAGCTGGCATTCTCGGTCGTGCATGGGGCAGTCCTCATCCTTACGTGGCGCTTCTTATGGCTTCGTGAGTTCGCGGACTCATTGGAGGAGGCAACTCTCGAAGGATCATTTGAGGAAAGCCCTCGAGTCTCTTCTTGACTTCTCGGACTGATCTGAGACTTAGCAGGATTTCTGGGGTTATCGGGCTTCTTCTTATCCGTGTATCTGGATGTCGTTAGCGATGTCCTCAAGCTTCCTTATGAGCGGACGAGACCTCTCGGACTTCTGCTGTGGCTTTGGCTTTCAGGGCATTGGCCTCTGTTTTGGACCTCCGTTTTGGGCCTCTCGAGCTGTCCAACTTTCTTTGCTCGTGGGAGCATTTCTGGTCCTTTCGCTTGGGCCTTTTGTTTGGGCCGTGCTTTTATGGGCCCCAATAAACATAGCCCCTCATGCCAAATGGCTCGAGGTTCTCGGCCGTTTGGCATGAAGTCGCTGATCTTCTAGAGGAGCTGGCTGCTTCTTGCTCGAATTTCGCCGCGCGCGTGCTTACAACTCGATAGGGACGTTCCTGAGCAAGCCAGAGTACAACAATCCGTGTACCGGATCAGGCCTTTTACGGTGGTAGTCTGAGCACGTGTGTGTCCTCGGGACGAATGCAGCGTTAATATTGGTGGGAGATGGTCCCAAGACTTCTTCTGGGTCTGAGACCTTTCTAGCGCCGCCGTTTTTTGGGCTTCTGAGATGCATTAAATGCTGAAGTGACGCGTTGATAGGCACCTCGGGAAGGAAAGGGCATCATTCTTCTGAGACGAATGGCCGGGCGACGCATGGCAAGGGTAATGAGTGCGCTCTTTTGAATTCCCAGAGTATTTAAACGCCTCCTTGCTCTGATTTTCTATCTTCGCGCCCGCTTTTCGTTTTCTCCTCTAAGTGTTGAGGCTTTCCGTTCTTCCTTCGCTCGAATTCCTTCTCCACTTTTTTTGTTTTTCGACGTCTATGGCTCCTTTCAGTGAGACAGATTGCCTCCACGGTGACGCTCGACAAGCTTGCGGAGATTCGAGCTCGATATCGGATCTCTGAGTCCACAGCCATGATGATTCCAGAGTCGCACGATAGGGCGTGGTGTCCTCAAGACGGCTTCATCACCGTTTATGAAGTCCACCTCAAAGGTGGGCTACGATTTCCTGTGGCAGAGGAGCTTTACGATATCATGAGGGCACTTGGAGTGCCCTTCACCAAACTCCAGCTGAACGCAGTAAGGTATCTGATGTCCTCATGCGTTTTCTTTCGGTGCCATAAGAAGCTCTTGAATGCCCTCACGATCAAGGTGATGTTTCGCTTTACACAGAACCTTGACTGGATTATAATGACTTCCCGCCCGAACTTTTCCTTAATGTGCGGAGGTAACCCGGACTCCACGAAGCGGTGGAAGGATAAGTTCTTCTTCCTTGGCGTTCACGAGCATTGAGCCGTTCCCTTTAAGTGGGGGAAGGTGGCCAGCCAGTATAGCTCTAACCATTCGAAGGAGGACAGGGAGAGTGTGAAGGAGTTCACGGACTTGGTGCTGGCCAGTCTGGGGAGCTTTCACCTTAAGAAGCGCAACATCTGGCTGTCTCCTGAGAAGTTTGAGGAAGCCAGGTGGGGACCACGGGCCGAGGCTTCTGCCGTAACTTCTCCCGAAAAGTCCAGGAAGAGACTGAGGAGGAGAGCTCGGACACTGAGGATCGGGGGTCCCGCTGATCGCCTGGGAGAAAACCTCCTCGCCAAGAGCTTGGGGCTTTCGGCGACCGTCGTTGAGCCTTCCTCCAATGATGATGATGATGATAATTTCAACATCGATGATTTGAGTGATAATGATGTGGCTGCTCCTCTGCTTACGAGGTCGAGGACTGGCTCTTTGCCTGAGTCCTTTGGGTCTGAAGGTCTCGCCTTCACTTCCACTGCTAATCCTTCTGCTGAGTCGTCGGGGGCGATTGTTCAGATTGCGGAGCTCCCGGACGTCCAGCCCCCCTGTGATGATTTTGTCCTCAAAGTTCCCGTTGATTTGTCTGGTGACGCCTCGGACAGGACTGATCATCCTTCTGAGGACATAGGAGGCGGGAACTCCATGGTGGATGCTGAGAGGGGAATGAAGGCTGAGACGGTCCGAGAGGTGGTAGAGGTCGAGGAGTTAGGTGTCCACGAGCTCATGCCCTTTGATCCTTTTGAGCGCCCTACTGTGGTCCAAGTTGAGCGACCGTCTGAGCTTCTTGGGGATGTTAATTTTGAGGCAGGCTCTCCAGTGCCTTTTATAGCTGCTGAGCCCGAGTATGAGGGGGCGCCTAGGAGTACCCTGCAGGGGTCCGAGGCCCCTGGGGAGCGCGACGCAGGGAAGGATCCTCTCATTTCTAAGGTAACCCACTGTTTCTTTTCTCGCCTTACTCTGTGCTGTTCGTATTTTGATGAGCCTTTCTGCTGCGGCTCTAGGGTCTGATTGGAGACCTCGGTGAACTGGTGGGAGAGGTCGCTCGGTCCCGCTTAGAAATGGGGTCTTCGAGGGCCGCCCGAGAAGTTGCGCAACGGGCGGAAGCAGAGCTGGCTGAAGCTAAGGAGAAGATTGCATCTTTGGAGGATACTGTCAAGCTCCTGCGGTTTCGGCAGTGCCTCCTCCAGGATCGAATCCTTCTCCAGGAGGAGAGGTTGAGGACGTCCGTACAAATTGCTGAGATTACACCAGTGTTGGACGGCATGTACTGGGATGGCATCCGCATGTGCCGCAGAGTGGTGCGACTGATCCGTCCGCGGTTTCTTATGGCCATCCTCTATCCTATACGGCGTTGCTGGGAGGCCTTTCCCTGGGCCTTCTTGGGTAGGGCCTGAAGGTGAACCTCTTACACCTGAGGAGCCAGTTCCGGCCGACGAGGCGGGATTTTCAGGAGCTCAAGAGGCTCAAGGAGAAGGGAGTCAAGTGGCGCTCCCTAGACATTTTTTTTTCTGTTTCTTATCCTGTCACACTTGTACATAAGCTCATTTTTATGAATAAGACTTGTCCTTTCTGCGTCAAGGCTTTGAACTCTTCGTTTTGTCTTGTTTGTACGAGTGTCTCTCTTTTTTTTTTTTTTGCGGCGCAATGCACAGCGCCTTACTCTTAGCTTTGAGCGTGTAATCCTTCTAAGATCCTTGGCCTTTTAACTTCTCGGGTTTTTCGGCGTTGGAGTTCGACCTTTGGGGCCGCTTGGCTACTGCCAAGTTTTTGGAGTTCGACCTCTGGGGCCGCTCGGCTACTGCCGAGTTTTTGGAGTTTGACCTCTGGGGCCGCTCGGCTACTGCCGAGTTTTTGGAGTTTGACCTCTGGGGCCGCTCGGCTACTGCCGAGTTTTTTCCTTGTGCTACGAGCTGCTTCATTGTTGATGAGGGAGCATGAGATCGCTTCATAATAGACATAATGAAGGGACGTTTTTATTGATGTACACGTTTTACATTGAGTGGCCTCCAGGGCCTTTTTTAGGTCTCTTGGTTACATCGATCCGCACGCTTGGGCCTTCATGCTCCTTTTTTACCGTTCCCTTGGTCCTTCCGATAGCTACGTTTGGGGCTGGCCTCGCCGGTATTGGCGCCCCCGGCGGGTGGTCAGGCGTGCTCCGAGCCCATTATGGCCTTGCCCTTTGAGTAGCGCGACCGGGTGCGTCCTGCTGTTCCGGGGCCATGCCCCGAGTGTGGCAGGAAGCAGTCGAGGTAGCCTTCCATTACCAGCCGCTCGATTTTTGCCTGGAGCTTCTTGTAGTCCTCGGTGTCATGGCCGTGGCTGCAGTGGTAATGGCAGTACTCCCACTGGTCGCCTCCTTCTGGATTCTTCAACGCCTTGGGCCATCTTAGGAACTCGTCGTCTCTGATCTGCCTCAGGATGTTGGTGAGGGACTCAGTGAGAGCTAGCGGGCCTGATGGCCTCTCTCCTCCAAGGACCAATCATTCAGGATTATTTTGCCCGGACGGTCCCTGGGTCTCCATTTGGGCATTCGCCCTCCTTTTTCCTTCCCCTGTCCTTGGGGATAGGGGGTCTTCTCGTCCTTCCGGCTGGCTTGTCTCGTCGATTTTGGGCCTGAAGATCGTTTTCCAGATCCTCTTGAGCCTCTTCTTTGTCGGGGCCTGGCTCATGGATATCTTTCTGTTGAGGTAGTCCCTTAACTCGCCAGGAGCCTGCGTCGCTTGTCGCCTCTACGGCGCTGCTGGACGCGGCCTTTCGAGGCGCGTGCCTCTAGACTGCTCGTCCACCTTCTCTCGGAGGGTATGGATGACTCTTGAAAGGTCAGTCACCTTTACATGCTAGCTTGCGCACGCTAGTACAGGAGTCGCCACTCATCCCGCCACCCGATGGGAGGCACTGTCGTAGCGCCTCCTCCCGGGTGGACGACTTGTCTTATCTCGCTCATCATCATCAGCCCAGCGTTGGTTGTTACCGCGAGGGGAAAGCTTGTGAGCCTTTTTGTCGACTTTCCACGATTTGCCGCCAATATGCATCCCGACTCGGGGTACACGTGTAACACAAGTGTTTAAGATTTAGAGTTGTAGAGAGAGAGATTAAGACTGGATTTTTACGTGGAAAGCCTCTTCTTAAATGGGGGAGAAAAATCACGAGGCTCTGGGCCTTTAGAAATGCTTCACTATTTAGATGGAAGTCTTTACAAGGTACAAATATTTAGGGCGGATTCCTTCCTTGTCTCTTGTTTTGTATTTCTCTCATTAAGGGCTTCAATCGTTGGGAAGCTTTGTCTCTTCTTTGTTCTCTCTTGCTGAGAAAGGAGGTAGAAGGTACTAATGAAGTGTCTAAGTCTTTTTTCTTTGTTTTTGCGATGACTTGGAAGGAAGGATTTTTTCTCTGGAGAGGGTGGAAAGGAATGGGCCGAGAAGAGAGTCGTGGTCTTCTCCTTTTTCTTGAATAGGTTTAGAGAGGAGAGAGCATCCCCCCGCAAGATCCTTTGTTGAGTATTTATAGGGAAAAATGTGCCGTTGGGGAGGGGACACGTGGCAGTCACCGAGCGGCTGAGAAACTGTGCAGTGTCGCACTGGCCTCATTTAATACTGCTGACGTGCGCGGGATAGCACGCGGCTGACGCCGCTAGTAGGCCTGGGCGTGTCAGGCATGCCGGGTCTAGGAGTCAGTCTTGATTTGACCAGGTGTGCCCTGTTTAGACGGCGACTAGCAGTGGTTACAGGTTCCTTGGGAATCGGCGAAGTCGCTTTGCTCGCATTCTCGGTCGTGCATGGGGCAGTCCTCGTCCTTGCGTGGCGCTTCTTATGGCTTCGTGAGTTCGCAGACTCATCGGAGGAGGCAGCTCTCAAAGGATCCTTTGAGGAAAGCCCTCGAGTCTCTTCTTGACTTCTCAGACTGATCTGAGACTTGGCAAGACTTCTGGGGTTCTCGGGCTTCTTCTTATTCGAGTATCTGGATGTCGTTAGCGATGTCCTCGAGCTTCCTTATGAGCGGATGAGACCTCTCGGACTTCTGCCATGGCTTTGGCTTTCGGGGCATTGGCCTCTGTTTTGGACCTCCGTTTTAGGCCGCTCGAGCTGTCCAACTTTCTTGGCTCGTGGAAATATTTTTGGGCCTTTTGCTTGGGCCTTTTCTTTGGGCCGTGCTTTTATGGACCATTTTATTAGGGCATCTCGAGCTGTCCAACTTTCTTGACTCGTGAGAACATTTTTGGGTATTTTGCTTGGGCCTTTTATTTGGGCCGTGCTTTTATGGACCATTTTATTGGGGCCCCACACACAGACACATATATACATGTGTGTGTATCTATACATATGCATATGGCTTGTTAGATAACTACTATTATATAATTAAAAACCCAAAATTGAAATAAAAAAATTCTATTTCAATTTCAAATCATTCTGAATAGTTTAATAATTCTAATTTTTGTTTTAATTTATTGGGTTATAGATAATAAAATGGTCTATTGCAATTAAAAAAGAAAAATTGGTGGGGCTAAATTCAAGATCTAAAAATATTGCTTGAAGGCAACCATTTTAAACATGTAAACATAAATAATAAAGCATGACTCTTAAGAATTATTTCAAATTCTTCTGAAAATGGCCTATTGCAATAAAGGATTTCTTCTAAAACGATATTTCATTTATTACATTTTTATAAGTAATGTAAAATATAAGTCAATGTGATGCACATTTCATCACTGCACAGTATTCTTTAAAAAAATTAGAATTAAATTTATAAAAATAATATAATAAATGAAATTTATAAAGGTAATCTAATTTATAAAAATAATATTGTTGCGTTCTGGATCCGCGGGGTCCAATCGGATCCGTTGTTTCCAGGCAATATAAGTGTTGGAAGTGTTGGACACGAGAGGAAGATTAAGACCGGATCTTTTACGTGGAAAACCTCCTCTTAACTGGGGAGGAAAAATCACGATGCTCAGGGCCTTAGAAATGTTTCACTATTTAGGTTGAAGTGTTTACAAAGTACAAGTGTTGGGGCTAATCTCTTCATTGTCTGTTGTTTTGTATATCTTTTTTAGGGGGGATCGCTCGATAGAAGGCTTTACCACTCTTTTTGTTCCGTTTCACTGGGAAGAGAGAGATTCAGTGGCCGAGAGGAAGTGAGCCTTTTGCCTTCTGTTTGGAGCAAATTTTGGGGAAAGAGAATCCGGTCCCTTAGAGTGGGACTTTACTAGGTATATATAGGGAAGACCAGGCCATTGGGGAGGAGACACGTAGCGGCTGGCGGATGGCCCATGGCGGCTTGATGTTCCACCGGCCATTAATCTCGTCTAACGTGCGTGGGAAGGCATGCGGCTAGTCTTGGGCGTTTGGCCTAGGTGTGTCGGTCAGCGGAAGTCCAGGCGTCAGTCACGATTTCACTATGCGTGCTTTCTGTTTAGAGACCGACCAATGGTTGCAGGGTTTCCTGAATCTCCCGAAATCGCTTTTGAATTTCCCATCCTGGCCGAGCATAGGATAGTTCTCGTTCTCAAGGAGCTCTCGTGAGTTCACACTCGTAAGAGGAGGTCGCTTTTGGAGGATTTTCTGGAAAAATCTTAGTCTCTTCTTGACCTCTCTGACGATTCCGAGACTCGAGCGGGGTTTAGGGTTCTCATCCTTTTTTATCTGTGCATTTGGGTGTGGCCGCGTTGTCCCTCGAGCTTCCTTATGAAATTTGACGACCTCTGAGCCTTCGCCTTGTAGCCTCGATCTTTTGTTCGTCCTTTCGTTTGAATTTTCTTTTGGGCCATATTGGGCCTTTTTATATTGGGCCAAACAAATATAATAAATAGAATTAAAATATTATTTATCTTAATCTCATCACTTATTCACACACACACACATATATATATATATATATATATATATATATATATATATATATATATATATTTATTTATTTATTTATTTATTTATTTATTTATTTATATATGACAATTTTAGGGTCAAATCAGTCATTTTCATAAATGGCAAAAGACATGGTACACGTGCATTTATTTACACTGATATTAATCAGTGTAAATATCAGTTATTTAATATGAATATCAGTTTAAAAAATATCAGTATGTTCGGTTAATATTAATTAAATAATAATTATTAAAAGAAAATAAATTAATATTTTATTGAAAAAAAGTAGAAGCATTAGACCTGTATTTTCTTGGCAAAATTCAATGGATTTTTATAATCTTTTGATAGAATAAGAATCACACATTCTGTGGTTAACCGACGCTGAATGCCAAATGACACCCACAACAGCCATAAGGAGATTTGGGAATCTTTTTTTGAAAGGAGTATCATTTTTTTTTTTTCTGTCTGAATTATTAAATTAAAAAATTTAATAAATAAATTTTTTTAAAAAAAATTAAATAATATTATCTAAAATATAATTATTTTTAATATTTAAAACGTTTAATTTTTAATTATTAAATTTAAACTGAAAAGTCAAATTTTATTTTTTTATTAAAAAAAAAAAATAAGTCTCCCATTTCCGGCCGAAAGGAACTTTGTCATAACTTGGGTGAGGTTTCATCGGTAAATGAGATAAACACCACTCAAGTTATTTACATAAAGTTTATATATATAAATAAATAAATATATATATATATATATAACTTGGGATTCAAACGACCCAGATCCACCCGATTTTGTAGCATTGAAATATCCGAACCTCCGTCATCGTCAGCCACCATATAGTAAGAATAAAGAACATAAGAGATGCACAATATTTTTATATGGAAAATCCCTTCTCAACTAAATGAAAAAAATTAAAAAACGCAAAGCCCACCAATAGATTCACTATATAAAGGATTACATAAACTCAGAGATAGAATACAACAACCACCCTAACTACACAAGCTCTAGAGGCGAAAACGAAGAATAGAGTACGAGAATACAAAGTCTCACTCTTTGTGTTTCACTCACTAGTCTCTCTTTCTTCTACTCTTTCTTTCATCACTGTGATACTCTCTGCTATCTCATTTTACAAGTGTTGGTGAAATGACGACCGTCGTTTCATCCGCACTCATGCGGCCGGCTATACAAGCCTCTGGTGTTTTCTCCTACACCAACTCGGTGCAACCCGCACCCTGAGTGTCTTCACATACACACTCACTTGGTGGTTTTTCACACCTTCTGGTGTTGCCACAGGTGCTACCACGCATTGCCTGAAGCTTCTGATGCTCATATATTGACGCCCTAACTCCACCGAATCTCATCTGCCAAACTGGTTATCATGCAGATAATAGGTGACACGTCTTCACCAGTTTTCGAGCTTCTTGCAGGCCCACGCCTTGCAAGACGACGTATGCTTTGCACTGTGCAGACCCATACTCTACAACCCAATTGTCAGTCCGTCGACCAATCCTATAAAGATATCTGTCCGTTGGAAACTACCACTTTCCACAGTCTCCTAGGCCTATTACTCGGCCTGGCCAACTTTTTTGGGATCGCCTTCTATCGTCATCCGATCAACCTCCCTTGCTGACCTTTTTTACTACCTGGCCCGCCATCCAAGATGCTCCGCAACCCTCATACGGCCAACCTCCTATCGACTGAATCTATTAGCCCCATCCGCCGCTTAATCTCCATTAACCGCTCATCGTTCTCTCCTACAACGCCCTGTTGACGAGACCAGCTTTTCGGATTTGTTATCCACAAATCTCAAATGACAAACCAATTTATTGGATTACACACAGTGGAGTGATCGTACTAACACTTAGTTTTTTCAATTTATTTTTTTAATTTTTTTCCTATATTAATATTAATATTTTATCTTAATTTTTATGGTATAATTAATCAAAATTTGAATTATATAGTAGCATGCACGTGATATAAAAAAATTCTAGGAAGTGAAAGAATTGAAATGATTTATATATTTTTTTTCATCACATGTACTTATTAAAAATGCTAAATTTTATTTTTTTGGTACAATTGATATTGATATAAAAATTATGAATATAATTGAAAAAATAAAATTCTGTCCAACAATTATAACAACAGATTCTTAAAAATAATACAATATCTTATATAAGTTTTTTAAATAAATTATTATCTGATAAAAGAAAAACCATACTAATATAGCATTACTAACTTAAGAACCTGTCTATCAATTGGATTAACAAACAAAATTAAAATAAATAAATAAATAAAATAAAGTAATGCAAGACAAAAACAGACTAAAATTAGCAAAATATTTTTCCTAAAGAGATTGAATTGTTCTTGGTGAAATGTTTCGGTAGTATAATAAAATTTTATATGACTATATTTTATATTAATAAAATTAAATCTTAAACATATGATCGTCTAATATTAAAATTTTTTTTTAAAAGTAAATAATTATCTGAAAGATCTGATTTTTTTGCTATGTTCTGTTTGCATTGAAAATTGATCGCAAAACATGTGTATTTATAAGCAAATATCGTATCGTAAACATGCGTGATTAATTCAAAATAATAGTTCAAAAATTAAGTCAATTGAAAGACAAAAACTTTTAAATGTCACTAAAATGTCAAATTATCTATCGAAAATCATAATAAAAGAGTGTTGAGAGTCATTTGTGCGTTGGACCGTCACGAATAACATGGCACTAGTAAATGCAATTAGAAATGTAAATAATCCTATTAATGTATAGAACATCTAAAGTGCTTTTATAATTTCAATGAGAGATGTGGAAACTCGGATCTGAATAATTTGATTCAATTTGAATAAATCATGTGAAAAAATTTAAATTATAAATGCTTATTATAAATATATTATAAATAAAATATCTATCTTAAATAAAAAACTTATCCAAATGAAATATTATATAAATGTTCATACGAAATAAAAATAAAAAGTATAATCATGACATATTATTTAACATCTGTCAAAACGATTTAAAATTTTTCATCTCTTGAAATGATACTTTTAGACTCTGAAATTGTCTTTTTATTTCAAATATCCACAACAAATGTACAATATCCGCTAACACACTATCAACCTGCTTTATTTTAGAGCTAAAAAATTATAGTGGTGAATCAAATATCAAACAAGTAATATAATTAATAATTTTAGAATTTAATGAATTATCTTGGAGAATAACATTAAATATACTAGACAATAATATCATATAATCAATTATTAACTATCCGAGACTTTGTACTATATTGTAATAACGACTCAAAATTTATGAGGGCATCTAATCTAATAAAGGGTTTCTACCAAAACTAAATATTGAGAATACAATCGGGATTCCATCGAATTCAAACATCAACAGAGATGTTGGTTTTTTCGAGTTTATTTCAATAAAAGTCACAATTATATGAGATATTGTTATAATTTTTTTATAATTTTACTGTTACTGTGAACCAATGACTAGTGTCCACATGTTAATGGCCGGATGATATCCACGAGATATAAATAATCACAAGTTTATTAAGCGACCAATTTTATTATTTGATGATATATTGCCACTATTGATATATAATTATCGAATTTTACTCATACGATCAATATTCTCATTACCCTCTTACGGTAAATTTAGAATACGTCACACTTGTATTTTCATACTCCAACTAGATTTGACGCCCATATGGGACAAAGAATATTTTTCCTCAATTTATATATCAAACCCAATATCATTCGATACGATATCCTTAGATATCTTATTGCGCATTATTCATAAAATTATAAACATCCACCACAACATCGACCTCAATCCACGGATATGAATATAATGGCCGCATTTACAAGCCCAAATTGCATATTTACTTTGTTTTATAACGCATAGCTAACTCAAAATCAAATTCCAATTTAATATCTAAAATCAATTATTTAATTAAAGACTCAAATCTAAAGAAATAAATTGGGATACGAACTTATATCAAACATCATTAAACAATTTAAAATATAACTTTAAACGTTTAATCACAAGATCTAAAAATTATATTCAAAAGTGGCATAAAACTCAACATTACTTGACTAAAATCCATAAATAAGAAAATAATATCATAACCAAAATTAGAATGTCAATATATAAATTTCAATGTACACTAAAATTAAACTTAATAATTCTCATCGGCTAGCGGGCATACACAAACTTAATCAAAACCAAATATAAACTATGAATTTGAAATTAAAACAATATTGAGTGATCTAAATAGTTAAAATATATTTATCAATTCAGATATCCTAAATTATTCTCTAAAAGTCTCCTCATAATCTCAAAATCTCTGTAAATTTATCCTAATCTATTGGTCTAAAAGGTTAACAAAATATTTAATAAAGCATATATAAATTTTATATGTCAATATATATTGAATAAAATATGTGTAGGACGACTATCATGATTGAAATTTGATCATTCAATCATGGAAAATGATGAAAACATATATAAATTTTATTCAAATGCTAGCTCGATAATAGCATAGCATCCAAATAGTGGCTTGTACATCAGTCAAATATTACACGAAAAATGTTAAAAGTTGAGTCATATGAATATAAAATTAAGCATACATATCTAATACTTTACTTATTATATTATTTTAATTCTAGAATCAAAAAAAAAATTTATGGATTCCAATTAAAAAATAAGTATATAAATTAAACTGTTTAACAATAATATAAATTTTATAGAATCACCGCTAAAGAATCGGTCCAAGGCAAAAGAAAACTAGGACGGTTATTCTACTTTTTTTCTCTCTCTAGCATACAACTCTCTCTCTCTTTCTCACTTAAAAAGGTGGATGAAGCATCAACTATAAATCAAGAAAACCATCATTTAAATAGAAAATTAGGTGATGATGTGAAAGCAACCAGAAAAAGGTGACTAGGGGATAAATCCAGTCTTTCCCAATTAATTTCCTATTTAGTTGCTAAATAACTAATCAAGTTAATGCCTCCTAAGATACATAATATGTACAGCCAATATAAGGGAGAAGGGAAGTGCATTCCACTGGATAGTGTGAAAGCAATTAGGGTAGAAGCTAGAGGGGTTTGATCAAAGACTCATATTTGATTTTATTTTCTTACTTAATAATTGTTAGTTTAATGGTGATATAAGATATTAAATTCCATGATTAATTAGATAAGATGCATGCATAGAGTGATCGAATTTGATGAGAGAAAAAGAGGCATGAGTTCCAAATTCTCTAGATGTAATTAATACATTCTATAATTTAAATTATAGTTAGGATTAATTTTAATATTAATACTCTATTTAATTAACTAACACTTTTAGTTATATATATAAGTATATATTAAAGTCATAATAATTTTTAATTAATATTATAAAGTATATAAATTAGTTACTATTTATCGATAAAAAAATTATAAAAATACATATAATATTTTTGAGAATTCAACACAATTAGTCTCTTTATAAAATAAACCTAAACTCGCCCATAATTTATATATTATTAATTATCTTTATTAATGACTTATTCAAATTAAAAATTTAATATATTCAAATTAAAATACAGAAATATTTAGAAGTGGCTTTACTTCTTCACAAAATTAAAAATCTGTAAAAGAAGTTAATCAACTATTCATTTCATTGAGGCCAATGAGATAACATGGGTAAATCGTCCAAAGGCCCATAAGCCCAATTGGGCCCAAAGGGCTATTGATTTATTAAATTAATTAAATAATCTTATTAAGATATATATATTGCGATTTAGAGAGGTTGCACACCTACGTATTTTACGAGGATCCTTTCGAAAGCCAAAATAATCAAGATATGCTAATTTTAGGATGATCAAGAATACAAGCCTGGCTGTTAAGCAACGGCCTTTGACACGCTTTTGTATAACTTTTCCCCGCACGTCAAGAAAGAGAAGAGAGAATCATCCCTATCACTTCACTAACAATTTGGCGCAGATTACGCCAAAACGCCACATCGCCCACAACGCACTCTGCTCTTATAAATAAGCCTTTTTCATGCAACTAAAAGATCAATTAAGAAATACGATAATAAATATCTTGAGCACATTGTAGAATTATCTCACTAAAAAAGAAAAAGAGGGAAGGAAAAACCAGACTTTTATTATTATAGTTCTTCAATTAAAGAGAATCATCCCGCACGCCCGTTGTACTTTGATTTTAGTGGAACTTCTGACGCCTAAATTCTTTTCTCCTCTTTACATCAATTTTTCACCCCTCTTTGTTAAATGCTTTCAATGATTCATCTTTTCGTCATTGTCCCCGCAATTAAAAAAATTGAAAGATGAAAAATAGTGACACTAAACACGTTTCACCCGCTCGCATTTAGCAAAACATCTTCTTCAATTTTCTCCTCCCATCGAGGGTTTCGGGGAAACAGAAAAATTACTCCAGATTGGGTCGTTGCCAACTTCAACTATTTGTCGGTGAATCCGATGGCGCAAGTGAGTGCGCCGGTTAAAAGGTGCCATTTAACGGCGGTCCCGATCAAGACCGCTCACCCTAACCCCGTGGTTAGGCTTCAGAGAAATCGAATAACGCGCATGTCCCTTTTCAAAACATTTACTTGAAAATCGACGAATCCATTTTCCATCGCCTCCCATCGCCGATGTTGCATGGGGAACAGAGAAGGCAGTTGCTGGATTTTGCCGACATTAACAGAACAACGGTTGCATTCGATCCATCTGGCCTTGATTGAAACCGATTTTGTCGACGGTTGAGAAACCAGGCAGAGGAAGAGGCGCCGATTGGCGCCACCGGGACCTGGCGCCGATTTAACCGGAGGAAGGAGATGCGGTTCCACGAGACCCTCCCCAAGATGAACAGTTAAAATGAAATGAAATAGCTATATATTTGTTTTGTTTTAACGAAAAGAAAATTAATATCCCATATTTATATAATATAATATAAGAGGATGGAATATATATTATATTATATATAAAAGTAGGAGGGGCTATTTATTAATCTCCATTTTTTATTATATAATTGAGGATGCTCCCTCCAAAATTCAATTATTTGTAACCCGAAGGTATATTATTAAATACGTAATCCCATGGATCACCTCAATCATTTCAAGGAACACCAAGCTCTGTCCCGGATAACCATTTGTGCCGTATTCCTACAAACTCTAAAAGGGGATGCAATATCTATGGGATGCCCGCGACTAATCCGCGACTTTGAGACTTGGCCACATTCCCTGTTTTTATGGCCTCCAAATCAAGAGTGGAGAAATAGCCCGGCACCTCACTAATTTAAACTAGGTGCCAGGAGAGCTGATAATTTTTCGATTAGAACATAGCTAAGGCCAGTAAATCCAAGACCAACATCTAGATGAAGATTAATCGCCTATGATCTCAAAGGGGTGCATTTTTTAAGCACCTCATCCACAAGGCCCCGCAGACCTTCATCGATTTAAATTTCAGGGCCAGCTTATTAATTATTTCGAGGAAGCTAATGACGCAAAGAGGCTAATTAGATGGACGAGCTCCCTCACCAAAATGTAGAGGGCATAATGAAGATGTTTATGGACTTTCACGGTCCCTCCATTTTAATTCAAAGCACAAGGTCGAAAGAGAATTTATCGCAAGAGCCGCGATTTCCATGAGCACCCTCACGCCGTGAAACGACTCCCCGCACCAACTAATTTTTGCGATTCGAGGAGAATGTTCTCCAAGCCATCTAAGCCACCGAAGAACCCGAAGGTGGGGATCACCAAAGTACCGTGACTACCACCGCCTCCGAGGGTCACAATCTTATCTTAGACCGAAAATCCCGAAGAAGGAGATCGAGGACTACGGCGATCAAGAGGGGACACTTCCCAAATGAAAACGCTTAAAGACTTACAGGCCTATTGAAAATCGCTTCCGGATTTCGATTGAAAGTCCCAGAACGCTAATGGCAAAACTTACGTGGACATGAAATCCAATGGTACTCAAGGGAGGAGACGGGCGTGAGCTCAGCCAAAGAGGCCGAGAACGGGCAAAGGAGTGAAGACGATGTTATTTGTTTTAGTAATAGAGACTTAAACCATATAACTCCTCCTCACTCCGACCTTTCCAAATTCATTACAATACTATCAAAGATAAATGGAATGACTAATGAATCGGAAAGAGTTATTTGTCGAAGAATGGAAGCTCTCGTAATTTGTCAGGAATCTCATGTCTACTTAATCTAGGACTTAAGAAAAACCTGATGAAGAGAAAAAGAGAGCCACTTTACAAAGCCGGGCATCAAGCCGCCTGCCGTCTAGGAGTATCGTTCCGACTGAGGTAACTCGGGAACTCACCCGAGGACGCGTCCAAAGTGTCACATTTTGTAAGTGGATCTTACCTTTAAGAAGGATTGCTATAAAAGAAAGGCTTGGCCTTCAAAAAGGAAATATCCATCCCGCATCTAAAGATTTGAATCCACCCGATCAAGGGATGAGAAGTCCCCGGAGACTACTAATCGGGATCTAACGCTTATTTTTCTAAAACGCAAGTAACACTTCCACAACCCAAATGGAAGACCAAATGAAAATTTCATTGTCCACGGAAATGGTGTCAAAGTTTCTGTTTCCAATAGTCCGAGTTCCCGGATCCCTTAATACTCAGAAAAGTATGTCCAAATTGGGAGTTCACTACGTACCTTCAATTTCTAGAAATTTTACCCATTTCAATTTTGATCTTCAAGGCTATTCTTTGAAGTTTGAAATAAAAGAATTAGCAGCGACATGCCCGGACCTCTTTGAGATCATCGTCCACAAACTAGGCATTTCCCTAGGCACAAACCGGTAAACCTTGACAAAAAACTTGTCGAAACTTAGTGGCCGTCATAAGAAGTGAATAAGCTTCCTGAAACGTAAATATACTCGAGAAAACTCTTCTTTCTTTGGCATAAATATTGTCATATAAAGAAAATCAATGAAAATGGAGGATGTGAAGGAATCTTACCTAACCTCAATTTTTCATGCCCCATGACAACTTCCTATTAAAGAAAAATAAACCAAAATACAAAAAAGGTGCCACAAGAAGTTTAGAACTTTTAGAGATTATCCATACCTGTGGTACAACAAACCTTTGATTCTTGAGTCTTTAGGAGTAGAAAATATTTTATCACATTTATGATAATTTTTCACGTTACTATTATATCTATTTATTGCCCTTCGGCCTCAAGAACGTAAATGTTTTGGAAATATATATTTCGAGGTTGAGAAGTAATTAAATAAAAGTGTAAAAATCATGAACGATAGAGGTGGTGAATATTATACATGCCTGCCAAGAGCGTAACGAGCGCGACCGTGTGGGGACTTGGCTGAGACCTTTCATGTGCTTAGATCTCATGGAATGAAGCTAAACCCAAGCAAATGCATTTTCGGCGTCGCCTTGGGAAATTTCTTAGGTTATATCGTGTCCCACCGGGGAATCGAGGTGAACCCAGAGAAGATCCAAGCGATTCTAGACATGCGGTCCCCGCGGACGGTAAAGGAAGTTCAACAGCTTACTGGGCGAGTGGCTGCCCTTTCCCGTTTCTTGGCAAAGTCAGCCGAGAAACACCTACCGTTCTTCAAAGCCCTAAGGGGAACGAAGATCTGGGATTTTTGGTGGAGTGATGACTGCGAGGACGCGTTCCGAGGACTCAAGAGTTACCTCTCAAGTCTACCTCTTCTAGCTTCTCCACAGTAGGATGAGGAGCTATACTTGTACCTCTCTGTGTCCGACACAGCACTGAGCTCGGCGCTAGTGCGAGAACAGTATGGCTGGCAGCAGCCCGTATATCACGTAAGCAAGACTCTCGCGGACGCCGAGACCAAGTATCCCGTCATGGAGAAGCTGGCCTTAGCATTGGTGTACTCCGCAAGGAAGCTCAGGCCGTATTTTCAGGCGGACAAGATAGTAGTCTTGACCGACTAGCCGTTAAGGGCCATCTTGCAGAAGCCAGAAATCTCCGGGCGATTGATCAAATGGGCCATCGAGCTGGGAGAGTTTAATATAGAGTTCAGTCCGAGACCAGCCCTAAAGGGATAGGCGATCGCGGACTTCCTCGTCGAGACAACGACGCCGCCCGGTTGCAACGAAGACCAGGCTACAACGGACGAGTTCGATAGGGCATCTACTTAGACCTTACACGTGGACGGCTCCTCCATGAAGGATGGCTGTGGAGCAGGAGTTGTCTTACGCACGCCCAAGGGGTTGGAGATAAAGTACTCGCTGACACTAGGGTTCTCGGCTACGAACAACGCTGTAGAGTACGAGGCCTTGCTGGCTGGACTCCGACTGGCCAAAGAATGTTCGGCCAAGGAATTGATTATCTACAGCGACTCCGAATTGGTCATCAGCCTGGTTCGTGGAAGCTTCGATGTCAACAACGCGCAGCTGTCCAAATACCTTTCCAAGGTTAAGGGCATGATCATGGATTTCAAGACCATCGAGTTTGTCCACATCCCACGGGAGGAAAATGCCAAGGCTGTTACGCTCGCACGGGCCGCTGCATCTGGAGATCCTGAACAGTACACTAGGGGAATGCGCGAAGTCCTCAAGGTGTCCAAATAGGTAAGACCCTAGGCGGGGAGGTAATGCAAGTCGCCGACGGAGCACCTCGATGACTCCTTACCTAAAGTATCTATCTAATGGCTCGCGTGCCTGGGACCCAAACGAAGCCAAGAAGGTGAAAAAGACGGTGTGTTGGTACACGATCGTGGACGGCCAGCTGTATCGACGGGGCTTCTCAACCCCTTACCTGAGATGTCTCACCCCAGAGGAGGCCGAGTACGCCCTCCAGGAGGTGCATCTCGGAGTTTATGGATCTCACATCGGAGGGAAGAATCTAGCTTTAAGCTTATGAGACAAGGATACTACTGGCCAACAATAAGGTATGACGCTATGGACTTTGTACGCAAATGTAAAAACTACCAACTTCACAGCAACATGAGCCATCGCCCCCACACGGATCTCCGGGCACTGCAGTCCCCATGGCCGTTAGCTCAATGGGGGCTCGACATCATCGGACCACTTCCGCTCGCTCCCGAACAAAGGAAGTTCCTGATTGTCGGAATAGACTACTTCTCCAAATGGGTAGAAGCAGTGCCGCTGGCCAGGATAACGGAGCAAAATGCGACGGAGTTCCTCCGGCAGAATATCGTATGCAGGTTTGGGATACCGGAATTATCGTGACTGACAACGGAACGCAATTCACAAGAAAGCGATTCACCAAATATTGCAGAAGCCTGAGGATCAACCTGGTGCACACGTCGGTAGCGTACCCGCAAGCCAACAGGCAGGTGGAAGTGACGAACCGCACGATCCTGCATGGGCTGAAAACCAAGCTAGAGTCTTCCGAGGGCTCATGGGTGCATGAGCTGCCCTCGGTCCTCTGGTCATACAGGACAATGCCCAGAGAGCCCACGAGAGAGACCCCTTTCAGTCTCTGTTATGGGGTCGAAGCTGTTATCCCAATAGAAGTAGGCCTCACCAGCCCTCGGGTTGGATGCTTCAGCACAACGGATAACAGAGACTCCGAGAGAGCCTCGACGCGCTCGAGGAGGTTCGCGACCAGGAAAGACTTAGGATAGCAGCCTACTAGCAACAGGTGGCCCGCTATTACAACAAGAAAGTGAATGCACGACAATTCGAGGTTGGGGATCTTATGCTAAGAAGCGTGGAAGCTACGGGAAAAAACGCCTACAGAAACAAACTCTCGTCAAATTGGGAAGGACCGTTTTTGGTCTCCGCCATCCTACGATGAGGGGCTTACAAGTTGCTCACCCAAGAGGGCAAGCTGATACCCCGGACTTGGAACGCCGCTCACCTTAGGAGATACTACCAGTGACAAGCGAGTCGTCCACAACAAACAAAACTCGGATTCATCCAAGCGGCCCAAGAGGTTGTACTCAAAACTCGGGTTCGTCCGAGCGGCCCAAGAGGTCGTACTCAAAACTCGGATTCGTCCGAGCGGCCCAAGAGGTCGAACTCAAAACTCGGATTCGTCCGAGCGGCCCAAGAGGTCGTACTCAAAACTCGGATTCGTCCGAGCGGCCCAAGAGGTCGACCAAAACCTCTGATTTGTTCCAGCCGCCCAAGAGGTCTGGACTCAAACTCCTGATTCGTCCGAGCGGTCCAAGAGGTCGTACTCAAAACTCGGATTCGTCCAAGCTTCCCAAGAGGTCGTACTCAAAACTTGGATTCGTCCGAGTTGTCCAAGAGGTCGTACTCAAAACTCGGATTCGTCCCAGCGGCCCAAGAGGTCGAACTCAAAACTCGGATTCACCCGACCGGCCCAAGAGGTCGTAAATGGAAAACTTGGTTTCATCCGAGTAAAAAAAAAAAGAGACACTTGTGATAAACTCAAGGGTTTCCTTTTTATTCATATATGCAATACAACAGTGGAAAAAGAGAAACAAAGGCTAGCTCTCGCCAGGACCCTGAGGTGGAATGGCTCCGGATTGCTCTTCTAAAGACGAAGAGTCCTCTCTGTGACTCGAAGTTCCCGGCTGGTCTAATGAGCGAAAACCTTCTGAGGAGCTTGGACCCGAGGACCCAGGAAATGGCCTGCTTCGAAAATCGTACACGTCCTCGGGGCGCGCGGCGCTTGCATTACGCGGATCCAGCACAGCAGTGGGGAACCGTGGGTGCAGGAGCTGCATCAGCCGGCGCATAAATGAATGCCATCCCAGAACTTGGTCTCCAGCAGGGGGCTATGTCGGTAGCCTTCACCGAGGTCCTTAGCGTCTCCTCCAATCAAGGTTTCGCTCTGCAAGGAATCAGATCGGACTTCTAAGAGCCTCAGGGCTTCCTCAAATGAAGCGCTCTTCGCGGTGGCCTCGGCAAGCGCCGCGTGAAGCCGTTGGTTCTCCTCCTGAACGGCCTTCGAAGACTCCGCCTCCAAACGAGACCGAGTGACTTCGCCCACCTGCTGGCTAAGGCCACTAATCAAATCCTGGAGCTGCAAAAGGAACCAAAGCCACTCAGATACAGGCAACAGAAAGCGAGGGAAGTGGAAAGATGGCAAAGTACCTTAGAAACCACAGGATCTTGAGTGGGGGCACTCTCCCTTGAGGTCTCGGGCACGAGTGGGTGCTCCGCGGGCACCTCAGAAACATCAAAAGCGGCCTCGAGGAAGGACCTTCAGAATGGGGGCTCCGCTCCCGAGACATCAGCGGCGGCCGGAACCTCTAAGACCGCGACCTCAGCCTCATCGCCGCTAAGAATGTCAAAAATATCCTCAGCAATTTCTGCGACGACTACCTCCATCTCACAAGGCTCTACGATCTCATCAAAAGTTGCCTCCCCCGAGGCATCAAAGGCAATAGGGTCTTTAGAAGAAAGACCCGCAGAGACGGCCGAGACCTCGTGATGGGCCTCGGTGCCAGAGGTAGAGGGAGCGGTGACCCTAGACTCCGCCGGAGGACCAGAAGCCAACCTCATGGCCTTCCTAACCATGGGGGCAATAACGGAATCGTCGTCGCCCGACGAGGGCTCACCAACAACACTCGTTGATCCTCTTGGGGCCTCAATCCGCGGACTCTTCTGAGACCTCTCGGATGGATCCTGAATAACAAGAGGACCCTCTCTTTTCCTTAACTTCTTCTTCTTCGAAGCCGCAATGGCAGGATCTCCAGACAGCGTCACCCACTTGGCTTCGGCCAGCTTTTCAGGGGATAACCAAGAGTTTTTTTTTCCCACGTTAAAGCTGCCAAGGTTGGCCATCACTAAATCCGTGACCTTCTTAGCAGCCTCTCTCTTTGTCAGTGACCTTAGAACAATGCCTACCCGCTACATTTTCCCACACGGATGAGAGCTTCCAGTCCTCAGCAACTTTCAGGAAGAAGAACCTGTCCTTCCACCTTTTCGTGGAGTCCAGGTTCCCTCCACTCATCTCAGCAAACTCAGGGCGAGGAGTCATGGTGATCCAATCGAGATTATGAGTAAAGCGAAACATGACCTTCACCATGACCGCCTCAAGAACTTTGCTGTGACAACGCGCGAATACGCACAAGGAAACCAAGTACCTGATGGCGTTGGGCCGGAGCCTCGCGAACGGGACGGCTAACTCCTTCATCAGACGGTGAATCTCCGTAGGAATAGGGAAACGAAGTCCACCTTTGAGATGAACTTTGTAAACGGCAATGTATTCGCCCGGAGGACTGCATGCCCTCTCCGCGGCTCCTGGAACCACCATCGAATCGGACTCCGGAATGCCATATTTTGCCCTGATTTGTTCAAGATCTTGAGGGGAAAGAGAAGAGGCTATGTCATTAACGCCGGGAGCCATGGTAGCAAGAAATAAAAACGCAACAACGACAAGAATCTCGAAGGACGCCAAGGAAACGAAGAACAGGAAGAGGGAAGGAATGAAGGCGTGACAGAGAATTTAAAGAAAATTTCAAACGCAAAAAAGGCGACCTCATTATGACCTTGCCACGCGTCAGTGCCTCCGCGCAATGAGCAGGCGTAGGCTTTGGGGCTTCCCGAAGCGACGTCACATCAATCAGATATCACATTTAATGCTCCGCAGGAAAATGAAACGGCGGCGAAAGACAGATCCCGAATTCGTGAAAAGGTCTCAGGCATGCCTCATGTCAGCAAAGGATGAAGGCCGCGAGCTATCGTAATAGAAGGATGTTCATAAGGCATGTCGAACGGCCGAGTCCTCGGACCGTTTGACATGGGGGGCTCGTGATGGGTCCCGGAACCTAAGGCCCAAAATAACAATTGCAGGCCCAGGAGATAACATGGGTAAATTGGTCCAAGAGGCCCACAAACCCAATTGGGCCCAAAGGGTTAAGCTCGTTCCGAGCGCCCGTAGAACCAAATCAAGCAACCAAGAATGGCATTGGTGATCCGACAGGTTGCTGTGACCCACGTGGGGACTAGGACAGCCAGAAAAGCCAAAATAACCAAGGATGCCACTAGGATGATCAAGCGCAAAGACGCGCCTACGGGTACTCAACGGCCTCCGACACGCCGCACTGGGTAGGGCATGTACCCTCGCACGCCAGATATTCTGCTTGGCGTGACAGTCCCTCACACAGCCGCACCAACAAGAGTGGCGCAGAGACGCGCCGACACGCCAAAGCCACGCGTCACCTGGGCCCAACGGCACGCCGTTCCTTATAAATAAGCCCTTTCATGCAACTGAAAGAGGATTCCGAAGAACCTCCATTTGAGCACACTTGAGCAGGCCACTCTCGAGAAAAAAGAAAAAGTGGGAAGGAAAAAAAAAGAAACCAGACTTCTCACAGTTAGTTCCCTGTAAAAGAGATTCATCCTGCACGCTCTCGTTGTACTCTTTTGACAGATTAGTGGAACTTCTCGGACGTCCCGTCTGTTCCCGTGGTTTTTCACCCCTCTTTGTTAACGGGGTTTTCCACGTAAATCTGCGTGTTCTCTCGTTGCCCTCGCACTTCTATTATACTGCTCATGCTATACTCATTTTGTGTTACCCGTATCCGTTGGCCCTTTCGTATCTAGCAAAACAGGCGACCGGAACTTTCAGACGCAACAAGAAGTTAATCAACTATTCATTTCATGAGGGCAAGGATATTGGGTTACCAATTTCGAAATCCGTGAATTTAATAATCACTAAAAATGAGACTTTGATAAAAGCATATCAACGCTCTCATGGTGGTTGGCTTAGAGCAGGCGATAAAACAGATTCAATTCTTAGCCCTTTTGGTGGATTTGATGTCGAAGAATAACTTCATTTGTGGACTGGTGGCTTACATTTGGAATGATCAATGATTTCTCAGTTTTAGACCTTCTCTTGCTTGAAGTTGCAGGCCACCCAATTAATTTTGTAACCTACAATTTCATTTTTTTAGAAGATTTTATGATTTTATAAGTGTCTGGCTGAAGCAGGGAAAAAGATGATAAGTAGGCTTAGAGTAATCTGGGGGTGAACTAATTAAAAATGATTAATTCAAATATGATTTAATCCGAGTAGAACGAGCAAGGAAATTCATACAGTTTATTAAAAAAAATTAAAAATTTAACATTTTTTGTGTTTGTTGTCAGTGATTGTGAAATGGGTTTTGGAGAAAGAAAAATCCTGCTCTAATTGTCTGTCCTAATATCAAGTATATTTTCTTATGGATATGTATATTCTATTTAACTTGAAAAGCACATAATTTTAAATTTTAATTTCTTGAATAATCTAGTTACAGTTTTGTTGAGATGAATCTGAAATTCAGATTGGGAGGGAGATAGAATGACTTCAAATGAGAGGAGAATTCGACATTTAAGAAGCAGCAGGAGCAAGATAAGAGGGAGAACAGAGCATAAGAAAGCATCCGACTGTTTCATTTCAATTCAACGATGGTGCAATCTGTTTCATGCTTCAGTATTTATACAACTCTGCTGCCCACTATGTTAGCCTCTAAGAAACAATACAAGTAGTTCCATGACAGCTCATTTCTCTTCAATTTACTTCTACACCATTGGTGCACTAACCACCACACGGACTGAGACTAATCAGCCAGGCCAGTGGCTGCAAACCGATTGCCGAGATGGCAAAGATCAAGATGTTGTAATGAAATCCAATAGCTGCTAATTGCTACTGATTTGATTATCCTGCTAACCTAAGATAGTTAGGAGATTGCTGATTTGGCCATTATTTGTTGGGTTCCGGATGTTAAAGATTTGGTCACATAGCTAAGAACTAATCTCTTTAATGAGATTAGTTTCTGAATCTCTTGTTTGGACCCGTGAGGAGATAAATTGAAAATATATAATAAATAATAATAATTATAAATAATGAGATATAAAATTTTACATGAAAAATTTTTTTAGAAATAAGAAAAAAATCATAAAACTATGAAAAAATATATATTCTATGGTGAGTTCTAGTTATAAAAACGTCCAATAAATATAATGACATAGCATGTTGTAATAATAAATCTAAATAATAAAAAATATAAGATGAAAGAGAAAAATAACAACTAAATATCTTGCACACTAATAAGAAGAACGTATCTAATATTAGTAGAGAATGAAACACAATTTAAAAATTCAAACGAATAAGTAAAACTTCCTCTTCTCTCTTTTCTCTTTCTTTCTCTTTTTTCTCACTATGCCGGTGCTCAACAATTCAAAAAAATTACAATGAATACCTTAAAATCGTGTTGGGATGATTTTATATCAAAAACAAGTGCCCACTAGACGCGCATTAGGTGCAAGTCTATTGTACTAACGGCCCAAAAACACACATTAAGTGCTGACTACTTTAGACAAAATATATATGTCTCAGCACATCTCAGGTGCCTATATTTTGGACAAACTGTGTACGTATTGTGTTCAACCGTTTGTCATGTGCCACTCAATAATTTTCTCAAATCAAGCTAAAACTCGTGCAATTGGGTGTACTCTGGGCAATATATCAAATGGGTGTAAAACTTATAAAGGAGCAACCCAAAACCTAGTATTATTCCCCTCACTATTGTCGCTGTCATGCGTTCATTATGATAGCCGTAGTGCAGACTGTTGCATCCTTCGCTGAAATGCAATGCCTAACAGGTAATTGCAGTTGTTGTCCTGATTTAATGAAGTGAACTGCTGGCTATTGTTTGTTCTTTGCTGGCTCACGAATGCTTTTCTGCCTTTAGTGTATCTTGTAGAGACCATCTCCTGCATCAATCAGATGCAAGAGTGCAGTAAGTGTGCTGAAGTGCACTACTGTTATCAATGTATGTGAACATCTAGGAGACCACAAATGACATCTTGATTTCTTGTTCTCATGCATTCTGTTTCACCACACTTTAACTTGCCTCAAAAGAGACTTAAAGATGGCTACAATATAACACACTTGTTTGGTTGGAAGAAAAATTAAAATAAAAAATGAAAATTTTGATGTATCTAGTATTTAGTTTTGAGATTCAACAACTTCATTTTCATTGATAATAAGTTGCATTTTGATGGTTAAAATCATGCTGATAGAATATGTTTATTGTAACATGAAAAACCAATTTGTTAAACTTCCTCAATTAAACCCTTGTGGACTTTAATTCATAAATTTCAAATGTGATCTAACTAGCAAAAAAGACAAATAAAGAATAATAGAAAATAAATATTGATGCGTACTTTAATTCAAATAATCTATAACGATTCTTCTAAGAAATTATAACAAAATAATAATATACGATGATCCTTTTAAAAAAAAGAAAATTTTATACATGAGTTAAGAGATAAAGTTTCTTATACTTTATTTATAGAAGACTAACAACTATGTCTTTTTAATATAAAAGGACATCCTTTTATACTATATTATTTTATTAATAATTATAAACTTTTATTTTATTAAATATATTCTTTTACGAATAGTCATATCTTTTTATTCATCCCATTAATAAAATAAATTAAATATTTATGTATAAATTAATAGATGTGATTTTTTATATTTTATTTATGAACTCTTTTTGTAAGAGATCAATAATTATGTCTTTTTAATATAAAAAGACATATCATTTTATGAAATATCATATATATTTATATATATATTTTTTGATAAATAGTCATAAATTTTTATTTTATGATATTGTTGATATTATTGTCGATATTGTCTACATATGAGGATTAATTAAAATTATTCCAATAAAGAGAGAGAGAGAGAGAGAGAGAGAGAATATGTGTGTGTGGTCTCAATATTTTTGTCTATTCTAAATTAGATTAGTCCAAAATTAGATTTGATCCAGTATGTATTGGGTTCAGATGAAAATAGTGATGTTCAAATTGGGCCAGTTCTGTTATCTAGACTAAAAAATTATAACAATGTCTGTGCATAATTAAAATTAAATCAGTCTATAAATAATTTTTATTTTTAATTTTTATTTAAAAGATTACGTTTATATAAAAAATACATATAAAAATAAAATATTTTTAAAAAATAATGTTAAATAATGAATTTTTTCCATAAAAACTTATTAATTATACAAAACTATAAAATATTGTGCTTTTTTTTTTTTAAATTTAGCATTTATCTATCTGGAGAGCTTATTAGGGAGTAAGTTTTCACAAATCTTCTTATCTATTATTTTTAATTACGGCCAAGGTAGAATTCGGGTTTAAATAAATAGAGACTGGATCAACTTCAATTCAACCCGACGCTGGAAAATCGTTAATTTCCTAATCCAGATAATAACCTGAATCTAGAGACGCAACATCGGCGCTGTCTGTGGTCGGCGACTGAAAAGTCTAACCACTGCACAACAACGAAACAAATACAGTTAATATTCATATATTAACCAACATCTCAACCAGAAAAATCACCTCTTATGGCGACGATACCCCTAGATAGCCATGGTGATGTTCAATCTGCCCTTGCCATGTCAGCGGCTAGGGGCTGGGGACTCAATCGTGGGGACTAGTTCACCAAGGAATAGTTCACTAGCCCGACGACCTTGGTATTGGGAAAGATCCGAGCCACGCCAAAGATCAGCCCGATCCTATGGAGCTAGACCAAAGCCCAAAGCAACGACCCCTCACCACTCTCGAGATAGTTGGCAACCTCTCCGATCGCAAAGAGGTCTCATGCGGAGTCAGCAGATAATTTGCGATTTAGCCAACTACCTCGCTAAAGCCAAAAGCGTGGCCCAAGGACCCAGGAGGGATAGTCCAAAGACACCACGCTAGCGGCTTCCCCTCTAACTTTTGAATTCCAGCGCCCAATGGGAGGAATCAGAAGAAGAGGTTGTTCTAGCCTAAGCATGGCTAAATGGCCAACCAAATTGCAAGATGACAAGAGACCCATTGTATAAGAAAATGCTCCGTAAAGCATTGTCGGACGAAATCCTTATTTGCCATTCCGCCCAGATAATAATAATAATTATTATTATTTAAAGGAAAAGAAGAAAAAGGGTTGGGCAATGTAATAGAAAAACAAAGAAAGAAATAGAAAAGAAAAAAAGGTATTACAGACCCAATCAAGAGGCCATCCTCTTAGGAGCCATCCACCATCCAGGAGGCCATCTATCCAGAAAACTTGCCTTCTATCTAGGAGCTCTACTCTTGCCCTCCATCTTACAAGTCGTCCTCATCTTTATCGCACTCTGCCTACTTTTCGACAGGCGACTCCAAACCACCCTTCACAAGACTTCTGTCGCCCCCAATGCCGTATCTAAACACTCAATCCCCCCAATACATGCATCTACGCATTTCTCCTATCCCACTAATATCTTTCCATTTTCTTAAAAATATCCGATTTAAGACGTTGGATAAATTATTATGTCGAGCCCTATAAATCCTCTCATTTCTTATTTTTAATTGTATTGTGCAAGGTTCAAGTTCAAATAGACAGGGACCGGATTTGCTAAAATTCAACCCAACATGGAAAATCAAACAGTCCTCTAACTCGTACAATAATCTTAATTTAAGGATGTAATAATTTGTGCATTATAAAAAATTTATAATATAGACGGACAAAATTGATTGTTTTACCTATAATAATATCCTACCTAAAAAATTAATCAAATATATATATATATATAATTTTGTATCAAATGAAATCTAACCAGACGGACGGCCTATTTTTATTTCTATTTAGGACTCACGTCGTGAGGAGATGGTGGAGCTTTACGGCTCCGCCAATAGTAGAGTAGGCGAGAGACGGATTTCAGCAGCAATGCCGCCTGTGACGGCCACCGTAGGAGCTGTTGCAGCTGCTCTCTCCATAGCCGCGCTCTCATATTTTCTCCGCGATTTCTGCTCCTTCAAAGGCTCAACAACCAAAACCCATAAACCCTTTTCCCGAAGGAAATCCAGAAAAGGATTAATTGATGCAATTGGAAACACCCCCTTAATTAGAATCAACAGTCTCTCTGATGCCACTGGCTGTGAAGTACTCTCGTTTTCTATCTCCTCTGGCTAGGCTTTCAATTTTCTTTCTCTTTATTTTGTTTTCGCTTCTATTTGTTCTAAAACTGTCATTTTTGGTTGATATTATGTTCTTCTGGGTCATCTAAATAATTCCCTTTTCCCTGATTCCCTCGTGGTTGAATGAAAGGATTGTTAATTGATATATGGTGGGTTTTACTTTCTTAGATTATGCTGTCAATTTTCTTTCAATTATTGATGTTTGTATTTCTATGTTCACTTATTTATCATTATTCAATAACATTATGATCTGAGTCCTCCAAAAAGAAAAAAAATAATACCTTTTTCCTTTTTCTGTTCTGATTGAATGAGTTGTTTATATACTGACAATGGTGGGTTGTGCTTTCTCTGGGGGATCGACTGTCAGTTTTCTTCTTGAGCTTTATTAGTTTTTCTTTGATATATTGATTTGGGACTTTGGAATTTCCTTTTTATTCCTCGTTGTTGTTGATTGAATGGCTTATTTGCCGATGCATATTGAGTTTTATTGATTTGTTTTGCAGATTCTTGGGAAGGCAGAGTTTTTGAATCCAGGGGGGAGTGTGAAAGATAGGGTAGCTGTTAGAATCTTTGAAGAGGTATGTCATCCCAACCTTATGCTTGGTTGCTCTAAAATTGCTGGAAAAGATTGACATTAATCTACATCTGGATTCTGGAAGATTATTAAAAATTTGGTCTAAAAAGTAGATGTATTCTTATCACATTTTCCTTCACATTTTCCTTTTCCACCACATTTTCTAGCATAAAACAGGTCTTGTTCTTGTAAGTAGTTTAGCAAAAAAAAAAAAATTAGTTCTTGTTCTTAGTTTTCCTGTTTCGTTAAGTTCATTTTGTCAACTGGAAATTATGTAGAATCCTTCAACACAGCGACGATGGATTTACTGAAATTAACTGTAAAAAAAGAAATAAACTAAGTCTTGCCTCTTTTTGAGGAAGCATTCCTTCGATTCTTAAATAAGTTAGTGATTTTTCTGTTCTTTCATTCAATCGTCAGCAGAATTATCCCTTCTAATTTTCCCAGTTCCCAGTTCTAAGGGTGTGAATCCCTAGCCAAGCCATTGCTTTCATGATGATTTTTACGTACTTTAATGGTTAATGGAATAGTATCCTGAATATTGAACAAGCCCTATTATTTTAGTCATATATCTATGATTAGATTGCTTAATTGTGACTTTGAATTCATGGTTTCAAAATAACAAAACACACTCTCTCAATGTTGGAGTAAGGTTGCATATCTATCATCCAAAATGTCATGATGTAGAAGACTCGTACATTGGCCACCGTTTTTTAGTTGTATGGAAAAATGAATATCTTGATATTATCTAGTTAAGTTATTTTGATGGAAATTTGTCTGATTGGTGGAAACTAGCTGTTTATTTAGTTTTTATTTATGCTATTTATTGCCAGTTCCAGGTTGTTTTAGCAAAATTAACTGAAGATTTTGAATGAGGGTCTACCTTGGCCCATTGGTGAGGTTGCCTTATTGTAATAAAGTCATGAGTTTAAACTATAGAAAATAGATTCTATGCATTATAAGGAAGATTTTGTATATCTCACCACTTCTTAGGGAAAAAACTTTCTTTTTGTTTATGGCGTCAAGTTTCATTTCATGAGCATTGATAAATCCGTTGGAAGTAAAAGATAAATATGTAAATGCTCTATGATTTGACGAGCTTGCAGATTTTTATGCCAACTCCCAATCATTCATCTCGTCCTGTTATGGAGGCCCAACATGCACTAGTTTTGAAGATATGCTAGACCCATCATTCGAGAACATTGCCCTTGAAAAATGTTATGTAAAGGGTCAGCTACAAAATTTAAGTAATCTAACTCAGTTCAGCTGGATCGAGCATGTTTCAGAAAACACAGAAAAAGAAATTTTCCTAGATCTTGAAATTCTCTCTGATTTTTTTTTCCCAGATTTGGCGAGCATCTAAAATAACCAATGAACTGATGAATAGAATTCTTGAGCAATCAAACATGTAGTTGTATAAATACAATCGAATAGAATTTAAAAAGCAATCAAAGAGTCTATTGAAACGAGTGTCAGACCAATACCAAAAATAAAGTTTTAAATTCCACTAAGAGAGGTCGACTGTATAAATTTACTTTCATCATTCCACCCAATTTGGTGCAATACCTTCCAAGAGTGTTGTTTCCTACAATCACAACTAACTCACATTTTCTCCCATGGATTATATTTGACCTATATTTTAGGTTTCCAAACGATCTTAAATGACATTCTCTTGTCTTATTTTCTATAGTAGCAATTTCTAAATGTTTACGGTTGTAATCATTCCTTATATTATCTTTTAATGTGATATTATCTTAGCATTTTCATCTCTATGGTGCTTAATCTTTGTACATGTTGTTTGATTGCCCAGCTAGACTTGACCCTAAAGCATGCTTCTTAAACAATTAACAATCTACCAATACTCAACTGGAGTTCCCTTGCTGATAAAGGTCCCAAAGCACGTGTTGAGAGTCTCTCTCAAATATAAACTAGTAGTAGTAGTAGTACATAAACCTAGAAAGCTCCCAGAAAACCAAAGTGGGTCACAAAATACGTAGCTAGTCCAGGAATTTATCAAAAACCTTCTAAATCTGTTACAAACAAATTCCGAATCAAGTTCATGTCCAAAGTGGCAGTTTCTCTTAAGCAAACAACCGGAAGCAACGGCCACATTAGTGTTCATACCTCAACGGATTAGATTTTGTTGGGGTCACTCCCATGTGAGAAAAATGCCCGAGTGAAAATGGCGACTTGGAAAATGCTGGTTTGGAAAAAGGCGGAGTGAAAGTTGACCGAAATGAAATTCTGAAGTAAAGGTTGATCGGAATGAAATTCCAGACTAAAAAGTGGAAAATTCCGATTTGCATTTTCCGGAGTGGAAAATGCCAGTATGCTTTTGGCAGGTATGCTTTTGGCTGGTTTGCTTTTACTGGTATGCTTTTGGCTGGTTTGGTTTTGGCAGATATGCTTTTGGCCAGTATGCTTTTTGCAGGTATGCTTTTGGCCAAATTGTTTTTATTGGTTTGGTTTTACCGGTATGGAATGCCGGTATAGTTCGTCCGGAATAGTTGGAAAGTCCGGAATGGATGGAGATTTTGGAATGCAAAAGTCCGGAATGGAATGGCCAGGATAAAATTGGCCGGTTTGAATTGTTAAGGACCAAGGACTCTAAAAGTAAAAGTCCGAGGACTTGGTCAACGCCTGGG
Organism: Nepenthes gracilis; assembly: GCA_033239525.1. Lineage (NCBI taxonomy): Eukaryota > Viridiplantae > Streptophyta > Magnoliopsida > Caryophyllales > Nepenthaceae > Nepenthes > Nepenthes gracilis. The sequence goes on from BSYO01000006.1 coordinate 5,551,084, forward strand.
AACTGTAACCGGAAAGTTGGTCACCTATAACATCTGTGCAATCAGCTTTTTCAGAAAGAGAAGTTGACTTTCAAAGTTGGCACTTGATTAGTTGAGAGGTTTAACTCCTCTTGACATAGTGGCGATTAGTTGGTGGTAGATTGTAGAGTTGGTGGCAGATTTTGCACACACGCAACCTTCTTATTGGGTAGACGGTCTCCGAGCAAAATTTGTATATATATGTATGCTAGGCATGCAAGCAAAGTATGCAGAAGAGAAGTGAGAAAAGAAAAACGTAAGAGAGAACAAGGAGTAGTCAGTTTTACTCTTGTATTCTTGCTCTTGTTTTATTCTCATCTCTTCGAGAGGTTTGTGTAGCCAGAAAGGATTTCTATAACCATATTCACATAAGGAAATTTGTTTTGTAGGCTAAGTGTCCCGTGGTTTTACCATCTTATTTTAGAAGAGGGCTTTTCACATAAAAATTTTGTGTGTTCTTTCTTTTTCTCCCATATCGTGTGTGTTTGTGCGTATTATCTTTGTCCAACCGGCCATTACCCTCCTTTTTTTTTTCCCAACAGATTTCTCAATAAACATGCTACAACATTCTTTCTAAACCATTTCAAAGAGCCAATTTGCAAACTTCATCCATATTTTTTTTTTTTTTTTTCAGAAAAAGCATGTGAAATATATAAAAATTCAAACCGCAAGATTCCGAAACAGGGTTATTAAGCAGATAATTTTAATTTTCCAAATAACCGATGGGGATGGGCTGATTATCTAACTCGCAGGCAAAAGCCAACACCATACAATTGCTACCTATTATTATAAATTATGCACATTAATTAGAACTCGCCATTGTGTCCAAAATAATTAAAAGACTTTAAATTCTCCTCAACCTATGCCATGAAGTCAAAAACTAATATTAAGGTGTCCATTCTTCAAGCAAAAAACTTCTTTTGAATTTCACTTTGCCTCCAAAATAATATAAACGAGCCCCAAGCTTCCTTAAACTAAGAATTGGCTCAAATCGTAGCATGCTTTCAATGCAATCAACAACAATGAAACGGAGAAATCTAAACAAAACCGTCAACAAATTCACCCCAACTCTTTTTACTTCATTTTCTCGCTGTTCATTCAGATTTACTACGTTTTACTAAGCAATCCTCATCTTACTATTTCAGAATGGGGAAGAAACCCAAACACATAGATGAGAAAAAACTTAACTGAAATTAAAGTCAGCACTGAAATCAGACAATTGAAATTCACCTTTAACAGCATCCTTCATTTCAATTTCCAATCCCCATTTGAATTTTGATCCAGTGCAATTACTGTATTGATCCCCTTACACAGATGGAAAAGTTTGCCAGATCTAAAATTTTTGTTTTTTTCAATCAACAATTCATATTGATTGTTAATCACAGCTTAATGACCTCAATTTCACAACATAACTCTGATTCGAGAGATGCAGACTGGCATTGAGACGTGAAACCCTTTTACTCGGGCAAATGAGAAAGGTGAAATCAGATGGCATGCCTGATCCTCAACTTTCTAAAATTTAAACCATCCTTTTATACTATGAAAATTAAGCTTAATAAAAATGTTGTACACGCTACTTTTGAAAACAGGATGCCTTGTGCTTGTCGAATGAGACAACCTTTTTCAGTGATAGGGAATGTTACGTAAGAGAAATGGACTCTAGCATATTTATGTCCAGTTGTTGCAGTACTTTAAATATTTGTCTTAACAAACTTTCAGAGGATTTCTTTAAATCAGGCATATTGGGAAAGAGGATTGATATTGTTTTTCCCACACTGTTGGACTTAATACTTTTTTTCCCGATTTGTCGTGTTATGCAGGCTTTTGCATCTGGCAAGTTAGCTCCAGGTGGGGTAATTACGGAAGGTAGTGCTGGAAGTACTGCTATTAGCCTTGCAACAGTCTCTCCGGCATTTGGATGCAGATGTCATGTCGTCATCCCCGATGATGTTGCCCTTGAAAAAGTAAGTTTAAGATCATACCCTATAAGTACAAATATCCTGGTGTTCAAAATGAGATACCAAAGTGAATGATTTGGACTTAGATCATTACAAATCAATGCTACTGACTCAAATTGAAAAGATATGAAATGTAATGGACTACGATGTCAATTTTTTGTCATCAAAAAGAGAAAAAAAAAGTGAGTTTTTGTAAAAAATTCCATTCATTTAATAACTGCCTTTCCTCCATGTAAATGCATTGAACACTTTCTCTCTGTTTTCTCAACCTTCTCAGTCCCAAATTCTTGAAGCTCTTGGAGCTACTGTCGAACGGGTCAGACCTGTTTCAATCACTCACACAGACCACTATGTCAATGTGGCAAGAAGGCACGCAGCAGAAGCAAATGAATTTTCTCTGAAGCATATAAATAGTATCCACGCACACAGCAAAGAACAAAAGCTTGCTAATGGCCATGCATTTGAAGAAGAGAAACGGGCTTCAGTGTTCTCAAATGACTGCACTGGCGGCTTCTTTGCAGATCAGTTTGAAAACCTAGCCAATTTTCGAGCACATTATGATGGCACAGGACCTGAGATTTGGGAACAGACTGGCGGCAATCTGCATGCATTTGTAGCTGCTGCTGGAACAGGCGGCACTGTGGCAGGTGTTTCCCGGTTTCTCAAAGTAAATCTCCTTCCACATATTTTTGTTTCATCATCAAATAATTACATGTGCAAAAAGTAAGCTTTACAAAGTGGAAAATGCTAAGATGAATAAGTGGAATCACATTAAAAGATAATATTAGGAAAGATAATATAAGTAATCGTTTAGATGTTGCACCTATTAAAAGATAAAATAAGGGAAGAACGTCTTCGGTGATTTGAACTCTTAAAACATAGGCTTAAAGAAATATATTTAAGGAAATGTGAATTAGTTATAGTTTAAGAAAATAAGGAAATATATTTAGTAAAATTCAAAGTGATTTAAAATTTTTTCTACTTTAAGGATATTGTACTAAATCGAGTAGAATAACAAAAGTGAATTTATATCACCGACCCCACAATGTGAGACTTAGCGGTTTGTTGCTAATGTCGTATCCAGATTTTCTTGACTCCAAAAACTTGGAAAGTATAATACAAATGAAACGCCAATAAAAAATTTACTATTTGCTGGTCATATTTTCCTCCAACTTTTCCTTTTCCTTTGAATTGCAGTGGATTCAAATGTTGGGTCATGTTGTCGCTGATATGCATAAGTTGTTTGACAGGACAAGAATCAGAAGATCAAGTGCTTCCTGATTGACCCTCCTGGCTCTGGCTTGTTCAATAGGGTAACAAGGGGGGTTATGTACACAAAAGAAGAGGCTGAAGGAAAGAGACTAAAGAATCCATTTGACACTGTAACTGAGGGAATTGGAATCAATAGATTGACTTGTAATTTCATGATGGCAAAGCTAGATGGTGCTTTCCTAGGCACCGATAAGGAAGCTGTTGAGATGTCGAGGTTAGTCCATTCTACCCTTCCTTTGATGCCTTTCGAACACCAATTTTTCTGTATTATGACATGCTTGAAGTAAAATTTCGGACTTATATGAAACTCAGATTTTAACATGTTTGTTTGGTCCAATTTGGCCTAGCTTTGGAGAAATGGCTTTTGGCTCTAGATTTTTATACCGAACAAAGCTTCGTAGGAAGTTACGGAGAGCATTTTAGGGGATTCGGCTGAAGTTCTACTTCAGGGATTTAGTAACTTATCGTAATTAAAATTTCATCATTATGGAATTTCTTTATTTGAAAAGGTTAACCGCTATTGATATCAATTGTAGCAATATCGTTATTGGTCATATTTGAGATACTTATCGATGTCAAATATGTCGACTGTAAAATTTTATTTTCGAATCGAAACGTGGCATAAAAATATCAGAATATATATCGCAAATATAGTAACATATCATGATTTTATTGTGATGTCGAGATATCTGGCTTATGAAGAGTGATTTTGCTGTGGACTTGAACAAAACGGTCTATAAAAGTGATGGCTTGGATGCAATTTCAGAACCTACACAGGGGTTCAGAAAAAACCATCAGCCCAGCAGAAAGGGCAAAAAAAATTGCCTCGTATCTTTGCCCTTCTTTCCGTTTTCTCTTTTTTCTTGTGATTCTTACAAATGCTGCTGCTTAAATCCATTCTTCTCAGGTTCCTTTTGAAGAACGATGGGCTCTTCTTAGGCAGCTCATCAGCCATGAATTGTGTCGGAGCCGTCAGAGTGGCACAGGCATTAGGCCCCGGCCACACAATAGTCACAATCCTTTGCGACAGTGGGATGAGGCATCTGAGTAAATTTTACAATGCTGAGTACCTTTCTCAGCAAGGCTTGGAGCCCTCGGCAAACGGTTTAGAGTTTCTTGGCCTTGTGTGAGATTCAAGCCATGATATTGATGAGGAAGAAAGTTAACTTTGGTAACTAATAGTACTTAGACGCAAATAGCAATACAATATTGTCTACTGATAAGAACAGTTGTTTTGAAGTTCAGTGTTAATGCAATGCCATTTTTGCAGGCAGAAAGGCTCTCACGCTTCAGTTATGAAGAGGATATATGCAGGCAGAGCAGAGAGCTGAACCAAACCTCTTTTTTTTTTTTTTAATCTTTTTTTTTTTTTTTTAAATTTGGCACTTTGATTACTGTTAAGCTATCCCCTGTTTGGTAAATTCATTTACAAGGTAGTTGGAGTGAACTGAAATGGATGAAAATGAGAGAAGGTGAAATGCAATTTTCCTTGTATTGTTTGATGTCTCTGTTAAAAATCAAGGTAGTTACTGGTTTCAATTCCCTTCACATATCTCTATTTCACCCAAAGCAAGCAGAATTCTGTGTGCTATTTGTCAATGAGACATGAAACAACCAAACCAACTGATTTTTTGTTTCGGATCAAATCACGCTTATAAGACAGGAAATTGCAAGCCGATGGAATAATCCTGAAAAGTGACTTAATCAATGTGATCTGATATGATAATTATAAAATCGATCAAATTAATATTCTTAGTTATATAAAATACTTTCAAGTCGACCAATACAAGCTCCTGGAATAGTCCTCCCTGCAATCAAATCAGAGGCGTAAGGAACTGCACTTGATACCCACGGACCAGGGTAAAAATGGATTCGAGTCCCACTTACTTTTCTTTACTAATTATTAGCCTTATAAATTATAAAAAAAGAGAAGTATCATAGGCGAACCCAAAATCATCTAAAATTAAACATCCTTAGTCAACAGTTCTTATTGAAGGTCTATAATCAGGACATATGAATATGCCCGTTTCACCCCGTAAAGGTTCAAATTTTATTGTCAAAAAGAAGATAGAAAGCCGTGCAGGGTATGAATATGTTTTGTGTGGAACTACCAAGAACTTGGTTTACTGAGGATGCCGTCGCTCAAACTGAGACTCGTTGCAGTGTGGGTCAAGCCAACCCGTGGGAGAACCACCCTTTCCCATATTGACATTGTATTTGCCACCGCCGATGAGTTCTCTCAGGCTCTCTACCTTGTTCTCCCGCCCTGTTCCGCTGCCACTCCTCCACTCCGCTTCCTTGAGTTTCTGCTTGAACCGCTGCTTACGGCCAGAAGGATTTGGTTCTTGTTTTGATTGCGGAGGAGCTCCGTGAGGTCCCAGGTAGATCTCTTCTGATTTATCCTGCAGAGCCCACAAGAGATTATCACAGTTGTTTTAAATCCATCGCTCCAAACTACGATCCTTCTACACCGCAGGAGGTCTTACATTCCTATTTCAGATTCTTCCTATATTCTGAACGGTGGAAATTTCTTTCTAATAACTTAGACAACTAACAATATAGATGAGTCATAATCCTAGTCGTCTAAATTGTCAGGATAAAATCTACATCATTCACAGTATGAGAGAAAATAAAAAATGAAATGATCCTAATAGCAATACTATACTATCAAATATATGATGATGTAGCCCCAAAAAAATGAAGACATATTCCACCTATGCAAAATTAATAACATGAATGAAATTATTGTATCAATCACAGCCATATATCGACCTTATCGGGTGATATTATTGATATTAGACGTATTAAATATAATTTCTTTTCACAAATTGTAACTCAGGGACAAATATTAGGCAATATATTATGCAATACGGAGACATATGTAACAGCCGATATATCACAGGATATAGAACATATATTTTCCAATATTCTGAGAATTGTCAGTTTTTAAAATCCACCATTATCACAAATAACAAGAATTGCACAATATTTCACAAGGTACATCTAATTTTGGATGTATGTGGGGAAGATGATGACTCACTTTCAAGTAGGAAGGCTTCGGGTCTTCTAATTTTGGAGCATCAGTTATATTTTGGTCAGGGTCTTCAATTCCCAAGCTTGGAATCACAAATCCTTCAGTATCTGAATGAATGAAAGTAAACAGGGGAAGCAAAACATAGATTATTGTAATTTAACAAATTCATTTCTAAAAAACAGTTACACAAATATGAGAGCCAGATATTGAGCCAAGTCCACAACATAAATACATGTGTTTTTAGAAAGGCCTTACGTATTTGATACATATGTTTTTAGCTTTTTGAAATGTTCACTACAATATAGTAGTGGTGAGATAAAACTGATAATATGTCTTCATCTAAGGAGGTAGGCAGGAGGGGAAATAAAATAAGTGGCCGGTTAGAACAGTATCTATTACCAATAGTAGATTAATTCTTTCCACAACTAATTTTTAATTCAAGGAAAAAATAATTGAAGTTGGGTTTCTTGCATACATTAAGTTCACTATCTTTCTGATTTATTAGATAATAGAATGTAAGGAAAAGGACTTCCTCCCTTAGTTACAACGAAAATGACCAAAAGTCTATTTTAGTTTTATTAGTGTGATAAATTGATTCCTGTGATTGTTATTAAACACTTTATTGATTCTCGAATAGATGGTAGAACATTAGTCTTCATAGATGGTAGAACATTAGTCTTCTTTGAAAGTAAGAAAGTCCCTTTGAGGTGGAATATTCAGATTATTCATTTTGAGGCACCTTCCAATTTAATCACCATTCGATAGCAAACTTCCATTCCATTTTTAATAATTGTTGGGTGCACGTGAGTTTTCTTTTTGGGTTGGGGGGAGAGGCATTTCCATCTGACCCCACCTACATCATGAGTTCTGATGCAGGGAAGGGAAGAAAACAGGAAAGGGGAAGAGAAGAAAGCTTAATGGGGGGCAGGGTAGACAGACAACAAAGAGGGGAGAAGTAAAAACAGTCTTTCAATAATAATTTAATTCATCAATGACAAATTAAATAATAAAATTAATATTATCATAGGCACACCTTACTCCTAGGTTAAATAAAAAATAATATGATTTCTTAATTAACAACAACATATAATATAAAAATAATAAAAAATACAATATTCCATATGTATAAAGGCAGACTATCAAAATTACAAAAAAAAAATCCCATGATATAACAAAATATGAAAACAAAGCAAATCAAATCAATTCTCGATAAAGAAATATCCGAGATGCCAACATCAAGTTCAAGATAAGGAACCCTACCATACTTTGGGTAACAATTTCTTTTAATAACAAAAAGGAGTTTGGTACTATTTTTAAAAGAAAAGATTGGAAAATTTTACTTATAAAGTAAACTATCTCACAAGAGTGTGCCTGAGGATCCATTAAAAATATTCTGGCCATAACTTCGACCCATTTCCCTATTATCCAATACATATTATGCCAAGCCATCTTGGCTGAAAATGGACAATATGAATTCACTAATGCTAAGTTGGCCAATGTCAACCAGTATTAAAGCCTCTTTAGTAATGCACCTTATAAGCATAAGAACAAGAAAGAGTTTGGCTCATATTTGTTGTGATCCCGAGTAACTCCCTGGAACCGTATAGGTAACCTTTATTTTTTGGATGAATGTGTTACATATTTCCTAAGTAATTCTTTCCGAAATGGGTAACTACATTCCTGTACCCACAACAAGCCAAAACATGGAACACTACAGACAAAATTCATTATAATTTCATTAAGTTTCTTTCAAATATTATCAACATCACAGTGTTCCCATCGCTAATTGCAACCACCACAAGTTTTGGTTAGTGTTAATTCACCATGTTCTGATTAAATCCATTTTCCTCACCAATGGCAACATATGCAACCCAGCTTATACATTAACAAAGAAAAGCATAGAGAGAGAAAGAGAGAGATCAATTTGCACATTGTTTTTTGGGTCCTAAGTCCAAACTTATTCTTAATTAAAATATTACACAGGTTTGACTTTTTCTTTTTAAAGCTATTAACACTAAAATATGAAAACAACCTTTCTATAATACAAGGATCTGGTTGCCTACGTCTGACTCTCCTAGTACCTGTGATGCGGAAAACCTCATGCACTGAACCACCCCTTTTTAGAGCATTGCACATGGTGCACCACTGAGGATAATGGATTCCTCCCACCAAAACAATCACTCATTTATATAGGCGAGAACTTTAAATGGTGATTTGGTTGAACAGGAAAATTATAGTTTGATAGGATTACTGCACTTATGAAATACTCCCCCTATGAAGTTATTTTTCAAATGACTCAATTTGTAGTAGCTTTTGTCTTAACCTACTCACCTCACAATAGCACTTATTTTACTTTTAACTACACTTTGAAAGTAGTAATGTAATGACTGAGGTTAAGATAGCTCAAATCACAGGTTGTAGGCCCAAATTTGCAAACCCTGTTATGGGATTCCCCTTCCTTCCAAAAAAGGGACAAAAACATAGCCAAAAAATTCGTGCTAGAATGCATGATTGCTTTCACAAGTTAATTGGATGGAGATCAATCAGTAGGCTGAGAGAGGTGGCGAAATAAGGAGAGGGAAGGAAAAGTGAGAAGATGATTTTAACCTTTGTTTGGGAGGGATTGCATCCCTAAATAGGGATCTTTTACATATCCTTCACGGTTCTTGTACACTATCAGTCATTTGAGTAATTCTTAGGCTTGGGCAATGGTACTCCTTTTTGTAAAAGTGATTAGAACCCCTTCATCATGAACCTCATCCAGATTAATGTTGTTATCTAAGTGTTAAAACAAACTTTCATCATTAAATATCACTTTTAGAGCACCTAGATTTTTGCAGGGGACATAATAATGAAACATTATATATTTGATAAAAGTTGGAGTCCCGAGCATAGCATGAGGCGGTCAACAATAAACAAAAGAGGCCAGGAAAACAGCAGGATCGACTATAACTACAATGTGTTTCTAACTTTTATTAAAAGGAAAGAGACTGCGTTACAGATTAGAGGAAAAAAGGAACTAAATTAGGGTAACAGATGTCCTGAACATGCACTGCAGATATCAGAACAAAATGACAACGTTGGCATGCCATTCTGAGGCAATGATGCAAACAAGTGGAAAAATGTATTTAAGCCGTGTTACATTCATAGCAAAGTGACTAAAATGTCCTTATTCACTGCAAATATGTGAAAAAAACACATGCCAAACATGCAAGAACAAATTGTTCATTTCATTTAAAATGTGACAGAAATAGACTAGGGGCAAAGGTGGCTAATTAAAATGAAAAAACAAAACCCATAGGTGATTACATAAAGGTAAAAAATGGTGGTTCCATGAAAAATACAAATCTAATTCATAATCCCCAAACATTAAGGTTCCGTTTGTTTGGGGAAAATATTTACCAAATAGAAAATATTTTCCTAGAAAATATTTTAAACATCGTCCACAGATAATATTTTCAGAGAAATTAACTTCTCTTTGCAATATTATCTTATGTGTGGCATGTATAAGAAAATATGGATTATCACACAAATTGATCAATAATAGTGGGCATTTACAGTTATTAATGGTGGTAATATTTCTGCTGGTGATATTTTCAGATCAATGATTTGTTTACAATGCGGTGATTTTCAGATCAATAGTAGAATCAGGGACCCGTCAATCAAGACCATCAACGACTTGTGACCCTCAGAAGCATTACTGATAGGTGACTGATGGCGGTGGTGAGGGGTGCTAGTGGTCTGCCAGAGATAGGAAAGGGCTAGGGTGTACTGAGCCGACAAATGACTTTGGCAGCCAGAGGTGTCATCAACCAATGACTAGTAATGTGGTCAGAAATGTCAACAACCAGCGACCAATAGTGGCTACTTGAGGCATCGCAATCCAGTCAATTGTCGGTGGTGGCTGGCTAGGAGGCAGGGTGTAACATCCGATGACCAATGGGAGTGGTTTGAGGCTTTGTCGAGGAGGGTGGTTGGGGGCTGATCAGTGCATCCTGGGCCACCATCATATTAGTTTTGGGTAAAACCTTTCATTGATTGGGCTTGTTGGTCAACAGTAAGGCTTCACTTGTTGTCAAAAAATAACTTACTACAAAATATTTTCCTCATCTTTTAGCATTTGACACACAAAAGGAAAATATTTTCCTCATTTTTTAACATTTGGCACGCACATGAAAATAAGTCAATGGGAAGTATTTTCCCAATCAAATTCGAAAAACAACTCCCTCTTTTCAAAATAGAAAACATTTTTTCGAAACTTATCCACTATTTAATAATGATTACCAACACCCATGGATGAAAGTTTTACCTGAAGATGACACTATTACTACCCTAACCCATTTTCGAAAACAAACCGGTGATGCCTCGGGTCTCTACCATCAGTCAGTGACTGCTGACATCCTCGACTGTGTCATTAGTCACCAGGCAGTAATACCTTTGGCTACTACTGTCATTGATCGACTGGCACACCCAGTCCAACAATCTGTTGACGCCCTCATCCCCCACCACCGATCTCCAACTGATGACTCCTTGGGCTGCCACGCTAGTTGTTTGACGGCTTGCCTCATCCCTATCTTGCTAGTTATTGATGGCGTTAGTTACTAGCCTTTGATGCCCCCAACTAAGCTGTCATTCACCGGCAGGCAACATCCCTGACCCCACCTCTAAAATAAAATATGAAGGATTTAAACACCGATTGCGGGTGAATTTAAATATTTTATTGACCATAAAATATAACTATTGTCTAAAAAATATTGCCATAATCAATAACAATAAACATTTAATGTCAATGATTGATTAGCATGATACTCTGTGTTTTCATATATATATATGCCCAACGTTGGAAAATATTTTGATAAGAAAATATTTTTCTAAAAAAATATTTTCCATTTAAAATGCGAAAAACATTTTCTAGTAAGATATTTTTGGTGAAAATATATCCCATCTAATAAATATTTTCCAACAAACAAACGGAGCCTATGTAGCATTTGAATTTTAGTTTTCCATTAACCAGGCAAATATTTTCTGCTGATTTATTTTCTTGTATCTGCCAAACAATGAAAAATGTGAAAAAACATTTCCCATGAGAATAAACACCAGAAAATGAGGAAAATGTTTTCTGGCAAGTTAATTTTCAACAAACAAACAGAGCCTAAAAGTTAAGATAGAGAGAAATTATGATTTAAAGGTTGAAATAACTACGACATTGTGATTCAGATAAATACCATTACAAACAAACTAGCCTATAACAGATGCATCCAACCAAATCTATCCAAACATCTCGCCTTCTCAGGTCATCGAGTTCAAGGACAAGGATTGTGGTTAGGGATAGAATAAAGGCAACATTTAAAGATGACAATTTAAGAAAGCATTTTCTTATAATTATTATTATCCAACTATTAATCATGAACTCAAGAGAGATTAGGGCAAGGAAACACGGGCACGCTTTCGGGCTCAAAGTGTCGGTGTCCAACATGTATTGAACACGGACATGCTCCAAACAGGTTGGGACATGCATTAGACATGTTCCAACACGTGTTAATTTATTTTTTTTGTCCAACACATTTCGAACACACCGGATACATCCTAACACATTTTAGACACGTTGAGTAATTTTATAATTTTTTAAAAACTACAGGCCATTTAGAAAATTTTTAAAAATGTGGGCTGCTATGTAATTTTAAAAATTTAAAGTCATACCTCACTCTTTTATTTCTATCAATAGTTACCACTTCCTAGGAATATTTCACAATCAAGAGAAATTCCTTTCATGTAAGATGACACTTTTCTTTCACTAAATTTTTATAAGATACAAAATCATGACTTAAGAAAAAAAAGACAAATATGGAAGTGAAACAAATGAAGACGATAACATAGCTAATCCTTTGTGGATCAATAATTTAATTTTTTTATCACAAATGAATGTGATAGCCTATAAATTTAATATAAAAATTAATGATCATCAATTAAAAAAATTATAAACCATAATTTTAATTTATATATCCCCAACATGTTGTATCCTTAATTTTTTAAAAATAATATATCGACGTGTTAGTGGCGTGTCCGTATCCGTGCTTCATAGGATTAAAGAAATGAATTTAAATTTTTAACTCCTAGGAGATACTCTGAACAACGGCCCCATTGGATAATTTCTTTGTTTTATATATTTGAATAGTAAACTTTAGGATTCTCCACTTGTCAATAATATGTTGCTAATAAAATAACCAAATGTAACTAAACCTACTCCATTTTAACGCATTTTATTTCCTTCCATTCAGCAAACTTTGCGTATCTAAATCATAGGACAAAATACAAATCAACGGAAATTAATAATGACCCGAGAAAAGATAAATGGCACAATAATCAGAATTAGAAATTGTATATTATTAAAAACAAAATTTCATCACACATCGAAAAATTCCCAGGGGAAAAAAATTGCTCTCATGGATAAACATTCCTTCCTCTCACTCTCAATCGTCCATCTGAACATATGTAGTTGTAATTTAACCATTCTTAAAAATTTGATTTTCATTATTTTTTTATTTAAAAAAATTATTAAATTATAACCATTCAAATTTCAAATCCAAACAAACAGATATTTACCCTAAAACTTCAGGTACATCCGGAGACCGAAATGCTTTCAAATTCGTATCATAATTCACTGGGCAAAAAATTGGCCCGAAAAATTAGTTCAGGCAAATTGAAGTCGACAGTAAAATCATGCTGCATGAGTAATTGAGAGAAATTCTGGTTTTTTCCCCTATACCACTAGCATCGTATTGAACGTAAAATGCCAATTACACATGTATACCTAGACAAAATATCAAAATCATATGCGCATCAATACGAAATCATTCTTCGTTGAAAATAATAACAGAAGAACGTCAAACCAAAAATCTATTTGTTTTATGAAATCAAATTTCCCTGAATTTAGTCTAGTAAAATGGGGTGAAAATGACATACCCCACTCATCTTCTTCGGCAGGAGTGGTGTGCACCGAAGATTGGTCCATGGAACAATGAAGATCATCGATCTGTAAAATTTCAGGGCGACTAAGCCCGGCACTCAGGGCGACGCAGTTCTGATCGATCAATCAGTCGAATTTGGGAAGAATATAAATCAATCAAAGTGAGTAATATGCCCTGAAAAATCCCCAATTCAGGCAGAGAGAGAACGACAGAGACACGGATGGAGGAAGAGACACCTAACCCTAGAGGGCACCAGTTTGGAAAGGCACGAAAACGTGGCGAATCTAATGCGGTTTGATTTGTTTTGTCTAAAATGCCCTTGGAATTTCTCCTTTCACCGTCCAAGCACAGAAGTATAAAACGTTATTTTCGTCATTTAATCACTTGAATTTGTTATGCAATGGGAATGCCAATAAATTTGAGGATACTTTAATCACTCTGAACAATATTTTTGTCTGATATGTTATTATAACCTATTTATTTTTTTATAAATTATTAATATATTATATTATGAAAAATATTAATATGTGTTTTAATTTTGAATTATTGTTTAAATTAAAATTGATCAAATTATTAAATTTTTTATCCGAATCATACACAATAATAAATAATAACTCTAAAAGAATCGAAATTTATTTTATAATATATCTTTCGATATTTATGTTGAATTGGTTTTTTTTGAAAAATTTGAATGTGACAAATATTGAGAAGATAAAAATAAAATAGAAAACTTGATTCAATACTTTTTGAAATAACAAATATATTAGAATGTTATAATATATTTTTATTTATTTATTTATTTTTTTAATAAAAGTGATATATTTATAACCATATTGTTAATATATAATGTTTTTTAAATATAAATAATTGAGCATGACCTAAGTGGTTAGATTAAATAAAAATAATTAGTTAAATAATTGTTGTACATATTTTGATTTTGAGGTTAATTAGAGATAGTTAATGACTAAAATATATAATTTGTTTGGCCTAAATATATTAAAATATTATGCATATTATCGTTTAAACTAAATATAAAATATACAAAGTGCTCGATTAAATGAACACTCAATTTGATATTCGAATATGTAACAATTTAGGTCTATAACTCAATTTGGCTGTATTTTACTTAACAAATATTTGATTGCTTATTGAATCTTAATTTATTCTAATTATAATTAGGTTAATATTAAATTCCAAATTTTTTTAGCTTGGGCACATTGAATTGAACGATACTTCATCATTTTAGTACTTATCAACCATATATTTGTTGAATTAATGAATCGGATTAGCCCAATTAATAATATACCCAACAAATATATTAAAAATGATTTAAATATATCATTTTATTGTATTAATTTTAAGGTGAAAATTGAATACTTAAACTTAAGGGCTTACCTTAGGGTTTTTTTTGGGTCCAAAACAAAGACAAAAAATTAGTAAATGTAGTACATAATGAATAATTATACTACTATCTTAATTATTTTGTATTATCTATTAAATTAGGTCACTCATAGAAATATGTTATTGCTTTTAATTGAATTTTGTATTTTGTCTGTCCATTAATGATAGCTTCATGATATATTATGTATTTTAACTCATTACTCTTATTTTGTATAATAATTATTGTCCTTTTCTAATCATAATAGTATTTTTTACCTTAAATATAGAATTATGGTTATAAATTAATATTTATGTTGCCTCTTTTCAATTACATTGAGTACAATAATTGAATATTTAATAAAGCACATCATACATATCATCCAAACAGGCTAAAAGGTACATCATATATATACACAAATAATAATAAAAATTTGAGAAAATATAGAAAGGTTATAAATAAGTGAAATTGGTAAAGTTAAGGATAATGTGTCTGAAAAAAAAAAATTAATGTGCACTGGTTAAATAAAATCAAATGTAAAGTATAAACTAACTCATTAAAGTTGTATTTCTAAATTCAATATGCTAATAAAAAATTATTAAAATTGAGTTCAAAATAATTTCTTTAAGATGGCAATCATAATGAACATCTTAAAAATAGATTAGGTTTAAGAGTTTATTTCATGAATTAAAGAATCTGAATATTGTACATTATAATAAATAAGAAATTATAGGGATTGAAAAGCTCATTGGGTAATTATTTAATCGAAATAAAAATAATAAATAGGTTATATCGATCCAATATGACCAATTTATTGGTCCTCCTATTTATAAATGGGCGTGTTGGCATGGTCCAATGTTTTAAAGTGACGGCCCACCACAGCATGCAACCCATAATGCAGTAAATAGGCCCGTGCTTATGGGCCGTGTTATATTGTAGATTGACACGATATATTTTATATATTAAAAAACTATATATATATTAAAAATATAATTATTTTTGGTCCATCTCTCTCTCCCAAATCTTATCCCAAATCGGTTCTGTTTGGTTATGCCAAGATTGGCACAGTATGTGGATTGCTTATTATATATTGTTGCGGATCTCATTCCGGAAATTGGATGGAGATTTATTTTCTTCTTTCCGTCTTTTTTAACTCAAGACCTATACAACACAAAAAGAACAAGATGGTGAAAGCCCGATGAAATTAAAAACCCCAAAGCCCGCCCCGACGCCGATCATGGCACTTTTTGAATAATAAAAAAAGAAAGATGTATTTATTTCAGATAGTAATTTTCAAAGGGAGAGAGTTTCCAGGGCCCCATTCTTGGAGGATTACATTCTCTTTATATAGGGCCTCATTTCAATCTTGTAACTTCTCCAGAAAAGTATAACTTCTTCGGATAAGTATACTTAATTATTTTAACTCCTGTCGGTTTTATAACTTCACCGGTTTCAACGTCCGTTGGTTATGGGTAACGTTTTTTCAAAAACGAACCGTAGAGGTTATAAGGAGTTTCTATAATTTATCCCATGGGTGGTTACCAGTTGTACGGATAATAATACCCATCAATATCTAACATGATTTAAAATATCAGAATATACTAATAACGGCTAACACTATTTATTATAGATTATACTAAATAGAACCGAAAAATGAAAAAAAAGGCTTTCAGAAAATGAGCTTCGTGATTAGGACGATTATTGTAAGGGGAATATTTATAGATGAGTTAAATTAATTTACATATTAATATAGGATTAACCGAAGTATAATAGGACTTATATTGGGCTTTATAGCTTAAGTTATAGATTTTTTTATTAATAAGTATTATATTTATAGAGACGTTAAATTTATAAATATTTTTTTATATTAAGTAATTATTTATAGTGAAATTGATTTCTCTAACCAATAAAATGCATAAAATGGTTAGATAATATATTAAATTAAGTAGTTAAAAAGTATTCTAGAGATAATCTGATTAGATTAATTCCCACAAAAATTAGATATAAAAACGTATAGGATGAAAGTAGGAGAAGTCAGGTTGGACTTAGGCTGAATAAGACAAAACGTGTAATCTCAGCCGTTAAAATCCGAGCGCAGAGATAAGAAGACGTCACAGCCGTCAAAAGCACTTTCAAAACCAAAAAAATACGCGGACTTCTGACAGGCCCAATCTGATACGGCTAATTTAAATTCATTTAAATTCCGGATTTGATGTCCGTATATAAGGCGCAGCTGAAAGTCCCAAAACGCCCCACGTCCACTTTGGTTTTCGACTGTCGCAGTAGCGAAAAACTACCCTTCCCTCTTTTATGTTTTTTCGTTCTCCGGTGCGAGGAGAGAGCGATAGCGCAGAATACGTCTTTGCGAAGCTTCGAATTACTGGAACAAGCTGCTAAACATCTGTAAGTTTGCAGTTTTCTCACTCATTCAGTTTAATTAGTCGACGCTTTTTGTGAAATTTTTTGTTTCCTTCTATTCTGCCACCGTCAGATGGCGAGTATTATGCTTTGTCAGCTTAGGGCTTCTATACATGTTACAAAATTGGTCCCCTTTTTGTGTTTAGTTTTGAGTAGTTTGTTTGTGAGGTTTATTGGCTTGACTTTTCTTGCATCAGGACACTTTCAAGTGGCCGTGGATCTGTTTTGTTCGGTTTTTTTTATTCTCTTAGATTTATATGGTTAAGAGCGTTTGTTGGCTTAATAATGGTGTGCATTATGTTGATTTTTCAGTTTTTTCAGCCAAAAAAATAAATAATAACATAAAATAAAATAAAATATTCCTAATTCTGGGGTAACCTCTCCCCCACTTATCACCCACTTCCTTCTCGATGGTAACCAAATCTAAGATATCTCGATGGAAAATATTTATATAAGTGTGGTGCTTTATTGTGGGTTCCTAAGTCTAATATTCGGAATATGTACTATCACTAAAGAGTATTAAGGTTTGAAAGAATCAAACAAGTGGAATTTTTTATAGAAATTCGAGCTATTACAGTTAACATCAATGAAGGGAGGTTTATTTTTTGATCGTTAATTTATTTCCGTATTTCATCTTCATGTGATTGATATTTAACATGGAAGATCGATTTTAGTCTAACATTTGGTAGCAAAGACATTAAAATCTCGGCTTTGAACAGTTTGGCTATTTTTTTTCACTTACCAAATTTTTATAAAATTTTTAAAGTTTGAGTTTTTGTAAAGTTTTGATGAACACTAATGTTGGAAATCATTAGAAAATTATATTTCTAATAATTTTTTAATTTTTACATCAATTTTGGTGAAACAAATGGAGAAGGTTTCATCGGATTTCGAAATCGGGTTAAATGGTTTGAAACAAACCCGACTGGACGTTGAAGACGAACAAAATGATGCCGTTTTGTTCGCCTGCTACAGCAACATTTTAAAAAATATGGGTCGCCTGTGCGCCCTTGGCCAGCTTTTTCGCGCCCAGTTTGCTTCTCTTCCATGAATCTAGACCTCGTATCTGAAGCCTAGTGAACAATGGACTTGGCGCGGCCCACTTTGGAAAATCGCAAAATTAACAAGCGTGTTGGGGGGGGGAGGAGTAAAACCGCGCCCTCCGGTATGGCAGAAACCTCGGCAACCGCTACGTTGCCTTGTGCCTTGGTTAATTATATGGGGCGATTAATGAATTTATGCAATATTTAGCATAATATTTATGTAATATGCATTAATGTGTGTACATAGTTATAATTATATTTATTATTATATATAATTTTATTGTATAATGTTTACAGGTATTTATTGTTGTATGATTATATAATTATATTTATTATTATTAGGGATTAACCATGACATCCGTAATAAAAATAAAATTATATATTATGATTACATTTGATATAAAGATATTAACTGTGACTAATTATATTTAATATAATAAAATTTATCCTATAGGAACTTTTATTATATTAAATTGATTAATTAGAATGAAATATTAAATTATTTTTTAAAATTTGCCAAGAGGGATTAAGAATTTTAATATAATTTGATAATTTTATCATAAAGATTTTACATGAATCTACTTGAATTAAAAAATTTGATGCACAAGTTAATTTTATGTCATTTGATTCATGATGTATGCTTTACATTGGTAAAACATGTTTTGTATTTATTTGTCTCATTTGTTATATGTTAAGCATGTAATT
The DNA here is from genome assembly GCA_033239525.1 of Nepenthes gracilis. Classification (NCBI taxonomy): domain Eukaryota; kingdom Viridiplantae; phylum Streptophyta; class Magnoliopsida; order Caryophyllales; family Nepenthaceae; genus Nepenthes; species Nepenthes gracilis. The sequence continues at coordinate 5,569,878 of BSYO01000006.1, forward strand.
TTATTTGTTCAGCTATACAGTTTGTTAAATCTTTCGATATTAGTTATGATATTTTCAAATTAAAAGTGATAATTATAAAGTTTAGAAAGAGATAATTCTTTTTCATTTAGGGTGGATAGACATTGATTATACTATACGGAAAGATGAACCACCTGCTTTTATCAAAACCAACACTTCAGTTGATGTTGCATATTATGAATGGTGGGAGCGATCTATTCACCTTAGTTTAATATTCATAAGACTAAAATTTCTATTAGTATTTGTGGTTCTGTTGATTAGTATAATAATGTGCGAGATTTACTGAAGGCTATTGATGAACAATTCGAGATTTCAGATAAAGTGCTAGCCAATACCCTAATTATGAAAGCTTCATTTTTGAGGCTTACTTGTGGTAGAAGTATGCGTGATCGCATCATGCTTGTATGCAAGTTTAAAAAGCCCATATATGGATTAAAACAACTATCTCGTCAATTGTATTTAAAATTTGACAATGTTATCTTTTCATTTGGTTTTGAAGAGAATAATTTATATCAATGTATATACCAGAAAATCAGTGGAAGTAAAATTTATTTTTTGTTTTATATATGGATTGCATCTAATGATAAGGGTTTGCTGCATGAGGTAAAACAATTTTTCTTTGACAGATTTAAAATGAAAGATATAGGCGATGCATCTTATGTCATTGAGTTTAATATTCATCGAGACAGATTGGAGGTGTTTTTGAATTTGACTCAGAAGACCTATATCAATACAATTTTATAGAGATTTTAGATGAAAGATTATTTATCAAGTGTAGCACCAATTGTAAAGGGTGATAGGTTCAATTTGAACCAATACCGAAAAAATGATTTTGAACGGGAACAAATGAAAAATATTTTGTATGCTTCCATTGCTGAAAATTTGATGTATGCTCAAGTATGCATGAGACCTAATATTGTTTTTGTGGTGGGAATATTGGGAAGATATCATAGTAATCTAGGTATGGATTGTTGAAGAACTGTTAAGAAAGTGATGTGGTATCTTCAATGTATCAAGAATTATATGTTTATATATAGACAATTGACAATTTGGAAGTATTAGGTTACTTCGATTTAGATTTTGTTGGATGTGTTGACTTATGTAAATCAACATCAGGATATGTATTTATGTTTGCTGGTGGAGATGTGTCGTGAAGGGAGTGCAAAGCAGATTCTGATTGTTACTTCCACTGTAGAGACTGAGTTTGTTTTTTGTTTTGAGACTACAAATTATCGTGTATGGATAAGGAATTTTACATTTGGGCTTAGAAAGGTGGATACCATCTCAAGGCTACTGAACATATATTGCGATAATTCAGTTGCTGTTTTCTGGGCTAAAAACAATAAAAGTAACATTCGAAGTAAACACATCGACATTGAATTTTTAGCCATAAATGAGTGCATTAAAGGAAAGGAAGTGGCCATTAAGCACATTAGTAATAAATTGATGATCGTTGGTCCTTTAATGAAAATCATGCCACCATTCAGGTTCAAGTAGTATGTAGTTAGAATGGGATTAAGTTTCATTATGTTACTTTTATTATATAGACAATGATATTTCTAATGAAATTCCTATTTATTTGTGATATTTTTTAAAATTTTGTATACACATTAGTTGATTATTTTAAGAAAATTATTAACAGTTGGATCTAGAATAAACGTAAGCTTTATTCATCAAATAATGTTACCATGTTCGGATAGTATTTTGAGAAATATAATATATTGTGATACATGGAAGATATTACTTATTCATAGAGGACCTATCGTCATGATTTATGTATTTGTTTCTTAAGAATCTGAAAAAATGGGTTTTGGTTATCATAATAAGTGAAATATGGACCAAATGGAAGAAAATTGATTTTTTAATTTTTAAGCAAAAAAAATAAAATATAAAATAAAATAAAATCAACTGTAGTTGCCCATATTTTTCTGATTTTGGGGTAACCTCTCACCCACTTTCTTCTTGATGGTAATCAACCCTAAGATATTTTGATGTAAAATATTTATATAAGTGTGGTGCTTTATTTTGGGTCCCTAAGTCTAATAATTGTGATATACACCATCACTGAAGAGTATTAAGGCTTGGAAGACTTAAACAAGTGGGAATTTTTACAGAAATTCGAGCCGTTGCAATTAACATTAATGGTGGGAGGTTAGTTTTCGATCCCTAATTTATTTCCACATTCGGTTTTCATATGATGGATATTTAATATGGAAGATTGATTTTAGTCTAACACATTATCCAATATATTGCTTTTATATTTATGTATATGCTGTTGGAATTTGGTGTATTTGCAGCACAGTTTAATTGTAATCTTTGCTTGTTTCTTTATTTTCATGACTTTCGTATTAATTGCATTCTAATGTTCAATCAATTAACTTAAGTTGCGTTCTTTAGGACTTTTACCGCTTTACTTGACTGCTTAAAGTGGTTGTGTACGCTTCATGGTTTGACCAATTCATTGTACTGCAAAAACTTACTTCAATGGAGGATGATTTTTGTATGATGTTTCGCTGGTGCCCAGGCTTAGAGTAATTCTGAGGCAGCAAAAGATTGTTTTCCATCAGTTAGTTTAGGTTAATTGTGCTCCTTGATTATGGGTGAGGAGGATGCAAAGACTGAGGTCACAGACCCGGTAACCAATGGAACCAAGTCACCAGAGAAAGCTAGTGAAGTTGAGAGTGAGAAGAAAGAGGGCGAAAATGGAGTGAAAAAAATGGAAGAATTTAGCGGAGGTGAGGAGAAAGTTGATACTGAGAAGACTGAGAGGATGGATGACGACAAAGATCCCAAGGAAGAGAAGGAAGCATCAACAAAAGAGGAAGAGAATGAAGTACCAGGAACTGATGCAATGGAGGAGGAGAAGGATTTGAATGAAGATGAGCAGAAAGAAGATACAATGGAGGAGAAGGTTGGGGATCCTGAGGAGAAAATTGATGAACTGAGAGAAAGTGAGCAAGAAAATGAGGAGGCAAAAGAGAGTGAGGAAGAAAGCGAGGAGGTAAGAGAAAGTAAGCAAGAAAATGATGAGGCAAAGGAGAGAGAGGAAGAAAGCAAGGAGGCAATGGGAAGTAAGCAAGAAAATGAAGAGGCTATGGAAAATAAGGATGACAATGTCGGGGCAAAGAAGATTGAGGATGAAAATGAGGAAGCAAAAGAGAAAGAGAAAGAGAAAGGCTCAAAGAAGCGTCGAAGAGGGAAGAGTACTGCTGAGAAAGCTGGGGTTAAGGCAAACAAAGTGGAAGACAAGGAGCAGGAGCGAGAGCAAAAGACTCCTGCAGCAATTGATCGCCCAGTGCGTGAACGGAGATCTGTTGAAAGACTAGTTGCTACTTTTGAAAAAGATACAGCAAAGGAATTCCACATTGAAAAGGTTCTTTTTATATCTCCATGTTTTTAAATATCAGAATTTATTTTTAGTGGGATGTGCTTCTCATCTTGGCTTGAAACTGCAGGGGCAAGGCACTCCACTAAAAGATATACCCAATGGTAGGTTCTTGATTATTCTATATGTCGTTTAAGCATCCTTTTCATTAACAACATTATTTTTATCTTCCAGAATACAGTGGGAAGTCATTTTTTTATGTCGTAACACTTATCTTTCAATGACCTGATTAACTGATAATAAGTAATTTTATTCCCATTATTGGATGATCAGCATGTTGGTTGGTTATTACCAAATAATCTTATATCTTTATCTAATACTATGTTTATGCTCTAACAATTAATATCATATATCCTTTTAAATCCACTGAAAGACTTCATATTCATGGTGCTTATGTTCTATGGGAAAATGTCTTCTTGAAACCTGTTATATTTACTGGTTTTGCATGGAGACAGCACCCTTCCTCTCCTTTCCCTGATAAAAGGAGCGGGCTGGATGCTGAAGTAAACTGAAAGTTATTTTCTGGCATAATGTATGCATTAACTGTTGATGTTAGGATCAATTATTTTGTGTTTCATAGTGAGTTCTATGACCTTAAAATGGAGACTCGATGTTTGCTATGTGAGCAACTTGTTGAAAGTTAAGATATTGTATCTTATTGATACCCCTCCTTTCTTTTTTGAAGGTTCCATTTCATACATCTGGTATTAGCTTTAGCAAAAGTTTCACCACGACTGTAAAATCGTTGCATGGATTGGGCCATCTAACTTCTCTGCCATCTAAACTCTCTGCGGCACCAAAAAAGAATGATGTGTTTGAGTATGGAAAGGATCCCTTTTTGAGATCTGTAGCTATGATCTTATTCATGTGATTTATTTTTCAATTCCGCATTGCTTATCTGCCCAGGCGTGTGCAATATACTAATATATCTGATAGCCTTGCATATATATTTTGAGGATGGAAGAAAAAACATTCTAGGAGGTTGATGTTGTATCTTGGATTAAGTGTATAAGTTGGGTGACCTTTGGTGTATTGGTAAGATTGTTCTACAAAACTATAGAAGCAATTTATCTAAAATGAAAGAGAATGATGGTGTATACTTGACCCTCCCAAACCCCGTGATGTGGAAACCTCATGTATTGGATGATTCTTTAATGCATTATTACCTTCTTTCTTATGTTCATAATCCATGCAGTCGCATACAAGCTGTCAAGAAGGAAGACTGATGACACTTTCAGGTTGCTGCATACAATTCTCTTTGGGAGAAGAGGAAAGGTACTCTAGTTGTTCTTTTTGTTCTCTTTCTCTTGCTGCGCTTTCTTCTTATTCCAATTTTCTGCTATATAATTAACTTACGTGTCATTTTCTATTGTTGTACGCTGTTAACTGTGTTCGTCCTGTGTGTTCTCTGGACCTCCGTAATTGACTAAGGCTTAAATTATTTCAAGGAATTGAAAACTTCTGATACGTGATATATACGAGGCATGTTACTGTAGGCTGATCATCAGTATCCTCTGGTCTCTATGTTCTGTATTGCATTTTAAGGCCTTATGCCACGTCCTGGAAGATGTGGTTGATGCCTTTAGGTTATCCCATGCATTTCCTCCCAAACGGTTAGTCTCCGTTGAGTTTAAGAAGACAAAAACATTGTTCTGCATTCAATAGCTTACATTATTCTCTTGTTTTATACCACTTGCTGCAATGAAATCACCCTTTGGAAAATATATTTGAATCATAGTATATGTTTGGACTGGGAGTTTACGATGTCTGATAGTAATCATCTTAAATCTTTGACTTTTTGTGGTTCCCTTCTTTTGTTGGATTGAAACGATAGAGGGGAAGGGAAAATTTTATACTTTGTTTAGCCCCAATGGACTCAGACTTGCAACCTCCCCCCCAACAAGATGGAGAGGCATGCCTATTGGCTAAGGATCCTCTGGCAACTGGTGCTGGTCTTAGGATGTTTTATTTATTATGATTGGCCAGCATAGGAGGCTTATCACTGATGGAGGCGGCCATAAAGTAGAATGGGCTCTTCAGGTTCTCCATCCCCAGCTTATGTTATTTCTGCCTACGCTGGATTTTATTGATGACAATATTGGCAATTGACCGAAACTCAATAGGCTTGGTTCTTTTTAACCTTGCAAGTGCACGAGGGTTTGGTATAGTTTTCCCGATAAGTTGATTATCGTATTTACAGAGAGTTAATTTTTTACGTAAAACTAATTTCGTAATTATTTTATATTTTAAAATTTTTAAAAGAAAATTAAAGCATTAGGTTGGTGATAATTGGGGTGGCCGTAATATTTGTGGTATGGTCATGGAATTAACTAAAAGATACAAAAAATTAAATGACAAAATTTTAAATTACTTGTAATTAAAATGTTTGTGGCGGCTATGCCGTTTGATAGAGTCAAAAAAGTGTAGAAAATTAAAGTGCAAAAATATAAAATTAAAAAACCGGTGGTAACTTAGTTATTCAAGACTCAAAAAATAAAAAGCTAGTAAATAAAGTGTGAGAACTAAATGATAGAAATATAAGATTGTAACAACGGCGGTGACTCAGCCATTTAAGGTTCAAAAAATAAAATAACAGAAAATAAAATGCGATAAATTAAATACAAAAATATAAAATTACTAGAGGACATTGATAGTAGTTGTAATGTATTGATTTTCACTGGATAAAGTAACGTAAAATTGTAATGGTCCAATATTAATTTGAAACTAAATCAATCAGTGAGAATAAGAGACGTACGGTACGAAATTGATAGAGCCAAATTAATATGGAAATAAACTTCATATTAAGCTAAGATTTGAAGGTACAAAATGACAGGTATGAGATAAAGCCAACTATACTAAAATATTAAATTTTTGGAGCAAAAACTAACACTCTAAACATCTACCAAACTTTCCCCCTCTCTTTTTTCTTTTTCCTCTCCTTTCCCCTCTCTGCTTTGCACCACTGCTCTCTCTCTCTCTCTCTTTCCTCTTCCTCTTTCTCTTTCTCTCCTTCCTTCCTGCTCTACCCGTGCATTGCTTCTCCCTCTCTTTCTTTTCTTTTCCTCTCTCTCTCTCTCTCTCTCTCTCTCCCCCCCTTCTCCCCCTCTTCCTTTCTGTCCCTCCTTTCCTTTCTTTCTTCCCCTGCTCCCTCTCTGCTCTCCAGAGGTTTCCAGAGGTCCCCTTCCTGATGCCTCGCCACCCCTCCCTTCTCTATTGGTAGAGGAGGGAGGTGGTGGAATATATATATTTTTATTTTTATTTTCTGGTTTTGTTTCTTTTTTTTTTTCTGTTATTTCTTTTTGTTTTTTCTCTTTTCTTTATATATATATTATATTTTTAAATATATACATATATTCCAACGCTTTAAAAAAATCGACTTTGTTCTTTTCTATATTTTTTCAATCGACCGAGTGGTTTGACAAAATGAAGGCTCCATATGGTTTATTTGCTTACTTTTCTAAAATTTTTTTCTCGAGAAATAAAACCTACATAATCCAAATGTATAATTTAATTATGTAATTTAAATAAAAATTGTTAGAAAATAACAATAAGTGGGGATAAAAGTACAAAAATTAATGTTCATCAGCAATGACTTATTATGGGTATGCAAAACCTTTTTCGATGAGGATGCATGTTGATCTCTTTGCCTCTGCTGCCTTTCCTTGGTGACTGTAAACCTTTTTGAAGAGAAATGGGATGTGCTTTTGCTGGATAGGCCTGGCATGCACTCAAGTCATCAATACATAAAAGATGTAAGACTGGCCTTACGGCAAATGGCATGGGCTATAAGCGGCCATTTTGGTTGCAACTTCAGCACTTCTAAAATTTAATCACTGTGATCTGTCTACCCCTTTTGTCGAATATCCATGAATTTGAGCTTGAAGGTTGCTTTGATTTTTGCTTTCTTTGGCATGTGACTGATGTTTTTTTACTTTATGCAGGCAGTTCAATTCAAGAGTAATATATCTTGGTTTTCGGGCTTCGTATGGCATGATAATGAGGTAAAGCTTTTTCAGTATATTGCGGTTCAAACTTGTCCTCTTTAACATCTTTCATTCTGTGTACAAGTGGGAGTTGCCAGAATTCACAAACAACCCTTGTACTGCACATTGTGTACCATGCGCCATATGTCGAATATATTAAACACTTTTCTCCTTAACCCGTACCGGATAGAAAACCCGGTAACTACAATCCAAGTTAGCAAAAGCATGCAACAGCTAAAATCGTGGTTGTTAATGCAGGAACTCAGAGGTGAAAATTCACTGTTGAGTCTTTATTTCTGCTGAAAGTTATCGAGCTTCCTTTTTGACTTTTTGGATCTCTCTTATGAGCCAGATTTCCTGCAGTCAGCTAATACTGTTATGCCTGAGAAATCGGTGTCTGATTCAGATTATTAGGACTTTGGGAAACCTGGAAGTATAATTCTTGAACTCTTATAGGATTAGTGTGAATTGCATGATATAAATTGTAATGGGCAGAGCAATTTTTTGTGCATTCTTTTCTTAGGCTGAACAGTTCTGCTGCATCTGATGTTCATGCATTCATTATCATGGGCTTTATTGAATGGTTACTGTGGTTGGCATGACGTGAACATTCTTCGCAATTTCATTGCTGAGCACTTGCTATTGTTTCAGGAGAAGCAAAGGCTGAAGGTAAAAGAGAAGTTCGACAAGTGTGTCAAAGAGAAGTTGTTGGAATTCTGTGATGTTCTTGACATCCCGATTGCCAAGGCCACTATCAAGAAGGTTCGTTGAATTGTTGCTGAAGCATATAAATGTTGATGGTACTTTCTGGTGGTATTTTCTTTTCAATTTTCATTTCTTCCATACAAATAGCAACTGTTTTGCCAACAGCTCTGCTGACAAGAGGGTAATGTGCGTCCCTTATTTCATTTCCCTACCCGAAGAATTGAAGAAAGCTTGATTGCACACTAACAAAGACAAGAACAGACACAGACATGCTTCTACACTTACACATACATGACAAAACAGAAAATTGTGCAAGAACTCAGTGTCTGTTTTTGAATAACTGATTGATGTAATGGAATGGAAGAAACAAAGAAATGGAATTTGCCGATCCTATTAAGTGAAAGCATTGGAATAGAAATAATTATCTAGTTTGATGATGTGAATATCCTTATTTATCTGAGTGACATGGCTCTTCACCATAGCTGACATTTTTTTTGCAGAAAGGTGGAAATCATTATTATTTTAGTGTTTTTTCTCAGAGTTGAGTTTACTGTTGAAGTCGGTACTATTGAGTTTTGAGTGACCTTGCAGGAAGATATTGTTGTAAAGCTGCTGGACTTTTTGGTGGCCCCACATCCTACAACTACTGTGTTACTTGCAGAAAAGGAGCAGGTTTGATCTGACGCTCAGGATTTGTTTTGCAAATGCTCTACTTGTAAGTTATATTTCTTTATTACCTGCAAGCATTCTTTGTATTGATGTTGTTGCATGACTCAGTCAAGTAAGGGTAAAAAGCGCAAGAGATCAGGGGCAGTCAGAGGAAGTGCATCAAGACGTTCTGTTAAGGTATATCTCTCTCCTCCGGGCATGCCATTTCTTATGGAAAACATTTGTAGGTTACAGTGTCATTGGCATGCTTTATATAGACAATATTACTGCTTATTCCATATCAAACAGAAAAGGGGAGTCTTTGCTCAATGGCAGTGTTTGCTGGCACTGCCATTCATGTGGGTAAAAAATATTGAACTAACTGAGCTAATTGATGTGTAAACATCTGTGAGAGCATTTTCTGTTTTAAATGCTTGTCTGTATTTTGATGAAAGTGCATTGTCTATAATTGGCATGCTTGCAGAGCCGGAAAAAGACTGATGATACTCTAAAAACAGAGGGAAAGAAGAGTGACCCAGATACGGAAGATGAAACAGAAGAAATGAAAGAGGAAAAAGAGAACGGTGTGCGAGGAGGATTAGAGACTGAAAAATCTGAGCACTCTGAAAGTGATGATAAAGAAGATGAACCCGAAGATAAGTCCGAAGAAGATGATGAAAAGCCTAAGAAGGGTTCTAAGAAAAAGTCTATAAAGAAGGAATCTGCCGGAAAGGCTAAACCCAAGGAGATTACCAGAACAAAAAAATCGAGATCATTGCCGAAAAGAGCACCAAAGAAATCATCCTCGAATAGTTCAAAAATCGGTGATAGTATCGATGCAAGTCCGAAGGTGTTTTCAAGGAAGAAGAAAGCTGAAGAAATAACGAAGAAGTCTTCAGCTTCAAAGAAATCTGCTTCCAAGGAAAAGGCTGGTAATTGATGGGATTTATTTAAAAAACTCTATTCTTAGCCTTTATTCTGTGGTTGTATGTGTTCATTGAATCCGTTTAAGGCTGGTAATTGATGGGGTTTATTTACTTTTAAAAAGCTCTACACTTAGCCTTGATTCTGTGATTATTTGTTCATTGATTCTGTGTCTTTTGTCATTGTTCAATAAATTAACCTAGAGTTTAATTTAATGTTGAAGTAATGTATTCTTTTTTTTTACCTTAAACTACATTGATGTCCATGATGCTGTCTTCCTTCAAGATGCTAATTTTCATTTGTCTCTTGTGAAGGTAAAAGGTCTGTGAAAGGGAAGGAGAAACCAAAGGCAGATAAAGTAAGGCTGAGCGATGATGAGCTGAGGAACGCAATATGCGACATTCTTAAAGAAGTTGATTTCAACACGGTACGAGTATTATGTTTGTATATCTTCAAGTTCAGATAGCTGCAATTGACAATATACAAATGTCTGACGGGTCAATGAATGACTGCTGCCTTTCATGTGCTGTGTTCGCTGTGCAACACTGGGCACATACTCTAATGCACCAGCATTAACATGGGCCTGTAATTCTTAGAATATGTTTATCCACTGTAGTCCAATAATCAAACTGTGTGGGCCTTCTGGTGGGTGCTTCTTAAATGCATTCCTGTGGCAGTGCTGTCACCGTAAAGGCATCGAATATAATATATGATGAAATTAATGCTGATATTGTCCTACGAAGGGGCAAAGGTAGAGTTGTTAATAGTGACTTGATAGACAAGGTTTGAAGTTATGTAAGTGACCTCTTGCATATTGGACTCTGCGTATAGCTGAAGCTTCGCGCACCAGATTGTTCTTCCTATGAGCTAGATATACTGATTTCTGGAAAAAATTATCCAAGATATTAAGACTATTGTGATGCGCAAAACCAAAAAATGTTGGCTTATGTTTGACTGTGCCCGTGCACAAAGAAGCTTTGCATTCTGCCTGGTCTTTCTCTCACGGAGACAGATGAAACCTGCCGATGTTCCAATGCTGGATAATGCATAATGCAGATCAGTCTGTGTTGTGCTTGTGGCTTTGGTTATTGTTTCCTCGTGTAATCTACTTCTACATTTGCATCCATTTTTACCTTGGCTCAAAGGAATCCATTCTCATGTGCTGTATTTTATGCTAGTTGCTATTTGGTGGTTTTAAACTTTTCACTATGCAGTTCACTAGTTTTTTCTAACTTCATTTTATAATGCAGGCAACCTTCACTGACATTTTGAAGCAGCTTGGTATGTATCTTGTCTCCTTGATGCAGAAGTTTAACGTAATTGTAAAAATCAAATGTCAACTTAGGTTCTGTTTGTCTGCCGGGAAAATAATTTGCCTGCAATTTGGGAACTATTTTCCAGCTTTCCCCATGATTGGCGCACATAGAAAACAAGTCCATGTGATTATTTTCCCTCGTAATTGTAAATATCAATTGTCAACTTAGGCTCTGTTTGTCTGCGGGAAAATAATTTGCCTGCAATTTGGGAAACTATTTTCCACCTTTCCCCATGATTGGCGCACATAGAAAATAAGTCCATGTGATTATTTTCCCTCGTAATTGTAAAAATCAAATGTCAACTTAGGCTCTGTTTGTCAGCCGGGAAAATAATTTGCCTGCAATTTGGGAAACTATTTTCCACCTTTCCCCATGATTGGTGCACATAGAAAATAAGTCCGTGTGATTATTTTCCCAGTTGTCGGAAAACTTAACCTTAAAAACTTCAAAAAATGATTTCGCATTTCAAATGGGAAGTTTTTTTTCGAAATTCATTCGCTGCTCGCCATTTCTTACCAAAAGGTGATACCATCATTGGTCCGTTACGCCATTGGCCTGCTGGAGGTTATCGGATGGTGATGCCTTGGGCCACCACTGCAAATGTTAGTACTATCATTGATCCATCCTTGTGACAATCAAAATTTTCCTATGCACGCCACATATTGGTTATTTGCTTTGTAACTATTTTCTGTGGAAAATTTTTTCAATTTAATAAATATATTCCGTAAACAAATGGAGCCTTAGAAACCTGACTATCTTTAAGGTAATTTAAATAATGCTCAGGTTTCAACTTACGTTCGATCACGCTCTTGAGTATCATGAGAAAACTTCCCTTATCTAACCTCATTTGTTGGCCTTATCTCAGCACAACGATTCTCCACAGACCTCACATCCAGAAAATCTTCGATAAAACTCATGATCCAGGAAGAGCTTACGAAGCTGGCTGATGAGGCAGAAGATGAAGAAGAAGAAGAAGAAGAAGATGGTGATGGAGATGATGAAGACACTGAAAAGGAAGAAGCAGCCCAGCCTGCTGCTGGCCAGGAGGTAGAGGCCGTCTGACCTGCAGCATGACTGCCCATGCTCGACTGAACGGTACAAATCGTTGCATGTTATCATTTGTTGTCAGCACTTTTCTTTTTAATCGATTTTCCTCGATAGATTTTTTTAATTTTTATTTTCATACTTTGGTGCTTCCTTGTGCTGCTTAGTCTGTAGTTTATCGGTAGTGTTAGTTATATGCCGGAGAACAAACTAGTGTGCTAGATAGTCCTAGAAGTTGCTATATGCTGCTGGATGTAGCCTGTTATGTTAAGCACACTGTTAAGTTGTAGGATTATTCTGAGCTGTCTAATTTAACTAACCTTTTCTGGTTTGAAGGAGGTGAAATAAACTTTAGCTCTTGTTCCCATTCTATGTATTCCATGGAGTTGTGAAATCTGATCCAATTTATCCTAATTGATCAACATTATTCTAAAGTAGGGATTTTTAGAATTCTTTTTTCCGGGCAACAAAGAATCCCCGTTCCCACCTCGGGATCTTGGAATGAACTCCCAGCAAATGACCTCATCTGCAAAGATCATGTACCCGATAAGTCTAAACGTGCAATTCGTCACCATTACCAATTCCACTAATCTGTGCAGGTTACAGTTTTTAGAGTTTATGATGGAATTGAGGTGGCATTCATATTATGATTTGTTTACTGGATCATCAACCCCACCAAAACTATAATCATTGAAATATTTGGCTCAGAATCTATTGATTTGTGTGAATATTCGAGTTCTCATTTCTGCTCCTTATTCTTTGGCTTATATAATATATTTCGTGTCTTTACTGCCTGCATTCTAATGACAAGTTGCCCTTTTCACTCAGTGCGCTATTGACAGCTTTTTTTTAAGTTCTGTTTTCCTTGTTTTCTATTGAGAAGGTTTTGTAGTCTTATTCGAGTAGCTTGATTCTGTAGGCAGGATGGCAGGCAGGTATTTTGTCGATGGGTTACCTGTCATTTTATGTGATTTGAGCGGGCTGACATACTACCTTGGGTGGCGGGGTCTACTCCTTAAAACCCATCAGAGAAACACATTCATACAATTGACATCACTTATTTTAAGTATGACTTTTGTCATTGTGTGATGCATTAAACAGTGAAAATTTTATCGGGTAACGATTTGGCCAGGCTTTAATTGATGTAACGGATTAAAATGTATCAAATATATTTTAAATTGTCAAAATAAAATAATAAAATCGGAGGATTCTGTTAGCTTTTAATAGGGTTATACTGCTTCAATTTTGCTTTGCATCTTTTGAGCACATGAAAACTTCTCTCGTTATTGTTATTATTATTAATATAAATGCATAGTTGATAAGATCAATTAGCCTTTTTATTATTTTTTAAAATTGCTTGTAATTGGTCGTAAGTAATTCTGAAAAAGGCTGATCGTAGGCAAGGTAACCTCGATCGTGGGGCCTGTTTGTCAAAATTTTAAGTGTTAGTGTTGAGAATATGGGATCTTGTAACGTGGAGCATGGGTTTTGTATTATTTAAATCTTTTTTAATAAAATTTGTATTAGAAAAAGAAAAAAAAATTAGTGAAAAAAAAAAATGAAGTAGATGCTGTGCATTGCAGATCTCCTCCCAAAGGAAAGGGGGGGGGGGAGGAAGTTTTGATATTCGTAATAGGAATTGTGGAGTACTAAACACTGTAGTAGAAGACCACACTAGTGTTGGTTGTGCCCCGTTAAGGTGGCAGCAAGGGTAAGATGGTATTTTGAGAAATGCATCTGTTTTATAATAGTTGTTTATGTGATCAGAGTAGTAAGTTAAATGAATTAACTAATAAAACAGTGAATATAATTTATAGAAAGTTTAGAAGTAATCCATGTCATGAAATTTCGAACATTAACCATAAAAAAATAAAAAAATGGAAAATCTGACAATATTTGTGATTTTAAGGCTATGTTTATTGCGAGGTGGGGGAGAAAAGAAATGTAATTGAAGAATATAAGCTGATTCAAGTTTTATGTCAAATTTTGTGGGAATTGAATTCCAATTTTATGGGAATTGCAATTTTCACCATAAATAAATAATAATTTTCACATATATATATTTTTGTTTTATTATTATTATTATTATTATTTTGTATTATTATTATTATTATTATTATTTTGTATTATTATTATTATTATTTTGTATTATTATTTGGTATTATTATTATTATTACTGCATATTATTATATCTATTATTATTATTATTATTATTTTGTATTATTATTATTATTATTATTTTATATTATTATTATTATTTTATATTATTATTTTGTATTATTATTATTATTATTACATATTATTATATTTATTATTATTATTATTATTTATTATTATTATTATTTTGTATTATTATTATTAGTAGGTATTATTATTAGGTATTATTACATATTATTATTATTATTAGATATTATTATTATTATTGTTATGATTATATTTATTATTATTATTATTATTATTTATTAGGTATTATTATATTATTACATATTGTTATTATTATTATTATTATATTTATTATTATTATTAATTATTTGGTATTATTATTTATTTGTTTATTATTATTATTATTATTACATATTATTATTATTAGGTATTATTATTACATATTATTATTATTACTATTCCCACCTTATTCCTCATACTATTCTACAAACCAAACAATGGAATATTAATTTTCACCTTATTCCATTTCAACAACCAAATATAAGAATAACAATTCCAACTCTATTCCCATCCATTTCTATTCCCTAGAATAACTATTTTCTTCCCACCTAATTCTATTCCAGCAATTAAACGTACCATAAGTTTTATATTAATGTACATCTAACATCAATAAAATTTAAGAATATAAGCTGATTCAAGTTATATGTCAAATTTTTAGTTCTGACATGCAACTTTGGTAGTTCTATTTTTGTGTAAATAAATAATAAAATTAGTGCTAAAAGCTATGAAAACTAAGAATATATATATATATATAAAGGGTAAAATCTTTTTAATTTTTTTATGTTTTAGATAAGCTTACAGCCTCTTTGTGCTAACTTTTCAATTTGAGCTTCATTATTATATTTACAAACGTTGGAAGTGCGTTTCCTTTTTGTCCCCCACCCCCAAACAATTTGTCATAAATAAAAAATATGACATTTAAAGCTAAATAAAGCATGGTTTTTCTTTTTACCCAAAATATAATCATATTGTGATAGATATTAATTTCAAATCAGAGCTTTAATGTAATAATAAAATTACATTGTGACTTAAAAATTATAAGTTTGATTTATAAAATATTTTTTAAATAATATAAAATAAGATCATATTTAATAAATTTTGATGGGTATGTCAAAAATGAGCTGGCCCTAAAAAGTCAATGGCCCAAAATGATGGTCAACACATTGATGGCTCAATTGAAAAAATAAAGGCTAAAAAGCTCGGGGCGGTCAACGTTGGCGTTGGCCGTCAATAAAACAAAATCAAACGCGGTCGTCAAACGTTGACCGTCTGTCTTATGCACATTGAGCTCAAAGATGCTTTACTACAGTAATGGACCTAACTTATTCAGGCCCATGGCCCATCAGGCGGTTTATTGTTGACGTCCTTCACAAGGGCGGCCAATACGCACGCTGTCGGTCAACTCAAACGTTGACCGTCCGCGTTTTGCTCGTTGGGCCCTAATAAGCCATTCAACAGTAACGGGCCTGACCCGTTTAGGCTCACAAATCATCAAAAGGTCAACAGCGGCTTTCCAAGGATATTTCACGATCTCAACTGGCACCAAAAAGAATATTGGCGATATTGGCGCCTCCCCTATAAGGAAGGCGCCAGATTTTTTTCAAATCTCTGCCAGCTCAGGCTTTCCAACGGCAACATGCACGGATGGAAAGCGCACGATTTGTAAAGCTGTTGGCTGCCTCATAAGGAAACAATCTCGATCAATTTGGCAACTGGCATCTGCTCCAGAAGGCAAGCCCGCCAGCAGATCAGGAAAGCAATCACTCCTTCCAAAGAAGGAGGATCGCCCTCTCAGTTACAAAAGAAGCCATTGAATCATCATTTAAGGTATGCTTTCATTGATGCTTTCGATGACCCAACGTAAACGCTCTCAATCACGCTTTCTGAAAGTCAATTGAGTGCTCTGAGAAATCTGCCTTCACTGTCACATTCATCCTCCAAAAAATCCCAAGGCAACAAGCGGACCCTCACGGCCGTTTATTGCCTTCTCATCTCTCAAATCCAGGAAGACCTCACGTCTCTCTTATATTTGGGTCAAACACTTTGCCTCTCTCTTTTTCTCTCAATTTCAGTTTTTTTCTGTCGAAGACTGTTCTACTGACTTGAGCGTCGGAGTATTTTCGGTGGGACAACTTTTCACCGAACACGCTGATCTCATGTTCTATTTAGTGGTGTGCAGGATCCAACTCAGGGAATGGAGTCGGAGCCACGACAAGAGTATTACCCGAATCTGTTCGAAGTTCGGATCCAGAGACGTATCAAATTTAAAATAATTTTAGTCTCTTAACATAATAATAATAAGACTCTTTTGAACCAAATTACTTTTATTTTAAGAGCTAAAAATGCTATCTTATTAATAATTTTCAATGGAAATTAAAACCTTTTACATTTGAATATTCAAAAAATTACGATGCACTCCATTTCATGCCAGAATTCAAACGTGGATAAATGAAGAGGGAAATTATTTAAGGCTTACAATTCGAAAATTAAATTAAAAATAACATCTTAAATTTATCTATATTGTCATTGGATGCCTTCTCCTTTTATTTTGATCCCATTTATCAATTATTCCATCAAAAAATATATGAAAAAATAAATATTTTTTAACTAAATTAATATGATGATGTCGAAACGTTATTTTTCTATATAAATAATACAGAGATTATGAATAAAGAGCCTCGTGTGTTGATATGCTTGAAAAATTCAATTGTGGGACCATGTATTCGGGCTGCTACAACGTCTGGCCAATTCGAACCCTGTTTAGTGGAGCCCACCTGAGTTCTATCTATCCACGTGCCAATATGCTTCTTCAACGGTCCAGATTATTTCTCATCGCACAAATCCAAGGGCAACAAACTCATCCAAGACACGCTACTTATCGACAAAGGACAGCCTAGAAATGTCCACGTGTCATGCACTATCGCCCTTATTAGTCCCCGACGATCCAACGGACTCAAACCAAACCTTCGCTCTCCCTCCCTCACAAAGAAAAACTCTTCCTCTCCCCTCCCAGCCCCAAAGAAAACTGTGTTCCATGGAAACGTCGAAACAAACTGCCAATTCTGAATCTCGAAAACAACCCTGACAGCCGAAGCTGTTGAGTCTGCAACGTTCAATTTCCAATCCTTAAGACTAACGTTTGACATAATCACGATTTTTATTGTTGAAGTTTTGCTCTAAGATTTCATGTTTGGTGAATTCAGTCATCCTTTGATGTTGATTTCTTGATTTGTGTAAATAAGAACCATTGAGTTAGTATATGTTTGTAGCAGGTCGTCATGTTTCTCAATTTAAGGTGAACTTAAGTTTTGTAAAGGAAATTCTATTCACTTCGATTTTGAGCTTTTTCACTTAAAGTTTACATATCAAATTTTGAAGTAGGAACTTTTACGTAGTTTGGTAAAAGAAGTCTTAAATCTTCTGCTTCAGTTGTTTGTTTCTTCTGAAATCCTCTTTCTTTGAATTTGTCTTCGTCTGAAATTTGATATTAGTTGTTAGATTTTTTGTATCACAGCCTTCCACGCGTCAACGTCATCTCTGTTTCTCCCTATAATTCAGAGGGAAAAAAAAACTGAGGTAGTTCGAACTCATGGCGGATTCAGATAACGATGCAGGAGGCAAGAACACGTCAAACAGCACAAACAGCGGCCTTTCATCGCCTCGAGAACAAGATCGACTCCTTCCGATCGCAAACGTGAGTAGAATAATGAAGAAGGCGTTACCGGCGAACGCGAAGATCTCGAAGGACGCGAAGGAGACGGTGCAAGAGTGCGTGTCGGAATTCATCAGCTTCATCACCGGCGAGGCCTCCGACAAGTGCCAGAGAGAGAAGCGGAAGACGGTCAACGGCGAAGATCTCCTTTGGTCTATGACGACGCTAGGATTCGAGGACTACGTTGGGCCTCTCAAGATTTATCTCCAAAGATTTAGGGAATCGGAGGGAGAAGACCGCGCCCGCGATGAAGAGAGAGAGAGGGAGCCGCCGCCGCCGCCGCCGCCCCGGCAGCAGCATAGTCATGGAGGTCCGATTGGGAATGGCAGCGCTGTAAATAGTGAGCGAAGTCGAGGTGTCTATGGTAATAACAGGCGATGATGGCCATGGAGGGTAGTTAAGGAATTTTGTTTCACAGTCAAACTACTACACTTACCTGAAAATGTTAAAAATTAAATGAATAAATAATATAAGATTAAATAATTATTTAAAAATTTTAATATAGTTTTTATTATTTATTTATTTAATTTTCAACGTTAACCGTTTTATGGATATAAAATATTTTAAAATTGGGATGAACACATCATCTCACCAAGATGCATAGTTCGAGAGAAAAGGACGGCAGTCGAGTACGGATTATAAATCTCAAAAAAAAAAAAAAAAAAAAAAAAAAAGAAGGGAGGAGATATTTTTTGGTGAGCAAAGAAGGAATGAGAGTTGAATAGTTTGATCTACAAAAATTAAAAAAAAAAAAGGGTATTCACAGAACGACTTGCACATCAGTTTGAATATTTACCGTTTAATGCTTAAAATTTCTAATTTTCGTTTTATAAATCCTTGTAGATTTAAAAATTATTAAATTTTTTTTTAAAAATACCTTTATCAAAATTAAAATTGATACTTATAATGTCACATGAATATAGGCAGCCAAACAATACAGGTAAATGTTTCTGATGCGTCCTCTTATTCGAATTGTTATACAAATTAAAGAGTCAATAACTGTCCGATAGATCCAATACGAGTCCAGTTTACATATATTCTTAATTTAAATTTTGTGCAACCCAATAAGTGTACGGTTAAAAAGTTGGTGTGACTCATTTCAAATCAGTATCTTTTTTTGAGGAAAAAAATGAGAGGATATAAGTACAAATACTTATATAAAATTATTTTTGTGAATTGTGCTTATTAGAAAGTCTCCTAATGAGTGAGAGAAAAAGTGCACATGAAGCGTCTTAAGATTGGCCTTTGTTGGTTTTTTTGATTAAGCGTCGATTCTCTTTTCCTGTTGAGAATGAAGGGTTATGTCGAAGTAAGGGATGTATGACTTTTCGTACTAATCGCCTAAGAAACTGTTGGATGAATAAGAAGACATTATTCGGCTGACTATTTTCAATTGACAATCTAGACCGTAGAACCAAAGAAGAGATGAAAGTTATTTGTTTCGATCGATTAGAGTTGGTTTTGCCTTCCTTCAAGAAGTAACGGCTCAGATAGGATCATCGAACTCACATGTCGACTTTAGGCTATATGAGTCGGTTAGGATTCTATTTTTTTTATGAGATGAATCCTTTAACGGGCTCTTCTTTTGAGCTTATAGCAATTGTACCCATAAGTTTCACACAAATAAAAACAATCCCTATGATATTTTAAACAACCAAAAAAGAAACATCCAAAAAGAAATCAAAATGACCGAAGAAATACCTGAATCAAACCAAGATAATGTTCTCAGCATGGCATCTATCACAAATCACACAGTCTAGAGGCAATAGAGTTAATCTTCAAGTTACATTTCACAAGGTTTGATAATTTAGCCATAATTGAGCTTGAAATGATAGAAATAAGCTCCTCCAAGCTTTTAATGGGATGACTTGTAAAAATAAATTTGTTCCAACATTATTAGGTGTAATAGATGGTCGCCATAGGGGCAAGGCTATACGTTATGTGGCAATCTGGATTTGAATTATCTGACCTGACTTAAAAGTCATTTGCCTAGATATTTTAAAGTCTTTGAACATTTTTCTTTATTCAGTTATAAAATATCAATGAAGTATACGCATACGATTAAATTGACATAAACAAATGATTACCAAAGTGTTAAGAAAATCTTTGAGTAAATTAAGTATCTGACCAACCATTAATGTTTTATCTAATCCTTATCTAATTTATCGATATACAAATCTTATCTCTAGTATCATAAAAATACATCATATTTTAATATTATTGAACAAAAAGCCCGTGCATTATTAATTTTATTCAAATTATTTGGACTAATTATAATAAAATCTAACTATAATAATAATAATATATCCAAACGTCATCCAACAGATTAATTATATCAAATATAATAATAAAAATATTAGGAAAGCCTACAATGTAGATGTTGAAGCTCACCGTCACGTGTTCGTCTATTGATTCATACATTTTTGAGTAATCAAAATTACATTTTGTTAATATTATAGGGTTTTGATCACTCTTTTATGGTTGAATGTTACTTTTTTATTTAAAGATGATATATATTATTTTTAATTTATTTATAATATATTATGATATGTCTGAATATATTTAATTAATTTTTTTATAATGGACCGTATATAATCAAACTAAAAACTCTATTTAAATACAAATATATTTTTATATTTTCTCATACTGAAGAAAGTATATGTATCATCAAACTTATGTAGGGGTTCTTTTATTTCTTTAAATTTATGTCATACACTAAAATATGGATATACAGAAATTCAATTATGCAATTTAAGAATGCATTAGAATATTAATATGTTAATTTAAGAATATGCAGTAGAATACCATGTACAATATTAGGAAATCAATAAAATAATATAGTTTCATTAATTTGTTTGAAACATAGACATATAATAATATATGTATGAAAATTAAGGATATGTAAGAATATTTAAACATGATCTAAAAATATATATAAATATTGTTATATAAAATTAACTTTCAAACACAAAATACATGAATCAAAGGCATGTTATTTATAAAAGTTTTATAGAAGGGAAGTAGGATCATATGCCTGTAAGGTATAAATTTTTTAGTTATGAAACTATCGTATATATAAATATTTGAAATAATGAATGTTCATACAAATAAAAAAAGAATAGTAATAAGAGAAAGGGGGGTGTATATACACTTACATTACATATAAATTATAAAAAGATTTCTTAATTTCTCTTTAATTCTCATTTTATAGCATTCTCTATATTTTTTTTCTCTTTATCTCTCTTCTTATTAAAACTGTACAAAAATGATTGAAAATTGACTAAAGGGGCTTTATATAGAATACTAGCACACGTATGCTTATCAGGTGTATATCAGGTACTAAAGTATAAATTATATGGTATACAAATATTTTTTAGGCGTGTATTAGGTATTAACATTTTATCTCAAATATGCACGAGAACCCCACAGGCGTCTTTGAGGCATGACTTTACTGTCTAAAATATACATATACATATGTTAGCCGTCATTCAATTTAATATATTCTAGTCAAAAATTAATTTTAACCCAAATTTTTAGTTAACCTCTACATTTTCATTAATATAATTTAATTAATCACCATCAAGGTAATTGTTTGGGGTCTTTGTCTTACATCCTTAGCATTTGAAATGCTTAAGTGACGTCATGAATGTGGTCTTGGTGTAGTGCACTTTTTACCGACATTTCTTCCGTTAACCTTATTGACCATTACTACATTAGACAACCACTTTGAGTTTTGTACCTCTCGGATAGAATCCAACTTCGATTAGCTTAGTGATTTTGTCTTTTATTTCCTAAAGCTTCTTGAGAGGATAGTTTCACCATTTTTGTCACATAGGCTTATATCCGGGTGTGATGTTTAGCTTGTGGCATATTATATTTGAAGAGATTTCGGGCATATCGGCTACGGTCTTAGATAAAACGTCTTTCTTAACATTGAGAAAATCCACTAGGACATCTTTGATCAATTGTCCTATTATTGAGTTGATTTGCATGGTTCTCTTGGTTCAAGAATGATCCAACAAGTTGTTGATAGCCTCCTCTACGGGGGATCCTTTTTGCATCGGGGCCTCCTCCCTGTGGATGTTGTCTAGGTCGATGGGGCTTTTGTCCTTGTAGCTACATGAGATATAGTACTGTCTCCCTACGGCCTGGTTGCCCCTCACTTCACCTATTCCCATCAGTGTTGGGAATTTCATTTTGAGGTGTGGGGTGGACATTGCCACCTTGAAGCTTATTAGGGCTGGCCTTTTGAGTAAGTTGTTGTAGACCAACGGAAAATTGACCATAACCATTGACAAAGTCCTAAAGGAGATCATTAGATAAGTAACTAGGGTTATCACGAGATCTATAAGTTCTTCAACTCAAACTAGCTACTTGTTAAGGTCATATAAGAGCCCTTTAAATTGTCGCTGACATTGCCGTGTTAGTCATGTCCGATTGAAGGCATTGAATTATAAAATCATTTTAGAGCTTTCATTATCAATTAGAACTCTTCTTAGTAGTCATTTGCTCCATCTAAGATGAAAGTGCTTATAATAAGAGGTCGGTGTGGAGGGAGGTTACATGATCGTAATTTTTGTCGATGAAAGCTATAGCTTTTTGCACCAATTACTTATTCTTGGTTCTTGCTTTTGCTTCGGGGTAAACTTCCACCATGTTAATGGTCTCAATGGCCACCTAGTTACATGGTGGTCTAGTCTTGTCCTTGCGTCCTCTGCTTAGGGCTGGCTTGGGTCTTCTTGGATACATTTCTTGAAGATGCTTCTTTTATGAGCACTTTTATCTCTTTTTGGAGGTTCAGGCAATTTTCGGCATTATGCACGAATATTATGTTGAAGAGGCAGTATTTTGATTGGTTGACTCTTTTAGGATTTGCATTGGTTTTGGCTATCTCAGTAGGTGTTCATCCTTGATATGTATCAGGATGTTGGTATAAATTTCAATGAGTGAAGTCAGATGCATGCGCCGTCCCAATTCTCATGGTGATTGTCTTCTATACTGTCAATTGTGTGCATCTGGTTGAAGGTTGCCCTCGATTCTTAGCCTATTTAGACTATTTGGCTAGTGTTTGGCAGGCTGATCAACCATTCAGGTAGTGTCGGCCTCTTTCGACAAGATGAAGGATTAAACTTTGTCCTCTACTTCTTTGTCACTTGTTTGTAGAACTCTCCTCCTTGGAAGGCCTTGCAGAATATTTCCACCTTGGTTTCATCTGCAAGATTTGGGATTCTCCTTGCCTTAGTGCCAAATCGATGAGCTTGTTTCTCTCTTGGTGTATATTTGCAAACTGCCAAGGGTCCTTTTCAAGCCTTTTACTAGACGCAAATCGTGAGGAAACCCCAAGACAATTCCTTAAAGGAAACAATAATGTTCACTCGCATCTTGTAGAACCATATATGTGCATCCATTTTTAGCATCGTTGGGAAGTTATGGTATAGGGCAACATCTCTAAGTGTCTAAAATTCCAACATGGTGTGAAAATGATCCGGGTGATCATAAGGCCGCTTGAGTCATCGTTAGGGTCCATTTATGGATTTTTTTGGTTGGGAAGGCCATAAAATGGCAACGGAGAAGGGGTTGCGGGCCGTTGTCTCTACTCAACTTGCCAAGTTTGGGCCTATGAAGATCTACTACTCTATTGTTTGGATTTTCTCTATGACCCGGCTGTGGACATATATCTATGGGTGTCGAGGAGGGTCCTAAGGTCGGTGCTCACCCCTCCTCTAGTCTTAGTCATTGGCTGCTAGGAAGTGTTCGCTATGACGGTGCTCTTCTCAACCAATAACCTTCCATCGAAGCACACATTCGTGGACCTTTTCGAGAAGTGGTAAAATTGTTTAGAGGGTTATTCTAGTGCTATCGGTTGGACGCTAAGGCTTTTGCTTGGGTCTACTCCCAACGTGGTTACCATTGCCCTTGTCGCTTTTAGCTTGGCTTGATTAGGTTATACATTTGGTGTGGGACACTAGCTTTGTCGTAGTTCACGCACTGGCCTCTTTGTTAGGCTAAGGTTTTACCACATGGCTGAGCCTCCTCATGTTGTTGGCCATCTCACCCGTTTGATTTATCATGGAATTGAATACAACGACTATATTAAGGGTGGCCAGGTCTCACAAAGTTGTGTCCTTGCTTCATCGAGTGTGCCATGTTTCCTCTGACTTGTATATCCTTCTTTATATATATGTATGTATGTACGTATGATGTATATATTGAAATATTTAGTTTTATCAACTGAGTGGGGCCTAGGTTGGGGCCTAGATATCCTTTCTTTGTAAGCGATGCTAATAATATGTACTTGAATCGAGATTTTATTCAAGATAATAATCACTCAATGCAAGGGTCTAACCTGAAAGTTTGGATCTTCATCATAAATATCACAAATAATAAAATTAAGTGGTCCGAGTTTTGTTCTTATGTTACTTTTCTAATGTCTAAGCCGGCATATATTCAAAAAAATAAGAATATAAAAAAGATTACCTATTTATTAAGTCTTACCATGAAACTCCTGCTGTTAGGAGTAATGAGTCGTGGGGGATTGAATGTCACTATGAGCTCGATGGGAGTGATGCTACCCTTCGAAGAAACTGGCCTTGGGTGAAGTGGAGGAGGCCTTTACTTCAAGGTAAGTGGAATGTAAGGAAGAGTTAGTTTATTTATACTTAAAAAGTAATGCAAAATTTCCCCACACATTCAGCTATATTGCTTATATACTAGGTTTACATAAAAAAGACTATAAATAAACCATAGGTGAGTAAGACAAATAACCTTACTTATGTTTAAATCATCAACTAATAGTATTTTTAGATTGGGGTGCATGGTAAGGATGAGGGGGACAAAACATATTGTTAATATTGCGATAATTATTTTTATAAAAAATAATATTTATATAATTTATATAATATTTTTATAATTATCTTTTCATGTATATATATATATATATAGTTAGAGCGGAGAGGTCCTTTTTGATTTTTTTCCATTTTTTTCTTAAATTTTTTATTTTTATATATAAAAAATTATCTAAAAATTAAAAAAATACAAATAGAATGACTCTCTTTCATAGGGTTTATGGATGGAATGTTTGTTTGATAACTTATATGATATAATTTGTCATTAATTATTTTCTATTATTATTATTATTATTACGAATGGGTACGATAAGAATCGGATTGGCCCAAATCTAGTGTATGAAAGGATGAGAGGCTTAAGTAATGACGGCCAAACAGAAGACACATCTTAATCTATGAGGCAAAATATGCAACGACAAAACCAAGGAATACAACCCGAATCAACAAGCACTAAAAGATCATAATGGAGCACTGAATGAACTATTTCAAGTAGTGGCTGCAGCAATCCCAACAGTTGGAAGTCAAGCAATCTAGCTATTGAATGAAAACGGTTGTTATATGCACAAGTAATGGTCCTCATCATCGAAGAAGCACCTTGCCTACACATAAATTTAGGGTCCGCCAATCAAAGATGCCTCTCATTATAAATAAACTTCATCTCCCAGAGAGAAGGGAAGACACAAAAAAGTCAGACAACAACTATGAAAGGGAAAAGGATACTCAACCATCCGAGTGTATAATTCCTAAAGTTAGATACTTTCTTCCAACCGAGTGCATCAATTAAAGCCACTCCACCGAGTGCACCAAATATAGTATCATCCTCCAAACAAGCACTCATTCCCATCTAATTTATATTATCATACTCATTTCTTAGCATCTTTCTTATTGATAAGAAATATTTCTGACTTAAATATTGAAAAATATATCGAAAAATGAGTCCTGTATATCTCTAACGTCATGTTTATTTTGTTGTGATATGCAGGATCGGATTTCGAGTGGTGAAGATTGGACTCATTCAATTTGGACATCTAGGTGTGAGGCTCCCTAATTTGTACAGTACTTTGGATTCTCAAGACGCATCATTGGCGTCGTCTATGAAAATGACAGTGGTTAAACAATATAGCCATTGATAGAGAACATGACTAATATCAGGACCCAAACAAGCATACTAGCCAGAGACGTCATTTCCCATGGCGATAACTTGATAGTGGTTACCCATGAAAATGCTCGTCCAGCCACAAATTTAAATGTGGAGGCATTGGGGGCCTAAGTGGATACCATGTCGAAGGTCCTCTAAACCATTCACACAAGACTGGAGGAACATCCACTGCGGGCTCCTTCCTCCAATTCCTAGACTTTAGCATTTAAGATGAGGAATTAGTGGAAACAACAGCTGGTCAAAGTGGTGATTCTATGGTTTGACGACCTTGAGGTCCGAGAGGCCATGAGCGATAAGGCCTAGACCCGGTTTAAAAGTTGATTAAATCTTGGAGCATGGGATAAAAGCTCGGAGCGAATGAATTCGTACAGTTCTTGAGATGTAGGGAGGCATCTACTTGAGAAGAGGCTTCATGTAGCACCTAGCTGAGAAGAGCCCTTAGCTAATCGATCCAGCACATCTCCCTGAATTACTCGGTGTTGAGGACCTTCCTAAATGTAAAGAGGATTGCATCCACCTCCTAGGTGAATGAGAGAACCAGAAAGATCGAGCAACGGTTGTCTAGAGGAAGCACGCCCAGGCATTCAGCCTACCTAGGTAGGTTTCCGTTCACGAGGAAGATCAGGTTACAGGAATTCCCTCGCTAGTTATATAATATTCTAGATTCTATTTAAATTATTTTAATATTAATTATAATTTTGAATAATTTGAGCGTAATAAAAATTTATTAAAAATTATAAAATTTAGAATGGTATTCAGATTAGTTGCGCTGGCACCTGAAGTGCGCTTATATTATCGCCCGAGTATCGATTTAGATTTTAAAATAAAAGAAAAGTAAAATAGAAAAAAAATATAATAATAATAATAATAATAATAATAATAATAATAATAATAATAATAATAATAATAATAATAATAATAATAATAATAGAAGAAAAAAGGGTTTCGGGGAAAGAGAAAGGAGGGAAGAAGAAAAGATAAGAGAAAAGAGGAAAGAGAGGGAGACCAGCGCGGCCACCATCGTCGGAGGTGCCGACGCAGGGAATGGAAGCCGACGAAGCCTTCTCCGTGATTTTACCCTTTATTTTGTGGTTCGATGTGAGTAGAGGAAGAAATCGTGAATTGAAACAAAACGGCTGTCGTTCGTTCACCACTATTGCCAAAGAAAATCGGTGAAATCGAGGTAAATAAATCCTTTTATTTTCCTTATGGATGTTGGTTTTTGGGGTTACATGTGCTGATTTTGGGGGTAATCGGTTGAATCGTGAGAAAATAGGTTAAAGTGCGATGAAGAGAGAGAGGAAGCTGCCGACGACTGCGCATGCAGCCGTCCGTCGTTGTCGCCAAGTGTTGCCATCTTGGTTGTTGCCGTCACTCGTGCCGAAGGTGCGTCGGTGAAAGAGGAGGGTGAAGAGAGAGGTAAAGGTGCACACGAAGCAGGAGAGAGAAATGGAGGAGAGAGAATCGTCCGATTTGGATATCTTGGAGTATCATTTTGACGAATCTGCTTAGAATAAATTTGAGGCAAGTATCCTCTAACTCTCTCCTTGGTCTAATTTCATTATGATAATATTTGGGTACTGTTTGGAGATTTCTTTTACATGCATGTTATTTTTACATTGCCGGTCTATTTATTGTATACATACATGTAAGTTTTACTTATCATTCGATGATTTTATACTGGTATTCATGATTTGAAGGATTTTTAGATATCCGAGTAGTATTTGTGTATCTATATATTGTGAAATCATGAATCAGACCTTATATTAGTTCACATGCATGCTGCCGGGAGATGAAGTCACTACTTTGTGGGACCATGATGGTCCGAGACCCTAGAGGTCACTTTGTGATCCGAGGCATTTGTTATTTGTGGCGCCTCTCCTGATGGAAGACTTCAGTCTCGACAGGGACATGTGATATGTGATCTTCCTTCTGCTCGCAAAAAGGTGAGTTTCGATGTAGTCAACCTGTTCCATACGTTTTAATGAGAACTATTGTAAGGAATTTATAAAAAATTAATATATTCGGACGTCCTAATATATATAAGTTAGTATTATGAATATCTGATTTTTTAGTTTCATGCATACTTTATATTTCTACATGTATTTGCGTGGCTTATGATTTGAGATACGTGGTTTGGCCCACGGATGCGTGATAGGAATGTCTCGTATGCATTAATGTGTTAAGCTCCGGAACATGTTTTATATTTATATATTTTAATTTCGTATTTCCTTTGATTTTAGCATATAAGATATGAAATTTAGATCAGAACGATAGTATGTGTTTCACACGGATGTGGTGACGGTTGCAATTATATGATGTGATTTTGGATCTTGTGATATGATATTGTTTTTGAAATTTGATCGGATTACTTATTATTATGATTATATTTCGGAGAGACTGTTTGATACAGACGTTAATTTAGTACAAGACATCTCCTCGATTTTTAAAGATTTTACGGACATTGTGTTTTATTTTACGTGGTTGTTATGTAATATCCTTTCTTCTAATTTATGTGTACTGTTTTATATAATAATAATACTTTTTGAGCTTTCAACTCACGCTTTTATATTTTATTCATTCAGACTAGTGGTATGGATATACTTGCAAGAGTTCGGACGTAATTTGACGCGGTATGTCTCTTTCGGTGAGTGGAGATATTTATGTTGAGCATGTTTCTAATCTTGAGGGTGTAATATGGTTATTGTTTATGGCCGAATGAGGGACCTGATCCTTATATGGGATATATTTGAGTTATTACTTTATATTGATGAGTTGTTATTATATTTGGATATTTTCATTACGATATTTGGATAATAGGTCATGTATTTTATTATTCAGATTTATATCCGACGTGATCTTATACGAATTTTATTATGTTGAGTCTTATATATGTACGTATTGTCACCCCAGAGTCGGGTTTGTCATTATTGATGTAATGATTTTATATTATTGGAGATTACTATTATTATTGATATGTATTTGATATCCTAGGTGATGACAAGTTCAGAATGTTGACCCTAGAGCCCTGTGATGAAACTTCTGATTCCATGGAGTATTGAATCACTTTCGTATCCTGTTCGGATTTCACGGCCTAGATGACTCGGCCTTATATCTCTGCTTTTCATTGACCTTTAAGAGAGATGCTCGAATTTCGTTTTATTGATTGCAACCAAATTCAATCCGAATATTCCAGGAGCTAACCGATAATTTTCTGTCACAACTCATATCCAGCAGAATGGAGGAAAAGCAGCTATGACACATTGTCCACATTCGATAAGGGCCAAATGAGAGTTTGAAGCACTTCTTGGCCCGATTCATCATTGAGACTTGAAGGATATCGAAGCTAATCGATGATGTGAAGTTGAATTCCTTTATGGCGACAATGCAATCGAGTGACTTTTGTAAATATTTGATCTAGTAAGAGCTCAATACCTTTCTTGAGACGGAGAGACTACCCGTACAATACATCGCCACTGAAGGGAAGAAAAGCAGCAATGACACCTTGTCTACATCCAATAAGGGCTAAACCAGAGTTCGAAGCACTTTATGACCCGGTTTAACTCTGAGACTTGAAGGATATCGAAGCAAAATGATGAGGTGAAGCTGAATTCATTTATAATGACAATACAGTTGGGTGACTTCTTTAAATATTTGGTCCAACAAGAACCCAAGGCCTTTCTTGAGGTGGAGATTATCACCCATGCATATATCGCCACCGAAGAGGCCAATGAAGTAAAGAGGTTGGAGCGCGCAAACCAACATCCGGGGTCCACAAGAGGGAAAAAAAGAAACGGAGACAACTCCACCATCCGATATCTCATGAAGCAACTAAGGATAGAATCAAATGTCAGAAGGGAGTATAGGCCTCTAAACCTAACCCTTTTGATTGACACTTATATGAATATCCTGAGACAGAACCAGAACGAGAAGTTTCTTAAGTGACCCAAGCTTCTCAAGAATATAAAAGGAGGGGACCAGTCTAAATACCGCTCTTATCATCGATTTTCAGATCACAGTACTGAGGACTGTCAGTTCTATGAAGAGAAATTGAGACCCTTATCTAAAAAAGGTATCTTAATAAGTTCTTGAGAAATGTGGAGTAAGCCTCTCGGAGTGACAACAACGACGGGTTGGGCCAGCAAAAGTAGCCACGCAATCAGGTTACGGTTGGAGTAGTTAACATGGTGTTCACAAGACAACCTAAAAATAAAATTCTAGACTATCCAGAGAAGGTTTCCAGTAGTAAAAAATAGAGGATAGGAATAAGAAATGATATAATTAGTTTTAAGAATGATGATATGACTCATGTAATAACTCCCAATTTCGACTCTCTTATTGTATCTGTGTTCATTTTAGACAGCAATCTTAACTACCAATTGAAACAAATCTTCATTGATAATGGAAACCCAAGAAACGGCAAGGCTACGGACAGCGATTTACTAACAATGAATCACTCGGTACTACAATAGAAAAGTGAAAGATCGTCGATCCGAAGTGGGGATTTAGTTTTGCGGAGTATAAAGGAAATAGACAAAACTGTCGATAGGAATAAACTGTCCCTCAATTGGGAGGGACTATTCTTAGTCTTAGCGATTCTTTGATACAATGTATACAAGTTACGCATTCAGAACGAAAAACTGGTCCCAAAAATATAGAACGCTGTCTACTTCAAAAAATTCTATCAATAAACCTTCACTAAACAAAGGTAAGTTTTGTACATGTCATATCGATTACATGTATGATGTATTCATATTAAAATTAATAAAACCGTCATACATTTATTATATGGATTACTCATGTGAATGGTTGTGTGTCTTTATATAAATACAAATAGCTGAAATTTACTCTAAGTCGGGTGAACTTTTTACCTATGAATCAACCTACTAAAAGCACGGTCAAAACCTTGGTCAAGACAATCGAGTGGCTCAAATGAGGTCGAACGTAAATTATCACATAAAGGCTCGGGAGTTTCCTGACAAAAGTCCGGCCTGCACTAAAGAGGTCAAAAGGAAAAAAAACTTAGGAGGCTTTTTCAGCATACATGCGACAACATCCTCTTACAGGAAAGAACATCAACAGTCAAAGATGGTAGACGAATTAGGGCCCAACACATGAGTACAATGACGTCCTTTCATATGAACGAGCACCATTAGTTAAATGCAGACGACGGATTAGACTCTGTCAAAACCCGGTGACTACGGCAACCACACCTAGTGAGCCAAAAAGGGGCTTTCCAAGCATGAGTGCTATAACGTCATCTCATAGGAAAAAAGCACCATCACATAACAAGAGTGCTATGACGGCCTCTCACAAAAAAGAGCATCATCCAAAAAAAAAAGCTGTGCTACAACGTTCTCATCACCGTAAACTCAACCGCGAATCCCAAGTCACCATTACCAATTCCAGTAATCTGTGTAGGTTACAATTTTTAGAGTTTATGATGGAATTGAGGTGGCAATCATATTATGCCTTGTTTAAGAGTGAAACTGAAAAACAGGAAAAAAAAAAAAAAATCAGCTCCTTCGGTGCAATTACAGGATTATCATCCCTACCAAAACTATAGTCATTGAAATATTTGGCTCAGAATCTATTGATTTGTGTGAATATTTGAGCTTTCATTTCTCCCCTTTCTTCTTCGGCTTACATAATATATTTTGTTTCTTTCTGTGATTACTGCCTACATTATAAGGACAAGTTTCCTCTTAAGTTCTCTTTTCCTTATTATTATTTTCTTGGTTTCTGTTGAGAAGGTTTTGTAGCCTTATACGAGTAGCTTGATTCTGTATGCAGGATGGCAGGCAGGTATTTTGTCGATGGGTTACCTGTCATTTTATGTGATTTGAGCGGGCTAACATAATACCTTGGGGGGTGGGGTCTACTCCTTAAAACCCATCAGAGAAGACATTCATATAGTTGATATCACTTATGTTAAGTATGACTTTTACTGTTGTGTGGTGCATAAAACAGTAAAAATTTTATCGGTGACGATTTGGGTAGGCTGTAATTGATGTAGCCGATTGAAATGTATCGAATATATTTTAAATTGTCAAAATAAAATAATATCGAAGGATTCTGTTAGCTTTTGATAGAGTCATACCGCTTCAATTTTGCTTTGCATTGTCGACCATGACAGATTTGAGCACATGAAAACTTCTCTCATTATTATTATTATTATTATTATAAATACATTAATATAAATGTATAGTTGATAAGATTAATTAGTTTTTTAATTATTTTTTAAAATCGTTTGTAATTAGTCGTAAGTAATTCTAAAAAAGGCCGATCATGGGGCCTACTAGTCAAAATCTAAAGTGTTAGTGTTGAGAATATGGGATTTTGTAATGTGAAGCATGTACTTTGTATTATTTAAATTTTTTTTTATAAAATTTATATTAAAAAAAAAGAAAATAAAAAAACATGAAGTAGGTGCTTTGCATTGCAGATCTCCTTCCAAAGCAGGGGAGGAGGAAGTGTTGATGTTCGTAATTGGAATTGTGGGGTACTAAACACTGTAGTAGAAGACTACGCTAGTGTCGGTTGTGCCCCGTTAAGGTGGCAGCAAGGGTAATATGGTATTTTGATAAATGTATCTGTTTTATAATAATTGTTTATGTAATCAGTGTAGCAAGTTAAATGAATTAACAAATAAAACTATGAATATAATTTATAAAAAGTTTAGAAGTAATCCATGTCATGAAATTTCTAATATTAACAAAAAAAAAATAAAAAAAAAAAGAAAATCTGATAATATTTGTGATTTTAAGTCTTATATTAATGTACATCTAACATCAATAAAATTTAAGAGTATAAGCAGATTAGGGTTATAGATCAAGTTTTTAGTTTCGACACGCAACCTTGATAGTTTTATTTTTCTGTAAATAAAGAACAAAATCATTATTTAAATAGAAATTAAATTAGTGTTAAAAACTATGAAAACTAAGAATATATATATCTATATATATTTGTTGCGTCCCGGGTTTGCGGTTGTCGTACGGATTATGAAGCATTCAGATTCCTAAGCACGTGGCGGCGTCAGGTGAAGGGTCCGGTTTTCGTAACTCTGAACCTGGACCTGCACAACACAAACAACAAACAAGAGGTCAGAGGTCCGGCGGGATTTCTCCCACCATGGCCACTTCGACACTCAAGTCAGCAAATTTCAGCAATAAACGGAAACATAGCGTGCGCGGATGAATGCTAATGAAACGTGAATGATGCGTATGCTTTAGTGAGGAGAATGCTATGAGTAGGCTGCGAAAGGCCTGGCTTCTTTAGTGCTCTGCAGCGGGTGGCTGACTTTCCCGTGGCCTGAATAGACCCAGGGATGGCGATCGTGAGAGAGGTCGGCTCGCTTGTGCCAAGAGGAAGTGAGTCTACTCTCAGTTCCTGCTCCTTCTCTCTTGCGATCTTGTTCAGAGGTGGAAGGATCAGAATTCCAGTCGGGAATCAGAATCAGAATCCTCTTTTATGCAGGGAGTGAGAGCTCTTATAGGCTCCTCCCCATTGGGCTTTGGGCGCCAAAATGCCCATTGCGAGGGCTTCCTTGCCTTTGGTTGTTGTCGTTGATCGCTGGTTATGTCGGCATCGTTTCTTTTGGCCGTGGCGGCGCAGCTCTGAGCGCCACGCCACGCGCCGATTTTTTTTTCTTAAGTGGGGATTGGCTAGTTGCATCGCAGCCATTGCTGTCAACTGTGGCACTGCCAGCCGCCTCTCCATTAGCCGGGTTTCTACCTTTCTGCTCGATTTTTGACGCATTAATGCTGTTGCAGGTTCTCGTCGCCTTCGGGCGGGATCTTCTACGTATACCTCCTGCCGCAATGGCCGGGCTCGTCGTCATTCGTGGGCTTTAGCACCCTTCATGGGCTTCGACACTTCTGTATGGGCCTTGACCTGGGACCCAACAATATTTTTTAATAAAGGGTAAAATCGTTTTAATTTTTTTCTGTTTTAGATAAGCTTACAGCCTCTTTGTGCTAACTTTTCAATTTGAGCTTCATTATTATATTTACAAACGTTGGACTTGGGTTTCCTTTCCCCCTCCAAAAAAAAAAAAATAATAATAATAATAAATAAAATATATGACATTTAAGGCTAAATAAAGAATGGTTTTTCTTTTTACCCAAAAAATAATAATAGCGTGATAGATATTTATGTCAAATTAGAATTTTGATGTAATAATAGAAATTATAACTTTGAGTTATAAAATATTTTTAGATAATATAAAGTAAGATCGTATTTAATGAATTTGAAATAGTTTTAGTCCCCACCAAATTGCTTGTTTTAATAGCTAGCAATGCTATCTTATTAATAATTTTCAATGGAAATTTAAATCTTTTACATTTGAATATTCAAAAATATTACGATGCACTCCTTTACATGCCGAATTAAAACGTGGAAAAATAAAAAGGGAAATTATTTAAGGATTACAATTCAAAAATTAAATTAAAAATACCATCTTAAATTTATCTATAATGTCATTGGATGCCTTCTCCTGTTATTTTGATCCCATTTATCAATTATTCCATCAAAAAATATATTAAAAAATAATTATTTTTTAACTAAATTAATATGATAAAGTTGAACGTCAATTTTCTGTATAAATAATACAGAGATTATAAATATAGACATTAGTTTTAGTCTCGTATATTTTTAAATTTGGATGAACATATCATCTCACCAAGATGCATTGTTTGGGAGAAAAGGACAGCAGTCGAGAACGGATTATAAATCTCAAAAAACAAACAAAAAGGGAAAAAAGAAGAAGGGAGGAGATATTTTTAGGTGAGTAAGGAAGAAATTAAAGTTGAATACAGACATTTAGTTTGGATATTTACAATTTAATGCTTAAAATTCCTAATTTTTGTTTTTATAAATCTGATAGATTCGGTAGCTCACGGACCAAACCAAGACCTGAATTGCAGAGAGAAGACCTACCCAGGAAGCTGCAACCCAGTAAGAGCTTCGCCAAATCCAAGATCTAGATTTCGCAGTGGTAGGCCAAGCGACATGACCTAAAATTGTCTAGCAACATGTGGGTTGTCATGGTTGACTGTTGGATGGTCTCCATAGGCACAGCTCAACCTGCTCTAACTCAACAGATGAGCCCAAATTGTCACTGTTACTATGTGGTCCTACACAACTGCAAGAGTAGGAATCGCAAGCAGTAGCTATCAACCTTTGCTATGAGGATTACAATGATATGGAGTGTTAGAAGTGGAAGCATGATGGCAGCTCTCCTAGAGGCACAAAGCCGCAGTGCCTGCAATCCACAACTGCAAGCACATGGTATTGGCCACTCACAATCACAGAGTCACCGATCCTCAGGGCTAGCTACTTAGCACTCACTTTATAAATACATCCCGTCCTCCACAGAAAAAGGGAGATGATTCCGATTCCACTTTCAACCTCGACATGCAAAATCGACCCAGCGATAAAGATATCAAGAGCAATCAAGCCCTTGAACATTCGAATGCCCTGGGGCAACCCTCTCTATCTTATAAAAAAGCAACTCTCTTAAGGGTGAAACCCTTATTCTTAAAGTCACTCTCCGCAAGTGTAAATTCCTCTAAACCGCTCACCCTTTGAGAGTATTAATCGGAGCATAGCCTTCCACTAAACACTCAATCCCCTCATATTTGCATCTATACATTACACTCTCTCATCCTTCAATCTTTCTATTTGACTAAGAAAGATTACTAATTTGAGCGTTGGAGGATATACTGTATAGCGAGTCCTGCTATTCTCTGAAGTCTTGTTTATTAGTTATAATGTATAGGAGACAGGTTTGATGTAACGAATACTCGACTCACTTTCAGTCGGACACTCGAATTAGGTGGCTCATTAATTCGTTCAATAATCCCGATCTAAGGATGCATCATTGACGCTATCTGTGGAAAAAGGACGAAAAGCCTACCCCCCAACAAAAGCAACCACGTATGGTGAGTACCAATGCTCAAACCAGCACACTCGCTAAAGACACCATTTCCCATGGCGATGACTCAACCATAGGTAGTCGTGGGAACGATGGTCATGCCACTGACGTGGCAGTGCTAGCAACTCAGTTGAATGCACTATCAAAGTTGCTCCAAATCATCTGTACTCATTTGGAGGCGCCATTATTGGGAGCTTCCTCCTCCAACTCCTAGACTTTGGCTTTCAAGAGGAGAAATCGGAGGAAGAGACGTCCTATTGAGAAAACCCAGTGGCCTGACGACCTTGAGGCCTAAGAGGCCACAAGCGACAGGGGACAGGCATGGTTGGAGGGTCGACTGAATCATGAAGTACGCGATAAAAACCTTGAGTGGGAGAATCCACGCCGCTCCCATGGCGACCGAAGGACCCCAACCATAGAAGAAACCTTTTGCAGCACCCAGCCAAAGAGGGCTCACAACCGCCGATTCAACACATCTCTTCGAATCACTCATAGTTGGAGACCTTCCTCAACGCAAAGATGATTACGTCCTCCATTCAAGTGGAAGAGAGAATAAGAGAGATCGAGTAGTTGCTGTTCAGAGGAAGCTCTAACAAATACTCAATTAACGTGAGAAGGTCACCATTCATAATGGAGATCCGGATGCAATCACTCCCTTCCAAATTTAAGATGTCGACCCTGGAATCCTACGATGAAAGTTTCAATCCGATGAACCATTTAGATTACTTACGCACCCTGTTGGGCTTTCAAGGTCTTGACAATGCTGCCTTGTGTTTGTGTTTCTTTCTAACCCTCAAGGGAGGTGCTCAGATTTGGTTCCATCGTTTACAACCAAATTTGATCTGAACGTTCTAGGAACCAGTTGATATTTTTCTATTGTAGTTTACCTTCAACCGAAGAGAGGAGAAGCAATTTTGACACCTTATCCACATCCGACAAGGGCCAAATGAAAGTTTGAAATGCTTCTTGGCCTGATTGAATGTTGAGACCCAAAAAATATCCATGTTCATCGATGAGGTGAAGCTAAACACCTTTGTGATGGCTTTACAGCCGGGCAATTTCTTCAAACATCTAGTCCAACAAAAGCCTCAAACCTTCCTGGAGGTAGAGACAATCACCCGAATGTACATAGCTGCCGAGGAGGTTAACAAAGCGAAGCGGCCAGGGCGCATGAACCACCATCATTAGGGGTTGATGAACGGTAAGAAGATGAATGGAGACAGCACAAACTCTCCAGATCCTAGGAAGCAACCCAGGGTGGAGCCGGGTTTTCGAAGGAAATTCAGACCTCTAAACTTAACCCCTTCAAACGACACTTGTATGAACATTCTCACACAAATTCGTGATGAAAAGTTTTTGAATTGGCCTAAGCAGCCCAAGAACATGGAGGGAGGAAATTAGTCTAAGTACTACTTCTATCATTGATCTTTGGGTCACAACACTAATGACTACAAGACGCTGTAAAAAGAGATTGAAGCCTTCACCCAGAGAGGGTACCTCAACAAATTCTTGAGAAACTTAGGGCAAATAGCCAGGAGAGTTGAAGATAACGAACAAGGCTAACAGGAGCAGCCACGTAACCGGGTTGCGATCAGAGTTGTTAGTATGGTGTCTATGAGACTATTTGGGATAACTCTCTGGCCCTCCTTAAAAAGGCTTCAAGCAGAAAAAGGTAGATGGTAGGAGTTAGGAATGATATCATTAGTTTTTGCAACGGCGATATGATACGTGTAATACCTCCCAATTCCGACCCTCTCATTATATCCGTCCTCATCTCAAACGGTACGCTTGACTATTGATTAAGATAAGTCTTTATTGATAATGAAAGTTCAAAAAAATTGTTGTATCTTGATGTCTATTTTAAACTCGGAATAATAAAAGACCAAATGAGATCTGCCGAACGACCTCTATACGGATTGGATAATGAACCTGTCTCGGTCCAGGGGACAATTCAGTTGGAGGTTACTAGGGATGTACCCGAAGACGACATCTCACATGCTATCGTTCTTGATAGTTGACCTGACCTCAGTCTAAAACATTATATTGGGATGGCCTTGCTTAGTTGCCTTTATGGTAGTGATATCGATCTCACATTTAAAAATGAAGTTCATGATAGCATGTGGATTCGAAGAGGTGTTGGGCGACCAAGTCACTAGTTGAATATGTTACTTGTTCCAAGTCAATCGGACGATCCCTAATCGGCCGATCAAAGATTTTGACCTTCGAGATGAAGCTACACTATAGTAAAGATAGTTCGGCGAATCAACTCTTTAGATTCCCCTAGATCGTAATCAAGCCAATGAATGTGTACAAATTGGTAGCTTGTTGTCGAGTCACCTGCGCGAGTAATTAATGACTTTCCTCTAACAAATCTTTGATATATTTGCATGAACTCATACTGACATGCCCGAGATACTGACCGGAGTGATAGTCTACAAGTTGGGTCTTAATTCCGGTCACAAACCCGTTAGGTAGAAGTAAAAGAACCATTCCAATGAGAAGTTAATCTTCATCAGAAAAGAAGTCGGGAAGCTGCTCGACAGGGGTTTGATAAGGAAAGTTCAATATTCAGATTGACTATCAAATATGATACTCGTAAAGAAGAGTAATGGAAAATGACAGATGTCTGTCGACTTCACCAATATGAATAAAGCATACTCAAAAGACAGTTTCACGTTGCCAGGGATCGATCTGTTGGGAGACTCAACGGTTGGGTATGAGCTGCTGATCATCATTCATGCCTACTCAGGTTACAACCAAATCCGAATGAGCCCCGACGATGAAGAGTATACCTCATTCATGACTAGTCAAGGGATGTACTGTTACAAAATTATATTCTTCGGTCTAAAGAATGCAGGAGCCACCTACTAGAGGCTTGTTAATAGGATATTTGAGAACAGATTGGCCGAAATATGGAGGTATATATAGACGACATGTTCGTCAAAAGTATAGCAGCTAACAAGCATATTCATGATATCATAGAAGCCTTTAAGGTGCTCCGAGTACATCAAATGAAGTTAAATCCAATAAAGCGTATATTTAGAGTAGCTTCGAGTAAATTCCTATACTTTATTGTATCTAATTGGGGAATCGAAGCAAACCCTGAATAGATGAAAGCCTTCATGGATATGAACTCGCCTCGATCTGTGAATAAAGTCCAAAGACTCATCAGGAGGCTCGCAGCACTATCCTGGTTTTTGGCTAAGTCAATAGAGAGGTATCTCCCCTTCTTCAAGACTCGGAGAGGGGTGAAGGCAAGTGGTTTTCAGTGGATTGCTGACTACCAAATGGCCATCCAAGAGCTAAAGGAATACCTTGCCCATCTACCTCTCTTGTCCTCCCCAAAAGAAGGCGAGGAGTTATATCTCTATTTGACAATATCAGACACGGCATTGAATTCAGATCTGATCAAGTAAGAGTCTGAGATAGAACAACTGATCTACTACGTCAATAACGTCCTAACAAATATCGAGGCTTGTTACTCACATATCGAAAGGACATCTTTGGCACTAGTTTACTTTGCCTGGAAGCTGCGATCATACTTCTAGTTGTATAAGATCATCATCTTGATGGACTAGCCATTGAGAGTTGTCTTGCAGTGACCCGACACATCTGGATGGCTGATCAAATGGACTATTGAATTAGGTGAGTTTAACATAGAGTTTCGACCGTAGCCAACCATCAAAGGTCAGACCCTCATGGATTTCATAGTTGAAACGATGACCCCGATTCTTAAAGTTCTCGATACGATCGAAGGCCCCCCATTGGCAAGAAGAAGCTAGATCATGGATCTTGCATGCGAACGGGTCGTTGACGCAATCACGAAGCAGAGTAGGCATAGTCTTGAGGACTCCTAATGGGTAGGAGATGAAATACTCGATGACTCTCGAATTTCCAAGCACCAACAATGTTGTTGAGTACAAGGTCCTATCGGCAAGACTCATACTCGCGAAGAAGTGCTTGGCAAATAATCTCATTGCCTGCCGTGACTCAAAACTGATCATCAATTAGGTCTTTGGAAATTTTGAGACATCAAACTCATTGCTCGTGAGATATCTCACTTGAGCGAAAGTCTTGACCGAAGCATTTGATAGGGTGGAAATACACCATGTCCCCCAAGAAGAAAATTGGAAGGCAGATTAGCTAGAAAAGTCTAGAGTGTAGTGCACTTTTTACTTACACATCTTTAATGCATACCTCCATATTACATCCAATCTACTCAGTGACTATTTTGTTTACAAGCCACCGATAAGTGGCTCCTATGTTTTTTATATTGAATGACATCACTTTACGGTAGTGTAGGGTTTGATCTGTGATAAATGCGATATGCTCTTCTTGTGAAGGATTCATGTGGATTTGATTATATCTTGAGTAAACATTCATAAAGCTCAATATTAGTGCTCGGAGATTGAGTCTATGAGCTGGTAGATTCAAGGCAATGGGAAACATTTTTGAGCATGTTTCATTCATATCAGTGAAATTTACATGCATATTCTAACTTCCATTAGCTTTCTGGACCATTACTACATTAGACAGCTACTTTGAGTTTTGTACCTCTCGGATGGAATCCAACTTCAATTAGCTTTGTGACTTCATCTTTTATCGCCTAAAGCTTCACCTGTTTTTGTCACATAGGCTTATATCTGAGTGTGATGTTTAGCTTGTGGCATAGTATATTCGAAGGTTACGGTCTTAGATAAAACGTCTTGCTTAGCATGGAGAAAAGCCACTAGGACATCTTTGATTGATTGATCTATTATCAAGCTGAATTGCATGGTTCTCTTGGTTTTAGAATGATGCAACAAGTTGTCGATAGCTTCCTCTATGGGGGATCCTTCTTGCATCATAGCTTCCTCCCTGTGGATTCTATCTTTGTGATGTATCGATTTCTGAACGTAATAATTTTAGATAATTAAATTAATATAATTAAAATTAGGCTTAATATACACAAAAAAATATATTTGAAAGCGGTGTTGGGCTACTGCATGCTTGGTGCTTGAGTGCCGCGGCAGGCGCCACACCTAGGGAGCCAGTGCTCGCCAGGCCCTTAAGCGCCCAGGAGGGCGTTGGTTCCAATTTGCTCCTAGGTGCAAAGCACACGAGCGCCAACTAGTTATTTATACGGCCCCCTCGGCCATTTTTCGGCCATTTTCAGAGAGAAGAGAGAGGGAGGAGAAGAGAGAGAATGGGAGATTGAAGCCCTCCAAGTTTGAATTTGAGTTCAAGCTAGTTGGAAAAGTGGTAGACCGGGTCGAGGCAAGTATACTCATACCCTCTTCTTTAGTTTTCTAACACGTTTGTCTTATTTTCTTTGGGTATACTCGTTTCGATACCCGTTTAAATTTGTATTTTATAATTCCTAAGACTTAAACATGCATATATGTAAATTTCATACCAAAATTTGTAAATTTAATCGGTTTTTAGACACCAAAACCCTAACCCCGCGCCTAGGACCTTTTACCAACGAATTTTTGGGACTTTTGTATAATTTAGGATTAGAATATCATTACCCATATCTAGTACAAGTTAAATTATCGATTGGATATTCGATTAGATGATTTTAGGTGAAAACCCATTCGTTGGAACCCTAGAGTGCATCCAAACCACATTTGATAAATTATATTGGGTTTAAAGTATGAATTGGCCTTAAATGATCGATACCCATGACCTGGGTAAGTGATTGTATGAATGTTATACTCAAATTTGTAGTTTTGACCCATCTTCGGACAGGAAACCGTAAACCCATGACCCGAAGGAATTAACCGATCAAATTAAAATTGTAGGTGAATTGGCTCGTGGATGTTATTACCCACACCATGAATAAGCTAATTTATCATTTGGGTATTCGAATTGGTAGTTTTGAAGGGTTTTATGCTCCTCGGAACCCTAACCCATGCCCTGTTTGAACTTTATCCGAATCAATCATAATTATACAAGATTTCAGCTCTGAAAATTATAATGTATGCAATTGTGAAGGAATTGTTATCCAGAAGCTCCCAAGACATGATAGGCTCATTTTGGTAAGAATTTTTTGATTGTTCCAATCATATGATGAATTATGCACGTATTATGAACACAATGATTTGAAAGTTCAAAGAATCAGGCCATGAACCTTTTACAAAAGAATTAATTATTGAAAACATTTAGGAATTCTATCTAGCATAATCTAAAAAGGGATTTCTTAATCCTTCTAAGCTCCAAGAAATATTTTGTATGAATTATGAATACATGAGGTTTCATACTCACAAAGGATACGAAAATATGCTTATGTAAAGGAATCTGATGATGGAGAAAATTTTATAATTAAGTGATGAACCTATGAACTGATAGAATTATGAAACGTTCTCCAACAGAGTGGGAACAAAGGAATTTATTTTGGCACTTAAGATGTTGCCATGTTAGTCCTGTGCGAGTAAAGGTGTTGAATTATGGAATGTTTTTAGAACTTTCATTATCAATTAGAACTCTTCTTAGATGGTAGTTATTTGCTCCATCTAAGATGAGAGTACTTACAATAAGAGGTCGGAGTGGAGGGAGGTTACATGACTATAATCTTTGTGGATGAAGGCTATAGCTTCTTGCGCCAACTACTTATTCTTGGTTCCTGTTGTTGCTTGGGGCTGAACTTCCACCATGTTGATGGTCCCAATGGCAACCCTGTTACACGGTGGTCTGGTTTTGTCCTTGCATTCTCTGGGGCTGGCTTGGGTCTTCTTGGATATATTTCCTAAAGATACTCCTTTATGTGTGCATTTATCTTTTTTTTGGAGGTTTCGACAATTTTCGGCATTATGCATGAATCTTATGTTGATGTGGCAGTATTTTGATTGGTTGACTCCTTTAAGATTCGCATTGGCTCTACCCATCTCAATAGGTGCTCATCTTTGAACTACATCAATATGTTGGTGTAGATTTCACCGAGTAAAGTTAGATACATGTGCTGTCCCAATTCTTGAGGTGATTGTCTTCTATGCTATCAGTTATGTGCATTTGGTTGAAGGCTGCCTTCGATTCTTAACCTATTTGGACTATTTGCCAAGTCTCTAGTAAGTTGATCAGCTATTCAGGTAGTGTCTGTAATGTCCGAGTTTTTGGACTATGATAATCTTGATTAATTAAATTAATATAATTAAAATTAAAATTAAAAAATATAAAAATTTGAACTAAAAGAGTCACGATTAGACCGATTAAATTTGAGTTTGATGCGTGCCTGAATTGGGCTTGAACCTGACCAGGCTTGACGCGCGTTTGAGCCCAAAAAATAGTGTGCCCGCACCTGATGTATGCCTGAGCCACACTCGAGTGCTAATTCCCGTGGCTTGACACTTGATGCATGATTGACAAGCACTTGAGCGCTGATCTCATATTTGCCTAGTGCTTGATTCACGCTTAACCAGTGTTTGAGCGCCAGTCTATTATACATATGACCTTGAGCTCATTTTCTATGATTTCTGTTGTGGTTTTTTAAAGAAGAGAGAGAGAGCCAAGGACAAGAGAGAGAAAAAGAGAGAAGGCCTGAGGAGGTCGAATTCAAGTAATTTGAGGCTAGAATTTGGAGAAGAAGTATACTCTCATTCCTTTATTGCTATTCTCTTCCACCTCTCATAAGCAATTCTTATTTCATTACTCAATTATATTAATATTTAGAGGCTAGCACATGCATATTAAATATGCATGTAAAGTTTTCATGATTTTACAGTAAGATTGTGTAAAATTTCTGTCCATATTCATATATTCATACACATCTTGAATATTACTTTTTAATTGTATGTATGTCTCCAATTCATAATTTAATGAGTTTGCATGTA
The DNA here is from genome assembly GCA_033239525.1 of Nepenthes gracilis. Lineage (NCBI taxonomy): Eukaryota > Viridiplantae > Streptophyta > Magnoliopsida > Caryophyllales > Nepenthaceae > Nepenthes > Nepenthes gracilis. The sequence continues at coordinate 5,613,582 of BSYO01000006.1, forward strand.
ATCAATTTTGTACTTCTTGCGATATTAGATTTTGGACTTATAAAAATAAGTTGCATGTTTCAAAAACTGATGAAATAAATCTTGCATGTGAAGTATATAAGCTGATATTACAAAAGTTACCATATTATTGATTTTTGCTGCATTTTTTTGAATTTTGTTGAACTTCATACTCTAATTTCGTGCTGTAACTTTTATAAGTTCTAAATTTATCAAACATATGCTTTATGGAAGCTAGAAAATGATATATTGGCGTTTAAGGTTTGAAATTTAGTATACATGTTGATTCTATGTTTCCTATTATTTTATTTTATTTGCTAAACTTTATGTATTTAGCTACCAATTCAGCATTCCATGCCTTTAATGTCATCTGTTTAAGCTTTTATAAAAGTATAAGTAGAAATTGATAGAATTATGAAAGAAAACTCTATAATTATCTAAAAGGGTGAGAACTAAAAATTATAAAGTTAAGTGTTGATTTTTTTTAAATTAAATATTGGACCAAGGTCATATTGAACAGATAGTATATTTTGACATACCTTAATATATTATAATGATATATCGATATTCGATGCTATTATCTGTAAGGTTGAGAAATAGTGCTTAGCTTCATCTATAGGATTATATGTAAACAGCCTATTTCTGAGTTTTGAATAAGAGTTTATGGTATTTAGTTGTGTGGAAACATATGCAAATTAAATTTCGACAGTCCACTCATTTAGCAAGGCTTACTGACCCTATTCTGTAAAGAAAATAAAAATTTAAGTATGTTTTGATGATAAAATCAAAAGAAAATAAGATAAGAAAATATGAGAATTTTATTATGTAGTTTCTTTGCACAAGTTCATGCATTTGCATTCGATCATACTCCATAATCCCTTCCGATATGTTTTGAGTGTAAAGTATATATGTTCATTGATATATTTTGTGTTTTGCTAAATTTTTAATTCACTTTCTTACTATTTATTTTACTAACCTATCAGATAAGATGCACGAGTATTTGTCGGACGAACAAGAGTAAAGGTTGAAAAGCCGTAGTTTATATTTTTCTAGGGATGTTTAATATTATTATCATATTTTCGGCCGTCGTTTAATATTTCGTTAGGTTGTAATTTAGTTTAATTTTAGTGTTTGGATAATGAATTGTAATGTATTTAGCTTCGAACAGCGTTTAAATGCCCAAAGTATTGTATTATGGCGTTCAATGTCTGCTAATATGTATTTACAATTTTATGAATGAGTTGGATGAAGTTTATAGGTGATGTCTTAAAGTCTGCAGCAGGTTATTATTTTTAGTTAAGGATGACCGTGGTCTTTTTCTATTAATTTGAATGTTGAACTTGTTTCGGTTACTTGAACAGGCATCATTCCTTACTTTTGGTTCGACGTCATGTATTTGGGTCCTGTGTTTAATATAATATTTTATCTGGTTGGTCGAGATACCGATATAGAATTTATGTTCAAATCGTGAAAAAGAAGGAACAATTGATTAGAAAATAATAAATGAATTAGAATTTATTTTGAATCTGGATTTGAAACATGACCGTGTTAGCCTCTCCGATAGGATGAAGGAATAAACTCTGTTTTGTACTTCTTTGTTGGAGGAGGGTCACCTCATTATTGCATTTTTGTAAAACTCTCCTCTTTAGAGGGCACCGCAAGAGTATTTCCACCTTGGTTTCATCTGCTAGATTTGGGATTTCCCTTGCCTTAGTGTTGAACCAATGACCTTGTTTCTCTCTTGGCATATATTTGCAAATTGCTAAGGGCCCCTTTCAGGCCTTTTACTAGATGCAAATTGTGAGGAAACCTCGAGATAATTCCTTGAAGGAAACCATGCTATTTGCTCGCATATTGTAGAACCACATACATGCATCCCTTTTTAGTGTCATTGGGAAGCTATGGCATAGGGCGGCTTCTCTAAGTCTTTGAAAATCTAACATAGTGTGAAAATGATCCAGGTGATCATGATATCACTTGAGTGGTCGTAAGGGTCCAATTAGGGTTTTTCTGCTAGGGGAGGGCATAAAATGGCAACTGAGAAGGGATTGTGGGCCATTGTCTCTACTCAACCTGCCAAGTTTGGGCCTGTGAAGATCTATTACTTGATTATTTGGATCCTCTCTACAACCCCGGCCGTCGATAGACATCCATGGGTGTCAAGGAGGGTCTGTACGTATTAAAATATTTAGTTTCATCAACTGAGTGAGACCTTAGTTGGGACCTAAATAACCCTTTTTTATAAGCAATATTAATAATATGTATTTGAATTGAGATTTTATTCAAGGTAATGAAGGCTGAAGGTAGGGGTCTAACCTGAATATTTTGATCTTCATTATATACATTACAAATAATAAAAATAAGAGGTTCGAGTTTTGCTCCTATGTTACCTCCCTATAGTATTTTCACCAACTAATAGAATTTTCAGATTGAGGTGTATGGTAAGGATGAGGGGGGCAAAACATATTATTAATATTGTGATAATTATTTTTATGAAAAATAATATTTATATAATTTATATAATATTATTTATAATTATCTTTTTATGTATATATATAGTTAGAGGGGATAGGTCCTTTTAATTTTTTTTTTCATTTTTTTCTTAAATTTTTTATTTATATATATAAAAAAATTATCTAAAAATTAAAAAAAAATATAAATAGAATGACTCTCTTTCACAGGGTTTATGGATGGAATGATTGTTTGATGACTTTTCAGATATAATTTGTCATTAATTATTTTCCATTATTATTATTATTATTATTATTATTATATAAGATGTAATATAAGTAATTTAAAAATAACTGGATAGCCACATTTTTATTATATAGTACTAAGTACTTTAATATAACCTACAATTCAAGTTTAAAGGCTAGGACCTAAATGACAAATATTTATTTTCAAATTATTGAGAATTATAAATGATTGACACATTTAGAAATTTGTGTAAAACATCAAATGGTATCCTTATCATATCCATCCCAAGTATAGGAGCATTAATAGAGAGTAAATAGGGGTATTGTAATCAAATTCATTGCAAGTATAGGGACATAAATAGAAAATTAATGTCTAAAATTGGTTTAATACTCTGTTTATTATAATAAAATAGAAATTTTATTTTTACTTTATTTTTAATAAAATTATTATTTTATCATTTGGTTGCTTTAATGGTAAGAATTATAATCTCAAATGAAATTATTATTCCTTTAAAATAAAAAATAAAAAATATTAACTCTTAATTAATATTTTTTTATTCTTAGTTATTGAGAAATAATTATTTTAAAATATTTTTTTATTTACTCTTACCTCAATTTAGACTCGATTAAAATCATATTCGAGTCAAACATGAGTTGGGTTTGATTAAAAGTTTGTGATCGCTAAAATAGGTTCAGCTGAACATGTTTATAATCTAAATTGGATCAGTTTAAATTAAGACACAGATTTTTTTTTATTTTTAAGTATATTTTTTAAAAAATTTATAGTTCCATAAAAATAAATAAAAAAATAAAATATTTTTAAAAATTATAATATATAAATTAAAATATTACATAATTATATATCTAAATAAAGAATCTTTATATAAAAATTATTAGTTACATAAAGATATACCTAAGCATATTCAAATGAAGAATATTTACATAAAAATTACTCATTATATAAATATATAATCTATTAAAATAATTTTTTAAATTTAATATTTATTATAAATAAAAAATATTTTTATAAAAAAAATTATAATTCGGGTTGAGTCTGTCTAAATTGATTACTTTTATTTGAGACCTACATTGCCCAAAAAATAATTAGACATTATTAACTATATCTATTTATAATATTGATATACCTTAATCAAATCTTATAATATTTGGATCGATAAAATCAAACGGATCATATGATTTAATTTTAATTAGATCTATCTGAACATTCTAATATTTATTAAAATATTATTTTTAAAATAAGGATAAAAGAGTCATTTTATATTAATTTTTTTATTATTCATCCTATTAGATATAAAATATTTAAAAATAATTTTTAATTTAATTTTACTTATTTTAAATAATTAATTAAATAATAAAATATTAATTTCAAATTTTATTTTTATTTTATTTATTCTTTAAAAATAGTTATTATTTTACTTTAACCATTAAACATACCATAAACTATAAAAGCGGAGGAAGAAAAGTAAATTCAAATTCATAACAATAAATAAATAATCCACGGCGCTACTTTCAGCGTGCCTGTAATTTTGGATTCCTCTCTCCCTCTTTCTCCCGTCAGCAGAACTCTAATGGCCGTTACTCTGAGTGGAGGTATCGTGTGCAAATGCAACGGGAGGAGATATTGTCACACTTTGAGAGAAGTGTTCTTCGAAAGCAGAAAAAGTCGAAGCAAAAGCAAAAATCAGAGGGACGATGTTTCGACGATTCCTGTTTTCAAAAAGGGGCTTTCGAGATGGAGATCTGTTTTGAGCAACAGGAGTTGTGTTTTCAGGTCACCTAATGTATTTTTTCTAGCTCTTAATTTTACATTTAATTTCAATCACTATTTTCTTTTTAAAATTCAGTTCTGTTTGGTTTTCGAGGACATTTTTAGGATTTGAAGGTGAGAAAACTTTACTTCCGTTGATATTCTATTTCAATTGTCTAATTGCAGTGGGCATGAATGGGTATAGGAAGAAGAAAGATTTTTGTTTGTTGGAGTGGCAAATTGCGGGAACTTGTTTGTACTTTGGCAGGAGGAAAATTGAAATATTAACAGATTACATGATCTTGGCAAAACCTAATATCATGTCTCCACACCTTAAATAATTGCCTGACAGTATAATTTTGGAAAATACGCAGTGCGTCCAGCAGCGATCAATAAATCTGTGGATTGAGTGGCGTCTATGAAGCAGTTATTAGATTTATTGTCGTCAAATTTATTTAGTGTTTGTTTGTGATGGGTCCCAATATAAGGACCTATAAAACATGGCCCAAAGGAAAAGCCTAAATAAAAAGCCCTGAAATGTGCCCATGAACGAAGAGGGCTGGACGGCCCAAGAGACCCAAAACACAGGTTAGTGTCCCAAAAGCCAAAGTTACGACAAAGGTCCGAGAGGTCCCTTTAACCACAAGGAGCTCGAGGTCATCACGGATAACATCCGGGTACGAGGACCAGAAGAGGAAGACCGAGAACCCTAGGAGTTCCATTAGGCCCCAGATCGGTCCGAGAAGTCAAGAAGAGACTCGAGGACCCTCCACAAAGGACCAAAGATCCTCCGAGAGCTGCCTTCTCCAACGAGTCCGCGAACTCACAAGGAAACAAGGCACGCCACGCAAGGACGAGGAATACCTCATGCACGGCCGAGAGCGCTAACTAAGCAACTTCGCCGATTTCCAAGAAACCTGTAACCACTACCAGACACCATCTCCACAAAGCACGACTGGTCAAATCAAGACAGACGCTTAGACTCCGCGCGCTTGACACGCTTAGGCCCATCCAGCCGCGTGCTATCCTGCACACGTCAGCAGCATTGAATGTGACCAGTAGGACAGTGGACAGTCTCTCGGCCACCTGCCGGCTGCCACGTGTCCCTTCCCCAACGGCACATCTTCCCCTATAAATACCTAGCAAAATCCCTTTCCAAAGGGTCCTTCTTCCAACTCATTCCAGACTTAGAGGAGAAAGACTTTAACTCTCTCTCTCTCTCTTCCCAACAAGAAGGAACAAAAGAGTGACAAAGCTTCCCAACGAGAGAATTCCTTAAGGAGAGAAATACAAAACAAGAGACAATGAATGGATCCACCCTAAAACACTTGTACTTTGTAAAGACTTCCATCTAATAGTAAAGTATTTCTAAAGGCCCAGAGCCTCGTGGTTTTTCCTCCTCATTTACGAGGAGGCTTTCTACGTAAAACCCGATTTTCAGCCCTCCTTTCCTATAACTCGTACTCATAAACACTTGTGTTGCACGTGGACCCCGAAATCCAGGACGCAACAGTTTGATATATATACAATGAGACTAAATGCATCTAGTCAAATAATCTGTTTGTTTTAAGACCTAAATAAATAATCTTATAGGGCACTTAATATTCTATATTTTTTTCCAACTTCTAATTCATATGCTAATCTACCCATTCCCTGAGTGCCAATCCCCTTCTATGTGTTTAGCGCCATAACAGATCCACAATTAATTACATCAGCTTGCCGATAATAAATAACAAAACCAATTCCTCCATTACCTGAGCTATGTAAAGATCAAAAAGAAAAAAAGGGAAACAAAATTATTTGTAGCCAAATTCAGTTATTACATTTCAGACATTAATGGTGGCAAATGAACTCTGACTGCCGTGAATCTGTGACAAACATATGTTGTGATCATAAGAAAAAAAATTGAAGATGTGCTTCCTTTATGTGTGCTTTTAGTGGATGGGATCTTGTATTCTGGATTTACTTGACTCTTCACAAGAGGATGGAGGGAGGTTCTTCTCTACTACTAATAAAAAGGAAAAAGAGATGGGCATTCCGCAATATCTATAAATCCTTTGTCATGTTTACAAACTTTTGCTGCAATTAGTAATTGCTTAATCTGGTCATGATTGTGGTCATAGATCTATAGCCTGGATTAGATTCTCTTTTTCAGCATTTTCTTCACTTTTGTGTGGTGGATAATCAGATGGGATGAGAGGTTCCTTGATACAAAAAAAGGAGAGAAAAGAAGAGAGAGATGGGCTTTGCACAATGTTTTTGAAATTCCTATTGTGGCTACAAATTTTGACATGTTTAGTATTTTGTTTAGTTTGGATATGATTGTGTTTATGGCTATATTTTTCGAATCAGATTTTGCTTTTTCCTTGAGGTGAACTGCAACGCTGTTATCATTTTCTTCTAGTCTTGATCCATAAAAATGCTGACCTCTAAAATAAGGATCTATAACATAGATCTATAAAATAGATCTATAACATGGATCAGATTCTCTTTTTTGGCATTTTCTTCACCTTTGTATGGTAGATAATCAGAGGGGATGAGAGGTTCCTTGATACAAAAAAAAAAAAAGGAAAGAAAAGAAGAGAGAGGTGGGCTTTGCACAATGTTTTTGAAATTCCTATTATGGCTATAAATTTGACATGTTTAGTATTTTGTTTAGTTTGGATATGATTGTAGTTATGGCTATATTGTTTGAATCAGATTTTGTTTTTCCCTTGAGATACTGCAAGGCTTTTATTATTTTCTTCTAGTCTTAATTCATAAAAATGCTGATCTCTAAAATAAGGAAAATTTGTTGGATAACGGGATGATAAAGATGATGGACACATCAAATGAAGGCTGATCTGACTTTTCAATTTGAACAATCTCAGGTAGCATTACAGAAAAAAGAGCATCCCAATTAGACAGTGGAAAGTATCTAAATTTAAATGAACATCTTTGAAGAGAGAAAGCAATTTGTCACACAAACCAAATGGAACAAGATATCACAACCCAAAGGAAACTCAAGCAATTGACAAGGAATCGGGTTTTGGGTGAATGCGAAGGCTTAACTTATTTCAAAAATAGAGAGGAGACAGAGAAACAATTATTTCAAATTTCCTTAAGTGAGGGATTATGATTTGGTTGGTACATTTATTTGTCAAATTAGAATATTAACTCCATATTCTTGATCCATTCAAGGCATTGCATACGTAAAGGATCCCTTGGGATACTAATAAGCTTTGTTGAACTCCATCCAATGCAAAACAAATTTATTTTTCTACCAGGACTTTTTCAGCATAGGTATTGTGAGCCTGACACTTCTGTTGTTGGGCCTTCATAATCCCCTTGCTTGTGATGACCCTTGTTCTCTAGAATGAATGAAGTCAGTCTCAGCTTATGCTCATAATAGCTTTCCCAAGTAGCATCCTCAACATAGGAATTAATCCATAGCATTAGGATTTTGGACTCAACCATATTCTCGTTCTTCACCATTCTTTTGAAAGGATATTTAGAGGTTCATGTACTCCCTTGGCATCGTCCTCAGGGGAGGCTGTTTGGACCTTAGTGAATCAATCTTCTTCTTCAACTAAGATTCATGGAAGGATGGGGAATTTTGGACTGAGAAGGAAGAAACTGTTGAAGGCTACCTTCCTGACTTGCTATAATATGAAAAGGACCATAATACTTGCAGCCAGCCTGTGATTATCATTTAGCCCACGGAATGCCTATGAAACTAAACCCCTTACATTTTGAATTCTTTTTTTTTTTTCCCACTCTGATACCTATGAGAAAATTGCTTCATATGGTTCTATGCCTTGAATAAATGGCGCTTAAGCAACTTCATGCTTCTTCCCTTGCCTGCATACTCATCTTAATGGTTTCCCCTATGGAATCTCTCTTAAATACTTGTTCATCTCCTCTGTTGCCTGTTGGATTAAGGGTGACAGGCTGAGGAGAGGTTTCATATAGCTCCTTAGAATGAAAATATCTCTTGCCAAAACCCATTGACAAATAATAGTCATCTCCTGTTTTTACACTTGGTGCTGCTCCTACTATGAATTTTTTATTTGATAGTAAGATATTTAGTATTCACATCATTTTGTTGAAATAAGTTATAGTCATCAGTCTTCTAATATTCCAATGTTGAAATAGCAACTCTCTATAGTATCATGATTAAGGTTTTTTTCTGTTTAATGCATAAGATTTTGCTTTAATAAACTGAAAAGGAATAGAATTCCAACTGATATTTTGTGAATTGCCTCTTGTAGCATGGATGCTCGAGAGAAGTCAAGGTCGTTGATTTTGGAGTCATCAAAACAGAAAAGAGTTCCAGTGTTCGTAATGATGCCGATCGATTCATTTTGCATTGATACTTCTGGCAGTCCTAAGATAAGAAAGTGAGGATTTGTTATTTATTAATGTTTATGACATCAGCTTGCTACTTGCTGCTATGAGAAAAAGTTATGTTGCCTTAAATTAGTTTGCACTTCTTGTGGCTCTCCATGGTATCAAATTTCAGAGTTATTTTCACGATGACACATGGTACATCCATACACGACACCATAGGCCAACAATCTCATGCCTGTGAAAAACGGAAATGTTGACCTTACAATAGTTGTTAATTGTCCTGTGTCTCAGCAGCAGCCACTGCATCTAGACCTGGGATTGTATACCTAATATGTGGCTCTTGTGGATATGGTCATGTATCTAGGGTTTATTCTGCTCCTCTTGCTGGATGATAAAAGGGGGGAGGTTTCTCGTTCTCCCCCCTTCCCAAAATGGATTCTGACATGCAATCTTCTTACTTCATATGTTCCTCACAAATGATTTTCTTTTTCAGAATCAAGGCTTTGTCAATATCTTTTAAGGCCCTCAAGTTAGCGGGTGTCCATGGCATTGCAGTTGAGGTTTGGTGGGGCATTGTGGAGTACACTTCTCCATTTGTGTACAATTGGTCTCTTTATGATGAACTTTTTCAATTGATATCTGAGTCGGGTCTGAAGTTGCATGTTGCTTTGTCCTTCCACTCAAATATGCACTTAACATCACCAGAAAAAGGAGGTGTGAGCCTTCCACTATGGATTCAAGAGGTATGTTTACCCTGCTTATAAATGCGTGCATAACAGTAATTTACTTTGAGTGATGCTGCCTCTTTATCAAACCTCTCACGGAAATTGGCTCTGGTCAAATTAGTTTCTAACACTGTCCCTTCTTCCCCCATGATTTGCTTGTGCGATACTAGCAGGATTCCAAGGCAAACAGTTTGGTTGTCCAATTTAACTATATCACCTTGGAGACTGTTTAAAGCCCCTGTTAATTGCTTTATTCCAAACTGTCCACTATACCAAGTGCCAGGTTCTTCCATGTATTTCCGTCTGCTCTTCTTAGAGTCATATTGCTGATCCTCCCTTTTTGAGTTCTATGACTGTCCATTGTACAAGTTTGGTGCTACTACCACGTCCCATCTACCTAGTGGATTTCCACTGCCTTTTGCTATTGTTGTGTCAAAAAAAATTTATTGACTAGGATTCACTCAGAACAAGACCAATTACTTAGCATGATTATATTCCTGAGATCTGAATTGCTGACTTACCAGAAAATCTCCTACATTATTGTTTTCTTCAGATTGGCACTCTCAACAAGGATATTTACTATCAAGATCAGAATGGGTTTTCCAGTAATGATTATCTCACCCTGGGGGTGGACGAACTTCCTTTATTTTATGGCCGGACTGCCCTCCAGTGTTATGAAGATTTCATCTTCAGTTTTGTTAAAAAATTTGACCCACTAATGGGATGTTTAATTGAAGAAATAAGTGTCGGTCTTGGTCCTGCTGGGGAACTTAGGTAAGACCACCTGTGTATCTGGTCCACAACTATGGATCTCTTGAAGATTGACTTATTGCAGTTACATGCAGATATCCAGCTCATCCACATGATAGTAGCAGGTGGAGATTTCCGGGAATTGGTGAATTTCAGTGCTATGATAAGTACATGTCGGTTAAAACCCTTTTGAGCTGGGATACCTACTAATCTACCACTAGATTTCCACAGTGAATTGGTTTTTTTTTTCCTTTTCAGGATGGAACACCTCAGGATGGCTGCCTACCAAGAAGGGAAACCTCAGTGGGGAAAGACGGGCCCACAGAATGCTGGCTTCTACAATAGTTCTCCATTTGGAATCCCTTTCTTTGAAGGTGGTGGAGACAGCTTCCTCTCTGACTATGGGCGTTTCTTTCTTGTACGTTCATCTTTTAGGAAGTTTCCTTCCTTATATGTAATATGAACTTACTGGTGTTAAACAGGTTTGCTTGAGTTTGCCCAAGGTCTTTAGTTCTATAAGCTTAGTCAGCGGAGGCTGAGCATGCAAAGATGCCCTTTTACCAAACAAATAGAACTTGAACTATGAGAGATTGGCTTGACTATCCTTCAGCAATAAACTTAATATGTTACCTGCTTTCATTTATGGTAAAGTCACTGGCAAGTATATATGCCACCCTACAGATGGCAGTATTCTTTTGTCTACACATATCAAATATTACTTCTCTTCAGCAAAGGAAAACCAAAAAAAAAAAAAAAAAAAGACTTGCACTAGATTGAAAACTATACCATTCTGATCCAATGATGGCTAATATTTTTTCATGCAAATATGAATCCTAGATAGTAGAAATTTAACCAGCTTGAGCTGGAATTCATAATTAGGTTTGGATGAGCAAGCTCAAAGCAAGCTATTATACAGCTTGGCTTGGTTGGTTATCTCCTCCAAATTAGCATTTGTTCATTACAACGTACTATCTCCCTGGTGTAAATGACTATTAATAAATGGTATCTTGTTCGGTAGAATCGGGAAAAGAAAGGATCAGAGGGGAGGGGTCTCCCATGTATGCTGATATATGCATATTAATAAACATACATGCTATCTCCTTAATAAACTTGGTGGGTACTTCAAATCTAGATCATGATCCAATTGTGTCGGGTTGGACTCTCAAACCTCCTAATCCAGATTCTGTACACCACAACAATTAATAAAAAGTAAGAGGATATGGGACTCGCTCCTCGATATATCCTCTAACGCTCAAATTTGAAAATTTTCTACGGGAACGAAAGATGAAGAGGGAACGAGGATGAGTTTGAGAGTGTGAGATTGATGGAATCAGAAGACTTAGCGCTATGATGTTGGAAGGATGCCAATGTATTAAGATGAGCTTTGTAATAGCCTTTGTGCTTCTAGATTTTGGTCCCTTTCTACTGAATGAAGCTTGTGTATTTATAGCCTTGATACCAATCAACATGTATTTCTAGAATTGGCACAGTTGTTTTACTAAAGCATTACATTAGTTGAGATCCAACCATTGCTTAAATTTTGTAACCGCTCAGTATTAATAATTATCATTTATTAGTTATTATTGCTTGTTTAATGTGATTAGTTATTTATCAGTTTATATAACCGTTCATTAGGATTTAATACAAGATTTATTTCTTTGCCGGGCCATTAATCTCCCCAATCTTCAATATTTTTAGCCGCTTGGCTATTCAGTTGGTCAACAGGTTTTGTGTCTAGATGGATTATTGATTCACTTTCTTTCTAGATTGAGTAATTTGGTTGTTCCATAGTCTATGAGTTTACAATTTGTGGGTCCCATATTTTTTTGACTCGAGTGGACCTTACTTTAGGCCTTACACAACACTAGCCTCCTATGCTTAGAGGTTGAATTCAAACTTTGAGTATGTTAAACTAGAAAGCTAGGCAATGTCTAACAAGCCGGTTGTATGCACTTTTTTGAAAGATTCTTAATTAATACTAATTGATGACTGATTGATCTTCTTAAACAAGATCTAATTTTCTGCCTTATTGACTGATAATCTTTGACCGTTTGACCATCTTGGTTTACCCCAAGACGCTTTATTATGTTATGATTATAAATAGAGGATTTTCCTTGCTTGCTTAGTAGCAAAAATACATGTCTTTACTGTAGAAGGTGTTTTGCTCAGCCTTTCCATAAGCTTCACCACTCAACGTTTGATGGGGTTCCCGCACACCCATCCAAAGGCTTTCTTGACATTTGTTTTGGTTATCTTCTTTTACGTGAGAAACCATCTCGGTTTTTCTCTTTTATGCAACATTCTAAATCTAGGTGACTCCACTTTCGAGTGTCCTCTTCCAATGTCCCTTTCCACTCTTTTGTAAATTATAAGGGAGGTTGGGCCTGCTTAGAGGGGATTGGTCGGTTATTCATCTTTTGTCTCTTGTTCTGTGACATCTTTTAATATTGCACGACAGGGATGATCAGCCGGATGGCATCTTTCAAGAGAAAGGGGTGGCTCCTGTTGAACTTTGTTTTATCCTCGGATTTAGTTGCTGGATAGCCCTCTTGTTTCTTTCTTCCTTTTCTTCTGAGTTGATTGACTAGCATACCTACCTTGTAAGAGCATGCCACACTTGTGAAAGTATCAATGAGAAGAAGTTTTATTTTTATATTTAGGTCGTAGTTCTTAATTTGTTCTTTTTCTTGAACTTATTATATTTCTATTTGGGATTGTAAGTCGCTAAGAGTTTAGATTAATAAAGCTATTCTAATGGAAAAATTTCTTCTTGTTATTAGTTTTGATACCTCAACATTTTCTGGATCATTGTTTGGAGAGGAGTTGCTTATTTGGTATGTGGACAGACGTTTTTTTTTATGATCGGCTTCTTACCGTTCGACTTTCTAATAGTGCAATTTTCTGACAATTTGGAGCTTATACATATTGGGACCCTTAATTTAATAACTTCAAATCATTCCGTTAAACCTAATTAGCCTTCTGAAGCGAACTTAACCATTGGTAATTAACTTCATTAATTTAGAAATAATGACATCATTGTCATCATTAATTTTGTAAGGAAAAGGATGTTTTATGGCACCATCATTGCTTTGATAGACGAGTTTTAGCACTACGTTTTCTTTTAGAATTTTTCAAAACAAACATCTAGGCTTGGAGGAATATAGAGAGACACATCGTTTTGATTGGTCTTGGCGTTTCAAACGCGTTGTCTTCAACTTTAGTTCGTTTTTAAAAATTTTAACGTCTCCTTCATTCTATTTCAGACCCTAACTACTCTCTTCGTTTCATCCATTATTCGAGCCCTTAAATCTCTGATTCCTGCTCTTGATGGCTCCACGTAGTGTTTCAAAAGGTGTTGCTGACATTGTTTCTTGCGTCTCCTTGGACCTCGTGCTGGACATTTTTTATCAATATAACATCCTGTCTACTATTCCTTTTTAAATGTTTTTGCCTATTGAAAGGACTTGCTCTCTAAGGAATGGCTTTATTGCCATTTATATGGCCCATTTAAATAATGGTCTCCAAATCCCTTTTTCTAGAGAATTTGTAGAGATAATGGAGGCTTTAGAAATTCTAATCACCTATTTTCACCCGAATTCCATTAGATTTATTGTAGCCTTATGTGCCTTTTTCTGCCTACGGAACTTTAGTTTAGATGCCCGGACGGACAACATAATTTTCAGATTCAACCAGGAAAATGATTGGATCTCCTTGAATCCTAGGAAAGAATTTAAAAAAAGTGGAAGGAACTTTGAATCAGTCAAAAATTGGAAAAATAGATTCTCTTTCATTAAGGTTCCTAGTAGCTGGCCACTTTCGAATAACTGGAGCAACGTCAACCCTACGTTTTTCGGTCCAGTCCTTGAAAACGATAGGTTCATTGACAAGTCTTGGACGAATCTCATTGAGGAAAATTCGGTTGAGTTGCATAGGATTAGAAGTTTTAACCCAGGACACCTCAGACAGTGTTAATTTGTATGTCATTCTAGGTGGAAAAGCTGTTGCAAACATGCCACCTCGTTCTCAGAAAAGAAGAAGGGGCAGCCTCTTTATTGACTCTCCTCCTCGTTGTCATACCAGTTAGCCTGAGGTTGGTATATCAGCTTTATGATGAGATTGATAGAATTGTTGATGCTACATGCACTGAGTCTATTATGAGGGATGCCGAGAGATCTCCTAAAAAATCTACCCCAGTTCTTGCTCTTTTAAGCACTCCATTCTCGGAGGAAATGCCTGCCCTTAACTTAGAAGAAGAGAATCTCATTACTGCTTTAGTAGAAGAGCATGACTCTCAGCGTCAATCTTTGCATGATGAGGAGCCACTTAATGCTCTTATAATTGCTGAATTCAGGATTCCAACTGTTTCAGGCTCTCCTACATCGAGTGAGCTAGTTTTTATTTCTGTCGCTACTCGGGTCGGCACTCTAGAAAATAATTAAACATTGCTAAAGAGTCTTTGGCATATTCTTTATTGTCTTCTTCAGTTTTAGTAGATTCTGAGGCTTCGTAAGGTGCCCCAGGTTTTGAAACCCCACTGTATTGTAGAACATTGCCTCTCCTTTGATGGAGATTGTTGTTGATTCCAAGTCCTAACCCAAGGGGATCACCGTCAGATCCGGTACCTAGGGGAAGGATACCCTTCTCAAGAGGTATCATTTGTGACATTAATTCCGAATCATTTAATTGCTACCCTAATTTCTAACTTGAAACTTGCCTTTTTGTAGTTTCAGGACCTGATACGTTTTATTAAATATAAAATTTACAGCCAAGATGAAAAATTGCATGCCTATCTCGGTCTTACATCAATCCATCCTTGGTTCAGGATTTGGCATTTAGAGCTGTGACTATCGAAATTGAATCTTCATTCTTTCGTGACCGATCAACCCAGCCTGAAAGCAAGCTGGCCAAGTGGATGAGAAGGTCCTAGGATTATGCTGATTAGGCAATCATCACTGGAGATCAAATCAACTCACTGGAAGACAAGGTTCTTGAGGTTGACCATTGGTTGCTTCAGCTACTGGCATCATAAAGGGACTCCAAGCAAAACGCTTAAAACTCAAGGAGGTATCGAGGAGTATCCGGGTGGAAAAGATTGGGTCTATGTTAGACTCACGCTTTAAAGAAGGAATTGCTCTATGTAGGAGCATCGTCTCCTTGGTTGCTCTTGATATTCCAACTTGTTGTTTGGTTGTAAGAAAATTTGGAGCTTCCCTAACTTCTGATGTTAGAGACTTTTCAAAATTAAGGAGCTCCCAGTCTTTAAGATCCAGTTCACCAGCCATAGGATAGTCTAGTTGTTCAATGTCGTCGTGCTTCATTTTTCAATATACATGCTTAGACTTGCTTAACTTTAAATGTGCCTTCATGCTTTATTTATGCTAATTGGGAGATTTATCCCCACTAGTTGTATATTTTTGAAACTTTGGACCACTTGATGGTCGAATTATTGGTTAAGCCTTTTGACTTTCATTGCTGATCAAGTAACCATAAGATGAGTTACTGTTTTGCTAGCTAAGCCATTCGGCTATTGTCGTTAGGCTAGTAGGACCCTAGTCCTTAACTATCTGACTGATCATGTGTATCCCGTGGGAGGGCATATTAGCACTTGTGCGTAGAAGCACCCATGAGGTTTTGGAGGTTGAATGACTATTTCTAATCTTATCTTGTTTGATTTTATCCGACCTGTATTATGACGTTTCAGAAGGAATCAAATGCTTAGTTTTCAAGCCCCAGAGTCTTTCAGAATTGTTGGTGTGTGACCACGTTTGGGTCGTATGGTTTTGTTAAACTTACTCCGTGGCTGTTTCCTAGAATCAGCATGTTCACGGATAGGGTGTTCAAACCGTCTATCTAATTCAAGGTCAGTCGGGATTATATTATCACTTACAAGTACACAAATTAATAGTAAATAGAATTGCAAAAATCAAATTTTATTAATATGAGGAAATAATAACATACAAGCATTCCAAAGTGGGGGATAGGTCATACCTCTATATTCGTAAGTCAATCTTGCTATTGATAACATTTTTTAAGACGAAGGACATTCCAAGCTTGAGGAACTAGCTTTATGTTTTGAGTGCACATATGCCCCGTTACAAAGCATTACCAACACTAAGAACAGTCACTCTTAAGTTGGGGACAATTTCTTCTTATTGGTAAGCTTTCTGGTTGCCTTGATATTCCTTAACACCAAGTAGTCAATCTTGAAAATTCGCTCCTTCACCTTCTTATTGTAGTGTCGAGCGACTCTCTGTTGATAGGCTGCTGACCGAATACGTGCTGTATCTAGTTAAGAACTTCATCCTTAGATGTGGGATTAAAGTAACCACTCCGAAGGTTGTTAAGTATGGCCAGCCCAGTATCACATTGTAGGTTGAGGGGATATTTACAACTAGAAAGGTTAGTATATGGGAAGAAATTCTTGGATACGTTCCCAACGTAACTTCCGGTTATATGGTTTTCTATACCTGTACCGGTTCATTGTCCAATTCCTTCCTAGATTGTTTGATGGCTGTATTTGATTTCTTTTAAGACCTAGCTTAGTGAACACTCGAACATTTCTTGAACTTTCATTATCGATAAAGACTTGCTTCAACCTATGAAGCCTGGACACTGACGCAGGATACGAATATGATATGAGACCAACACGCTGACATGTTATTTTTAAAAAATTAAGAACATAACACATTGAGAACATATAAACTAAAATTATTATTTATAATTTTTTTAATTGATGAACACTACATTTTGTACTAGATTCGTGGGTTATCGCCTTCATTTCTAATGAAAAAAATTAAATTATTGCTCCATGAAAGGTCAGCTATATTATCACATTTATTTGCTTCATCTCCGTATTTATCTTTTCTTTCTCAAATCATGATTTTGTATCCTATGAAAATTTGGTGAAAGAAAAGTATCACCCGTTACGAAAAGAGTTTCTCTTGACTGTGAGATAATCCAAAAAAGTGGAAACTATTGACAGAAATGAAAGAAAGAGGTACGGATTTAATTTTTTAATATTATAAAATTTACAAAACGACTCATAATTTTTTTAAAAAAATTATAAAATTACTCAATGTGTCCAAAACATGTCGGAGCGTGTCCAAAACGTGTCAGGACGTGTTCAGAGCGTGTTTGAAATGTGTCGGACAAAAAAAATAAATTAACACGTTGGAGCGTGTCCAACATGTGTCCGAATGTGTCTGAGGCGTGTCGGTATTTGATACATATTGGATACTAACACTTTAAAACACTTTGAACCTAAAAGAGTATCCGTGCTTCCTAGGTTTCAATTGGTAGTAAAGAACTCCACCAGAAATCAGTACTGATGCAATAGGAGAATCAGAATGGGAAGATATTACATTTGCCATACCATTGTTATCGAAACTAATGATGGCGTCTTCTACCCCTAGTTTCTATCTTTTGTTGGCGGCGGTCTTCTTTGGACAGTCAGAAGCCCTATTACTGGTTAGTCTTATTGATACTATGTTTATTACTCCAGCCGCCACCCAACTATGCGGTTGCTCCGACGTCTCCACCTCACCTTTATTATTACCTGTGGTAGACCTAGGGTTTTGCAAAGATTTATTGGGGTATCCATTTTGTATTTGAGTCATAATTTTTTTTGCAGCATCTGACAATCCTTAGTATTATGCCTCGAAAATCAGGCAAAATCAATAGTTTAACTGATTACCTCATTCAAGGTTCTTCATCGGCTTGGGCTACTTCGAGAACTTTTCATTCTATATTTGTATTAGGGCGTTTGTCCGGGTATCATTCAGTCAAATGAGGTTAGAGGCTTATATTCTTTGCATATGCTCAGCTCGATTCTCTGCTTCTTGTGATCTTGAGTGGATAAGTTGTTGTCATTTCTCTTTTGTCCTCCATTTGACACTGGCTGATGTCCAAAATCCATGCATTTAGGTCGTTTTGCTTCGTTGCCTTGTTAGCTGTGATATATGCACGGGTGATAATCTTGCCCCTAGGAAAGTCTTTGGTTCTTGCTGGACTAAATATTTAAAAAAGACACCTGGCTAAATCATCGTCATAAAGACATTTAACTTCAACTCATCAGTGAGCTTCAAAATGCCTCTGGCGTTAGTTTTAAATTATACCAAAAAAAACACTTTAAGCTCTCGTTCGAAGCTTGTCAGATCCTGACTAAGTGCCAAGGCTGCTTTTTTCCTCTCAGACTAGAGACGAACTGTGATAAAAACTGATTTGCCAACTTTTGGAAAGATCGAATAGAATTTGGTCACAACCTGTAGAATCAAATTTTTGCGTCTCCCTTGAAGGTTAAAGGGAAACAAAGATATAATGCAGCATCTTCTAGGTTTTGGAATCAAAGTATCGTTTGGAAATAGTTCAGATGATCCATTGGATCAGTCCTTCGTCACAAGGCTCTAATACAGGAATTTTAAATATATGAGGAAATTGTTGCCTTCTAATCATTGAGGTAAACGGTATACTATCTAGTTCGGTCATATAACCAGTAGTGTTCCTTTAGAAAACCTGCTATTCGATTCGTTTTATCCTTTCCTCCACTTTGGCTACGGAGGCAATTCTTTTCGCATTAAGAAATGTCCTCAACTTTGAGTGATTAGTAGATATACACAGTACTTACTTAACGGAGAGGGCTTTGGCATGCTACTTGATGATCTATTCTCTTAGATTGATGGGTGTTTGGAGTCTCAAGTATATAGAGGATTCTGCCACTTTGGACTTTTTTACCTCGGTCTCAAAGTTCAAATGTCCTTCAAGATGAGAAGGATTAGTGTGAAGAGATGCTTCAGGAGCCACCGAAATCTTTAATTGATGTTGAGCTCCCTTTGAGATAAGTTTATTTCCTTTTGACCTTCTTTTCGAGATGCTTGTGAATGGAGGGTTGCTGTCTTGTCCTTTTGGCCCTCGACTTTGTCCCATAAAGATTTTAACATTTTGGACATGCTATTGATTTGGGCCCTCGGGTCTTTGATGTCTAAATTTGCAAGCAAGCGAACGTTTTCATGACTACCCTCTTCTAGGTCTTGGCCATGGGTTGCGACACCCTTCAACAATTGGCTTTCTTGGCCTTGTGCCTAATTGTTCGCCATTTTGTAAATCGTTTTCAGGCAAGTTGACTTTTGATTAGGCAGGAACAGGTGGCTTGATTATGTTTTCCATGGACGGCGCTAATAATGTCCCTTAAATTTGGATTATGATCCGATTGTGTCAAGTTGAACTTTTGAACCTCCTAATCCGGATCCTATGTATCATAGTGATTAATAAAAGGTAAAAGAATACTAGATTCTTTCCTCGGTACATCCTATGATACTCAAGTCATAAATCTTTCTACAAGAATGAAAAATGAAGACAGAACGGGAATGAGTTTGAGAATCTGAGATTGATGGAACTGGAAGACTTGGCTCTGGAATATTGAAAGGATGCCAGTGTATTATGACAAGAGCTTTGTAATTGCCTTTATTTTTCCAAATTTTAGTCCCTTTTTACTGAATGAAGCTTGCGTATTTATAGTTTTGATACCAATCGGCATGTCTTTCTGAAATTGGCGGGGCTATTTAACCAAAATGTTATATTTGTTGAGACCCAATCGTTACCTAAGTTTTGTAACTATTCAATATTTAATACTTATCATTTATTGGCTATTATTGTCTATTTAATATGATTTGTTATTCCTCGATTCATATAATCGTTCATCAGTATTCGATGCCGAATTTATTCCTTTACTGGGCCATTAATCTCCCCGATCTTTGATATTTCTAGCCACTTGGCCATTTGGTCAATCATCAGGTTTTGTGTCTGGACAAATTCTTGATTTATTTTTATTCTACGCCGAGTAATTTGATTGTTTGATAGTCTTCTACAAGCTTACAATTTGTGGGTCCCGTACTTTTTCCCGGGTCAGGTCGACCTTACTTTAAGTTGTACCCAACAAAATTGTATGCTGCTGTATGCACATTAATAAACTTACTTTCTCCTTAATTAACGGTATCTGGTTAATTAAGGATTTTTCATCTAAACAGATTCTTGATTTATTTTTATTCTAGGCTGAGTAATTTGATTGTTTGATAGTCTTCTACGCGCTTATAATTTGTGGGTCCCGTATTTTTTCCCGAGTATGGTCGACCTTACTTTAAGTTGTACCCAACAAAACTGTATGCTGCTGTATGCACATTAATAAACTTACTTTCTGCTTAATTAATGGTGTCTGATTAATAAACGTACATGTTATATGACTATTAGTAAACGATACCTGATTAATCTTGTGTTACAAATTCTGCTGCATGCTTGCTGTCACCTTAAAGTCCTTCTCTCACATGTACTTTGTACTAGTTAAATTCAGACAACAATTCACTTTATACTCAGTACAAACTATTGATGGAAAGGTTGGTCAATATATATTGGTGTAGGGGTCCCTCGATATCAATATTTTTCAATATTAGGACAATATCGTTAGATGATTTTGTATCAACCAATATGGTTGTCAGCTTATGATTTCTGTAATTTTTTTCCGTTTGATATATCAAATGCCAATTGAATAACCATTTAGTTGAGACTCCCAGAATATACCAAAATCATGAGGAAAGAAAGACAGATTTGGTACATAGTTCTATGGTGGACATATTCCTATTAAGTGGAAAACAGAGTTATGAAAGTAGGTATGACAGGTTTTCAATCCTCTGAGATAACTGGTAATATGAGCGTGCTCTGTTGCCATCTGTAGCAGGAATATGAGAGTTAACTTGCCATCATATTGCATGTCCATCCATGAATTAAAATTGAAAACCTAACAGCTCAACCTTTTGTAGGAATGGTACAGTGGTAAGCTGATCCATCATGCAGATGCTATTCTTGCAAAAGCAGCCAATATGTTGAAGAAATATCAAGAGAAGGAGAAAACATCTG
Organism: Nepenthes gracilis; assembly: GCA_033239525.1. NCBI lineage: Eukaryota > Viridiplantae > Streptophyta > Magnoliopsida > Caryophyllales > Nepenthaceae > Nepenthes > Nepenthes gracilis. Next base: position 5,634,752 of record BSYO01000006.1, read on the forward strand.
TGCTACTAGTGGCAAAGATCGGCTTAATGTATTGGTGGTACAAGACACGATCACACCCTGCAGAACTTACAGCGGGGTATTACAATACAGCCCTTAGAGATGGTTATGACATCTTAGCTTCGATGTTATTTCGTCATGGTTGTGCTTTGCACATATCGTAAGACTCTGTCTTGAATGCCTTTCTCTTCATTTTTTGATACTTGCTGAAACTTACTTATTTTTGTTTCTCGGACAGAAAACAATTCCAGCAAAATCTTTTAGTGGCCCACAAGTGAAGTAAAATAAACTTGATCTTATTGTGTATTCAGCTAGGAAAGCCAAATGATAGGTCAACTAATGGCCTCATCCAATTTCATCTCCTCCATCATCCACTCCAGAAACCAACATGTCATATCAATGAACCCAGTGAAAATTTGAAATAGATGGCAGCAAAAGTCTTACCACCTTTGAAGGAACTTGCCTGAAAAGATAAAATGAATAGATGGAAAAATGTTTTTTTGATCTTCAGGAGTCCTTATTGGATATTTCTGTTAACACTTTGTATTGATTTTTAATTTCGATGGGAAATTAGATTCTCTCTTAATCTTGTTTCTGTCTTTTAATACTCAATTTTTTTTCTAAAGGTGTTCCCAGAGATCAAATAAAGCAAGGTTGTTACATTCAACATTAACCAGAAGTCAATTGTTATCCTGTTGTTGTTACCCTTGGAGGGGTTTTTTGGGCCTGTGTGTGTTTATTGACGATGCCTTATCTGATATATTTATATCATCCAATCAGCATAGTTACTATATGAGTCTTTTCTTAGGTGCTTAGAAATGATGGACAGTGAGACACCACCAGCTTATCTTTGCAGTCCAGAAGGATTACTCCAACAGGTAAGAATCCTCTTTTGATCGAAAAATATTATTGGTATATTAAAGTGGAATTTCTTGATGTCCTTTAAACTGAGTTTAGTACCCATATATTTGTTTTCTACCTTACTAATATTCCTTTTTGTTCGAGATTCAGCTCATACTAGATTCACAAAAGACACTGGTCTTGAGCTACCAAACACAACCCTATTGTCCTTATACAGGCTTTGAACCGGCTTTATGTGGAAGAAATTTATAATGATGAGACTATTGTAGACAATTAGGAAGCAAGGACACATCCATTAAAGTAAGTATTGATGCGTGGCATGTACCTCTCACCAACATGTTCTGCTACATGGCAAAGGACATGGTTGCTCATTTCAATTTTCAAAAGCAAAAGTGGGGTGGTTTATAAAACTTAAACAAGTTCTTCAAGTCAACAAAAAAATTCAAAGAACTCTCGTGCCAGGGAGAACTAGTTACACCAACCCATTATTAATGAGTGAGAGAGAGAATGAGCGAGCTTGGGCCACTCAAAATTCTCCCAACCAAAAACCACAGTGAGAGATTTCATTGTGGAGCTTTGATTGTTATTTGAGGTTAAATAGTGATGTTTAATCAAATTATATTATCATATTTGAAAAGTTTATGGAGTTTGGTTAAATTATCTCATTTCCATGTCCATCCCTTAGTCTTGTTCGTGTCTTATATCCATGTCTATATTATCCCATTTCCATTCCCATGCCATTGTCATGTTCGTGTCTTATCCATGCCCATATTTTGAGGTGGACAAGATAGCATATTAGAAAGGAAAGCGTGGCTTGCTTGAGGTTTAATGAGGCAATAAAAAGGGTGGAGAGGCTAAATGTAGAAAAGACTTGGACGGGAGTAGCAAAAGGGATTTAGGGAGTGTTCATTTTTATTTAATTTTTTAAGAAACTGCTTTTTAAAGAAGCTATAATCTACATCTTCTGTTAAAAAGCTTGTTGGTGTGTTTTTTGAACAAGCTTTGAAATAAAACTTGGAATTTCTTACTTTATTTCTGGAATATGATTTTGTGACTTGTTATAATTGATCCTATTAATAATACAGAGAATGAACAACTTACAAAGAATCTTAATTTGCTTCTTCTAGAAGGTTTGAGGAAGGCCAATTTTATAGTTTCTTCCAAAGTTGTTTTAAACATTATGCCAAACAGGGCCTAAATTTCGTACAACTTCCAGATAATTTGCCCATGAATCAAGCAAATGGTGGAAACAGATCCAGATTATCGATGTCCTTACTAAAATTTATGAATTCGTAGAGTTTATTGTTGTTTTATTATTCTTGTTAGTTGAAAGTTCTAAGTTGTCCCTTATTTTACCCACATGGTTCTATTTCTATGCCAAACTTATCATCTTTGGCTATGGAAATGAGTGTAGTATTGCGCATTGCCTAGGGTTCTCTCTGCAAACCTTTCCCATCATTCAGTACTCAGAAAATTCTTCAGTTGACCTTCACTTCTCCTTATGGACTACCTAGAAAAGCTGAAGCTACATTATAAATATGATTTTCTAATTATCCTCAAAGAAGGGGAAAAAGGAGAAAAAGAATAATTACATGCTTCAGATTATTCCCCTTTCTTTGTACTATTTGGACAGAGAGGAGAATATATCTTCTGAAGAGAGCAACCCCCCATAATTTCAATGGAATCTCTCTATGGTTTTGCTTCCTTATTGGACAATCAATGGGCATCTAGAGATGCTTCCTTTGATATTATGGTCCTTGGGATTGTTTAGTTTATATTAGATTTTGCTGTTGCTATATTTAACATGTTTTCTTTTGGTAATCGATGTTTAACATGATTTATAATTTAATCACCTGTTCTTTTGGGAGTTTAGCCAACGATCAGAGTTATATCTAGTAGTGTGTTAGTTTTACTTGGTTAATTTTGCTCTTCATCTAACATCACGTGCATGACCTTTTTAAGTGGAATAGTATGGTGGTAATTTCATGACAACAATTGAATTTTTGAGGTCTCTTGTTTATTATTTCGTCCTACACAGCTACGCATCGTGTCGAGGAGAAGGACAATAAATTTGACTGGAAGGAATTATAATGAACGGCTTGACAAGGTAAGCAGTGTTCCTTTTCAGTGAATGCCAGATAGACTTCATTATCTGGTGACCCAGAAGCCGTAATTGAAAGATGTTAATTATTTTAACCCAGGAGTTCCAACCAAATAATTGAATCATATTATTGCCTCTTACAAACAATCCCAACTTACGGGCCTTATTCTGACTCTTTTGGATGAAACTAAGGGTTTTAAAGGAACGTATAGTAGGATAATTAGCAACACTGGATTCTTTTAGTCTAATTAATTTTGCAATGTGCTCTTTTAACCATGGAAACGGCTTCTCAGCATTACAGGAGTAAGGTTGCATGCATCTGACATCCCTTGTTGCTTACAACACCACAAACCCCATGCAATTAGCTAGTTCCTGAAAACACATACCAAGAGTTAAAAGGGAGGCTTGCTGCTTTTAGTAATTAAATGATCTTCTTTAAGAATTTCTAACAAAAGAAATTCTTGGAGAAATGAGGCCAGTCTGTTCCAAAGCCAGGAGGATGGATAGTTGTTCTGAATAACATGAATTTATATCTGTCCCTATAGGTGTTTTCGTACATGTTTCCTTTTGAATTGATACTTTAACAATGGCATAATTAGTTTTTGGTTGATGATTCATGTCACAAAGCCATTCTTAAATCTTATGTAAATATGGAGAGCCAGATTTGTATCATCTAGCTGACAATGTCTTATTTTATTGTTTCAAGGAGTGCTCTTATGGCCCTTCCATTAGATAGGTTCTCGTATCCATTGAATGGTCAGAGTTATAAGTTAAAAAATAAATGATAAAAATTATATCAAGTGATTAAAATAATTATTTAATATCCACCATTTATGTTCCCATTTCTAATTCTGACCGTTAACAAATATAGAAGCCTATTCACTAAAAGAACCATAGCACTCTCTGCCTCAAGAGCCCAGGGAAGTGAATCCTGCTGCCTACATTGGCATTGAGGGGGCAGTGTTGGAGATTTTTTATTTTGTAAATATCATAGAAGTCTCATATTGGATAAGGCACCTAGACACGTGGCACTTACCATGTATCAATGCAGATTTATGTGATGCTTATATGACATTTGGAAGTTATAATGATGGTTTCATCAACCAACTTGTTACCAACCAACATTTTAACCTATCGAACTTTCAACCGTTTTTCGAATTAATAAGATATTTATTTTTTATATATTATATTTGTCTATAAATGGACATGTGCCACCAATTTTAAAAGAGAAGGAAAAACCGCACGAAAAGACGTTATAAAAAAAACTCACAAATATCATATTATTCTTATCAATTATTTACTGCAGAAAATGACTAATAAGGGTAAGATAATCTTATTTTCGTTGTAGATTCAAGGTTATTTTTTTTAGTATAAAACATGGTCAAACAAAGTTTCATAGTATCCTTAAGACGATCTGCACAAATCCATTTATATTTATAAGGAGTAAATAATGTCTTAAAGAAAGTGACGTCGTAATATGCCTTGAAATGACGTTGTAATATGCCTTGAAATTTTTAGAATGTTCTTTGATTCATCAAATAATTCTCAAAGCCCTTATTTATCCCAACTCATGTTCTTGTTGTAATACATTTCAGAGTATCCTTTAGAACGTTGTAATACGCCTTAAATTTCAGAGTATCCTTTAGAATGTTGTAATACGCCTTGAAGATGATCTCATGTTCTTGTTGATCTGTCTTCATATAGGCAATACAGAACTTTGAGTGATAATACAGAACTTAGATCTCATGTTGAAATCTCACTTTGCGCCCCACGTTAGTAGGGGTTATCGAACTATTGACTTTTCTGGGCTTTTTGTGATTGAGCTATAGATTCCAATGTACTAGTTGGCTTGTACCCATTTTGTCAAAACCGAACTCGCATGATATTTGAGATCCTAGAACTGAAGGTGAACCACTCACCATTTTGCATGTGTTGCAAGCTTTCTCTTTGTTCCTTGCTCCATTGACATTTACTTTCTTTCACTCACTTGAAAGAGAAGACCATTGTTTTTCTTTTGGCAGGCTGGATTACAGCGAATACAAGCCAACTGTTACCATCCAGAGGCAGATGCTGTGAGATCATTCACATACTTCAGAATGAGTGGTAATATCTTCAAGGCTGAAAATTGGAGTAATTTTGTCCCCTTTGTTAGAAACATGAAGGCAGAATAGCTGTTCATCACCTTATTAAATTTGCCCATTTGTTATTGTCGTCATTATTATTATTATTAAAAAGGAGTAATATTATTTATATACTCAGTTATACATCTAGTTATACCGAAATTATTATTCATGGTGTGTTGAAAGAGATAACAGAGATAATAAAAATTAAAATAGGGTAGGATCCACACGTACTTTTAGCAATTTCGGTATAATTGGTGTACAATTAGGTATATAGTAGTATTTCTCTTAAAAGAAGGAAAGCAAGAACAAAGCCTTGCTCACCCAATAATTTTTAAAAGAATGGGTGACTTAGAAGGCTCTTACCACATCAACTAATTTACTCTTTATAGTCTTTAATGGATGCATATCATCATTGTATGAATCTGGTAATATTGAAGTTTTTTATAGCTATTCTTGTATTTTGGCTTATAAACAGGGAATTTTTTTTTTTCTTAACTTGTTCGATTTTGTAGTTCTTGGCTAAATTATGGACATATAATTTTATTCATAAATAAAATACAATTTAAATATAAAATAATAGAAATTAAATTCGTGATCACAAAGGATTAGATCCAATCCATTGGTAAATAATATTAAAGTGTGAAGATTTTAAAATAAATTTATTGTTAATTTCTTTTTTAAAAAGAAGTGGATTCTAGTCAAATGTTTTTTATTAAAAAATAAAAAGATTGGGCTTATTTATATAAGATTAGCTGATTTTTTTTGATATTTTTTTATAAATATGATAATGTATTTATTTTAAATTTATTGTGTTGAAAATATAAAAACTCTAATAATATTAATTTCTATGATAAATTATTTATTATAAAAAAAAAAAGGAATTCGTCTCTGGGGTGGTTGGAGAGGGCTTCTAATCCTTGGAAACAAGAGCGCCGAAAGTTAATTTGACTTGGAATTTTGGGTACTCGTTTTAGCTATTTTTAAAAAAATAAATTTAAATAATATAAAATTTTATTTATTTATTAAAATTAATAATCAATATAAATATAAATATATAAAGATTATATTATTCTAAATGTTAAAAAAAATCCCACCAATGTTTCTAAATTTAGCTTGCCAAGACACGAACAAGTGTATGGGGAGCGCAATGTGTCTGTCCACTTGTGAATAAGAGAAAAGTTATGTTGTTATCCGTGAGAATAGTTATTAATTTATTGTAATTGATTATTTTTTATTATATTTTTACTTTAAAGTTTTATTTGTTTGATGGAAAATAATTTATTTAAAATATTTTTTAAAAATTTTTTGATGATTTGCCTATGTAGAAAAATATTTTTTTATATTTGACACTTACAAAAAATTGGTTAGTAAAAAATATTTATCTATAAATCAAAATCTTAAGCTTAAACTTCTTAAATAATTTCGTTTTTTAAAAAGAAAAGTTATTTTTCTGAATCATTTGTTATTTATTATTGATTATCAATACTCGTTAATAAAATTTTTATCTGACTATGATACCAGAGTCGACCCATAAAGCCTTTGATCCACTACTGATCACCGGTTGATGATTTCTGTAGCTACCATTATCATTCATTAGCCGACACACCCTAACCTCAGAAGGATTTGGGGGTTCTACTTCGCCTACGCAAAGTAGGATCCACTGCTTTTTCATCATGGGCCGTCAGATCAAACCGACGGCCCAAATTTGCCTTTTTTTTAAAAAAATTATTAGAAAGACGGATCTTGGCCAGAAATTTATTTTAAAATCTGGGTCGTCGGTTTAAATGTGAAGATCCGATGACCCAGAATTTGACATAATTTGTGTCGTCGGATTTTTGATAAATGGACGGTCGAGATTTAATTTTGAAATAAAAAATTAGAAAAATAAGGGCCATCGATATTTAGCCACATGGATGGTCGATATCGTAATTTAAAAATTTTGAAAAAAAACCCCAATTTTGTCTTCCCCCTCGCTCTCACTTTCTCAAACCCTCTTCCCTTTGAAAACCCTAATCAACTCAATCACTCTCTCGCCGTTGCCTCTCACCTTGGCATTTCTCTCTTTCTCACTTCTCAAGCCCTCACCGCCGCCTTTCTCTTTCACTCTCTCTCTCTCTCACTAATCCTCGCCGTCGCCTCTCGTCGTAGCCTTTCTCTCTCTTTCTCTTTCTCTCACTTTTTCAAGCCCTCTCATCCCTGTCGCCTCTCTCTATATATCTCATTTTATTTTTTTTTTCTTCACAAAATTTGAAAAAAAAAATTGTTTATTTATTTTTTCCGTTTATATTTTTCCCGAATCTGGGTGTGGGAACAACATTTGTGCCATTAATAGACTTTTTTTTCCCATTACAAAGTTTGAAAAATAAAAAATAAAAAGTTTATTGGAGATGGGATTGGTGACAAAGGTCATCGGTGGTGGTCATTGGAGATGGGAATCCCATTAAGAAATATTTTTTCCATTACATTTCTGCCGAATCTGGCTTTCTTCGGATGGTGGTCATTGGCGATGGCAGTGGCGGTGAAGCGTGCCGCAACAAGTTCTTACTACAGTAGAACTTCGATCCGCTGATGGTGTTACAGTAAGACCGCGGTCTTTTGCTACAATAAGGCTGTGATGTATACAAGTCGGTCGGGTGTTGCAGAGGAAGGGGGAGGGGAGATCGAGCAGCGAGCAAGACGAGACGGGTTGAGAGGGAAACGAGAAGGTTTGAGCGAGAGAGAGAGAGAGACGTGAGGTTAAAGTAACTGGAAATATACTCCCCTTGCACATCACAAAGTCGGAGTATTTACACCCTCATCAGACTAACAAACTTCACGTGATATGGTAACAGATTTCACCTTATCAAATTAATAACACAATATTCAATATTTAATACCCTAATATTTAACTACTCAGTATACCAACTAAGTGAATGAGGATTTAAATATAATCGTGCAATTTTAGTGGCCGCTGAGTCGACTGGGTACTACGCCTTGGAATTGTAGGATGCCGGGAGCCCTCCGAGGACCCGTTGTGTAAACTCGCCACAGGCGGTCGTGGTGGAGGGGAGTGGATGTTTGGTGATGGGATTTTTGAATGGAGACGGATGGAGAAGTTTCATTGCGTATGAATTTTGTATGCTAGTGGGCATGGGGTTAATGAAAATTATTGGATTTTTCATACTAATTTGGCTTACTACACTCTTGTTTTCCATATTGATTTGGAAAATATGTTTTACCTATGTGTTTTTGATATTATGTTCTTATTACGAAATATTTAACTTATTTACGGTGAGATTACTTATTTTTTCTATAAGTATTAGTTGTTAATACTTGTTTTTTACCCAGCAAATGTGTCACAGGCGTGGGGTGATGCATTGCTTCTGTTCTGAAATTCTGTTCAGCTGCTGTCCCTGTTTTGACAGCATTGTGGGAAATGCATACTAGGATTCCTGCCGAAGAATTTAGTCACAAATTCCTCAAATTTTGATAGCTAGTGAATTTTTCTATCGTAATATTGCTCAGGTCAGATCCACATACAATTTACTTGTAAATTTATTTTGTGCATTTATTTTGTCATCTTATTAAATAAACATATTTAATTTTCTTTGATATTAGTGCTAGTATAATTGTGAATAAATATCAAATATATTTTTGTTACATTGTATGGTGAGATGATAATGTCTAATGAGATGGACCTTGATGAAGCAAATTAAGATACTTTTTATGGACGTTGCATTCAACATAAATACATAAATAGATGGACAAAATATATGATAATATTAGAAAAGATTTAAAAATCGTTGCTTAATCGTTTTATGTTGTATGAAATAGTAGTAAACAAATAATCATGTATTAGGTAGATTTGTTATTTATAATTATGTAGATAATTTTTGGCAAATAATTATGAATAATATTTCAAATTTGCCGATGTAATTTGAGATATAAAAATTTATCTCCTTATTAGCCAAGTTATTTATTCATATTAATTAAAGATGTCTATGATTATTTTTAATATCACTTTTAAAATTTACGGATTTAACTTTACTAATATAAAAGATAATAACATTTTCAAACTATTCAATTATAATGAATATATCATTATCACTGTGTTGGAAATTCCGTCCACGTTAAATAAATTAATCCTAGTTAATCTATTCTGTAATGTATGCGAAAATTAATTTTAAAAAAATTAGACCAAATAATACGAGATTTTAATATATATACGGCAAAATTGGGGGCATGCGATTTTGTCATTTTGCCAGTCAACCCATTGACCGGCAAAATGGCAAATGGCTAGCAACCCCAATTTTGCTGGTTAACCCATTTGTCGTTGCTCCATCGTTTCGAAGAAGTGGACCATTCTTCCCAATAGGTTCATATATTCTGTCTCTCAATCTTGAGGAGCACTAGATCCCGCTCTATTGTTCATGCTTATTCTTCTAGACACCATCTAAAAGTATACAGCCACATGTCAGAGTATAGAAAAGGAATATCAATTTTAAATTTAATCCTAAAAATAATCATCTAAATCGTCAATCTAATTTTAACTATTCTTGTCTAATTTCAACTTAGACCATACCTAGGCCTCCGTAGTAAGGTCGATTAATTTTAAGGCATCTCTTTTTTACTCTGATACCATTTGTAATAGAATGAGACTTATCCTTTAGGACACTCCATTAATGATATATAAATATTAATGACCTATTAATTTATACTAATCTGTGAAAATTTTGACAGAATTTTCTCTGAAATTGGACGAAAATAAAAAATATAACCTGTTAATAATATTCTGTAGATCATAAGAAATAATAGAAACACAAAATTTATCCCATTCACATTCACCACATATTCTCAAACCCATCATTACATCTCCACAGGATCACAATCCATTACAATATTTTTCGCTACAGATTTATTCCTACCTATATAAAGTCATATATATTAAACTAAATACAAATAATCAATAATTAAAAAATATTCCTTCTAATTGTAACAGCCAAGAAAAAAAAAACATAAAAAGTGGACTGCATTGCTGCTGTAGCCACATATCCCTGTTTTGTCCTTTATGGATCACTTTCATGATCTGCAGCCATATTCTATAATATTTTGAAAAATATTACAATGTTTTTCAATGGTTGAAACTCGCAGAGAAAAATAAGGTAAATCGAAGAGAAAATTACAACTACTTGTCTTCCCAGCAGACTCTGCTAAGGTTCTCCTGAAGCATGAGTTGCAACAATGGTAGAGAAGAATGCCTGATTTAAAAAAATATGCACTTGGGTTAAAATTAAACACATAATAGGATAAATGAAACAAATCCATGGAGCGGTGTTAACTTTCACAATGTTAATTGTTATTTATAAATATGTAGATATTAAAAAATAAGGTTGAGTATTGAAAATTATTTTGTTTGTAAAAGAATATAATTATTTATTTAAGAAGCAAATTTGAGTCTCATTCCAATGTGAAAAAATATGAAATGACCTTATCCTTCTAACTACTAGATAGACCCTTCTCCAATGCATTCACTTCAGCGATTTTCTGAGCTGCAAACCTATTGACCATGTTTTTGGAGTAAATCATTAAAAAATGAATATGCGTAGTCATGACCTCAAAAGAACTCCAACTAGTATTCATAATTTTTTAGACTTTAAAAAATAAAAATAGGCAAAGTACCTCTTTCACGGTTTTTCCATCAACTGTCATGCCGATAGTTTGGATTCTCATAAATTCTAAAACTTGAAAGTGTCGTAGTATCATCATTTGAAGTATCAATATGCGTAACTATATAACCTTCGGCATGTGTAGGTCCACACAATGGAGTATGTAATTATTGTCCCTATAATATATACAGAACATTTCACATAACTTGTGTTTCACAAGTAAAATAAAACATATTAATATTTAATGATATGTTTAAGATAAAATCAATGTATGGCATTAGTAGTTTTATTAGTTTACCACTAACAACTGCATATATGTCATCGGCTGTTGATATTGCATGGTTTGAAGCTGCTGTATGGGTGACGCAATATGTAATTGTGATGATGAACTACCTAATTCCTACAAGATGATAATATCTACAACATTAATGTATAGCACATATAGTATAGAAATGTATTAGCAACAAGACGTTATGACAATTACAATTAATAATGTGTAATATAGTAAATAAATATACCCGATTCTTGTGTTTAGTTTTCTTAAGACAACTTTTAGGTCTCCTTCTTGCCTTCCGTCCAACACGTTTTTTCATTCATTTGATTGATCTGTCCATAATTTCCTCTGAGATGTTCTCCACAGGTAAGGCCTCCTTGCTTGTCCTTTCTTCGATATTTAAATTACAAAATTTGTCTACAACTTTATTAACTCCTATAACAACCTCCTCCATTTTTGCCCGACCACTTGACGTTGACTCCATCCGATTATAATTCCTCATAAAATTATTAGCGAACCTTGCAGACCATGTATGCGAATCATCATCATTACTTTGAATTTCAGTTGCAACAACTGTTTCATTGCAGCATTTTGTATTTCGGGTCCACCTCAAAATATAGTGATCGAGAATTGCAGTCAAACCATGAATATTGAAAACTATAAGAGTATGATCACACAATATTCTGACATTTTAAAATCTTTTACAATTACAATCAACGTTCTTGCTTAATTCATCAAATATAACTGTGATCTCATTCCTTGGGTCCGTATAATAAACAATTACATGCACATGATTAGCACGGGATATGACACACCAACCTGATACCTCAAGCAGTTCTTTTTGAACCATCTTAAATATTGTTGGGATATAAATCTTTAAAGTATGAAGTATAAAAGACAATGGTTCATAATATGATGTGAAATTTTTTATCTGCATGTAAAATCAGCCATCAAGTCTTTATACATTTTCTTATCAATTATTCTATCAAAATGATGGAAGAAATTTCTCATATTTAAATCACATTTCAAGTGAAACTTTAGGTCACTATTTAAACTTTCCGATAGTTGTGTGCTTTGTATGCCAAAGTGAAGACATTTTTCATATAACATGAGGCCCACTTCAAACGTATACTATACATGTCTTCTAGCCACAAAAGTGCTCGGGAAGCTTTTTTATTGGAGACTATTGTAGCCCATGCAACTCTAAAATCTGTAGGATGATCAATTTTATGTATACATCTAGTAAATTCATGAAATAGTTTCGAATAGGAAGCCAAATGTTTGTGGCATTTTGTAAAATATGCCACGTGCACAAGTCATGAAAAGTACGAGGCATTACAAAACTAATAACTTTGGCCAATGCGGCATCCTGATCAGTGAAAATAGTAACGGATGCCCGCCCACCATGACATTTCAAAAATGTCTTAAACAACTACATAAAGGATTCTGCTGTCTCATCATACAGCAAAGTAGCACCAAATACAACTATTTATCGATGATGGCTAAACCCCATGAAAACACTGAAAGGCGTCAGACTTTTGTTTGTTCCATATGTTGTGTCAAATATCACATCTCAAAATATTGTATAATCAGTAATCATCTACGCATCAGCCCAAAAAATATTAGTTATAGGTCATCTGTGGTTAGGTGAAAATCATGATAAAATTATCTATTTTTTATTTCTTGGTTGCAAAAATATATTAATATGGTCCCTGCCTTCCCACACTACATACTTCGTTGTCTCCTAACTCGAAGGTATGGTTTTTGATATTCTAACATATATCCAACATTTTTCCTACCATCGGCCTCCATTACCATTAATTCATGGGTGTCGCAAGATCTCAAACTGGCATCTTGGGCCATCTCAATAACATGACATTGCAAATTTAACACCTCCCTTTGGGACTTCAATATATGGCGCATTTCAAGAGGCTTTAGTTCATGATTATGGTCCCCCACGAAATATTTTACAATAACAGTCATGTTTCCCCTTATTAACATGCATTCCATCCTAACGGGACATCCATATCTTGTTTCCCAACGCGGTTGCATAACCTCTATTCTTTATCAATTTCACGTGTGTCTTCTTTAGAATAAGAATATATTTGAAATATCTCCACGTCATTTTTCTTTGATTTTCTTACGGCCATTTTTCTCACGAAAAACCCATTTTCCTGGCTATATTGTTTCCAAAAATTTTAAGTATCATCCATACTCTGAAATGTTATATTAATGGAAGGAGTCCACTTGTCCATTGAATATGAATATGTAAACAATTTTTCTATATTTATAACAAATCTATTATAAATAATTTACTAATAATTTTTACCGTATACATATTAATCGTCTTATACAATCAACATATTTACGATCTATATAGAAATAATTTACAGCATACATGATTTTATATTTGTCATGGATGATAATTTTTTTGTTAATTTGCTTCTGCCAGAGATCTGCCAGAGAAGGCTTTCGGGCAACAAATTACCGGTCAATCCGTTGACCGACAATTTGTTGCTATACTAACCGGCTTCCTTGGCTAGCCAGTATACAAACAAAATAATTTTTTTTTTTTTTGGCTTCCGTCAAAGAAGGCTTCTGGGTAACTTGACAAACAAGATGACAATTTTGTTTGTTTTGGTTCTGCCAAAGAATGCAAATGGCCAAGGAGAAGGCCTCCGGACAGCAACTTGACTGGTCAATGGATTGACCAGCCAAAGGCAAACGACCAAGGAGAGGCGCGCGGACAAATCACAATCCCAACCTATAATCCCTATCTTCCAACAAAACGGTTGCATTCTTTTGTATATGATTTCTGTGTACAAATAAACACCAAGAATCAGTAATTTTTTTTTTTACTTTTCAAACTTTGTAATGGGAAAAAAACATTCTATTAGTTGCCCAACCCAGATTCGGGAAAATTATTCACGAAAAAATAAATAAACAACATTTATATTTTAAAAAAATTTTATGAAGCAAAAAAAAAAAAACATATTAATGAAAAAATTATCATTACCTGCTCTTCGACCTTGGTTGATGTCGCAAACTATAGAGATCCAGAGAGTAGCGGCAACAGCTCTGTTAGGAACCCAAAGAGAGGCTTGAGAAAGTGTGAGGGAAAGAGAAAGAGAAAGGTTATTGAGGAGCAGCGGATCTTCAGAGAGAAGCGACGGCGAGAGGCGACGATGACAGTTGACGACAAGAGGGGACGGCAAGAGTGACTAAGAGAATTAGGGTTTTCAGAGGGAAGAGTGTCTAAGAAAGTGAATGAGGGAAGACAAAATTGGAAGATATTTTCAAAATCTTCAAATCTCGATCTCGGCCGTCCACGTGGCTCAATATCGACGGCCCATATTTTTTTATTTTTTTATTTCTAAGTTAAATCTCGACCGTTCATGTGTCGAAGATCCGACAGCCCAAATTTTGACATAATCTGGGCTGTCGGATCTTCAGATTTAAACCGACGGTTCGGATTTTAAAAAAAAGTTAAATCTGGGCAATCGGTTAATGGACGGCCCAGATTCGTCAATTCTAGCTTTTAAAAAATAAAAATAAAAAAAGAAAATCTGGGCCGACACCGACGGTCCTTGATGAAAAAACATGGGATCCTGCTTCCGTAGGCAAAGCAGGATCCCCCAATCCAACCTGAAATTGTTATCTAATGATGCCTTGATTGTCGTTGTCATGAATTGATTGTTGATGTTTCCAACCACCGTCCTTGGTCACCAGTAGCGACTCAACAAAGGGCATGCTCCGATAGTGAGCTCAGGATTTCGGCTTTGTAAAGTAAAAATTTCACAGTTTTTTTTTTTGGATAATTTTTTAATATAATTTTTAAAAAAAAAAAAAAAATTACAAACCATCTTATTTTACGAAGCAGGAGCTCCGACAGATCTAATAGTGGCTTGCTTGTTGTCACCATCGAGATCTTGTCATTGGTTGGTCGCAGTTGATGCTGCTAACTATGCCATGAATCATCAATATGCATTATTCTTAACTCTATCACTAAACAGAAAATTAATTTTTATATTAATATTAATTAATTTATATGATATTTAATTCTTTTTATTTTGATGTTAAAATAAATAAATAATTAGGTTTCACCTATGATGCCAAAAGTTTAATTACTAATCGGCTAACTTTTAATTAAAATTATTTTCCAATGAAGAAGATTTTATCAGAATTTATCTATTTAGATCAAATTTTTGATATATTAACTGACCCATGAAAATTATATATTAGATAAAAATATGGTTATAAATTTAATTATATGATTTTTAATTATTGTTAATAGCTATACTAATCAACATAAGCTATAAGTTACAAGATATTAACCAGAAATATGAACAATCAGAGTAATTTCCACTGCTAAACAGTAAATAATGAGCTTGCAGTAAATAATAATAATAATAAATAAATAAATAAATAAATAAAACCCAACCGAAGAACTGTCGGTGGAGGCAAAAGTATAGACGTGGCATTTTTATTTTGGATTAATGCTCTATATTTTATTAAAAATAATATTTATATATTTAAATTTATACCTATTTATATTAAAATTATTAAAATTAATATAAAAATTTTGATATAAATAAATATAAAGCTATTATTCTGTTTTATTTATTTATAATTAAATAAAAAATATATATAAATAAATATATGAAAAATAAAAAATTACATATATAATTATAAAATGAATCGTAGACACGTGGGAAAAGTACTATTTTCTGTTATTCTAAGCAAAAGTTGCCAGCGTGGCACTCTCGGCTGGCATTTCTGGACACAATCTTAATGAGTACAGCTCTGGCGCTGAAGTTCCTGCATTTTTCTGCACAATAATTACCTGTTAGCCTTTTTTTTTTTAATAAAATGAATCAGTAATTATTTTATTGTGAATAATAATAATAATTTTAAATATTTAAAATATAAAATATTACGAGGGTCCCACTTCATGATATATGCTCCCATAGTAATTACCTTTCCTTATTGGATTACTCCAATATTAATTTTATGTCTATTATATTATTTATTAAATTATTTATTTGTCTTTTAAAAATAGGAATGGTTATATAAAATTTCTTTTGATGACTCTTTTTACAATAATATAAATATATATATTAATTTTTATAAAAGTTGATAATTTTATTTATTCTTATGAATGTGTTGCGTGCAATGATCGGTATAAGCAGAGCCAAGCCAAGCACGTAACACTGCCCTGGGTTGTTTTTTCATATAAATAATAATAAAATTATCAAATTTATTATGTTATTATCAGGTTAAATTTATTTATTTTTATTTTTAATTTAATCTAAATTAATTTTATCAATCAAGAAAATTATTGTCAAATTAAATAATTGACAAATTCTAATTGATGCTGAAAGATAACTATGTGTTATATTATATCTTTAATAATATGATAGATCAATAAATATCGATGTTATGAAATATCCAATTTTGTCTAATAAACTAATAAAATTTTAATTTATAATGTAAAATAAAAATTAAGTAAATTCGGAGGAAGACACGTGGCCCTTGTAAAAATCATACCGAGAGATTAAATAACCATTTACTTTTAGGCCTTATAATACATAGCCACTATTTTTTTTTAACAATTTTTTCACTGGGTAATGTTAGATAAATATTATTAAAATATATTTAGAATATTTTTAAATAAAAAAATATTTATTAATTTTAGATATGGAATCTATTTCTATTTAAGATATTACCATTTTCAAGTATATTTTTATTTAGTATATTTTTTTAGAATAAAATTGTGTAGAATAAAATAAGAAAATTAAATTTATCCCATGTTCTTTTGAAATAGACATTACCTCTAATTAAAATGAATCCAATATTAAAATTTAACAATAATATCATTTATAAGAATCCATATGCGACCTCTAATATATTTGTTTGACCACCTTTTTATAGGGGGCTATATTATGAATATAGATTATCTCATATTTATTTAGTAAAAACATGACCTTATATTTATAATTAAAAAGATTTCATTCTCTATTTAATATGTCATTTTTAAAATAACCATATGAAATAATAAAAACAAATTAAATATATAATTGGCCTTCCACAAAGTGGAGAATCCTCAAATTGGAATGAGCCCAGTTTTAAAATTTAATAATATTATTGATGGGTCCCGGCACCCAAAACTCAAAAAAGAAGGCCCAAAATCACGATCACGGACCTAGTGGATTACAAGGACAAGTCGACCCAATAGGCCCAAAAGTCTAACTTAGCCCAAAGAACTAAATTAGTCTTATAAGCCCGAGGACCTTGGCTAGTATCCCAAGAAGCCCAAATAGTGAAAACGCTCCGAGAGGTCAGTTTGACCTAAAGGGGCATGAGGACGCCACAAAGGGCTGACATCATCAACGAAATTTCGAGGACTTTTAGCGGGAAAATGTCCGAGAACCTAGCTCAACGAATCAGGAAAAGACTCAGAGGGCTTCAACGGACGAGGATAGCCTCGATGTCTCCGCGCCCTTAGGATAAGGAACAAAATGAACGAACATGCCAACTCAAATGATTCACTATTACCAAGAAGTACGCGCTATTATGAAAGATCCAACGGCTCCTGACACGCTGGATACACAAAGTCAAGGCGTCACGACACGCCATATCCACGCAGAAGCGAGGGTCCCCGACACGCCGTATCCACAGTTGATGACAAAGTCCCGACACGCCCGTATTTGTATGGCTAATGACTGTTTCGATGCTAACTAGCAAAGTTAGTAACATGCGTCCTTGACACGTCAATGTCACGTGTCCCTTTGCCAACGGTATAATTTTTTCCTATAAATACCCCATTTAGGCAACAAGGAAATGATTCCATCAACTGTTATTTGAAGCACGTATTGTAGAAAACTCTCCAAAGCAAAGAGCAAAGAGCAAAAAGTAAAGAGAAAAGAGAAAGAGCAAAACTCTTCACTTTATAATCCCCCGTGGTAGCAAATCGCTCCACAAGCGCTCGCTGTACTCCTTTTTCGTAATAGTGGAATCTCTTGGACTTTTCGTCCGCCATTGTGGTTTTTGCCCCTTCTTACATAACGGGGGTTTTCACATAAAGTTCTTGTACTCCCTACGTCCTCATCCTCATTTTTTCCTTTCTTATTCACGATCTATTTTGTATTGTACGTTTTTGTCCGTCTTAAAACGCATAACATCGCTTGGACTTTGATCGATAGACAGTGAAACTCGTGGATGCAACAATTATATTTATCAATCTATCTGAGGAAGGATTAGAAGAGTTTCATCCATCATAAAGATAAAAAGACTAATTCTTTATGTGTTAATTTTTTATTTTATAAATAAATAAAATATAAAAAAATTATTTTATTTTTTATTTTTTAAGGGATAAAACATCTCCTCAATCTATCCTAACTAACCCCATATAATTAATTAATTAATTAATTAACACATCGGCTGAAAACACATCGACTTACATACCACGATTTCAGGTTTGAAGATGCAGAAACCACGTGAGCTTGCTGCCTACTCCTTTCCTTTTGTGCCCTTCACGATGTAACGTACGCTTTAAAGATACAAATATCACACTTTAGATTAACATTTTCTCGGCCTTAAAAGTAATGGCGATAAATTATATTTAAAATTTAATATGCTATAAATTTTGGAATTATATTTTATTACTTTTATTTTCATCATATGCTATAAATTTTAAATAATTTGGTTAAAAAATGTGCTTGATAATACGAGTAAATAAACAATAATAGATAAAGAGATACCTAGGTGATTCGTATGAAGTTATCATAAGTTTTTTAAAAATATTTTTAGTTAAAACTTTAGGTTTTTTAAGAGATTATTTTAGAAATCAAAATTAAAATTTAAATTAAAGAGTTCTTTTTTTTTTTTTTGGGCTTGGTACAATAATGAAATGATGTAAATTAAACCTAAAATATATGAGTAATATTATTTATATATTTATCTATATTAAAATTATTAAAAAAATAATATAAATTTTATTTTATTTTGATTATTTTCTCTCTGGTCTCCCCTCTAAGTCAATTTTAATTATTTTAATAAAAAAATATATAAATAAATATATAAATATTATTTGTGGAATATGGAATTAAGTTTCAATTCAAATATTCAATGTGTTAGGGTCCACCACAGTCGATAGGTTGCTTCATAATTTGAACCCAATAATCAAACGGTGGGAGATTCAAACTGAGATGAGGCGAGCGAGGTGATTGACCGTTGGATCAACTGAGCGTTGGTTCTCTTCTGTGTAATGGTAAATTGCGCCGAGCACCAAGCGGAAAAGGAAAAAGGTCATATGGCTCAACTGTAATTTTGGATGAAACGCAGGGTCAATTCTCACGCCTTTAATCACTGGCACTCGTCTGCTTCGCTGCTTGCACCATTACACCAGTCGGTCCACGACTCTCTCCCTCTCTTCCAATTCCAAGAGCAGACAGATCCAACTTCCTCTCTCTCTCTCTCTCTCTCTTCTTTCTCTCTCTCTTGTGAGCTGAGCTTGAGAACAGAATGGAGCGTCGCCACGCCTCTGCCTCGGCGGCCGCAGCAGGGAGACTCGTGCTTCTTAGTTCTCTGCTACTGTTAACAACCGCCGCTAATGGGCACAACATCACCCGAATTCTGGCAAAATTTCCGGAGTTCTCAACCTTCAATCACTACCTGACCATCACGCACCTAGCGGGGGAGATCAACAGCCGAGAGACCATAACCGTATGCGCCGTCGACAACGCCGCCATGAACACGCTCCTGGCCAAGCACCTCTCCATCTCCGTCATCAAGAATGTCCTCTCGCTCCACATCCTCCTCGACTACTTCGGGGCCAAGAAGCTCCACCAGATCACTAATGGCACCGCCCTCGCCGCGACAATGTACCAAGCCACTGGCTCTGCCCCCGGCTCCTCAGGCTTCGTCAACATTACCGATATGAAAGGTGGCAAGGTCGCATTTGGAGCCGAGGACGCTGGGAACCTCGACGCCGCCTTCGTCAAGTCGGTCAAGGAGATCCCGTACAACATTTCCGTGATTCAGATCAGCAAGATCCTGTCGTCCCCGGACGCCGAGGCGCCGACGCCTGGTCCGGCGGAGATGAATTTGACGAATATCATGTCTAGGCATGGCTGCAAATTCTTCGCTGACACTCTCTCAGGTACAGGATTTAAATTTCCATGCGGTAATTAACTTATGAAAATTTATTTTTTTAGAGAATCAATAATAACGTATGGAAATTACTGCAAATTTTACCACATTTGACTATTTTCCTTAGTATTGCCAAATATTTACTCTTATCTGGGGAAATCAGGCACCGAAGCTGAGAAAACATACATGGACAATCTCGACGGCGGACTCACGATCTTCTGTCCTTCAGACGACGCATTCAAAGGCTTCCTCGGCAAGTACAAAAACCTAACCGCAGAAGGTAAGACCTCTTTTCTTCTCTACCATGGAATGCCGATCTATCAATCTCTCATCATGTTGAAGTCCAACAATGGCTTGATGAACACATTGGCTACTGACGGAGCAAAAAAGTACGCCATCACCGTCCAAAACGACGGCGAACAGGTAACTCTGGAGACGAAAATCAACACCGCGAAGATCACCGGAACTATAATCGACCAGCAGCCACTGGCTATCTATACAATCGATGAAGCTCTGTTGCCCAAGGAGTTGTATAAGGCGGGCCTATCTCCGGCGCCGGCGCCAGCGCCGGAAGCCAAAGGAAAGAAGTCATCTAAGAAGCACCACCACGGTTCCCCGCCCGCGCCGGACACGTCGGATTCGGGACCTTCGCCGGCTGATTCCCCCGACGACGACGTTGCCGATCAAGAGGCAGACAGTAACGACGGCGGTTCTAGATTTGAGAGCGGAAGGCTTGTGTCGGTCGTCATTGGCTTGTGGCTGGCATCTTCACTGCTTTAAACTCGATAAAACGCAGCGTTTTGAGTAAACAAAAAAAAAAACCCAAAAACGGAAAGGCAAAAATAGCTCGCTCTTATTTCCACCCTCTTTCCGAGTGAAAATTAGTGTGGGCCCGTGTGGGCTAAATTATTGCTTTTTAATTTGAATTGAGCGTTTTTTTTTTTGTATGATCGTTTGTGAGCCCTTGAGAACGACGTGTGTTTTTTTTAATTTTATTTTTAATTTTAGTCTTTCTAGGATTTGCTTATCGTACTTGTTGTTCTATTGATTTAATTTAATTTTATTATTATTATTTGATTGTAGATGTCCAAATTTACCCCCACATTATTCAGTCTCCATTGCAAACAATAATTACAATCTTGATAATGTTAACCTACCCTCAATTATTTTACCATGGGCTATATAGATTGATGGATTCGGGATCATTATCCATTTAAGAAAAAAAGGTAAATTTAATTCTTTTTTTTATAACTATTTAATTAATATTAAATATTTTTATTAATTATTGATGAGAGAAGTTAAATACATTCCTATTTTAGAAGAGTAAGCTCTCCAATTTTATAGATTGATTTATTTACTCTCTATAAATTGGTGATTTGGATTGAAATGGGTATGGTATGTAACCTGAAATTATGCATCAAAGTGGTTGAATGTGTTTTTGAAAAATAATATGATACAGCTTTAAGCTATGCTTGGTTGGATTGTTAGGGAGTATTTTTGACCGTTTGCTTTTTTTTAACGGTCAAAAAAACCTGTTTAATTTATTTGAAAAATATTATTACTTTGAAAATAGTAACAACAATTGTATAAATTTATAGTGCCATTTGTGTGTAAAAATATTAAAATAATATTTTTAAATTAAATAGTATTTTTCATTTGAGTAGGTAAAAATATGTTAGTATATTTATTTAATTTTTTTAAAGTGTTTATTGCACCACTTTTTTTTTTTTTAAATAAAATAAAAGAATAAGAAACAAATGACATAAAAAACAAAAGAAGAGGTAAGCGCAAGATTGGTGTTCACAAGTAAGTTTTCTTCTCTCCTTTTAAAATTTTTTTTTTTAAAAATAATTCTCAATCGACCGATTTATAATAAACTGTGATACGTATATGAATCCGACTTCGAATAGATTCAGATTCACTTGATTGTTTGGATTCGATTCCGTTCACTGAGTCTGAATCTTATACACCATTACAGTAAATAAGAGGTCAGATACCAGCGTGATATTATCCCACCGAAAATACTCCGACGCTCAAATCAGTAACGAGCCTTCAAACTTTAAGAAGGTGAACTGATAAGTAAAAAGAAAGAGATAGCGGGATTGAGATTGGTGAGAGTGTTGGCCTGTGAAAGTAAGAGACGTTTCCGTAACTTGTTAAGAGTTTTGTTTCCAACTCGATGTTCGCAAGAAACGAGTGGGAA
The DNA here is from genome assembly GCA_033239525.1 of Nepenthes gracilis. Classification (NCBI taxonomy): domain Eukaryota; kingdom Viridiplantae; phylum Streptophyta; class Magnoliopsida; order Caryophyllales; family Nepenthaceae; genus Nepenthes; species Nepenthes gracilis. The sequence goes on from BSYO01000006.1 coordinate 5,657,106, forward strand.
CTACGTCCTAAAAGCGTGGTAGCTTAGAAGGACGGTTCTCAGGGAGCCGACGAAATCTCTGTAATCTGGAGGCTTGGAGTGGGATTGGCTAGGAAGGCGTGATCCATTGCCTGGTATTGGGCGACCTTCCTTAAGCAGAAAGCGTGATCTGATGGGATCGTTTCCTTTCTGAACGGATAACGAGTCTCCAGATTATCTGCCTTCCTTTTGTATTTTTGTTGCCATTAGACTCCATCGTTGACAAGGAGAGAGAATCTGGCACCTTCCTCATTGGAAGGACGCTGAATTTATTGATGATTTCTTTAGAAGAAATTATTTCAAAAAAGGCGTGAAATCAGGAAAAGAACCGTTACTTATCGTGTACAGGAATGCCTGCCAAACTGGGCCTAACCCGTATTAGGTTTTATATCTTTTCGCGACCTGCTGTTATAGTGCTTCTGATCAATAGAAACACTAACCATCTTGAGGAAGCGTGCGCTGGCCGTCTGGTTGGCGCGCTAGCGTTCACCGTCTAACATACGTTTAGAATTTTCTGAACTTTGGGCCGTTTTTCTTATTGGGCCTGCCAGCTATGAGCCTACCCATCAAACTTATAAAATTTAAAAATAAAAAAATTTATTATTTATTTTTTTATAAGAGATACGGCCTTCCATCAGACTAATATGGAGTGCTAAAATTTGATCAGAATCCGAAAATAACCAAAAGCTTAAAACTGACAAATTTTCCAAACAATTCAGAATAAATTTGATTAATTTTACCAATATAAGAGTGACCGTTCCAATTAAGCATTGATAAATTATGGAAATGTCATGATTACTTGTCACATGAGAAGTGATTCTCTAACTGTTTGGGCCATTTCCATCTTCAAATTAGGTCAAGTTTCTTCCATTCCTCATTAAATATGATTTCATTATTAACAAATAATGCGGGTTAACACATTTTATAATGATATCTATTGCTCAACAGGGCGAAAGGAGTTTTTCCTAAGATGAAAAATAAAAATGAGGTATGAATGGTCTCGTTTTCATCAAATCACTTGGACCAACACGGATTAACACGTTTGATAAGAATTATGACGTTGGGTCTATAGTCATTAAGTTCGATTTCCATTGTTTTGCATCCAATATTTTTGGATTCATAGCCTTTGACAGTGAGATTACAGAGACACAATTTTCCTTTTAGCACTCACACTAAATAGTATGAGCGGGGAAAATTATTGCACCCTTTGGACCAGTTCAACACGCACGGACTAACATATTTGATAAGAATGATTTGAGCAAGTACAATTGGATCCATGATCACTGAGTTCAAATCCTGATGTTTTGCCCCTGATTTTCCCTAGTTCACAGCTAGGTGAAGCGAGATTTGTGTTTAGAATATACTTGAGTCGATAAATTCTAGAGAAGCAGTGGCTTACAAATGTACATTGGCCAAGTTCCAACGACGGCATCCAACACATGTATTTGAGCTCTACCACCGTCTGCGCCTAAACGTGCTCGCTGCCAGCGACACTGTGTTCTCCCTCGTTGACGAATCCGCTGAGTCCTAACAATTTGGAGGATTACATGTACTGTGACAAGCTAGGAACTCATCAAATAGAGCACACATCAAAGGCAAAGATAGTGGACAACAATGAATCATACCTCTAAAGTGCAGTTTGAATGAGAAGTGCTAAAAACAGAACCGAAGGCTTTGTGCCTCAAGGTTGATTATTAGAACCAGAAGATTGTGTGGTCATACCTCTATTATTCAGATATAAGCACTGCAGTTCGTCCCTGCGGACCGTCCCTGTAAGCTGTGGGGTAAACCCAGCATAGTCCTTGTCTATCTTGGCAAGGCATAGATCAGTTGTGTACTTAAACAGGCCATGTTTCTGGGCAGAAGGTTGAGCTGCATATTCTTCAAGCTGCATCCACTATTGCATAAATATTGAAATTACGATGCATGTTTTCTTACGCATCTGTTAGCCTGAATTCATGTCATGTTATTGTAAATATGCCATTAATGGAATTGAAGAGAAACATCCACTCGAATAGAAGTTGAGGGGATGAGGACAAATGACGAATAGTATACTCTGTGCATATCGATCATGAAAGCTGTTATGATCGTACCACTCCTTAGGCTCCTATATCCACCTATGAGTTACTATTAGAAGTTGAAAAATAAATGATAAATATTGTATCAAGTGATTTAAATAATTATTTAATTTCTATCATTCATTTTTTAACTTGTAATCCCGGCCGTTAGGCAAACATGCAAGACTAAGGAGTCGGAGGATCATAACAACACTCATGGATAACAACGTCAACAAACCCATAAACCCGTTTGTTCTGCTCGGTTTGATATGGCATCTCTGCTCCTTCACTTGCTCTATCAATTTGTGTGTGCAACTTACGATGAGCAATAGACTTAGCTTTGTTGACCATTTTCTTTGGTAGACTTTTTTGCTTCTTTATGTGTGATTATTAATTTTTTCATTATTCCTAAAATATTGATGTGGGGAAGGGAAAGATAGGAAAGAAAAACAGAGGGATAGAGACAAGAACAGAAAAGTAGAGTTAAGATTCTTATATAGAAAACCATATACCTAAGACAATTTGAAACAAAATCATAATCAAATAATATCAAATTTGTAAAGGAAATTAAATGAAAAATAAAATCAAATCTCTCCTAAATTAAAAATAAAATCAAATCTCTGTTAATTAAAATCAAATCTATTGTAGAATAAAATCAATCTAATTTGGAAATACAATCAAGTCAAACCTGCAATCAAATCAAATATGCATTCTTGATGTTCGCATCAATTCTCCCCAAGTGGCTAGGACTTGACCTCGTCGAAAAAACCTCTGTAATCAATCCCCTAACAAATATCTCCGAAAGGAACTGGACTTGGGCCTGGAAGAGTGCAATTCTACCGACTCTGATAGAACTCCAAAAGACATGGGTCGAACTGCTGTAGTGCCTCTCAAGAGATCCAAGCATTCTCAGACTCTGGTCGATCAATCTAACAGACAAGAAAGCATTGAACAGTTCCATCCCTAGTAAATATAGTTTCCTTATCTAAAATAGCATCAATTTTATCGTGGTGTGCCGGTAGGGAGGAAAGTGGCGCAGGAGTGGATGGACAGTCAATGGGTGGCACACTTGGGGGGACGGCAAAGGGATCAATAGGTGGAAAAAAGTCGCATTTATAAGCAATTAAATTTTCAATAGTAAAAGAATGATAAAAACCAAACTGAGATGGAATATTAACAACATATGTATTTGATCCAATCCGCTATAAAATTTAAAATGAACCAGCACTACGAGCCTGCAATTTAGAGACGTGCCTAGGTAGGCGTCGCTCTGGTCTGATTCAAACCATAACATAATCGCCTACATTGAATTCAACATGTATTTTATGTGAATTAGCGTGAAGTTTATATGAAGCATTGTTGGCCTCCAATTGGTTATTGATCTCAATGTGTAAGTTATAAAGGAGTTGTATAAAAACTTTGGCCGTTATGGACATACTAACATGTGTAGACATCGGGATAAGGTTTAATGATTTTTGGGGTTTGTAACCATGCATAACTTCAAATAGACTCATCTCAAGGGATTTATTAAAATAGCTATTATATGCAAGCTGGGCAGTGGGAATGATCAAGTCCCAATTCCTAAGATGTTCCAAGACCAAACACCATAATAAGTTACCTAAACTCCGATTAACAACTTTATTTTAACCATCTGTTTGAGGGGGGCATGCAGTGAAAAATTTTAGTTTGGTACCAACCATGTGCCACAGAATCCACCAAAAATGACTGGTATAACGAACATTTCTATCAGAAACAATAATATTACGAAGACCATATAACTTGTCAGTCTCAGCGAAATAAAGGTAAACAACTCGAGAAGAATCAGTAGTCTCGCTACAATGAATGAAGTTGGCCATTTTAGAAAGACAATCCACAACGACAAAAATAAAATCATGCTTCTTAGGGGTACATGGAAGCCCTTTACGTCCTACAATGGGCCATTAGGTACAGGGAGGGGTGTAAGGGTCAATGTTTTGATTTGTGTGTTTGGCTAGTTGGCATGTTGACAAGTATTGACGATCTTGGCCACATTTTTCTTCAAACTAGGCCAATAAATTTGTCACTCAACTTTCTCAATTGTTTTATCATATCTAAAATGGCTATATAAACCTCCAGCATGAACTTTCCAAACTATGAAGTCTCAGATCGGTGCTTTCGGGATGTAAAGTTTATTAACTCGGAATAAGTACCCATCCTGAAGACGAAATCTGCCCGTGGTGTCCAAGTGCCAACACTATAAAGCAAGGAAGATTTTACTAAAATCACGGCAGGACTTATATTCTTTATCAAGTCTTTCAAAGCCAATAATTTTAACTTGAACAGCAGATAGTAAGGTCAAATGATGACTCAAGGCATTTGTCACTTAGTTCTCAACTCCTTTTTGTGCTTCAAAACAAAAGAATAAGCTTGTAAATATTCGATCCACCGACCGTGCCTATAATTTAATTTCTTCTGAGTTAAGGAAACGAAAAGCTTCATGATCTGAATAAAGGACAAACTTTTGAGGTAGCAAGTAATGGAGCCAATAGCGTAAGGCCTCTACGATGGCATACAACTCCTTATTATAAGTAGAGATCGTCACTTAGTATTATTCAACATTTCACTAAAGTAGGCGATTAGGTGGCGTTATTGATTAATAACTCCTCCTATTCCAACACTTGACGCATCACACTCTACTTTAAACATTTTGAAGAAATCAGGAAGTCGTATGACAAGAGCCGTTGTCATCTTTTCTTTGATGAGTTTAAAAGCTTTGGCAGCATCAGGAGACAAGGTGAGATCACCCTTCTTCATGCACTCAGTGAGGAGAGTCATAACTATGCTAAAGCCCTTGATGAACTAGAGAAAGAATATGGCCAAACTGTGAAAATTTCGAACTTCATAGATGGATTTGAGTTTCGGTCAATTTATAATAACTTGGATATTTACAGGGTTACCAGAAACCTCGTCGGAAGAAACAATAAAGCCCATGAAGCTACTTTATCCTAGAAGAAGGAGCATTTCTTAAGGTTAGCAAACAAGATTTATTTTCTAAGAGTAAAGCAAACCTATGCGAAATGTTCTAAATGTTACTCCTTAGTCTTACTGTAAATGAGGATATCATCAAAATAGACCACTAGAAACTGTCTCATGAAAAGTCGTAAAGCCTAGGTCATAACGCTCATAAAAGTGTTTGGTGCGTTAGAGAGCCTAAAAGGCATGACCAACCATTCATAGAGGCAATCCTTTGTCTTGAAAGCTGTTTAACACTCATATTATGGACGAATTTTGATTTAGTGGTAACCACTTTTTAAATCTATTTTTTAAAAAATTATGGCACTAGCTATCATATCTAACATGTCATTAAGTCTTGGAATGAAAAAATGATATTTCACGGTGATTTTATTGATTACTCTATTATCAACACACATGCTCCAAGACCCATCCTTTTTAGGTGTTAAGAGAACGAATACCACACAGGGACTCATACTTTCTCAAACAAATCCCTTACGAATGAGTTCAACTTGTCTCTGGACTTCAGCATGTTCAGCAGGATTTGACCTACAGTGAGGGAGGTTTGGGAGTGACACACCTGAAATGAAATCAATAGCATGTTGAAGTTTGCATAAAGGTGGTAAGTGATTAGAGAAGTCCTCAGAGAAGACATCTTGAAAGTTTTGAAAAATTTGACAAACCTCATTTGGAATCAGTATGAAAGAGTTCGAAAGGGCTTTGAGGACGACAACTGCAAACACAACTGACTCGTTGATAGCAGCCCGTTCAAATACTGTGAAACTAATAATATGTAATCTTTTGGTCACTACCACAATCTTTTCTTTGTTGGGAGTCGTCGATTTTTGGGGTAAGGGATAGAGGCGAATCTTATTTCTCTTGTGAACAAATGAGTAGGAATTATAATGACCTTAGATTGTCACATCCAAATCGTAGAGCCAAGGGCGCCCAAGAATGACATAACCAACTTCCATTGGGATAACATCACACTAAATGTGATCTTTGTACTCTAAAAATTGAATCGGTACAACATAATGTTCTTTAACGGATATAGAAAATGTGTCAATCCAAAGACGCTGTATGGACTAGAGTATAGGACCGCCTTTAACCCCAAACGAGAAATAGTGTTAGCAGAGACCGCATTGACGCAACTACTGTTATCCACGATAACTTTGCAAGCCTTCTCATTCACTTTGATATAAGTGTGAAAGATAGCGTGATGACGCCAATCATTAGCTTCTTTGGATTGTATCAAGGAGTATCGCACAAAGCCCAAAAATGATGTGTCAAGGAAGACGGGAGTCTAGATTGGAGGAAGTGGGCTAAATGCAGCTCACAAATATGTTAATGTCATCATCATTCACGTTATCAAACTCCTCTAATTTGGGTTCATAGACTTGCTCTTCAAGGGGTTTCTCATTTATTTCATTTTGTCCGTCAATTAATAAAGTTTTACTCGGATATTTAGAAGAAATATACCCAAAACATTTATAGTTGAAGCACTATAATTGAGAATTTCTTTTAGGGATTTCAACATTCTTTCCTCGGACTTCCCTTGTAGGGGCAACGGTAAAAGGAGGGGTTCCTAAGACAGACTTAGAATTAGTGGTGGAAGTGTGTGATGTGGATTAACGATACGGTATCCTAGTAACTAATTCAAAGTCTCGGACCAAATTATATGCATGATCCAAAGTCGGAACTCCACGAAGGACAAATTCTCTCCTAAGATCCTCATTTAGTCCTTGCCGGAACCTACTCAACGTCATGACCTCATCCTCAATGATGTGACATCTCATTCGAAAATCATCAAATTGAGTCATGTGCTCAATTACGGACCGATTACCCTGTCGAAGAGTATTCCACTGGTCGAGTAAATTGCTATTGTAAGAGCGGGGTGTAATATGCTACACAAAAAGACATGGAACAAACACACCTGGAGATAAGCTAACCCGCTTGTTGAGACTACTTTAGAGATGATCTGACCCACTTGTTTGAGACTGCCTTGGAGATGATCTGACCCGCTTTATTTAAGACTGCCTTACGATGAGGATTTCCTACCGTCTGAATTTTATCTGCTGTGTTTTTTTCTCTCTCTTTTTTCTCTTTTTTTCCTCTTTTTTTTCCTGCTCTACCATTTTGCTCTCTCTCTCTCTTTCTTTTTGTTTCGTTGCGAGTTGGGCTTCGCAACCCACACACACGGAAGAGACACGGCACACAGCAGTGCTTAGAGCGCGCTCTCTTGTTCAGGCGACGATACGACGATGATGGCGATGAAGGTGGTGGCGATGGTGGCTGCAATAAAGGCGACGAAGACAAGACGGAAAGTGTTGACAAAGAAGGCTACGATGATGTCGAAGAAGATGAAGACAAAGGTGATGACGAGGATGAAAACTAAGACAAAGAAGATGGAGACGAAGAATTGGCACAACCTGATTCAGGACTTCCCCCTCATTTTTTTTTTTTTTTTTTTTTTTTTTTTGTTTCTCTCTCTTTGAAGAAAGGTGGCGACTAGGGTTTGGTGAGGCTTCGGTTCGGGCGTCTAGGTTAGGGTTTGGTCTAACGGATTGGGCGTTCAGGTGAGTGGAACTAGGTTGAGAGATTGATAGTGGTTTGGATAGTTGTTTTGGGTGTGATTTGGCTTGGCGATGACTGGAGAGTTGGAGGTCGTGGTGGTCAGTGGGGATGTGGAAGAGGGTTTCGGCGTCGATGGGTTCTTCCTCCGGTTGTGGCGACAGCGCCGACTGCGATTGCTTCGTCGGCAGGGGTTGCTGCTTCAAATTGTGCTACCTCATTGATGTCTCTAATTGATGCAGGGATGCAAAGAAACGGGTCTCTACCTCTTTTCGTGCTTCTCTGTTTTTTTTATTTTTTTCACAGAGACGGTACTCATCTCTTTCACTCTTTTTTTTGTTCAAAACAGAACACTTTTTTTTTTTTTTGACAATATAAAGAGGAGGCAGTAGTGGTGATGGAGATGGGCCTACCAGTAGAAGATGAAACTATATACATCGGTGCGAGACAGTAGATGTGATGATGTGGTTACGCAGGAAGTACCTTGCAGGGTGGCCAACAGGTGGTGGGACGGTGGGGCTAGTGGGATGGTAACATTGCTGGTGGCAATGGGGATATTACTGGTCGGGATGATGTTGTTACTGGTGGAATGGTGATGGTGCTGAAGGCAAAAAAAAAAGGATAGGATTTTATCTGTGATACCAATTTGATGTAGGAAAGAGGAAGATAGGGAAAAAAGACAGAGGGGCAGAGACAAGAATAGATATCAGAGATATAGATACAAGAAAAAAACATGGGGAGGAGGGGAACTAGGGAAGAGAGAGTAGGCACCAAGAAAGCGAGGAGAATTACACTGAATCAATTTTATTCAAATCATCAACTCTGCCTCAAACAATAGAGTTAGGGTTCTTATATAGAGAACCTTATACCTAAGACAATTGAAAAAAAAAAAACATAATCAAATAACATCAAATTTGGAAAGGAAATCAAATAGAAAATAAAATCAAATTTCACCTAAGTTGAAAATAAAATCAAATCTCTGTTAATTAAAATCAAATCTACTATAGAATAAAATTAATCTAATTCAAAAGTACAATCAAGTCAAATCTGCATTCTTGATGTCCGCATCATATAGCATTTCTTTTGTCTGCACTATCTTTTGTGTTGGGATCAAGGGCCCCCAAATAACGTCAGCCACCCATTTTTCTCAATTGAACCATAAGAGGCTATAAATACAAATAATCAAGTATAAACTGTACAATTAATTTTATGTAAAAAACTCTTTTTAATTATAGAAAGCCCATATGACCTTATATCCAAAAATATCTACACTATATTTAAAATCCAGTTACTAATAACCCTAATTGAGCCAACTACTTCATAATAATAACACATTTGAAAAACCCATTACAACTAACTCCAAACACACATTAATTATCAACATAACAAGAATACAAATCGCAGCAACCAAATGAGAAAACACAATCAAGAAAAAAACAAAAAAACAAAAAAACAAAAAACAAAAATACATTTTGCACAAGAGTCAAAACAACAAACCAAAAGTTGACGAATGATGTAATATAAATCGGACCTCAATCAAATAACCAAAGCTTCCCTGATATACCTGGTTTTTATTTGATTTGATTTGACATTATTAGTTTTATTTTGGATTAAATTAGATATATTAAAAAATAATTGTATAGTGTAAATTTGAAGGATATTCGAACAAGAAAAGCAAATTAGCACCTAAGGCACGTCCAACGCATGCTTGACTATGGATTCCAGATTGGGAAGCGCCTGAGGCGGCGCTCAAGTGTGGGATCCAGAGTAGGTGTGCTCGAGGGGTGCCCAAGGGAATGCTCGTGTGTGCATCGAGTTAGGGGCGGCGCTTGTGCGCCGATTCGGCTATTAAGGCCTGATGCACACTGTTTCAATCATTTTGCGCGAAAAGAAAGAGGAGAGAGAAAGAAGAGGAGAAGGAAGAGCGAGAAAGAGGAAAAGAGGTAGTTCAAAATATCTTTTTGTCAGATCTGTTTAATTGGAGATTAAGGCAGGTATCCTTACACATCATTCTTGGTTTATTTCCGTTTTCGGTTACATTTGCTCACGTTTGGTAGATTTAATATACATGCATATTATTTTACTTATCCTATTTGACTCCATTAAGCATGCATGTCACTTTTACTGGTTGTTTTGGGGTTTTGTTTCGATTTTGGTTAATATTTGAGTATTTGCTTATTTTATGAAAAATGGGTAAATGATTCAAGTTACTGTATTTATGTATTAATATATTTGTAAAGAAAAAGTCATGAAAACTTGCATATGGGTTGTGCAAGTGGTATCCATGCATCGTGCTTCGAGCCGGGCTCTATCTTCGTTATGTGATTTGATATGTGATTTTTTTGAGGAAAAAGCATCGTGATTTGACCTTCTTGAGTGGAAGTTTTGACATTTTCCGCTAGATAGGAAAAGTTTTGTGATATGTGATATAAAAACTTTTCCCGGTTTGTATTTTTTGCACCCATCATCCACATGGCAAAAATAATGGCGTTCAGTCCCATCTATAGGAAATAATATGTAATTTATTTGCCTATGAGTCTAAATAGTAGTGATATGACCTTAGGTTACCGAGAATAAGTGTAACCCTTTCTCAAGTTAGTCTTTCGGTCTTTGGTTATCCGATTTATGCATGTTTTAGATTTTTTGATATGGTTTATCTATATTGACTTGTATTTAAGATTTCGATTGAGATTCACAGGTTTCGCCCACAATTGAAATTTAGTTGGTTTTGTATAATTGAATCTTGTGACTTTCGTTTTGGATTATACTTTTGAGTATGAGACTACATTCGGACTTTCATTGACGGGCTTTTGGATTATAGTTTTACGCATTTTGTGTAAGTTTATCACTCCTTATCCTGATTTTGGACGTATTTATTTGTTATATTTTATATTGATACTTGTTGAGCACTCGACCCATATTTTTATTATTTTTATCCCTTCAGATTGTTGTCTTCGGATACGTTGCAAGGAGTTTGGATGCGAATCTGATAAAAGTTTCGTCTATTTTGGTGAGTATTAGCATGTTCAAATTGTAATCGTATCAGTTGTATTTTGGGCATTCAGAGGCGATTAGATGTTAGCTTATGGTTCTGTATGGGATTAGTTGGGCCATTTTGTTATTTGGTAATGTATGTTGTTGGTTAGAGTTAGATTTGTAGCCTGATCATATTGTTGGTTTGTCGCCTTTTCTTGCGATATTGTGGACAGGTCGTAGCTAATTTATTTGTCCGAATGAGTGGTCCGGGAGATTCTGTGACGGTTAATGTTGTCATTATTGTCATTTTGGATTATATTGATGGTGTGTTTGGTCACGCCCAAATTTTTAGGGTTTGTTTTTTGTCATTATTTTATTTTGGGATTTAAAATTTTGTAAGTCATAATTATTCCAGATTATTTTTAAGACCTATTTTGGTTTGGGGCCATGACATTCCCCTTCTTCTTTCTCTTTGTTCCAGCGCCCTCAATAAAAAAAACAGCTCAGATTCATTGCTAAATTCAGAACATGGGTATTTATACCCACGCAAGCCACTTAAACGGCCATCACACGGCTGCCTTGTGGCTAGCCAGTAGAATCTTTCCTGAAATTGGCACTCAAGCACCTGCCTCGCAACAATCTTGCAAAACTGCCATGGAAAAGTTTCTTTCGAGTGAAAACACTCCCAAACATCGAGTAGAAACTCCTAAACACCTCTTCGCAAATTTTGTTCAAATAAAATTTCATGTGAACATCACGTGAAACTTTCTGTTAGCAATGTAAACTAAAAAGGCATGCATAATGTGTGTAGGACTCATAAAAGAGTGATCAAAACCCAACATTCGGACATCCTCACCCAGCACCAACTTTACTTGGCAGCAACGCTTCATCATCTAGATTTTGCTAGAACTACCACCATCCTAATCTTAATATAAAATTGTTATCTGCACCTCTCCTTTCCATCCTTATCTTCACAAAATTATCTTTTATATTTTATGACAAACCTATTTGAACAGCAGGAACCCCAATTACATGAATAACTTGAGACTACTAAATAAAGTTGTCTGTATTTTATATTTGTAAACAGCTATAATTACAGAAACTATGTTAACGCCATGTTTACTGAGGATATATTTTTAGCATAAATAAATCTCCTAGTTTTTTTTATTACAACTATCCAAAAAAGGCATAGCTAAGAGAATAACATTACTTCACAGTACAACAAACAGATATGGCCATGGTAACACTTCTGAATCTTGAATTGTATTCCTGGGAGTTGAATTTGTAAAACAACATTGCATTTGAATCCATATTGTGGAGTCTATATATAATCCATCCTCATAGTTGAATTGCAACGGCTTAATTCAATTTTAACCACTCCATGTTCCGGTAGGATGTCTCTGCCTATGATTGGACTAGCAGGAGAGCCAGAGATGAATATTGCTGATGCCACAGGTGGTGGGAGCACCAGGAAAGTACTAAAAGCATTAACATGAACATAGTGAGGACACAGCATTTAGGAAGAGTAACCAGATTGACAGACACTCCAAAGGTTGACTATCCAAGGCCAACAACCAAAAGGCAAATGATCCAAGCAAAAACTGGCTGAACTTCTAAAGGCTGAGCTACCAAGGGCCAAAGTACCACCTCCTAAGGCCAACCTGGATCCATGGATCCTGGCAACTCAAAAGCACTAAACTACTTGAAAATGAATAATGGGAGGCCGAGCTACTCAAGCACCTGACTTCCTTGCTACAGAATCCCACAGACTCTACCGATGCACACGCAAGGCCGGGCAATGGAGCCTAGCTGTAGTCAGAGCCAACTGCCCAGTCTGACCTGATCAAGTAACTGCCAAGACACAGCCACAGACCTGCTTCCAATAACTCCCTACACCATGTCAATTCAGCCAGTTGGGTCAATAGCTTCAAATGGCTATTTAAGCCAAACCTTAGGACCACATGGGGGGAGAGAAGAAGAGATTAGTAAACATTAGTCGGCTTTGTGAACTTGGGACCCTTTTGGATATTATCTCTGGTGTCCCTTAATTACGCTGCGTATGTGCTCGGGCCGACATAAAATCAATTATGTGATGCATTCATGCTATTTCAGAGGTTCATTGCAACTATGCACTTTAATAAATGAAACACCACTTTTTCGTCATTTATCTTTTATAAATCCATATTATTCCTGTATGTTTGTGATAAGCATAGGCTATCATCAAATCGGGTTGGGTTTGATTTCGAGTCCTTATCTGGATAGTTGGTTGAAACTACTTCAAGTTGCTTGCATAGGCATAACTTCATTCATTCATAACAGGATCCAGCAATTTGGTGCCCCTGACAAATGACTTCCACCACATCTTAGCAAGAGAAGGTCGAGTTTTCTACATCCTACCACAACTTCGTTAAGCTTGATTTTCTACTCTAGTGTTTTACCCTGGCAAAATCTGCTTGCTAAATGGCCAGATCAACAGAGAACGAAATGGTCCCAGAATAAACAACGTGCAAAGCTAACAAAGCCACTATGAAACAGTGTCTTTCTTGTTGCATTTTATGAGTATCTTGTGGAAAAGGAAAGAAATGCAGTAGCATCAGTGAACACATACCCCTGCAGCCTCAATCTCTTCTTCTTGCTTCTGGATGTCAAAGGATAAAGGCCGTAAGAAGCACAAAAAGAACAAATCAGACTTCCCAAAGAACGATTTGTGTGTTTGCCTGCAAAAATATGGCAAAGAGCTGTGAAGGATTGGAAGAATTTTGACTTCCGGTTGAGTTCATGAAGTACAAAATAACTTTTCTCAGTAATCTGCAGTAATTTCGGTTAACTATATTTGTCAATATGGTAAACAAAAAGCATAAACGAAAAAAAATGTGACATAACAGCAATGTCAGCTGCTCCAAACAACTACTCAGATTTTTTTTCCCCTCTCAAAATAAGGTTCTAAAAATGCAACAAGATTTCTTGACCTTAACTATATTTGTGCATCCAAAAAAAAAATTGACTGAATTTGGTTAACTGCTTAGTTTCCATATTTTTCCCAACTCTACCAGAGGAGAGTTGCGTTAGGGAGCTGACACGCAGTGTGAAACTCCGACAGATTTTCTATAGATAAATCTGTTTTAGGTCATTGCCGACCAAAATACGTTTTACCATTTCTATATAGCCGACCTCACCTGGTGAGACATAAGAATTCATTATTGTATTCAGTTTCCATATTCCATGGGCCATCCATTTAAACTGGCAGTGGTATCCAGTAACCATAGATCATTTTACTTATTTTCAGGGAAAAAATTGGAAATCAGTACCTCATTAAAAGACAGATGCTGTCATCGTGATATTCTAAGTGCATGTTTGGTAGAATCAATGACTAATGAAATGCATTCAATATATTGCTTCAATGGAACAAAATACATGATACAAAATATATCTATCTTCTACCATAGTTCCCATTTTGTAAAAAAAATTACATCTAACCATAAGTAATCTATGAGTCTCTTCAATGGTGCCAAGGCATGCCTCCTTAATGATGGTACAATCAACAGGATACTTACCACAACCAAGTCATAATTCGGAGAGACCAAAAGCATGGTCCACACAGAATGGGAAATCTATTAAATAATACAAAGTTCTGTACCTGAATGCTAGAATCTCTACAAATTCTGCATCGACCTGAGGAATTCAAAGTCCATGTAAGGTCATTTAAGAAGTAATTAATTGAAAAAATTGGGTAGTCCTAATTGACTATAGTTTAGACCCTTCAATAATACGGAAGCACAAATTATACATCTATTGAATACAATAAAGAATATTTGTTTCTAAATACTACGAAAATAAGCCACTAATCTTACTTATCCATCATCACTCATATCAACCATAAACAAGACACCGAAAGGAGGTCGATGCTCAGAATGCAGCAAAGGATGGAGTAACCAGTCAATAATGTGCTCGTCATGATTCCATGACCATCATAACAATAGGTTCACCACAATAGAAAGAAGAATATATCAGAGGAGATGCCATCATCTCCTCAGGATAAGGGAAGTCCAATGATAGAATAATGGGAAGAGCAAGAGTGACTTGAATCACATCAAGCGTGATTCGAATGGTTTGATCGCGGATGTATACCAAAAAGGCCAAATGCTCTGGATAAATTTGGTGAACATTAGAATAAAATTCTTGAACAAAAGCAACTAAAGGAGGTGACAAATGAGTAACAGGAAATACCTACTCCCCAAAAATAAATGTATGGGATATACGAGGAGGGAGAGATTGAAGCGATGCCTCACACTCCACTAAAATGTGTCTAGTGCTACAGCTAGATGTATAATGCTATGCAATGTCGCTACTCTAAAATCTCAAGTTAGTGGAACTTGAGGAACCACTTGGGTGCTTAGGTGCACACATCTTCCCTAGCAGATTTTGATATCATCTGTAACAAAATACCACATATCACCTCAAGTAAGGGCAAATTAAAACATACTTTAAAAAAAAAAAACAACCCAAATTTGTTTACAAAAAAGATGGTTACACAGCAGCATTTGAACTCCATTGAAATGGCATTTGAACGCCAAATCCCTAAGCTCACAAATCAGGCTAGAAACTTGTAGATCTGGCAAAATCAACAAGGAATATGATGAATAACTTAATCCTAAGAATGAATCTAGCATTATTTCGAGAAAATGATGCATATTAATCTGAAAAATCAAGGGAAATGTCAAAAATGCAAAATAAGTTCAAAAACGAAATGAACCTTCAAAATCGATAGGATTACCAAGATAAATGATGTAAAATGTGCAAGATCCACTAGAATAGGAAAAGAAATCATTGATTTTGTGAGTGATTTGAGGAAAAATGACTTAGGAAAAAAGTAGATAAGAGAGAGATGCACGCGGTGCATGAACGAGAGAGAGAGAGAGAAGACAAGAGGCTTTCAGGTGCGAGTTGGGGGTTCAAGGGCTACTTAGTCCCGTGGCATTCAAACGCTATATTCACGTTTGACTGTTAAAAGTGAAAAGGGTTGGTTTGTTTGAGGTGTTTTGGGATTTAATCAAATCTACCCATGGCGTTTGAATGTCAATGTTGTTGTTCAAACGTCACATGTAATTGGGCATTCAAACGTCATTTCAAACACTAAGAAAAAACTCTATTCCAACTAAAAAAGATGAATATGGAATTCAAAATGCAATGTGGCTAAATAATAAAAAGCAAAATATAAAACCAAAGCATACCCAACAATGAATGATATTGGAAAAATTTATTATTCAAATAAAATTTTTTCATGAATTGAATAATCATGAGATAAATTCAAGCACTTATTTTGAACAAGATAAAAGGGAATGAGGCATATGATGTGTTATACATGAAATAAAGCACTATGCATAATGAAGAAACCTCAAAACCTTGAATTGCAGAGGAGATAGGCCAGGATTAAGAAATCCACAGTGTGTTTTGGAAAACTTCAAAAGAAAAAGTCAAACCCAGTACTGCTAGAACCTACAACTCATTTCAACAACTTTGCCCCCTAATAAAAGTCTTAACATTGATAAACTCATTTTCCATAATATTTTTTTCTCTTGTATGAATCCTGACTAGGAACTCATCAACAACATTCAAATTTTTCTCGGGGTGCTTGTTTTTCAAGTTTAAGTTGAACTAGCCCAAGATCAATTTAATTTCGAGGTAATCCAAGTACACTTAAAATTGCAAGCTCAATGCACACAAATTATCAATATTTCAATCAATAGAGTATGGTGTGCGCAATAAATATATGTACTAAACAAAATATAACAAATCCCTTTTATGAAGATGCAAAAATCATGGGAATGAATAAACTCAAATCCCATTAAGTGCATGATAAACCGTTCATCTCTAAACAAATTTTAAATCAACCACTCACTATTGAAATTTTTTTAATTTTTGATTTTTTTATTTTTGTTTTTTTTTTGGGAAAAATGCATATAGGCTCTTAATCTAAATGCACTTTAATTTATGCGCAAAATACATGAGTGAGCTACTCGTGAGTAGCATGTGATACCTTAGCTGTAGAAGTCACATTCTCTTTCTTAACCCAAGCCCATTTTTCCAAAAATGGGTTGATCTTTTTGTGCACACATAGATTGAACCAAACCATTTTTTAAGGTCGCGTTTGATGGTTATATTTAATCTCAATAACATCCCGCTTAAACATTGCAACTCACGTGCAAGCTTTACCTTTATGGGGAATCTACCTTGAAACTCTTAGAAGAAGGCTTATAGCAATGAGGCTAAATATGGTCACATTGGCCACATGAATAGCATATAGGAACGACTCTCGAAGGGACGAAAGGCACATGAGAAAATAATCCAAGCATCATCCTAAAGGAAATAGTACGTGAATTTCTAGCTTTATGTTTAGAGTTCTTAGGTATTCTCCTAGGATTCTCGTGAGATGACACCTTCACTAACCAAGTCCTTACATTCAAGTTATTCTAAGTTTATTAGATTTTAGTAGAAGATAGTAGGGATGGATGTGATCAAAGACATATAGTGGTGACAAGTAGGTCTCCGTCTAATATGTGCTCTATCGGGCCTAATGGGATGATGCCTCTGTGTGGACTCAATACAATTTAGACGAATGTCCACTACCTCACACCCAATACATGTGGGTACAATTTATTTAGAGGAAAGGGTCATAATATTGTAAGTCCTGGGTTGAGTTTTAAGAGAAACTTGCTTAGGCATCTTTTCTTAATTAATCGATGTTCCCACCTTTTCTATGTATGAGTACCTAGTTAAAAACCGATTTCCGTGGGATAAGTCACTTAAGAGTTGGTTTCTTGGAAAACCAAGTCATTTCTTATTGCAAGCCACCTTGTCGAGACTAAACACATGATTAAACTTTTTCGAACTTTCAGTGAAAATAAGCATCCAGGCCTTGGGTTTTTCAAGTTCAACTTCAAAATAATTTATCTTGTCCCTATAAGCAAGAATGGCCTCTTCCTTTTAAACAAATGATCTTTCAAAATTTTCTCTTCACACTCCAATTCTTAAACTTTTCTGAAAGAGTCTTATTTGCTCATTTAATTACAAGACTATTGTGATAGAGTTTGTTAAAAGCCTCTTACAAGTTATTTAAATCAATTTTTTATTCAGAGAGTGCATGATTAGAATCATCAAACTCGTCATCAAGTCTTATGATACGCTCGTCATCACTCTTAACAAGAGACACAAAAGCCATAAAATTGGAAAGTTTTCCATAAATGAAAGGTTCACTATCACTTTTCTCGACCTCCTCATTAGAAAAAGTAATACACAAGGCTTTGTCTTTTTTGCACTTAAAGTTAGGACTCAATCCTAATATGCCCAGAGTCTTAACACTCATGACACTAAATGCCTCTCAAATTTTTGTCTTGGAACTCTTACTCTTCATCCCTATTTTTCTTAAAATTGGATGATCTTTTAATTTTCCCTAAAATTTTTTATTGCTCTTTCAAAAAAATGTGATTGTTCGCCAAAGAAAGCAGTTTCATTATTGCCCATAGACTCATTCCCCAAGTCATCAATGGATTTCCCTTTTGTAAATTTTTGGGCGATAGATTTGTCATTTTTCATTTATGGGAGAGATAATTTATGTGTTTGAGGAGATCAACCAATTCTTCAATTATTATCTCATCGAGGTCCTTACTCTCTTCAATAACTGTAACCTTTGATCAAAACTGTTCAAGTAAGAACCTTAAAACTTTTTGGACAATTCTCTTTTCAACAATTATCTCTCCTAGGTTGAAGGTAAATTTAACTATGTCATTTAGTTTGGCATAGAACTCGTCAAATGCTTCACCTTCTTTCATTCTAAATTCTTTAAACCTAATAACTAGCATTTCAACTAAGGAGTTTTTAACCATTTTTGTGCCTTCATATGTGATTTGTAAAATACACCAAGCTTTTTAGCAATTTCGTAAATGGACATATGTCTAAAATCATCAAGAGAAATTGCCATGAAAATGGCATGAATGCCTTTATTGCTCGAATTGTTGTAGTTTAACTCGTCGTTAATCCATGTGGTCGGGTCTTGAAAGGATGTAAACCCATTTTTGGTTTCAATGGGAAGAAATACACCTCCTCCACATAATACAAATGCATTCGTCCAACGATTTTAGGAATGCTCGCATACAAACCTTCCAATAAGTATAGTTATTCCTATCAAAGTACAAAGGAATTGACAAGTGACTCAACGTTATCTAAATATTAAAAGGTTAGGGATAGAAGCAGGTCTTTGATACCAATTTAAAAAATTGAAAAGTCTTAATTGACTACAGTTTAGACCATTTAACATTACGGAAGAACAAATTATGCAAATATTTAATACATGTGAGAAATATATGTTTCTAGTTATTATGAAGACAAATCATTAATCCTACTCATTCATGATCACCAATGTCAACCATAAATAAAGAGCAAAAAATAAATTAACGCAAAATATGGTGATGGATAGAAACCTCAAAAATCAAACAGTTCTTAAATAAAACTCCGCAGACTTCTCCAGCCAGTTAAAATAAATCCACTAACGAATGTCAGCTTATAAACTAGGTGGTACAGATGTGTTAGACACTTAATCACCAGCTGACTTACTCCTGACAGGTAACTCCTATTGAAAAACTCATCAGATTTGCTCTCTAGCAACAAAACCAAATACCTTCCGGTCTTATCGCCAACATTGATTCATTGTCTTGGGAATGTGCAACACTTCTAGAACTCCAGCATCCAAGCCACCAATGGAACTCCAAAGGCTCATAGATTGGAACAAGTATTTAATGATAGTAGATAGATTTTGGGATGAGAAATCCAAGCTTTTAGATCACATACAGTGGAAGAGATTTTTTACCTTTTCTCCATACTTTTCTAGCTCTCTTTCACTGCTATATTGATCAATGTGATGGTTAAATTAAGAGAAAGAAGAGTATTTATATGCGTGGCTAAAAATTAGGGCTTAAACACGAAACTAGCAAAATTCAATGCTAGCATTCAAACAACAACCCAAACACCCATGCACATGAGTGTGTTTCATGTGTGCTTCATGCATAGAGTTGTTGAAAAGAGTACATGTGTGCCCTTCATACGTCCTCTTGCATAGAGCTACAAGAAAGTGTACATCAGCACCCTTCATACGTCCCTCAAGCGTAGAGTTGCTAGAAAGTGCGCATGTGCACTATTCATGCATCCCTTATGGGCAAAGCCATGATCCCAAATGCGCATGTGCGCCTTTTATGCGCTCAATCCTTTTCATCTTCAAATAAGTTGTCTTAAGTCATAATAGTATATTATTAATAAATAAAAAGACTCAAATACAACTTGATTAAGACTAAATTTTGTCACATAAATAAGCCAATTCTATAGACCTAACAGTAATGATACATTACAAAATGAGATTTGTACAAATAAATATATCAGCCATAATCAACTTACTCCTGTCTCTTCTTTAACTTCTCTGACTGCTGCCATGGATATATCTTCTCCCTATACATTGGAGGATTCCATGTTCATTTAATATATGCATCCATTCCATGTCAAAGATGATGGAAAGAATCCATCTGCAAGCCGCATACCTCATCCACAACTCCAGTAGGGATCTTCCAGATACCTGTCCCTTGAAATCTGCCACTCCTTTCTTGTACTACAAGTATCTGCCAAGCAGGAAATTAATCTTGCATGTAAATGTAATAGCACTATATGTCTACAGGAGTGTACGTGATAACGAAAGGTGAGTAAAAACTCAATTAAGGTTTGCTAAAGTTAACCCAGCAAACGCAGCTAAAGATATATTTTGCAGTGGGTGTCAACTAGCTTATCTTACTAGGTTAAGGATCAAATTTCACCCATCTTTGCATCGGGGGTCGCTGTGGTTGGAGAAGAGCTATCTGCTGGTGTCTGTAACAACAGCCTACAAGACCTCCCAATGAACCTCCCCACCTCCTAATAAAAAGTAACTGCATACGTATAACATAAATGTATATGTATGTTTTGAATGATATTAAGTCAGAATGAATTTTCACTATTGCATGCATTTTGTCAAGTGAATTCCTATGTCAAACAAATTTTCAACTCCTATAGATGGACATGCAAGATATCTTAATAAGATATCATATAAATTTTTTATGTCAACCAAGTAGTTTATCTTAACAGGACCATGACAAGAATTTAATTTCATAGCCACTTTAGGGATGTCTTTATCATCATAGAACATATTGCATGCAATTAGGTAAGATTTATACACAAAGAAAGCCCTTGACAAGTAACAGTCCAGAGAATATTTTGGTAGAACAGACTTTCACTAATATGTCCACTAAGAAATTGCTCTTTCATATGATGCTGACTAGAATCTAAGATCCATTTTCACAATAAATTTGGTGAGGATGATCACCATAGGATATTTTACACGTCAAAGAGGTGGCAATACACTAATAAAGCACTTGAAAGAGTAAAAGCAGCAGAGTTCAAATATCTTGATTAGACCAAATAGAATCTTTGTTTGAATGTATTATTAGAAGTCAATAAATACCTCTCTTTTATCAGTCACAACAATAGCACCTATTCCAACACGATGTGAAGCATTTGCTGGGATAGTACAAACAGTTTTGGGAATCCAGTAAACCAACATCAGGAAACTTTGCTCTGCATGATGGTACCAGAATCCCTCCTGAAAAATAAAGACCCACAACATCGAAATAAAAAATCAACCTAAATCAAGTGGACATCAAAGGCATGGCATCATTACAGCACTAAAAAGTCCATCTATACCAGTAGTTTTCAGAAACTTATACATACATGTCTACCCCAATATCCCATCCTTTTGCTACTAGGAGATGCTGTAGATCCACTATGCCAAGAAATATGTTCCAGAACTGGATTTTCTCATGATTCATCAAGATCTATCCATGGTTCCAGAGCAATTGAACGGTGTATGGGTAGAATATATACACATTCATTTCCATGCCTTTAGTTACAAGACAACCTAACTCAATATTGACACCGCATAAGTTACCTTAACTGCAACCTCAACAAGATTTACAAGTCCAATAGGCAATTTCAACCAAACACCCTTCTTTCCCTGCCAAATTCAAGTCAAAAATAGCTAAAAAATGTTACAAGAAAACAAAGGGGAAAAGGGAACAACCACTGAGTAATGCATCAAGTCTCTAAGGACATGAATAGGGAAAAGCACCTGTTGTCTCCATTGTGACATAGAAGCTCCAAGCATAGAGAGAAAGATCTCAGAGTCCATGGGCTCCTTCATTTCCACAAGGACACCACCATAGTTATCATTTTTTGCAGAAAGAAGCTCAATGCCATTTTCAGAAACCACTTGGTCCATCAGTGGTAGAAGATTTGCAGAATCAGACATCTATACAGTACATATGAAATCACATCAAACTTTTGACCTGAAAGAACAGGTAATCAACAGTGTCATAGAGAAAACTTACCATCACCTCTCCCTCCGATGTTTTAGTCAAATTAAAACAAGGGAAGGAAAGATAGAAGAAATCACATAAAAATAGAAGGAAAACCTTCCAAAGAATTACTGCAGACTATAAAAGGTGCATAAGCACAAGTAATTCTTTATTGTTTGTTGCTGATTGCCTTAAACTTTCTTCTTCCAAACAATTTTTCTCAGTTGCATTCAGCTAGCAACAAAGAAACTGGCTTGCTTAATTGCCTTCTGTTTGATCATTTATTCACCAGATGTGTTAAAATAAATATCATACTGAATTACAGCATAGGTTCTAAAGGCTCTAGCATAACCAGTAGAACTAAAGCACAAAATATTTCCCATCAAAATCCTATTTCATATAACCATAGGCATCTTAACATCCCCCCCCCCTCTCCCTGCCTCTTCTCCGTTTTTATATTCTAAAAATATCCTTCTCCTCTTTAGATCACCACAATATTTTAAACTAGTCTGGAATAATATTATACTAATCCCTTTTTTTTCCCTCCTTTATACCCATTTCAGCATTCCATCCAAATTAGTGGCAACTGGCAAGCTAATTTCTTAATCAAAATTCAGGTGAACCAGGAAAAGAAGAAAAATTAGTAAAAGTTTCTCTTACAATTTTCCCTTCCAATTATAATCTTGCTCAAATTGACAGAACCAAATTCTTGAAAACTGATTAAAAGGGGGACAAAAGGAGGAATTGAAGTGTGTTTTTCGTATTCAACACTATTGCTTGCGTACAACTTGAGTACCTATATTGACCCTCACATTGAAGTGTGTTTAGGCATCAACTTGGTTGATATCCATATTCCAAAAGTAAATGAATGCACCGCACAATTTCTGGGTACATGAAAAAATCAGATCGTGACACCCTACCGGTGTCTGCACCTCTATGCGTGTTCGCAGAAGAAGTGTGGTGAAACCTCTCTTCTTGACAGTTCTGAACAGTCTCCCGGTCCTTAACACTACTGACAAAAGAAAAAATTGGAAGTTAGGAAATGATAATTTTTTTAGCTTTCCACTCCTCTGGGTCCTACAATACTAATTTTGCACAACAAAAACCAACTTGCCTGGTACTGCTTTTGTTCGTAACACAACAAAGTTGCTGCTCACTGAATATAATTCACTGCTAACCAAACACTTCCTCTGTGTGTGTATCTCTTAGTTTGATGGATGGTCAGGATACCGTCGTGAGTGGACTTGCACAAAACCTCTGACTTGCTAGGTTTTTATTACTCCCTTATGGATGACAACAAACGGATAGTTATCAGGAGGATACGCGATATTCGTATGAGGATAGACCAAAGATCGATCGATGGACATCCAAAAGGCAAAAGATACTAAACGGTCGCGCAATATTTGTATGAGGGTCGGCCAATGATAGGTCAAAGGTCAGCAGAGTAGCGCGCGACAGGCACCTATTATACACATGAACGTTGATTCCAAAATGGGGCCGCTTGAGGCGTGCCCAAGGGGTACCCGTGCCCTGATTCCAGTAGCGTTCATGCGCAACGCACACCTGATAGTTGCTTGAGCATTGCCTCTGATATAAAGTTATGCTTGATACAATTTTAGAAAAATCTGAAATTATTTCTTACCCAAGAAGCGACGAACAGAGAGAAAGAGGAGGAAATGAGAAAAGAGGAAGAGATTCGACATCCGATTGAGGTCCGATTTGAGTTCTATTCTTCGCCAAAATTGGATACGTGATTCTAAAGTAGATTTTTAGAACGTATTTTTTTTGATTACTATTATTTTTTGTTATAATTTCTCTTATAAGTTGTTATATGTGTTGAAGGGTTTATAATCAACCATTCTTCACTCGGGATTGTAGTGAAGGGATTTCATATAAGATTATCTATAACTGCACTATTATTATTATAGTAAATTTATTCGACATTTATCCCGTAGTTTTTTCTTTAATTGAAAAAGGTTTTTCATGTTAAAAACATTGTATATTATTGCATTTCTTATACTCGCGAGTTTGGTGGTTGACGTTTGACGAGGGTTCGGGTTTGTTCCACTATGCCAGGTTGTGCGTGTCTTGGACGAACCCCAAAACTAAGTCCACGTCAAAGGCAGGCCATCCACGTCGTGTCTGAGGAATTCCCTTGGGCTCGACTGAGTGTGTGTTTCCATTGGATTATTTACATATTCATATTTTTTATGAGTTCGTTATATTTGGATAATATAAGACTAAGTTCAAACTACTATCAACTTACAGAACGAAAACCTGGCCAACTTAGAATGAAAGTTTCAATCGGTTAAACAGGATGCATCTCGCTCCACAATTTAAGAACAAAAACGTACACTTAGTAGTGAAAGTAATCACAGTAGAATCGTCAAACTTAACATGTGCAAATCATTAAATTAGACAATTACAATGTATACCTTCTGAACCAGAACAATCCAAAAAATCGACGTCGAACTGCGATGGCTTCGTTTAATGTGACAAACATGGAGCTTCGATTCGCAGCCAAAAAACAAATACTCTACTACTCTTTAGACAATGATAATTTGAAAGTTGATAGAGAGGTAGACATAGAGAGAGAGAGAGAGAGAGAGACCTCGATCGTCAATCGGTGTCCAACGGATTCCGGGTAGCTTTATTCTTTATAGATATGAAGAAATATATTCTTTATATTTTGATATTTATTTTTAGATATTTAATTATAATTTAATTAATTTTAAAATTTAAAAATCAATTTAAAATTAAATAAATAATAATTATTTATTAAAAAAGTAAATTATTAATATTATAATAATAAATAAATGGGTCCAGCAGATATGGGTCAAATGGGCTAGACCCCGCAGCAGGTCTACGACTCAACTCCAACACAATAAATTTTTTTTCAAAGTTAAAAATATCACATTGTCCAAATAAGAAAAATATGTCTACAGAACACACTATAAAATTAGGTAACCCTAAACTTTAGAAGGCAAACTCTAAATGGCTCAACATTTTCAATAAAGGAGCCTACCCTCAAACCAAGAATTGCCCTCCTTCCAGGAGGCCTGCTCTCTGTTCAAGAGTCGCCTTTTGCCCGGGAGTCAAAACCCCTCCAAAAGCTTGGAATCCTCCGACGCAAAACCAGAAATACTTTGTCTCAGAGTCAAGAGCATTTCGTCCCGATGCCACAACCCCTTCATCCTTGAGCCAGCCCTTCATCCTGAGTCGGGAGTCCGTCAGTCTGTAGAAATAAGAAAGACTTATCCCGGCTCACCAATCGTGACGTCTGAATAATTTAAATTTAATATAAATTAAATAATAAATATTAGAAAAAAAGGTTAGAATAATAATAATAATAATAAAATTATTGAATAATAATAGTAGTAGTAGTAGAAAATGGGGAAAATAGGGAAGCAAAACGATGAAGAAAAAGGAGAGGAAAGAGGGAGAAAGTGGCCGGCCGAAATTGTAGCAACGATCCTTCCCTCTTCTGCTGATCGGTTGGAATCACCAAATCCCTTCTTCCTCTTGGTTCGCCAGCCTCATTTTCGCTCTCCCAGTTACCTCATCCCTTTAAAAATTATTATTTTTTCTTTTCTTGGGCAGATTCTTCTTCGATGATGGTTACAGGCAAAACCAAGGAGAGCATGAGCAAGAAAGGCGTAGCCAAAGGTCTTCCACTGCTGCTGCTGTCAAGGAGTATCATCGAGATTGTCAAAATCACCGCCGTTGGTATTTCTCATTAATTCAGGCAAGTTGATTTGAGTTCTTTGCAATTAATTCGTATCCTTCCTTTTCTAATATTAGTATAAATTTTCGTGTTATGTATCAAGATAATGAAAGAAATTGTTGTATGTCGGTGAATTTTAAAAAATTTTAATTAAATGGGGCTGTTGATGAAGAAATTGGGAAAACAGAGCTTCGGCTTTGCCGTGGAATCCCCAAGGAATTTGTATGATTTGGCGCTTAAAATAATTAGTATGTAAAATTTACAATCTTCTATTAAATTCTGTGAGTTAAATTCTTCGTTTCTATGATTTGATTTTGAAAAATTTAGTCAATGGAGGTTTGGGCGAAAATAGAGCCTTCGGCTCAATGGAAAACAGGATTTCGGGCTTCATGCTTGAATTAAGGCTTGAGGATTGAATCTTGTTAAAATGAAGGTAAATAATTTTCTAATTTCATGTTGGATAGTTAAATTGGTTAGAAGCTGGTGTATTACAAAGAATTAATATCTTCTTTGTTTCCTAAAAATAAAAGTGAATAGTGTGTGTGCGGCTGTGTGCTGTTGCGGGTGTGTGTGTATAGCTGCGCAATGTAAAAGTGTGGACAATGTAAGTGTTGAAGAGTGTGGGCGTGTGTGAGTGAGAGAGAGGACATTCGTGGTGGGTGGGTGTGTATGAGAGAGAGGGCAGTTGTGGTGGGTGAAGGAAAAAAAATATATATATATATATATTGAAAAAGTTAATTTATTTAGGAGAAAATTATCAGTAATTATTATTTTGATGAGATTATTGTAGAATTCATTGGGATAGTTAAATAAGATAAAAATTGTAAGTTAGTTCGTTGATAAAAAAATTGAGGATATTTTGTAATCTTGGAGGTAATATTAAGATCTCGGATGAGTTAGAAAGAATTTAATAAAATATTAGGACATTCGATCGAATATTTAAACTATCCTTGGTATCGTTGCTTTCCTTCCAATAATAACATTATTTGCATCATCTTTAAATTGTGTGTGTATGATCTTTATCAACACTGAATGACAATTCTTTTATTGAGATTGTAAAGCCTTCTTTGTGTTATATTTAATTGCGTAAGTAGTTGAGTTATTGGCTTCCTACGATTAAGATTAGGGATAGCGTAAGAAAATTCTAAGGTATCTAATCGAATGGAAGGTTACGACACCTTAGCGTGGTCTATATTTATCCGATACTGATTTTTATATCATTGTGATAATGAGGTATATTATTTATTATGGATGGATATTTATAGCCATATGACCATATCGTTTGGAAATAATATCGTGATATCGTTTGTGGATGGTAGAGGTATCACAAAATGGTATGAGACGTTTGGTTCACTTCGGTAGTAGATCTGATATTTTGGGAGGATGGTAGAGGTAGTGAGGATATGTCAAATTTTATGGATAACCTTCCATTTGTTCATTATTTATCCATCCGTTCATTGCGTAAATTTTATTTCGATTTTTTGGTTCTTTTAGAATAAATCTTATGATCATTGCCAATCAGAGATTCCGCTTATATATTGTGATATTCCATCATTGTTGATACCTCTTGAATTTGGGATTCGATGGAATCCACGGGTTATATTCGGTAGAATTTATGTGTCAAATTTTACGATATCCAAATTCACTAGAATCCATTTTGTTCATTATTGTCCGATTTTCAGGTCGTTCACATTGATATTATGATCAGGATATCCCTTTTTATTTCTTGTAAGATTAAATTTTGAGGGATCTTTGTCTTTTATTGTTGAAATCTTATGATCATTGCCACATCAGAGTCGGAGTGATCCGCTTATATATTGGTGTTATAAATGCTATGAAATGTACTTTCTTTGACATATTTATCTATTGGATATTGTATGATTATTCATAATTTATATCATACCTTATGTATTGTTACTATCCTTTCTTATTTGTTTTAAATTTGCTATCACTTGTTAGGTATTTAACTTACTTTTTTTAATTTTTTTCTTCCAAAGTAGTAGATTAGACAATGATGACTCTAGAGTTGGATAAAGAGTTCTGGCGAGAGAGATTAAAGCCTAGTTGGAGATAGTACTGGATTTATACTCTAAAGATATATTTTGATATTTTGTTTCACTTTGTTTGGATTTTTGAGACTATGTACTTTTTTTGGATTTATTTTTAGTATGAGGATCTTTATGTCATTATAATTGTGTTTTGTTATTTGTGGGAATGCTATGAGAATATATATATATATATATATATATATATTGGTTGGAGACTTAGAATTTATCCTATGTGGATAGGTTTGGGTATTAATTATAGATTTGGGATGAGGTTGTTACATGAGCTCTTTGTCCCGGAGTCACGAGTCCTCCATCAAAGAGCCAACCCTTCATATCGGAGTTAGGAGCCCTCCGTTCCAAATCCAGGAGTACTCCATCCCTAAGCTAGAGGTATGCTGTCCAAGAGCCAACCTTCTATTCAAGTGACTAGGATGCTAGCCTATCAGCACGGTTTAGTTATCCATCTCTAAGCTGCCCCTCTGTGGGTGCACCTCTAAGACGCCCCTCGACTGGGCGCACCTCCAAGACGCCCCTTTGTCAGACGCCCCTCTGCAGGCGCACCTCCAAAACGCCCCTCTGCCGGCGCATCTTTAAGCCGCCCCTCTAGGGGTGCCCCTCTAAGCCGCCCATCTACTAGTTGCACCTCTAAGCCACCCATCTACTAAGTACATTTCTAAGATGCCTCTCTGTGAGCACTCTTCTAAGCCGCACATTTACTGATCGCATCTCTATATCGCACCTCTTAGCCACCCTTCTACTGACACACCTCTAAAACGCCCATCTGTCTACAGGCGCTCCTCTAAGCAACCCCTCTTAGCACACTTCCAAGCCGCCCCTATATGGGCGCATTTCTAAGTCGCTCTTCTGCGGGTGTACTTCCAAGCCTCCCAGCAGTTAGTGCATCTAAATGCTCCATCTATTACTATATGTATCTATACATTCATCGCATTCTCTTAGTATCTTTCTATTCTATGAAGAAGATTTCTGATTTGAACCTAGGAGGATATACGGTGGGAACAATTTTTGCCATTCTCGACATTCTATTTATAGTTTGTGATGCGTAGATTTTAGATTAACAGTGATGAAGATCGGACCCGTTCTAATTTGACTCACAGCGAAATATTGAAAGGTTCTCTAATCCGTATCACAGCTTGAGAACTAGGGATGTATCATTGATGCCGTCTGTAAAAAAATGATGAAAAATCTAACCACCACACAACAACGAAACAAATACGATTAATACTCATATCTTAACCAACACCTTAGCAAGAGAAATCACCTCCCATTGTAATGACCCCTGGGTAGCCATGACGACGCGCAGCTTGTCCTTGACATGCTGGTGGCTGGGAGCTCTATCCTGTGACGACCCAAGCTTGGATTACCGAACTCGACCCGGATCATCACGGTGAAAATCTAAAATCATCTGATATCATCAATTATATGTCATCAATGAACTCAACATCATTAAAAATATCATTAATGAACATCATAAATGCATCATTAATTCTATTTCCATAATAGTAATCATAAGTAATTTCACTAACATTAATGTCCGAAATATTAATCCTCATAATAAAACTTTAATAAACGTCGAATAGTAACAAAACCAACAAAAATCTTAAGTCTCGATCCTGAACGCCTCAATCTCTAAGATCACCTCTACCTAAAGTCTACATAATAACCCACGATCTCTTTATCTAAATATCAACCTGTCTACTCTGGAGTGAATAAAATACAAAAGTAAGTCGAATACCTAGCAAGTAAAAAATGATCAGCAATAGATGAGTACAATAAAGTATCTTGGATGATAAATAGTAAATGAGCGTAAAAGTATCGGGTAATATCTCGACCACTGTCCAAGACTCAACAACAAGTCATGTATACAAATCAAAGGTCATGCGAATAATTGATATCAAGAAGCAACATGGATTCAATTGAATTCGATTATCAGCTCAATACGATATCACAACTGTATGAATGACAGACGTCTCTATGGACTTTATTCCACCATAGTGAACCAAAGGTTGCGTATTTACTCTCCCGATGGCTGGGTGAGTTCCACGAGGTTACTTGATATCCATGGTATCCCTACTACCCCTACAGTCCTCCCAGAGGCTATACCCGTAGTATGCTCATACCATCTCTGATACCCATCGCCAATGATATCCCATATATCGTCATCTGCGATGGTCACTAGGTTATAAGCATCCCTCTCGACTAACTGTACGAGATAACAAGAATCTGATTATCAACTCAATTTGAGGTCACCACTGTATGAGATAACAAGAGTTTTCCTGGACCTTATTCTACCATAGTGAACCAAAGGCCATGCATTTACGCCCCCGACGGCTGGGTGAGTACCACGAGGTTATCCGATATCCATGGTATCCCCACTACCCTTACAGTCCTCCCGAAGGCTGTACCCGTAGTATGCTCATACCATCTCCGATACCCCTCACCAATGATATCCCTGATATTATCATCTACGATGGTCATTGGGTTATAAGTATCCCTTCGCAATATCGCCGACCTCAACCTCTGGAATGGAATCAGTATTGGAAAAGTATAAATTAATCTACGGTCCCACGGACTTCCATGCGCCCGATTTCTGTAAAGTCTTCGTACACTCTCCTTTACTTATCTATAGAGTGTCAATAAAATATACACATGCCAACGAAGTTAACGTAAAGAATAATCCACTGGATTTCATTGATGGGGTACAGGAATAATCACGTAACCGACTGTTAGTATTTCAAGTATACCAACACACATGCATAATTTTATATAAATGTATTCTACTATCAATACATGTCAACATACATGTAATTATATACCATCCCATATATAATTATACATACTTCCTAAATATATCCAAGCATAATTATATAATTATATATATATATACACACACACATACAAAGACATACTCACGTGTATATACATATATGTTGAAATATATGCGTATACCCACGTACCCTAGACGCACACACAGCAGCACATGTTGCTCACCCTCACACACGCACACTGTGCACATTCTGCCGGCCACAACCACACACACACACACTAGCTGCGGCGCACGGCAGTAGCACCACCTCCTTACTGCCCGTTCACCACCAGCGACGGCTGCAGCACCACCTCCTCACTGCCCATTCACCACTGGCGTCGACAACAGCGTTGCCTCCCTCTCTCGCACCCACTTCACTACAGGCACACAGTGCAATACACACACTCCAGCCACGCACACACACAGCGACACACACACATGGCCACACGCTTCCACGGAGATGCACACACGGCTACGCGCACGCTACAATCACCCAGCAGCAGTACCCACAAACGCCCAACAGCACCCACAGCCGAGTTCCTGTTTTCTCCCTAATTCCTCATTCTACCAAAATTTTGGAACGATAGGCACAAACTTTCCACACGAAGCAATAATCAACATCTAAGGTGAAAAGGGAAAGATTTACTTGCAGAATACGGGTTAGAACACACCCACTGTCTCCGCTTCCTCGAACCCGATTGGAAATACGAGATCATGCGAAATAGCTACTTCCTGATTCAATTAGATGATTTACAAATCCCCATATTATCATTGATTCGAAAGGTCGACCGATTGCTCATAAAACTGTGGCCCTGCGTTCGGTTGCCCAAATTTGCAACCCTCGATTTTCACTGATTTTTCCCCAAATCCCCACATGAAATCAGAAATTCGATATTGATAAACATGAAGGAAGAGTTTGTTTTGCAAGGTGGAACTTTTACTTGCAACAATTAGGAAGATTACTTGCCTTGATTTGGAGATTGGTGGCGACGGCTTCGGCTTCGTGCTCCACTTACAACGGTGGCAGTATGGATCGACGATGGCGGCAACACCAACCCACGGTGGCGACTTTGACTACATACATGTCGGCGTCGTCCCAACACATGATGGCAATTAGCAGCGACAACGACAAGGAACAAGGACGACGGTATCAGCTCACGGCTAGAGTAATGATGGCAGCCCTTCTCCTTCCCCCACCGTCTCCTTAAATAATGAATGGGTCAATTTAGGGTTTCCATTTGAGATGCCAATTTCCTTCCTCCTTTGTCAAAAATTTGCCGCCGCGCCTCCCTCTCTCTCTTCCCCTTTCCTTCTTCCTTCCTTCTTCCTTCCTTTTTCCTCCTCTTCCTCTTTTTCCTCCTTTCTTTCTCTCCTTTTCTGTCTTGTTTCTTTCCTTCTTCGCTCATATTATTATTATTATTATTATTATTATTATTATTATTATTATTATTATTATTATTATTATTATTATTATTATTATTATTATTATTATTATTATTATTAATTATTACTAATTATTAAATTATTATTAAATATTATTATTAATTTATTCCAACACTCTAAATTTATTAGGTCCAAGTATCTAGGCCCAAGTCGACGGTCCATATATACTTCAAGTTCATGTTTTCATCTCGAATTATGAAACTTTGTCTTAAATTACTAGAAATAATTATCCCAATTAAATAATAGAATTAAAATTATTTGGGATGTTGCATATCCTCTATTGCGCAATGTTAGTGCCTAAAAGAGAAGCAAGAGGAGAGTATATTATTATTATTATTATTAGGATCCGTATCTATTATTATTATCCCGATTAGTCAAGCTAAAGCCCAGAGCGATAACGCCTTACCACTCCCATGATGGCCAGCAAGCTCTCCGAGCACGGAGAGGTCCCATACGGAGTCAACGGATAAATTACTGTTTAATTCTACACTTGCAAGGTGCCTCACTAAAGTTATTATTATTTCCCCTCCAACTTGACTTCAATGCACGGAGTGGCGGTAACCACCGTCATCAGAGGAGACGCCGCCCGGATCAGAAGCCGACGAAGCCCTCTCCATTCTCCACCCTCTAATTTGCACCACGGTGTGAAGGAAGGAAGAAGATCGTGAGCCGCGAATAGCCACCGCCGCCGTCGCCATCGCCGGAGAAGAATAAAAAAAAATCGAGGCAAGCAAATACATTCTTTCCTCTTCGTGGATGCTGATCTTGTGTTTGTATGTGGCAACTTAATTATTATGTATTGTGAGGCACGGAGGAGAGAGGAATAAAAACCCTTGGAGCTTGTATTATTCGCGTTGTCATTATCACCATTATTCATCCACACTTACTTAGACCCCATTCGGCCCACAACTTAAGTATTAATTATTATTTGACCGCAACTTGGTTTGACATTATTATTATTATTATTATTATTATGCGATCCTCCTTATTGTTATTATTATTATTAATTAATTAATTCGATTAATCTTAATCATTATTAATTAATTAATTTCGGTGCCTAACCCCTCGCTTAGATCTTGTTCGGTGCCCAATTTAAATCTAGATCTATCACCCGAATCGATCCAGTTTAATCCCGAATGCATTCCGGTCATAACCGGTAATCCAACCAAACTGAGCCCAAATGGGCCTCTGTGGGCTATTAAGGGCCTTTCTGCGGCGGGCGAGGCTCTAGAGGCCATGGACAACGGCAATGGAGTTGGATCACGCCGGCCATGGACAACTGAGGCTCCCTCTCTAAGACTCTACTAATAGTAGTGCGAAGCCGTGAAGGAAATCTCATCACGCCAGCCTAAAATGTCCCCATGTCGACTGACAAGTGACCCCAAAATGTGCACCAGCGCCCACTTTTGGACCTCATGGGTCCAACCGAAGACGTTGCGTTGGGGGCTCCGCCCCCCAAATCCTAAACCAATAAAGTAGACAAACATTTGTAGAAGATCCAGTAGCCTGATAACCTTGCGGCCTAAAATCACATTTTGGTAGCGGAAGGTCGGCCAAGTCATGAATAGATGAAGGGCCTCCTACTATCGCGTAAATAATAAATCCTAAAATGAGGCAAATCCTACCTTTCAGAGAGTAGATGCCATAGATACAAGACCACCGACTAGAGCAGTCGTTCCCTTGTTCATGGGCTGTCCTTGCCCTCAACGATTTTTTCGAGTAAGGCGCACTAGTTAGTAGGTCGATCCCACTGAAATGCCTCTTATCAACCCGTTGCATAGCAGCAAACCCCGCAAAAGTTATAGCAATCATCGCAATGGCGGCGTGCTCTCGGCATCGAAAAGATCGATCACAATCTGGGTCAACTAAGACAATCAAGCTCGAACCACTAGGCGATAACGTGCCTTACCAACCAATCCATGGCAAATGATGAGGCTATAGGCCAAGGCACCTACCAAAACGCCCTAACGACCCTCTGAAGCGGTGCATGTGAGCCGTACACTCGGTATGGTGAGCCAATCACAAGAGCACCACTCATGCACCAGCGATGATTCCGCGCCGAATTCAGGTAAGTCTTGTGTGCACCATATCGTCTACTTGAATCATGTTTCCGTTAATAAAATAGTATTATTATCTGCTCATACGAATGATTGTGTAATACTGCATAAAACTATGCGACCTAGATTACCCCTAAGTCAGGTGAATTCTCATTCACCTGTTACCGAACCTCGATCCTACACCGAGCGGCCCATACGCGGTTGTACTTGAACCTTGGTCCCTTGCCAAAAGACACCGGTCGACTTGAACCTCGAGTCAAGGCCTTCCCTCGATCTCGTCTGACAAACGGCCCATAGCGGTCAAATCCAAAAACTCAAGGGGTTTTTAAGCATGCGTACATGACTTTCTCTTAAAGGGACGAGCACCATCAGTCTACAATAGTTAGCGAACTAGGACCAAACGCATGAAAGTTACAATGTCCTCTAATAAAACCGGGTGGCAACAGTACATGTCGACAATGACCTAGGCTAGCAAAAGCCCGGAAATGATAACCTCAAAACTTAGTTGACAACCACATCTTCTCAGCGCCACGACTTCCTTTTGGCAGGGGTGAGCACAACCAACCAGACACGTTCGTCAAAGCCAAGAGGCTTAGATGACAACCTCGTCTCCTCAAGGCTATGACTTCCCTTCAGGAATGAAGAAACCCGGCGTGTCATCCCCCGAATAGCAACACTACACTAGAAAGCAAAGCCACATCCTTGAAGAGGTAGAAGAATTGCTAAAAAACCCATTCGAGGATCAAAAATACTTCTTTGACAATGCCTCTTCCCTTGCTAAGATCAAAAGTGCATCTTCTTCTCTGAACTGATGGGGTATCTTGTATGTGGCCTCTTTAGCGCATCCTTGCGCTATGTCGATTTGATCCCTTCGAGATCTTCCCTTGTTCACGGATCTCACTTGAGACTGGAGGCTCATAGTTGGAATCGAAAAGGCTCCCTTCTATTTTGGAGAAATCGACCAATCGATGTTATCTCTCGAAAAACCCTCGATAGAGAAGATCCAAAGTTGGAAGATCCCTCAGAGGCCTCTTCGAGCATAATGCCTCACACTGGGCGGCAAGTCACCGCTTGGCCTCCCGGCTATCATCCCCATCTTCCCTTTGAGCTCTTGAATTTGCCCGAGACACCGTCCCGATTGACACCCGACTCACGTCAACCGCTAGCATCAGCAATGATGGCCCATGATTGATGGGATCGAGACTTGTCCAGATGGGCCCGGCCCCATCCGACATCAAACCTAGATTGACTTCTTATCAATCTCCCGCGTCAAGTCAGGCCACTGCCCGAGATGATCTAGTCCGCGATATGGCGATTTGATTGACTTGTGATTCAAACTTGCCTTAAAAAGGAAAGTGTGAGCCGAATTCTGAAAGGCGTCCCATTGTCAGACATTCCAGGAGTTGATAAAGCTCAGCCTCCCAACATGGGGGCTAGTGATGGGTCCAACAGCCATGGGCCAAAGGAGCCAGGCCCCACGACAGGCCCATAACTCAGCTTCAACCCAACAAAT
Source organism: Nepenthes gracilis (assembly GCA_033239525.1). Taxonomy (NCBI): domain Eukaryota; kingdom Viridiplantae; phylum Streptophyta; class Magnoliopsida; order Caryophyllales; family Nepenthaceae; genus Nepenthes; species Nepenthes gracilis. Next base: position 5,692,754 of record BSYO01000006.1, read on the forward strand.
ATTTTTTAAAGTGAAAATTCCCACATTATCCAAGCAAGATGAGCGCATTTGTGGAACACACTATAAAGCCAAACACCCTTAAACTTGGGAGGGCAAGCTCCAAATGACTTGACATTCCCAAGAAGGGGGCCTACCTTCCAACCAAGAGTTGCCCTCCTTCCAGGAACCCTACTCTCCGTTTAGGAGTTAACCTCCGTCCGGAAGCTAAGAGCCTCCCGTCCGGGAGCTAAGAGCCCCCCGTCCGGAAGCCTAGAGCCCTCCAACTCAGAGGTAGGAGCACTTCGTCTTAGAGTTAAGAGTACTTTATCCTTGAGCCAGCCCTCCGTCCCAGAGTCAAGAGCCCTTCATCCCAGACTCAGGAGCCCTCTGTCCTGGAACCACAAGCACTTCGTCCCGGAGCCAAGAGCTCTCCATCTTGAAGCCACGAGCCCTCCATCTCAAAACCAGGAGCACTCCATCCCGGGTCACCGAGCCCTCCATCTCAGAGCCAACCGTCCATCCCAAAGTCAGGAGCCCTTCGGTCAGGATCACTCCATCCCGGAGCCAAGGGTGCGCTGTCTAAGAGCAAACCTTTTGCTCAGGTAACCAAGATGCTAGCTCATCAACATGGTTTAGTCCTTCACTTCTAAGTCGCCTCTCTACGAGCGCACCTTAAAGACACCCCTCTATTAGGCGCACTTTCAAGACGTCCCTCTGTCAGGCACACCTCTAAGTCACCTCTTAGTGGGCGCACCTCAAAGACATCCCTTTGCGGGCGTGCCTTTAATTCGTCATTTGTGAGTACTCCTCTAAGATGTCCATTTTTCGAGCATACCTTTAAACCGTCCATCTACCGGGCGTACCTATAAATCATCCCTCTGTGAATGAACTTTCAAACTGCCCATCAGTTGGCTCATTCAAATGCTCCATCCACCACTATACACATCTTTACATTCCTCACATCCTCTTGGCCTATTCTTTGAGGAAAATTTATGGCTTAAGTATTAGAGGATATACGATGGGAGCAATTTTCACCGTTTTTTTACCTCCTGTTTATAGTTTATGGTGCACAAGTTTCAAATTAATAATAATAGAGACCACACCCACTTCAATTTAACCCGTAATGAAAGACTAAAAGATTTTTTAATTCGTATCACAACTCGGGAACTAGGGGCATATCATAAGTGTTTCTATTTCGTTGAGAAATAGAGCTCCCATCAATTTGAGGCTCAACTTTGTGCAAACTTAAGAACTTACATTGTTAGATCATGATAGTTTAACAATTATTATTTTATATACTTTTAAAAAATTAAAATATTAAAATAAATATATTATAAAAAAATAGTTAAAAATATAATTTTTGCCATACTTTTATATTATAAAATTATAGCCTTCACTTTTTGGTCCTTCTGACCCGTGGGTTTTTCCCGTCTGGTATTAAACAGTTATTTATGGATTATTTTTATATATTAGAGCTTTTTTAAAAAATTATTGAATCATAATTTAATAATCATAATTTAAAAATAAAAAATATATTAAAGATAATTATATTTTTTAAAATTTTTTATAATATTATTTAATATTAAACATTAAAACTAATATGTTAAAAAATTAATAAAAATATTTATTTATATAGTATTATTTAATATTTAAATTTAGACAATTAATTTTTTTAATCCAACAATGAAAAAATAAGAAATAAATTTCTGCTTCTTCGTGAGAGAAGCAGGAACCCGTCCATTACAAATTGATTGCCATGAACAAGTGGTTGATATTTATTTCTTCTTGATTATAAAAAGCATTAAATAAACAAATTGAGTATCAGTGGTCACATTAAATTTATTAAAAGTTTCAAATTAATAAATAAAACTATTTATGAAATTAACAAATGAGCTTATTTTAAAATTTTGTTAATATTTAAAATTTTAAGGTTAACTCATTTGTAAATTTAATATAACAAAGGCATTTATATCAATTTAATTTTATTCATTTACATATACAAATAAAAAATAAAACTCAAGTTCGAGCAGATATAAGTAATTAAAGTAATAAACAAAATTTACTCATTTTTTCCAAGAAAATTCAATTGAAAAAAAGTAAAAATTAACTCAAAATGGACCCAATCCTTTTAATATTTAAAAAACGTATCTCACACACACCACCATCTAAGTTGATAATTGCCTTCGCCGTATTTGTAACACGCAAACTCCACCCCACTTAAAAAATAACATTTTTATCATATGTGACATAGCTTATAATTAGCTCGACTCATGTTCACACACTTTTGATTACTATTATTTATGATACTATTATAATATTAATGAGACAGTTGAAATAGGCTGATCACCGTCAAGTATGTGCCTAGCCCATTGGAACATCTGATTTGTTCATGGGGATGTCCTTGCCCTCGTATTTTTTGCGAGTTAGGCGCACGATCAGTAAATCACAATCCCCCTGAAATGCCCTCTTATCAACTCGTTGCAAAAAACTGGGGTATTGCACAATATCTCACAAAAAATAAAGGAATTATAACTAATCATCGTTACCATAAATGGGAACTCAGTTGGCAACCAACTGCCACCGAAATAATGATGAGAAGGTTTCATGGTTATAAAAGGCCCTGAACAAACCCACCACCCATCTGCATCAAAATCGAAAACCAAATTATCCAACACAAGCATTTAAGCCAATCCAAGTCAACTAAGACATGTATATCAATCCTCAATGGATCTAATGGCTGGTAGGCCACCTAGTGCGGAAGCCACGCATTGATTAACCAATCCATGGCAAAGGACCAAATCCCATCAACCTGGCTATAGGCCAAGGCACCTACCAAAATAATAATATATAAGACCATCTCAGCGGTGCATGTGAGCCGTAACGGCTAAGTATCAAGGAAGCCATGGATTCCGGCCTCAGATTACCACTCAAATCACAAGATTCTACCACGATTTACCACCATGCACCGCTATTCGATCCATGGTAAGTCTTGCGTGCACCATATAATCTCTGCGATCTACTTGAATCGATATTTCCGTTAATAAAAATAGTATTATTATCGCTCAAATACGAATGATTGTGTAATCTTTGCATAAAACTATGCGACCTAGATTACCCTAAGTCGGATGAATTCTCATTCACCATTCAATCTCTCGATCCTACACTATCCACTATCCCCTCATTGACATCTGCCCCTCGCCATGGTTGTACTTGAACCTTGGTCCTCCGGGACTCTACACGCCCGATCGGTCTTGGGCCCTTACCTGGTCGATCGGAAAGGTTAGAACCTTGGTGAGCATCCCAGACCGATATCTTATGTTTTGAGCCTCGATCTCGTCGCTAAAATATGATGAATGCCCACGCTGCGGAATCGAAATTTCCAAAAATATGAGATCGAGGGTTTTTTATAAACATGCCAGGATGACTTTCTCTTAAAGGGGGCAAAGACACACACAACCTAACGAGCACAGTGTACACCTGCACCCTCGATCCACATCTATAATAGTTATATGCGAACTAGGACTAGGACCTATAATAGTTAGCGAACTAGGACCAAACGCATGAAAGTTACAATGTCCTCTAATAAAACCGGCTGCCAACCGATTCATGTTCCTCAATGGTGGGCGCCTCCGAGACCTGCTTCCCTCCTGCGGCATGGCAAAAGCCCGAAATGATAACCTTCTTAAAACTTAGTCGACAACCACATCTCACCGCCACGACTTCCTTCTTGGGTGAGTACACAAAGCTGAGCCCGAGACTGGGACCTTTCCATTCTTTTCCGACACCCTCAAAGTTCGTCCATAAACAAAGATTGCTTAGATGACAACCTCGTCTCCTCAAGGCTATGACTTCCCTTCACGGGAATGATCCTGAGTCTAAGATCTTCCCTTTGTGAGCTCTTGAATTTTGCCCCATTTGGAGACTTCGGATGGTTCCCGGTTGACACCCAAATAATAACAATTATTATTATTATTATTATTATTATTATTATTGATGGGCAGCGATAATGGATTGACCCAAAGAAAGGTCAGCTCCCGAGAAAAGCTCGTACATTTTACGGCCCGGTAGGAGCCATCGTGGATCAAAGGCAGTGATGGCCCGTCACGCACAAAGTGATTGACCGGTTTAATGGGCCTTTAGAGGCTATGATGGGCCTGTCAAGACTTGTCCAGATCCGCGGGCCTACGACCCCTAAATAAGGCTCTTCTGATAATAGGCATCACACCTAGATTGACTAGCCTACTATCATAAGGGCGTCAGGCATCAAGTTAAAGTTTTCTGCTTTGATCGATCTAGTCCGCCACTTCGAGGATATTCCACGATTGGCTCGCGATTGATTGGCTTAAAAAGGCGCCCGAGATTTCAACTCCTTACCACCCAGGAACCTTAAAAGGAATTTGAAAAGTGGTTGGCAGGAATCCTCAGCGTTGAAAGTATCGTCCCATTGTCGGACATTCCTTCCCGAAGTTCTTTCTTGTGTAAAAGAGGCCTTCACGATCCAGGCATCTTTGAGGCTTTCCATTGATGGGTTCCGGCAGACCATGGGCCAAAAGGAGCCTGCGCCTCCATCAACAAAAGCAGGCCCATAACTCCCTCAACCGTCGGACAAATATTTTTAAAGTGAAAATTCCCACATTATCATCAAAGCAAGATCAGCGCATTTTTTTTGACTTTTTGAAAAGCCTACACTATAAAGCTAAACACCCTTAAACTTTTGCTAGGAGGGCAAGCTCGTGACTTGACATTCCAAAATTGCTTTCCAACCAAGTTGCCCTCCTTCCAGGAACCCTACTCTCCCAGAAAAGTTAGGAGTTAACCTCCGTCTCAGAGAGCTAAGAGCCCTCCGTCTCAGGGAGCCAAGAGCCCTCCCGGGAGGCGTCCGTAGGAAGATGGCTCTCCCTCTTAGCCACGCAGGTACTTTATCCTTGAGGTGTTCAGTCAAGAGCATCCTTCGTCTCCTTTTCCACTAAGAGCCGTTATCCTCTATCCCTTGACTTATACGATGGGGGCTCCGTCCCGGAACTCCAGGCTCCATGTGCTGCACTCGGGAGACGCGGAGCCCTCCCTTGACTCTCACATCAGCACAAGACATTCCCTCTCCATCTGGATCGCCGTGGGAGGCGAGCCCTTCATCTCGGAGATTAGGAGCACTCCTTCAAGCATTTGTCCCATAAAATCCCCCCATTCTCCAACTGAGGGCCTCGGCTCCGTCCCAGTCGCAAGCCCTTCTGTCGGATCAATCCTTGGAGAAGGAAGAAAGTTCGCGGGCGGAGAACACCGCGCCAAAGTGCTTGTCCCTAAGAGCAAACCTTTTGCACCCTCGAGGTAACCAAGATCTTAGCTCATCCGTGGAGAAAAGGTTTGAAGTGGTTTCACTTCTAAGTCGCTCTGTGAGCGCACCTTAAAACACCCCTCTCGATTAGGCGCACTTTCAGGCGTCCATCTGTCCACCTCTTGGTCACCTATTAGTGGGCGCACCTCAAAGAGGATCCCTATGGCGTCATTAGCCTTTAATTCCATTTTGGATGGTACAAGTACGAGTCTCCGCTGATAATAGTAGCTCTAAGATGTCCATTTTCTTTAGATTACCTTTAAAAAAAGAATCTATCTTTGAATGACCTTTCCTGCCCCAAGTCAACTTTCAACGTTCGAAAATGCTCCATCCACCACTATACGCATCTCTTTACATTCCTACTTGCCCTTGGCCTATTCTTTTGAGGAAAATTTATGGGCAAGTATTAGAGGATATACGATGGGAGCAATTTTCACCGATTTTTCGCAGCTCCACGAATTATAGTTTATGGTTCTGCTAATCGCGTTCTAGTTGATTAATAATAATAGAGAGGATTTGTTGAGGCCTTGACCCACTAAATTTAACTGCCTTCCGTGAAAGATTAAAAGAATTTTTAATTCGTATCACAACTTCGGGAACTAGGGGCATATCATAAGTGTTTCTATTTCGTTGAGAAATAGAGCTCCCATCAATTTGAGGCTCAACTTTGTGCAAACTTAAGAACTTACATTGTTAGATGATGATAGTTTAACTATTATTATTTTATATATTTTTAAAAAATTAAAATATTAAAATAAATATATTATAAAAAAATAGTTAAAAATATAATTTTTTGCCATACTTTTATATTATAAAATTGGAGCCTTCACTTTTTTGGTCCAACGATTCTGACCCGTGGGTTTTTCCCGGTTTAAATTAACTGGTATTAAACAGTTATTTATGGATTATTTTTTTATATATTAGAGCTTTTTTAAAAAATTATTGAATCAAAATTTAATAATCATAATTTAAAAATAAAAAATATATTAAAGATAATTATATTTTTTAAAATTTTTTATAATATTATTTAATATTAAACATTAAATCTAATATGTTAAAAAATTAATAAAAATATTTATTTATATAGTATTATTTAATATTTTAATTTAGACAATTAATTTTTTTAATCCAACAATGAAAAAATAAGAAATAAATTTCTGCTTCTTCGTGAGAGAAGCAGGAACCCGTCCATTACAAATTGATTGCCATAAACAAGTGGTTGATATTTATTTCTTCTTGATTATAAAAAGCATTAAATAAACAAATTGAGCATCAGTGTCACATTAAATTTATTAAAAATTTCAAATTAATAAATAAAACTATTTATGAAATTAACAAATGAGCTTATTTTAAAATTTTGTTAATATTTAAAATTTTAAAGTTAACTCATTTGTAAATTTAATATAACAAAGGCATTTATATCAATTTAATTTTATTCATTTACATATACAAATAAAAATAAAACTCAAGTTCGAGCAAATATGAGTAATTAAAGTAATAAAACTCGAATTTAATCTCATTTTTCTCTATGAAAATTCAATTGAAAAAGTAAAAATTAACTCAAAATGGAAGGAAAACTTAATCCCACTTTTAATATTAAAAAACATATCTCTCACACACCACCATCTAAGCTGATAATTGCCCTCGCCGTATTTGTAACCAAAGGAAACTCCACCGCACTTAAAAATAACATTTTTATCATATGTGACATAGCTTATAATTAGCTCGATCGACTCATTGATTAGGACGGTCAACACCTACTTTTGATTACTATTATTTATGACACTATTATAAGTTTCCACAGATTCTCAAAGTAAGGAAAAACGTTGAAATAGGCTGATCACTAAAATGGGTCGCCCAAAGAAAGGTCAATGTCGAAAGGCCCGCTTAACATTTCTAACGGATAGGAAGACGGGCCATTGGCCCAAGACGGCCAACGCCGGGCAACGTCTTACTATTGAACTGGTCAACTCGGGATGATCAGTTTTGTTCGGACTTTCTGGATGAGGGCCTATTTTGTTAAACCATGTTGATGACCGCTCTCCCTTCTCGTTCTCCACTTTAAAGCGGCCAACACACGGACGGTCAACTCGCACTGCATGAAATAAGGCTCTTCTAATTACTTCACTCGAAAGCATCAAAATTCTAAATATTTTCCAAATCACACGCACGCGGATTTCAACGCTTCGTCAACCCGGAAGTGACCTCTTTAACCCCAAGAAGCCTTCAACCAATCGGCGAGACCGTTTAGGCCCACCAATCATAAAAAGGCCAACCACGATCCTCCAAGGATATTCTGCGTCTCAAAAGAAATCTCCAAGATTGGCGCCCTTCAAATAAGGAAGGCGCCGGATCTTCCCAACTCCTTGCTTACCCAAACATCTTCAAAGGAAAGAAACCAACTTAAAAGTGGCGTTCCTCCACAATTGTAAATGGGAAGGCCAACATCACGGGAACGATCCCTTGCAAAGGAGGGAAAGAATCTTCTCCATCCAGTAGAGGCTTTCAGCAAAACCCTAAGTGCTTTGAGAAACAAGCTCGTTCCCGACAGAAACACAATCAATGATGAACGAAGGTTTCATGGTTATAAAATGCCCCTCGAGATAGAACAAAGCACTCTCTTCCCTCTCCCATCAAATTCTATCTTTCCGCTTCATTCCCATTGAAGAATGCAATCCCACTTTACCATTCCTTCCGTCAGCACACCTCTTGCTTCGTTTTAGTGGTGTGCACAGCAGTTCACATCATCCAAAAATCCAACTGCTCTGTTTGGATCCAAGACGCATCAATTATTATTATTATTATTATTATTATTATTATTATTATTATTATTATTATTATTATTATTATTATTATTATTATTATTATTATTATTATTATATATTAATATTGTCTTAATATATTTTTTTATTTATTATTTATTATATTTTTTTATTTTATCATTATCACTCACTATAATTAATAATATTTATTACTATTATTAAAGATATTGATTATCTCATTACCCTTACCATAATATTTAAACTTTTAATTACTTATATATATATTTATTTATTTATTTTCTTTTCAGTCAATAAATTTTGATACACTAAAATGATCTAATATTAATTCATTTATATTGGTTTGTAATTAACTCAATCTAACTCACTAACTAATCTAAATTCGAGTTAATAGTCTAAATATTTAAACCTAAAAGTAATTAAAATAATTATTAAAACTTAATTTACCAATTTTAATAATAAAAATATTTAGAATATTACACGAACGCACAAGCACAATCCTCCGTTTCCATTGCTCACTCTCTAACAACCCAACATCTAGAAAAGCCATTCTCCAAGGGCACACCACCATCAAAAGTAGCTCCACATTAAGTGCATTTCTGAGTCAGACTCATAAATCCCTCTTTCCCACATCATTCTCAGTAAATTCTGTCTCTACATTCTTTATTTTTAAAGAAGGATTACTAATTTAGTCACAAAGATAAATCGATCATAATGTTCTACTATTTTTTTTTAACATTTTGTTTACTATCAGAAAATGGAAATCCTGGATCGAGAACAAAAGATTAGGGCCCACGAACAAGAGGCACAGTCGTACCTGAATCCGTTAACAACTCGGATCCAGAACGCATCAAGTATGGGAGCTGGTATTTGGTATCATGTATTGCCTAATGAAGAAAAGTAAATGTGCATTGTAATCAAGTTTTAATATTTTTATGATAATTGGTTTTTTTATAGATTAGCCCATGAACAACAAAATCACGTGGGTACAAGTTTATACATGTAAACCAAAGTGAACAATATATTACATTGTGAACTCAGATCACTGCAAGCACGGTTCATAATATTAGGCTTGATTAATTTTTTAGGTCGAATATAATCATAGGTGAAGATATTTGATTTGACTAGACCTAAATTATATTTTTTATAAACATATATTTTTTATTTTAAATAAAGATTAAGTTCAAATAAATTGAATCAATATATTATCTTTTTTAGGTACTTAATAATTGTTTTATGTAAAACAATTTAGTTGAAGTATACATTTATATAATAATTTATCATGAATATTATTATTTTTAAAATGTTATATATTTATTGGTATTTTATATAAATATAAATATTTAAAAAATATGCTAAAAATAAAAAAAATTCACATCTAGTTCACTTATAGATGGGCATGATTAAGGCTTTTTAAGCCAAAACTGATTGGACTTTGAATTTAATCCCTATTTAGACTAAATATTGATCAAACATATCCATGGGGAACACTGTCATTTTCAAGGCTAAAGTGGTGCCAACCTTTCCATCTGGATGCCATGTCATAAAAACTTATTAAAAAAAAATCAATTTGAGCATTTCACATCGAGTAAAAATAGCGATTGGAGCCATTTCACCATGATATTTTTTTTATTATTTTAAATAATCATATAAAGAAATTCACTATCTCATCGTACAATAATACAGTTCTGAATATAATTATCATCATTTGATAATTTAAACTAATAAATATAACAAAAATTTTAACACTCTATTTGTATCTGAAATGGTATCAAAAATGATAAAATCTTCTAAGAAATAATAGTTAACAATCATTTACATATCAGTCCAAAAGATATTAGTAAAAAAGTTATCTGAATTAAATTACATATCATAATAAAAAGATAAATTATTAACTTTTTTATTAAAAATATGTCAATACCACTCTAACCTCACCTTATTATATCAGCCACTATCTTCTAATATGGAGATAAGATTTCTATATTTAGTTTTTCTCACAATTAGCTCATGGGTCTCAGTAGATCTCAATTCAATATCACATCCCATATCACTAATATGGCAATGCACTCTAAATCCTCATTTTGGTATTTTAATAAATGTTTTGTTTTAGAATACTCAAAATTTATGGTCGTGCTTATCTATAATTTTTTGGTTATAATTTTTATTATCTTCCTAATAATATTATATTTAATTATAATTGTATAGTTATATTAAATTTTTTATTTATATTGTTTATTATTCCCTGTCATTTGTCAATTTGTCATTTTCATTATATAGAATAATGAAATATTATAAGATATCAGCATAATTCTTCTTAGATTTTTTTATTCGATTCTTCTGCACTGAAAAATCATATTTTTTTTCATATCAGGTCTAAAATAACCATGTGTCATTCATATCATCTAATATCATAGAATCGACAATATGTAATTATTCATATTAAATAAATATGGTCCAAATTTAATCACTGTTTAAATGCAATAATATCAGAATAATAGCCATGTACACCGAAATAATCTTTTTATTTTCATAATATTATCAAACTTTATTTATTTGAAACATAAAATCTAAGAAACAAAAATCTAATTTTCAAAATTAAAAAAATACTAAAGACTCTAAGTATTTTTTTGACCATAAAATCATCCGACAAAATGTATTTTATTTTTTTAGAAAACTTGGGGTTAATACATGAAAATTAAAAAAAAATTTAAAACATCCTCTGACCTCAAAATTATATATTATTTCATCTTAATATTTTAAAATATTAAACCATAATAATATAGGCAATCTCCTTATAACTATTACGCGAAAATAATAAAAAAAATAATAACGGTTAAATTTTTATAATATTATCTGCTTGAGTTATTTTAATAAAACTTAAAAAAAAAAGCATTTAGATCCGTTGGAATCAATTGTGCTGTGTCGCGTCACTACAGTACAGCACCCCTTAGTTGGAGCGTGGAATTCAATTCTTTGTAGAGTTTGAAACCAAACTAAAGGGTAAATCCCATTTGACTCTCAACTAAAATTCAAAACTACCTCGACAAATTTCTTCCAGCACTGAGAATTGGCCATTTCGATTTCGATTTCTGTGTCCATTTTAAAACCAAGCCAAACGGCCCCTCGGTAGAATGGAACGATTTGGCGGAAAGAGATGGTGGGCATCTAAGTCATTTTATCGCCGATGAAAATTGATTCGTTGTATGCAAGAATTTTGCTTGTTTCGCTTATGGGCATCTAAGTCCTTTATACTTGAAGCTCGATATACTTCTCTGATCACAGCTTCTACAAAGAGGGAAAGGGGAGGGAGGGGGAGAAAGAGAGAGAGAGAAAGAGAGCGTTGCAGAGAAGAGAGGGTTTTCGAAGGAAAAATCACCATGTCTCTGGGCTACGCGGAGAAGCTTTCGTACATTGAAGATGTGGGCAAGGTTGGAATGACCGAATTTGTCGACCCACCTCATGTTTTGCTAGAAAGAGTAAGGTTTTCACATCTGCTGCTATCATTTATGTCATTTTGGATACCTTGCGTGCATTTGGTACTTCTCCCTTGAGTTGTTTATTTTGATCTAATTAGGCTTTTTATGCTTTACCATCATAGAGAAACTATACTTCTTGCGTCATTATGGAGCTATCCTTTCCCAGTTTTTTTTGGTTTCATGAAAAATTAATGTGAATAGAAACATTTATGTGCTTGAATGAAATACATTTTTATGTGATGGTCGCAATGATTGGATTTTGTGGTATAAAAAGGTGAATGTTACTGCTACTGTGTTTCTAAAGTTCTATTGCAACCCCATTTTATGGTGTCAATGTTAGGTTAGCTCAGTCCATAAAGCACCTGCATTGTGGAATCATAGAAGGATCAAATGTAAGCAGTTTCATCCTGTCACTGCATGGAGACTGTGCCCATCGTTCACAATATAGTGTGACATTATTGTTTGTTAACATTGGTGGAGTCACGGTGCTCCTTGATTAGGTTGTCATCTATATCAAGTATGGTAGTCAGGAGATTCTTGAGCAGCCATTGACTCATTGTTGATTTGGAATTTTTTGGATGCCAAGATGTACACGTTGAAATTATGGGTTAGCACACCTTGGTATGCGTATTGCAGTAAACTCACCCAGGAGAGTCTGTTGTTTGTTTAGTGTCAGTCTACTTAGAGCTCGCAAACGCTTTCAGATATGGCATACACTATTAGATATGGAAAGGACCATCATAGATACCAATGTAAATGTAGTGTGTGAAAAGGAAAAGGGGGAAAGAGAAAAGGGCTAGGGACAAATGATGTGAGGCTCATGTCCTCCCAAAAATTATGTTTTGTTGGGGTTGATTGCTCCCCGTGAGTGTGATTTTGAGGATCTGAAGTCCCTTTATATTTACTTTCTTATGATTGGACACCTGATTGGAAAGTACCTTCACCATTGATAGTTTGCAAAAGAGGGGACACGTTACTGGTGATTTGTTGCTTTTCTACAAACTTGAAGGTGAACTAGTAGATCACCGTTGTGTCATTGCATGGTTTCTTAGTGCTTTTGGGGTTTGGCTTCTTGATCGTCGGTGTTTGTTTAGATATGGGGAACAATGGTGACTCAAGAGCTTTGTGTTTGACAAATTTTCTCCGCAAAGAGGAGATGGTGCATCCTACATGCTATTGCTTGGCACATTAGAGAGATAAATTATAGAGCTTTTATAGGGAGGAAATCACCCTTGTAGTATTGGAGAACTTATGGGCTTTTTTTTTCCCCCCTTTTTTGTGTGTGTAAGTGATTACTAGTGGTTATGTATTGGCATTGTGGATTTTGCTAGTAGCCTTCTTTAATTGAGAGGCCATAGTCCTTGATTCCACTTTCAGCACCACTTGGGATTCCCCTTTTGACTGGTATGATGTTTAATTTTTATCAAGTATGAAAGGCAATAGAAAAGAGTGAACTTTTGTGCAATGATAGGATTGCTTCATCGTGACTTAGAGGTTATGGGTAACCCCATAAACAACCTCTTTGCCATTAAGGGGTAAAAATGCTAACATGTGACCCTCTTCAGATCTTTTAATGCAAGAAATCTTATGCACTGGGTCATCCTTATAAAAGGAATAGAAATGGGAGTTGATAGCATTTAACAAACATAGGCTTCTGGAGTGTATGACTTACACTGAAAGTTCCCGCCATGAATTTCCTCTTATTTCCAGAGCATGACTGCTGACTCGCTGAGTAAAGTAAGAAATGCTCTGATATTGTGCTTGCTTTTGAAAAATTCATTTATAAATGCAAAAATAACTGAAAGAAAGTCTCATCCCCATCACTTTTTTTATTAATAAACTAGAAAAATATTATCACAATTCTCATCCATCAGGCCTCCTTTTTGCACGCCTATAAATACGGCAATAGTATGGAATTTTGTCCATCATCTTTACCTGTGCAAAGGATGCAGTCTTTGAAGGAGCTTATTGTGCATTTTCTGTCTTAGGATGTATATCTAATATCCTTTGGGATCAGCTCAGTAGATGAATCTTTAGAAGTGCCTGTATTATAAACATTCTTTGTGCTCATTTTTCAAACCAGCTTAGTAGTGGGAGTTCCTCCTTCCCTGCGTGCTACTAAAAAAGGGAACTGCTTACTTGCATCTGCCATCCCAAGGCATCAACATCTAAGACTGGGCAGGAAGGATCTAGAAACTTAATTTTTACTAACTCTTCCATTGCCAGTTATCCTTCTCAATTTACATTTGGTTGGTTTAATAACATTGCAGATAGATGAAAATATTGCCCGATAATTTTTTGTCAGCTTAAAATTAAATTTTTTTTTTCTAATATATCTAATACTAATATGTATTATTTGATATGTTTAATACCAATATGGTCACTACCGATTCCAATATAGATATTTTCATCAATGATTTCCACCCATTTCTTTCCAAGCGATGTTAGATACCTATATATCCTCATGCTTGTTAGCATCGGAACCAATGTGGATAGTAGAGGCAAATTCGGCTTTCTTGACATATTGTTTACATAAAGATTATTTCAACGTTGGCTATCACATATTTTTCTTGTTCTTTATGTGCTTTTTTCCCTCTGTTATTGAGTGATAGTCTCTTTATGAAACTGCATTTTGCATTTGATTTATGGCATAATGAGTATTATGCTTGTTGTTAACTGGGTTCTCTAAGTTTCTTTAATTTTTTGATTTATTTGACTTCCTTTAAAATCCTTCTCTATTTTTCATGTTTAAAATTACAGATTATTGGTCAATAAGTATTTTCGCTTATTATGCTAACATCAAACTGTTTTGCTGTTTTGCAATTGCAGATTGAAGAACTTGCTATGATGATAGGGAAGGTTTGATCTGAATTTAACTCTGACATGTCATTGACAATTTTTGTTTCTCAGTATAACAATCCAAATAATATTTGTTGTTTCATTGCAGAGTAAGCATCTGGTAGTGTTTACAGGTGCAGGAATTTCTACTTCTTGTGGCATACCTGATTTTCGGGGTCCCAAGGGCATTTGGACACTTCAGGTAAATTGATGGTAGACAGATCATGAAGAAATGTATGAAATGGCCTTTTTTAGCAGTATGTGGTTCAAGCACAACTATCTCTCTCTCAATATGCTCTTCAAATGGTTCTTTTGACATCGTTTTTTTGGTGTCAGCGCGAAGGAAAAGCCTTGCCTCAAGCATCTTTACCTTTTCACCGAGCAACGCCCAGCGTTACTCACATGGCTTTGGTTGAGCTAGAAAAGGCTGGTATCTTGAAGTTTGTCATCAGTCAGGTGAGGATATATTTGTAAGTTTCATTTATGCTGTAAAAAGTTTCGTATTTACTATTGGAATACATGTCTTAAAGATTGTTGCTAAGTCCTTTTACTGGGAAACCGTCTCCAATTGGCATGTTTCCTTGTAATGTCAGGACCATGTACATTGCAGTATAGTGTTATGTTATTTGCTATCAAGTGGAATACTATTCTGGAATTGATTCTAAAATCGGCCCAAGGTGAATGGTTCTTTAGTAGTTCCATAATTTGATGCCTTTCATCCTGCAGTTTATCCATAGAACATTCTGTCACTTGCTGGCACGCTGTATACTATCATGAGTTCTCAACATTATTTTAGATTCCATTTCAAACCCCTTTTGTACTATGTTTTTGCGGAAATCTGTGATGTTTTTCAAATAATTCAGTCTAGTCTAGGAAGCATGGACAATTCTTTCGTGGTTGTGTGTCAGTGTTGAACACATATCCAACGCCAACACTTTCCGGACATCTGTCGGACATGTTCTATATTTTGTTTTTAATTCAGACTTGCCAGGGACAATAGATGAAAATATCGGTTGATTTATATCAATATTGAGCCTCCCAGTTATCGATATTTTCCGATACCGTGGCAAAATTTTGATATATTAGTGATATTTTTTAGTTAGTTTACAATTCTCAAAAATGTTTTTTCTTCCATTTTCCAATATCACTGTGTATTGTTAGATATGCCTGACAATAATCAGCTGTACCCAATATTGATATCGATATTTTCATCCATGCTAGGGACACATTTTGGATCATGTTTATTTTTCAAAGCAAAATATTGTCTCTTTAAATAAACTTAGTTTTGTGCTAGGTAGCAAAATAATTCAAAACATAGTCTTTAGTTAGAGTGAACTAGCAATTCAAACCCATTACTTGCAAGTTACAAAGATAGAGAGAAAGAGCTTGTAGAGGTTCAAAGTTCTTCCAACTGTAAATCAGAGAGCAAGAGAGAGTAGATAAGTGTTTCAGTAGCTATTTTCCATTAACCTAATAAAAAAAGGGAGATGAATCTTGTAGTCTATAAACATTCCATTTGTATGAATATAGAGTTTTAAGAGTTTATTTAGAGTAAAATAGTGTTGCTTTATCACTTACATTTCCATATTTATAAGAAATCCTGGCTTATAGTTAGCGTGTCCCTAGCATGTTTTGTCTTTTTTGAGAAAAGTTGCATGTCGCTGTGTCTATTGTGTCATGTGCATGTCCCTTGTCCATGTTAGTGCTTCTTAGCTGGCTATATGGCATTTCCAAATTAGTGTGTTACTACATAATCCTGGTAAATCATATCTTCATCGTTTTCATGTTAATGAATCATATAATATCTGCATACTTCCTGAGTCTCTGTTGTGATTTCAAATGCTAGAATATTGATGGTCTCCATCTTCGATCTGGACTACCAAGGGATAAACTTTCGGAGTTGCACGGGAATTCTTTCATGGAAATTTGCTCTTCTTGTGGTTTTGAGTAAGGAAGGCCTAATCCTTTTGTACATATCTGTCAGAAACTTCAATTAGGAGAAAATCGTGGTCTTTTAATTGGTTGCGAAGCACTATCACACGTTTCTCTGTTCTGTTTTTTTTTTTTTTTTTCCTTCAGAGAAAAAATCATCTGTTTCTCATTCCTTTTAGATAAAATTTGACTATTTTGAAGGTATATGCGTGATTTTGAGGTGGAAACAATTGGATTGAAGGAAACATCACGGCGTTGTTCTTGCGGAGCAAAACTCCTGGACACAGTCCTTGACTGGGAGGTATCAGTTTCTTCTTATTAATGTAAGATCTGTCAGGACCCTTACAGAGATCCACAGAACTCAAACCGTTGAGTAATGTGTCCTTATTCCACTTTTTTTGCACTTGCAAATAGTTTGTGGTTTATTTACAATCAATTATAGAAGGGTCTTGGCAACTTATTGCTTATGATGGCAGGTGTCTTTTATAAAATTTTTGAAAACAAGGAAAAAGTAGTAAGTGGATTTGTCCCTCTTCCCCAGGATGCATTGCCCCCAAAGGAGATCAGTCCAGCAGAGAAGCATTGCAGAAGGGCTGATCTGGTATTATGTTTAGGAACAAGGTAAATACAGGGTTATCTTGCTTGGACAATTCCTCAAGAACAAAATAAATCTTTCACTGATAGCTTGTTCGGAGCAACCCCCCCCCCCCCCCCCTCCCCTTCCCCCTCCCCCTCCAAAAGAAAAAAAAAGAAACAAATAAACTATGTGCCTGAAGTAACACTTAGTACTGGGGAAAAGTAAATTTTGGCTTAAAAGTACTTCTAAGTGATTCACAATTCATGCTGCTTTTGATTCATGGAATATAGTTCAAATGTATTTATTTATCATCGGGCAGCAGCCTTTTGGTTTTATTGCTAATCCCTGAAAAAGGTGTGGGACTAATAGCCAGTTTATGCTGAGAAAAGCTCATTGGAAGGAGCAAACACTAGTAGAAGGTATAGGTCCATTTCATTTTGCTGGGTTTTCATGAACCTTATTGTAAATCCACCCGGTGAGAGTTTCTAGCTACTTTGTTGTTGTCTAATCTAGGAAGGTAATGGATAGCTATGAAGCCAAAACAAATTTGCATTTGAAGCAGTGTGGTGGGTTCCTGGTTATGAGTTTATTGATACTTGGGGCAACGTGGTTGCATATGTGGTTGCGTGTTTAATATTTATCTTGCCATCTAAAAGGGTCATGGATGCAAGGTTTGCTCTAGATTCTGGTGTTGGATGACAAGGGAGAGAGAAGATTCTTCATCGTTAAAAACAATGCAGTCAAGCCTAGTAGATTATGTAGATTAACAATGTGGCTCACAAGAGAATTTAAGTCCTACCTAGTAGATCGAGTGAATGGTTAATACAATTTTGTCTTTGTTATTGCATAAGACTACATTTTGGCCCATAGCACTAAAGCCGACTAGCTCATGAATATTCTGATGAACCAGCATGTGGTAGAGAAGAATAACTAATTCCTACAAGCTGCAAATACATTAATTGTGTAGATATTCAGCCATAGGACCTAATGAGGTATAAGTTGACTATTTATTAGATAACTAATGATAGAGCAATAAACGTATTAATTATCTGACAATATTGATACTTGAACTTTTATGTTCAAAACATCCCATACAAAGTCTAGCTCATCAGGCTAATCAAATTAATGCCTCATGCATTTTACTCTGGAATACAAAAAATATTAATGATTCAAACAAATGTAGAATTAAATGTAAAGGATAAAGAAATAAAATTTACAACAAATAAAACCAATCTGACACACTTCTGAAACCAGCCAATTCGAAAGCTCGGATCCCAATATAATTTTGAAGAAATTCACCATTTCGATATAATAACCCATTCAACAATAAGAACCAGCAATAAACTTGTCTAAGTTAGAACAAGTTAGAAATCTAATAGCATATAGAGGGAATTATAAGTTCTATTGTTCTACCGATGCACTTAGAAAATTAAAAGAAAAAGAAAACCAAGCAGTCAATCTAGCACTTAATGCAGAAAATGGACACAATAAGCATGCCTTCTCCAAATTGACCTTCAAAAGATGCACCAAGGTTAAAGGTTTTGAATATGCAGCCCATAAAAAGATATTGTGTCATGCTGTCATTGTTATAAGGGAGATGTAACATCGCCCTACAGATTTCCTGCCTCTAAATATTATTAACTTCTTCTGTTTGGAGTATTTTTTTATTTAAAGTGTGTAAATTTATGAATGATGCTGTGTTGCAAGATAGTCCTGGGCTGGCTAATAGTACTTAGAGTGGGATGGCCAAACTAAAAAGTTTTGTGGAAGTGAACTTGTTGGTTTGCCATTTGGTAATGGGAATCCTGTCTCCAAATCCAGCTAGATGAATTATTTTTCTTTTTTGGATTTTTCAATTAACTATGCAACTTTATGCAGTTTGCAGATTACTCCAGCTTGCAACTTGCCTTTGAAATGTCTCCATGGAGGGGGGAAGATAGTTATTGTGAATCTCCAGGTATATATTTTCTTGATTTAGCCAATGCTTCTGTTTGTCTATCACAAGTAACACTGCCACCCTGGAAAAAGAAAAAGTAAAGGCAGCATGGTGATGCTGACGAATGTTTTATTTACTGAATAAATACTCTGGCAAATGTGGGCCATACATTGATATGCTATGTAAATGAGGTCATGCAAGGCCCCGCTTATAGGTGTCATCTGGACCCCCTATAAAAAAGCAAGGAGTCTAATGACTCTGATATGCTATGTAAATGAGGTCATGCAAGGCCCCGCTTATAGGTATCATCAGGACCCCCCTTATAAAAAAGCAAGGAGTCTAATGACTCTGCAAACTACTGAAATTGTTCTATCAGTAGCAGTGTAGCACTCACTGTCCATGCAAATTAACCTTTAAATCCTTTTATTCCTTAATGACTCTTGCTTACCTCCATACAAAGAAGGTCTTTAGGTATTGTTGCATGCATTTTTCCAGTAAAATGGACACCACAGAAATGAAGAACTCCATTTAGAGCCTCCTTATTCCTTTCCTCACCAATCAGATTCAGCATGGTGTTGCGCTGCCTAAGGCATTGTGGCATTTCGCCCTTTATCATGGAGTTTTCATTTCATTGAACAATAAAGATGAAGTATGCTATGCCGTTCTTCACTTGCTTGTTTATATGACTACTTTTGGATGGTTTTATTTCTTCCCAATGTGGTTATGATAGCTAATCTTGCCATGCTAGTTTTCCAAATTGGACCAAGGTTCCTCTATTTTGCATCATCATTTAGCAAGACCATTTCGATCCCCCCTTTTGGTTACCGCATGAACTATTTGCGATACAAATGGTGGTTATGATAGTTGAGCTCCATTTCCAATTTTCCATCCAAAGGAAAACTAAAAGTAAGTGTACAGAGAACTAGTAAGATATACCAAGGAATATTCAGAACTCGCAAATAAACTAACAGAAGCAGAAAAAGAGGTCATTATCTTTGCTTGAACATCAGTGATCAATGAAAATGAATAAAAGATGAAACCATTGGAGCTCACAGTTATTATCTTCTGGAGTAGAATGAAATATCAGCCAGTGTTATATGTTGATATCGTCCCCCTCTATATTGACATCTTCCGATACTATCACAAAATTGGAATAAGTTGTCGTATTGGCCAATATATCAAATATTGATGGATATATCAGCCAATAATTTCTTTCTAGGTTCCAATTTGTCTAGAATATGGCTAATACAAATAGGGCCGCAATTGATATTGATACTGATATTTTTATCCATAGAGTGGATGTGATTTTTAATCATGACCACCTATTACTCTGATTCTTTCACTGTGCTGTGTAACTCCGGTGGGCACTTGGCATTATTGTTTATACTTTGTTATTTCTTGCTCAAATTGTTTTTCATTGTGTTCAATTTACAGAAAACTCCAAAGGACAAGAAAGCAAGCTTGGTAATCCATGGGTTTGTAGATAAGGTATTTTTATTTATTGTTGAGTGTACACGAAATCATTGCGATTAGCCTTTTGCTGTGGTAGAGTAGAAAATCATTGTTGAGCATTTACGTAACAGACTTAGCCTTAATCATTTGGTTGCGTTGGCTCTTTACACGATATCATAGTCATTTTAACCAGGTGGTTGAGAGATTGAATCATTGGATCGCCTTTTTATTCAAAAGTTGTGTTTCAACACACGGTAAAAGTTGGTCTGTACTTTATTCACACTTCAAACCCACAGGTCATTCACATGAGGGGCGTGTGTACATCCATTCATAGGCATTCACTTAATCATTCACAGAAGGGGCGAGTGTAAAACCATTCACAGGCATTCACTTAACAATTTAAGCATGTGGGTTATGTTGGTTAATTTTACATGCTGGGACTAGATTCATTGATATTTGGTGCTAATCAGTTGAGTTTTCCAAAAACTATTTATGAACTTGAAAAGGGGACAGGTAATTGCAGGTGTAATGAACCGTCTTAACTTGAGGATTCCTCCATTTGTTAGGATCGATCTTTTTCAAACCTTTCTAACTCAAGCCTTGAGTTCAGGTAATTTCCTTTGAATTTTACTATATATATTTGTCGCTTTATATGAAAATCAAGCTATTATTTTGCTTTAGGCCCATCATTTGATTCTCTGAGTCAGTCTCATTGTGTGAGCAAGTATATATCAAAATAATACATGGTGGACATGCAATGTCAGAAGCTTTAGGGCCTTATACTCTGATTGTTTGGTTATTGGTGGAATGAAGAGGTACAAATGGCACTCTCCCATCCGTTCCGCCTAAAATGCTCTCTATAGATAGACATATATAAATACTTGATCAAATGCCTCTTGCTATTGTATTCATTCCTCAAATTCCTATTTAGTTTCAGCAGACCATATGCTTCCATTTGTAATTTGCAGTTTTGTTTGTACTAATTTTATGATGAAACTCGAGGTGTCTGTTTTGTGTCAGATGGTAGTGATAACTTGTGTGAATGAGGCAATGTATATGATGGTCAGCCCAAACACTAGAATGCATGAGAGAATATTTGATGGTCAACCCAATTATATTTTGACGCCAGTTTCCTTCAAAATTTTCATTCCCCTAGAACTTTCTAGGATCCAAATGGGACAGCACTTTGGGCCATTATTTTTAATCATGAAAGTAACAGTATCTATATCTATTCCAACCATATTAGTATTGGACATATCAACCGTTTTTTTATAATCAAAATCTAACTAGCAAATATCGGCCAATATTGCCCATATGGCTATTCATTTCAATTTTGTTTCTACATCGAGAAATATGGGTATTGGAAGGCCAACACCAATATATAATGATATTTTACATGTTAACCGGTATTTCATTTCATGATCTTGCTTTTGTGTGCTGGGACATATCTAACAGCCACGCCTCCTGCAAATATCAGCACTTACAGACCGAAACAATGTGTCATGCCAATATTTTGTGCTATGTGTGGCCTATGTCATTTTTGACAAAGAAAATTTTTTTGTCCTCGAGTATATCCTTCTTACTGTCCCCACACTGCATCACAGATAGAAAATATGTGAATTGGAATCTCAGGGTAGCAAGCATGCATGGCCAACGTGCTCCATTGCCATTTATTGAATGTGTTGAGGTAACTTTTCCTTTCTAATTTTCTTCTGCCAATTTACCCTGTAATAGCTATGCTGGAATTATCACATTTTATCACTGAATTAAATCATGGATGGTGTTGCCACTAGACACTAAAACATCTGCGGAGTAACATGTTTCTGATTCACCAAAAGAAAGTGTTTTTCTCAATTCTAGTGTGTTAGAATGACATAATACCATGCTGTTGATAAGTTTTAGAGGCGAATAAATTGCATAAATTGAATAAGGGAAGTGATCTGCGCTGTTAGTTTTCACTTGTATGTACGAAATATCGCTAAAAATTTGAAGAGTCATACTACAACAAGATCAAATAATGTAGCTGTCTTTCTCTTTTCTCCTCCTTTTCCCCCCTTTTCTCCCATTATTGTTATCTAGAGGCGCCAGCCATGTATTATGATTTTGTCACGGCATCAAGGGCCCAATGCCGATATATTTTCATTTCATGATTGGGATGTTATAGGTGCAAAAATTCAATTTGGTAGCCAGGAATAGCCTTCAATCGCTGGAAAAAACGGGATGATCCAACTGTTGGAACTTGAGACCTTGTTGATGTTTTAGTGAAAATTTCAAGATCATCTTATCAAACTTTTTTATTGATTTTCTATCTTCATCAATTAGTTTTATAATTAAGGTTCTCAACCTGCATTTAATGCAGGACTAATTGTTTTGCATTTGCATCCTAGGTTTCCTTCACTGCCAGGCAAGATCTCAAAGGAGCTTGTTTACAAAAGCAGCCATTTGTGCTGAAAAGGTAGCTCTAGAGCTTTGAGGCATCCATGAATACCTTTGGCTATTTCCTAAAATAAAAGATAAAAATGAGTTTATGTTTTACATCTTACTCTTGAGTAATATTTATTTATTTTTTGGAGTTTTGAGAGAAAACAAAGGTGAAATCAAACGGTGTAGGTGTAATTTAAAAAGCATTGGTGGAATATTACCATTGTTGACTATGCTAAAATTCTGTGCCGTTTACAACTAAAACACTACTTTTGCATATAGTTGAGACATAACTTACATGAGAAATGTTTGGGGGCCCCCTTAGTCGGTGATGTGGCGCTCATACATCCTCTTATTATTGTGTAGATCTATTAGTGTAAATGGATAGATTAGGCACCATGTAATCGAGGGTTTCCTAAGTATGGCTAAAAGTTGTCCCCCTAAAATTACTTAATTTAGGTATTTCGTGTACTAACACAGAAATTATGGCACTCGTCCACAGTAAACATGATGGACAGGCAAGCAGCTTACAGTTTGGTCCAGATTCTTAGAAATCTTGATCCAAGCCAAATGATTTCTCGAGTGAAGTCAGACCAAAATAGCCTTAAACCCTAAACCCTGAATCAGTCGTATGTGTTCACATTTCTTATGTTTTTCTTCTCCGTGCTGTTCTTTTATACCAGGAGATCAGTGAGGACTGTAAATCCGTTCGAAGTGGTCTTGAAAATAAACTTCAGTGATGGCTGCGAATGCAATTATGCCCAGATTAACATTCCTGTCAACTTTAAAGTAAGCTCACAAGAATATTACTTTGCTTAATTCCTTGTGGTTTGCTTTCGTGGTCTTCAATTACAGACTATATTCAACTGAAATTGAGCTCCTAAACCAGTTCTATCAACTTCGGATTCAAAATTTATGATGATAAATATAACTACTATCAATCAAACATTAGAGTGATAGCCAAACGGGAAAGAAAGAAAGAAAGAAAGAAAAAAACGATCTTCTCGGTGTACGTCTGGTGGATTTTGGTTCCTCATACGAACAGGCAATCGTGTTCTTGCCTGGTGAGTCTTGATGATTTCACAAATTTCTTGTGTCTTGATGATTTCACCCGATTAAAAGTTTGGGCCAAGCTGGCTGCTCTTTGTGTCAAGGGGTATATAGTCTTGTCCATGGATTCTTAAATGAAAAACTTAAAAAAAGTATGATATCTGCATAGGTTTTAGTCAATTTCGCCTACAGAATAATCTACTAATAAATATTTTAATTATGATCCATTAAATGTAACCGAAATCTGCACGGGTCTCCTAGCACATACAACTTGGGTTGCTCTAAAGTTAGAATCTATATTATATAAACGAAAAACAACATAGAGGTTGCATTTATATTAGGATTATGTTAGTATTTGATTTATTATATATTGTACATTATGTGTATTATGCCTGGGCTGGAGCATTGTAAACCCAAACACAATGATGATGTTTTGGGCTTTGTCTAAATCAGAAGCTGTCAAAGCAGATAAAATTAGGTCAATTCTTCTGGGATTTATATGAAGTTCATGTTTTCTGCCATCCATAGGTGTAAGGAAACACATATCTTGAGCAAGGTTATTTTTTCTATAAACCCGGGCCCTTTTGGACCCGGCTACTCTGTGGGCCCTCAATGAGGTCTACTTGTCGCCATCATGTCCGACTCGTGGCATTGAGTTTCTTTGGACTTACGTCAATTATTTCATAGGTTGCTATCTCGACTCGGATATTGATCATTCCAGTGGTGTTGTAGTTTCTTGTCGATCACCATTTTTGCCTCTCTATTCTCGGAGCTAACGCTTAAAATGGCCATGCAGATCTCGAGGAAATGCCCCCACTACAACAAGGAAGCGATTTTTCAAAAGCTAAGGGAGAAGGCACTGAAGGATTCGCAATGTGGGCATTACGAAGTTATCGAGAGAAGGGCGAATCTTTCTCCAAAATACGATGTCACGGTATATGCAATCGTTACCAACATCGTGACATACAGCAGAAAATTTAGACCTTCGGATTCTGCTACTTGTAATGGTGAGGTGAAAATCAAACCCGAAAGTGTTAACGGTATCAAGATGCCGAGCAGGTGGCTAAAACATCGGAAGCGGAAGAGTAGGTTGCAGTAGGCTTGTTTTGTGTACATATATAATTGCTGCCTGAGGCTCGGAAACTTGGATTAAGGAAGGATGGCAATGATGACGACGATGATGTTGACGACTGATAAACGGAACGAAGATGAATGTTCGAGGCGGGGACTGAGTGAGTGAGTTTTGTCGGATATTGTATACTTCGTCTCACCCGTCCAGTCTTGTTAGGGTTTTTTATCATGTCTCGTACTTTAAATGCAAATATTTCGTGATGACAACTTGTACGATTATGATTATAATATCATATTAGAATGTATTAGGCTAATCTTATAATCATTGTCGTACAATTAGGGTTTAGAAGTCTTGTTTGCCCTTGATTGTTAGCTTGTGAAGGAAATATTGTGCTTTGCGTGGAGGTGGGCAAATTCGGAAAATCAATTGTTTCCATAGTTTATTTTATAATATTATGTTAAATTATTTTATAATTATATATTTAGTGATTTATTAAAATAATTAAATATTATAATTTTATTAAAAATATTTTTTAATAAAAATGTTTATTAATCATACATATGATATGATAGAATACTCATTGTTTTTATTGAGAGTAATGAGTAATGAATTGTTTTTCTGGATAATATACGACAATTTTTAGATTTAAAATGAAAAAAAAAATTATAAATTCAAAGAGCCATTTAGAGAAATTGTATACAATCAAATTTTATATATAAAAATTTTATAACTCTCACGGATAAAAATAAAGAAAAAGAAATTGATTTTGACTTCTCTGAAATAAGAATTTTAAATATAAATTTAAATATATCATAAATATTTGTTTTTATACTATAAATATATAAAATAATATAATAATTTTAATAACCAATAAAAAACCAAAAATGCATGATATCCTAAGGAAAATAAAACATAAAAAATGCCGCTATGTAAAATATTAATATATAAGGGTGTTTGAAATTGATCATAGAATTTGTCAAATGGAAGCCCCTCTTCAAATGGCATGTTTGCAAATTTTGAAAAATGGCTTTTTATTTTCCAAACATAAAAGTTATTTTCTGTAACTCTATTATTATTTACTATTAATCATCAATATTTGTTATTAAACTTTTTATTTGAAAATAATACAATTTTTGGCCAATGATGCTTGACCTACTGTCGTCGCGACAAGCGATGGCTTAAACCACCATCAATGGTTGCAAGAATAACATACTGGTCACTAACAATCAAAGGCTGTCTGATAATGCCTAGAGCGCTTGTTATTAACCTCCGACCATTGACAAGCCTGGCCTATCATTAGTCGCCATTCGATAAGGCCTTTAGCTGCTACAATCGAATCCGCACGCCTCGTTCCTGGCTTGCCACCCATCGATGCTATAACCATTTTTGCCGATCACCGGTCATTGCCGTTGCCCAATTTCCACCGTCGGTTGCTAGTTGTCGGCTCTCCTGACCATTGTCGGCTCTCCTGACCATGCAATTGGTCGCTGATAAATAATGTCTATAATTCAACCGCTCAACTAAAATAATCACATGAAAGACTAAATGACGATAAATGTGAATATTTTTTATCGTAAAATATCATTATCTTTTAAAAAAAATATAAACTTTAATAATTTTAAATATTTAATATTATTGATCTATTTGTATAATTGAAAAATTTTTCTCTAATAATATTTAGTGAAGAATATTTTCATCTCTTTGCTTTTGCTCAATTTTATTGTAAGCTATGACTTTATATTTTTAGAAATCTATTTTTAATCCTTAATTTAATAATAATTTTATATCACACATTTTCTATAAAATTTATCATATTTTAATATCAAATAAATTTCATTATTTAGTGAGTATATAAATAGTATTTTGACTCCATAATAATGAATTATTAAGGAAAGTGTTGGTATTAAGAATTGATGATATATTCGCATTAATTATAGTTAATGAGGGTCAACTGTGAAATATAAGAAATTAATTATCAGAAAATATGACTTACTGTGGTTTGAAAAAATAAGAAAGTAGAGCTAAAATAATTTAAATCTCGTGATAAAAATATTTTAAAATTATTTATATTTTAAAAGATTAAATAAAATAACAAAAATAATTTTATATAACTAACTCCTTGGATAAAAAAAATAATATATTATTATTATATTCATATTAGCTATAGAAATGGATAGGTTTTGTATGACTAATTCTTCAATCCTAGTTTTTGTGGGTGTTATATTATTTATTTATTTATAAAAAATAATGATTAATATAGCATAATTCAGCATAATATGGTCAGATCTCGAAACGATTAAAATTTGATATATTTTAAATTACTAATCAAATTTCTCACTTTATTTATTTATTTATTTATTGTTGAGCTTTGATGTTAGATTTACTTTCATTTGAGCATTGTTCATTTTTAAAAATACCTAAAACATATTCGGTCGCTAGTTTCAATTTTTGACTTTGAAAAGTTATCTCAAATAGTAAATGAAATATTTTTGTTTATAATCCAAAGTTTACCTTTTTACTAAATTAATATGAGGCAGTTCAACTTTTATAACACTATCCCAATAAATAAGTGGTCATTCTGTTATATTAGAAGTGCCAAAATAAATCTTCATAGATGATATCATTATTAAGTTTTGAATTTGATGCGTCATCGGATCTGAACTTCGAACAGATTCGGACTGATCCACTTGTCTCGGTTTCGACATCGTTCCCTGAGTTGGATCCTGCACACCACTAAAAAGAACAGGAGGTCAGCGTGTCGACGGAAAGTTATCCCACCGAAAACACTCCGACGCTCAAATCAATAAACAGCCTTCAAAAGATAAGAAGGTTTCTGGAACCGAAAATTGAGAAAGAGAGATGGATAGAGAGGTGTGTATTTTCAGATGAAAGAGAGACGAGACTGTCCTCTTGAATCTGGAAGGTGGGGAGGCGATAAACAGCTGTAACAGGCGTGCTTGTATGCCTTAGGTTTTTTGAGTAAGTATTTGCATAGTAGAAAGCGTCAATGATTCAGAGTGTAGGTAGCTGAAAGCGTGAGTCACTGAAAGCTTAGGAAACTGAAAGCGTGCTTTGAATGATAATTCAAGGGCTTATTTATGATTAAGATGGTGATCTTTCTATTTTAGAAGAAGTGATTTCCTGTGTGATTCTTGGCGGGCTTGCCTTTCCGAACAAACGCCAGTTGCCAAACAGAACAAGGTAGTTTCCTACTGTGTCGGCCAGCAGCTCACCTTCCTTTGGTGTTCTTTACCGTTGGAATCCCCAGTTGGTAGGAGATTGAGAAAATTTGGCGTCGTCCTTACGTGAAGGGCGCCAATTTTATCAATGTCCATTTTGGATGCCAATTGGGATCTTGTAAGATGCCTGAAGAACCATTGCTGGTCGCCTGATGGATCATGGGCTTGAATGGACCAGGCCCGTTATGGTAGAAGAGTCTCTTTTGGGCCCAACGTGCAGTACGCAGACGGCCAACGTTTGAGTTGATCGTTTGTGTGAGCGTTGGCCGCCTGGACGGTCAACGCTAGCGTTGATCGTCCCGGGCCTTTCAGCTCTTGAGCCTGTTTTCCAACTGGGCCGTTAAAGTATTGTCCGTCTTTTTTGGGCTTCCGTTGACTTTTGGGGCAACCCATTACTGGTATACCCATCAGCGTTGACCGTCCTAAGCCTTTCAACTCTTGGGCTTGTTATCCAATTGAGCCGTTAAAGTATTGTCCGTCCTTCTTGGGCTTCCGTTGACTTTTGGGGCCAACACATTTCTGGTATACCCATTAACGTTGACCGTCCTGGGCCTTTCAACTCTTCGGCCCGTTCTCCAATTGGGTCATTAAAGTGTTGTCCGTCCTTCTTGGGCTTCCATTGACTTTTGGGGCCAGTCCATTTCTAATATACCCGTCAGAATTAATATAGTTCTTATTTGAAGTGTTTTTTACTTTGGGGGATAACGTGAAATGTATTGGCCTCTAATTGTGTTTGCAGATTTTATACTTAAAAAAGGCATTTTAAATAAGAAAAAAAGCCTCTTCACTTATAAACATGACACCTCCATCTTAGCAAGCAAATTACATTCCACACAAACATTGAAAGTTGATGAAGTCGGCCAGGATGCTACAGGGAAGAGAGGAGATGGAGTACAACACCCAGAAAGAGGCTAAGAGTTAAGATAGGGTTGCTACATATTTTGAGATTTGACCTTAGTTTAATGCTCAATTTGATTCAAAGGAAAAAGAAGCGTGCAATTAAAATAACTTACTTAGAACGACTTTTACTGTATGGTTTAAAGGTCCTTGTGAGGGATTAACAAGGAGGTAGATTCTGTCTTATTCTATGGTTTCGCATAACATCATTGGCTCTCTTCCGGATAGTGCCATATGTTTTATCACATTCGTCCAATTCTATGATGGAGAAGATTAGTCGTCTTTCACTCACTTGTCGGAGTTGAACTCAATCACTCTTTTTAGATGATAATTTATTCCTCTTCTCAGTTATAAACGTGGCACCACTTCTCCTTCCAACTAATATTTTAACAGTTCACTCCATAACATGTCTATCGAGGCAATAAGAACCTTAGGAATGGAAGTAATGGGACAGGTAATTCATTTTTAAGAATCTATCATTATTGATCATGTAATTGAGGAGATTAATCGTTCCAAAAGCATGCACGATTAGCCCTCTTTGAAAAGCTTTATTATTCTGGCTTGATTCCCTATAGACTTCATGCATGTCCAACCAAATTACAATTGATACAGAGGAAATTCAAATATAAAGAAAATAGCATACGATGATGTATGGATAAAATATTGTCATGAATGCCCTCATAGTAACCTAATATTTTTATTGCAAAAAATAAAAGTTGAGAAGTCGTGAATTCATAATTTTTAAAATATAGTTTTTATATGAATATAAAATTTTTAAGCCATCATATTTTTATATAAGTAATATTTTTATTTTTTTTAGAAATTTTATTTACATAAATAATATTTTTATGTTTTACGATAATTTTTAATGTATATATTAGTCCTTTGTATTTTTAAGGTAATGTTTTAAAATAAATGTAATATAATTTGAAAAATATAAAAATAACCATTAATCGGCCCGACCCGATATGGATAATGGACAAAAGTGGGCAGAAAGTTTGACCCGAGTAATCAAGCCAAGCGACGTTATCTTAATCGGGGCTAATCGAGTCAATAGTTGGAGGAGAAATACGAATATTAACTTTATATTTTTTTTAATTTTTCTTTTATTAATGAGTTATTTTAATTTATTTTTAATTATAATGAGAAGAAACAATTGAAACTTAAATCATTTTAGAATAAGTCAATGCTAAATTAGACCTATTTTAAAATAGATTTGTACAAAATAAGGGTCAAATTTAAGTAAAAAATTATAATTAATAAGTCAGGTTATATTTAACAAGGCTAGTCACCTGGTCAAAGGTCTTAATCGTACCCATTTATAAGTCAAATTAAGTCAATTTGAATTGATTTATAGATATTTTTTAATTATTATTATGGTTATTTTAAAATTTATATTTGTATTTACCTAGAAATATATAATATTTTAAATTTTATAATATTTAAAATAAAACATTACATAATTATATATTTTAATAAATAATATTTACATAAAATAATTAATTACATAAAAATATAATATATTAAAATATTTATTTAAAAATAGTATATATTTAAAATAAAAATTATATATATATAAAAACTTATAGTTCTGGTTGGGTTTAATTAGATACTTTTATTCATGACTGTTCGAAGCCTAAAAAACTAATCATGTTTAATTTATAATTATATCTATTTATAATATTTTTATACCTTAATTAAATTATGTAAACCTTTAAATCTATTAGATCAGGTGAATTTGACGATTTGATTTTGATCAAGTCTACGCCAAACGAATTAAAAAAAATAGGAACAATTTAATTTTAGTTTTGAATTTCTTTCCCAATTTCTTCTATTCAATTAGGACCTTAAAAAAAAAGGACTTTATATAACTAAAAATATTAAAAGGAAACATGAAAGACTTCTCTCGGTACACAAAGGGCATTGTTATTTCCAAATTATTATTATTTTATTTTAAAAATGCTATAATTACCTTTTAAATATTTTCATTTTTACTATTAAGTTCCATAAAAATAACAAACATCCCCGAATAATAACATTTAAATATATATAAATCCTAATTTTTTTTATTTTTTTCCTGTATTTATTTTTCCAAGTTAAAGCGCAAGAAAAATGCATTAGTGGGTGTCATTATAGATAAGGTCATAAATGCCCTCGTAATCAACCTATTTATTTTTATTTTTATTTTTTATTTTTATTTTTTTGGGGGGAGGAACAAAATCAAAAGTCGAGAAGAAGACTGGGCATGCAGTGACCAGTGACCGCCCATCACTTCCGGTAAATGCAGGTGGGCTATCCAATGGGACAAAGCTGTTTTCACCGGCAGCACCAGGTACCTCGTTAGAAACGCCGGTTGCCAGGTGGCCTCCAAAAATTGGCCCTCTATAAATACCTCACAACACCGTCAAATTAACCAAGAAAAAGAGAGAAAAAA
Organism: Nepenthes gracilis; assembly: GCA_033239525.1. NCBI lineage: Eukaryota > Viridiplantae > Streptophyta > Magnoliopsida > Caryophyllales > Nepenthaceae > Nepenthes > Nepenthes gracilis. The sequence goes on from BSYO01000006.1 coordinate 5,724,169, forward strand.
ACAGAGAGGAGAAATGGAACGTGGAACTTCAGGCAGGAGGCCGAGGCGGCAGCAGTCACCACAGATAACAAGGTCGTCTCTAATGGCAGCATCTGGTATAAATTTGATCAGCTCTACTAATTTTAACTGTTTTTCTTAACTCGCATTGTGGTTGTTTTTTGTGTTTTTTATGTTTTATAAAACCAGTGGATTGTTTTTTCTGCTGCAGAGATCAATGACTATCACTTCTCATTTACTGCACGCTTTAGTTTTTTCATCCGATAAATTGCTTGATTCACAGAAATTTTATTTCTTTAATTTGAATAATTTTCTTTGATTTTTTTGTGTGTTCGTGGATTTTTGTTGGGGTTTCTTCTTCTTCTTCTTCTTCTTCTTGCTTTCTTAATGCAGTTTTTACACAGTGAAACACTTGATCTACTTCAGGAGAACTTTTTCTTCCTCGATTGTTTCTTTTTTGAATGTTTTGTATTCCTTCTCCTCCTCCTCCTCCTCCTCCTTCTTCTTCTCTCTTATGATTAGGGTTAGGGTTTGCTTACTGTTTTGCTGAGTTCTTCAAGAGGTTTTTGCATGGGAAAGATAACAGTAGATTAATGGCACCCTTTTGACTTCGCCATTCCCTTCTACAGCTACCTTCTCTCTTCATCTCTCTCCATTAATGACGGAAATTTTAACTATATATAAAGAGAGATTAAAAAAAAGAGAGAGATAATTAAGTTCATCTCGTAAACGCCCCAAACCCTGAATTTCTTTTCTTCAGTATGCGTTTGTGCATAAACAAATAAACCAATCCTTATTGCAAAAAAATCCTGTAAAGCAAAAATAATATTAAAAATATATTTACGAATATATAATAGAAAAAAAAACTTTTTATATAATATATTTTCATCGTTTCTCATTTATTTAAACTTGACGTTATACTTGAATATAACTAAAAATCCATTGTCTTTTAAATCTTCAATAAAATTAAAGCAAAATTGCGAGGTTTACTAAGACATAAATTTATAATAATAATAATATTAATTGAAGCATAAATTATAGTTGTAATAAAATATAAAAATAGCATAGCTGACACTAATATATTTATAGTTATAAAAAAATAATTAATGAATTATTATCTATCTTATATAGAGATGAGTCTCGATTATTTATTTAAAAATAAATTGTTATAATTTAATTATAAATAAAAGTTAAAAATTAATTATTTTAAGATAATTATATTATAAATATTTAATTAATAATTAAAAGTTAAGATTTAGATAGTAAAAAAACTCTATGCACAATATGAATTTGAGGTAGAGTAAAGAGGAATTGATTCAACCATTCTCAATTATAATTATTTGATCAATATTAAACTATTAATATATTTTTTAAAAAATTAATTTTTTTAAAAATAATATAATAGTTTGATCAACTTTAAATAATAATTATTAAAAAAATTTAATTAAATTTTTTTTTTGAGAGAGAAAATTTTCAATTATGCCCAATATCCGACTTTGATCATCGACAATGATAGGTTTCTAGGAGAGAAACGGAGGAATCTCTTGACAAAGTGATAGCGCGTGGGGATGACGCTCCTGAATTTGGCCTTTACTCTACTAATATTTTGTCTGACCCGGCACTGGGCCCACCGTGAAACGGTCGGGTTAATGGCAGTGAATAAATCCAGAAGAAGACATAAACCGAACTAATTGTGAACAACTGCTTTCTCCCTCGCCGGTCCTTTTTATTATTTTCAGGTTTGTCCGGTTCTGTGGTAACCGGCCGGTTGCCAGCCAACCTGGTTGGACCCACCCAGGTGGCGCGTGTGCACGTGACCGACACATTCATAATTTGAATTTAGTTTTTTTTTTCAAATTTATTATTTTCTCTTAATTTATTTTAACTCTTCAGGCATTTTTGCATGAACCATAAAAATAACGTCTGATTTTTATACGTAAATGTCAATCTGTCAACTTTGGCTTCTTTGAAATAATTGGACTTTACTTGGGACCGAAGGCTTCGTTACACTGAGAGATATAGAGTCCCTTTATTTTTATTTTTAATTATTAAATTTATATGATTTATCGATTAGAATAAAAAATAATTTAAAAAATATAAAATAGCTTTTTGTTATTTTTTAAATGTTTTTGTCATTTTAAAAAAAGAATGAAATATCTTTAGGGGGCTTAAAATGTCGCATTACAAATGAAGACAAGATTATAGAAGAATATCTATAATTTTTTTATTTTATTTTATTTATTTTAATCTTTATTTTTAATTTTAGTACTAAATTATATAAAAGAATTTCCAAATCATAATAATAACAACCTCTGAAATTGGCCTACATTTTGATTTTTTTTATACTTTAAAATTTGTTTAGCATCACATGTAAATAAAATCAATTTTACTTAAAATCAAATTGATATATTTTTTTAAAAAATAGGGGACTAAAAAATGAAAGTTGGGTGTATATATATATATATATATATTTAAAATAAATAATTTTAAATATTTAATTTAAATCCCCGCTCTGTCCTTCCCCTTTTAATTTCATTCTTACTTTAGGTTTGTCCAAGTTAAATAGTTGGACATAAAGCTTTCATAATTTTACAATATGATATATTTTTGATAAAATTCATAGATAAAAAAAGTTATATTGCCCAGATCTAAATAACTTAAATTATAATAGGAGGAATGCCTGCTGTCACTTACTCTAATCTTCATATTACATGATTATATATCCGATCGCACCCACTAGTCACATGGTGCGGCGATCAAGTCTCTTGACCTTGGCTGAGCCCACTATCGCTTTCGGTTTTGTGTGTGTTTGTGAGACTACATTATCGAAGAAAGGACCCGAGATTTATGAGAATAAAGCCCGATATTATTATTAGTAGTCAATAACAAATAGGAACACAAAACACTAGTATTTCCTTTAGTCTTGCCCGTTGAATCGGAAATAATCATACAATACATACAGATGAAAAGAAAAATTGGTTATATGGTTTAACAATTGAACGATTGTGCTGTTGTTGGACACCTATACCTATCACTTCTTCTTGGAAATTGAAATCAACACCCTTAATGTTAGGGTTCGACCCAGATATATATAGCTCGGTATTGCAGAATAAAACCTAAATTTTTCGTCAGCCATTAACTACCAAACTCGTGAATAAAAAAAATATAATAATACGTAATATTTTTAACGTGAAAAATCTTTTTCAACTAAGAAAAAAATCATAAGACAAATTTCGAAGAATTTTCTACAAAATTCCTTTAGTTTAATTTCAAATGAAGAATGGTTGATTATAACTCCTTAACACATCCAAGCAACCAACAAGATAAATATAATGAGAAATAAGAACAGTCAAATAAAAATACGTTTCTAGAAATCACCTTTAGAACGATATACTCGACTTTGACAAAAAATAAAATTCAAATCAAATTTCAATCGAATGTCGAACATCTTCATCTTATCTTCTCTTTTCTCCTCTTTTTTATATGGTGCTCCTTATCGAGAATAATTTTAGAATTTTTCTAAAAATATGTAAGGATTATTTTTATACTGTAGCCCGTTGCACCTCGAGTGTGCCCTCTCTAGATTTAACACCTGAGGCAGGTGCCCCTCAGATGCGCCTTAGGCGCGACAGCCTTTTGGCTATTAGTTGCGGGCGCTTTGTGCACACAAACACTCCGATCATCACACAAACCTTAAGCAATCTTCCGATAGCTATTCGTTTATTATTGAAACCCACAATGGGATAACCAAAATCTAACACTTAACCCATCAAGGAACCGTTCCTATTATTCTCCCAAACTTTTGCGGATAACTTGTCACATTGGTTTACATGATTTTTGAAAATTACTTTGATTGACAGCAAAAGTCCACAGCCTCATCACCATCTTTATGCATTTGGAATACCTATCCAAACTTACTAAGTCAAAATATTATGTGCCAATTTTTTAAAACAATTCTCCTAGCTGAACTATTCAAACTAATCAGTCTGAGCTAACCAGTCCGAAATTTCTTGCCTTACTCGAGCTTGCTTGTGTGACTTACACAGGGCGCAAAACTCAAGCTTGTTATCACATTCACTAATTTAGATGCCAAGGGGTTTGCGCCTACCATCAATTATCCAAATCTTTCACTTTTTATAACATTTCTGTATTTATACTTAATTAAGAGATCAATTATGTTTTATATTATCAAGTTCTCATCTCGATCTAAATGAACTTTGATCATCGATAAGTATTAACGAGCCCATTAAAGGCATAAACATCTTAACTAGCTAAGTGGCTGTGCATGATTGTCTATCTATGATTGATAAAATATGTATTCCTCTCCTTAGGAATATTTGTTAATAATTAATAAATGGACTGATACTTAACTCTCAGAATATTTATTAACTACGAAAGCCAATTTACAAAATAGTTAAAAATTCTTTGATTCTAATTACATACTGTTCCTGAATTGTAGGCTCAACACCACTAGCAGCAAATATTGGATATTACACAGTCAATGAGCAAACAATGAGGCAATTGCAGCTCAACGCTGAAAGCCACAACATGATCGGCATTCCCAACCCGAATGCCTTCTCCGCCACTCCTGCCACCAATGCTGCCGCCGTTGGCATCCCCCAGCCGCCACAAGCCCACGGACTCCGCGAGCACGACAACTACATGCCCATCGCAAACGTCATCCGGATCATGCGCCGGATCCTTCCACCGTACGCTAAGATCGCCGACGACGCCAAGGACACCGTGCAAGAGTGTGTCTCCGAGTACATCAGCTTTGTCACCGGCGAGGCCAACGACCGCTGCAAGCAGGAGCAGAGGAAAACCATAACCGCCGAGGACGTGATCTGGGCCATGGCTAAATTGGGCTTCGATGACTACGTGGCGCCCCTCTCCGTCTACCTCCAAAGGCACCGAGAGATCGAAGGGGGCCAGGCCGCCATGAGAAAAGAGCTCGTCCCGGTCCAGAAACGGAGCCTGCATTACGGTGTTTTTCCAAATTCCGGCAACTTGTCTAGCCGGGGTGGGTCCGGGTCTATAACTGTGGGGCCTACCAATATGGTTCCTTACCAGGACACTGGGCTCATGCTTGGGTCGGGCACTCGCCGTCATGATGTGCCAGGCCCAAGCAGCAACTCTTCTATGGGCTTCAATATTGGTCCCATCGGAGACTATGCTGGCCCAAATCTTGATTTTGCCGCCATTGGTGGCGGAGGTGGTGGTGGCAGCAGCAATGTTACCGGTAGACGTGGCGACAATGGTTTTGGTGGTGGTGGTGGTGGTGATGGGGGTACTTTTGGTCTTCCGTCTGCTGAGGATGCTCTGCTAGCATTATATAAACCATATTGTCCGTTCAGAAGATTATGAAAGGTTTTGCCAGCAATTAAACGAAGAGCGTACCCTTATTCCGTACCGTCGTTTCTTTTATTTTTCTTTTATTTTTAGTTGGGATTAGAGAGAAATAAGTCATGAAAATTTAATGGGAATCCATGCTGTGAAGTAAATGGCTGTGGTTAAGCATTTTTGTCGATAAATTTGAGGATTAAATTATCTAAAATATAAATTTTATTATGATCGTATGAAAGTTAGATTTTTTTTATTTTTTTAATGGTTAAAATTACCGTAAAAATGATAAGGTATAGATATTACCCAATACAATTTCATCTAAATTTTGCTCTGTTGCCTTGGCGTTTACACAGGAAAAAAATGACAACAATTTTGAATACTTATTCATAAATTATATTAACTTAATTAATCAAAAAATATACGAATATTTTTAAAATTTTTATTTTTCTGTAAGAAAAAAAAAATTAAAAAAATAGGTATTATTCTAGTCTTGATATAGTCCAGATTATCAAAATTTTACCTAATTCAAAAAATTTGGATTATTTAAAATATTAGATTAAGCTCAAATTCGATTCTTCAACCCAAACCCGATCCATTATCATCCTTAAATTCCATGGAAAACAGCTTCCTTCCTCTTAATTAATCCAAAGAAAAAGAATAAATTAGAAGAACAGTAAACATTTTCAATAACATGATATTTTATTCATCCAGAAATACTAATGGGTCCATATAAAAATATATAAATATATAAATGTATGGTAGTTAATAGATGATATTTCAAACTATTATTCAAAGGGGGATTTCCAAGCTGTCTGGCTGGCTCAAGTATAGCTGATGCTGTCTTATATAATCTATCACTTCATCAGCTGTTAGGTATTTCACAGACAGCCCTTTGGCGATGCATTCCCTGCAAGAAGAAAGAAAATGGCAGAGATAAACTTCCTTTTAAGCATGAACTTTCTGCTTTCCCTCTCTTAAATAAGACTTTGTATCGTATTCACCTTATTCTACTCGAACTGATTTGATTTGGTATCGGCTCATCAACGATCTTGATGTTATTCTGCAGGAGAAAAAATGGTAAATCCTTCAAACGATTTAGATTCATAAGAACAAATGGAATAGAGAATGTAAAGCGTTTAAGAGAATCAGTACTACTAAGAAACTCCGACACTACTCTTGGAGTGGCGTCTTGGCATCCGAAACGTGCTGAACATTGACATTTAGCGTGTCCACTACGATATAGTTTGGACACGTTGAGTTATTTGGTGATTTTAAGAAAAAATAAGGATCATAGTATAAAATATTGAAAATTTAAGCAATTGGAATTCTAAAAATAATTAAAAACTCAAAAACTTTGTTGTCTTCCATTTTTTATTATGTGAGTTATGTCATACCATTGTTCTTATGCTGATTCACTTGCATATTGCTTCTTGTGAGCTTCTTTCGGTTGATGAAATAAAAGATGTAAGTTTTTTTTACTGATAAGTTAGTATAAAATAAAAATTTTAATTAATTATATTTTCATATTTATAAATAAATTATGAATTTTAGATCATGTGTTTATATTGTATTGTGCCCTCTTTCTTAAAATAAGAACATGTTGGCATGTTGGTATCATATCATGTTAACCATGTTAGTGTCCAGACTTTTGTTGACTTAAAAGAGCTGCTCTAGTTCAGCATTTGAGGTTTAAATATTCAGTACAAATTTCAAATTTAAGATTAGGAGTGAAGGGATAAGAAAACCAGAGCAAATTGCATACCTTGCTCTCAATAAGAATATCATCCTTCCAAATAATTTTCTCCGCATCGTGTCCTTCTCTTCGAATGCAAATTACTCCATAGTCTCTACATATTGTCCGGATCTAGAAAAGCATACATGATTCTATAAGAGCCAATCATAGAATGAAATATCAGATTTAAGGACTATGATACCATGACAAAATCACAATATATCTCCGTATTACATTTGATTAATATACCGATTGATATTTTCCTATAAGATTTCAATTTATAAAAAAAAAAAAATTGTACGACTGATATACCCAACACCGATATATATTTTCTGATATGATCGATATCAATACAGCTACAACTAATACTAATACCAATATTTTCATCAATGAAAACAATTGGTAATCTGTTGCTTTGTCATCTATAAGACAAGAAAAGAAGGCTATTTTCTCTAGATTATCAGCTAAGGAATGTATTCTGTTTTCCTCCTACTGATCACAATAGAAGTGTGTATTCGACGCAAATATCCTTTTTTGGTAGGTAATTGAAGTGAAATATCATACTTGCTAGTGGGTGAACCTCTTGACTTTCTCTCTCTCCTCACTGTTTTTTTTTTTTTTTTTTGTATTAGTATAAAGGAGCTTTGTGCCACCATTTACAATGAGATTCTTGATTTGCATTTAACAGTGGAGAAAACATGAGAAAAATCTCTTCCTTCTACTAGAGAATATCAGCAGGTAACAATTCTCTGAAGCAAATACTCAAGACCCATTTAAAACCCATTCTACTGGAAATTGATTGCCCACGTACTTCAAATTGTAGGCTTCGGAAGGTCACACGTTCGAAACATGGAATGAAATATGGATCAATATAATATTGGTATTGGTCAATATTTTTTCTGATATCGTGACAAATCATAAATGTCGCTGTATCAAAAATATATCACATGACATCGACCTATATGTAAAACATCACATGTCAACTTAGATGCACTTAGAATTACAATTCCTATAAATTTGATTCACTTTTAATAAGAAAGAGACCTGCTCATGAACCCAGAAACCAGGAATGCTAAATGATTCGAGTAAATCTGACCCGCACACGAGCATGACCTTGGTAGATTCTAGGCAAAAGAAAAAGAGTAAGGTTTACAACAATAATAACAAAGCACCAAGTCCCATTATGCAGAGTTGGTTATATGAATTAGTTTTCGCATTTTACTCGATTTAGTGCTATATCATTCGACATTAGAAGCTATTTTAAATAACAATTTTATCGCCTCATTTCATGTTTTTCCAAGTTTTCTTCTTTTCTTTTTCTTCCAACCATAACAAACTCTCGTTTCCTCACATGTCCTTCATTTGGACTACTTTTAAATGCTCAAACTACCTTCAATCATTTTATCTTTTATAAGTGCAACTGTTAAATGCCTATACGTATCATCATTCTTTATCTTACCTTTTAGTAACACTCCATTAATCCATCTTAACATTCTCATTTTCGCAATGCTTACTTTTTTATGCTCGTTATTCAATTTTTCAACATTCTAATGCATTAAATATTAGAGCAAATATTTCAACAAGAGCTTTAAAAATACATCACAACTGTCCAACTTAGTTGCTCAAATGCAAAAAAGTTATGACTGTACCTCCAGAGATCACTCCACTCTCACACAAACAGCTCTTCACTCTTGACAGAACAGTCAATGTACGTTGGTAGGCGTTTTGACTTGCCTGTTATGGCAGATTCAAGGTTTCATAATCAAACTTCATGAGCAAGTAGCCTGAGAAATTAAATGGTGATAAATTGATAAATTCAATTGACAAAATCACAGTGCCGTACACAGAAATTATGGTGGTAAATTTAAATGAAGCAAAATACTTAACAAAAACAAGGCAGTCTGATGTACAAAGCTTCTGCTATACACATGATCTGGAAAAAGGTCGGACTAATTTGGGTCAGTTGTGCACTATTTTACTTTACATTAGAAATAAAGCCGTTTCTACAACTTAAACTCGTAACTATCAAGTCACACAATGACAATTCTACCATTATAATGAGACTTTTCTTTTTTCATTTTAATAGTTCCTTTTAACTTCTTTGATAGGAAAGTGGAAAGGTGGGCGGGGCAATGACAAGATAGATGACCTAAAAGAAGCAAAAGATAGCCGGAGAAAATTACCTCCCATGGATCCACCATTATGAAGTCGGAACTTTTGCACGCTAGATTGCACATTTTTATACGATGTTCAGAAGAAATAAGGCCCTGCAGACAACAAATGCGGCATTTTTGTTATTTATTATAACATGTATTTGGGGTGAAATGGAGAAGGCCACATGTCATCGGGGTGATAAACAACTCCTGAAAAAGTAGCGGTAATGATTGAACAGAATCATTTACTCTCAATAAATATCTTGCATGAAATCAGTAAGCTACCAAACATAGGGTAATCTACAAGGGTTCAAAGATTATTCTCATCAAGCTTTCCCTAGTATTTTGGGCTATTATGAGCTCGCAGATATAATAAATTAAGTTTAATAAGCTTACCTTAGTTCTATCAGGCTTTGCAATTAGCCTGAATCAAGTGCCTACGTCAAATATTGCAGTTGTTTGAAATCCTTATGACATGCGACTAGCTAATACGCCTGTGGATATTGAGGTTTTACAAGTTGTCCTTCTTGATATTGTATTTTCACAATGAGCAAAAACCTGATGTAGCAATGCCTGATGGAAGTAGAAAGTTCATGGTTCACAAGTTTCTCGTAATTTTTTTGTACTATGCTATAGATATGCTGTGAAATGTTTTTAAAACTATCCTCAACCTTAATAGAACTAAATTGTGAATTTGCCAACTGTTCTTGTGTTTGATAAGAAGGTAGAAAGTCTATGTACCTTCTTCTTGTAAGCATCATTCACCGGTGACATGTAACCTCCAATAACACAACACCCTTCTTCATTTAATGCATCTCTTGCTAATTCTGAGAAAGAGATAGAAGAAAAATAAACATCAAAAGTACCATTAATTTTAAATAACTGACAAAATTTTGATGGGTACCTACCAACAGGACAAATCATAATGATATAACTGATCAAAATGGCAAACTTCAAAGACAAGCCTCCACCCCTTAATCTGAAGACCAAGTATCTTAGAGCTTTTTAGCGGTAGTGTTTTGGTTTTCAATTTCATAACTATGTAGTTGCCTATGAACTTTTGGAAATAACTCCACCTACCTTGCAACTAAGCTCTATCCTCAGTGCATATGTAATCTGGTCAAGGGTAAATAAAAGCCCACTCACTTGCCACCGAAATTAGGGGGGCAAAAATCTCAACTTACATGCATCACAAATATATATAAATAGGACAGTGATTTTAAGCTTCAACATAACCTATAAGAATTCACTGAGATATGGAAAAACACGAGGATTTATCTACTCACCAAACATGCGCAAGTGCATATAAGTGGGAGGATTGAAACTTCCTGTTGCCACAAGAACCACATATGTCTTCCCACTAGAGAGAGAGAGAGAGAGAGAGAGAAAGAGAGAGAGAGAGAGGATATAATCATTTTTTTCATTTGAAAACATAGTCTTGGGAAACATATTAGAATTCCAAATATTATATTGCATACAATTTTCTTTCTTCTTCAATGAATTATAACCACTCAGTGTAAATGAAGAAAAATTTAGACCAACTTGGCATTTAGGTGCAGCAAAAACCAGTATCTACAAGCCTTTAAGCTTAACAGTGGCATCCATAGAATTTGAAATTACTGTCACGGCAAGCAAACCACAAGAAGGAACAAGTTATATTTGGAAAACATACTATTAGTAACTACAGTATAGTTCTAATTTCTACAAGATCCTTAGGACAAGCATTACGATCTTTCATACCCCTGACTGATTTTCGAGTCACCCGTGTAACATAGCTTGCAAAGTTAAAGTAAGAATATGAAGTTTTTGTATGTCATATTAAATCATGGAGAGATGAATGCCATTAATTGGCACCAAACATTACACAATGGGGGACCGAGATTGAATACAATGCACAAGGTAATAATCTACAAATGATACTAGCTGAATCCTCCAAGTCAAAAAAGTTCAGAAAAGTATCAATTTCTTATTTGAAATAGTCATTACTTTGTACCTATCTGTCTATCACTGAGCCAAATAATGGAGGAAAAACTCTTAATACAGAAAGTGGCACTACTACAAAATATTAACACACAAAAATATAGAACCCCTGATAACTTTGTGTCCAATAGCCAATTTCTATATTGAACCAAAATTTCATTGATATACAATTCCCAGCACGGGACAAATATTACCAAGATGCTCATGCTTGCTAAATTGCTCCTTTTCTCATTTGTTCAGGGAGTTGGGGCTGGGTTGGAGACAGACTAAGGTAATGGAGTGGATGTGATGCTGGAAATTGCTGACATAAAGATGAACAAGCTGGTGCTGTAGTTGTGATGGGAGAATATTGGGGGATAGAACTGTTATGAGTTGGGATCATTCTCTAGTTAAGATCTAAACAATCATACCAAATTCAGCATGAAATTCAAGCGCATTTAAGCTCTTTATTAAACTTCCAAAGAATCATTACAGGTGGTAGTGGTCCTTACGTATTCATAGTCTTAGGCAAGGCATCTGCATCAGAAGAAGCCAAAGTCATCTTATCTAACGGCAAAGGAATATCCATAGTCCCTGCAGGGGAAAGTTGGAAATTGTTGAACAATAAACAATGAAACCATTCCCTGAGGAAATACAATGACAAAAACGGGAAACAAAACAAACTTTGGTACCGGCAATGAAGAAAATATGAAAGCTATTCACCCTTCCATTATATGATCAAGGACACATAATCCAAATTGCAAGCTACAAAGACCTATTCTCCACAAAAAAAGACAAAAGTGAATCGACATATTGATCACTGTTTTAGAGAGTACAGAAGCTCTACTCAACTCAGCATAGGTTTAAATATGAGCTGCAATGTACACCATTATCATTTCATTATTGTCAAAATGCCGCGACGACCCTTAGATTTATTGATGCTTTGACTGTGACATAACGACACTATGGCAAATTTATACGGCGAAAAGGAGTCTCAAGTGAGCTCAGGGGATTCAATAAATGTTAAAGATTAGTTATGCAAATGATAGTTTCATATTTTTCAACCCATTTAATCCTAATAATCAACAGATGGATATAGAAGATCTCCCAGAGAAGACAGGTCCACTGGGAAAAAAATACTCATTATAGAACAGAGACCAAATAAAGACTTTTGGCAAGAATTATTTTCTTTCTTTCTGTATCAGAAAGTCTATATAGTAGATATAGCACATACAAAGAAAGAGTCCCTGAAATTGAAAATACTGCTAAATCTCTATCTTGAAGTAAAGGAAGAGATAATGGCCATTTTGCATAAGGGAAAAATAAGCATGGACATCCAACAGGAGTCAGAAAAGTGTTGGGAAATGAACATCAAAGAAAACGGGTTTATTTGTGACATCCAGAATTTGAACCAAATAGACTGGGATTAGCTATACGAATAACATAGTGCCACTATTGAATATGGATATTTGTATTAAACTTCTAGTGGAATTGAAAAATGCCCATACGTTGGTAAATTGCAATACTGCTACTTGATATTAGGCCAAAGCTATCTCTTCTGTTGGGGGCTACCGGGCGCTCGGACAGAATGTTCACCTGAGCGCAATAACCGAGAGGACAAATCACTCGGACAGAGGGACAGCGCTCAGACGGACAGCAAACAAGGAAAGAGAAATACACCAGATTTAACGTGGAAACCCTTCTGGAACCGAAGGAAAAAACCACGGGAGCAGAGGCAACAGCAAATCCACTATGCGAAATAGGTTACAAACCTCCAAGATGGAGTATCCGCTACACACCCAAGAAGTTAAAGAGGAAAACACTCCTGAGCAAACCGAGAAAAGCACTCTCCTTTCTCTTCACTCTATTTTTCTCTTTCTCCCTTCTCTCACCGGTGGTGCACTCCTCTTTTCCTTCACAATAGTCCTTTTTGCTTTCACTTGCACTCACCAGCTTTTGCAAGCTCTCTCTTCCCACTCTTCTCAATCTCACGCAGCAGCCTATATATAATACCAGGGGAGGGCCACGTGGCCGACCGCCCTGCCACCCTACTGCCCAGCCACCCTACTGGCAGTAGGGTGGTAGGGCTACGTCCCCTTAGGCCTGCCATGGCCGTCGCACGCCTCCCGCGTGCCAGAATAGCAGGCCTGCCACCTTGGAAGTTAAAACCGCCTGAATGTCCAATCAGAGAGAGTTAACTGTCCACCTGCAACGCGCCGCTGCAGCAGGCCTACGTGAGGGAGAAAGTCAACGCCTAGGCTCCAACGTCCTCGTCCATGTCCACCTCTCGGACATGATACCTTTGAGTAGTCCTCGTCCAATTCATCCAGCTGCCCCGAGGACAGACGTTTCCGGATTTCTCCAAACGTTCTCGTCCATGTCAACCTCTCGGACATGAACCTCTGAGGATTCCTCGTGCATTTGTCTCCACTGGTCCGCGGACACAAACACCACAAGAGAGTGACCCCACCAAACTTTCCCTCACGATCTTGTGAAGAACCTTTGCCGTTGTTGAGCAACCGTCATCTCTTGCCTCCCGGCAGCTTCCCCTGAATCTGGACTCCAGCATCAGCCTCTACTTCAAATGGTCCGCGTCCTTTCCCCCCGCGGACTCCAGCATCTTCCCCCCTCATCACTTTCTCTACCCACTGCCACCACAACACACCACCGATGCAGCAGCAACTATCTCCGCCACTACCACCACCATCACCACCACCTGTAACAACAAGCACGCTTGGGAACGAACAGACAGCTAACCACAAGACACCCTCACCACCAAAGTAACACCAACACCGCCACAATAAAACAGAAGGAAAAAAAGAATCAAATTGGACAAAATTGACACCAAAATATTCCTCAAAACATGACCAACAAAAAAGTTATGCATAGTACTACCCTAACTTGATTAGAATTCTGTTATCCAACAAATAGTCCGAAATTGAGAAAATTTAAACCAAAAAAAAAAATTATGTACATGAAAATCAACATCAATATGAATATAACCAAAAAAAAAAAGCTATATAATTGATGAATGAAACGACAATTAATCTGACATATGGAGAAAGATAAACCGAGCATACCCAGCACTCTAAAATAGTACTAACACCTTCGTCGAATAAGTTGCAGGCCTTTGATCTTGCTAAAATCGATGTCCAACAAAGCACCGCAGGCTTAGAGTTCAAACGTTGACAATTTCTCTTGGGAGCTTCTAATGACTAGAGCGAATCGAGAAAAAGAAGGGAGTCTTCAGGCAATTAAACGAAGAAGATGGCATGGGAGGAGGAGAAACAATGCCGGGTGGGAATAAAGGAGACGGCCTATTTTTTCTGCTAATCTAAATTATTATCTAAATTATTAATATTTAAATAAATAATTATAATTTAATTATTTTAAAAATATAAAAAATTAATTAAAATTAATTATTAAATTATAATATTTTATTTTAAAATAAATAGTTAAGATATGAAAAAATATATATATATATATCTTTAAAAGATATTAATTTTTTAAAATTTAAATTATTAATATTTAAATAAATAATTATGATTTAAGCGTTTTTAAAATTATAAAAAAATAAATTAAAATTAATTATTAAATTATAATTATTTATTTTTAAATAATTAATTAAAATATAAAAAAAATAATCTTCATTTGTTAAAGAGATGGAACAACCTTGACTGGGTGGGATATGCTTCTGAATGCAAAATAAGGAAAGCACTGTGCAAAAGTGGTAAGGATATTTTTATATATTTTTAAAAATATAATATTACATATTTATTTAAATTTATAAAATAAAATATCAAACTGGTAAAATTGATACTAATTTATCTCGTTATGTCACAAATTTAAATTAAATAGATCAATTTAAATAATTAATTAAATTTTAAAATTTAAAATTCTAAATAAATTCAATATATAATATAAAATCTCAAATTGTTATATGACCATGATCATAAAAATTGGTTTAATTGAATTTGTTGAAGCAAGATACAGTCCATGAATAATCAAATCGGTCAAATAAAATTTTAAGACACCCGCATAATTATCATATTATAAGAATGACCTAAGATTATTAGACCAATCATGGATGATAGTTGTCGAATTGTTAACAATTTGCAAAAATGGTAGGCATTGAAAATGTGCTAAAGCCGAGTGGGGGTAGCATTATGCAACAACTGAGGTCTAATAAAAAAAAAGGCCACCGCGTAATATAACCCATTAAGAAGAGGCAATGATCGCCTAAGCCATAAGTTAGTCTATAAAATTATGTCTAACTCTCCCCTACAAAAACAATAAACTTAAAAATAATTTAATTGATGCGACTGATGATCCTGATTGTTGTACGGATAAAGATTTAAATTTTATCCATTGAGTATTAATCGAGCTTAATCTCCGTACGTTTTTAATTTGAATCTGATGCAATCATAAGATATAGTTAAAAGATTAGCAAGGATTCATTCCCAATATATCCTCCGACATTCAAATTAATATCTTTTTTAAAAAAAGATAAAAATAGATGATACAAAATGAGTATGTTTTTCTCCGAGTGTTTGCATTATTATAAAGGCATTTTAATTGAAGAGAGAGAAAGAATGCACTTTTGGCGTCCTAAAATTTTCTGTCTCTATTTGAGAAAATATTAAATGATTGATCCTTTTTCCTATTGGAGGATGTCTCTAGTGCAAAATACACAGGTTAATAAATAAAATTCATGATATAGAAAATTAATAAATTCAACAAACAATAAAATCCAACCTGGGTGTGACATTTTATACATACACAAGACTCAATACAATACAACATGTATAGAAACTCATCAGATATAATTCTGAATATCATAAAAAGAAATTTGCTATCCATACATCGTAAAGGAAGTATCCAACAAAATGACAATTCATCAACATAATATAATAACTCCAAGATGCCTCATATATGGATTAAGATCCTCATCCGACCATAAACAATAATTATAATGTACTCCCGATATCTAAATTATAACATAATATCCATACTCACCAGATAGATAGCATTACAAAAGATCATGACCGAACTCCTATAAGCGGATTCATACCACTAGTTTAAAATGATAAAATATAAAAATGTGAGTCAAAAATTTAATAAGTATTATCATATAAAACGGTATATAAAATCAAACGAAATGAGATGTCACATATAAACATATAAAATAAACCATAAAGTCTGTCAAATTCACTAAAAATTAAGGAGATGTCTTGTATTAAAGTATTGTCCATATCAAACAGTCCATCCGAAATATATTTATAATAAATAACGATTCGATCAAAACTCATAAACGATATTATATTATATGATCCACGGTTACATTATATAATCGTGACCGTCACCACATCCATATGGGGCACAAACCATACTTAGGATTCAAATTTCATAATCTCATATGCTAAAATCAAAAGATGGAACGAAAACATACAAATATAAAATATATTTCGGGCTTAACACATATTCATATGTACGAGCTATTCCTGTTACCCATCTATAAGCCAATCTACGTATCTTAAATCATAATCCACATAAATACATGTAAAAATATAAAGTATGCATGAAATTAGAGAACCAAAAATTTAAAAGACCAGTTTGAGAAAATATTACACAAACTTCCGATAATTTTGAACCATATCAACCACAGTTTAAGCCAACAGGACGTTCGAATGTATTAATTTCTGTTAATTTTTTACGATCGTTATCATTAAAATGTATAGGGCAGTGACTACATCATAATTCACATTTCTACCGGTGAAAGGGAAATCATGTATCATAAATACATACTCGTCGGGAGCGGCACCACAAATACCACATATCGAAAGCCTCGAATCACAAATATCAACCCCTCAGGTTTCGGACCACCTCGATCCCATAAAATAGTGACATTATCCCCCGACAATATGCATGTGGACTGATACAAGGCCTGGTTCATGATTTCATAACATACAGATACACAAAATACATATACATATACCATTCGGGTATCAATAAATAACAAAATTCTCTAAAATAACAGATATCAGTGTAAAACCACTGAATAACCGATAAAATATATATCAAATGAGTTAAAACAAGTGAAGAAAATTCAGGTATTACAAAAGAGAGAGAAAAAGAAGGAAAGAAATAAAGAAAAGAAAAAGGAGAAGGTGAAGGAATGTTATTTTGAGATTATTTCATATTAAATCTAGTAAATCTTTGAGTCAAAATAAGTATATTTAAACCCATTCTTTAATTTATTACTAAAATTTTATGATTATCTCTCCTATTTTAGTTTAAATACATATTGATGTCACTCTTTTCATCACTTTTTAAATATTGTTGAATGAAGGATTTCTCATGTTTTTATTGAATAGTTGGAGATTTATTTTTTTTCACTAAATATTTAGATATTTTGAATGATTATATTCTTATAATTAGATATTGTAAATAAATCACAAAATATATAAGTATTTAACGTTGCATACTATTTTCATGTAAACATTTAACGAGTACTCTACTTTATGATATGTGTTAGTCGTCTTATGTATTGTCATATTCCATGACCGTATGGGAGCGTTCGGTATCTACAACATCATTCTTGCTTCATGGAGTTTCATCGGTTTCATGCCTAAATGTTGTACGCATCACATCTTCAGCGTTCCCGCTTCCCTATCTTCTATTCTGTCCCTTCCCGGGAGCTGCGCTCAATCGGTGCTTGGGGCGCCAACAAGGCGCACTTCTCAGAATCGGGCGCTCGATGAGCGCCTGAGGTGCCACCAAGGTGCATTTTCCAGAAGCGTGCCCTCGATGAGCTCTCGAGGCACCATCGAGGCATGTTTTTCAAAACTGTTTGCCTACAATCCCTTGTGAGTGACGTGGGAGGCGTGGAAATTGAGTTCCAGTGGTTCATGAGGGAAGATCGACGTGAAGACCGGAAGGCAATCGGTTCCATTGCTGTAATATTTCGAATCTCAATTGGATTATTTTAATATTAATTGTGATTTTTGGGTATTTCGGACGTGGTGAAAATAAATTAAAATATTATAAAATTTTTGGGAATGATTGAAGGTGCGGAGTGGGGCCCGGAGTGTGCCCGTAATGTTGTTCGGAGGCCGGGTTGGGTTTAAAAATAAAAGAAAGTTATATATAATAATAATAATAATAATAATAATAATAATAACAAAAGAAAAAGAATGGGAGAAAGTGTCGGGGAGAGAGAAGAGAAAGGGGAGAAGGGGATTTAGGGTTTTGCCGTGCGAAGAAGAAGAAGGAGAAGGGAGGAAGCGGCGGCGGCGATGCAGGAAATCGGCGGCGATGGTGGTCAGCAGTGACACGGCGCAGGCGTCGGTGGCGTGGGCTGAGGCGATTGTGGTGAGCGGTGTGGGTGCGCGGAGATCGACGACGAGAAGTTGCGTGAGGAGAGGCGGTCGCGTAACGGCGTCGGTGCCGTCTGGGTGGTGTCGAGGAGGTCGATGACGGCCACGTGAGGCTGTGTGGTGGTGGATCGGCGGCAGAGGAGAGGCGTCGGCGTGTGTTGCAGTGACCGGGAGAAATCGCACGCAGAGAACGGAGGAGAGAGGAGGCGTGCGCGATGGCCGAGAGAGCTCGTCGGGGGACAACGGCGGCGACGGGGGTCACCGGGAAGGCCGACGACGGCCGTTCGAGGCGGCAGGCTATGATAGCGAGGCGGCTGGAGCCGTGCGCGGTGGAGAGAAGAAGGGGTGCGCGGAGGAGAGAGAGGGGCACGCGGTGGCAGGAGAGAGAAATGCCAGATTCGAGTGCTTCGGGACATCCTTTCTTCAGATTTGTAGAGTATAATGTTAAGGCAAGTATCCTCTAGCCCTATTCTTGGTCTGATTTAATTTTTGATGTGTTTTGACTACTGTTGAAGATTTTACTAACATCCATGTATTTTTATATACCCCTAATTTATCAATTGTGTACATGCATGTATATTTTATCGGTTGTGCGGTGGTTTTGTACTGGAATTTATGATTTGGAGGGTTTTTGGCGCCCCAGACGATGTATATGTATATTTGTATATCCGTATATTGTGGAACCATGAACCAGGCATTGCACTAACCATGCATGCTGCCGGCGGTGGGATCACTACGGGACCATGGTGGTCCGAGACCCTAGAGGTCGATTTGTGATCCGAGGCATTGGCTATTTGTGGCGCCACTCCCGACTGGGAGGCTGTCCCGACGGGGACGTATATGGGCTACTTCCGCCGGAAGGAAGATTGAGGCTGCTTCCGCCGGAAGGAAGATATTGTAGCAGACCTGCCCCACTGTGTATTTAATTGAGAACCATCGTAAGAAATTGACAGAAAACTAATATATTCGGACGTCCTAATATATAACTAAAACTTGAGGTTGCACCCAAAGCCGCGGGTGGTAAAACATAGTGAGCAAGTTCTTAATCTATGGGAGATAGAGTACATGGATGGCCTTGAGCTACTGGCCTAATTCGTAGCCGATATATAACCGTGGTTACCGGACGAGGGTAACCCTTCCTCAAGTTGGTATCATTGATCTTTGGTTCTCCGATTTCGTGCATACTTTGTATTTCTGCACGTATTTGGGTGTACTGTGATTTGAGATACGTGGTTTGGCCCACGGATGGGCGATAAGAATGTTTCGTACGTGCTGACGTGATAAACCCAGAACGTGTTTTGATTTATGTTTTAGTTCTGGCGGTCTTCTCTTGATTTTTGCATTATGAGTTTTAGATCCGGACGACGGTATGTGTCCCACGCGGATGTGGTGACGGTCGCGATTCTGTAATGTGACCTCGGATCATATGATATGATATCGTCTACGAGATTTTACCGGATCGTAATTTATATGATTTTGTCCCGGAAGGACGAGTTAATGCGGACGACGATTTAGTATGAGACATCTCCTCGGTTTTCAAGGATTTCACGGATATAGTGTTTTGTTTTACGTTATTGCTTTGCGATATCCCTAGTTCTGATTTATATGTACCGTTTTATACTATTGTTGATACTTGCTGAGCTCTAGGCTCACGTTTTCATGTTTTATCCCTTCAGATTAGTGACATGGATACGCTTGCAGGAGCTCGGGCATGATCGGGCTTGGATATTCCTTTTGGCGAGTGGAAATGGTATATTTGGTATATTTCTAGTCTCGAGGATATGGTATGGTTATTATTTATGGTCGGATGATGGCCTTGATCATTGTATGTAAAATATTAAAGTTATGGATGAATTGTTGTAAATTGGATACCTCCCTTGCGATTATGGATAGCAGGTCATGTATTATTTGTCTGGATTCATATCCGATGAGATCTTGTGCGGGTTTTATTTATATTGTGTCCTGCATATGTTTGATTGTCACACCCGGGTTGGGTTATTATGTTTGATGGAAATATTATTATTGATTTTATTTTTGACTGCGAAATATTGTGTTCCCAGGCCGTGACAATTGCCGTGGACAAATTTAAGGAGTTCGTTGGTAGGGATCACAAAATGGGAATAAGTCAATTAGATTAACGTGTTTATACCACCCGATCTATAAGTTGATTTTTATAGTGGATACTTTTTTTGGTTGTTGAAGTCGGAAAGATTTTTCTCTATTACCCTGGGTAACGAGTTTTTCCTTCGTCACCAAAAAGTATCTCTTTTTTACTATTACCTTCATTGTCCTCTACTTTTTATGCATATTACTGTTGTTGGGATCTAGATATAAATATTCTTTACGTGTATTAAATATTTAATTTTTTATTTTACTTCCGCTAAACTTATCAAGGGGTTGAAACCGTTGTATGTGTTGGGGCATATTGTGCCTTTCATTTGGTATCAAAGACTTATCCCGATCCGCGATCCCAATCTAGACGTGTACCAATCAATTACTGTCTGTCCCTCCCTATTTTGATGGGAACAATTATGCATATTAAAAAGTATGTATGAGAGCGTTTCTCAAATCAATGGATGAGCGAGTCTGGACTAGTATCCAAATTGGGTGTACTCCACCCAATAAGACCACCAATGATAAACCAAAAGTATTATTTTTGTGGGCTAAAGAAGAACTTGATATATGTAATTGAAATAGTAAGGGATTACACGCTATCTTTATGGCCATTTTTTAAAAAAAAAATTCAAACGTATTTCTATATGTGAGACATTGAAAGAGACTTGGAACATTCTTGAAATTATCTACGAAGGAACTAAACTTATTAAAAACTCTAAATTGTAGATATTCACAACTAAGTTTGAAGAAATTCGGATGAAAGATGATGAGATATTTGATAAATTT
Source organism: Nepenthes gracilis (assembly GCA_033239525.1). Taxonomy (NCBI): domain Eukaryota; kingdom Viridiplantae; phylum Streptophyta; class Magnoliopsida; order Caryophyllales; family Nepenthaceae; genus Nepenthes; species Nepenthes gracilis. Next base: position 5,745,630 of record BSYO01000006.1, read on the forward strand.
TATGCAAAATTAAATGATATTGTTAATTCTATCTTCAATTTAGGAGAACGGATTCCTGAAAATAGAATTGTCCGAAAAATCCTGCGATCTCTACCTGAACGATTTAGACCAAATGTCACTACGATTTAAGAGAGTAAAGACCTTGATAAATTAAAAATTGAAAAACTAGTTGGGTCCCTTCTAAAGTATGAACACACTCTTCTCCAATAAAAAAGAAATAAATCAATTGTTCTAAAAACTGTAAAAGAAAAGCGAGATCGTCACTCAGATGAAGAGTCATATAGTGATAAGGATTTTGTTATATTTGTCAAAAATTTTAAAAATTTTTCAAAAATAAGAATAACAAATGAACTTTCAAAAATAATGATCAACTCATAAGTCAACTAAGAAAGAGAAAAGGAAATCAAAGACTTCAAAGGCAAGAAATCGCAAGGAATCCAACGTCATGAATACCACGATTCCAATTGCCCAAATTTTAAGCATCAGAAAGAAAAAATTTTAAATGCATTTCTAATAGACGATATAGATAATAAAAATCAAGATAAAAAATCTTCAAAAAATGACGAAGTAAATTATATGGCCTCCATGACTTCCATTATAAATGGCGATGAAGTGATTAGTGAAAAATTAGAACAATCGGATTCTTCTCGTGATGAATCCGATAATAAATTTGATGGCATACAAGAGGCTTATGATAAATTATTTCAGGAATGCTTAAAAGTCACAAAGCTCAATAAATCCCTAAATGAAAAATTAACAGAGACAGAGACAGACAACGCAAAACTTATAACAAAATTGGAATGGTTCACTGTTGAACATCGCAAACTAGAAATAACCAATGAGTCTTTACGAACTAAGATAAAATCCTTGGAATCAGAACTTGAAAATGTTAAAAATGACATTATGAAGTTCTCAAGCGGAACTCAAAAATTAGATTACATGTTGGGATTGGGAAAGTAAGCAGGAAATAAAAAGGGCTTGGGCTATATTGAGAACGCATCTAAACGTGGTGGACATTCGAAACCTATCTTTGTTCTGGCTACAAAACCTCTCCACAAAATTATGAGTTCCCCAAATATTTCTAAAACCTTATTTAAATGTGCTGAGAATCACATTGAGCCTAAATCCATACCTAAACCCAATAATAAAACGTTTGTAAGTCAACCCACAAGATCCTTACAAACACTTGAATCTCATACTTGTTTTCGACATGAATATAGAAAATCAAATATCGTCTCTAAATTTGTGCCTACATGACACATATGTGAACAAATTGGGTACATTTGTTCCCATTATCACACCATAAATCTACTATATAATTAAAGATAATGGGCCAAAATGGAAAACTTAGTTAATCATATTCAACAGTTAAACAACCATGTGAAAAGATTAGATCGAAAGGTTAATTTGAGAAGAAAAATATGGATAAAGAAGAGTGATCTAAAACTAATCCCGAAAATTTACCTATATAAAGTTGCACATATTATCCTAAAAGCTAAAAATTATTCACTGTGGTATCTAGACAGTGGGTGTTTAAGATACATGTGTGGCAATAAAGCCATATTTTTCTCTCTGGTTGACCATCCCGATGGGACGGTCGTTTTTGGTGATGGAGCAAAGGCTCCTATCCTTGGAAAAGGCTTGATTAATTTTTTAGGGTTCACGAAACCGTGTGATGTCCTGTATGTTTTCGGTCTTAAATCAAACCTTTTGAGTATTAGCCAACTATATGATAAGAACTTTGAAGTAAGATTCTTGCAAGATAAATACTGCATTTATGATACCAAGGGCTCTATCGTGTTAGAAGGCAGGAGAACTCTCAATAATCTCTACGGGATAGAGCCAGGTCCCGTTTTAGAATGTAACCCAGCTAAAGTCGAATCTATTGAATTGTGGCATCAACGGTTTGGCCGTTTGAACCTTAAAATTTTTGCCAAAATATCTAAGAAAAACCGTGTTGAGGGCCTTCCAAAATTATTTAATATCAAATACCACGTGTGCGGCCCCTATCAACTCGGTAAATAAACTAGAGCCAACCATCCCTCTTTTGGCGACATTTTGACCTCTCGTCCCCTTAAGCTGATTCACATGGATCTTATGGGACCTTCTAGACTTGAGAGCTTAGGGAGTAAAAAATATATCATTGTGATTGTAGATGATTTTTCTAGATATTCTTGGATCTACCTCATTTGTGAAAAATCTAACACTTCTAATCACGTGAAGATACTATGCAAGAAACTCCAAAACGAAAAAGGGTTGTCTATTGTGAGATTACGTTGTGATCACGGAAAGGAGTTTGAAAATTTTAACTCTGATAATTTTTGTAGTGGGGAAGGAATACAACATGAGTCCTCTGCTCTTATCACACCGCAACAAAATGGGATCGTAGAATGTAAAAATCGTGTCATTCATGAAATGGCGAGAACCATGATAGAAAGCAAAAATGTTGCCATATACTTTTGAGTATTAGCCAACTATATGATAAGAACTTTGAAGTAAGATTCTTGCAAGATAAATACTGCATTTATGATACCAAGGGCTCTATCGTGTTGGAAGGCAGGAGAACTCTCAATAATCTCTACGGGATAGAGCCAGGTCCCATTTTAGAATGTAACCCAGCTAAAGTCGACTCTATTGAATTGTGGTATCAACGGTTTGGCCGTTTGAACCTTAAAATTTTTGCCAAAATATCTAAGAAAAACCGTGTTGAGGGCCTTCCAAAATTATTTAATATCAAATACCACGTGTGCGGCCCCTATCAACTCGGTAAATAAACCAGAGCCAACCATCCCTCTTTTGGCGACCTTTTGACCTCTCGTCCCCTTAAGCTGATTCACATGGATCTTATGGGACCTTCTAGACTTGAGAGCTTAGGGAGTAAAAAATATATCATTGTGATTGTAGATGATTTTTCTAGATATTCTTGGATCTACCTCATTTGTGAAAAATCTAACACTTCTAATCACGTGAAGATACTATGCAAGAAACTCCAAAACGAAAAAGGGTTGTCTATTGTGAGATTACGTTGTGATTACGGAAAGGAGTTTGAAAATTTTAACTCTGATAATTTTTGTAGTGGGGAAGGAATACAACATGAGTCCTCTGCTCTTATCACACCGCAACAAAATGGGATCGTAGAATATAAAAATCGTGTCATTCATGAAATGGCGAGAACTATGATGGAAAGCAAAAATGTTGCCATATACTTTTGGGGGAAGCTGTTAGCATGGCCTATCACATAATCAACCGGGTTTACTTAAGACCCAGAATGGATAAGACACCCCACGAACTCTGGAAAGGAAAGAAACCAAACCTGAAGTATTTTCACATTTTCGGAAGCGAATACTTCATCCTAAGTGATAGAGAAAATCTACGTAAGTTTGATTCTAAAAGCGATAAAGGAATATTCTTGGGATATTCTTTAACTAGTCCAGCCTATCGAGTTTATAATTTTTGCACTCAAACCGTTATGAAATCCATTAATGTTGTGAATGATATCCCTAATGAGCAAACTGAAACTCGTGATTATCTAGATAAAGAGGATCAAATTGAATCTTCATCGACTCAAGCATTTGTTGATATTCCACAAGCGGCTATTAGCATTGCCATTCCTATAAAGGAACTTTCTACTAGGGTAAAGTTAAATCATCCAAAAGACCTCATGTTGGGAGATTTGAGTGAAGGTATGAGGCTGGGCCACCGTATTCTAAACTTGCTCACCTATACCTGTTATGTTTCTCACATTGAACCCAAAAAGGTTGAAGAGGCATTGTCCAATGAGTGCTGGATAAATGCCATATATGATGAATTAAATTAATTTGTGAGAAATGACGTATGGTCCTTGGTTTCCCAACCTATACATACAAATGTCATTAGGACCAAATGGATCTTCAAAAACAAAATCGGTAAAAAAGGAAATATCACCCGTAATAAAGCGTGACTTGTTGCTCAAGGATATACACAAGAAGAGGGCATTTATTATGACGAGACTTTTGCTCCTGTGGCTTGTCTCGAATTTATCTGTATCCTTCTATCGATTGCTTGTATCATGGGATTTAAATTATATCAAATAGATGAAAAGAGTACCTTCCTCAATGGTCTCATCAAGAGGAAGTATATGTAGAGTAATCAAAGGGATTTGTAAATCATGCCTTTTCAGACCATGTTACAAACTGAAAAAGGCTCTATACGGACTTAAGCAAGCTCCCAGAGTTTGGTACGAGCGTCTCACATCATACCTTTGTGCTCATGGTTTTGTTCGGGACAGTGTTGATAAAACCTAATTTGTAAAAATGACTAAAAAATGTATGTTGATAGCCTAAGTTTATATTGATGATATTATCTTTGGTGCTACCGTTGACTCCCATACTCTTTTTTTTGCTGATTGCATGGCCTCAAAATTCGAAATGAGTATGGTCCGAGAACTTACATACTTTGTCGATTTACAAATTTGGCAACTTTTCATGGTAGTTTTATCTCTCAAGCAAAATATGCCAAGGATATTGTAAAACATTTTCATCTTGACAACTTTAAACATACCAGGTCGCCCATGAGCACTACATCGAAACTGGATCGTGATCTTGTAGGAAAGAGCGTCGATCCAACTCTCTATAAAAGTATGATCGGAAGTCTTTTATACCTAACCGCTAGTCGACCCAACATTGCATTTAGTATCGGTGTCTACACCCGATATCAATCTGATCCTAAAGAGTCCCATTTAAGTACAGTTAAGCGTATCATTTGATACGTCAATGAAACTTCTGATTTTGGATTTTTCTTCTCTAACAACTCTAATTTCGCCTTAGCTAGATATTCAGATGCTGATTGGGTTAAAAATATTGATGATCGTAAAAGTACCTCCAGTAGATGTTTCTATGTTAGCTCCAACCTGGTGGCTTGGATGAGTAATAAATAAAATTCTATCTCCTTATCTACTACATAAACCGAATACATTCCGCAAGAAGCTGCTGTATGTAACTCCTGTGGGTAAAATAAATACTTCTTGATTACGGTATTATTCAGGATAGTAAGACCATTTATTGTGACAATATCAGTGTTATTAATATTTTAAAAATCCTATTCAAGCACACACGAACCAAACATATTGATATTCGGCATCATTTTATTCTTAAACTCGTGAAAACTTGAGTCATCTTTCTTGAATATACTTCAACCGACATTCAACTAGCCGACATCCTCACTAAGCCTTTGGATAGTGTGCTCTTTGAATTTTTGAGAACGACCATCGGTGTGTGCTCGCCTCCCGAGGAATAAATTTTATTTAAATAAAATAAAATAAAAAAGCAGCAAATAACACGGGCTTTCTCTCTCTTTCTCGTCGTTTTCCTTTTTTTAAATAACAAAAAAAAACATAAAAAAGCAACAAAATAAACCCCTATCAATTAGCGGCTGTCTCTCTCTTGTCGTCTTCCTCCCTCAAAAACCCTCACAGCTCCACAATCCTAGCGCCCTTCGCCGGTTTTCCTCTCTTGTGTTCCCTTTTTAGCCTGTCATCCTGTAGATCGACCTCCTCTCTTGTTGCATTGCGCCGCAATTTAGGTAATTTCTCTTCTCTTCCCGTTTCCCTTTTTTGCTCCTTGTCTCGCCATTAATGGCAGTCATCAGCGACCTCGTCTCATGTCTGTTTCCTAGCTCTGGTGAGCCCGTGGGCCGTACTGGTTCTATTGTAGGGATTTGAACCTGGGTCACTTGGGTGAAAACCAGCTATCCTAATTGACTGGTTTCGTTTACTCTACGTCTCACCGCGGTGGACAGGCCTCCAGCATGGCGGAGCGCTTGTTTGTCGTTTGCGCCGAGCCTTGCCCAATTGCCGATTTGCTACCGTGTCATTTGCCTGTGATGGACTACTGGCATTGTGCCCGTGATGGGCTGTTGACAGCGGCTCGTGTTCTTGTGTACCGCACGGGTTTGTATCTTTTGTACCAATGTGCTCTGTTTTCTTGCTTGTATCTTTTGAAATGTCGGTCCTACGAAAATCACTTTCCAAGAAATATTCTAATAAACGCTCCCATCTGAGCAAACAATTTGATCCAAACCGCTTTCTTAGTGATGCCCCTGTGTTGCTGTTTACCTCCCGGATGTCCCAGCGGCAATTGTCCATTGAGTGTGAAGTTGTCCTCGCTTTCCTTGACCCCACCATCTCGTTGTTGTTCACTGACCAACACTAGGAGCCCATCATCGCTAATTTGATTGCTTTGATTCCCTTCCTCATTCAAGAATTTTACTCTAATATTCATGATTTTTCTTTCAACGCCTTCTTTACCTTCGTGAGAGTGAGTCACCTCCGAATTACCCCGAACATGCTCTCCGTCACTTTGGGCATCCCTCCTGTTGCTCATCCTAACTATCCCTTTCAGGGCTGCTCCCTCCCTCGACCTAATGATGTCGCCTCCTTCCTTCATCGATCTCTCATCTCCTGGAATGGATGTACTTTCAAAACCAAGCTCCTTAGTCCTCGGTGTTTGGTTATGAGCCGGATTATGTTGACGAATCTATTTTTGGATTCTCATTTCTCCTCCATTCCCTTCAATAAAGATCATTTTTTTCACTCTTCTTAGTGGACGATCGATTGACCTTCCGTTCCACTTGTGCATTCACATGCTCGCCCACTTCAACTCCAAGAAGGATGACAACCTCTTTAATGGTTGTCTCATTCAGTGTCTCCTTATTGCCTTAGGTGTTCAGTGTCCGGACCTTCCCACGCGTCTCTTGGCCGACCTATTACTCGTTCCACTTTCGAGCAGAGTTGCTCTCACACTCGTCGGTCTTCCCCCTCCTCCGATGATTTTCTAGATGATTCTTGTCCAGTGGCTCCCTCCTCTCCAGACACGGCCGGGCCATCTACTCAAGGCCCCTTGTGTCTCTCCCGCTCTGCTACCTCTATCTCATCATGTACTCTGGGCTATCTCTCCCGCATCTCTCAGCAACTGGCCCACCTGTCCACCTTCCATGAGCAGTTGGCATCCCCGCTTCAGTACGTGGCAGAGACTCAAGCTCAGTTTCGGTCTGAGGTCCTTGAGCATCTTGACTATTGGCTTCCTATGCAAGAGGATCGATTCTTTTCTCCAGCGGCGGCGGCTCCTCGTTCGTCTTCTTCTCGGCAGTCCCTTCGGTGATCTCTCTGAGCGACGCCCCTTCATCATTCATGACAAAAAGGAGAAATAGTAATGTGAGGGGGAGTTTCTTTATGTGAGGGGAGTTTCTTTTTCTTTTTGAGAGGAGGAGATGTCTTCCATATAATTATATGATTCTAACTGTTTTTATTTTTCATTTACTTATATGACTACAACTGTTTTTGTTTTACTACTCTTTCTCATTATTGTTGTGGTTGAATCTTACTGGTTCATTGGTTGCTACTGTTACGTATATCTGTGAATATTCTGCTTTATTTTTTTACTAACCATAATTGCAGGCACCACAGCTTTCTTTGGCCCACAACAGTTCGGTAGTATCTTAGATACTTTATTGCTTTATGTTTTGTATCGATTGTATCTTGGTATCGATTTTGATATATACGGGTTCTATCTCGGTGATATCTGAATCTGTATTTATCATATATTTTCGTTTCTTATTTTTTAAGGGGTTCTATCACGAGATTGTCAAAGAGGGAGATTGTCAGTCGTTTTGTGTATTAGTATATTCCGTGGCCACGTGTGAGCATTCGTTATCTGTGACATCATTCTATTCTGGTAGAGTTTCATTAGTTTCATGCTTGAAAGTTATACGCATCACATTCTCAACGTTCCCACCTCCCTATCCTCCGTTCCTCCCCTACCTGGTCGTTGCGCCCGATGGGCGCCCGAGGCACCAACTAGAATACTTCTCCGAATCGGGCACTCGATAAGCGACCGTGGCACCACCTAGGCTCGGTTTCCAGAATCGGGCGCTCGATAAGCACCAGATGCGCCACCTAGGTGCATTTTTTAGAACCGAGGTGCTCAATGAGTGCCCGATCTGCGCACGAGCACCAAGGCACGAAATCACCTGAACCTTATCTTGCGCCCGCCGCTCGCTCCAGTAGCGCTCGAGCGGAGTGGCTTTTTTGTTCCTAACAGTTCTTTTATTTTTTAAACCATTTGGGCTTCTTTATTTATATTATATTTTTTTCATCATCTCTAGGGTTTTTGAAAAAGAAAATTGAGATACAAAAAGGCTACACTTATTATTCATTACCTTGAGCAAAGATTTTGTGCCCATTAGAGAAAGCTTCACTATTTATATGCGCTAATTTGTCAAAGCATTCTCTTCCTCTTATACTATTCGACTATACCTTCTTCTTTGCCTACAATCCCTCGTGAGTGACATGGGAGGCGTGGAAACTGAGCTCCAACGGTTCGTGTGGGAAGATTAACAAGAAGATCAAAAGGCATCCCGTTTTGTTACCATTGGCAAATCCAATGAGTTCCTTAATAGAGATCATGAGATAGGAGTAAATCGACTAGGTTAACACGTCGTTACCACCTGATTTGAAAGTTAATTTTTATAGTACATATCTTCCATGACTATTGAAGCTCGAGGATTTTTCTCAATAGTCACGATTATCGAATTTTTTTCATCACCAAAAATTATCATTTTCTTATTATTTATTATTACTTTAATTTTTATACTATTGCGTTAATTTTTGTGCTAGTATTATCCATATCATTTAGATCTAAAAATTTTTTATATGTATTAAATATTTATGTTTATACTGCTTCCGAAAAATTATCATGAGGTCAAAACTTTTGTGTGTTTTGGGACGTATAGTTCCTTTCAATTAGAAAGGATTTAATGAAATATTATGAAATTTAGTTAAATATTCAAACTATCATTAATACTTTTCTTATTTCTCAATGATAATATTATTTGCGTTATCTTCAATTGTGCGTGTATGGTCATTATTAGTACCAAATGATACTTTTGTCCTTAAAATTTACAAAGCCTTCTTTGCGTCATATCGATTGCGTGCGTATTTAGTTATTGGTTTCCTATGGTCAAAGTCAAGGAGAACGTATGAAAATATTAAGGTATCTAGTCGAATGAGAGATTACGGTACCTTAATATGGTCTACACTTATCCGATACTGTATCATAGTAGTGATAAGGTATATTGTTTATTATGGAGTGATACTTGTAGCCATGTGATTATAGTAGGAGATGATATTAGGGATATCATTGGCAAGAGGTATCATAGATAGTATGAGTATATTACGGGTACAACCTCCGAGAAGACTGTAGGGATAATGAGGATACTATGGATAACTTTGTGCCACTTACCCAACTATTAAGAGTTTAAATATATAATCTTTGATTCACGAAGGCAGAATAATGTTTAAGAGATTACTCATGATATCTCATCATTAATGATACCTCTTGAATTTAGGATTCGGTGGAATCCATATGTTGTATTTGATATAATCTACGGGTCAAATTTAATGATATTCGGATTTAGTAAAATCCATATTGTGTATTGTTATTTGATATTTAGATTGTTCACACTGATATTCGGATTAGGAGATTCCTTTATTTCTCGTGATGTCAAATTCTGAAGGATTTTCACCTATTATTGTTGAATCTTATGATATTAATCATATGATAGTCCGGGGTGACTTGCCTTGCTTTTACTTTTAAGTTGTAGATACGGTAAAATGTAGATTCTCAAATATATTTATCTATTGGACATTATATTACTATTGTGACTTTTGGTATATATCATTTATTGTATATCTGAGATACTTATTGTTGTTACCTTTTTTTGATTTATTATTACTTGTTAGATATTTGGCTCACCCTTACTTTTTATTAGGTCCAAATTAAATTAATTATGTAGAGCTAGCAGGTGATCGTATTTTAGTGCGGGACTTCCAGTTTTAGAGGATTTTAAAGGTTAGTTGCTATCATATCAGTGGAGAACGCCTCAGATGCATTTTGATAGGTTCGATAATTTATTTTCGGGTTGGGACTCGTAAATTGAGTAGTTTTATTTTAGTGAATTTTGTTTGGTATGTAATTGAAATAATGAATGTATTATTAAAAATACTAAGATTATTAAGAACATTTAATAATTTTAAAATGTGAGATTTTTCGTGTGAGCGGTTCAAGTCGTATTTGAATTGTTAGGGCTCAGGTTGTCACACATTCGATGCACGAGCGTCAGGTAATTACGTATTAGGCATTGTTCCATTGCACAAGCATGCATGAGCACTACATTAAGCACTCCTAGATACCAACATTCTACATTATCCATACACGAGTACAATACAGGCACACCTTAAACACCTCACATTGGGTACCGCTGCCCATCCACTATCTAAATCATGCACGAGCAATGTTATCGGCAAGCATCAAGCACCACTATTTTGCCACAAATATGCATGAGTGTCCTAGAGGGGGGCATAAGGCGTGCAACTTCTACATCAAACACACACGTCTATAAAGACAAGTACTTCTTAGATGTTGAACCTGATTTCAAATAATTCAATTTTCTCTTTAAATTTTTATTATATTATTATTTTTAAATTAATATAAAATTATATTAATAATATTATAATTATTAATTAAAAATCGAATATTACAAAAAGTATATTACTTTAAGTATCGAAAGATGTATCGAATAATGAATGCTAAATCTTATTCACTATTATAGTGTGTATGATTTAAATAGAAGGTTTGATTGTTCAATCTTAATTTATTCGAAATATGATTCAAATTTTAGATACACATTAATATTTAACATCAATAATAATAACATATAATAAAATAGTTTAACAAAAACCAATCAATAACAACAAATTTTGCATAGCATACGCTAGCTGTTATTCTAATTGTCCCTTCAATACTAAATAAGGAGATTGCACCTCACTAATAAAGCATGACGAAGGCGCCTCACCACACGAACCATTAAATATAAATATTACGGGTTAAATTTAATATTAAAAAGGAATTCAGAGTATTTTTTTTATATAAAAGGGAAAGACACACAATCATTAGATTATACCATAATCTAATATCTTCTTCTCCTCCTTATAATTCATATTTCAGCATGGTTGACGAGCAACGAGGTAATATAGTCCTTCATTTTTCCAGAAGCATCCGTGTAGATGTCTCCATACTTATAGAAAACATCCATTACACGGCAGAGGTTGAGCAGTCGCTCAAGAACTTCCTTTGGAGGAGCAGCCATTGCCACTGAAGAAGCCGGAGGTTTGAGGCATGCTTCATTTATATCTTTCCACACTTCTTCAACTTGCTTATTGAGTACTTGACATGCTTCTTCCTCTGAAACGCCATATTGGTTTACGTAGCATTCAACAGCCGAAGGTACATGCTCTCTATTCTGTTCAAGCTGCGTGTTTTATTGTCACACAAGGAGTGATGGGACAATTGAGTGTAAAAATACTATGGGACTAAAATATATTTATGATTGTCAAGTTATTATACAAATTCACAAATCGATTTATAAAATTAAATATTAAAAATATATCTAAATCCATATTATGCTTTCTTTTGTCAAAGAATTTGATTTCTCTCTTTTACAATTTTCTTTTTACTTTAATGAAAGTTTTAAAATTCTGTGAAATAATTAAGAATGGGTTAGAATTGAGTAATCTCACCTGATGTGTCACCGTGTCATCCATGAATCTTGTCAGAAGTGATATGGCGTGAACAATTTTAGGTCCACTTTGTAGCCATTCAAAGTCATCCTTCGATATGATATCTCCCATTCCAACTAATGATGTGATTGCCAACATTGGATAGGCACAACTGACCAACGCAACCTTCATGTACTCTTCCATTGTAGGTATATAATTATTACCAAGCCACTTTGATTCCTCAAAATAGGCCTGAACTAGGGCTTTCATCTGCCACCACATTGCCCCTTTGTCAATGTTAATGGCAACAATACCTAAAATCAAATATATATAAAGATGATATCGATGGAATGCTAATTAGTTTAAGGTAATATGATACTTACAGCTTCTTTAGCGTAGTATAATTGGTACGATTTTCCTTCCTTCAACATCTCTTCTTCCATTTCTCCGTACACATCTAAAAGTGCTTGATAAACTATTCTCATGTACTCGGGTAGGTCATCTATGAGACTTATCTCCCATCTTAGAGTTGACAAAACACATTATTTTATGTTACTTGATATGATAACAATGTCTTTGGATATTTATACTATAGGTTTATTATACCTTTGCACTGCGTTAGTGAATAGCTCAAGTTCATCTTTTGTGCCATAAACATCGTAGATATCATCCATTATTGAAGTCATGGCAATGACTTTTGTGAGAAATTTTCTAGCTGTCGTATATTGGGGTTCAAAGTAAACTCCTAATATCCAAAGATAGCATTCTGTGATTCTGTCTCGCGTGAAAGGTAGTTTTTTCGCAGAGTGTAGATCTTTCCACCACCTAATAGTCATTCATAGATATTATGGAACCTAGCGAACCAAACCGATAACATATATGAAAAAATAAGAAATTAAATCAATTTATTTACCTTGTGATGATGCTTAGCTCCTTTCTGTGCAACTTCTGTAGTATGTTAAAATCTAACTTTGCAAACTTCAGTAGATTTTTGTTGTGGGACTCATCTTGTTGATAGAAAGAAAAGAACCACCTTGCCTCTAGCCGAGGCATTTCATTGTGGATAGGCCGTTTTAGAGCATGATGAATTTGTTCAGCAAGTGAATGATTTAAGTGTGCCGCTATTGATTTAAGGTATGCGACGCCTAGGCGTTGAATTGCGTCAATTAAGTTCATCTTTTCATGAAGTGTTGTCGCAGATATATTGCTAGTAAGCATCTTCCTCACATTCTCTTTCAATTTCTCAGCTTCTTCACGCCACTTGAGAATAGTCTTTGAAAAAAGATCATGTTTTTATACAAGATGATTAGTTGGCATCTTGTATTTTTATATACAAAGCTGTCTCAATACCATACGATTTCAAAGAGTAAAATAAACCACAGACCTATAATTATTGTTAGTTTGTAAACATTTAAACATAATATCTTGAAACTATAGTGTGATAAAAAAAATATCAAATGTGGTTTGCACAATTAGGATAATAGCAAAATCATAAAGCACTAAGGAAAAATGATAAATTTATTGAAGTTGGAGAAAGAAAATAGATACACTGATATAGAAAAACCTTATTTAAAATGATAAAAAAAAATAATATGATTTTTTTGTACCATCATAGGATATTGAATTTTCAAAAACTTAAAGCCCTATTATCGTTATTTTTATAACAATTAATGAATATAAAACATATAATATGAAATATTTACCATTTCATCGTATGTACTACTGAGAAAATAATCACCCCATATGCTTGGATGATAATTTACGGATTGACGTTCAACGTAAGTTTGCCCATGGATTGTAGAAACAGGTTTGGCATACATTTCTATGTCTAAAAATACAAGATTGATGCTCAAACTTGTTGATTGTGTTTTCTTTGTTGAAGAATGGTGGCTGCCTTGGTCTATTTATAGCTGTTAGCTAGTCACGTCAACTAAGAAAACCCCGTGCACCATACAACGTGAAGTACGTGTTTTGTATTTTTTTTAGTAAATTTTTTTCTTATTTTCACACAAATTTTATTTAAAATATTAAAAAGAATGTGAAACACATATTTTGCATTGCAGGATCCCATTTTTACGTCACATGAACATGACAAATATTTAATTCTCAGTTTTTAAATCTTTGTATTTTTTTTTTCAACTTTTATTTGAGTACTAGTTTTAGTTTTATTCTAGAGATTAATTAAAAAATAACATATTTTTTTATAGCATCCCTCTTCAAAATTTCATAAATTTTTTAAAATAAACTTATATTATATATATAATTTGATAATTTTGAAATAAAAAATTAAAAAATATATATATAATTTTATGTCAAATATGATTTCTCCTTTTAAGGTAAAAAAATACACTTTTTCTAACTTGTTTTTTACACTTTTTCTAAAATAACATTTTACAATATAGTTAAAATATTAGATCAATGTTAAGGGTTAAGAATTTAAAAATTGTAACTATCTTCTTACGTCTTAAATTTTTTATCAAATATTTTCTTAACGATGAATTAAAACAAGATCTAAAATAATCAAAATAAAATATTTAGCTACTACTGATTAATTATTAAATTTTTCTACACTATTTTTACTGTCATTTTTTATTTTATTCATATTTCATTTTATTTTGAAATGTGAAACACCACTTGAAATGAATTAATTTGATATTTTAAGTAAAAAGAGTGATTGTTAAATGCTTGTGGACTACCATAACTCAAATTATAGAATGAGTTTTATTATATATATATAATTCTAATTAATTTCTTTATAATTCCGGCTAATTTTAAAGTCTTGCTATACTTAATATTATATGATATAAATTGAGGGCATATATCTTTTAATTTCAAACCACCACCAGGCTTACTAATAAAAAAAAAAAATCAAAGAACAACAAATTAGTTTTTAGTCATATTAAAATATATAACAATGAAGTTTGATTATACTTTATCAAAATTGGGTTTGAATTATAATTAAATTGAGTTAAGCTAAAAAATCTATAATTATTAAGTCGTATTAGTTTGAATAGGCCTGATTAGTCATGACAAAAATTATAGTCAAATTTGCCCGTAATCAAATTAAGATTTGTTTGAGCCGATTTGATAGAAAAATATTTTTGATTATTTTAATTAAAATCTTATATTTACTTTAAGATAAAAAAAAATATGGATTGTTTCACAAACTATAATATTTGGATAGAAAAAAATTATCTGAAATAATTTTATAATGATGGGTAATTATTATACCGCTATGTTATTGAAAAATAGCAACTATTCCATCTAAGTTATTATGCTCGATTATGGGTAATATGTAATAAAATTGGGATTCGAGGGCTATTAGGTGGATGTATATAGTTCTTTCTTTAACTTATTTTTATTAAAATTTAATGTGTGTTATTTTTATGAAATTTTGTTAAAATAAGAAAATAAATTTTTTATTATTTTTATGGTATAAATATTTGAATGTGATGGGTTCAATATGAATATGAGCCAACCAAAAAAGAGGGCCCAACTAACATAGATGCCTTGTTAGATGGCAATGCTCAAAGAGCAACATACAAGGCTCAGTGCCACAAGGTGGACCCTGGGGCGGACGGGGAGTGTCTTAGGTTGATCTGAGTGAGTCCTGTTAATTCTCTAACCTCTTGTTAGTTATTTGTGGTGCGCAAGATTAAAATAAAGAGACATGGAGACTGAACCTGTTTGTATTCAACTAGCTGTAAGGAATTCGAAAGCTCCCTAATCTACACTATAATTTGGACCTGAGGATGCGTCAGAATGTTTTGTTATTAAAAAAAATCAAAAATTTATATACTATATTTTTAAAAATTTTAAATCTCTCCATCCATTGGATCTACAAATTATTATAAAATATACAATAATTTTTTTTTTCAATTTTGAAATATATAAATATTGATATTTTACAAAAAAAGATCAAAAAAGTATTTGCATATTTTTGAAAATTTTTAATATAAATAATTTTTATACTATAATTTTAAAAATAATATCATTAATGTGCGGATCTACAAAGGCTTAATAGATAAAATTTAATCTCTAGAAAATATATTATAAAATTTATATATTTTTAAATCTAAAATTACCTATGTGTTCAAATTATTATAAAAAAAATTAAAACAATAATTACTTACGTAATTTGAAAATATTTGAAGGTAAAAAATAATTGATAATTATGACGGATTTGTCAGCTTGCGGTGGCCATTGATAGGGACTGGACAACAACGATGTTGTCTTTTTTTAATGGCCACCCGCGTCACGGCATCTTGAGCGTTGAAAGATCTTCCCAAATATCAACATTTGACTCATCCTTACGCTAAGCTTGTTCTTTTCTAATCTAAATTATTAATATTTAAATAAATAATAATAATTTAATTATTTTTAAAAATTTAAAAAATTAATTAAATTTAATTATTAAATTATAATTATTTATTTTAAAATAGATAATTATGATATAAAATAATAATAATTTTTATTTTTAAACAAATGGAGCCATCCCAACTTGTTTTTCACATAGCCAACAGTGACTGTTGTGAAATTAATCCAACATCATATGTATTTTTATTGATATATTATTTTTATAATTTAATATTATAATTTTTATAATATGAATCATGTTTTAAAATACAGACGGATCGCTTCAATTCATCAACCACAGGATGCGAGTCACCATCCAAGATGGCCAGCAACTTGTTGGAAAATTTATGGCCTTCAACGGCGACATGAACCTCGTTCTTGGAGATTGTGAGGAGTTCTGCAGGCTTCCTCTAGCCATGGGCACGAAGGCAAATCCTAATGAAGAGCGCAAAGATGAAGGATGAAGCAGAGTTTCGAAGAATGGAGAGAAAAGGATGAGGATAACACGATAAAATTGAAGGATTGTAGGAATAGCTATTCCTTACATGTAAGGAATAAAAATGTCTAATTAATATTGGTATTTTTTATTTTCTAAGTTGGAGGAATAAATATTTCTCCGAGAATAATTATTTTGTATTAAAAAAAGTCAAATAGTAAAATAAATATTCTACAGTTAATAAAGTAGGAATAGAATTACTATTATCACTAATGAAACATGCCATTTAGATAATTAAAATATTTTTTAGTGAATCAGGCAAATTTTGAAACTTTCTTCTCATTTCACTTTTTCTTTCGAGCACATATGTAATATTTAATAGATAAAATGATTTATTTGTGAAGTTTATTTTTTATAAGATTAGAGGCAATTCAGTGTTGAATGACAACTTTACCTCGTCTCAAGACAACGATTTGTATCCGTCCCATCTTGAATTTGGCGAAAGAATTCCAACACTATTATCATCTCACTCCGCCATAATTTCATATATAATTTTACAAATTAATCATTATATAAACATATAAAATTTATGTATATTTTGGTATATATTATTCATAAGTAATGTTATTTTTTATTTTAGATATTTTTTATAAAAATGAAAATATGAAAAATATATAATGTAGGAAACTATAATTTGTTAATATTTTAAAAAAATATGGAAAACAAAAATACATTCATATTCCTAACCTACACTCGACCCAAATTTTAAATTCTCATTCTGTCCCCTTCCTATTGCCATCCCTTATTCCCACACACCAACAAGTGGCAGAGCTTTTAAAGCTCTTAGGTCCCCCGGCCACCTCCATCCATCCTCTTAAATGCAACCAACTCTCATATCTCTTGTTATGAAAATTTGAATAAAGATTGAATTGATGTGTGACCATTAATAATAAATTTTGAAATGGGAGTTGCTTGGAAATTAAGGCCCCATTTATTTGAAGAAAATAAATTATGAAAAAAAATATTTTTTCTTTAATTTTTTGGTATTTGATGTATGAAAAAAATAATTTTATATTTTTTAATGTTTAATATATACAGAAAAATAAGTTAATAAAAAGTGAATTAAAAAAAATAAAGCATATTCATATTATCTTTTGACAAGACTAGCTTAAATTCTAGTAAAATGACTTTATTTTTTTAAAAAGAGAAGATATTTTTAAGAGTTTATTTATTATTTAATAATGATTATTAATATTTTTTAATAATAATTTCATTCAAAGATTATACTATACCAATCCATGATACTCTAATCTACTATTGATCAATGGTAGATATAATGCTAGTAAGCATCTTCCTCATGTTCTTTTTGAATTTCTCAGCTTCTTCACGTCACTTGAGAATAGTCTTTGAAAAAAGATCATATTTTTATATAAGATGATTAGTTGGCATCTTTATTTTTATATACACAGATGTCTCAATACCATACGATTTCAAAGAGTAAAATAAACCACAGACTTATAATTATTGTTAATTTGTAAACATTTAAACATAATATCTTAAAACTATAGTGTGATAAAAAAAAATATATCAAATGTGATTTGCACAATTAGGATAATAGCAAAATCATGAAGTACCAAGGAAGAAGGATAAATTGATTGAAGTTGGAGGAAGGAAATAGATACGTTGATATAGAAAAATTTTGTTTCAACTGATAAAAAAACAATATGATTTTTTTTGTACCATCATAGGATATTGAATTTTTAAAAACTTAAAGCCCTATTATTATTATTTCTATAACAATTACTGAATATAAAACATATAATATGAAATATTTATCATTTTATTGTTTGTATTAGCGAGAAAATAATCGCCCCATATGCTTGAATGATAATTTACACATTGACGTTCAACGTAAGTTTGCCCATGAATTGTAGAAACAGGGTTGACATACAATATTATGTCTAAAAATATAAGATTGATTCTCAAACTTGTTGATTGTGTTTTCTTTGTTGAAGAATGGTGGCTGCCTCTTGTCTATTTATAACTGTTAGCTAGTCACGTCAACAAAGAAAACGATGTGCACCATACAACGTGGAGCATGTGTTTTGTATTTTTTTGGTTTTTTTTTTCTTTTTTTCACACAAATTTGATTTAAAAAATTAAAAAAATGTGAAGTACATATTTTACATTGCAGGATCCCATATTTACGTCACATGAACATGACAAATATTTAATTGTCAATTTTTAAATCTTTGTAATTTTTTTTAAACTTTTATTTGAGTACTAGTTTTATTCTAAAGATTAATCAAAAAATAACATACTTTTTTATATCATTCCCGTTAAAAATTTCATAAATTTTTTTTAAAATAAACTTATATTATATATATAATATGATAAATTTGAAATAAAAAATTAAAAAATATATATAATTTTATGTCAAATATGATTTCTCTTTTTAAGGTAAAAAATACACTTTTTCTAACTTGTTTTTTTACACTTTTTCTAAAATAATATTTTATAATATAGTTACAATATTAGATCAATGTTAAGGGTTAAGTGTAAAGACCCGAGTTTGGATTCCTGAACCCGACCCGGACCATCCCGGTGAAAATCTTAAATCATTCAAAATTATCAATTATACGTCGTCAATGAACTCAATATCATCAAAATATCATCAATGATCATCATAAATGCATCATAAATTAAATATTCATATTAGCAATAATAATAACTTCAATAAATGACATCGATGTCCCAAAATATAAATTCTCATAAAGAAAATCTAACAAAAGTCAACAATAATTAAATCAAAAATCTTAAATCTCCATTCGGAGAACCTCGAACTCTGATATTACCTCTATCTGGTGGCTACCCAAAAGTTACGTGATCTCCTTGATCCTGTTATCAACCTGTCTAATTTGGAGCCAATAAAATACAAGAGTGAGCTGAATGCTCAGCAAGTAAACATAATCAATAATAGATGAGTACAATTAAGCATCCCGGATAATAAAATAATCAATAATCACAGGTAATAGATCAATCACTGTCCGAGACTCAATAACAAGTCGTGTCTACAGCCCGAAGGCCACGTGAACGGCTAAGTATCAAGGAAGCAACATGGATTCCGTCGAATCCGATCATCAACTCAATACGATATCACAACTATATGAACGACAACAGTCTCCAGGAACCTTATTCTACAATAGTGGACTAAAGGCGACGTATTTACGTCCCCGACGACTGAGTGAGTACTATAAGGTTACCTGGTATCCTTGGTATCCCCACTACCCCTACAGTCCTTCCAGAGGCTGTACCCATAGCATACTCATACCATCTCCGATATCCCTCGTCAATGATATCCCAGATATCATTCTCTACGATGGTCCCTAAGTTATAAGCACCCCTCTCGACTAACTGTACGAGATAATAAGAATCTGAATATCAGTTCAATTTGAGGTCACCATCGTACGAGATAATACGAATCTCCCTGGACCTTATTCTACCATAGTAAACCAAAGACCGTGTATTTACACCCCCAACGGTTGGGTAATACAACGAGGTCATCCATGATATCCACACTACCCCTACAATGCTCTCAGAGGCTGCACCCATAGCATACTTATACAATCTCCGATACCCCTCGCTAATGATATCCCAAATATCATTCTCTATGATGGTCACTAGATTATAAATATCCCTTCCCAATATTAACGACTTCAATCCTCCGGAATGAAATCAGTATTGGAAAAGTATAGACTACTCTACGGCCCTACGAACTCTCATACGCCCGATTATCGTAGAGCCTTCGCATACTCTCCTTTACCTATCCACAGAGTGCCAATAAATATACGCTAGCCAATAAAATTAATGTAAAGGATAATTTATCAGAATTTCATCAATAGAATACAGAAATAATCACTTACCGACAATCGGTATTATAAACGTGCGAAACTTACCTACGCATGCAATATGAACGAATACTGGCAGCTCATTTATAAATATAAGATACAAATATATATATATATATATATATATATATATATATATATATATATATATATATATATATAACTTCCCATATTAACACATGCATATACAAAATTAAATATACACATATTACACACATCCCACTCAATGTGCACACATGCACTTGACCACATACACCCAAATGACACACACGGCAGCTTCCGCTGCTATTTTCCCACACCAACACACCACCAAAGCACACTCACTCCTGCACACGGCTACACCCCCTGCTCACACACACACCACCACTCACAGCAGCAGCAAAGCTGTCGCCTCACAACTTCACACCCCCTCATGTACACACGCTTGGCAGAACTCTGCCGACCCTCACTGCACACACTACTGACACACACTATACCATATATGTATTTATGCATACCTACATACATATACATTTCTATCTATATATATACATATATATACCCCCTCGTACGCCCATCAATTACACACTTCGCACAACACACACATCCTAATACCCATACTGTCCGTATAAACATAATACATACACCCGTTAAATAATTAAATAAATAGATATACGGCCATTATACATACTGTTGATACACCCATATACCAAATACACCAGCACACGTATACGCACAGTGCCGATATTCCCATATCAGCACCAACAACCGAGCTCTGTTCCCCCCCGCAAATCTCTCACTTTACCACAAAATTGGGGGCGGTAAGTATAAATTTACCACACGAAGGGATGTAATCAGCATCTAAGAATGACGGGGAAGTAATTTTACTTGCAAAACAATTGGGCTAAGCTCTCTTTCCACTCCGAGTCATTTATCCTAGTTGGAATTATGGAAAACAGAGCACACGGTTGGGTCGAGTCCCTTAAATCAGTGTATACAAGATGCAAGATAGATACTACAACTCCATTGCACAAATTACCCAACCCTAATTCATCATAAATCCCAGATTGCCAGTCAATTTCTCACCGAGTTGGAGCTCTGGATTCGGTTTCCCCAAAAATTGTAACCCTTGACTTTGAACAATTTCCCACCAAATCAGCGCATAAAAATCAGAGTATTTGCATCGACAAGAATAAAAGGAGAATTAATTTTTGTGATGGAGAAACTTTACTTGCAAAATGGAGGATTACTTGCCTTGATTTGGAGATCGGCGGCGACGGCTTCGGCTTCGGCTTCGTGCTCCACTTACGACGGTGGCGGTATGAATCAACAGTGGCGGCAACACCAACCTATGGTGGCGACTTTGATTGCATACACGTCGACGTCGTCCCAACACACGACGACAATTAGCAGTGGCAACGAAAAGGAACAAGGTGACGGCATCGGTTCACAGCTAGGGTAACGATAGCCGCCCTTCTTCTTCTCCCACCGTCTCCTTAAATAATGAAGGGGTCGATCTAGGGTTTCCATTTGGGATGCCAATTTCCTTCCTCCTTGTCGGGAGTCTGTCACCGCGCCTTCCACTCTCTCTCTCCTTTCCTTCTTCTTCCCTTCTTCTTTCTTTCTTCTTTCTTTCTTTTTCTTTTCCTTCTCTTCCTTTTTTTCTTTTCTTTCTCCCGTTATTTGTTTCCCTATTATTATTATTATTATTATTATTATTATTATTATTATTATTATTATTATTATTATTATTATTATTATTATTATTACTTTTATTTATTAAAATATTAATTAGTTATTTATTTAATTATAATAATACTTAAAATTTTGATATTAATTTCTAATATTTTAGCCTGTCAAATTTAATTTCATAATTATCTTTTAAAAATTTCTAAAATATTAATATTCATATAATTATAATGGTTCACTTGATTAATTAAACATATAATTTAATTAAGTACATTAATTATTATGACTAAATTTAAGGGTTAAAACATCTAAGCTCAAATCATTAATTCAAATTAATAGGTTCAACATTTGAACCTAATCACAAGATTTAATTCTCAAAATATTCACTAAAATAGTCGAATGATCATTGAAATTAATTAAATAATGTTTTTTTATAAAATTATAAACTCAAAAATATTTAAGATTTTATATTAAAAATTTAAAAATTTTAACTATTTTCTTACGTCTTAAATTTTTGATCAAATATTTTCTTAACCATCAATTAAAACAAGATCTAAAATAACCAAAATAAAATATTTAGCTACTACTGATTAATTATTGAATTTTTCTACACCATTTTTATTGTCATTTTTTATTTTATTCATATTTCATTTTGTTTCATAATGTGAAACGTCACTTGAAATGTATTAATTTGATATTTAAGTAAAAAGAACGATTGTTAATGCTTGTCGACTACCATACCTCAAATTAAATATATCCTGTCAAATATTCTTTATTCAAATTATAGAATGAGTTTTATTATATATGTAATTCTAATTAATTTCTTCGTAATTCTGGCTAATTTTAAAGTCTTGCTATACTTAATATTCTATGATATAAATTGAGGGCATATACCTTTTAATTTCAAACCACCACCGGGCTTACTAATAAAAAAAAAAATTCAAAGAACAATAAATTTGTTTTCAATCATATTAAAATATATAACAATGAAGTTTGATTATACTTTATGAAAATTGGGTTTGAATTATACTCTAATTGAGTTAAGCTAAAAAAATCTATAATTATTAAGTCGTATTAGTTTGAATAGACCTAATTAGTCAGGGCAAAAGTTATAGTCAAATTTGCCCGTAATTTAATTAAGATTTATTTGAGCCGATTTAAAAGAAAAATGTTTTTGATTATTTTAATTAAAAATCTTATATTTACTTTAAGATAAACAAAATATGGAGTGTTTTACAAACTATAATATTTAGATAGAAAAAATTACCTGAAATAATTTTATAATAATGAGTGATTATTATACCACTATGTTATTGAAAAATAGCAACTATTCCATCTAAGTTATTATGCTCGATTATGGGTAATCCATAATAAAATTGGGATTTGAGGGTTATTAGGTGGATGTATATAGTTCTTTCTTTAACTTATTTTTTATTATAATTTAATGTGTGTTATTTTTATAAAATTTTTTTAAAATAAAAAATAATTTTTTTATTATTTTTATGGTATAAATATTTGAATGTGATGGGTCTAATATGAATATGAGCCAGCCAAAAAAGAAGGCCCAACGGACATAAACGCCTTGTTGGATGGCAAGGCTCAAAGAGCAACATACAAGGCCCAGTGCCACGAGGTGGACCCTAGGGCGGACGAGGGATGTCTTAGGTCGATTTGAGTGAGTCCTATTAATTCTCTAACCTCTCGTTAGTTGTCTGTAGTACACTAGTTTAAAATAAATAGACACGGAGATCGGACCCATTTGTTTTCAACTAGCTGCAAGGAATTCAAAAGCTCCTCAAACTACGCTGTAACTTGGACTTGAGGATACGTCAGAATGTTTTGTTATTAAAAAAAAATCAAAAATTTATATACTTTATTTTTAAAAATTTTAAATCTCTCCATCCATCGGATCTACAAATTATTATAAAATATACAATAAATTTTTTTTTCAATTTTAAAAAATATAAATATTGATATTTTACAAAAAAGATCAAAAAAGTATTTGCATATTTTTAAAAATATTTAATATAAATAATTTTTATGCTATAATTTTAGAAATAATATCATTAATGTGCGGACCTACAAAGGCCAAATAGATAAAATTTAATCTTTAGAAAATATATTATAAAACTTATATATTTTTAAATGTAAAATTTTCAATGTAAAATTTTCAATGTGTTCATATTATTATAAAAAAAAATCAAAACATTAATTATTTATATAATTTAAAAATATTTGAAGGTAAAAATAATTGATAACTATGACGGATTCATCAGCTTGTTGTGGCCTTTGATAGGGACTGGACAATAACGATGTTGTCTTTTTTTAATGGCCATCCACGTGACGGCATCTGAAACGTTGAAAGATCTTTCCAAATATCAATATTTGACTCATTCTCACGTTAAACTTATTCTTTTCTAATCTAAATTATTAATATTTAAATAAATATTTATAATTTAATTATTTTAAAAAAATTAAAAAATTAATTAAAATTGGGTTCGAATTATACTCAAATTGAGTTAAGCTAAAAAATCTATAATTAGTCGTATTAGTTTGAATAGACCTAATTAGTCAGGACAAAAAATATAGTCAAATTTATCCGTAATTAAATTAAGATTTGTTTGAGCTGATTTAATAGAAAATTATTTTTGATTATTTTAATTAAAAATCTTATGTTTACTTTAAGATAAAAAAAATATGCAGTGTTTCGCAAACTATAATATTTAGATAAAAAAATTATCTGAAATAATTTTATAATGATGGGTAATTATTATACCGCTATGTTATTGAAAAATAGCAACTATTCCATCTCAGTTATTATGCTCGATTATGGGTAATCCGTAATAAAATTGGGATTCGAGGGCTATTAGGTGGATGCATATAGTTTTTTCTTTAACTTATTTTTTATTAAAATTTAATGTGTGTTATTTTTATGAAATTTTTCAAAATAAGAAAATAAATATTTTTATTATTTTTATGGTACAAATATTTGAATACGATGGGTCAAATATGAATATGAATCAGCTAAAAAAGAGGGCCTAACCGACGTAGACGCCTTGTTAGATGGCAAGGCTCAAAGGGCAACATACATAGCCCAGTGCCATGAGGTGGACCCTGGGCTGGTCGGGGAGTGTCCTAGATTGATCTGAGTGAGTCTTGTCAATTCTCCAACCTCTCGTTACCTATTTGTGGTGCACAGAGTTCAAATAAAGAGGTACGGAGATCGAACCCGTTTGTACTCAATTAGCTGTAAGGAATCCGAAAGCTCCTTAACCTACGCTATAACTTGGACCTGAGGATGCGTCAGAATGTTTTGCTATTAAAAAAAATCAAAAATTTATATACTATATTTTTAAAAATTTTAAATCTCTCCATCCATTGGATCTACGATTTTTTATACAATATACAATAAAAGTTTTTTTTTCAATTTTAAAATATATAAATATTGATATTGTACAAAAAAGTAGTTGCATATTTTTAAAAATTTTAATATAAATAATTTTTATACTATAATTTTAAAAATAATATCATTAATATGCGGAACTACAAAGGCCTAATAGAGAAAATTTAGTCTTTAGAAAATATATTATAAAATTTATATATTTTTAAAATTATCTATGTGTTCATATTATTATAAAAAAAATCAAAACATTAATTATTTACATAATTTGAAAATGTTTGAAGGTAAAAATAATTGATAATTATGACGGGTTCATCAGCTAGTTGTGGCCTTTGATAGGGACTGGACAACAACGATGTTGTCGTTTTTTAATGGCCATCTGCGTGACGGCATCTGAAGCATTGAAAGATCTTCCCAAATATCAACATTTGACTCAATTCTCACGTTAAGCTTATTTTTTTAATTTAAATTATTAATATTTAAATAAATAATTATAATTTAATTATTTTTAAAATTTTAAAAAATTAATTAAATTTAATTATTAAATTATAATTATTTATTTTAAAATAGATAATTATAATATAAAATAATAATAATTTTTATCTTTAAAAGAAATGGAGCCACCCCAACTTGTTTTTCCCATAGCCAACAGTGACCGTTGTGAAACTAATCCAATGTGTTATGAATTTTAATTGATATATTATTTTTATAATTTAATATTATAATTTTTATAATATGAGTCATGTCTTAAAACACAAACGGATCGCTTCAATTCATCAACCATAGGATGCGAGTCATTATCCAAGATGGCCAACAACTTGTTGGAAAATTTATGGCCTTCAACGGCAACATGAACCTCGTTCTTGGACATTGCGAGGAGTTCTACAAGCTTCCTCTAGCCATGAGCACGAAGGCAAACC
Organism: Nepenthes gracilis; assembly: GCA_033239525.1. NCBI lineage: Eukaryota > Viridiplantae > Streptophyta > Magnoliopsida > Caryophyllales > Nepenthaceae > Nepenthes > Nepenthes gracilis. Next base: position 5,771,908 of record BSYO01000006.1, read on the forward strand.
CTAATGAAGAGCGCAAAGATGAAGGATGAAACAGAGTTTCGAAGAATGGAGAGAAAAATATGAGGACAACACGGAAATAAAGTTGAAGGATTGCAGGAATAGCTATTCATTATATATAAGGAATAAAATTGCCTAATTAATATTGGTATTTTTTATTTCCTGAGTTGGAGGAATAAATATTTCTCCGAGAATAATTATTTCGTATTAAAAAAAAGTCAAATAGTAAAATAAATATTCTACGGTTAATAATGTAGAAATAATATTACTATTCTCACTAATGAAACATGCTATTAAAATAATTAAAATATTTTTTAGTGAATCAGGTAAAATTTAAAACTTTCTTCTCATTTCGCTTTCTCTGTCGAGTACATTTGTAATATTTAATAGATCAAATGGGTTTATCTGTGAAGTTTATTTTTTATCAGATTAGAGGGAATTCAATATTGAATGACAACTTTACCTCGTCTCAAGACAACAATTTATATCCGTCCCATCTTGAATTTGGCAAAAGAATTCCAACACTATAAAAATAGTGTGACAGAGATGTTATCATATCATCTCACTCCGCCATAATTTTATATATAATTTTACAAATCAATCGTTATATAAACATATAAAATTCATGTATATTTTGGTATATATTATGCATAAGTAATTCTATTTTTTATTTTAGATATTTCTTATAAAAATGAAAATATGAAAAATATATAATGTAGGAAACTATAATTTGTTAATATTTTAAAAAATATGAAAATTAAAAATACATGCATGTTCCTAACCTGCACCCTACCCAAATTTTAAATTCCCATTCTGTCCCCTTCCTATTGCCGTCCCTTATGCCCACACTCCAACGAGTGGCATAGCTTTTAAAGCTCTCAGGTCCCCCGGCCACCTCCATCCATCCTCTTAAATGCAACCAACTCTCATATCTCTTGTTATGAAAATTTGAATAAAGATTGAATTGATGCGTGACCATTAATAATAAATTTTGAAATGGGTGTTGCTTGGCAATTAAGGCCCCATTTATTTGAAGAAAATAAATTATGAAAAAAATATTTTTTCTTTAATTTTTTGGTATTTAATGTATGAAAAAAATAAATTTATATTTTTTTAATATTTAGTATATACAGAAAAATAAGTTAATAGAAAAGAATAAAAGAAAATAAAGCACATTCATATTATCCTTTGACAAGACTAGCTTAAATTCTAGTAAAATGACTTCATCTTTTTAAAAAGGGAAGATATTCTTGAGAGTTTATTTACTATTTAATAATGATCATTAATATTTTTTAATAAAAATTTCATTCAAAGATTATACTATACCAACCCATGATACTCTAATTTACTATTGATCACTGCAGATATATTACTAGTAAGCATCTTTCTCGTGTTCTTTTTGAATTTCTCAGCTTCTTCACGCCACTTGAGAATAGTCTTTGAAAAAAGATCATATTTTTATACAAGATGATTAGTTGACATCTTTATTTTTATATACAAAGGTGTCTCAATACCATACGATTTCAAAGAGTAAAATAAGTCACAGACCTATAAATATTATTAGTTTGTAAACATTTAAACATAATATCTTGAAACTATAGTGTGATAAAAAAAAATATCAAGGGTGGTTTGCACAATTAGGGTAATAGCAAAATCATGAAGCACTAAGGAAGAAGGATAAATTGATTGAAGTTAGAGGAAGGAAATAGATACACTGATATAGAAAAATCTTGTTTCAAATGATAAAAAAATAATATGATTTTTTTGGTACCATCATAGGCCCATATAAAAATTTCATCACAATAACCACGCGCGCGTGCGCGCGCACACACATATATATATAACTTCCCATATTAACACATGCCTATGCAAAATTAAATATACACATAATACACATATCCCACTCACTGTGCACACATGCACTTGACCACATACACCCAAATGACACACACGGCAGCTTCTGCTGCTATTTTCCCACACCAACACACCACCAAAGCACACTCACGCCTGCACACGGCTACACCCCCTGCTCACACACACACCACCACTCACAGCAGCAGTAACGCTGTCGCCTCACAACTTCACACCCCCTCACGCACACACGCTTGGCAGCACTCTGCCGACGCTCACTGCACACACTACTCACACACACTACACCACATATGTATTTATGCATACCTACATACATATACATTTCGATCTATATATATACATATATATACCCCCTCATACGCCCATCAATTACACACTTCGCACAACACACACATCCTAATACCCATACTGTCCGTATAAACATAATACATACACCCGTTGAATAATTAAATAAATAGATATACGGCCATTATACATACTGTCGATACACCCATATACCAAATACACCCGCACACGTATACGCACAGTGCCGATATTCCCATATCAGCACCCACAACCGAGCCCCTGTTTCCCCCGGCCAAATTTCTCACTTTACCACAAAATTGGGGGCGGTAAGCATAAATTTACCACGCGAAGGGATGTAATCAGCATCTAAGAATGAAGGGGAAGTAATTTTACTTGCAAAACAATTGGGCTAAGCTCTCTTTCCACTCCGAGTCATTCATCCTGGTTGGAATTATGGAAAACAGAGCACCGTGCTCTGTTTTCCCACGGTTGGGCCGAGTCCCTTAAATCAGTGTATACAAGATGCAAGATGGATACTACAACTCCATTGCACAAATTACCCAACCCTAATTCATCATAAATCCCAGATTGCCGGTCAATTTCTCACCGAGCCGGAGCTCTGGATTCGGTTTCCCCAAATATTGTAACCCTTGACTTTCAACAGTTTCCCACCAAATCAGGGCATAAAAATCAGAGTATTTGCATCGACAAGAATAAAAGGAGAATTAATTTTTGTGATGGAGAAACTTTACTTGCAAAATGGAGGATTACTTGCCTTGATTTGGAGATCGGCGGCGTTACGAATGTGGCGGTATGAATCGACAGTGACGGCAACACCAACCTATGGTGGCGACTTTGATTGCATGCACGTCGGCGTCGTCCCAACACACGACGGCGATTAGCGGTGGCAACGAAGAGGAACAAGGCGACGGCATCGGTTCACAGCTAGGGTAACGATAGCCGCCCTTCTTCTTCCCCCACCGTCTCCTTAAATAATGAAGGGGTCGATCTAGGGTTTCCATTTGGGATGCCAATTTCCTTCCTCCTTGTCGGGAGTCTGTCGCCGCGCCTTCCTCTCTCTCTCTCCTTTTCTTCTTCTTCCCTTCTTTCCCTTCTTCTTTCTTTCCTTTCTTTCTTCTTTCTTTCTTTTTCTTTTCCTTCTCTTCCTTTTTTTCTTTTCTTTCTCCCGTTATTTGTTTCCCTCTTATTATTATTATTATTATTATTATTATTATTATTATTATTATTATTATTATTATTATTACTTATTTATTATTATTATTATTATTATTATTATTATTATTATTATTATTATTATTATTACTACTATTATTATTATTACTTTTATTTATTAAAATATTAATTAATTATTTATTTAATTATAATAAGACTTAAAATTTTGATATTAATTTCTAATATTTTAACCTATCAAATTCAATTTCATAATTATCTTTTAAAAATTTTTAAAATACCAATATGCATATAATTATAATAGTTTACTTGATTAATTAAACCTATAATTTAATTAAATATATTAATTATTATGAATAAATTTAAGGATTGAAATACCTAAACTCAAATCATTAATTCAAATTAATAGCTTGAACATTTGAACCTAATTACAAGATTTAATTCTCAAAATATTTACTAAAATAGTCGAATGATCATTGAAATTAATTAAATAATGTATTTTTATAAAATTTTAAACTCAAAAATATTCAAGATATTACATTAAGAATTTAAAAATTTTAACTATCTTCTTACGTCTTAAATTTTTTATCAAATATTTTCTTAACCATAAATTAAAACAAGATCTAAAATAATCAAAATAGAATATTTAGCTACTACTGATTAATTATTGAATTTTTCTACACCATTTTTACTGTCACTTTTTATTTTATTCATATTTCATTTTGTTTCAGAATGTGAAATGCCACTTGAAATGTATTGATTTGATATTTAAGTAAAAAGAGTGATTGTTAATGCTTGTCGACTACCATACCTCAAATTAAATATATCCTATCAAATATTCTTTATTCAAATTATAGAATAAGTTTTATTATATATATGATTCTAATTAATTTCTTCATAATTCTGGCTAATTAAAGTCTTACTATACTTAATATTTTATGATATAAATTGAGGGCATATATCTTTTAATTTCAAACCACCACTGGGCTTACTAATAAAAAAAAACAATTCAAAGAACAATAAATTAGTTCTCAGTCATATTAAAATATACAACAATGAAGTTTGATTATACTTTATCAAAATTGGGTTCGAATTATACTCAAATTGAGTTAAGCTAAAAATCTATAATTAGTCGTATTAGTTTGAATAGACCTAATTAGTCAAGGACAAAAAATATAGTCAAATTTATCCGTAATTAAAATTAAGATTTGTTTGAGCTGATTTAATAAAATTATTTTTGATTATTTTAATTAAAAATCTTATGTTTACTTTAAGATAAAAAATATGCAGTGTTTATGAAGCTATAATATTTAGATAAAAAAATTATACGAAATAATTTTATAATGATGGGTAATTATTATACTTACGTATGTTATTGAAAAATAGCAACTATTCCATCTCAGGTTATTATGCTCGATTATGGGTAATCCGTAAAAAAATTGGGATTCGAGGGCCATTAGGTGGATGCATATAGTTTTTCTTTAACTTATTTTTATTAAAATTTAATGTGTTATTTTATGAAATTTTTCAAAATAAGAAATAAATATTTTATTATTTTTTTATAAGTACAAATATTTGAATACATTGGGATTCAAATATGAATATAAGTCATTAAAAAGGGCTTAGGCGTAGACGCATTGTAGATGGCAAGGCTCAAAGGAGCAACATCATAGCCCAGTGCCATGGGTGGACCCTGGGTGAGTCAGGGAAGTGTCTGGGTCAGTCCTGAGTGGTCTTGTGATTCTCGGCCTCTGCGTTCTGTTTGTGGTGCGCAGAGTTGAAATAAAGAGCGGAGGAATCAGAGCGGCCACGATTTATCTTCAAGATTATCATGAAGGAATCCAGAAGGCTCATGCCTCTCTGCAAGCTGCTAACTTGGGCCCAGAGGATGCGTCAGAATGTTTTGCTTATTAAAAAAATCAAAAATTTATATACTATATTTTAAAAATTTTAAATCTCTCCATCCATTGGATCTCGATTTTTATACAATATACAATAAAAGTTTTTTTCAATTTTAAAATATATAAATATTGATATTGTACAAAAAGTAGTTGCATATTTTTTAAAAATTTTAATATAAATAATTTTTATACTATAATTTTAAAAATAATATCATTAATATCTTGAACTACAAAGGCCTAATAGAGAAAATTTAGTCTTTAGAAAATATATATTATAAAAATTTATATATTTTTAAAATTATCTATGTGTTCATATTATTATAAAAAAATCAAAACATTAATTATTTACATAATTTGAAAATGTTTGAAGGTAAAAATAATTGATAATTATGACGGGTTCATCAGCTAGTTGTGGCCTTTGATAGGGACTGGACAACAACGATGTTGTCGTTTTTTTAATGGCCATCTGCGTGACGGCATCTGAAGCATTGAAAGATCTTCCCAAATATCAACATTTGACTCAATTCTCGTTAAGCTTATTTTTTTAATTTAAATTATTAATATTTAAATAAATAATTATAATTTAATTATTTTTAAAATTTTAAAAAATTAATTAAATTTAATTATTAAATTATAATTATTTATTTTAAAATAGATAATTATAATATAAAATAATAATAATTTTTATCTTTAAAGAAATGGAGCCACCCCAACTTGTTTTTCCCATAGCCAACAGTGACCGTTGTGAAACTAATCCAATGTGTTATGAATTTTAATTGATATATTATTTTTATAATTTAATATTATAATTTTATAATATGAGTCATGTCTTAAAACACAAGCGGATCGCTTCAATTCATCAACCATAGGATGCAGTCATTATCAAGATGGCCAACAACTTGTTGGAAAATTTATGGCCTTCAAGCGGCAACATGAACCTCGTTCTTGGACATTGCGAGGTTCTACAAGCTTCCTCTAGCCATGAGCCCAGAGGCAAACCTAATGAAGAGCGCAAAGATGAAGGATGAAACAGAGTTTCGAAGAATGGAGAGAAAAATATATGAGGACAACACGGAAATAAAAGTTGAAGGATTACAGGAATAGCTATTCATTATATATAAGGAATAAAATTGCCTAATTAATATTGGTATTTTTATTTCCTGAGTTGGAGGAATAAATATTTCTCAGAGAATAATTATTTAGTATTAAAAAAGTCAAATAGTAAAATAAATATTCTACGGTTAATAATGTAGAAATAATATTACCTACTATTCTCACTAATGAAACATGCTATTAAAATAATTAAAATATTTTTTAGTGAATCAATTAAAATTTAAAACTTTCTTCTCATTTAAAACTTTCTCTGTCGAATACATTTGTAATATTTAATAGATCAAATGGGTTTATCTGTGAAGTTTATTTTTATCAGGATTAGAAATTGATATTGAATGACAACTTTACCTCGTCTCAAGACAACAATTTATATCAAATCCCATCTTGAGATTTGGCAAAAAGAATTCCGGCACTATAAAAATAGTGTGACAGGATATTATCATATCATCTCACTCCGCCATAATTTTATATATAATTTTACAAATCAATCGTTATATAAACATATAAAATTCATGTATATTTTGGTATATATTATGCATAAGTAATTCTATTTTTATTTTAGATATTTCTTATAAAAATGAAAATATGAAAAATATATAATGTAGAAACTATAATTTGTTAATATTTTAAAAAATATGAAAATTAAAAATACATGCATGTTCTAACCTGCACCCTACCCAAATTTTAAATTCCCATTCTCCCCTTCCTATTGCCGTCCCATATGCCCACACTCCAACGAGTGGCATGGCTTTTAAAGCTCTCAGGTCCCCCGGCCCACCTCCATCCATCCTCTTAAATGCAACCAACTCTCATATCTCTTGTTATGAAAATTTGAATAAAGATTGAATTGATGCGTGACCATTAATAATAAATTTTGAAATGGGTGTTGCTTGGCAATTAAGGCCCCATTTATTTGAAGAAAATAAATTATGAAAAAATATTTTTCTTTAATTTTTTTGGTATTTAATGTATGAAAAAATAAATTTATATTTTTTTAATATTTAGTATATACAGAAAAATAAGTTAATAGAAAAGAATAAAGAAAATAAAGCACATTCATATTATCCTTTGACAAGACTAGCTTAAATTCTAGTAAAATGACTTCATCTTTTTAAAAGGAAGATATTCTTGAGAGTTTATTCTTATTTAATAATGATCATTAATATTTTTTAATAAAAATTTCATTCAAAGATTATCTATACCAACCCAATACTCTAATTTCTATTGATGGCTGCGGATATATATTCTTACCAGTAAAGCGTCTTTTCCGTGTTCTTTTTGAATTTATAGAACTATTTCAAATGAGAATAGTGTTTGAAAAAAGATCGTATTTTTATCTGAAGATGATTAGTTGGCGTCTTTATTTTTATATCTGAAGGTGTACCGATGTAAAATACGATTTGAAAAGGTAAAATAAGTCGCGAGGCACTTATAAATATTATTAGTTTGTAAACATTTAAACATAATATCTTGAAACTATAGTGTGATAAAAAAAAATATCAAGGGTGGTTTTGCACAATTAGGGTAATAGCAAAATCATGAAGCACTAAGGAAGAAGGATAAATTGATTGAAGTTAGAGGAAAGGGAAATAGATACTGATATAGAAAAATCTTGTTTCAAATGATAAAAAAATAATATGATTTTTAGCGAAAAGTATCATAGGCCATATAAAAATTTCATCCCGCAATAACCACGCGCGCGTGCGCAGCACACCACTATATATATAACTTCCCATATTAACACATGCCTATGCAAAATTAAATATACACATAATACATATCCCACTCACTGTGCACACATGCATGACCACATACACCCAAATGACACACACGGCAGCTTCTGCTGCTATTTTCCCACACCAACACACCACCAAAGCACACTCACGCCTGCACACGGCTACACCCCCTGCTCACACACACACCACCACTCACAGCAGCAGTAACGCTGTCGCCTCACAACTTCACACCCCCTCACGCACACACGCTTGGCAGCACTCTGCCGACGCTCACTGCACACACTACTCACACACACTACACCACATATGTATTTATGCATACCTACATACATATACATTTCGATCTATATATATACATATATATACCCCCTCATACGCCCATCAATTACACACTTCACAACACACACATCCTAATACCCATACTGTCCGTATAAACATAATACATACACCCGTTGAATAATTAAATAAATAGATATACGGCCATTATACATACTGTCGATACACCCATATACCAAATACACCCCACACGTATACGCACAGTGCCGATATTCCCATATCAGCACCCACAACCGAGCCCCTGTTTCCCCCGGCCAAATTTCTCACTTTACCACAAAATTGGGGGCAGTAAGCATAAATTACCACGCGAAGGGATGTAATCAGCATCTAAGAATGAAGGGGAAGTAATTTTACTTGCAAAACAATTGGGCTAAGCTCTCTTTCCACTCCGAGTCATTCATCCTGGTTGGAATTATGGAAAACAGAGCACCGTGCTCTTTTTCCCACGGTTGAAACCGAGTCCCTTAAATCAGTGTATACAAGATGCAAGATGGATACTACAACTCCATTTGCACACAAATTACCCAACCTAATTCATCATAAATCCCAGATTGCCGGTCAATTTCTCCGAGGCGGAGCTCTGGATTCAGTTTCCCCAAATATTATAACCCTTGACTTTCAACAGTTTCCCACCAAATCAGGGCATAAAAATCAGAGTATTTGCATCGACAAGAATAAAAAGGAGAATTAATTTTTGTGATGGAGAAACTTTACTTGCAAAATGGAGGATTACCGCGCCTTGATTTGGAGATCGGCATTTACGAATGTGGCGGTATGAATCGACAGTGACAGCAACACCAACCTATGGTGGCGACTTTGATTGCATGCACGTCGGCGTCGTCCCAACACACGACGGCGATTAGCGGTGGCAACGAGAGGAACAAGGCGACGGCATCGGTTCACAGCTAGGGTAACGATAGCCGCCCTTCTTCTTCCCCACCGTCTCCTTAAATAATGAAGGGGTCGATCTAGGGTTTCCATTTGGGATGCCAATTTCCTTCCTCCTTGTCGAGTCTGTCGCCGCGCCTTCCTCTCTCTCTCTCCTTTTCTTCTTCTTCCTTCTTTCCCTTCTTCTTTCTTTCCTTTCTTTCTTCTTTCTTTCTTTTTCTTTTCCTTCTCTTCCTTTTTTCTTTTCTTTCTCCGTTATTTGTTTCCCTCTTATTATTATTATTATTATTATTATTATTATTATTATTATTATTATTATTATTATTACTTATTTATTATTATTATTATTATTATTATTATTATTATTATTATTATTATTATTATTACTACTATTATTATTATTACTTTTATTTATTAAAAAATATTAATTAATTATTTATTTAATTATAATAAGACTTAAAATTTTGATATTAATTTCTAATATTTTAACCTATCAAATTCAATTTCATAATTATCTTTTAAAAATTTTTAAAATACCAATATGCATATAATTATAATAGTTTACTTGATTAATTAAACCTATAATTTAATTAAATATATTAATTATTATGAATAAATTTAAGGATTGAAATACCTAAACTCAAATCATTAATTCAAATTAATAGCTTGAACATTTGAACCTAATTACAAGATTTAATTCTCAAAATATTTACTAAAATAATCGAATGATCATTTGAAATTAATTAAATAATGTATTTTTATAAAATTTTAAACTCAAAAATATTCAGATATTACATTAAAATTTAAAAATTTTAACTATCTTCTTACGTCTTAAATTTTTTATCAAATATTTTCTTAACCATAAATTAAAACAAGATCTAAAATAATCAAAATAGAATATTTAGCTACTACTGATTAATTATTGAATTTTTCTACACCATTTTTACTGTCACTTTTTATTTTATTCATATTTCATTTGTTTCAGAATGTGAAATGCCACTTGAAATGTATTGATTTGATATTTAAGTAAAAGAGTGATTGTTAATGCTTGTCGACTACCATACCTCAAATTAAATATATCCTATCAAATATTCTTTATTCAAATTATAGAATAAGTTTTATTATATATATGATTCTAATTAATTTCTTCATAATTCTGGCTAATTAAAGTCTTACTATACTTAATATTTTATGATATAAATTGAGGCATATATCTTTTAATTTCAAACCACCACTGGGCTTACTAATAAAAAAAAAAAAACAATTCAAAGAACAATAAATTAGTTCTCAGTCATATTAAAATATACAACAATGAAGTTTGATTATACTTTATCAAAATTGGGTTGAATTATACTCAAATTGAGTTAAGCTAAAATCTATAATTATTAAGTCGTGTTAGTTTGAATAGACCTAATTAGTCAGGACAAAGTTATAGTCAAATTTGCCCGTAAATAAATTAAGATTTGTTTGAGCCGATTTAATAGAAAAATATTTTTGATTATTTTAATTAAAAAATCTTATATTTACTTTAAGATTAAAAAAATATTGAGTATTTCACAAACTATAATATTTAGATAGAAAAATTATCTGAAATAATTTTATAATGATAGGTGATTATCATACCACTATGTTATTGAAAATAGCAACTATTCCATCTAAGTTATTATGCTCGATTATGGGTAATCCATAATAAAATTGGGATTGAGGTTATTAGGTAGGTGTATATAGTTCTTTCTTTAACTTATTTTTATTATAATTTAATGTGTGTTATTTTTATGAATTTTTTAAAATAAAAAATAAATTTTTATTATTTTTATGATATAAATATTTTAATGTGATGATTACAATATAAATTGGCCAGCTATAAAGAGGCGCGCGGACGTAGACGCGCTGGGAGCATAGATGGCAAGGCTCAAGAAGCGACATCTGAGGCCCAGTGCCCACGAGGTGGACCACAGAGCGGATGGGGATCTTGTCTTAGGTCGATCGTCTGAAGTCACATTAATTTTTAGCTTTTAGTTGGTTGTCATAGTTTAGATTAAAATAAAGAGCCTTGAGGATCGGGCTTTGTGTATTCGATTGGCACAAGTCAAAGCTCACCTAGCTACGTTGTGCTGAGACCTGTGGTCGTCAGGTAATGTCTTTGTTATTAAAAAATATCAAAAATTTATATACTATATTTTTTAAAAATTTTAAATCCCTCCATCCATTGGATCAACACATTATTATAAAATATACAACAAAAGTTTTTTTTTTTTAATTTGAAAATATATAAATATTGATATTTTACAAAAAGATCAAAAAGTATTTGCATATTTTTAAAAATTTTTAATATAAATAATTTTTATACTATAATTTTAAAAATAATATTATTAATGTGCCAGACCTACAAAGGCCTAATAGATAAAATTTAATCTTTAGAAATATATTATAAAACTTATATATTTTTAAATGTAAAATTTTCTATGTGTTCAAATTATTATAAAAAAATCAAAACATTAATTATTTACACGTAATTTGAAAATGTTTGAAAGTAAAAATAATAGATAACTATGACAGATTCATCAGCTTGTTGTGGCCTTTGATAGGGACTGAACAACAACGATGTTGTCTTTTTTTAATGGCCATCCACGTGTCGGCATCTGAAACGTTGAAAGATCTTCCCAAATATCAACATTTGACTCATTCTCACGTTAAACTTATTCTTTTTTAATATAAATTATTAATATTTAAATAAATAATTATAATTTAATTATTTATAAAAATTTAAAAAATTAATTTAATTTAATTATTAAATTATAATTATTTATTTTAAAATAGATAATTATGATATAAAATAATAATATTTTTACCGTTTAAATAAATGGAGCCACCCCTACTTGGTTTCATATAGCCAATAGTGACCGTTGTAAAACTAATCTAATGTCATATGCATTTTTATTGATATATTATTTTAATAATTTAATATTATAATTTTTTATTATATGAGTCATGTCTTAAAATACAAGGGATGGCTTCAATTCATCAACCATAGGATGCGAGTTAGCATCCAAATGGCCAACAACTTGTTTGGCTTTATGGCCTTCGATGGCTACATGAACCTCGTTATTGGAGCGAGGGGGTTACGCAAGCTTCCCTCTAGCCATGGGCATGAAGGAAACCTAATGAAGCGAAGATGAAGGATGAAGCAAAAGTTTGGAAGAATGGAGAGAAAATATGAGGAGGAAGTACTTATACGATGATAAAATCGAAGGATTACAGGAATAAGTTATTCAGCTACATGCAAGGAATAAAAATGCACAATTAATATTGGTATTTTTATTTCTTCACATGTTGGAAGAATAAATATTTTTTTTACGAGAAATAATTATTTAGTATTAAAAAAAAGTTAAATAGTAAAATAAATATTATACGATTAATAAGGTAGGAATAGAATCGCTATTATTACTAATAAAACATACCATTAAAATAATTAAAATATTTTTTTAGTGAATTGGAAAAATTTTGAAACTTTCTTCTCATTTCACTTTCTCTTTTAAGTATATATGTAATATTTAATATATTAAATGGGTTTATTTGTGAAATTTATTTTTATCTGATTAGAAGGGCAATTCAGTATTGAATGACAACTATCACACTCATCTCAAGACAACGATTTGTATCTGTCCCATCTTGAATCTAGCGAAAGAATTCGAACACATATAAAGATAACATGACAGCAATATTATCATATCATCTCACCCCGTCATAATTTCATGTATAATTTTACAAATTAATCATTATATAAATATATAAAATTTATGTATATTTTGGTATATATTATTCATAAGTAATGTTATTTTTTATTTTAGATATTTCTTATAAAAATAAAAATATGAAAAATATATAATGTAGGAAACTATAATTTGTTAATATTTTAAAAAATATGAAAATTAAAAATACATGCATGTTCCCAACCTGCCCCCGACACAAATTTTAAATTCCCATTCTCTCCCCTTCCTATTGCCATCCCTTATGCCCACACTCCAACAAGTGGCATAGCTTTAAAAGCTCTTAGGTCCCCCGGCCACCTCCATCCATCCTCTTAAATGCAACCAACTCTCATATCTCTTGTTATGAAAATTTGAATAAAGCTTGAATTGATGCGTGACCATTAATAATAAAATTTGAAATGGGAGTAGCTTGGAAATTAAGGCCCTGTTTATTTGAAGTAAAAAAATTATTAAAAAAATATTTTTTCTTTAATTTTTTGGTATTTGATGTATGAAAAAAATAATTTTATATTTTTTTAATATTTAGTATATACAGAAAAAAAAGTTAATGAAAAGTGAATAAAAGAAAATAAAGCACAATCATATTCTCTTTTGACAAGACTAGCTTAAATTCTAGTGAAATGACTTTATCATTTTAAAAAGAAGATATTTTCAGAGTTTATTTACTATTTAATAATGATTATTAATATTTTTAATAAAAATTTTATTCAAAGATTATACTATACCAACCCATGATACTCTAATTTACTATTGATCACTGCGGATATATTCTTAGTAGTAAGCGTCTTTCTCAAGTGTTACTTTGAATTTATAGAACCTTCTTCACGCCAGAATGATGTTTTGAAAAAGATCATGTTTTTATACAAGATGATTAGTTGACATCTTTATTTTTATATATAAAGGTAATCTCAATACTATACGATTTGAAAAGTAAAATAAAACCATGGACACATAAATATTATTAGTTGTAAACATTTAAACATAATATCTTGAAACTATAGTGTGATAAAAAAAAATATCAATGGTGGTTTGCACAATTAGGGTAATAGCAAAATCATGAAGCACTAAGGAAGAAGGATAAATTGATTGAAGTTAGAGGAAAGAAATAGATACACTGATATAGAAAAATCTTGTTTCAAATGATAAAAAAATAATATGATTTTTTGGTACCATCATAGAATATTAAATTTTCAAAAACTTAAAAAAGCTTATTATCGTTATTTCTATAACAATTCTTGAATATAAAACATATAATATGAAATATTTGCCATTAATCGTATGTATTAGTGAGAAAATAATCGCCCATATGTTTGGATGATAATTTGCGATTAACGTTCAACGTAGGTTTGCCCATCGATTGTAGAAATAGGTTTGACATGCATTTTTATGTCTAAAAATACAAGATTGATGCTCAAAGCGGGTTGATTGTGTTTTCTTTGTTGTTGAAGAATGGTGGCTGCCTTTGTCTATTTATAGCTGTTAGCTAGTCACGTCAACTAAGAAAACCATGTGCACCATACAAGGTGGAGCAAATTCCTTCCGAGGCCAGGCCGCTTTGGCGTTAAGTCAGCAAATTCCATGATAAGCGGAAATGGCGCCTGGCCCAGGAGGTGCTTGTGAGAGGAATCTTGTGGCGTAGAGATCTTGTGCGGTGATGTGGAGAATACGGTGGCGGTAGTGGAAGGCACAGCTTCGCCCAGTGCATCGTAACGGGTGACTAACTTTCCCGTAATCTAAGAAGATGCTGGGAAGGAGAGAGAGCTAGCTACTCTCGTTACTCTCGACGGAAGTAGGGTGACACCCGGTTCCGGCTCGTTACTCTCGTTTGATCGATTAGAGAAAAGGGAAGCAGTAGAGTATAGCTCGATGTTTGAATTCTAGATTCAAACGGAAGCAGCAGATGAAGATTCTGAAGGAGGAGGAGGATCGGGATCCCTTTCTCTGGGGTGTGAGGGCACTTATACGCCTCCCCATGGGACTCTTGGGCGCCCAGCGCCCGTTGCTTCAAGCCATCGCGCCGCCGGTCATTATTGTGGACCGCCGGTTGTCCTTTTTAAAGTGGGCTGAGCACGCTCTTGGCATTGTTGACTACGCCGTGTCCCCACTGACGGGGATTGGTTGGCCACTGGAGACGGCGGGTGCCGTTGGCGTTACGCCCGACCTCCTCCTCTATTGCCTAGCCTTTCCTTTGTTCTCAGCGACGCATTTAATGCGTGGCAGGTTTTCGTTGTCTTTCGCCAGCATGGGTTCACCCCTTTCGACCATTAACTGGCCGTTGCCTTGCGTGGGCTTTTGGATTTCTTCGGCGGGCATGCTTGCTGCGTGGGCTTGGGCAGCACGCTTCATGGGCTTGGGCACGCTTCATGGGCTGGACATGAGGCCTAACAATTTTAGATATTTCTTATAATAATAAAAATATGAAAAATATATAATG
Organism: Nepenthes gracilis; assembly: GCA_033239525.1. NCBI lineage: Eukaryota > Viridiplantae > Streptophyta > Magnoliopsida > Caryophyllales > Nepenthaceae > Nepenthes > Nepenthes gracilis. The sequence goes on from BSYO01000006.1 coordinate 5,787,434, forward strand.
TAGTAACTATAATTTGTTAATATTTTAAAAATATGAAAATTAAAAATACATGCATGTTCCTAACCTGCCTCCGACCCAAATTTTAAATTCCCATTCTGTCCCCTTCCTATTGCCATCCCTTATGCCCACACTCCAACAAGTGGCAGAGCTTTTAAAGCTCTTACGTCCCCCAGCCACCTCCATCCATCTTCTTAAATGCAACCAACTCTCATATCTCTTGTGATGAAAATTTGAATAAAGCTTGAATTGATGCGTGACCATTAATAATAAAATTTGAAATGGGAGTAGCTTGAAATTAACGCCTGTTTATTTGACTTTATCATTTTAAAAGAGAAGATATTTTCAGAGTTTATTTACTATTTAATAATGATTATTAATATTTTTAATAAAAATTTTATTCAAAGATTATACTATACCAACCCATGATACTCTAATTTACTATTGATCGCTGCAGATATATTCTTAGTAAAGCGTCTTTCTCGTGCTACTGCTTTGAATTTACCGAGAACCTTGCACGCCACTTGGTATAGTCTTTGAAAAAGATCGTATTTTTATACTGAAGATGATTAGTTGACATCTTTATTTTTATATACAAAGAAGAGTGTCTGCAATCACAATACGATTTCAAAGTAAAATAAACCGGAGACCTATAAATATTATTAGTTTGTAAACATTTAAACATAATATCTTGAAACTATAGTGTGATAAAAAAAATATATCAATGGTGGTTTGCACAATTAGGGCAATAGCAAAATCATGAAGCACTAAGGAAAAAGGATAAATTGATTGAAGTTAGAGGAAGGAAATAGATACACTGATATAGAAAAATCTCGTTTCAAATGATAAAAAAATAATATGATTTTTTTGGTACCATCATAGAATATTAAATTTTCAAAAACTTAAAGCCTTATTATCGTTATTTTATAACAATTCTTTTGAATATAAAACATATAATATGAAATATTTACTGAGTTAAATCGTATGTATTAGTGAAAAAATAATCGTCCCTTATGCTAGAATGATAATTTACGGATTGACATTCAACGTAAGTTTGCTCATAGATTGTAAAAACAGGGTTGACATACATTTCTATGTCTAAAAATACAAGATTGATGCTCAAACTTGTTGATTGTGTTTTCTTTGTTGAAGAATGGTGGCTACCTCTTGTTTTTTTTATAGCTGTTAGCTAGTCCCGTCAACTAAGAAAACCACGTGCACCATACAACAAGGAGCATGTGTTTTGTATTTTTTTTTTTTAGTTTTTCTTTTTCACACAAATTTTATTTAAAAAATTAAAAAAATGTGAAGTAGGTATTTTATATTCCAGGATCCCATATTTATGTCACATGAACATGACAAATATTTAATTGTCAGTTTTTAAATGTTTGTAATTTTTTTTCAACTTTTATTTGAGTACTAGTTTTATTCTAAAGATTAATTGAAAAATAACATGCTTTTTTATATCATCCTTGTTAAAAATTTCATAAATTTTTCTAAATAAACTTATGTTATATATATAATTTGATAAATTTGAAATGAAAAATTAAAAATATATATATATAATTTTATGTCAAATATGATTTCTCTTTTTAAGGTTAAAAATACACTTTTTCTAACTTGTTTTTTACACTTTTTCTAAAATAATATTTTACAATATAGTTACAATATTAGATCAATGTTAAGGGTTAAGAATTTAAAAATTTTCACTATCTTCTTACGTCTTAAATTTTTTATAATATATTTTCTTAACCATAAATTAAAACAAGATCTAAAATAATCAAAATAAAATATTTAGCTGCTACTAATTAATTATTGAATTTTTCTACACTATTTTTACTGTCATTTTTTATTTCGTTTTGTTTCGGAATGTGAAACGCCACTTGAAATATATTAATTTGATATTTAAGTAAAAGGAGTGACTGTTCAATGCTTGCCGACTACCATACCTCAAATTAAATATATCCTATCAAATATTCTTTATTCAAATTATAGAATGATTTTTATTATATATATATATATAATTCTAATTAATTTCTTTGAAATTTCGGCAAATTTTAAAGTCTTACTATACCTAATATTCTATGATATAAATTGAGGGCATATATCTTTTAATTTCAAACCACCACCGGGCTTACTAATAAAAAAAAAAAAATCAAAGAACAACAAATTAGTTTTCAGTCATATTAAAATATATAACAATGAAGTTGGATTATACTTTATCAAAATTGGGTTCGAATTATACTCAAATTGAGTTAAGCTAAAAAATCTATAATTATTAAGACTTGTTTGTTTGAATAAACCTAATTTGTCAGGACAAAAATTATAGTCAAATTTGCCCGTAATTAAATTAAGATTTGTTTGAGACGATTTAATAGAAAAATATTTTTGATTATTTTAATTAAAAATCTTATATTTACTTTAAGATAAAAAAAATATTCAGTGTTTCGCAAACTATAATATCTAGATAGAAAAAATTATCTGAAATAATTTTATAATGATGGGTAATTATTATACCGCTATGTTATTGAAAAATAGGAACTATTCCATCTCAGTTATTATGCTCGATTATGGGTAAGCCGTAATAAAATTGGGATTCAAGGGCTATTTGGTGGATGTATGTAGTTTTTTCTTTAACTTATTTTTTATTAAAATTTAATATGTGTTATTTTTATGAAATTTTTTCAAAATAAGAAAATAATTTTTTTGTTATTTTTATGGTACAAATATTTGATTGTGATGGGTCCAATATGAATATGAGTCAGCCAAAAAAGATGGCCTAACCGACGTAGACGCCTTGTTAGATGGCAAGGCTCAAAAGCAACGTTATCGCGACCCTAATGCATGATATACGTGGTCCAAAAATAAAATCGATAATAAGATTTTCAAACAACTATAACTCATCCCGGATGTGATGATCAAACATATAGGGCCCAATATAAATAAAACCCGCACATCCTTCTGAATCTGCATCGGATATGAATCAAATACAAATATCGTAGCTCTTATAATCGCAATGATGGGTATCCAATTTACAACTCATCCATAACTTTAATATTTTACAAACAATAATCGAAATCGTCATCCATTATAAATAATATCCATAACACATCCTCGAGAAGGAAATATACCAATTATAACATCTTCACTCATCAAAAGGAATATCCAGAGCCCGATCACGTCCGAACTCTGGCGTATCCACGTCACCTCAGTCGAAGGGATAAAACATGAAAAACGTGAGCCTGTGAGTTCGACAAAGCATCATCGTATAAAAACGATCTTCATAAATCGGGGAATAGGGGATATCGTGAAGCGATCACGTAAAATAAAACACAATGTCCGTGAAATCCCACAAAATCGGGAGATGTCTGTTACTAAATCGTCGTCGCATTAACTTGTCCTCTCCGGACAAAATCATATAAACCACGATCCTGGTAAAATCAAGTAGTTTATATTATATCGTATGATCAGGTGTCACATCGCCGCCAGTCCGCACCACATCCACGTGGAGACACATACCGCCGTCCTATCTAAAACTCATAATCAGTAAATCAAAGAGAAAATCTACTTAACTAAAACATAAATCAAAACACGTTCCGGATTTATCACGTCGAGACGTCTGAGACATTCCTATCGCCCATCATCCACGGGCAAACCATACGTATCTCAAATCACAAGTCTGGCCCAAATACGTGCGAGAAATACAAAGCATGCAAAATCGGAGAACTAAAGATCAATGATACCAACTTGAGGAAGGGTTACCCTCGTCCGTAACACGGCTATATATCTCACGAATTAGGCTTGAGTAGCTCAAGGCCATAAATGTCTTCTGTCTCCCATAGATTAGGAACTTCATTTATGTTTCTGGCACCCGCTTTGGGTGCGGCGCCAGTTTTAGTTATATATTAGACGTCCGAATATATTAATTTTTCACAATCGATTACTTCGATGGTTCCGGATTAAATCTGGCGATGGGCGGCCGGTCATTCTGAATATCTTTTTACTACGGAAATAGCTAATCTGCCTCAATCTTCCTTACTAGGCGGAAGTAACCTCAACCCTCAATCTCCCTTATGACGGAGTAGCCTCAACCTCAATCTTCCTTCACGGCGGAAGTAGCCAATCTGCTCGGATCACAAATCGACCCCTGGGTCTCGGACCACCATGGTCCGTGGTGATCCGCCCCTATGACATCGTGGTTAGTCTGGCGCAGTTCGTGGTTCCACAATATACGGATCTGCAAAAATACGTATATATCGTCCGGTGTCAAAATTTCCTCCAAATCATAAATCTGATGCAAAACCACCGTCTGTTACCGATAAAATATACGCATTTATCTGATTGATAAATTGAGGACATTTAAAAATACATGCATGTTAGTAAAATCTCGAACATGAAATCGAAATCATCGAAAATTAAATCGCATCCAGAATAGAAATTTGAGATATCTGCGGCTTAACATCATCACTCTGCGGATCCGAAGAAAGGATGTCCTCCGGAAGCTCTCAATCGGGCGCTTTTCTCTCTCCTCTGCCGCGTCCTCTCTCTCTCCTCCGCGCGCCCTTCCTCTCTCCACCGTGCACGGCCTCTGCCGGCCGCTCCGCTGCCGCCGATCGACCACCTCACGTGGTCGTCGCCGGCCTCCTCCGTCTCACCCAGCCACCGTCGACGCCGAAGCCGCTGCCGTCTCTCTCCTCGCTGCAACTTTGCCGTCGCCGTCCTCGTCCAACCCGCACCGTACCCACAATCGCCTCAGCCCACGCCACCGTCGCCTGCGCCGCAGCCTCCGCTCACCACCGAGACCATCGATTTCGCCGCTACCACCTCGAACGGCCGCCGTCAGCTCACCCGACACCAATTTCCTCACCCGTCGCCGCCGCCTCAAACCACCACCACCGCGGCCTCACCCACGACAATCGCAACCTCCCCACAACCACCGCACGCCGCCGATTCCCCACTGATCTCCTCCGTCGCCGCCGCCGCTGCCGCTTCTTCCCTTCTCCTCCATCTTCCTCGCGCAAACCCTAGCCCCCATTTTCCCCCTTCTCTCACCCCGACTCTTTTCTCCGTTCTTTTCCCATTTTCTGTTCTTTTTCTTTTTTTTTCCATTCTTTTACTTTTATATATTATTATTATTATTATTATTATTATTATTATTATATATATATATATATATATATATATATATATATATATATATAAATCCTTAATTATTCCAAACTCAAAATTAATATTGAAATAATTAAAATGAGAATTTGGGCCTTACAAACATACAAGGCCCAGTGCCATGAGGTGGACCCTGGGCCGGACGGGGAGTGTCCTAGTTTGACCTGAGCGAGTCCTGTCAATTCTCCAATCTCTCGTTAACTATTTGTGGTGCGCAGAGTTCAGATAAAGAGATACGAAGATCGGACCCGTTTGTATTCAACTAACTGTAAGGAATCCGAAAGCTCCTTAACCAACATTATAACTTGGACCTAAGGATGCGTCAGAATGTTTTGTTATTAAAAAAAATCAAAAATTTATATACTATATTTTTAAAAATTTTAAATCTCTCCATCCATTGGATCTACAAATTATTATAAAATATACAATAAAAGTTTTTTTTTAATTTTAAAATATATAAATATTGATATTTTACAAAAAAGTATTTGCATATTTTTAAAAATTTTTAATATAAATATTTTTATACTATAATTTTAAAAATAATATCATTAATGTGCGGATCTACAAAGGCCTAATAGAAAAAATTTAATCTTTAGAAAATATATTATAAAATTTATATATTTTTAAAATTATCTATGTGTTCAAATTATTATAAAAAAAAATCAAAACATTAATTATTTACGTAATTTAAAAATGTTTGAAGGTAAAAATAATTGATAATTATGACGGGTTCATCAGCTTGCTGTGGCCTTTGATAGGGACTGGACAACAACGATGTTGTCGTTTTTTAATGGCCATCCGCGTGACGGCATCTAGAGCGTTGAAAGATCTTCCCAAATATCAACATTTGACTGAATTCTCACGTAAAGCTTATTTTTTTAATTTAAATTATTAATATTTAAATAATTAATTATAATTTAATTATTTTTAAAAATTTTAAAAAATAATTAAATTTAATTATTAAATTATAATTATTTATTTTAAAATAGATAATTATAATATAAAATAATAATAATTTTTATCTTTTAAACAAATAGAGCCACCCTAACTTGTTTTTCACACAGGCAACAGTGACTGTTGTGAAACTAACCCAACGTGATATGTATTTTAATTGATATATTGCGAGGAGCTCTACAAGCTTCCTCTAGCCATGAACACGAAGGCAAACCCCAATGAAGAGCGCAAAGGTGAAGGATGAAGCAGAGTTTCGAAGAATGGAGAGAAAAATATGAGGACAGCACGGTAATAAAATTGAAGGATTGCAGGAATAGCTATTCCTTATATATAAGGAATAAAAATGCCTAATTAATATTGATATTTTTTATTTCCTGATTTGGAGGAATAAATATTTCTCTGAGAATAATTATTTTATATTAAAAAAAAGTCAAATAGTAAAATAAATATTCTACAGTTAATAAGGTAGGAATAATATTACTATTCTAACTAATGAAACATGCCATTAAAATAATTAAAATATTTTTTATTAAATCAGGCAAAATTTGAAACTTTCTTCTCATTTCGCTTTCTTTGTCGAGTACATATGTAATATTTAGTAGATCAAATGGGTTTATCTGTGAAGTTTATTTTTTGTCTGATTAGAGGCAATTCAGTATTGAATGACAACTTCACCTCGTCTCAAGACAACAATTTATATCCGTCCCATCTTGAATTTGGCCAAAGAATTCCAACACTATAAAAATAGCGTGACAAAGATGTTATCATATCATCTCACTTTACCATAATTTTATATATAGTTTTACAAATTAATCATTATATAAACATATAAAATTCATGGATATTTTGGTATATAATATTCATAAGTAATGTTATTTTTTATTTTAGATATTTTTTTATAAAAATGAAAATATGAAAAATACATAATGTAGGAAACTATAATTTGTTAATATTTTAAAAAATATGAAAATTAAAAATACATGCATCTTCCTAACCTGCCCCCGACCCAAATTTTAAATTCCCATTCTGTCCCCTTCCTATTGCCGTCCCTTATGCCCACACTCCAACAAGTGGCATAGCTTTTAAAGCTCTTAGGTCCCCCGGCCACCTCCATCCATCCTCTTAAATGCAGCCAACTCTCATATCTCTTGTTATGAAAATTTGAATAAAGATTGAATTGATGCGTGACCATTAATAATAAATTTTGAAATGGGAGTATCTTGGAAATTAAGGCCCCATTTGTTTGAAGAAAATAAATTATTAAAAAATAGTTTTTCTTTAAGTTTTTGGTATTTGATGTATAAAAAAAATAATTATATATATTTTAATATTTAATATCTACAAAAAAATAAGTTAATAAAAAATGAATTAAAAAAAATAAAGCACATTCATATTATCTTTTGACAAGACTAGCTTAAATTCTAGTAAAATGATTTTATCTTTTTAAAAAGAGAAGATATTTTTAAGAGTTTATTTATTATTTAATAATGATTATTAATATTTTTTAATAAAAATTTCATTCAAAGATTATACTATACCAACCCATGATACTCTAATCTACTATTGATCAATGGCAGATATAATGCTAGTAAGCATCTTCTTCATGTTCTCTATAAATTTCTCAGCTTTTTTACGCCATTTGAGAATAGTCTTTAAAAAAATATCATATTTTTATATAAGATGATTAGTAGACATCTTTATTTTTATTTTATGTATTAGTGAGAAAATAATCGTCCCTTATACTTGAATAATAATTTACGGATTAACATTCAACGTAAGTTTGCTCAAAGATTGTAAAAACAGGGTTGACATACATTTCTATGTCTAAAAATACAAGATTGATACACAAACTTGTTGATTGTGTTTTCTTTGTTGGAGAATGGTGGCTGCCCTTTGTCTATTTATAGCTGTTAGCTAGTCATGTCAACTAAGAAAACCATGTGCACCATACAACAAGGAGCATGTGTTTTGTATTTTTTTTTAGATTTTCTTTTTCACACAAATTTTATTTAAAAAATTAAAAAAAATGTGAAGTAGGTATTTTATATTGTAGGATCCCATATTTTCGTCACATGAATATGACAAATATTTAATTGTCAGTTTTTAAATCTTTGTGTTGGGCAGGTATAAAGCGCGTAAAAAAAGACGTGAGGAAGAGGCGAGGCAAACGAGGTCAAAGTAGAGCCAATAGCCCCAGACCAAGATCGCAAAGAAGTGAGCCTCAATTAGTCCTGTCCGCTCATAAGGAAGCTCGAGGACAACGCTAATGACACCCAAGTGCACGGGACACGGAAAAGATCGAGAACTGCAAGCCTCACCGAGTCTCGGAATCGCTGAGAGGTCAAGAAAAGGCTCCGGACTTTTCCGAAGATCCTCGAAGGCCCCCTTTACGAGTCCGCGAACTCATAAGAGCCCCACTCGGGGATGAGGACTACCCTATGCTCGGTCGAGATGCCCAGTGCTAAGCAATTTACCGATTTCAAAGAGAAACGCGGCCAGCCGATTTGCGCCTACCAGCCGAGGCACGCTGAGTCAAATCAGGCCGACACACCTGGTTTCGCCGGTGGTGCTGGCCGCGTGCCTTACCGCGCACGTCGGCCGCATTAATGAGGCCCAAAATGGACAACGGGCCGGCGTTGGGCCATCCGATGGCTGCCACGCGTCACTTCCCCAACGGCCTGGCCTCCCCTATAAATACCCAGCAAAGTCCCTCTTTAAAGGGACCAGACTCTCTTTCCCAAGATTAGCTCCGCAAAGAAGGCAAAAGGCCACTTCCTTTCGGCCCTAAAACTCTCTCCTCCCTATAGAACAGAACAAGAAGAGTGATAAAGACTCCCAACGAGTATAGCCTTCTAAGAAAGAAACACAAAATAACAGATAAGGAAGGGATTAACCCCAACATTTGTACTTTGTAAAGACTTCAACCCAAATAGTGAAACACTTTCAAGGCCCTGAGCCTCGTGGTTTTTCCTCCCCATTCAAGAGGAAGTTTTTCACGTAAAAGATCCGGTCTCAATCTTCCTCTCGTGTCCAACACCACATTTACTTGTGTTGCCTGAAAACCACGGATCCGATTGGACCCCGTGGATTCAGCACACCAGCTAACCACGGATTAGACTGGACGCCGCGGATCCAGAACGCAACACTTTGTAATTTTTTTCAATTTTTATTTGAGTACTAGTTTTATTCTAAAGATTAATTAAAAAATAACATACTTTTTTATATCATCCCTGTTAAAAATTTCATAAATTTTTCTAAATAAACCTATATTATATATATAATTTGATAAATTTGAAATAAAAAATTTAAAAATGTATATAATTTTATGTCAAATATGATTTCTCTTTTTAAGGTAAAAAATACACTTTTTCTAACTTGTTTTTTACACGTTCTCTAAAATAATATTTTACAATATAGTTACAATATTAGATCAATATTAAGGGTGGTTAAAAATTTAAAAATTTTAACTATTTTCTTACGTCTTAAATTTTTTATCTAATATTTTTTAACCATAAATTAAAACAAGATCTAAAATAATCAAAATAAAATATTTAGCCACTACTGATTAATTTTTGAATTTTTCTACACCATTTTTATAGTCATATTTTATTTTATTCATATTTCATTTTATTTCGGAAGGTGAAACGCCACTTGAAATGTATTAATTTGATATTTAAGTAAAAAGAGTGATTGTTAATGCTTGTCGACTACCATACCTCAAATTAAATATATCCTATCAAATATTTTTTATTCAAATTATAGAATGAGTTTTATTATATATATAATTCTAATTAATTTCTTCTTAATTATGGCTAATTAAAGTCTTGCTATACTTAATATTCTTAGATATAAAGTGAGGGCATATATCTTTTAATTTCAAACCACCACCGGGCTTACTAATAAAAAAAAATTCAAAGAACAACAAATCAGTTCTCAGTCATATTAAAATATATAACAATGAAGTTTGATTATACTTTATCAAAATTGGGTTCGAATTATACTCAAATTGAGTTAAACTAAAAAATCTATAATTATTAAGTCGTATTAGTTTGAATAGACCTGATTAGTCAAGAGAAAAACTATAGTTAAATTTGTCTGTAATTAAATTAAGATTTGTTTGAGCCGATTTAATAGAAAAATATTTTTGATTATTGTAATTAAAAATCTTATATTTACTTTAAGATAAAAAAAATATGGAGTGTTTCACAAACTATAATATTTAGATAGAAAAAATTATCTGAAATAATTTTATAATGATGGGTGATTATTATACTGCTATGTTATTTAAAAATAGCAACTATTCCATCTAAGTTATTATGCTCGATTATGGGTAATCCATAATAAAATTGGGATTCGAGGGCTATTAGGTGGATGTATATAGTTCTTTCTTTAACTTATTTTTTTATTAAAATTTAATGTGTGTTATTTTTATGAAATTTTTTTAAAATAAGAAAATAATTTTTTTATTCTTTTTATGGTATAAATATTTGAATGTGATGGGTCAAATATGAATATGAGCCGGCCAAAAAAGAGGGCCCAACTGACGGAAACGCCTTGTTAGATGGCAAGGCTCAAAGAGCGACATACAAGGAGCAGCGCCACGAGGCGGACCCTAGGGCGGACAGGGAGTGTTTTATGTTGATCTGAGTGAATTCTATCAATTCTCTAACTTCTCGTTAGCTATTTGTGGTACGCAATTCAACTAGCTGCAAGGAATTCGAAAGCTCCCTAAGCTACACTGTAACTTGAACCTGTGAATGCGGCCGAATGTTTTGTTATTAAAAAAAATCAAAAATTTATATACTATATTTTTAAAATTTTTAAATCTCTCCATCCATTGGATATACAAATTATTACAAAATATACAATAAAAGTTTTTTTTTCAATTTTAAAATATATAAATATTGATATTTTACAAAAAAGATCAAAAACGTATTTGCATATTTTTAAAAATTTTTAATATAAATAATTTTTATAGTATAAATTTAAAAATAATGTTATTAATGTGCGGATCTACAAAGGCCTAATAGATAAAATTTAATCTTTAGAAAATATATTATAAAATTTATATATTTTTAAATGTAAAATTTTCTATGTGTTCAAATTATTATTGAAAAAAATCAAAACGTTAATTATTTACGTAATTTGAAAATATTTGAAGGTAAAAATAATTGATAATTATGATGGGTTCATCAGCTTGCTGTGGCCTTTAATAGGGATTGGACAACAACGATGTTGTCTTTTTTTAATGGCCATCCGCGTGATGACATCTGGAGCGTTGAAAGATCTTTCCAAATATCAACATTTGACTCATTCTCACGTTAAGCTTATTCTTTTCTAATCTAAATTTGTAATATTTAAATATATAATTGCAATTTAGTTATTTTTTAAAATTTAAAAAATTAATTAAATTTAATTATTAAATTATAATTATTTTTTTAAAATAAATAATTATGATATAAAATAATAATATTTTTTATCTTTTAAACAAATGGAGCCAACCCAACTTGTTTTTCACATAACCAACAATGACCGTTGTAAAACTAATCCAACGTGATATGTATTTTTATTAATATATTATTTTAATTATTTAATATTATAATTTTTATAATATGAGTCTTGCCTTAAAACACAAACAGATCGTTTCAATTCATCAACCACAGGATGCGAGTCACCATCCATGATGGCCAGCAACTTGTTGGAAAATTTATGGCCTTCAATGGCTACACGAACCTCGTTCTTGGAGATTGCAAGGAGTTCTGCAAGCTTCCTCTAGCCATCGGCAGGAAGGCAAACCCTAATTAAGAGCGTGAAAATGAAGGATGAAGTAGAGTTTCGAAGAATGAAGAGAAAAATATGAGGACAACACGATAATAAAATTGAAGGATTGCAGGAATAGCCATTTCTTACATATAAGGAATAAAAATGCCTAATTAATATTGATATTTTTTATTTTCTGAGTTGGAGAAATAAATATTTCTCTGAGAATAATTATTTCGTATTAAAAAAAAGCTAAATAGTAAAATAAATATTTTACAGTTAATAAGGTAGGAATAGAATTACTATTATCACTAATAAAACATGCAATTAAAATAATTAAAATATTTTTTAGTGAATCGGGCAAAATTTGAAACTTTCTTCTCATTTCACTTTCTATGTCAAGTACATATGCAATATTTAATAAATCAAATGGGTTTATTTGTGAAGTTTATTTTTTATCTGATTAAAGGCAATTCAGTATTGAATGACAACTTACCTCGTCTCAAGACAACGATTTGTATCCGTCCCATCTTGAATTTGACGAAAGAATTCCAACACTATAAAGATAGCGTGACAAAGATGTTATCATATCATCTCACTTTACCATAATTTTATATATAGTTTTACAAATTAATCATTATATAAACATATAAAATTCATGGATATTTTGGTATATAATATTCATAAGTAATGTTATTTTTTATTTTAGATATTTTTTTATAAAAATGAAAATATGAAAAATACATAATGTAGGAAACTATAATTTGTTAATATTTTAAAAAATATGAAAATTAAAAATACATGCATCTTCCTAACCTGCCCCCGACCCAAATTTTAAATTCCCATTCTGTCCCCTTCATATTGCCGTCCCTTATGCCCACACTCCAACAAGTGGCATAGCTTTTAAAGCTCTTAGGTCCCCCGGCCACCTCCATCCATCCTCTTAAATGCAGCCAACTCTCATATCTCTTGTTATGAAAATTTGAATAAAGATTGAATTGATGCGTGACCATTAATAATAAATGTTGAAATGGGAGTAGCTTGGAAATTAAGGCCCCATTTATTTGAAGAAAATAAATTATTAAAAAATGTTTTTTCTTTAAGTTTTTGGCATTTGATGTATGAAAAAAATAATTATATATTTTTTAATATTTAATATATACAAAAAAATAAGTTAATAAAAAATGAATTAAAAAAAATAAAGCACATTCATATTATCTTTTGACAAGACTAGCTTAAATTCTAATAAAATGATTTTATCTTTTTAAAAAGAGAAGATATTTTTAAGAGTTTATTTATTATTTAATAATGATTATTAATATTTTTTAATAAAAATTTCATTCAAAGATTATACTATACCAACCCATGATACTCTAATCTACTATTGATCAATGGCAGATATAATGCTAGTAAGCATCTTCTTCATGTTCTCTTTAAATTTCTCAGCTTTTTTACTCCATTTGAGAATAATCTTTAAAAAAATATCATATTTTTATATAAGATGATTAGTAGACATCTTTATTTTTATATACAAAGGTGTCTCAATACCATACGATTTCAAAGAGTAAAATAAATCACAGACCTATAATTATTATTAGTTTTTAAATATTTAAACATAATATCTTGAAACTATAGTGTGATAAAAAAAAAATATCAAAGGTGGTTTGTACAATTAGGATAATAGCAAAATCATGAAGCACTAAGGAAGAATGATAAATTGATTGAAGTTTGAGGAAGGAAATAGATACACTGATATAGAAAAATTTTGTTTCAAATGATAAAAAAATAATATGATTTTTTTTTGTACCACCATAGGATATTGAATTTTTAAAAACTTAAAGCCCTATTATCGTTATTTCTATAACAATTATTGAATATAAAATATATAATATGAAATATTTACGATTTCATCGTATGTATTAGTGAGGAGCATTCTACGGCATTCTTGCCCCGGATGCTTCCTTCCACGAAAGGTCTGATCTTGAGTAGACGCCCTGTTCGATTCTTGGTGAGCCACCATACTCTTTCCTTTGTCGACCCTCCCTGGTCCTCTTGGATGGTCCAAGACATTACCGCTGATCCGTACTTACTCCCTCATTTTGGCGGTTCTCTTTGCATAGAACCTTTCTGTTTCCGTCTCCTTCTCGTAGATTGCCGCTCTATCCAGGATCTTGGCGTAAGTCTCGAATTTTAGAACAGACAACAACTTGCTAATATCATCTCGTAGCCCTTGGAGGAACTTTTTAGCTTTCCTCTGTTCATCCTCCACATAAAATGGTGCAAAGCGAGACAACTCCGTGAACTTGGCATCATATTCTTTGTTGAGTTATGCTCCCTTGTCTCAGCCTCATAAACTCTTGCTCTTTCGATCTCGGAGACGGATGAAAATATACTTTCGGGAATGCCTCCTCAAACATCTCCCGTGTGATAGCTTCATTAGGCATTCCCATTGCCTGCTTCTGCATGTCCCACCAACCTGTCCGCTTCACCCTCCAATTTATACGCAGACAAATTTGAACTTTTCTTGTCGATACAGCCAAGCACCTCAAATATCTTCTTCATTCTTTTCATCCATACGTCCGCCTCAAAGGATCAGCTTTCTAGGAAGCCGGTGCTCTTTGTTTGTGAACTGTCATAAGTTGTAGGTCCAGGGTCTTTGGACTGGCTCGGGCGTCGGAGCCATATGCTTTTGCTCGGCCAGTTCTACGACGTTAGTCATCCTTTCCATAAGTTGATGTATGCCGCCTCTCTATCATAAGGCGTGTAAACGCCACCGCGACCACTTCTCCTACCTCTTCTACTTGTCATCCTATAATCAAGGCAAACACATGTATATAAGGACAAGGATCCAATGGATGAGAAAGAAGTATTCAATAACTTTAAGGAATTTTTAACCAAGCCTAAGAACCAATCTCATAAATGTCCCAACTGCCTTAGCTTCCTCTACCTATTCCTACAAGGATTCTGTTCAGGGACTCAAACTTATGCTTCCACTTTTCGATCGGTCAATTCCTAAGGCATCTCAACTCTCTGATACCAATTGTGACGGAACGAATTTTTTCTTTTTTATTCCGTCAGTCCTGACACAATTGAAAACCCAACTCAATCGATTGTGTGCAGCACAGGATCACAGATGCCATCTAGGACCCATATACCTTTAATCATAATAAGCAAAGCGGAAGTTACACTAACACTTGTGAAAGCATTCATATTCATTCCAAAATGTTCATTCCTGAGTACATAACCAAAATGTTTAACCATAAAAGTCCAACGAGTCATTACAATAGTATATCTCCAAAATAAACTTCCAAGGTCTTTAATCCTGCAGGATAAAGGTCTAATCACTCCACAAATCAAAGCAAGCTCTAAAGCTTCATCTGTGGGGGAAAATATAAAATAGTGAGCCGAGGCTCAGCAAGGTACATGCATATGGATAGTAAACGATGATGCAAGATGATCAGGTAACTATACACAAATAGAACGGTGAACCAGAATGCAGTTCAAGAAAATAGAGAAAGCATACCTTGACAGTACTATATTTCAAAATCGATAATTGACACAAGAATGATTGATACTTGATAGCAGGACGTATCTCAGATCGGTGCGATAAGCAAACTAAACAAGTACATATCATATCGGTAGACGGTCTTTCATATTCGTGTCGGTACTTCACATTCGAAAGTCGGTGCGGTAAACATAACATATCGGTAAAGCGATGAAACATTACTTCATATCATATCGGTACAGACCCTGCCAGTATACCCTACTAGTTGATGGGGCGAATAATCGAGGATAGATTGTGTTCACTCCACACAATCTAAGGCCGATACTGTCATATGGGTATCCCATCTTACGAGATCGGTACGGTATGACACCCGAAGGTAGGCCGGTAACGGTAATTCCCTCTGTCCATAACGCCCCGAGGGCAGGGCGGACCACAAATAACTCAATGGACAGAGTTATCCTCGATTACCACCGAAAAGTCCTAAGGCATGCCGGAGAACCTATCTGGGCTGTAGTCAGTCCCGAGTCTTAAAGTAACAGGAGCACTTCTTTTCTTGAAAGCCATTTTCAATAAACCGTGGTTCATATTCTGTACGAAATAGGAGTTTAATTTTTAATACAAGCCAGAGTTCATTCTTATGTTAAGGGCGGAGCTCTTTTTCATGTGCAGAACCGGAGCTTGCTTTTCATTCAAGCCGGAGTTCCTCTTTGACAGAAAAAGCCGGAGTTCATCTCACGTTAAGGACGGAGCTCTTTTTCATGTACAAAATCGGAGTTCGGTTAAGGACGGAGTTCTTTTCTTAAAAGACGGAGCTCTTTAAAAAGGACGGAACTCTTTTCCAAAAGCCGGAGTTACTTCTTTATTAAAGGCGGAGCTCCTTTCGTGTACGAAACCGGAGTTAATTTTACCTTTAAAAATTAAGTGAATATTCCCGTATTTCTTTGGTGAATTCCGGTAAAATATTCTGTGTCAACTTCGTTGGCGTGCGTATATTTATTGGCACTCTATGACTAAGTTGAGGAGATTGTATAAAAACACTAAGGTATTGGGTCGAATGGGAGGCTACGAAACCTTAGTATAGTCTACACTTTTCCGATACTGAATCTATATTCCGGGGATTGAGGTCGTTTGGATGGATACTTATAATCCTGTGAACAAATGGTGAGATATCAGTGGATATCGTACCGAGGTGGTGTTGGGTTGACTCGTCGATAATATAAATATTCTGTTCCTAAAGGGGCGTGGATCAGAGGATCACAGAATACGTGTGAGTTACCCAATGAGGTAATGAGTTTATGAGTTTGACTTATTCTGGATCAGAAGATCTCAGAATACGTGAAGGTTACCCGAAGGGTAACGAGAATGCATGCATGTATGGATTGGATACAGTATTTGTGCACAATGGGAGTAAAGCATTATGAGACCATAAGGTCACTTGTCAAACTTGTGAGCACCGGAACCTCGAGAGTTACCCCGCCAAGGGACGGGTGTATGAATTAAGGGTTCACAGTGATGTGTAAGGTCCAAGGAGACTTTCGTGATATCTTGTATATTTGGGACCTCATTTGTGAAGGGTTCGATGGAACCTATGCCGTGATTGTTACTCGGATTCGGTGGAATCCAATTTGCATCATTGAGTCTTGTTGTCATATGGCTTTGAGTCGTGGATACGACACGCTGTTGAATCTCGGATAATTATCTATATAACTTTGTTCCGAGACGCTTTATTGTATTCCATTATTTCTTTGTTTATTTACTTGCTGGGCCTTATGCTCACCTTGCGTTTTATTGGCTCCAGTGTAAGGTTATGACAGGTTAGAAGAAATCAAGTTGTGGCTGAAGAATTTCAGGATATAGACTATTTGGGATAAGAAGCTTGTGACTAGAAGCTCTAGAGTTAACTTGATTGATCGAGATTATATTATCGGGATTGCATTCCCAGAGTTTAGATTTTCATAAATATTTATTATATTTAGAACATTTATTATGAGAATTAAAAATCAATATGTATTATTTAGTAATGTATTTATGAGATCATTTATAATTTTGGGTTTTCGCTTGGCGGTTTCGGGTCGGGTCGGGTGACTCAGGCTCGGGGCGTTACAAATTATTTACGTAATTTGAAAATGTTTGAAGGTAAAAATAATTGATAACTATGACGAATTCATCAGCTTGCTGTGGCCTTTGATAGGGACTGCACAACAACGATGTTGTCTAGTTTTAATGGCCAACCGCATCACGGCATCTGAAACATTGAAAGATCTTCCCAAAGATCAACATTTGACTCATTCTCACGTTAAGCTTATTCTTTTCTAATCTAAATTATTAATATTTAAATAAATAATTATAATTTAATTATTTTTAAAAATTTAAAAAATTAATTAACTTTAGTTATTAAATTATAATTATTTATTTTAAAATAGAGAATTATGATGTAAATGAATAATATTTTTTATCTTTTAAACAAATGGAGCCACCCCAACTTGTTTTTCACATAGCCAATAGTGACCGTTGTGAAATTAATCCAATGTCATATGTATTTTTATTGATATATTATTTTTGTAATTTAATATTATAATTTCTATAATTTGAGTAATGTTTTAAAACACAGATGGATCGCTTCAATTCATCAACCATAGGATGCGAGTCACCATCCAAGATGGCCAGCAACTTGTTGGAAAATTTTACGGTTAATAAGGTAGGAATAGAATTACTATTCTCACTAATAAAACATGCCATTAAAATGATTAAAATATTTTTAGTGAATCGGGCAAAATTTGAAACTTTCTTCTCATTTCACTTTCTATGTCAAGTACATATGCAATATTTATTAGATCAAATGGGTTGATCTGTGAAGTTTATTTTTTATCTGATTAGAGGCAATTCAATATTGAATGACAACTTTACCTCGTCTCAAGACAACAATTTATATCCGTCCCATCTTGAATTTGGCAAAAGAATTCCAACACTATAAAAATAGTGTGACAGAGATGTTATCATATCATCTCACTCCACCATAATTTTATATATAATTTTACAAATCAATCGTTATATAAACATATAAAATTCATGTATATTTTGGTATATATTATGCATAAGTAATTCTATTTTTTATTTTAGATATTTCTTATAAAAATGAAAATATGAAAAATATATAATGTAGGAAACTATAATTTGTTAATATTTTAAAAAATATGAAAATTAAAAATACATGCATGTTCCTAACCTGCACTCTACCCAAATTTTAAATTCCCATTCTGTCCCCTTCCTATTGCCGTCCCTTATGCCCACACTCCAACGAGTGGCATAGCTTTTAAAGCTCTTAGGTCCCCCGGCCACCTCCATCCATCCTCTTAAATGCAACCAACTCTCATATCTCTTGTTATGAAAATTTGAATAAAGATTGAATCGATGCGTGACCATTAATAATAAATTATGAAATGGGAGTAGCTTGGAAATTAAGGCCCCATTTATTTGAAGAAAATAAATTAATAAAAAATATTTTTTCTTTAATTTTTTGGTATTTGATTTATTAATAAAATAATTATATATTTTTTTAATATTTAGTATATACAAAAAAAATAATTTAATAAAAAGTGAATAAAAAAAATAAAGCACATTCATATTATCCTTTGACAAAATCGCTTAAATTCTAGTGAAATGACTTTTTCTTTATAAAAAGGGAAAATATTTTTTAGAGTTTATTTTCTATTTAATAATGATTATTAATATTTTTTCATAAAAATTTCATTTAAAGATTATACTATACCAACCCATGAAACTCTAATTTACTGTTGATCACCGGCAAATATATTGCTAGGAAGCATCTTCTTCATATTCTCTATGAATTTCTCAACTTCTTCACGCCACTTGAGAATAGTCTTTGAAAAAAGATCATATTTTTATACAAGATGATTAGTTGACATCTTTAATTTTATATAGAAAGATGTCTCAATACTATATAATTTTAAAGAATAAAATAAATCACAGACCTATAAATATTATTAGTTTGTAAATATTTAAACATAATATCTTAAAACTATAGTGTGATAAAAAAAAAATATCAAAGGTGGTTTGCACAATTAGGATAATAGCAAAATCATGAAGCACTAAGGAAGAAGGATAAATTGTTTAAAGTTGGAGGAAGGAAGTAGATACACCGATATAGAAAAATCTTGTTCAAAATGATAAAAAAATAATATAATTTTTGTTGTACCATCATAGGCTACTTCCCATATAAAAATTTCATCACAATAACCACGCGTACGCGCGCGCGCACACACACATATATATAACTTCCCATATTAACACATGCCTATGCAAAATTAAATATACACATAATACACATATCCCACTCACTGTGCACACATGCACTTGACCACATACACCCAAATGACACACACGGCAGCTTCTGCTGCTATTTTCCCACACCAACACACCACCAAAGCACACTCACGCCTGCACACGGCTACACCCCCTGCTCACACACACACCACCACTCACAGCAGCAGTAACGCTGTCGCCTCACAACTTCACACCCCCTCACGCACACACGCTTGGCAGCACTCTGCCGACGCTCACTGCACACACTACGCACACACACTACACCACATATGTATTTATGCATACCTACATACATATACATTTCGATCTATATATATACATATATATACCCCCTCATACGCCCATCAATTACACACTTCGCACAACACACACATCCTAATACCCTTACTGTCCGTATAAACATAATACATACACCCGTTGAATAATTAAATAAATAGATATACGGCCATTATACATACTGTCGATACACCCATATACCAAATACACCCGCACACGTATACGCACAGTGCCGATATTCCCATATCAGCACCCACAACCGAGCCCCTGTTTCCCCCGGCCAAATTTCTCACTTTACCACAAAATTGGGGGCGGTAAGCATAAATTTACCACACGAAGGGATGTAATCAGCATCTAAGAATGAAGGGGAAGTAATTTTACTTGCAAAACAATTGGGCTAAGCTCTCTTTCCGCTCCGAGTCATTCATCCTGGTTGGAATTATGGAAAACAGAGCACGGTGCTCTGTTTTCCCACGGTTGGGCCGAGTCCCTTAAATCAGTGTATACAAGATGCAAGATGGATACTACAACTCCATTGCACAAATTACCCAACCCTAATTCATCATAAATCCCAGATTGCCGGTCAATTTCTCACCGAGCCGGAGCTCTGGATTCGGTTTCCCCAAATATTGTAACCCTTGACTTTCAACAGTTTCCCACCAAATCAGGGCATAAAAATCAGAGTATTTGCATCGACAAGAATAAAAGGAGAATTAATTTTTGTGATGGAGAAACTTTACTTGCAAAATGGAGGATTACTTGCCTTGATTTGGAGATCGGCGGCGTTACGAATGTGGCGGTATGAATCGACAGTGACGGCAACACCAACCTATGGTGGCGACTTTGATTGCATGCACGTCGGCGTCGTCCCAACACACGACGGCAATTAGCGGTGGCAACGAAGAGGAACAAGGTGACGGCATCGGTTCACAGCTAGGGTAACGATAGCCGCCCTTCTTCTTCCCCCACCGTCTCCTTAAATAATGAAGGGGTCGATCTAGGGTTTCCATTTGGGATGCCAATTTCCTTCCTCCTTGTCGGGAGTCTGTCGCCGCGCCTTCCTCTCTCTCTCTCCTTTTCTTCTTCTTCCCTTCTTTCCCTTCTTCTTTCTTTCCTTTCTTTCTTCTTTCTTTCTTTTTCTTTTCCTTCTCTTCCTTTTTTTCTTTTCTTTCTCCCGTTATTTGTTTCCCTCTTATTATTATTATTATTATTATTATTATTATTATTATTATTATTATTATTATTATTATTATTACTTATTTATTATTATTATTATTATTATTATTATTATTATTATTACTACTATTATTATTATTACTTTTATTTATTAAAATATTAATTATTTATTTATTTAATTATAATAAGACTTAAAATTTTGATATTAATTTCTAATATTTTAACCTATCAAATTCAATTTCATAATTATCTTTTAAAAATTTTTAAAATACCAATATGCATATAATTATAATAGTTTACTTGATTAATTAAACCTATAATTTAATTAAATATATTAATTATTATGAATAAATTTAAGGATTAAAATACCTAAACTCAAATCATTAATTCAAATTAATAGCTTGAACATTTAAACCTAATTACAAGATTTAATTCTCAAAATATTTACTAAAATAGTCGAATGATCATTGAAATTAATTAAATAATGTATTTTTATAAAATTTTAAACTCAAAAATATTCAAGATATTACATTAAGAATTTAAAAATTTTAACTATCTTCTTACGTCTTAAATTTTTTTATCAAATATTTTCTTAACCATAAATTAAAACAAGATCTAAAATAATCAAAATAGAATATTTAGCTACTACTGATTAATTATTGAATTTTCTACACCATTTTTACTGTCACTTTTTATTTTATTCATATTTCATTTTGTTTCAGAATGTGAAATGCCACTTGAAATGTATTGATTTGATATTTAAGTAAAAAGAGTGATTGTTAATGCTTGTCGACTACCATACCTCAAATTAAATATATCCTATCAAATATTCTTTATTCAAATTATAGAATAAGTTTTATTATATATATGATTCTAATTAATTTCTTCATAATTCTGGCTAATTAAAGTCTTACTATACTTAATATTTTATGATATAAATTGAGGGCATATATCTTTTAATTTCAAACCACCACTGGGCTTACTAATAAAAAAAAAAAACAATTCAAAGAACAATAAATTAGTTCTCAGTCATATTAAAATATACAACAATGAAGTTTGATTATACTTTATCAAAATTGGGTTCGAATTATACTCAAATTGAGTTAAGCTAAAAAATCTATAATTATTAAGTCGTGTTAGTTTGAATAGACCTAATTAGTCAGGACAAAAGTTATAGTCAAATTTGCCCGTAAATAAATTAAGATTTGTTTGAGCCGATTTAATAGAAAAATATTTTTGATTATTTTAATTAAAAATCTTATATTTACTTTAAGATTAAAAAAAAAATATTGAGTATTTCACAAACTATAATATTTAGATAGAAAAAATTATCTGAAATAATTTTATAATGATAGGTGATTATCATACCACTATGTTATTGAAAAATAGCAACTATTCCATCTAAGTTATTATGCTCGATTATGGGTAATCCATAATAAAATTGGGATTCGAGGGTTATTAGGTAGGTGTATATAGTTCTTTCTTTAACTTATTTTTTATTATAATTTAATGTGTGTTATTTTTATGAATTTTTTTTAAAATAAAAAATAAATTTTTTATTATTTTTATGATATAAATATTTTAATGTGATGGGTCTAATATAAATATGAGCCCGCCAAAAAAGAGGGCCCAACGGACATAGACGCCTTGTTAGATGGCAAGGCTCAAAGAGCGACATACAAGGCCCAGTGCCACGAGGTGGACCCTGGGGCGGATGGGGGATGTCTTAGGTCGATCTGAGCGAGTCCTATTAATTTTCTAACTTTTCGTTAGTTGTCTGTGGTACGTTAGATTAAAATAAACAGACACAGAGATCGGGCCTATTTGTATTCAATTAGCTGCGAGGAATTCAAAAGCTCCCCAAACTACGTTGTAACTCGGACCTAATGATGCGTCAGAATGTCTTGTTATTAAAAAAATATCAAAAATTTATATACTATATTTTTAAAAATTTTAAATCCCTCCATCCATTGGATCAACACATTATTATAAAATATACAACAAAAGTTTTTTTTTTAATTTGAAAATATATAAATATTGATATTTTACAAAAAAGATCAAAAAAGTATTTGCATATTTTTAAAAATTTTTAATATAAATAATTTTTATACTATAATTTTAAAAATAATATTATTAATGTGCGGACCTACAAAGGCCTAATAGATAAAATTTAATCTTTAGAAAATATATTATAAAACTTATATATTTTTAAATGTAAAATTTTCTATGTGTTCAAATTATTATAAAAAAAATCAAAACATTAATTATTTACGTAATTTGAAAATGTTTGAAAGTAAAAATAATAGATAACTATGACAGATTCATCAGCTTGTTGTGGCCTTTGATAGGGACTGAACAACAACGATGTTGTCTTTTTTTAATGGCCATCCACGTGTCGGCATCTGAAACGTTGAAAGATCTTCCCAAATATCAACATTTGACTCATTCTCACGTTAAACTTATTCTTTTTTAATATAAATTATTAATATTTAAATAAATAATTATAATTTAATTATTTATAAAAATTTAAAAAATTAATTTAATTTAATTATTAAATTATAATTATTTATTTTAAAATAGATAATTATGATATAAAATAATAATATTTTTTACCGTTTAAATAAATGGAGCCACCCCTACTTGGTTTTCATATAGCCAATAGTGACCGTTGTAAAACTAATCTAATGTCATATGCATTTTTATTGATATATTATTTTAATAGTTTAATATTATAATTTTTATTATATGAGTCATGTCTTAAAATACAAAGGGATCGCTTCAATTCATCAACCATAGGATGCGAGTTAGCATCCAAAATGGCCAGCAACTTGTTGGAAACTTTATGGCCTTCGATGGCTACATGAACCTCGTTATTGGAGATTGCGAGGAGTTCTGCAAGCTTCCTCTAGCCATGGGCATGAAGGGAAACCCTAATGAAGAGCGCGAAGATGAAGGATGAAGCAAAGTTTGGAAGAATGGAGAGAAAAATATGAGGGTAACACGATGATAAAATCGAAGGATTACAGGAATAGCTATTCCTTACATATAAGGAATAAAAATGCCTAATTAATATTGGTATTTTTTATTTCCTGTGTTGGAAGAATAAATATTTTTTCGAGAATAATTATTTCGTATTAAAAAAAGTTAAATAGTAAAATAAATATTATACAATTAATAAGGTAGGAATAGAATCACTATTATTACTAATAAAACATGCCATTAAAATAATTAAAATATTTTTTTAGTGAATTGGAAAAATTTTGAAACTTTCTTCTCATTTCACTTTCTCTTTTAAGTATATATGTAATATTTAATATATTAAATGGGTTTATTTGTGAAATTTATTTTTTATCTGATTAGAGGCAATTCAGTATTGAATGACAACTATACCTCATCTCAAGACAACGATTTGTATCTGTCCCATCTTGAATCTAGCGAAAGAATTCGAACACTATAAAGATAACATGACAGCAATATTATCATATCATCTCACCCCGTCATAATTTCATGTATAATTTTACAAATTAATCATTATATAAATATATAAAATTTATGTATATTTTGGTATATATTATTCATAAGTAATGTTATTTTTTATTTTAGATATTTCTTATAAAAATAAAAATATGAAAAATATATAATGTAGGAAACTATAATTTGTTAATATTTTAAAAAATATGAAAATTAAAAATACATGCATGTTCCCAACCTGCCCCCGACCCAAATTTTAAATTCCCATTCTCTCCCCTTCCTATTGCCATCCCTTATGCCCACACTCCAACAAGTGGCATAGCTTTAAAAGCTCTTAGGTCCCCCGGCCACCTCCATCCATCCTCTTAAATGCAACCAACTCTCATATCTCTTGTTATGAAAATTTGAATAAAGCTTGAATTGATGCGTGACCATTAATAATAAAATTTGAAATGGGAGTAGCTTGGAAATTAAGGCCCTGTTTATTTGAAGTAAAAAAATTATTAAAAAAATATTTTTTCTTTAATTTTTTGGTATTTGATGTGTGAAAAAAATAATTTTATATTTTTTTAATATTTAGTATATACAGAAAAAAAAGTTAATGAAAAGTGAATAAAAGAAAATAAAGCACAATCATATTCTCTTTTGACAAGACTAGCTTAAATTCTAGTGAAATGACTTTATCATTTTAAAAAGAGAAGATATTTTTCAGAGTTTATTTACTATTTAATAATGATTATTAATATTTTTTAATAAAAATTTTATTCAAAGATTATACTATACCAACCCATGATACTCTAATTTACTATTGATCACTGCAGATATATTACTAGTAAGCATCTTTCTCGTGTTCTCTTTGAATTTCTCAGCTTCTTCACGCCACTTGAGAATAGTCTTTGAAAAAAGATCATGTTTTTATACAAGATGATTAGTTGACATCTTTATTTTTATATATAAAGGTGTCTCAATACCATACGATTTCAAAGAGTAAAATAAACCACAGACCTATAAATATTATTAGTTTGTAAACATTTAAACATAATATCTTGAAACTATAGTGTGATAAAAAAAAAATATCAAGGGTGGTTTGCACAATTAGGGTAATAGCAAAATCATGAAGCACTAAGGAAGAAGGATAAATTGATTGAAGTTAGAGGAAAGAAATAGATACACTGATATAGAAAAATCTTGTTTCAAATGATAAAAAAATAATATGATTTTTTTGGTACCATCATAGAATATTAAATTTTCAAAAACTTAAAGCCTTATTATCGTTATTTCTATAACAATTACTGAATATAAAACATATAATATGAAATATTTACCAGTTCATCGTATGTATTAGTGAGAAAATAATCGCCCCATATGTTTGGATGATAATTTGCGGATTAACGTTCAACGTAGGTTTGCCCATCGATTGTAGAAACAGGTTTGACATGCATTTTTATGTCTAAAAATACAAGATTGATGCTCAAACGGGTTGATTGTGTTTTCTTTGTTGAAGAATGGTGGCTGCCTTTGTCTATTTATAGCTGTTAGCTAGTCACGTCAACTAAGAAAACCATGTGCACCATACAAGGTGGAGCAAATTCCTCCCACCGAGGCCGCTTTGACGCTTAAGTCAGCAAATTCCCGCAATAAACGGAAATGGCGCACGCTAAGGAGGTGCGCAGAGGAATGCTGTGAAAGCGTAAGAGATGCTTGTACGGTGATGTGGAGAATGCAGTGAGCAGGTAGTGGAAGGCCTGGCTTCCTTGGTGCATCGTAACGGGTGACTAACTTTCCCGTAATCTAAGAAGATGCTGGGAAGGAGAGAGAGCTAGCTACTCGTTACTCTCGACGGAAGTAGGGTGACACCCGGTTAAAGCCGGCTCGTTACTCTCGTTTGATCGATTAGAGAAAAGGGAAGCAGTAGAGTATAGCTCGATGTTTGAATTCTAGATTCAAACGGAAGCAGCAGATGAAGATGCTGAAGGAGGAGGAGGATCAGGATCCCTTTCTCTGTGGGGTGTGAGGGCACTTATACGCCTCTCCCCATGGGACTCTTGGGCGCCAAAACGCCCGTTGCTTGGGCCATCGCGCAGCCAGTCATTTATTGTGGACCATGGGTTGTCCTTTTCCAAGTGGGTGCCACCTTGAGAGCATTGTTGACTACGCCGATGTCCCCACGAGCGGGGATTGGTTGGCCACTGCCAGACGGCGTGGTGTGCGGGTGTGACTGCCACAAGCCCACTCTCTATTGCCTAGCCTTTCCGCCTGTTCTCAGCGACGCATTTAATGCGTGGCAGGTTTTCGTTGTCTTTCGCCAGCATGGGTTCACCCCTTTCGACCATTGGGCTGGGCTGACTGCCTTGCGTGGGCTTTTGGATTTCTTCGCGGGCCGCGGCTTGCTTCGTGGGCTTGGGCACGCTTCATGGGCTTGGGCACGCTTCATGGGCCAGGACATGGGGCCTAACAATTTTAGATATTTCTTATAATAATAAAAATATGAAAAATATATAATGTAGGTAACTATAATTTGTTAATATTTTAAAAAATATGAAAATTAAAAATACATGCATGTTCCTAACCTGCCTCCGACCCAAATTTTAAATTCCCATTCTGTCCCCTTCCTATTGCCATCCCTTATGCCCACACTCCAACAAGTGGCAGAGCTTTTAAAGCTCTTACGTCCCCCGGCCACCTCCATCCATCTTCTTAAATGCAACCAACTCTCATATCTCTTGTGATGAAAATTTGAATAAAGCTTGAATTGATGCGTGACCATTAATAATAAAATTTGAAATGGGAGTAGCTTGGAAATTAACGCCCTGTTTATTTGACTTTATCATTTTAAAAAGAGAAGATATTTTTCAGAGTTTATTTACTATTTAATAATGATTATTAATATTTTTTAATAAAAATTTTATTCAAAGATTATACTATACCAACCCATGATACTCTAATTTACTATTGATCACTGCAGATATATTACTAGTAAGCATCTTTCTCTATTCTCTTTTGAATTTATAGAACCTTGTTTCACGCCACTCTAATAGTCTTTGAAAAAAGATCATGTTTTTATACAAGATGATTAGTTGACATCTTTATTTTTATATACAAAGGTGTCTCAATACCATACGATTTCAAAGAGTAAAATAAACCACAGACCTATAAATATTATTAGTTTGTAAACATTTAAACATAATATCTTGAAACTATAGTGTGATAAAAAAAATATATCAATGGTGGTTTGCACAATTAGGGTAATAGCAAAATCATGAAGCACTAAGGAAGAAGGATAAATTGATTGAAGTTAGAGGAAGGAAATAGATACACTGATATAGAAAAATCTCGTTTCAAATGATAAAAAAATAATATGATTTTTTTGGTACCATCATAGAATATTAAATTTTCAAAAACTTAAAGCCTTATTATCGTTATTTCTATAACAATTACTGAATATAAAACATATAATATGAAATATTTACCAGTTCATCGTATGTATTAGTGAAAAAATAATCGTCCCTTATGCTAGAATGATAATTTACGGATTGACATTCAACGTAAGTTTGCTCATAGATTGTAAAAACAGGGTTGACATACATTTCTATATCTAAAAACACAAGATTGATGCTCAAACTTGTTGATTGTGTTTTCTTTGTTGAAGAATGGTGGCTACCTCTTGTTTTTTTATAGCTGTTAGCTAGTCCCGTCAACTAAGAAAACCACGTGCACCATACAACGTGGAGCATGTGTTTTGTATTTTTTTTAGTTTTTTTTTTCACACAAATTTTATCTAAAAAATTAAAAAATTGTGAAGTATATATTTTACATTGCAGGATCCCATATTTACGTCACATGAACATGACAAATATTTAATTGTCACTTTTTAAATCTTTGTAAGTTTTTTTCAACTTTTATTTGAGTACTAATTTTATTCTAAAGATAAATTGAATAATAACATACTTTTTTATATCCTCCCTGTTAAAAATTTCATAAATTTTTCTAAATAAACTTATATTATATATATAATTTGATAAATTTGAAATAAAAAATTAAAAAATATATATAATTTTATGTCAAATATAATTTCTCTTTTTAAGGTAAAAATACACTTTTTCTAACTTGTTTTTCACACGTTTTCTAAAATAATATTTTACAATATAGTTACAATATTAGATCAATGTTAAGGGTGGTTAAGAATTTAAAAATTTTAACTATCTTCTTACATTTTAAATTTTTTATCAAATATTTTCTTAACCATAAATTAAAACAAGATATAAAATAATCAAAATAAAATAGTTAGCTACTGCTGATTAATTATTGAATTTTTCTACACCATTTTTACTGTTATTTTTTATTTTATTCATATTTCATTTTGTTTCTAAATGTGAAACACCACTTGAAATGTATTAATTTGATATTTAAGTAAAAAGAGTGATTGTTAATGCTTGTCGACTACCATACCTCGAATTAAATATATCCTATCAAATATTCTTTATTCAAATTATAGAATAAGTTTTATTATATATATGATTCTAATTAATTTCTTCGTAATTCTGGCTAATTAAAGTCTTACTATACTTAATATTTTATGATATAAACTGAGGGCATATATCTTTTAATTTCAAACCACGACCGGGCTTACTAATAAAAAAAAAATTCAAAGAACAATAAATTAGTTTTCAGTCATATTAAAATATATAACAATGAAGCTTGATTACACTTTATCAAAATTGGGTTCGAATAATACTCAAATTGAGTTAAGCTAAAAAATCTATAATTATTAAGTCGTATTAGTTTGAATAGACCTAATTAGTTAGGACAAAAATTATTGTCAAATTTGCCCGTAATGAAATTAAGATTTGTTTCTGCCAATTTAATAGAAAAATATTTTTGATTATTTTAATTAAAAATCTTATATTTACTTTAAGATTGAAAAAATATGGAGTGTTTCACAAACTATAATATTTAGATAGAAAAAATTATCTGAAATAATTTTATTATTATACTGCTATGTTATTGAAAAATAGGAACTATTCCATGTATGTTATTATGCTCGATTATGGGTAATCTGTAATAAAATTGGGATTCGAGGGCTATTAGGTGGATGTATATAGTTCTTTCTTTAACTTAATTTTTATTAAAATTTAACGTGTGTTATTTTTATAAAATTTTTTTAAAATAAGAAAATAATTTTTTTAATATTTTAATGATATAAATATTTGAATGTGATGGGTCCAATATAAATATGAGCCAGCCAAAAAAGAGGACCCAACCGACATAGTCGCCTTGTTAGATGGCAAGGCTCAAAGAGCGACATACAAGGCTCAGTGCCACGAGATGGACCCTGGAGTGGACGGGGAGTGTCTCAGGTCGATCTGAGTGAGTCATATTAATTCTCTAACCTCTCGTTAGCTGTTTGTGGTACGTATGATTAAAATAAACAGATACGGAGATCGGACTCGTTTGTATTCAACTAGCTCCAAGGAATTTGAAAGCTCCCTAAACTACGCTGTAACTTGGACCAGAGAATGCG
The DNA here is from genome assembly GCA_033239525.1 of Nepenthes gracilis. Taxonomy (NCBI): domain Eukaryota; kingdom Viridiplantae; phylum Streptophyta; class Magnoliopsida; order Caryophyllales; family Nepenthaceae; genus Nepenthes; species Nepenthes gracilis. The sequence goes on from BSYO01000006.1 coordinate 5,817,604, forward strand.
TCAGAATGTTTTGTTATTAAAAAAAATCAAAAATTTATATACTATATTTTTAAAAATTTTAAATCTCTCCATCCATTGGATCTACAAATTATTATAAAATATACAATAAAAGTTTTTTTTTCAATTTTAAAATATATAAATATTGATATTTTACAAAAAAGATCAAAAAAGTATTTGCATATTTTTTAAAAAAATTAATATAAATAATTTTTGTACTATAATTTTAAAAATAATATCATTAATGTGCGTGAATCTACAGAGGCCTAATAGATAAAATTTAATCTTTAAAAAATATATTACAAAATTTATGTATTTTTAAATGTAAAATTTTCTATGTGTTCAAATTATTATAAAAAAAATCAAAACATTAATTATTTACGTAATTTGAAAATGTTTGAAGGTAAAAATAATTGATAATTATGACGGGTTCGTTAGCTTGCTATGGCCTTTGATAGGGACTGGACAGCAACGATGTTGTCTTTTTTTAATGGCCATCCGCGTGACGGCATCTGAAGCGTTGAAAGATCTTTCCAAATATCAATATTTGACTTATTCTCACGCTAAGCTTACTCTTTTCTAATCTAAATTATTAATATTTAAATAAATAATTATAATTTAATTATTTTTAAAAATTTAAAAAATTAATTAAATTTAATTATTAAATTATAATTATTTATTTTAAAATAGATAATTATAATATAAAATAATAATATTTTTTACCTTTTAAGCAAATAGAGCAACCCCAACTTGTTTTTCACGTAGTCAATAGTGACCGTTGTGAAATTAATCCAATGTCATATGTATTTTTATTGTTATATTATTTTTATAATTTAATATTATAATTTTTATAATATGAGTCATATCTTAAAATACAAACAGATTGTTTCAATTCATCGACCATAGGATGCAAGTCACCATCCAAGATGGCCAGCAACTTGTTGGAAAATTTATGGCCTTCAATGGCTACATGAACCTTGTTCTTGGAGATTGCGAGGAGTTCTGCAAGCTTCCTCTAGCCATGGGCACGAAGGCAAACCCTAATGAAGAGCGCGAAGATAAAGGATGAAGCAGAGTTTTGAAGAATGGAGAGAAAAATATGAGGACAATATGATAATAAAATTGAACTGTTGCAGGAATAGGTATTCCTTACATATAAAGAATAAAAATACCTAATTAATATTGGTGTTTTTTATTTTCTGAGTTGGAGGAATAAATATTTCTCCGAGAATAATTATTTTGAATTAAAAAAAGTCAAATAGTAAAATAAATATTCTACAGTTAATAATATAGAAATAAAATTACTATTCTTACTAATGAAATATGCCATTAAAATAATTAAAATATTATTTAATGAATCGGGCAAAATTTGAAACTTTCTTCTCGTTTCACTTTCTCGGTCGAGTACATATGTAATATTTAATAGATCAAATGGGTTTATCTATGAAATTTATTTTTTATCTGATTAGAGGCAATTCAGTATTGAATGACAACTTTACCTCGTCTGATGACAACAATTTGTATCCGTCCCATATATATAATTTTACAAATTAATCATTATATAAACATATAAAATTTATGTATGTTTTGGTATATATTATTCATAAGTAATGTTATTTTTAATTTTAGATATTTCTTATAAAAATGAAAATATGAAAAATATATAATTTAGGAAACTATAATTTGTTAATATTTTAAAAAAATATGAATGTTAAAAATACATGCATCTTCCTAACCTGCCCCCGACCCAAATTTTAAATTCCCATTCTGTCCCCTTCCTATTGCCATCCCTTATGCCCACACTCCAACAAGTGGCATAGCTTTTAAAGCTCTTAGGTCCCCCGGCCACCTCCATCCATCCTATTAAATGCAACCAACTCTCATATCTCTTGTTATGAAAATTTGAATAAAGATTGAATTGATGCGTGACCATTAATAATAAATTTTGAAATGGGAGTAGCTTGGAAATTAAGGCCTCATTTATTCGAAGAAAATAAATTATTAAAAAAATATTTTTTCTTTAATTTTTTAGTATTTGATGTACAAAAAAATAATTTTGTATTTTTTTAACATTTAACGTATACAAAAAAAATATGTTAACAAAAAGTGAATAAAAGAAAATAAAGCACATTCATATTTTCCTTTGACAAGACTAGCTTAAATTCTAGTAAAATGACTTTATCTTTTTAAAAATGGAAGATATTTTTCAGAATTTACTTACAGTTTAATAATAATTATTAATATTTATTAATAAAAATTTTATTCAAAGATGATACTGTACCAACTTATGATACTCTAATCTACTATTGATCACTGGCAGATATATTGCTAGTAAGCATCTTCCTCGTGTTCTCTTTGAATTTCTCAACTTCTTCACGCCACTTGAGAATAGTCTTTAAAAAAAGATCACGTTTTTATACAAGATGATTAGTTGACATCTTTATTTTTATATACAAAGCTATTTCAATACCATACGATTTCAAAGAGTAAAATAAACCACAGACCTATAATTATTGTTACTTTGTAAACATTTAAACATAACATCTTGAAACTATAGTGTGATAAAAAAAAATATCAAAGGTGGTTTGCACAATTAGGATGATAGCAAAATCATGAAGCACTAAGGAAGAATAATAAATTGATTGAAGTTGGAGGAAGGAAATAGATGCACGGATATAGAAAAATCTTGTTTAAAATGATAAAAAAATAATATGATTTTTTTGGTACCATCATAGAATATTGAATTTTTAAAAACTTAAAACCCTATTATCGTTATTTCTATAACAATTACTGAATATAAAACATATAATATGAAATATTTACTTGTTTATCGTATGTATTAGTGAGAAAATAATCGTCCCTTATGCTTGAATGATAATTTACGGATTGACATTCAACGTAAGTTTGCTCATAGATTGTAAAAACAGGGTTGACATACATTTCTATGTCTAAAAATACAAGATTGATACACAAACTTGTTGATTGTGTTTTCTTTGTTGAAGAATGGTGGCTGCCTTTTGTCTATTTATAGCTGTTAGCTAGTCATGTCAACTAAGAAAACCATGTGCACCATACAACAAGGAGCATGTGTTTTGTATTTTTTTTTTAGTTTTTCTTTTTCACACAAATTTTATTTAAAAAATTAAAAAAATGTGAAGTAGGTATTTTATATTCCAGGATCCCATATTTATGTCACATGAACATGACAAATATTTAATTGTCAGTTTTTAAATGTTTGTAATTTTTTTTCAACTTTTATTTGAGTACTAGTTTTATTCTAAAGATTAATTGAAAAATAACATGCTTTTTTATATCATCCTTGTTAAAAATTTCATAAATTTTTCTAAATAAACTTATGTTATATATATAATTTGATAAATTTGAAATGAAAAATTAAAAATATATATATATAATTTTATGTCAAATATGATTTCTCTTTTTAAGGTTAAAAATACACTTTTTCTAACTTGTTTTTTACACTTTTTCTAAAATAATATTTTACAATATAGTTACAATATTAGATCAATGTTAAGGGTTAAGAATTTAAAAATTTTCACTATCTTCTTACGTCTTAAATTTTTATAATATATTTTCTTAACCATAAATTAAAACAAGATCTAAAATAATCAAAATAAAATATTTAGCTGCTACTAATTAATTATTGAATTTTTTCTACACTATTTTTACTGTCATTTTTTATTTCGTTTTGTTTCGGAATGTGAAACGCCACTTGAAATATATTAATTTGATATTTAAGTAAAAGGAGTGACTGTTCAATGCTTGCCGACTACCATACCTCAAATTAAATATATCCTATCAAATATTCTTTATTCAAATTATAGAATGATTTTTATTATATATACATATATAATTCTAATTAATTTCTTTGAAATTTCGGCAAATTTTAAAGTCTTGCTATACCTAATATTCTATGATATAAATTGAGGGCATATATCTTTTAATTTCAAACCACCACCGGGCTTACTAATAAAAAAAAAAAAATCAAAGAACAACAAATTAGTTTTCAGTCATATTAAAATATATAACAATGAAGTTGGATTATACTTTATCAAAATTGGGTTCGAATTATACTCAAATTGAGTTAAGCTAAAAATCTATAATTATTAAGTCATGTTTGTTTGAATAAACCTAATTTGTCAGGACAAAAATTATAATCAAATTCGCCTGTAATTAAATTAAGATTTGTTTGAGCCGATTTAATAGAAAAATATTTTTGATTATTTTAATTAAAAATCTTATATTTACTTTAAGATAAAAAAAATATGCAGGGTTTCGCAAACTATAATATTTAGATAGAAAAAATTATCTGAAATAATTTTATAATGATGGGTAATTATTATACCGCTATGTTATTGAAAAATAGAAACTATTCCATCTCAGTTATTATGCTCGATTATGGGTAATCCGTAATAAAATTGGGATTCGAGGGCTATTTGGTGGATGTATGTAGTTTTTTCTTTAACTTATTTTTTATTAAAATTTAATGTGTGTTATTTTTATGAAATTTTTTCAAAATAAGAAAATAATTTTTTTATTATTTTTATGGTACAAATATTTGAATGTGATGGGTCCAATATGAATATAAGTCAGCCAAAAAAGAGGGTCTAACCGATGTAGACGCCTTGTTAGATGGCAAGGCTCAAAGAGCAACATACAAGGCCCAGTGCCATGAGGTGGACCCTGGGCCGGACGGGGAGTGTCCTAGGTTGACCTGAGTGAGTCCTGTCAATTTTTCAACCTCTCGTTAGCTATTTGTGGTGCATAGAGTTCAAATAAAGAGATACGGAGATCGGACCCGTTTGTACTCAACTAGCTGTAAGGAATCCGAAAGCATCTTAACCTACGCTATAACTTGGACCTGAGGATGCATCAGAATGTTTTGTTATTAAAAAAAATCAAAAATTTATATACTATATTTTTAAAAATTTTAAATATCTCCATCCATTGGATCTACAATTTATTATAAAATATACAATAAAAGTTTTTTTTTCAATTTTAAAATATATAAATATTGATATTGTACAAAAAAGTATTTGCATATTTTTAAAATTTTTTAATATAAATAATTTTTATACTATAATTTTAAAAATAATATCATTAATGTGCGGAACTACAAAGGCCTAATAGATAAAATTTAATCTTTAGAAAATATATTATAAAATTTATATATTTTTAAAATTATCTATGTGTTCAAATTATTATAAAAAAAATCAAAACATTAATTATTTACGTAATTTGAAAATGTTTGAAAGTAAAAATAATAGATAACTATGACAGATTCATCAGCTTACTGTGGCCTTTGATAGGGACTGAACAACAACGATGTTGTCTTTTTTTAATGGCCATCCGCGTGTCGGCATCTGCAACGTTGAAAGATCTTCCCAAATATCAACATTTGACTCATTCTCACGTTAAACCTATTCTTTTTTAATCTAAATTATTAATATTTAAATAAATGATTATAATTTAATTATGTATAAAAATTTAAAAAATTAATTTAATTTAATTATTAAATTATAATTATTTATTTTAAAATAGATAATTATGATATAAAATAATAATATTTTTTACCGTTTAAATAAATGGAGCCACCCCAACTTGGTTTTCATATAGCCAATAGTGACCGTTGTAAAACTAATCTAATGTCATATGCATTTTTATTGATATATTATTTTAATAATTTAATATTATAATTTTTATTAGATGAGTCATGTCTTAAAATACAGAGGGATCACTTCAATTCATCAACCATAGGATGCAAGTTAGCATCCAAAATGGCCAGCAACTTGTTGGAAACTTTATGGCCTTCGATGGCTACATGAACCTTGTTATTGGAGATTGCGAGGAGTTCTGCAAGCTTCCTCTAGCCATGGGCATGAAGGGAAACCCTAATGAAGAGCGCGAAGATGAAGGATGAAGCAAAGTTTGGAAGAATGGAGAGAAAAATATGAGGGTAACACGGTGATAAAATCGAAGGATTACAGGAATAGCTATTCCTTACATATAAGGAATAAAAATGCATAATTAATATTGGTATTTTTTATTTTCTGTGTTGGAAGAATAAATATTTTTTTGAGAATAATTATTTCGTATTAAAAAAAAGTTAAATAGTAAAATAAATATTATACAATTAATAAGGTAGGAATAGAATCACTATTATTACTAATAAAACATGCCATTAAAATAATTAAAATCTTTTTTTAGTGAATTGGAAAAATTTTGAAACTTTCTTCTCATTTCGCTTTCTCTTTTAAGTATATATGTAAGATTTAATAGATTAAATGGGTTTATTTGTGAAATTTATTTTTTATCTGATTAGAGGCAATTCAGTATTGAATGACAACTACACCTCATCTCAAGACAACGATTTGTATCCGTCCCATCTTGAATCTAGCGAAAGAATTCGAACACTATAAAGATAACATGACAGCAATATTATCATATCATCTCACCCCGTCATAATTTCATGTATAATTTTACAAATTAATCATTATATAAATATATAAAATTTATGTATATTTTGGTATATATTATTCATAAGTAATGTTATTTTTTATTTTAGATATTTCTTATAAAAATGAAAATATGAAAAATATATAATGTAGGAAACTATAATTTGTTAATATTTTAAAAAATATGAAAATTAAAAATACATGCATGTTCCTAACCTGCCCCCGACCCAAATTTTAAATTCCCATTCTCTCCCCTTCCTATTGCCGTCCCTTATGCCCACACTCCAACAAGTGGCATAGCTTTAAAAGCTCTTAGGTCCCCCGGCCACCTCCATCCATCCTCTTAAATGCAACCAACTCTCATATCTCTTGTTATGAAAATTTGAGTAAAGATTGAATTGATGCGTGACCATTAATAATAAATTTTGAAATGGGAGTAGCTTGGAAATTAAGGCCCCATTTATTTGAAGAAAATAAATTATTAAAAATAACAATTTTTCTTCAATTTTTTGGTATTTGATGCATGAAAAAAATAATTATATATATATTTTAATACTTAGTATATACAGAAAAATAAGTTTATAAAAAATGAATAAAAGAAAATAAAGCACATTCGTATTATTCTTTGACAAGACTAGCTTAAATTCTTATGAAATGACTCTTTCTTTTTAAAAAGGAAAAATATTTTTTGGAGTTTATTTACTATTTAATAATAATTATTAATATTTTTTAATAAAAATTTCATTCAAAGAATATACTATACCAACTCATGATACTCTAATTTACTATTGATCGCTGGCAGATATAAAAGTAATAATATTTTTTACCGTTTAAATAAATGGAATTTTGGTTTTCATTACGCCACTTGACCGTTGTAAAATGAATCTAAAAGATATGCATTTATATTGAGATATTATTAGTTAATTTAATATTTATTTTTATATAGATGAGTCATGTCTTAAAATACATTTGGGATCACTAAAATCAACCATAGGATGCAATTATTATTAGTTTGTAAACATTTAAACATAATATATTGAAACTATAGTGTGATAAAAAAATATATCAAAGGTGGTTTGCACAATTAGGATAATAGCAAAATCATGAAGCACTAAGGAAGAAGGATAAATTGATTGAAGTTGGAGGAAGAAAATAGATGCACTAATATAGAAAAACCTTATTTAAAATGATAAAAAAATAATATGATTTTTTTGGTACCATCATAGGATATTGAATTTTTAAAAATAAATAATTAATATTGTTATTTTTATTTTCTGTGTTGGAAGATAAATATTTTTTTGAGAATAATTATTTCACCATTTCAAAAAAATAAATAGTAAAATAAATATTAAAATAATAATAAGGTATATACTTGGATGATAATTTGTGCATTGACGTTCAACGTAAGTTTGCAAATGAATTGTAGAAACAGGGTTGACATACAATTCTATTTCTAAAAATACAAGATTGATTCTCAAACTTGTAGATTGTGTTTTCTTTGTTGAAGAATGGTGGCTGCCTTTTGTCTATTTATAGCTGTTAGCTAGTCACGTCAACTAAGAAAACCATGTTCACCAGACAACGTGGAGCATGTGTTTTGTATTTTTATTAGTTTTTTTTTTCACACAAATTTTATTTAAAAAATTAAAAAGAATGTGAAGTACATATTTTACATTGTAGGATCCCATATTTACGTCACGTGAACATGACGAATATTTAATTGTCAGTTTTTAAATCTTTATAATTTTTTTCAACTTTTATTTGAGTACTAGTTTTATTCTAAAGATTAATTGAAAAATAATATACTTTTTTTATATCATCCCTGTTAAAAATTTCATAAATTTTTCTAAATAAACTTATATTATATATATAATTTGATAAATTTAAAATAAAAAATTAAAAATATATATATATAATTTTATGTCAAATATGATTTCTCTTTTTAAGGTAAAAAATACACTTTTTCTAAAATGATATTTTACAATATAGTTATATTTTATATCAATGTTAAGGGTTAAGAATTTAAAAATTTTAACTATCTTCTTAAGTCTTAAATTTTTTATCTAATATTTTCTTAACCATAAATTAAAACAAGATCTAAAATAATCAAAATAAAATTTTTGGCTACTACTGATTAATTATTGAATTTTTCTACATCATTTTTACTGTCATTTTTTATTTTATTCATATTTCATTTTGTTTCTTAATGTATAACGAAAAATAAATGTATTAATTTGATATTTAAGAAAATAAAGTGATTGTTAAATGCTTGACGACTACCATACCTCAAATTAAATATATCATATCAAATATTCTTTATTCAAAGTATAGAATTTTTGTTTTATTATATTTAATAATAATAATTAATTTTTTTGTAATTGCCTAATTTTAAAGTCTTGCTCATGATACTTAATAGTCTATGATATAAATTGAGGGCATATATTTTTTAATTTCAAACCACCACTGCGCTTTACTAATAAAAAAATTCAAGAACAATAAATTAGTTTTTAGTCATATTAAAATATAAACAATGAAGCTTTTACACTTTATCAAAATTGGGTTCGAATCATACTTTTAAATTGAGTTAAGCTAAAAAATCTATAATTATTAAGTTTTAATTTGAATAGACCTTATTAGTCGTAACAAAATTATTTGTCAAATTTGCCCGTAATTAAATTAAGATTTGTTTGAGTGTGATTTAATATAAAAAAGGTTTTTTGCATTTTTGTTAATAGCAAAATCATGAAGCACTAAGGAAGAAGGATAATGATTGAAGTTGGCCCAAGAAAATAGATGCACTAATATAGAAAAACCTTATTTAAAATGATAAAAAAATAATATCTTTTTTTTTCCCATCAGGGCCCCATATCGAATTTTAAAAACTTAAAGCCCGCGAGCTTATCGTTAGGCTCATAACAATTAGAACCGCCGTTCATGGCGGAATATTTACCATTTTATTTACGCTTTTCCAAAAAATAATCGCCCCATATACTTGGATGATAATTTGTGCATTGACGTTCAACGTAAGTTTGCAAATGAATTGTAGAAACAGGGTTGACATACAATTCTATTTCTAAAATACAAGATTGATTCTCAAACTTGTAGATTGTGTTTTCTTTGTTGAAGAATGGTGGCTGCCTTTTGTCTATTTATAGCTGTTAGCTAGTCACGTCAACTAAGAAAACCATGTTCACCAGACAACGTGGAGCATGTGTTTTGTATTTTTACTATAAATTTTTTTCACACAAATTTTATTTAAAAATTAAAAAGGCATTTCCGGTACTATTTTAACTTGTAGGATCCCATATTTACGTCACCTCCACATTCGAATATTTAATTGTCAGTTTTTAAATCTTTATAATTTTTTTCAACTTTTATTTGAGTACTAGTTTTATTCTAAGATTAATTGAAAAATAATATACTTTTTTATATCATCCCTGTTAAAAAGGTTAAATTTTTCTAAATAAACTTATATTATATATATAATTTGATAAATTTAAAATAAAAAATTAAAAATATAATCACTAATTTTATGTCAAATATGATTTCTCTTTTGTTCTGCAAAAATACACTTTTTCTAAAATGATATTTTACAATATAGTTATATTGACACCTTATATCAATGTTAATTTAACGATTTAAAAATTTTAACTATCTTCTTAAGTCTTAAATTTTTTATCTAATATTTTCTAACTGATAATTTTAAAACAAGATCTTAAATTTACTTTAAATAAAAAAATATAGAATGTTTCACAAACTATAATATTTAATTAAAAATTATCTGAAATAATTTTATTATTATACCGCTTTTTTATTTTAAAATAGCAACTATTTTGTTTTATTATGCTCAATTATGGGTAATGTAATAAAATTGGGATTCGAGGGCTAAAAGAGTGATTGTTAAATGCTTTCTTTAACTTAATTTTTAAATTAAAATTTAATGTCAAATATTTTTTATAAAGTTTTTTATTATTTTATTATATAAATATTTTCTAATTAATTTCTTTGTAATTCTGGCTAATTTTAAAGTCTTGCTATACTTAATAGTCTTGATATAAATTGAGGGCATATATCTTTTAATTTCAAACCACCACTGAGGTGGACCCTAATAAAAAAAAATTCAAAGAACAATAAATTAGTTTTTAACCATATTAAAATATATAACAATGAAGCTTGATTAAACTTTATCAAAAGACACGAAGATACTCCAAATTGAGTTTCAACTAAAAAATCTATAATTATTAAGTCTACCAAACTTGAATAGACCTTATTAGTCGAGATGCAAAAATTATTGTCAAATTTGCCCGTAAAAAAATCAAGATTTATTTGAGCTATATTTTTAAAAAATTTTTAATATTTTTCCATTGGATCTACAAATTATTATAAAATATACAATAAAAGTTTTTTTTCAATTTTAAAATATATAAATATTGATATTTTACAAAAAGATCAAAAAAGTATTTGCATATTTTTAAAAATTTTTAATATAAATAATTTTTATAAGCTATAATTTTAAAATAATATCATTAATGTATTTACCTACAAAGGCCAAATAGATAAAATTTAATCTTTAGAAAATATATTATAAAACTTATATATTTTTTAAATGTAAAATTTTCTATGTGTTCATATTATTATAAAAAAATCAAAACATTAATTATTTATGTAATTTAAAAATGTTTGAAGGTAAAAATAATTGATAACTATGACGGATTCATCAGCTTGTTGTGGCCTTTGATAGGGACTGGACAAAATAACGATGTTTTCTTTTTTAATGGCCATCCACGTGACGGCATCTGAAACGTTGAAAGATCTTTCCAAATATCAATATTTGACTCATTCTCACGTTAAACTTATTCTTTTCTAATCTAAATTATTAATATTTAAATAAATATTTATAATTTAATCATTTTTAAAAATTAAAAAATTAATTAAAATTGGGTTCAATCCCTTATACTCAAATTGAGTTAAGCTTGGCTCGAATCTATAATTACGCGTCATTAGTTTGAATAGACCTAATTAGTCAGGACAAAAATATAGTCAAATTTATCCGTAATTAAATTAAGATTTGTTTGAGCTGATTTAATAGAAAATATTTTTGATTATTTTAATTAAAAATCTTATATTTACTTTAAGATAAAAAAATATGCAATGTTTCACAAACTATAATATTTAGATAAAAAAAATTAATTTTAAATAATTTTAATTATTATACCGCTATGTTATTGAAAAATAGCAACTATTCCATCTCAGTTATTATGCTCGATTATGGGTAATCCGTAATAAAATTCGGATTCGAGGGCTATTAGGCGGATGCATATAGTTTTTTCTTTAACTTATTTTTTATTAAAATTTAATGTGTGTTATTTTATAAAATTTTTTTTAAATATTTTTATTTTTTTATGGTATAAATATTTGAATACGATGGAGTCAAATATGAATATGAATCAACAAAAAGAGGCCAACTGACATAGACGTCTTGTTAGATGGCAAGGCTCAAAGTGCAACATACAAGGCCCAGTGCCACGAGGTGGGACCCTGGGGTGGACGGGGATGTCTTTAGGTCAATCTGAGTCAGTCGTATTAATTCTCTAACCTTTCTTTAGTTTGCAGCGATGCACAGATTAAAATAAAGCATATACGAAGATCGTAACCTGTATTATTCAACTGTTTGTAGGAATCTGAAAGCCTCCAAAACTACGCTTATAATCCTGGGCGTGAGGATGCGTCGAGGAATGTTTTGTTATTAAAAAAATCAAAAATTTATATACTATATTTTTAAAAATTTTAAATGTCTCCATCCATTGGATCTACAAATTATTATAAAGTATACAATAAAAGTTTTTTTCAATTTTAAAATATATAAATATTGATATTGTACAAAAAGATCAAAAAGTATTTGCATATTTTTAAAAATTTTTAATATAAATAATTTTATACTATAATTTTAAAAATAATATCATTAATATGCGGAACTACAAAGGCCAAATAGATAAAATTTAATCTTTAGAAAATATATTATAAAATTTATATATTTTTCAAATTATCTATGTGTTCAAATTATTATAAAAAAATCAAAACATTAATTATTTACGTAATTTGAAAATGTTTGAAGGTAAAAATAATTGATAATTATGACGGGTTCATCAGCTTGTTGTGGCCTTTGATAGGGACTGGACAACAACGATGTTGTCTTTTTTTTAATGGCCATCCACGTGACGGCATCTGAAACGTTGAAAGATCTTTCCAAATATCAATATTTGACTCATTCTCACGTTAAACTTATTCTTTTCTAATCTAAATTATTAATATTTAAATAAATATTTATAATTTAATCATTTTTAAAAATTAAAAAATTAATTAAAATTGGGTTCGAATTATACTCAAATTGAGTTAAGCTAAAAAATCTATAATTAGTCGTATTAGTTTGAATAGACCTAATTAGTCAGACAAAAATATAGTCAAATTTATCCGTAATTAAATTAAGATTTGTTTGAGCTGATTTAATAGAAAAATATTTTTGATTATTTTAATTAAAAATCTTATGTTTACTTTTAAGATAAAAAAATATGCAGTGTTTAAAAAACTATAATATTTAGATAAAAATTATCTGAATTAATTTTATAATGATGGGTAATTATTATACCGCTATGTTATTGAAAAATAGCAACTATTCCATCTCAGTTATTATGCTCGATTATGGGTAATCCGTAATAAAATTCGGATTCGAGGGCTATTAGGCGGATGCATATAGTTTTTTCTTTAACTTATTTTTTATTAAAATTTAATGTGTGTTATTTTTATGAAATTTTTCAAAATAAGAAACTAAATGTTTTTATTATTTTTATGGTACAAATATTTGAATACGATGGGTGAAATAATGAATACGAATCAGCTAAAAGAGGCCTTAACCGACGCAGACGCCTTGTTAGATGGCAAGGTCAAAGGGCACATACATGGCCCAGTGCCGCGAGGGGGACTCTCGGGCCGGACGGGAGCCCTCCCAGATTGACTTTCAAACAGTGCTGTCAATTCTCCAACCTCTTGCTACTTCTTTTGTAGTGCTGCACGTAGCTTCAAATAAAGTGATACGGAAATAACCCGTTTGTACTTTCACCACCGTAGCTTAATCCGAAGTTCTTAACCTACGCTTAACTAATTGGGTAGGATGCGTCAGAATGTTTTGTTATTAAAAAAAATCAAAAATTTAAATACTATATTTTTAAAAATTTTAAATGTCTCGATCCATTGGATCTACAATTTTTTATACAGTATACAATAAAAGTTTTTTTTTTCAATTTTAAAATATATAAATATTGATATTGTACAAAAAAGTATTCGCATATTTTTAAAAATTTTAATATAAATAATTTTTATACTATAATTTTAAAAATAATATCATTAATATGCGGAACTACAAAGGCCTAATAGAGAAAATTTAGTCTTTAGAAAATATATTATAAAATTTATATATTTTTCAAATTATCTATGTGTTCAAATTATTATAAAAAAAATCAAAACATTAATAATTTACGTAATTTGAAAATGTTTGAAGGTAAAAATAATTGATAATTATGACGGGTTCATCAGCTAGTTGTGGCCTTTGATAGGGACTGGACAACAACGATGTTGTCGTTTTTTAATGGACATCTGCGTGACGGCATCTGAAGCATTGAAAGATCTTCCCAAATATCAACATTTGACTCAATTCTCACGTTAAGCTTATTTTTTTAATTTAAATTATTAATATTTAAATAAATAATTATAATTTAATTATTTTTAAAATTTTAAAAAATTAATTAAATTTAATTATTAAATTATAATTATTTATTTTAAAATAGATAATTATAATATAAAATAATAATAATTTTTATCTTTAAAAGAAATGGAGCCACCCCAACTTGTTTTTCACATAGCCAACAGTGACCGTTGTGAAACTAATCCAATGTGTTATGAATTTTAATTGATATATTATTTTTATAATTTAATATTATAATTTTTATAATATGAGTCATGTCTTAAAACACAAACGGATCGCTTCAATTCATCAACCATAGGATGCGAGTCATTATCCAAGATGGCCAACAACTTGTTGGAAAATTTATGGCCTTCAACGGCAACATGAACCTCGTTCTTGGACATTGCGAGGAGTTCTACAAGCTTCCTCTAGCCATGAGCACGAAGGCAAACCCTAATGAAGAGCGCAAAGATGAAGGATGAAACAGAGTTTCAAGAATGGAGAGAAAAATAATAGGACAACACGGAAATAAAATCAAGTATTGCGAGAATAAATGCTATTCATTATATATAATGAATAAAATGCCTAATTAATATTGGTATTTTTTATTTTCTGAGTTGGAGGAATAAATGTTTCTCCGAGAAATAATTATTTCAGATTAAAAAAGTCAAATAAGAAAATAAATATTCTACGCTTAATAATGTAGAAATAATATTACTATTCTCACTAATGAAACATGCTATTAAAATAATTAAAATATTTTTTAGTGAATCAGGCAAAATTTGAAACTTTCTTCTCATTTCGCTTTCTCTGTCGAGTACATTTGTAATATTTAATAGATCAAATGGGTTTATCTGTGAAGTTTATTTTTTATCTGATTAGAGGCAATTCAGTATTGAATAACAACTTTACCTCGTCCCAAGGCAACGATTTGTATCCGTCCCATCTTGAATTTGGCGAAAGAATTCCAACACTATAAAGATAGCGTGACAGAGATGTTATCATATCATCTCACTCTGCCATAATTTCATATATAATTTTACAAATTTATCATTATATAAACATATAAAATTTATATATATTTTGGTATATATTATTGATAAGTAATGTTATTTTTTATTTTAGATATTTTGTATAAAAATGAAAATATGAAAAATATATATTGTAGGAAAGTATAATTTGTTAATATTTTAAAAAATATGGAAAATAAAAATACATGCATGTTCCTAACCTGCACCCGACCCAAATTTTAAATTCCCATTCTGTCCCCTTCCTATTGCCAGCCCTTATGCCCACACTCCAACAAGTGGCATAGCTTTTAAAGCTCTTAGGTCCCCCGGCCACCTCCATCCATCCTCTTAAATGCAACCAACTCTCATATCTCTTGTTATGAAAATTTGAATAAAGATTGAATTGATGCGTGACCATTAATAATAAATTTTGAAATGGGAGTAGCCTGGAAATTAAGGCCCTCTTTATTTGAAGAAAATAAATTATTAAAAAAAGCATTTTTTTTTTAATTTTTTGGTATTTGATGTTTGAAAAAAATAATTATATAGTTTTTTAATATTTAGTATATACAGAAAAATAAGTTAATAAAAAGTGAAGAAAAGAAAATAAAGCCTATCCATATTGTCCTTCGACAAGACTAGCTTAAATTCTTGTGAAATGACTTTTTTTAAAAAAAAAGAGAAGATATTTTTCAGAGTTTATTTACTATTTAATAATAATTATTAATATTTTTTAATAAAAATTTTATTCAAAGATTATACTATACCAACCCATGATACTCTAATTTACTATTGATCACTGGCAGATATATTGCAAATAAGCATTTTTCGTATGTTCTCTTTGAATTTCTCAGCTTCTTCACGTCACTTGAGAATAGTCTTTAAAAAAAGATCATGTTTTTATACAAGATGATTAGTTGACATCTTTATTTTTACATACAAAGGTGTCTCAATACCATACGATTTTAAAGAATAAAATAAACAATAGACCTATAATTATTATTAATTTGTAAACATTTAAACATAATATCTTGAAACTATAGTTTGATAAAAAAAAATATCAAAGGTGGTTCACACAATTAGGATAATAGCAAAACCATGAAGCACTAAGGAAGAAGGATAAATTGATTGAAGTTGGAGGAAGGAAATAGATACACTGATATAGAAAAATCTTGTTTAAAATGATAAAAAAATAATATGATTTTTGTTGTACCATCATAAACTACTTCCCATATAAAAATTTCATCACAATAACCACGCATATATATATATAACTTCCCATATTAACACATGCATATGCAAAATTAAATATACACATATTACACACATCCCACTCACTGTGCACACATGCACTTGACCACATACACCCAAATGACACACACGGCAGCTTCTGCTGCTATTTTCCCACACCAACACACCACCAAAGCACACTCACGCCTGCACACGGCTACACCCCCTGCTCACACAAACACCACCACTCACAGCAGCAGCAAAGCTGTCGCCTCACAACTTCACACCCCCTCACGCACACACGCTTGGCAGCACTCTGCCGACGCTCACTGCACACACTACTCACACACACTATACCATATATGTATTTATGCATACCTACATGCATATACATTTCTATCTATATATATACATATATATACACCCTCATACTCCCATCAATTACACACTTCGCACAACACACACATCCTAATACCCATACTGTCCGTATAAACATAATACATACACCCGTTAAATAATTAAATAAATAGATATACGGCCATTACACATACTGTCGATACATCCATATACCAAATACACCCGCACGCGTATACGCACAGTGCCGAAATTCCCATATCAGCACCCACAACCGAGCCCCTGTCCCCCCCAAATTTCTCACTTTACCATAAAATTGGGGGCGGTAAGCATAAATTTACCACACGAAGGGATGTAATCAGCATCTAAGAATGAAGGGGAAGTAATTTTACTTGCAAAACAATTGGGCTAAGCTCTCTTTCCACCCTGAGTCATTCATCCTGGTTGGAATTATGGAAAACAGAGCACCGTGCTCTGTTTTCCCACGGTTGGGCCGAGTCCCTTAAATCAGTGTATACAAGATGCAAGATGGATACTACAACTCCATTGCACAAATTACCCAACCCTAATTCATCATAAATCCCAGATTTCCGGTCAATTTCTCACCGAGCCGGAGCTCTGGTTTCGGTTTCCCCAAAAATTGTAACCCTTGACTTTCAACAGTTTCCCACCAAATCAGGGCATAAAAATCAGAGTATTTGCATCGACAAGAATAAAAGGAGAATTAATTTTTGTGATGGAGAAACTTTACTTGCAAAATGGAGGATTACTTGCCTTGATTTGGAGATCGGCGGCGACGGCTTCGGCTTCGTGCTCCACTTACGACGGTGGCGGTATGAATCGACAGTGGCGGCAACACCAACCTATGGTGGCGACTTTGACTGCATACACGTCGGCGTCGTCCCAACACACGACGGCAATTAGCGGTGGCAACGAAGAGGAACAAGGTGACGGCATCGGTTCACAGCTAGGGTAACGATAGCCGCCCTTCTTCTACCCCCATCGTCTCCTTAAATAATGAAGGGGTCGATCTAGGGTTTCCATTTGGGATGCCAATTTCCTTCCTCCTTGTCGGGAGTCTGTCGCCGCGCCTTCCTCTCTCTCTCTCTCTCTGCTTTCCTTCTTCTTCCCTTCTTTCCCTTCTTCTTTCTTTCCTTTCTTTCTTCTTTCTTTCTTTCTTTTCTTTTCCTTCTCTTCCTTTTTTCTTTTCTTTCTCCCGTTATTTGTTTCCCTCTTATTATTATTATTATTATTGTTATTATTATTATAACTATTTATTTATTATTATTATTTTTACTTTTATTCATTAAAATATTAATTAATTAATTATTTAATTATAATAATACTTAAAATTTTGATATTAATTTTTAATATTTTAACCTGTCAAATTTAATTTCATAATTATCTTTTAAAAATTTTTAAAATACTAATATTCATATAATTATAATGGTTCACTTGATTAATTAAATATATAATTTAATTAAGTATATTAATTATTATGACTAAATTTAAGGGTTGAAACATCTAAGCTCAAATCATTAATTCAAATTAATAACTTGAACATTTGAACCTAATCACAAGATTTAATTCTCAAAATATTTACTAAAATAGTCGAATGATCATTAAAATTAATTAAATAATATATTTTTATAAAATTATAAACTAAAAAATATTTAAGATATTACATTAAGAATTTAAAAATTTTAACTATCTTCTTACATCTTAAATTTTTTATCCAATATTTTCTTAACCATAAATTAAAACAAGATCTAAAATAATCAAAATAAAATATTTAGCAACTACTGATTAATTATTGAATTTTTCTACACCATTTTTATTGTCATTTTTTATTTTATTCATATTTCATTTTGTTTCAGAATGTGAAACGTCACTTGAAATGTATTAATTTGATATTTAAGTAAAAAGAGTGATTGTTAATGCTTGTCGACTACCATACCTCAAATTAAATATATCCTATCAAATATTCTTTATTCAAATTATAGAATGAGTTTTATTATATATATAATTCTAATTAATTTCTTCGTAATTCTGGCTAATTTTAAAGTCTTGCTATACTTAATATTCTATGATATAAATTGAGGGCATATATCTTTTAATTTCAAATCACCACCGGGCTTACTAATAAAAAAAAAAATTCAAAGAACAATAAATTTATTTTCAGTCACATTAAAATATATAACAATGAAGTTTGATTATACTTTATCAAAATTGGGTTCAAATTATACTCAAATTAAGTTAAGCTAAAAAATCTATAATTATTAAGTCGTATTAGTTTGAATAAACCTAATTAGTCAGGACAAAAGTTATAGTCAAATTTGCCCGTAATTAAATTAAGATTTGTTTGAGCCGATTTATTAGAAAAATATTTTTGATTATTTTAATTAAAAATCTTATATTTACTTTAAGATAAAAAAAATATGGAGTGTTTCACAAACTATAATATTTAGATAGAAAAAATTTTCTGAAATAATTTTATAATGATGGGTGATTATTATACCACTATGTTATTGAAAAATAGCAACTATTCCATCTAAGTTATTATGCTCGATTATGGGTAATCCATAATAAAATTGGGATTCGAGGGCTATTAGGTGGGTGTATATAGTTCTTTCTTTAACTTATTTTTTATTAAAATTTAATGTGTGTTATTTTTATGAAATTTTTTTAAAATAAAAAATAAATTTTTTATTATTTTTATGGTATAAATATTTGAATGTGATGAGTTTAATATGAATATGAGCTAGCTAAAAAAAAGGGCCCAACGGACATAGACGCCTTGTTAGATGGCAAGGCTCAAAGAGCGACATACAAGGCCCAGTGTCATGAGGTGGATCCTGGGGCGGACAAGGATGTCTTTAGGTCGATCTGAGTGAGTCCTATTAATTTTCTAACATCTCGTTAGTTGTCTGTGGTACGTTAGATTAAAATAAATAGACACGGAGATCGGACCCATTTGTTTTCAACTAGCTGCAAGGAATTCAAAAGCTCCTCAAACCACGCTGTAACTTGGACCTGAGGATGCGTCAGAATGTTTTATTATTAAAAAAAAATCAAAAATTTATATACTATATTTTTAAAAATTTTAAATCTCTTCATCCATTGGATCTACAAATTATTATAAAATATACAATAAAAGTTTTTTTTTCAATTTTAAAAAATATAAATATTGATATTTTACAAAAAAGATCAAAAAAGTATTTGCATATTTTAAAAAATATTTAATATAAATAATTTTTATACTATAATTTTAAAAATAATATCATTAATGTGCGGACTTACAAAGGCCTAATAGATAAAATTTAATCTTTAGAAAATATATTATAAAACTTATATATTTTTAAATGTAAAATTTTCTATGTGCTCAAATTATTATAAAAAAAATCAAAACATTAATTATTTATGTAATTTGAAAATGTTTGAAGGTAAAAATAATTGATAACTATGACGGATTCATCAGCTTGCTGTGGCCTTTGATAAGGACTGGACAACAACGATGTTGTCTTCTTTTAATGGCTATCCGCGTGATGGCATCTGAAACGTTGAAAGATCTTCCCAAATATCAACATTTGACTCATTCTCACGTTACACTTATTTTTTTTAATTTAAATTATTAATATTTAAATAAATAATTATAATTTAATTATTTTTAAAAATTTAAAAAATTAATTAAATTTAATTATTAAATTATAATTATTTATTTTAAAATAGATAATTATGATAAAATAATAATAATTTTTATCTTTTAAATAAATGGAGCCACCCCAACTTGTTTTTCACATAGGCAACAGTGACCGTTGTGAAATTAATCTAACGTCATATGTATTTTAATTGATATATTATTTTTATAATTTAATATTATAATTTTTATAATATGAGTCATGTCTTTAAACACAGATGGATCGCTTCAATTCATCAACCACAGGATGCGAGTCACCATCCAAGATGGCCAGCAATTTGTTGGAAAATTTATGGCCTTCAACGGCTATATGAACCTCGTTCTTGGAGATTGCGAGGAGTTCTGCAAGCTTCCTCTAGCCATGAGCATGAAGGCAAACCCTAATGAAGAGCACGAAGATGAAGGATGAAGCAGAGTTTCGAAGAATGGAGAGAAAAATATGAAGACAACACGGTAATAAAATTGAAGGATTGTAGGAATAGTTATTCCTTATATATAAGAAATAAAAATACCTAATTAATATTGATATTATTTATTTTCTGAGTTAGAGAAATTAATATTTCTCAGAGAATAATTATTTCGTATTAAAAAAAAGTCAAATAGTTAAATAAATATTCTACAGTTAATAAGGTAGGAATAAAATTCTATTCTCACTAATGAAACATGCCATTAAAATAATTAAAATATTTTTTAGTGAATCAGGTAAAATTTAAAACTTTATTCTCATTTCACTTTCTCTTTCAAGTACATATGTAATATTTAATAGATCAAATGGGTTTATTTGTGAAGTTTATTTTTTTATTTGATTAGAGACAATTCAGCATTAAATGACAACTTTACCTCATCTCAAGGCAACGATTTGTATCTGTCTCATCTTGAATTTGGCGAAAGAATTCCAACACTATAAAGATAGTGTGACAAAAATGTTATCATATCATCTCATTCCGCCATAATTTCATATATAATTTTACAAATTAATCATTATATAAACATATAAAATTCATGTATATTTTGGTATATATTATTGATAAGTAATGTTATTTTTTATTTTAGATATTTCTTATAAAAATGAAAATATGAAAAAAAAATATAAAGTAGGAAACTATAATTTGTTAATATTTTAAAAAAAATATGAAAATTAAAAATACATGCATGTTCCTAACCTGCCCCCGACCCAAATTTTAAATTCCCATTCTGTCCGCTTCCTATTGGCATCCCTTATGCCCACACTCCAACAAGTGGCATAGCTTTTAAAGCTCTCAGGTCCCCCGGCCACCTCCATCCATCCTGTTAAATGCAACCAACTCTCATATCTCTTGTTATGAAAATTTGAATAAAGATTGAATTGATGCGTGACCATTAATAATAAATTTTGAAATGGGAGTAGCTTGGAAATTAAGGCCCCATTTATTTGAAGAAAATAAATTATTAAAAAAATATTTTTTCTTTAATTTTTTGGTATTTGATGTATAAAAAAATAATTTTGTATTTTTTTAATATTTAGCGTAAACAGAAAAATAAGTTAATCAAAAGTGAATAAAAGAAAATAAAGCACATTCATATTATCCTTTGACAAGAGTAGCTTAAATTCCAGTAAAATGACTTTATCTTTTTAAAAAGGAAAGATATTTTTCAGAGTTTATTTACTATTTAATAATGATTATTAACATTTATTAATAAAAATTTCGTTTAAAGATGATACTATACCAAACCATGATTCTCTAATCTACTATTGATCACTGGCTGGCGATGACTCTTACAGCTATCATCAGTCATCGAATAGCAAGATGGCCAACGTTAGTCACAAACTAGCATGCAATGTCCTAAGCCTTTACCATCCAGCATTGGCTATCAATATCCTTGACCTTATCATCTAGTCGTTCGGTGGTGATACCTTTAGCCAACATCGTGCTTGTTGGCTACCATACCTTAACCTAGGATCGTCCCCCATTGAGGCCCTGATCATTACTTCCTATAAAGCCTAAATCCAAATATTATTATAATCTTGATTAATTAAGTTAACATAATTAAAATTAAGGTCAAAGAATATAAAAATTTGAGTTAAAAGTTAAAGTTAGAGTGGACTACATCAAATTGAGTCATATGCGCCAGTACGTAAAAAACAGATAACTCGGCGCCTAATGGAAGCTAGATCGGTGCTTGGGGCGCCAAAACCTGTAAGGTTAGTGCCTGAGGCATGCCTAATGGACACTCGAATGTGTTATAGTAGATTATTTGCGCTTGAGATGCGCCTGAGACAACACTCAAGTACTGTAGTATTAAGCCTCGGTGCCAAACTTGATATTCGAGTACCACCTAGTATATATAGTGAAATTTGACTGTTTTTTATCATATTTTTCAAAAATCTTGAGAGAAGAGAGGGAAGGAGATAAGGAGAGCGAAGAAGACGATAAGAAGAGAGAGAAGGAGAGAGTGTATACCTTAGAAACTCAAATTAAGTGGACTCAAGTTAGAATTTGGTGAGAATAAAGTTAAAGTAAATGTATTTCAAATATTTCTTCTCTTGTTATTGTTCTTTGTTGAATTCTTTAAATATTTCTTAATTTAAATATTTATACATGATATAAATTTAAAGTTATGATATTTTTATTTAGTATGCATGTGAAATTCTTTTTATTTTGTTATAAAAATATATAAAATTTATATTAAAACTTAAGTATATAATATAACTTAGCTATTTCTACAATTGCTCCTTTATACATGTCTAAAAATCTAATAAAAAGCTTATGTTTGTCCAAATTTCGTATATAATACTCTTGCATGACTATTCATTGTTAAATACAAGTTTCTGCATGTTAAATTACACTTTGTATATTCTAAAATTTAGTAAAAATAATTTGCATGTTTGCTAAACAAACTAAAATTGCTAATTTTTGCACTAAATTATTGAGTTTTTCCGCATTAATTATTGAGAATGGTTATGCATGATTAATGAAATTAAAATTTAGTATATCACGTTGAGAATTTATAAAATTATGTGAAAAGCTCTATAATTATGTTAATAAATTATGAGTTATTTTTCAGGATGAGAAAATTATGAATTATGAAGAAAAGTGTAGAGTTTTTCTAAATATATGTATTGAACCATAATTATATTTTAGTGAGTAGTATATTATGGTATGCCATAATATATTATAATAATAAATTGATAATCGAATCTATCATCCGTAGGTGTTCAACCCCGTCTATAGGGTTATATGTATGATAGCCTACCTAAAAATTTTAAATAGTAGCGTACAACCTTGGGTAGTGTGAAAATAAATATAACTTGAATTTTGATTATCCGTTCCTTCAATCGGTAATACCTACTAGCCCTTGGTCCTTAAGAAAATTAAATTTTAGTATATTTTGATGCTAAAAATTGATAAGAACATGATAAAGAATTATGGTAAATATTAAACTAAATTTTCTATATAAGTATTAAGAAAATTTCATATCATTGCATCAGATTATAATTTATTGTCCTTCTGATATATTTTAAATGCAAATTATATATGATTATTTATTAAATTTTATGTCTTATTGAGTTTTTGACTCACGCCTTACTTCTATTTTATTAACCCCTTCAAATGAGGTACTCAAGTACTTGCAGGATGATTAGGACTGAAAAATATTAATGTTCAGATAATGTAGAATATTAAAATAAAGTTGTGTTGCTGTATTTCAATTATGGATAGCGATTAATGTGTTATATTTAGTTTCTAGATAGTTTTGAATGTTTTATATTATAATTCAAATAGTAATTAGTGTGTGTATGTTAATCGGACAGCAGTTATAAGTAATGATGTGATTTAAATTATGATCAGTTTGATGAGTCATGGATGTCGATTGTTTGGGAGTGGACAACAGTGGGTTTCAGATTTCAAATTGATTTATATACTCGATTATCTTGTATTGGACACACACAACTCCTTACATAAGGTCTGATGTCACGGTTGGGTCGGTATCAGATCCACATAATGACATGGCACATATTTGAAACTTGTATTTAGTTTATCTCATTTTATTTTGGTCAATCGAGATATCAATATAAAATTTAAGATTAATTAATAATTAGATGATTAATTAGTTAATTAATAATTGGATAAATATTAATAATGAGGTCCAAAGGCCCTTTTTATTTCCTCTTTTAGCTTCTCCACCTGCTTCACCTTTTGAGCTTGGGTTCCCTAACCATGAAAACAAAGAATTGCTTATTCACGTAGGTAAAATAATTGTTTTAAACTTTTTTTTTATTCCAATTCAAGCCAATTTTACATATTTACGTATTCATATTTCCTAGGCAATATTAGCTCACAGTCTATATATAATGTAATTATGATATAATTGAATTACTTATTTGTCGACTCTTGATATATATTCATACATAGTTGATGCAACAAATCAGAAATTTTAAGCTTCCAGTGGTACTTTTCATGTAATGTCCCCGGCGCATCCGCATGTGGATATTGTCTGCTTTGGGCTGGAAAAACTTCATGGCGTCCCAAGCCATTACGCGGCCCGCAGGTTTTGTTCCTGGCAGACGGAGTCCACCGTCCCCAAAACGCGTCCACAAGGAAGAGGTATCCACGCTCTTATAAAGGCATGTTTCGTTCCCTCTCCATCCGATGTGGGACTCTATAATCCACCCCTCTTGGGGACCTAGTGTCCCCGCTGGCACACCGGACTGGATCCCAACTCTGATACCATCTGTAATGTCCCTGACGCATCTGCATGTGGATATTGTCCGCTTTGGGTTGGGGGAACTTCACAGCGTCTCAAGCCATCACGCGGTCCGCACGATTTTATTCTTGGCAGACGGAGTCCACCGCCCCCAAAACGCGTCCACAAGAAAGAGATATCTACGCCCTTATAAAAGCACACTTCGTTTCCTCTTCATTCGATGTGGGATTCTACATTTCAGTCGTTCACTTTATTTTTTATTTAAATTTGCATGATATTATCATGATATTTTTAATTTCTCTAAATATTGATAAGCATAGTAAAATACAAATATAGTTCATATATAGTATCTATTAATACTATATTTTAATATATTTACTTCATCATCTAGAATATAATTGAAAAAAAATTATTCCAAATATCAAGGTGAAAGTTCACAATAACACCGATCTCGAGTTTAGTAATACTTGATGAAGGAGCTCCAAGAGTTTTTGATGTTTGAGTGAAGGTGTTGCCAATAGAATAATGTTCCAATTTGATCAATATGTGCATAATAGATGTTAGATTCTAAGATCTTGTGTAATATCCTGAATATTTTTATTCGATTTAATTAGGTTTATTTATTTATTTTAAGGTAATTTAGATATGATAAAAATTAATTTAATATTATAAAAATTTTAAAAATCATTTGAAATTATTGGGTCGGCATCTGTGGTGCGCTAGTTCAATTGCCCGAGTATTAATTTAAATTTGAAAATTAAAAAATGATATATAATAATAATAATAATAATAATAATAATAATAATAATAATAATAATAATAATAATAATAATAACATGAAGCGGAAGGAGAAAAACGAGAGAAGCAATCGGGGAGAGAGAGAGGGCATGAGGGTTAGGGTTTTGCCATGACAATAGTGTGGTGGTGGGCATGGCCGGCAGCGTGCAGTGGCCGGCAGTGGTCGACGATGGTTGTCAGGTGACAGCAGCACACGGGGAAGGCGGCGGCGGCCGCAGGTGAGATTTATAGACTGTGCATGGATGCCCTACAATTCATATAACTTGTAGTAAACCAAACGCAAAATTTCTTTTTGGCACCTAAAAGTGGCGAATAAGAAGTAAACTTAGGTTAGGTGCCCAAGTATCGACTAGAATAAAATCTGTACAGTATTTTGAGTTGAAATATATATTCTTCTTAAAGAGAATTATATTGTAATATATATTTCATACCACATGTGCTTATTCCACCGATTTGAAAGTGAGTGAATAGATTCTTATTTTGTTATGTACCGATTTTTGAATATCGTATTTACGGGTAATCAAATTAATATGATCAAGATTGGGTTTAATTTATATAAAAAATTAAGTTTCAGAACTGTGGGACAAATCAATGGACTAGTCCCGTTGGGCGCTGGAGGTAGGGACGATGTGCCTACCGCGCGCTCGACCAGTGCTAGAATATAAAATGCCACAATGGTTTCGTTCAGCTTATTTTTCGGCTTCCACGCACAAGAAGAGAGAGAGTGTGAAGGAGAAGAGAGAGGAAGAAGAAACCGAGGTCCCATGGTCTAACTTCGAGCTAGAGCCAGTTAGAAAAGTGATAGATTAGATTGAAGTAAGTGCACCCATACTATCATCTTTCATTTCTTTGCACTTTTGTTCCGTTTTTTTGGGTATTCTCGTTTCGATACCCGATTAAATTTATATTTTGTACGACTCATGATTTGAGCATGCACATATGTGAATTTTATACCCGAATTCGTAGTTTTGATAGATTTTCAAACGTGGAACCCTAACCCCTGTGTCCCAAACGATTTTACCAATTATTTTGAGACTTTTATAAAAATTGGCTTTAGAATATTGTTACCCATACTTTGAATATGTTAATTTATCAATTGGGTGTCCGATTTGATAATTTTATATGATCTTGTACACGCAAAAATCCTAACCCGCGTATTGGCATTTTTACCCACAAAATTTAGGGTATTAACTTGATTTGGTTTTAAAATTTAAAAATCATAACTTTATGGACGTGTGTATTCTGATTATTTGGTATTTATGTACATATATTTTATATATGTTAATTTTACATGTTCTGAAAATATTATCAGATATGAATTGAGATAATTATCCACATGTATATTTCATATGTTATTTTGTATATGTTTTGAAAATTATATTGCATGTAATTGTGAATGTATTTATTATCCGGAAGCTCTAAAATACGCTTGGTATACGATGGTAAGAATTTTTTACATGTTCTAAATATTATGATGATTTATACATGTATTATAAATATGTTAATTTTATATGTTCCGAAAATCATGCCATGCACCATTTGTGAAAGAATTATCGATTGAAAGTTTTAAAATTCTATTTGGTTTAATGTAAAAAGAAAATTATGTATGAAATTAAGAACACCGGAGGACTTAAACTAATAAGGAATATGAAAATATGAATATGAATAAGTTTTATGAAAAAAGAACCAAGAAGAAATATTTTGCACTTAAGTGATGGACTTATGAACCGTTTTCTAATAGAGTGGGAAACAAAAAATTTTATACTTAAGAGTAGAATTTCCTAAAAAACTAAGGAATTAATAACTTGGATTGAGGATTATTCAGTAAATAGTATATTTTGGTATACCTTAGTATATTATAGTGGAAGGTCGTTGTTTGCTTTGGTGTTGCATACAGCTAGCCCTGTCTATAAAGGTTATATGTAGACGGCCTGCCTCTGGGTCTTTAATAGAAGGAGATGATTTTTAATTGTGTAGGAGCAAATATAATTTAGGCTACGACCGATTGCTTCTTTAGTCAGTAAAGCCTACTGTCCTTGATCCCTAATGGATTAAGTTTTTCGACATGATTTGAAGATTAAGAAAAGAAAAAGAAATAAACTAAAGAAATTTGGAACAAATGATGAAAGCATTCTTTTTTGATTCATATTTATGATCTCATATGCATCTCTGTTTTTGCTTGTATGCATTATTATGTTTTTTTTAATATGAAATTTTGCACATCCTTTGATATATATGTGTGTGTGTGTGCGCGCGCCTTATTGAGTTTTTAACTTGTCACGACCCGGGACCATAATATATGCAGGTCAAAAATAAAATTAATAATAAGATTTTCATCAACCACAATAACCCATCCCGGATGTGACAATCATACACAAGTAGGACCCAATATAAATAAAACCCGCACAAGATCTCATCGGATAAGAATCCGGACAAACATAATACACGACCTGCTAACTATAATCGCAAGGGAGGTATCCAATTTATAACAACTCATCCATAATTTCAATATTTTACATACAATGATCAAAGCCATCATCCAGCCATAAATAATAACCATAACATATCCTCGAGATCAGAAATATACCAAATGTAACATCTCCACTCGCCAAAAGGAATATCTAAGCCCGATCACGTCTGAGCTCCTACAAGCGTATCCATGCCACTAGTCTGAAGGGATAAAATATGAAAACGTGAGCCTAGAGCTCAGCAAGTATCAAGAATCGTATAAAACGGTACACATAAATCAGAAGCAGGGATATTGCATAGAAATCACGTAAAACAAAACACCATGTCCGTGAAATCCCTAAAAATCGAGGAGATGTCTCGTACTAAATCGTGGTCCGTAATAACTCGTCCCTCCTGGACAAAATCATATAAATCACGATCCGGTAAAATCTCGTAGACGATATCATATCATATGATCCGAGGTCACATTACATAATCGCGACCGTCACCACATCCGCGTGGGACACATACCGTCGTCTGGATCTAAAACTCATAATGCAGAAATCAAGAGAAAACCGCCGGAATTAAAACATAAATAAAAACACGTTCCGGGTTTTATCACATTAGTATGTACGAGACATTCCCATCGCCCATCTGTGGGCCAAACCACGTATCTCAAATCACAGTACACCCAAATACGTGCAGAAATACAAAGCATGCACGAAATCGGAGAACCAAAGATCAATGATACCAACTTGAGGAAGGGTTACCTCGTCCTAAGAACTACGGCTATATCGACTACGAATTAGGCCATGAGCTCAAGGCCATCCATGTACTGCCTCCCATAGATTAGGAACTTGCTCACTATGTTTTACCACCCGCGGTTTTGGGTGTAACCTCAAGTTTTAGTTATATATTAGGACGTCCGAATATATTAGTTCACAATTCCTTACGATGGTTCTCAATTAAATACACAATGGGGCGGTGTCATTTCAAAATATCTTCCTTACGGCGGAAGTAGCCTCAACCTTCCTTACGGCGGAAGTAGCCAATCATATACGTCCCTTGTCAGGGACAGCCTCCCGTCGAGCGCCACAACAAATAACCAATGTCTCGGATCACAAATCGACCCTAGGGTCTCGGACCACCATGGTCCCGTAGTGATCCCACCCCCGAAGACGCTTGGTTAGTGCAAGGCCCGGGTTCATGGTTCCACAATATACGGATACACAACATACATATATGTATCGTCCGGTGTTCAAAATCCCTCCAAATCATAAATACCAGTACAAAACCACCGCACAACTGATAAAATATACATGCATGTACACAATTGATAAATTGAGGGTATTTAAAAATACATGCATGTCAAGAAAATCTCCAGCAGAGTCAAAATGCATTGGAAATTAAATCAGACCAAGAATAGGGCTAGAGGATACTTGCCTTAACATCATACTCTGCAGATCCGAAGAAAGGATGTCCCGAAGCACTCGAATCTAGCATTTCTCTCTCCAGCCACCGCGTGCCTCTCTCTCCTCCGCGAGCCCCTTCTTCTCCTCCGCGCACGGCCTCGCCCGGCCGCTGCGACCGCCCGCCGCCGCCGATAGACCACCGCACCGCCTCACGTGGCCGTCACCGGCCTCCTCGACACCACCCGGCCCACCGTCGACGCCGTTAAACGGCTGTCTCTCTCCTCACGCGACTTTGCCGCCGCCGTCCCCAACCCGACCGACACCCACAATCGCCTCGCCTACACCACCGCCGCCGCTGCGCCCGCTCCGCCGCTCACCACTGAGACCATCGATTTCGCCGCTACCACCTCGAACGGCCGCCGTCGACTCATCCGGCACCAATTTCCTCACCCAACGCCGTCGCCGCCTCAACCCACAACTACCGCAACAATCGCGACCACACCCACAACCACCATCAACCGCCGATTCACCTGCAACGCCGCCGCCGTTGCCGCCCTCCTCCTTCTCCTCTTCCTCCTCCTTCTTCTTCCTCACGCAAACCCTAGCTCCCCTTTTCCCCCTCACTTTCTCTCTCCCCGACTCTCTTCTCCCATTCTTTTTTTTTTGTTTTTCTTTTTCATTTACTTTTATCATTATTATTATTATTATTATTACTTTTATTATATATATATAACTTTCTTTTATTATTAATTCCAACTCGGCCTCTAGACAACATTACGGGCACACACCGGGCCCCACTTCGCACCTCCGATCATTCCCGAAAATTTTATAATATTTTAATTTATTTTTAACACGTCCGAAATACCCAAAAATCATAATTAATATTAAAATAATCCAATTGGGATCCGAAATATTACATAACTCATAATTATTATTATTTTTTTCTAAATGAGCATGAATTGCATCCGATAAGGTAGGATAGAGGATTTGAGTCGGTTAGGCTCGAAGACATGGAAGATAACCTTATGAACTTAGTTATGTAGTTTTGTGCCTTTTGATGGAATATTTTATATTTATGATAGATTTGTATATTAGTGTCTATGTATGATGATGATGATGATGTAGAGATAGTTTAGTTTCCATTGTTTTGATATATGTATATGCTTCCTAGGACATTATGGTTTGTTTTGACACCTAGTAGTATCTTGTCTGAACCAATATCGTACTGAAATTATGACATTGGTGCCACGTGTAGTTGGTAAATTTTGGATCCCGTGATTTGTGTATTGTAGATTAATTGGTTATTGTACAGGAATGTGTACAGGTTTTATATTTAGCCGATGACCGTATTACAGTCGAAACTCTACTAGATTTTTGGTTAAAAATACGGTACGTCACATATTTCCTCATGATGTGTCTTATAAGTTCTCTATTAACTTAATTTATATCATTTGTCAACTTTTTTACCATATCATAAAAATGGAATCTCAATGCTTGTTATTCTATATCATTCCTCTGATACCAGTAATTTGCTTTAAAAGGGTATGTTAGGAAAGTAATTGAGCTAAAATTGATTGACATGAGGATGAAGGAAATACTATTTGTACACATTTAAGACTGGATTTACTTTTGACATGTTACGATGCTACGTAGAAATACAATCGTGCATAAGTAATGATAAGATTATAGATGATCAAGTATAATTTCGAGTTTTAAACTAGGGAGAGATTAAAAATATTTGATTGGATGTGATCAAATATATGTAGTACATTATAAGGTATTTTTTAGGATTATTATTATACTGATCTTTATGTAAAGATTTGAAATAGCTTTCCCATATTTTTACATAAGTGCTCAGAGGTTGTACAACTTATTTGCAAGTATGAAAGAGGTTGAAAATATAAAGGGAGATGTATGACTGGATGATATCCAATATGTGTAAGTGGGAGATGTTATACTTGTTAGAAGTTTGAAGGGTGTCTATAGTGGGCTTTTGCAATAAAATGAGATTATTGCTCCCCTCTATGGTTTGTGATAGTTGAGCTCCATAGACTAACAAACAGTCACAGGTTAGAGAGCTATATATAAATAACTTTCATCCATTTGTAAATATATTTCACACCAAAATTGTTTAATGAAGAATATCTTTTCATCTCCCTTTCGGTGAATTTACGCTATAGATATAGTGGATAATTCACTTATAGGACATTCCATCAATCGAATAAAGACCTTTAACAATGTATAAAACAAAATGGCAAGATTTCAATTTTGGCTAGATCGAGGTTGATCGAAATCTATTTCTATTATGTATGAGTTTATATTTCTAATAGAAAAATTTTCTCAAGATTTAACCATTTTTCAACCCCTACAAAAAGGAAGTAAGTTGTTTAATAGATAAATCACATTAGGGAACTAAGCAACCCCATTGGTGGAGTAAGATGCTCCCATTGGTCAGTTGCTTGTACAAAAATCATTCTCCTTATTTGAAAACCAAGTTAGTCTTGGCATCATATACCGCAATGGATATTACTCCCATGAGCCCATATTACTACCCATTGAGCTTCTAGGACAAACTCAATCTGTTCGCCATAGCCAAGCATGGGTCTTATATCTCTGGTTTCAAGAATAGGTGATTTTATAACTTTCTTACACAGTTTAAATATATATTGATTTAGGTATCAAAAATTTTTCTTATAAATAATACACATTCCCATTTACTTTATTCCAAACACAATATCCGTGTCCATTTACTTTATTATTTATAGCGTGCATGATACAAATAAATATATTTGGAATTGGATCATGCATTGGATGATTTCTACTCCAGATAAATATTTATTCATATACATATCACATGTTATATATGACCTTATAACATCTAATGGAAATAGATTAAAAACACAAAATTCGGTGATTTTTCTTCTTATTTGAAAAGAGATTTACTTGGTAAAATAGAGTATTTTATTGGCATGATAATATTAATATATTATTATCAATTTACAAAGGTAAAATATCAATATGCTTCCGAACACCACATCAAGGTTTCATATATCTCTTTTTTTTGGGTAAGTAATTAAAATTGAATTAAAAGAAGGAACAGTATAAAAAATTATATTTTAACTCTAAGTGTTTTGCTGACTTAGAGATATAATATAGATGTTAGGGTATACCTCGAGCACCACCATGAAACATTTCATGATATCGAAATAAACTATACAAAAGGAAAAATCGACCAAAATGCCATCATCCAAACCGGCCACTAGCCTTCGACCCAACCGGTTAAGAGACATAGAACCAAACCAGGCTACACAAACAATGCCTCACATCAGCGACCCGCCGAGATGTTCAGTCCGCAATCCAATCTGGCAATGTGCAAACCGGCAATAAAGCCTACCACGGGTAAAACAACTACTGCTATTACCTCGGAGAAAACACCACCTTGTCCACTTGAAGTCGGGCCTAAAGGGGTGACCTCGGATGAAAAACACCCACCTCGGTCATATTCACCTTGGTCATACTTACCAAAGATAATCTCGGCCATATGCACCTCGGCATTTAAATTCCAAAACTCAGCTTGGCAGTTTTAGTGCATCAGACCACGGGCATTAGCATGGCATCAGTAATTTCCATGGGTAGCTGCAGAATAATGCAGCATGTACTAGCATATGAGTCTATCCTACTTGTCCCATTCTAATAAGATGACAGGCAAGAGAAAAGCAACCCAAGAAAACCATTCCACGCAATCCCATAACCATACCTCCATATCGACCAACTGAAGACATCTGTCCTTCTCTACCAACCAGAGACCAAACCGCCCTGAACAACCAATCCATAACAGGAAAAACCAATCCATCCGCTAAGGATGCTTAGGAGAGGATTTTTGTCGTCTCCGGGATTTGGATGTTTTCCTGGATCCGGCCTACACAAACAGAGGGCTAATGGAGGAATCAGGAACTTCAAGAATGCTCACTGCATGGGCAAATTCATCAACTAAATAAAGGCGTTCCACAAGGCCTTTCAGCTGGCTAAAACAGCAGTTTGGGAATTCAGTCTCTGTTTTCAAGAGGCTATCCAGGAACCAATATACAACCTGCTTCCCTTCCGGAGATAAGGAATCAATGTATGGCCGAGTAGCCTTAGCTACCACCAACTTCATGATCACATTTGATAATGGACCTTGAAAATTATCAGCAGAGCAAGGCGCCTCTTCAATCTCATCAGACAAACAGTTTTCCAGGAAACAACACACTTCCTCCCTCACTTTCGGAGTTAAAGCTTCTAGATATGTCTGAGTAACATTAGCCTCAATCAGCATCAGGAAAGCATCAAGAATTGTACAGTGAAAACACAACAGTTTAGCCACTACCATAGCATGAACTTCTGAATCAGAGCTAAGACGGTCTTCAACCATATCAGACTTTGATATCACAGTATCAAAGGGTGAAGGCTGATTCAGTTCTGAATCATCACTAACAGAAGACTTCTCGGCTTCATCATTGGACTGCAGAACAACCTTCTGAACAGCCACTACCAATTCAGGAGAAACAACATCAGTGGCCTGATCTGTACATGTGGCATAAATCTGGCAGGAATTTAGATGCTTATCAGCAAGCCCCAAATCCACATTCGGTGATTGGTCAACAGTAGCTCGGTCTTCCATGAACTCTGAATCCATATGACTAGCCAAAGTTCCACCTGGAGCAGCACCAGGATCAGGCCGAGATAATCCTGTGGAGAGATGGTGTTGAGTCACCTGCTGTTCCATCTCGGCATTACTTAGAGCATCTAATGTAGACTGCCCAACACCTCTTGGAAGCTAATCAAAATCCACCTCAACTTCCATCTCAGCATCATTCAGAGCATCCAATGTAGGCTGCTTATCCACTCCTAGAGGCTGATCAATTAAGCCATCTTTTCTTCCAGAATTGATTTTTAAACGATCAAGGACTAAGTCCTCATACTCCCTACCTTCAACCTCTACTTCAGAATCTTAAAGAATGGTAAAAGAGTTGGAGGTAGGCATTTTAGGATCAGCCTTATTAGGAGCAGCAGGAACGTAGTTTTTCTTTTTGGTCTTGGGCGGGGAAAAAAGGGGCTATAAAACTGGTAAAATTCAACCGGTAGGCCTGAACACCTTCGCAGGTTTACCTTGGGGTTCAACAGGCCTCTTCCTATTACAGTGGCTACCACAAGCAAACCTCCATTGGTACTCAATTTTAATCTCTGAGCACAATTGATCAGGATGCTCAGCTGAGCACCCTGATCTGATTTTCACATGATCAGGCAAAGGGGCATTAACTCCTATTTCCACACAAACACGGGCAAAGTTCAACCTTCCCATCTTCTCAGAAACAGGGTCTAATTGTAAGGGCTTCCCCACAACACTTGCAATCCAGCTCAATCCCAGGGATGTCTAGAATTCCACTGGCACGTGTGACATGGTGATCCAAATGGGAAAGGATTTGTGCTCCTCTTTAGACAGAGGCATACCCGGTTTTCATTTCTTGAGGAACATGGGATGACCAGCGAATGTCCAGGGACCTCCCGCAAGACATCTCTTCAGCAGATTACATGAAGAAAAATGGAAGAAAAAGAATCCCTGATCATTGCCCGCTACATGTTGTAGCTTAAATTTGGCCCAAATTTTCCTGGCAATGTGGCTGACAGTGTGATAATGCAGGGGGTTGCCAGAGAAATACCCAACCAAAGTGTCACCCCACATTTCCTCCCCTTGTTTAATAACTTCAGACGGGGGAGTCAAAACATTATTTTTCCCATCCCCTAATTTAGGAGGAAAGTATTTCAAAGAGGACTTACCGCTAGCGAAATTCTGCTGGACCACAGAAGACCAGGAAGCACGAGGGGGACTGGCGTCAGAAACCATTGGAGGCTTTGAATCAGGCGCCCCCAGTAAAGCCGCATTGGCAAAATCAGCAACGCCATTATCAGCAGGAGATTGCTGAGAAACATTTGAATCAGTGGAGACAAAAGAAACCTCCGAGTTTGAAATAGCGGTAGAAAGGCCTCTATTGGTGATGGATGACGCGAAACAGAGATGGTTGGAAATTCTTCAACAGGCAAGATCAAAGAACATGAAAAAGGAGCAGGTATTACAGAGGAGGAAATGATCCTAGGAGCGTCGGAAAAGGATGAGGAAAAGGCGGTATTAGAGGGTGGAAGTAAATAGGGGTTGCTGGGTAAGTCGATGACAGTAGATATGGAGTCAAAGGAGGAAGTGAGACCTACACAGATAGGTTTTTGGGTGGTGGAGAAGGTTTCCGGCGCCATGGTGACGCCGGCGAGGATGGAAGGGAGATGGACGCAAGAGGAGCAAGAGGCAGCAAGGGATTTTAGGTTTCATACATCTCGATAAATTATTCTTCACTTCAGCTTCATGTTAATTAGACATGAGAGTTTCTCACATTTGCGGATGCGTAATGGGAAAAATATATAAATTTTAATTTCAAACTAAAATTTAAAAAATTCATAAGAATAAGAAGAGATGATTTTATAATTAGTACTGGTTATAAAGTAAATTTTTTGTATAATTTTTCATAATCTACTTAGATATTAATATTTAAAAATTTTATAGATATAAAAATATTATTTTATAAATTTATAATGTGGATATATATACAAAACATAAAATAATATTTTAAATATCATGGGTCCTATAACATACCTATTATCTAACCGAAATCCGATAGAATTTCGGCTATAATACGACTATCTAACTAATACAAAATCTGCAATTATCTTACACAATGTACATATATATCCACAAATACAAACATTGGATCCAAAAGCCACAATATATATATGTGGCTCCAAATAACAAGACTCCGGACATCCTATTGGAATAGAAAGATGCCACTAATCCTTGAAATACTCATCACAAAGACCTGCAGAAGCATTTCATAATCTACTACATCGTAATCCAGTTGAAGCATATGACCACTATGATAAAATACAAAAGAACAAAACCTGTGTATACAATTCTCCTGAAACCAAAAGATCATCATCTATACCAAAAATACAAAAATGTACAATTCCCCTAAAAATACAAAAAACAACATTCCCAGCCCTAAACTAATTATAATCATTTACTGCTTCTCATCGAATATGAACTCGTGTTGACCATTTGAGGGAATACAAAATAGTAAGGAGTTAGTCAATTACACAGCAATGCACATATATATAACAAAGAATATGTAAATTTTATATTCAAAATCATAATAATACATATAGGGGAGAATATAGATGTATGAGAGATCATAAATCATGAATTAGAAAAGAATGCTTTCATGATATCCTTCAAATTCCTTTACTCCTTTTCATGGTTCTTTAATTCGTCCAATTATACTAAAAACTTATTTTGTTTAGGGATCAGGGATAGTAAGCATTACTGACTAAAGGAGAGGTCAATCGTAGTATAGATTGTGTTTGTTCCAACATAATCAAAAGTCATCTCCTCCTATTCAAGACACAGAGTTGGACTGTTTACATACAACCCCTATAAATGGGGGCTCCAAAGCAGACAATGATATTCCGCTATAATATATTAAGGTATGTCAAAATATACTATCTGATAAATATTTCTCTGTCCAAATTCTTAATTTTTTATTTCATTAGGAAATTCTACTTTTAAACCCATAAATTTCTTCGTTCCCACCCTATTGGAGAATGGTTTATAAGTTCATCACTTAATTACAGATATCCCTTCTTGTTCTTTTTTTATAAAACTTATTCAGATATATATTTTCATATTTTCGTAAGCTTAAGTACTCACGTGATTTTAATTACATGCATAATTTCCTTTGGAGCTTAAAAGAATTAGAAAATTCTTTTCACATTAAGCCAAAGAGAATTTTAAAACTTTTGAACGATAGTTCTTTCATAAACGGTTCATAACATGATTTTTAAAAAATACAAAATTAACATATTCATAATACATGTAATTAAATACCAACCCATCATGTTCATAAGCTAAGATTCAATTTTCCAAGACCATATTATACATAAAATCCAAAGCAAATGGGGAAAAAGTGTTGGGCGTGGGTTAGGGTTCCATTAGAGAGAAACCGCACAAAACATAAAAAATCGGATACCAAATCGGTAAAATTTCATACTCAAGTCATGGGTATCCATTATTTAATGCCAAATCATGCATAAAATCCAAAATAAATGGGTAAAAGTGGTCTAGGCGTGGGGTTAGGGTTCCATATACTAAAATACTGTGTAAATCCCCGAATCAGACATCAAAACAACACATAATCATGCATGAGACATGGGTATTACAAAATATATACTTGGACAGGTATCGGAACAAAAAAAAACTCAAGAGAAACGGGATAAAAAGTGCAACAAGAGAAAAAAAAGTATATAGGTACACTTGCCTCGACCCGGTCTATCATTTTTCTAACTGGTTCTAGGTCGGAATCAGACCCGAGAACCTTCGATTCTTCTTCCGCTCTCTTCTCCTTGTGCTCTCTCTCTTCGTGTGTGGAATGCTGGAAATGCCCGAAAAGAAACCCTAATGACCTATTTATGTCGCAAGCCAACACTAGAGCACGCCCTGTGCTGGAAACAGCGCCTGCCCCAAGTGCTTGAGCGCCGGGCAGGTGCTGGCCCACGAGTTTGGGCACCCGCGGTGCTGTCCAAGGTGCCCAACGGGCTTTCCCCCGCCAATATTTTCTACAATCCTAAAACTTAATTTTCTATATGAATTAAGCTCAATTTTAATTATATTAACTTAATTATCTTCTAATTATGATATTATGAAATCCAGAACCTCACAGGTTTAGTTATAATATGGTCAGATCTGATAGCCAACTCGCCAGTAAAGCCTAATAAGGAGCGGGG
Source organism: Nepenthes gracilis (assembly GCA_033239525.1). NCBI lineage: Eukaryota > Viridiplantae > Streptophyta > Magnoliopsida > Caryophyllales > Nepenthaceae > Nepenthes > Nepenthes gracilis. The sequence goes on from BSYO01000006.1 coordinate 5,856,306, forward strand.
CCCAAGAGGCCATCCAACCAGCCTATCTACTATGATCAAGCTCAAGGGGACGATCGGTCAAGATCAGCAGACTACCTTTGCGATTCAACGAATCATAGCCCAAGTCCACCCTTTATCTCAATGATAGCAGTCTGACAGCGTAGAAAACGCCGGTGCAGTAGGTTCTAGCCAATAGTGGTAGCGGTCAACCTTGAGAAACTACCATACCCACTGACCAACGACAACCCAGCTAATCCATGCAAGAAGCAGCTTGGCCTGTGTTGACCACCACCAATTGAGGTCATATCATGGCTATAAGACGATATTTGACAACGGTGGCACCCACTAACTCCCCAACAGTCGGCAAATCCTGGCGGGATACCTGTCGTGAGTCTTGGCGAAAAAGCCTCCTCTATGAAGCACTATAAATCACCCTCACTATTGATGGGGAAAGGAGCTTTGGGATCATGGAGAAAAGAAAGCTTTTCGAACACATGAAGGAGAGAGAGAACTCTTGAATGCAACGGACCCAAGCTGCCTTGTCCAAACACAGTTCTTCCTCCTCTTCAATAAGCCGCTCCCCATCGAGTACACCATAGTGAGCCACTCACTGAGTGTGGCGCTCCAGAGCCCAGTCCTCCATCCTACTAAGTCGCTCCTTGTCAAGCACATCCCAGAAGTCCAATCCTCCTCTCACATCCCTTGCATACGTAAATCATTGCATTCTCTCGCATCCTCCTTACATCTTTCCATTTTTTGAGAAAGTTTTCTGACTTGAGTGTCGGAGGATAAATTAGGGATTGAATCCTGCTAATCCTTTAACCTCTTGTTCGTTATTTGTGGTGTGCAAGTTTTAGGTTAATAGACACGAAGACCAGACCCATTCTAATTCGACCCGCAGTGGTAGATTGAGTAGCTCATTAATCTGTATCACAACATGAATTTTGAGACCCATCATTGGCACCGTCTGTGATAACGTTGTAAAAGTCTGACCACGAATCACCACGCTCACGAAAGCAAACATGGTCAATACTAGAGCCCAGTCCTTCATCCTACTAAGTCGCTCCTTGTCAAGCACATCCCAGAAGTCCAATCCTCCTCTCACATCCCTTGCATACGTAAATCATTGCATTCTCTCGCATCCTCCTTACATCTTTCCATTTTTTGAGAAAGTTTTCTGACTTGAGTGTCGGAGGATAAATTAGGGATTGAATCCTGCTAATCCTTTAACCTCTTGTTCGTTATTTGTGGTGTGCAAGTTTTAGGTTAATAGACACGAAGACCAGACCCATTCTAATTCGACCCGCAGTGGTAGATTGAGTAGCTCATTAATCTGTATCACAACATGAATTTTGAGACGCATCATTGGCACCGTCTGTGATAACGTTGTAAAAGTCTGACCACGAATCACCACGCTCACGAAAGCAAACATGGTCAATACTAGGGCGCAAACCAATATGCTGGCCAGGGACACCACCACCCAAAGCAACGATCCCTCTATGGGTAGTCATGCGGATGAATGTCCCGAGCCCGATGCCCACGTACTGGCTGCCCCAGATGGGAGATTTGATCAAAATGCTCAAAAGGATCCACAGTTGCCTGGATGAGTAGCAGTTGGGGGTCCTGCCCCCATAACACAAGTGTTAGCTTCTAAGAAGAAAAGCCAAAGGTCGAAGCAACCAGTCGAGAAGACCTTGTGGCCTGATGATGCTGGGGCCCAAGTGGCCTTGAGCAATAGGGCCCGGACTCGACTGGTGGACCGTACTAACCACAAAATACAGAGAAAAGTCCTGAGCGACGGAACCCTTGCTACTCCCATAGTGACTGGAGGCCATCGGCCCGAGGAGAAACCTCTGGAGCATGCAGCCGCTACTAGCTAGGAGTAGCGCGTGCGCGCACCCCTATTCAAATCACTCAGAGTTGAGGACCTTCCCCAATGCTAAGAGGGTCACATCAACCTCTCGCATGGAGGAGAAGGTCAAAAAGATATGGCAGCATGTCTTCAAGTGTAATGCTGGCAGAAGGATCACAGATTTGAGAAAATACCCTTCGTAGTGGAGATTTGTGTATAGCCGCTTCCCCACTAATTCAAGATGCCAGCCCATGAGTAATATGATGGGAGTACCGATCCAATAAACCACCTGGACCACTTTCGTACATTACTAAGCTTCCAGGGCCTAGGCGAAGCTGTCATATATCAGTGCTTCCATTTGACTCTTAAAGGGGATGCACGTCTCTGGTTCTATAGTATCGAACCGAACTCTATTCGGATATTTGCAGAGCTTGCCGATTGCTTCCTATCCCAATTCGTTTTTAGCCGAAGGGAGGTGAAGTAACCATGACACTTGATCGCACTTCGGTAGCAACGAGACGAGAGCCTGAAGCGCTTCTTAACGCGCTTAAAGGATATCCAAGCTCACTGACCAGGTGAAGCTCAACGCCTTCATTGCCACTCTAGAGTTGGGCGACTTCTTCAAATGCTTAGCCCACTAGAACCCCCAAACATTTAAGGAGGCTAAAGCTATCACCTGAGCTTACTTAGCGGCCGAGGAGGCCAACGAAGCCAAGCGTCTGAAGCTCATGGACCGACCGTCAAAAAGGCTAATAAACGAGAAGAAGAGGAATGGGGATGACTACCATCCCCGAGGACCACACAAACAGTTACAAGTGGAGCTAAGTGTCCAGAAAGAGTTCTCATCGTAGGACTTGACCCCCCTAACCTTTACATGCACAAATATCCTGATGCAAATGTAGGATGAGTAATTCATGAAATGACCCAGGGCGCCGAGGAACCCAGAGGCAGGAGACCATACTAAATATTGCCATTGCCATCGATCTCTAGGTCACATAACTAAGGACTGCTAGACTATGTAGGGGGAGATTGAAGACTTGGTCCATCGGGGACATCTGACAAGGTTCCTGTGAAACCCAAAACAGGCTCCAATGATAACAAAGGAAGATGCACAGGAGCAGCCGAGGAATCGAGTGGCGGCCAGGGGTTTTAGCATGGTGACAACCAAACCTGCCAAGGGCAACGCCCTAGATTGCCCGGAAAACACTTCTAGCAACAAGAAACCAAGGGTAGGAGTTAAGACGGACATCATTAGTTTTTGTGACGACGATATGACTCATGTAATGACCCATCATTCTAACCCTCTGGTTATATCTGTTCTCATTTCTGATGGTACAATAGATTACTAACTGATACAAGTTTTTGTTGATAATGGAAGCTTTTGGGGATCCTACCTAACCGCTTTCAGGGCAATGACATCGATTCCACGCTCAAAAATGAAATTCTCGACACCATGCAGCATCGGAGAATTCTAGGAGACCAGGTAATGGGCTAGTTGTACTATCTGTCTCAAGTCGCTCCAGAGACCCTCAACCATCCAATCGGAGACTTCGACTTCTGAGACAAGGCCACCCTACAGTAGGCCCAATCGGGAGAGTCAACCGATCAAATTCCTTTGGACGCCAACAAGCCCGAAAAATGCATTTGTATCGGTAGCTCCCTTTCAGGTCCCATTCGTGACCGACTTGTCACCTTCCTTAGACAGAATGCCGATGTCTTCACGTGGACTATTGCTGACATGCCAGGAATATCTGGAGGAGTAATGGTCCACAAGTTCGATATCAATCCAGGTCATAAGCACGTCAAGCAGAAACGTTGGAACCACTCGGTTGAAAAGCTGGTTTCTATTCGCTAGGAAGTGAAGAAGGGACTCAACGTAAGGTTCATTAGGGAGGTCCAGTACCCAAATTGGCTATCAAATGTCATCCTCGTCAAGAAGAGTCATAGGAAATGACGGAATGCATGCTTGAAGGACAACTTTCCACTACCAAGGATCTATCAGTTGGTAGACTCCACTTCTGGCCATGAGCTACTAGGTTTTATAGACTCTTATTCGGGTTATAATCAGATCAGGATGAACCCGAAGGGTGATGAGCATATCACATTTATGACAGGCCAGGGGACTTACTATTACAAAGTCATACCCTTCAATTTGAAGAATGTAGGGGCTACCTATTGGCAGCTGATAAACAAGATGTTCGAAGCCCAGATCAGTCGGAATGTGGAGGTGCACGTGAATGACATGCTCATCAAAAGCAAATCCATTAATGACCATGTTCACGACTTGAGTGAGACCTTTGAGGTCCTCCAGCGCACCCAGTTAAAACTCAACCTAGCCAAGTATGTATTCGGAGTGGCCTTTGAAAAATTCTTGGGTTTTATAGTATCTTAGCGGGGCATCGAGGCAAACCCCAAGAAGATAAGGGCCATCTTTGATATGAACCCTCATTAGACTGCGAAGGAGGTCTAAAAGCTCATCGAGAGGCTCTCCGCCCTCTCCCAATTCCTGACAAAATCGGCAGAGAAATACCTGCCATTTTTCAAGGCTTTGAGAAGGACCAAGACAACCGGGTTCCAGTGAACGACCGAGTGTGACGCTACATTTTAGGAACTCAAGGAATATCTCTCCCATCCTCCTCTCTTGACTTTGCTTAGGAAGGCAAAGAGCTGTACTTATACCTGGTGGTCTCCGACATGGCGCTGAGCTCGATTCTAATTTGGTAGTAGTCCGGCACGCAACAGCCGGTGTATTACATCAACAAGGTCCTGATGGACACTGAGATCCGCTACTCGCATGCCGAAAGGATCATGCTAGCCCTTGTGTACTCCGCCAAAAAAGCTGCAGCCTTACTTCTAGGCACACAAGATCATCATTTTAACCGACTAGCCTTTAAAAGGAATTTTACAAAAACCAAATACCTCCGGGTGGCTGGTCAAATGGGCTATAGAATTGGGTGAGTTCAATGTGGAGTTTTGGCCGCGGCCAATCATGAGGGCCAAACCCTCGCGGACTTCATAGTCAAGATGGCCACCCGGGTTCCTAATGCCCCCAACCACATCAAAAATCTAGACGAAATGGAAATTCCAACTTGGACCCAGCACGTTGACGATTTATCAACGCAGGCATGGTCCTGCAAACCCCGGATGGATCGGAGATTAAGTACTTGATTACCCTTGGATTTTCAGCCACCAATAATATTGCCAAATACGATGCACTCTTAACTGGACTCCGCCTCGCAAAGGAGTGCTTAGCTAGGTCGCTGATTGTTTATAGTGACTCTAAATTAGACGTCAACCAAGTCCAAGATAACTTCGAAGCGTCGAACCCGCAGCTCGCGAAGTACCTTGCTAAGGGCGAAGGGTCTGATCTAAGCGTTTGACAAAGTCAAAGTAATCCACATCCCCAAGAAGGAAAACTGAAAGGCTGGCTAGCTAGCAAGAGCGGCGGCGATCGACAACACAACATAGTACTCCGAAGATATGCAGGAAGTCCTAATCATCCCAAACATTGACAACCCCGAAAGCAAGGTGTTGCAAGTGGCTGACGGTGACAATTGGGTGGCCCTATACCAAATATACCTAACTGACGGCACCCTACTAGAGAACCCCGATGAAACCAAATGCGCGAGGAAGATAGCAAGCTGGTACACCCTTGCGGACAGAAGACTATACTACCGAGGGTGTTCAGTCCCCTACCTGAGGTGCCTAATGTTGGAAGAGGCTGACTACGCGTTGGGAGAGGCCGACTACGCGTTGGGAGAGGTACATCTTGACATCTACAGCTCACATATAGGAGGCAAGAACCTTGTGTTCAAAGTTATGAGATAAGGTTTCTTCTGATCCTCTATGAAGCGTGACGCCATAGAGTTCATGAAAAAGTGAAAGAACTGCCAGATCCATAGGAACATGCCTCACCAGCCACATACGAAACTACAAGCCCTCTAGTCACCTTGGTTGTTCGTGTACTGGGGGCTCATCATGCTTAGACCTCTGCCCATAGCATCTAGACAAATGAAGTTTGTTATAATGAGAATTGACTATTTCACCAAGTGGGTGGAAGCTTCTCCACTGGCACGGATAACTGGACAGAACACAATAGAGTTTGTTCGCCAAAGCATTGTTTGTTGGTTCAGGGTTCTTGAGGTTATAAGGACCGATAATGAAACCCAATTCACAGGTAAACTATTCACTACATACTGCGCAAGTCTGCGGATAAGGTCGATTTACACTTCCATTGCCTATCCGCAGCCAATGTACAGGTGAAAGTAACAAACCGAAGCTACTACATGGGTTAAAGACCAAGCTGGAGGACGCTGGGAGCTTCTGGGCCGATGAGCTACTGTCTGTCCTCTGGTCATATAAGACCACCTCGAGGGAGCTAACCCACGAAATGCCTTTTAGTTTATGCTACGACATTGAGACGGTCATCCCGATGGAAGTTGGTATGCCTAGCCTTCTGGTCGAGAGTTTCAACCCCACTCAGCAATTCTCATAGGCTCAAGGAGCACCTCGACTTACTCAAAGAGACCTGAAACGTAGCGCACCTTCATATGCCAGTCTATCAACAACAAATCGTGTGGTATTACAATAAAAGGGTAAGAGCCCACTGATTTGAGGTAGAAGACCTCGCCCAACAGAGCGTAAAGGCAACTGACAAAACCCCCAACAAGAACAAGCTCTCTCTAAATTAGGAGAGGCCGTTCCTTATCTCGACAATCCTCTAAAATGGTGTGTACAAGCTACGAACCTAGGACAGTAAGCTAATCCAAAGGATATGGAATGCCGTCCACCTCAAGAAGTACTATAAATAGGCTTTAGCAGAGCCCAAGTAAGCTCATAACACATCATTTTGAATGCTTGTAAATGTATCACATTTGAAGTAATAAAATTACATTTGTTCCTATGTACTTGTCCACGTGAATGCATGCATGTTTGCCATCTCATAAAATCAAGTAACCTAAACTGCCTGTGAGACTCGTCCTAGCATACTTCACGACCCACTGATAGTCAAAAACCTCGGCCTCAAGTCGAGTGACCCATTAAGTAGTCAAACTTTGAACCTTGATCCCGCACAAAGCAACCCTTCCGCGGCCGAAAACCCAGGCCTGGGGGCTCTTGGAGCTCTCAACCAAACGGCTACTAAAACCTTATGGGGTTTTTACAGTATGCGTACAACGACCTCCCTCCGGCGAAAAGAGCACCCTCAGTCGACGACGATCGGCGGATTAGGACCAGATGTGCATGAACTATGACGTCCTTGGGCAAGACTAAGCGCTGATACAACAATGTGCGGGTGACGACTTACGACTCCGCCAGGGCAACAATTGTGGGGCCATGAAATCTAGCTAGCCCTAGCTAGGGTCACCCTTGGACGTGCAACGATGTCCTACTTGCAAGATAGAGCACCCCACAGAATCAAGGTGCTACGATGTCCCCTATCCAAGGGAACAAGCACCACTAGGCAGATGCACTCGAGACAAGCCCAGCGATGACAGCTACAATGCTTAGCCGGCCAAACAAAGGAAAGCAATTCCATGCAAAAGCACAAGCAAATAGTTACAAAGGTCACAGCAATCTAGCGGATCTCATTGCAAAAGGTTCCAAATGTACAAGGTGGGCCATTTGCCCCAAATAATATAGAATCAAAAAAAAAAAATGGAGAGAAGAAGAGAGGAGCCTAGCAATTCGGAGAGGAGTGGCTCGGTGGTTGAAGACTACTTGGCTATGAAGATGAAGGCTCGGCCATCCCTTTGATAGGGGTCAACAGCTCCGACTCCCAAGTGGGGCTAGCATTCATCGGATGAAGGAGGGAAACAGGAAAGTCTGGAGCCGCAAGCTGCACCACTCAACGGCAGATATGAATATTGTCCCAGTACTTGCCCTCCAACACTTTGCAGAGCCCCTCCGCTAGAATGGAGGCTTTTAACTGGTCCTCAAGCGGGAGGCAATGTCCACGAAGAAGGAAGTACCGCTCCTGGAACTGGTGAAGTGACTCCTTGAGAGCAGCTCACGTTCAAGGACCTCGATCCACTCCTCACCTGACCTTGCCCGCTTAGCTACGGCCCTATGCTCCGCCTCACTTACGTGCTTCTAGGCCAGATTGCCAATGGCTGCCGAAAGTTGGAGAGCCCTCTCCTGTACCTGTCGGGGGAAAGCATGTCAGGCAGATCGAGACAAAAATAGAGAAAAGGCAAAGGGATACTAAATGAGCACCTCAGCAAAGGAAAGCTCCTCAAAGGGCAGACAGCTCAGGGTAGCCTCGGGTGACTCTGTAGCCTCCTCGACTCAAGCAAAACCAACTCATTCGGACTCTGAGAACTAGGGGGATGGTCCTGCGGCTTCCTCCACGGTGTCCACAGCAGCTGGCGCCTCTTGGACCCCAAGTTCCGAAGGTTTAGAAGGAGCGCCTCAACAATCTCGACTGCCTCAGCGGGAGGCACATCAATGGCGCTGATCATCTCGGAAGGAGGCTCCTCAGCAACCTTAGTACCTACAGCAAGACCCTCAGCTCCACCAACTTCGTCAACCAAGCTGATGACAACTGCCACAAGAATATCACCAGATGCCTCCGCCATACCAGTGAGAACCTCATCTTCACTGACAATGACCTCGATAGCCGACTCAGTTGGAGCATCCGCAGTCCAATCTCCACCTAAGGCGGAGATCAGCTCGACTCTAGCTTCGATGACCCCACAGCCCACAGTCGGCGTAGGAGCTACTATGGGCTTGGCGCCCTCTACTTCCCCAGAGCTAGAGGCCTAACCTAAAGAGGAGGTAAGAGTAGGGACCACTGTCCTCAAAGTGCTCCTGGATTATTGTACCTGCTTTAACGTGGCCTCATCCTCTGCAAAAGAAAAAGGGGAGTATGAAGAAGCGTCATTGTCAGAGGAGCAACGCCACTTTGATAGCTGGCTCGAGGGCTCCTGAATGACCAATGCCCCTGCTTCTTCTGACCAGTGGTCGTCTCCTGAAAGACCGACCCCCATGTTACGGCAACAGAGGCCTCGATAGTCACCCAGTGCCCCTTCTCTTGCAAAGTGGTGGTGTTGGCCAGAATGAGGTCCATCAGAGGCTTCTCCTAAGCCTTCTCGCTGTCATCTAAGGGCCTGGTGAGGCCTGGCTGCACTCTCCCCCACTCATTGGATATGGCCTAGCCAACGGAACCGCCGAGTAAAAGAAACGGTCTTTCCAATATTTGATCGAGTCAGGATTCACCCCATTGAAGTTAAAGCCGGGGCAAGGGGACAATGAAATCTAGTCAGCTTTCTAGGAAAAAGTAAAAATGGCTCCCACTGACGTGATGGTGAACTTACAATCGTGGTAGCGAGAAAAGACGCAGAGAGACACCAGGTATCAAACAACGTTGGGCATAAATCTCGCCACCAACACCCCTAAGGCTGTAAGGATTGTGTACAACTCTGACGGCACAAGAAAGAGAAGTCCTCCCCACAAGTGAATCTCGTAAACTGTAATAAAGCCCTCCAGCGGAGAGCAAGCCCTACCACCTTCGCCCTTACTATCAAAGGGAGAAAGGAGCTTTGAGATCACAGAGAAAAGAGAGCTTTTTGAACACACGAAGAAGGAGAGAAAAAACTCTTGAACGCAGAGGATCCAAGCTCTCTTGTCCGAACACAGTTCTTCCGCCTCCTTACTAAGCCACTCTCCATCAATTGCACCCTAGTAAGCCACCCACTGGTGTGTGCTTCGAATTCGAATCCTTCATCCTACTGAGATGCTCCCTATCAAGCACATTATAGGAGCTAAATTCTCCACTCACATCCCCTTCATACGTGCATCATTGCATTGTTTCGTATCCTCCTTACATATTTTCGTTTTCTGAGAAAGATTTTTTATTTGAGTATCGGAGGATAAATCGGGAGATAAATCTCCCCAATCTTCAACCTCTTATTTATTATCTATGATGAGCAGTTTTCAAATTAACAAAAATAGAAACCGAACTCGCTTCAATTCGACCTGTAATAGTAAATCGAGTGGCTTCCTAATTCGTATTATAATTCGAATCTCGAGATGCAACAAAATAAATGTTGAAAATTTTATTCAACTTCATGAACAATTTTTTTTATGTTTTTAAATTTTCTTTTTGGTTTTAGTTATCAATTTATTTTATTTAAATTAATAAATTGGTATGAAATTATTTTAACATTAAAAATAGAGTTATATTAATTAATATAAAAAATATAAAAATGAAATTATTTTATCAATATTTAGATTTAATATAAATTTTATATTACTGTCTAATATCTTTCCTAACATAAAAATATATAACAATAAACTAGTTATATGATAATTTTAAGAATCATCATTGTTAAATGAAAATGTGTGATTAATATCTATATTAACTTATTAATAATTAAATATGCAAACAAGGTTATAAATATCATTTGAGGAGTATATAATAAATTTTAAATTTTAGTTTATTAGTTTAATAAATTTAACTCAAATAAAGTGAGTTCATACTTCTAATACGATGACAGATGACAGTTATTTTATTTAACGTCTAATACACGTAATGCACTAAAAATTTGCAGATAAGAATCATTTTATATAATATATTATCATGAAAAATTATATTCGGTAACTCTTAATAATTTCAAATTAAGTTATCACAAATTAAGTATAATAATTCAATTTACTAAGAAAAAATATATTAAGCAAATTTATCAAATAATTTATCACCATTTTTTCAAATAGTTGAGAGATGAACAACAAAAATAGAAAACCATTTTTTCAACTAAATCGCGCAAATCTCTCGAGCAAAACTCCGAGCTAGAACGAGTGCTTTTTCCTTTTCTTTTTACAAGGAGTCAAAACTCACCAAAACATTTGAGGAGGGAAATTCACAGGAGGCAATAAAGAAGAAACAAATTTAGTTAACATACCGTGAAATTTATGCATCAGTCTCGGCCATGCTGCTGTCCATGGACTTTACTCTCAAATCTTCACTAACGGAGTTTTGAATGTCTATGACTAGTTCTTCCTCTCGTGTTGCAGCCAAGGATTTCCGGTGATGCTTCCTGCTTTGCCTTGACTTGAGAATCTGTGACAGCACTCGGACAATGTCCCTCATCGACGGCCTCTTCTTCAGGGATCGGTCGATGCATCTGTATGCGAGAGCTGCCACTTCGTTTAGCTCCTCACGTGAAATTTGCCCTCGAGACAGGAATCCGCCATCTCTTCCCAACCGGATCCTCCGTCGGCATTCATCGCTGCCGATGGATCATCCGGAAACGAATAACTGATGTTATGTTTGATGCTCCCCTCGTAATACAGGAACCAACACAAATCGGACTTCGAAAATAAGAAGGATCGGCACTTCTCCTGAGCTAGATTTCGATGACCGACGCTTTGCCAACACTCCGCCACATGCGTCGGAATATTTTTTTGTAATTTTTTTGACTCCAACACATTTTTGAGACGTTGAACTACGATATAATTTTTCCAAAAAATGAGTTTTTAATATAAATTAAAAAAAAATCGAAAACATTCAGATAGTTTGAACCCATTGTCTTTTTTTTATTCATTATGTGAGTTATGTTACAACCTATACTATATAGCTCCATCTATTAACTCAGTTGCATATTAATTTTTTTCTGTAAACTTTTAAGATAATGAAATAATAAATATATATATTTTTATTGATAATTTAGTATAAAGTAATGTTATCGATTAATTATATTCTTATATTTATAAATAAATTATAAATTTTAATTAAAATATTTTTATAATATCATGTCCTATTTTTCGAATGATTAATCTATCATCATGTCACTAATCATGATTTGTATTCTTTAAGTTATCCTCATAATAAAATAGCATGTTTCCGCCTTTGACATCAAATTTAATTTATAATATTATCTAATGTTAGCTATCAACTGTATGTGCACGCGTGTGTGTGCGAGAGAGAGAGAGAGATGAGATCTTACGAGCTCAACATATTCGATGAGGCCAAGCTGAGGGTTTCTCCTTGAAGTGAGTTCAAAAAGCAGCACTCCATAGCTGTAGACATCACTTTTCTTGAGAAAGGTCCTAGTTGATATACATGAAGGATCGAAATAACCAATTATTCCTCTTAAATTGCACGCATGCCGGTTGGCAATCTCTTCTCTTGAAAGCCCAAAATCGGGAACCTAATCCAGAGAGAGTGAGCGTTCAACATCAAGAACATCAGAATTACCGTGTCATGCAAAGAACGAAATCATTAATTTCCTCATCTAAAAGCAAATATAATATTAAAATTTGGGTCACTTTTTTATAAATTATACACCTATTATTCACATTGTTTTTGATTTTGGCATAGGCATGGACTTTGCCCGATGTTCATGTGCAGTGACTTAAGTGAACGGTGCATGACGGTCTCAACTTAGTATTTTCATACTTGATTTGTACTTGAAGGGCACAAGTGTGTAGGTTGGATGTAATATTCACGCCTAATGTGTACGGCTAAAGAGTATGTGTGCTAGTGAAGTTTTGCCTTTGGCATCCGAACGATGACTTTGGCATTCTAATGACGTCCGGTGTGGGAGTTGGGAGCTGATTTTTATGTTAGAATCAAGCAATTCGAACACAAAGGTGCCGATTTGGAGAGAAAAGAAAAAGAAAAAGTTTTGAGTATCTGTTTGAGGCTTGATTTGTGTTTTATCCTTCAACAATTTCAAATTAATTATTCTAACTTATGTTGTAGGACATATAACCAATTAGTTATATTTTTTTAGGTTGTATTTACTCTTATTCTGTTGCTATATTTTGTGTACTTATAATGTTATTAGCCAAGGTACGCCTTGTGTTAGTGGTAACCAATTGTTCACACATTGTCATTGTGAAAGGGTTAGCTAGGTGGAGATCATTTGTAACTGAATCTTATTGTAGTGAAAATATTGTTCAGATATATGGTCTTATGTCATTTCCTGCTGTTGAAAAGGATTTTCATATAAAATCAATTGTGCAATTTGTATATTTAATTGATTGTGTTTATTTTTCCTTACGATTTAATCGGGAGAGAAGAATAAATGACAGTGTCGTGAAGTTTTATTTTCCCAGCAAATAAAACAGAGAATTATTCTTGGCGTTGAGCACAAAAGGAGTTGGTGGACTGGACCTCGAGGTCATAATAGAGAAATTTATCATAGTGCAAAAACTAACTGGCAAACAAATTAAGGGCCAAGCAATGACACTCTGGCTCTCATAGATTGATCCCACAAAATGTTGGATGATTTGATGTCACGATGTATAACAGGGGGACCTGCCTGTAACAATTAGAAAAGAAGTTTTAAGAACTAGCAACAGAGATGGATAAACAACGTGAGTCCAAGCCCCTTGGCACATCCAGCAATTAAAAAATTCAATGGAGAATATTTTGTGCCGCCATCTCCTCGCAAATGAGAACAGATGTGTCAAGACACTTTAGCTTCTAAATCATTGACGGCACAGCTGAATTTAATCAAACCTTCTAAGTAAATGTTGGCCCAGGTCCCATGTATTCTTTCTTGGATTAATCCAAGTTCTGGAAATCTGTCAAATTCCACTCTACCACAAGAATTGAAAATCAAACAAGTGCAAGTAAATCCAGCACAAATGAGTTAGGTTTTCAGTCACTCATTGTGAATCTCACATCCATTACATATGTCATCTAATTATATGCTTGATGTTGTGTAAGAATTTACTCGAGCATAGACATTTCTAGTGGCGTAGGCACATGGTGCATGACGCATGAGGGGCGCATTATGAAGGCATGTGCTAGTATGGGCAGTCAATACTTGATGTACATATAAAGGATACATGTACAAGAAAAACAGTAGTGTTCATGCTTGAACATGGGCCTAAAGGGCAAATGTACATGGGTTGCTAGGAAAGGCCGCGCCTGATGTGTATACGATGAGCGCTCGTATTATTGACTCAAATCGCATTTAACAAATTATAACTTGACTACCATAAAGTCCTCACTCAGTAAAAAATTGGTTATTCACAAATCATAACTTGACTCAATAAACACCATTTTTAGACTTCCGAAAGCAATAGCTGTCTCAGAAGATAAAGGGTTTATTACTGACTTATAGTATAAATGGGAAGATAGACTACCATTACTCATGTAGACGTATATAAGAATATTCTTTCCCTTCTTTGCACAATATCCAACCAAGTTCAAAAGATTTCTGTGATATAACCTTCCCAGTGGCTTAACCTGAAATCAATAAAGGAGTAACTTCAAAATTACCATACTCTAAATAGTTAATATGATGATAATGAAATTATGTATTTATCAAAAATATGAATACCTCGGTTTGAAATTCTCTCTCCCCCTGCTTCGAATCTGTTGCGAGCACCTTGACAGTAACAGTCTCACCAATTACCATCTGAGCTTTATATACAGGACCAAATGCTCCATGCCCTATCAATGTTGTGAAGTTCTGAGTGGCTTTCTGCAAATCCCTGGAAAACATATACCAACAAAAGGTTTGTTAATCAAAATTCAGGTGCCTTATGCCTGACAGACAGCTACACAAGCAATAGAGCGATAAATGCACTATTGTATTGTAGCAAACACACCAACATGCACGACTGTCCCAATGCGTGCATATATTCTTCTTAAGCAACTGCCAAAGAATATTTTTAGATATATTCAGTGCTAAAATGTGCTTTGAAATCATGAAAACGCACCAACAACAATCCCCATTTTCATTTTCACAATTTAGCTGAAAAGCCATTATCCTTTACCTATTATTGGCGACTATAGACCCAGACCCAGTTTTAAATTGCTAGGTAATGAGTGCACTGTAAGCATCCATAAGGCTTTCACAGCGGTCACCATATATATTAATGGTCACGTTATTTTAAATGCCAATATGCATCAGCTGATATTGTGCTATAGCAAATACGAACTTAATACAAGAGGAGTAAGACCATGAATTTCATGGTTTGATGATTCAATAACTATAGGGCCTCAATCACTTTTCTCGGTTAAATATCATAATATAGCAACAAGTATCAGCAGGATAAATTTTAAGAAAAGCGTACTTGTAAAAATACTAAGGTATCCCGGAGGCTAGAATCACATTACTCTTCTTAAATCTACCAAACAACCCAGACGTGCCATTCTTGCAGGTACTTCTGGATGAATCTGGACCCATGGTGGAGCCTGATAAAATAGTAGTAGTATCTACACTGTTTGCATGGATAGAGATAGTTGCTGCTCCCCTATCTGTGAACGCTTTCTCCGATATCTAATGCAGAACAGGGCAAGAACTGCCACAGTTACCCCAGTGACCAATCCTATGGAGATCCCAATTATCAGCCCAGAAGATTCTGTTCTGATTTGCTCTGCAGCGTTATACTAGTTGACAATGAAGCATCCAATCCATCAACCAAGCTGCAGATCAAATGCTAGACATAAATTCCCCGCACACATTCAGTAATGATATACTATATGTTTACATTATATACTGCGTTACATTCTCACTATCTGAATATTTAGATCTCATAGCATGGAGAAGACATCAAACCGGAGATTTGAAAGTCACGCGACAATTTTGCAGTCAAAGAGAAAATTCTACTAGAAGCTTCTCGAAACAAAGAAAACCAACTGCCCAGAAGAATTTTTCTAACACCCAGAAAGACCAGACAAGCACGCAAATCAGCTTAATGAGACATTGAAATGAATTTACATCCAAATTTTATAAAGACCTGGTCTCAAAATAATCAATGACAATCGATGATCAAGTCCTAATGTTTACCGGTTATCTCTGCTCAGCCAACACTAATAGTTCAAGCACACACAATTTAAACAAAAGCGGGCATCTGCATCCGCATCCGTGCGTGCACGAATGAAGTGTCCATTGGATCTGCCTTGAATTCAGCGACCTCCATCAATTCGAATTCTCAGGAAGAAAAAGAAAGGCATCGGCAAGAAGAATTCAGCAAGTCGGAGTAGAAAATGAGATGGACATCCATGCGAAGGAGTGCCAAAAAAAATAAAATAAAATTCAATAACGCAAAGGAAAACAGGCAACAAGGTGACTCTTTGGCAATTCAAATTCATACCAAAAGAGCAGATCAACAAGCAAAAAACTCAAAGAACTTTTGACAAGACAACCAAAAGCAAATTAAAAATTAAAAATTCACTGACAGGAGCGCATTGTTAGGGTTCGACACCCGGATTCGCCCGATCCAATAGCAGCGAAATACCCAAACCCTCCCTCATCATTAGCCACTATTTAGTAGGAACAAAGAACGAAGAGATGCACAATATTTTTTACGCGAAAATTTATTCTCAACTAAGAAAAAAATCACGGGACACAAAATCCACTAATAAATTCATTATGTAAAATGTAGTTAAAAAAATTTTGAGACAGAATATAGCAACCCACCCTGACTACACAAGCTCCCTGAGAACTGAAAATAAGAAAAACTTTTCCAGAATAATGAAACTCTCATTCCCTCTTATCTTACTGTTTTTCTTCTCTCATTTATTTCACTGTAGTGCTCTCTACTCACAGACATTTTATAAGTGTTGATGAAATGACAACCGTCATTTTACCCCTACACACAACGGCCGACGCACAGCGCCCCTGGTGTTATCTCCCACAACAGCTCGGTGCAACCCGCACCCTTCGTGTCTTCACATACACGGTGATTTCACACCCATTGGTATTTTTCACACACACCTCTTGGTGTCTTCACACAAACAATACAGCATGCCCAACATGCATGTATATATTGATCTGCTTGAAAACCTTCAACCAATAGGCAAGTTACGTGTGGACAAATATCTGCCACCTGCTCTGCAACCTACCAACAACTTTGCCCACTAACTCTGTAACCTGCCACCTGCACAGACGGCACAGACACTGCAGATCTGCCACATTCTCTGCAGAGTCAACTGTCCACAACTTGCTACCAGCTGTCCATGACGTCCTCGGTCGTTGCTGCAGTCAATTCCCCCCGACCATCTGCACCCTTTGGCCATCACAAGAGTCCTCTGGCATTTTTTGGTCTCCAGATAGTGACAACGACCTTGGGTATTCCATATCCTCGATCATTATTATGCACAGCCCATAATTTCAGATGTTACTATGCACTCAATCATATCTGCGGGCGATTCCATACCGGTAATACCAATTAGTAAATTCTTTCGATCAACCTGTTGACCGGCAAGCTCTCCAAAAAAGTGCTCTAGCATTTTTTACTACGAAACCTCTCTGGTTTTTCACTCCAGCCGGTCAACCTTCCGTTGACCGGATTCTGCTTCCATCCGGTCAACCTCCCCGTTGACCGTCTTCTGCTACCCATCCACCAACCAGCAGTACTCCTACAGCCCTCAACCGGTTAATCCTCAGTTGACCGTCTTATTCACTCAAACAGTCAGTCTCCTGTTGACCGGATTCAGCTGCCTGATGACGATTTCGTTTGTTAAGTGACCCACAAGGGAGTGATCTACCCCAACAAATTTCTTCTCACGACTTTGTGGGGAAGACCTTTGTCATTATTCGGTAACCGTCATCACCTACCTTCTAGCAACTTCTCCTTGACTGGGAAAATGATGCCTTCTTCCGCTCTCTACTGAACTTGAAGTACTCCAACTCTCATTCAATTTCTTCCCCGTGGTTGAATTATTCTGTCTTCCCTTTGCCACCTTAGCTCCGCTGTTGGCACTGCTAGTTCCACCGTTGGCCCTACTCAGCTCCGCCCTCGACCCTCCGTCGTTGGCCCTACTGGCTCCGCCCTTGGCCTTACACAACTCTGCCTTTGGCCCCTACGCAGCTCCGCCTCTTGGCCCTATTGACTCCGCTGTACTTTTTACCGTTCCATCCAATTCCATACTAAATGGCAAACTCCTTTACGATGACTCCAAAATCACTTCGACAACCACAGACCTTGACGGCTGCACTTCTGTGGCACTTTACTCGGCGACTTCCCTCTGTGACGCTTCACTCCGCCCAGTAGCAAGTCATTACCTCTACAGGTATCCCTCTCCGGTCAGCACCCTTCGTAAGTAGCCCTTTTCGGGCCTGAGCCGATCTTAACCATCTTTTATACCACTTGTTGGTATCAAAAGAGATTTGACCGTCTCTGATACCACTTATTGGGATTCGACACCCGGATCCACCTGATCTAGTAGTAGCGAAATATCCGAACCCTCGTAATCATTAGCCACAATTTAGTAGGAACAAAGAACGAAAAGATGCAAGAAAAAATCTACCAATAAATCATGGGATACAAAATCTACCAATAAATTTACTATATAAAATGTGGTTACAAAAATTTTGAGACAGAATATAGCATCCCACCCTAGCTACACAAATCCCCTATAAACTGAGAACAAGAAAAATATCTCCAAAGTAAGGAACTCCATTTTCCTCTTATCTCACTGTTTTTCTTCTCTTCTTCATCTCACCGTGGTACTCTTTGCTCACAGATATTTTACAAATATTGGTGAAACGGTACCCCCCGCACACAGCAGCTGGCACACAGCGCTCTTGGTGTTATCTCCCACACCAGCCCAGTGCAACCCGCACCCTTGAGGTCTTCACCCATATGGTGATTTCACACCCCTTGTTGTTTTTCACACACCCCTCTTGGTGTCTTCACACACACAGCACAGCATACCCAACATGTATATATATATTGATCTGCCCGAAAACTTTCAACAAATAGGCAGGTTACGTATAGATAAACGCCTACCACCTACTTTACAACCTGCCAATAACTTTATCCACTAACTTTGCAATCTGCCACCTACACTGACAGTGCACACATTGCAGGTCTGCTACACGCTTTGTAGAGCCAACTGTCAATAACTTACTGCTAGCTGTCCACGACGTCCTCGGTCGTTGCTACAATCAAGTCCCCGGATCATCTATGCCCTTTGGCCATCATAGGAGTCCTCTAGCGTTTCTTAGTCTCCAGGCAGTGATAACGATCTCGGGCATCCCATATCCTCAGTAGTCACTGTGTATAGCCCATATCTCTGGACATTACTATGCACTCAGCCATATTCGTGGGCGATTTCATACCAGTAATACCAACTGATAAATTCTTCCGATCAATTTGTTTATCAGCAAGCTCTCCGAAAAGGCACTCCAACATTTTTTTCTCTGAAAATGTTCTCCAAAAATCCTCTCCGGATTTTCTTTCTAGTTGGTCAACCTTCCGTTGACCGGATTCTACTTCTATCCAGTCAACCTCCTCATTGATCGTCTTCTGCTACCCGTCTGCTATCCAACAATACTCCTGCAGCCCTTAGTCGGTCAACCCCCAGTTGACTGACTTCTTTACTCAGACGGTCAACCTCCTATTAACCGAATTCAGCTGTCTGATGACAATTTCGTTTGTTGAGGTACCTACAAGGAAGTGATATACCCCAACAGGCATATAGGAGTCAACGACGTCCACATCGTGAGTTCGCACAGTTACTACAATTACAAATTTTCGGAAGCCAAAAATGTACCTGCTGTAGAAAAACAATCCAAATTAAGAAGGACAAGAGAGAGACTCGAGGAGTGAGTGGAAGGTGAAGGAATGTTACAAGTGGAGGACTGGAGAACTTAAGCTATGACAACGATTGACTGGTTTTGTTTGGATTTCAAAAATTTAGATTGAGTTGGGAAAAAGATTGGGAATGCGAAGGTAAGAGAGAGTATTTGGTAGAGAAGTTAATTTAAACATCGTGAGCGTCACCTTCGAAATATTAAAACCCAACGGAACTGAAAAAGTACATATATATACATATATACATACATATACATATATATATATATAAGATTTGGAGGCATTTTTGAATTGGCGATGGCTAAAATATGTTTTGATAAGTTAATCTATATAAGTGGTGGAGAAGTTTATTTTTTATATTTTGATAATTTATTTTTAAATGAACAGGTTTAATTTAACTATTTTTAAATAAAAAGCTAAAATATTAGTTATTTTAAAATGACTAGATCAAAATTATCTATTTAAAAATAAATAATCAAAATTTTGAGAATAAGTGGTTCCATCTCTTTTAGAGATGGAGCCTTTACAATCCGATATTGAATAGTAAAATTAGTAAGTGCTTGTCTTTTGATTTAGAGTTATTTTGGATCGATATTTTTGGACCATCGAATATAATACTCATCATAAATATTTATATATACAAAATAATAAAAAAATATCTTCATATACAGTAAAATTTTCAAATTTTGGTAATCCTCGAACATGAGGAATCTCTAATAGGGATACACAGGCAATGTAAACTGAAACATTGAAAATAAATTTATGAGAATTTTTTTAAAGTTTTTTTCATATAATATTTTCTCTTATGAAATATTGAAAATAAATTTATGATATTGAGGTAGTTCCATTTTTAGGTATTTATAAATGTCCGAGCTAAATATAACTTTAACTACGTAAGAAAAATATATAATGTTTGTATATCTATTGATTATCAATTATTATTAAAAATTAATGCTACTAATATATATAAATATTAATATAAATATTTTCTCCACATAAACTTATATTTTAAAATAACGTAGCGGTGGGCCCGTTTTGAAAAACCTTTGTAAAAGTCTCTTTTTTGGGCTGCTGGTCCTCTCACGCCCGTTTGATTGGAAGATTGGGCAGAACGACGTCGTGACGACATATTTCCCCAAATTTGAATCACCCATCGCGCTTCGCAGTCCCCTCGGCCTCATCTCTGTCATTCTCATATCATTTGGCTGAAAATGTCGACGATAGAGAAGCTGTTCGTGCAGATCTTCGAGCAAAAGAAGTGTATAATCGAAAAATTGAAGCACCAGAAGCAACTTTACGATCAACATCTCGCTTCCAAACTCTTAATCGAAGGCATTACTCCTCCTCCGTGGCTACTCAACTCCGAGTTCCCTTCTTTAACCTCAGATCTTTCTGGTACTGATTTTCACCCTCATTTTCCGTTCTATTCGTGACTTCATTTTTTATTCTGCATCCCTTTGGCTGCTGAGATACCGGGAAATAGGATAGAGTATGAAACAATTTGTCCAGTTAAGGATCTTTGGTAGTATTAGGTTATTTTAGAATGAAAGCCACTGAATGGTTAGTTCATAGATTGTGGTATAATGAAAATATGTGTGTAATTTAGTTGGGCGTTTATAAAATTGACGTGAGATGTTTGATTAAAGTAACACCGTGTTTCATTAACTTCTATTTTCCCTGGGAACCAGAAGAAGATGATGGCAGTTTGTCTTTATTATTTGCTGCAGAATCTTTTAATTGATGGGTTGAGGCTTTTCTCTTTTTTATTTTCAAATTTTCATTTGATAATTATAGTCGAAGAATCCAATTAATCATCCAATCTATGCTCAGTATTGCTGCAAATATTTTGTGTTGAAGTTATGAGGGGTGGTGAAATTTTAAGATGTGGTCAACTGGTTACTAACCTCTAGACTTTAAGAAATATCAAAGAAGAGGTGTGCAGAGATTTTAAGAGGAAATAAATATTTATCCTGAAATTTTAGGCGGAATTAGACAATCTAACTCAACTACTGCTAAATGGAATGGGAGAAAGATTTATTTAGTAAAAATAAGTTAGGACGGCATACAAAATTCTTGCTATGCGTGAGGTTGGAAAAAAGTTAATTACTTTTGGGTCTGTTGTGTGTGATTTTACTGTGTATGTAAATTGTTGAAGCTTGACCACTGTGTAAGACAAGTATAAACACATATTCTTAATTAATCATCATTTTATTTTTTGTCTTGGCCATTTTGATGACTCAAACTTGTAAATATCAGGTCATATTATGATAATACTATTATTATGTCAAGGCTCTCTTCCAAAAAGGTTTTGATTTCATTAACCACCTCTCACATCCACGCTTTTGGGAACAAATATCTCTATCTTGTAAACCCAAGGAAGCAATTAACTGGAACAAACCAGCAGAGTACATGCACAGAACACAGCATATTTTATGTGGAAACCAATGCTGAAATAAGAGAAAAACCACAGACTTTGTAGTCGGTAGAGATGCTTCACTATGACGATTATGGCTGACAAACTGGGTACACTACCCTGATGATGACAACCTCCACATCTAGAGATCAATAAAAAAGAGTGAAAGAGAAGCTTCAAGATCATTCTAAATATTGGTAGAAGTCGGAATTCAAATTAACATTGAACAGGAACACAACCCCTTCCTCCTATCATCTGTCTTTTGTACATTTTACTTGGTATATGTATGTTGTCGAGATTGTCTCTCTGGATTGTCGAATTTAATTGTCTAACCAAACTGTAACCATACCCTGAAGCCTTTTATTCCCCTTTGGAACGATTGCCAGAGAATTGCACATCTAGAGATCACGGAAACGGGTCCAGAAAAACTAGAAAAGCCTACTACCTTAAAAAGGCTGAAATACATCTTCACTGAGCTCCTGCACCTGTAGCCAGGCATCCAAACTGCCGAGCTCTAGGTTGGCCGAGCTCCCAGTCACCTGAGCCTCCATGCTGCTGAACCCCCAAGACTGCTTACCTCTAAACTCCGTGACTTCCAAATTTTTAAACCTGGTCTCCTGGACTACTAACTTCAGGACCCTTGGTCTCCTTAAACCTGGTCTTCTTGCAGGCCCAAGTCATTTAGAATCCAGTTGTCCAAACACTAATGAGAAAACACTGGCAATTACTTCTTCAAGGGCATGGGATTCACATGGGGGTGACTAACTCCAACACAAGCTTCCTTGAGTCTATGAAAACACAAATTTGACTTTTATGTCAATCTCAACTCAAAATCTTTTGGGCAATTTTTAGTTTCATTCATGCTATTTTGATCTATTGGATGTGCTTATTTGGTTACATGGAGAGTAATACATATCATTGTTCTTGTTCTTTCTCGTGCCTTAAATTCAAAGTTCCAGGTTCATGTTATTATTGATTTTATATTTTGGCCCAGGTTGTGCTTCTAATTCCATCTTTATAGCCGTTTTGTGAATTTCATTTGTTTGCTCATTGCACTTCACTTATGTATTTTTTTTTAATTGTAGCCAAAACAAAATCATTTCTTCACTTTAATATTTAGCCATTCCAATCAAGTTTTACAAATATCATACCGCAAGTAGTCATTCATACACAAAAGTCATTAGGTCCTGCTCGCTTCAGCATGAAGTGGGATGCACATGTCCATACTCTGCAGGCCATAGTACACACACAAATCCGTTCTTAATCCTGTAACTTCATTTTGTCTTAAAACTAATAATTTTAATATGACTGGCACGGTGCCCTATCTATAGCCAAGAATCTTTTATTTTCTAATGGACCTTGTAGATGCTTTGAACTCCAGTTGCTCGTAATTGCTTGGTAGAAACTACAGCTAAAGTGTTTTAGTGAGAGACTGTTGGCATAGTTCTAGAAGTCCTGATGATTAGTCAATTAATTGTAGGCTATGTTTTGATTTGGGCTATTTTCCATGCTTTTGCAATTTAAGTTTATCTTTATTAAGGTATTTTTGATGTGATTGTCTCTTAGGATTATATAAGTTAGAATGTAGAGATAGTTTAGCTTTTAGATTTTATCAGTTAATAGGTTAGATTAGACATTTCCATCGATTGAGTTGTAATCTTGTTTTCCAGGAGGGTGGGATCTGAATTGAAAACTTGAAGTGAATGTTTCATTATTTTTTTGGGCAGGTTCCCCATCAACTCCACACTGGATGCTTTTTGAATGAAATATTTTTATGTTCGGGTGGCCTGCTTGTCTTCAATATTCCATCATGAGCTTCTTGTCAAGCTTTCTTTCTACTGCTAGTCATATGCACCATAAGGACTTGTTGATACCTGCCATTGAGGCAAGCTTGGTCCTATACCTATCAACTTCTTAGTTTGTACTTCATTTCAATGGATGTTATGTCAAATTACACACCAAATATGTCCTTGAGCTTGATTGTAAATCAACCACCATGGTTTAGTAGTTGATATTGGCAGCTTCCAAACTAGGTGGCAGCGTTTATTCTTTGGATGACTCACACTGTACTTTATGGAGCTATTACCAAAGTCCTAGGCAAGTATTTTGGTGGATTCAATCATTGATCACTTGTTGGATTTGTCAATCCTTGATTCCCTGCTTTGAGACTCCTTGTTTGTCTTAAATCCAATAACTGGCTTACATATCATCTGTCCTGACTTCAGTGGCCTAGACCACCTTGTCAAAATGGCATATAGGGCATATCCTACTCTGTTAAAATTTTTAGTATTGGTTGAAAGTGGTAGATCAAAAATAGGGTACTTCCCCATTTAAAGCATGAACTTCACAAGCAAGTTGTAAAGTAGCACAACAATTAAACTAATGCATCTGCAAGATCACTCGTGCCCACTAGGTCATGGCATAATGTAACGTGTTAGAGTGTACACATATCATGTTGGCTGCGTGCTCTTATTGACTCCTTATCTCTATAACAATATTTGGACTCTGGAGTAATAATTTACCTGGATGGGCTGAAGGATATTTTTAGGCAAGAATGGTTGGTTCTAATAGACATTGTAGGTGCATGAAAGTTTCTGGCATGCTAGTCATTATTTTGTGGCACCTATGCCACTTAAACAGCATTCAGAATGTAAATGATGCATTCCAAGTCTCAAACCCCCTGCAGATATATCTAGCAATGAATGACATGGTGATTCGTATGAAAACATTGATTGTGATTGTGAGCAAGTTGTTGGTAGAACTTGCAATGGATAATCTCTACCCATTTTTTGTAGATTTTGTTAGGATTTTTTTTGTATTTCCATTGTTCTCCTGACATTTACCTCACCCTTTTCTCATTGAATCACGTTTTTTCTTTTTTTTTTTCATTTGTCTCACAAAATGATAACATCTGTTTCGCATGCGAAGAAGGTCCTTTCAAAGATTAAATACTTCAAGTTTACTAGTTTTATTCATCACTCTAGTCATTATCCAATGTACTAAAACTCTCTACTTCTCTACTAAGGAGAATAAAAAAGTTGAAAAGAGAGTTTGAATATAGTGAATTTTTTAGCTGGTATTTATATCTTGGGTTTACTTGTTCTGATGTCACTTAACTATTGGTTTAGAAGAGGTGTCTTCGGTCAAACTAGACTTCTTGTATTTGTTTTTTTAGAGGTGCTAATTTCGGCACCTTTGATTAATTACTTCTCATCCTTAAATAATTCACTTCATTGTTGTAAAAGCAAAAATTACTTCCCCTTCGTCCAAAATGGGTCCAATTGCTTCTCACCATTTATTTGTTGCACTTGTGGTTAGCCTGTGGAGATGGCTAATTTCAAAAAGCTTCTTGTGAATCTTGATTCCATGACTTCTCTAGAAAGCTATATAGGGACAAATTTGACTGATGTAGCAGTAAGCTTGTTAATAATTCCGAGACTTGGGAATCGGTAAAAATATTTGTTTCTGTCTAACTGTTATTCACCGGGCTTTCTTTTCAGAATTGAAGAAAGAAGAGCTTATTTCAGGGCTCCTCCTTCCACGCCCTCGACCTTTAGTCACTTATTTCAATGACCCATGCTGTTTGTACAATAAGCCAGTTGCAGCAGCTAATCCTGAACCACTAGATGACTTATGTGCTGGAACTTCTACTTCTAGCAAATGCCTTGATGAAAATTGCTCTGGATTTCCACCTCTGTGTCCTGTCAGGGGCTCAGAACATACATTAAATCATGTTACTGTGACTCCTCAAGATCGGACTGATGCAGGGATCACAGTCATTTACTCTGAACCAGATCAATCACTGGCAAGGATACAGAGGTCCAGGTCCCGGCAAAAAGCTTTGGAGCTTCGTAATAGTGCAAAAGCGAATGCCAAGAGCAGCTTAGGGAGGGAAATAGATCCTGGTGATTGTTTCAGTGATACTGCACAAAAAATATGCAGTGGACTGCCTAATTGCCTCAATGAGTTTTTGGAATTGGCCAAGCCTTCTGCCAACACTGTTGAAAATGGTAGCATAAAGGAAGCAGAACTCAGAGAACATTTGTGCAAGGAAAAAAATACTGATGTTTGTAGTGCTAGTGTTCCAGGATCTGGGTGTCAGGAAGTTAAAGACGCAGAGACTGGACATTATCTGAGCAAGGAAAAGAAGAATGTTTGCAGCGATAGAATTACGAGATCCAGAAGTCTTTACCAACAATCTATTGTTGGAGATCATCAGATCAATGAGAACAATCAAGCATATGGCAGTATGATTACAAGAACCAGAACATCTGAATCAAAGCAAGCAGAAACAGAATATAAACATAGCAGGGAAAAGATTGAATACTGCAATAGTGAAAAAATTGCTAGACGTGCAAAAGCCCATCCACGATCTGTTACTGGAGATCATCATAGCTATGAAAAAGGTGGTAAGCGTTACAGTGGTAGAGTTACAAGATCCAGAAGCCACGCAGCAAGACAAGCAGAAAAGGGTGGTTGCAGGAGTAAAGAAATCAATGACAGTGTCTTCAATGGTACTACTACACAATCTACTGGTTCCTGTTCACAAGCTGAGTCGATGAAGCCAATTGGCTTTTCCAACATTGCCAAGGAAAATGGTTGTGCTTGGTCACAGTCCATGGATAAAACATTACATTTGCAACTGGAGATGCTCGATGCTGCTGATCTTCAAAATAACCTGGATGCTCAAGTGATTGCAAGAGATTCTGTATCTAGTCAAAATGATGCAAAAGTATGCACGGAGGACATGAGAGAGCTTTCAGCAAAGAATGAAGTTCTCCTGCAGCATATCGATATAGTTAGAAGCTCTCAAACTGATCACAGTTCTCAGGACAGATCAGAACCAGTCAACTCCTCCAATGATTTGGGTCTGAGAGTTACATGGCCTGTTTCTTCTAGCAATCCCTCACCTGCAAGATCATTACGAGAATTAAAGCATAATTCAACAATGTTAACTGAAGTTGATGCTCTGCATTGCACTGAGGCTTGTGGTACTATTGACCAGGAAAAATGTGTTGTAGATGCTGCCAGAACTGGGCTTCTGTCAGGCAAGCTTGTTGAAAGCTACACTGTTGACTTAGGATCTAATATGGATGATTCTAGGCTTGGGAAAGGGCTGGATGCTTCGGTATGTAGTCCACTTCTACTAAGTGGCATGCTTGTGAAGCCAATGCAACTTGATTTTGATGAAATAGAAGAGAGCTGTTTGTGTGAAGTTCCAGATTCCATTGAAAGAACAATTCAACATAGTGAGTCAGCTGGGAGTAGTGTGTTAGGGTGTGATGAATCACCAGAGAAATTATCTTCCCATGTTTTGCATGGAAAACTGGATAGTGTGCCGCAGGAGTCTTTACTGGTGCAGCAAGTTATGTCCAGCAGAAAGGAAGCTTCTAGAAGCTTCAGTGGAAAGGAATGGAGTGTTTTAAGTACAGGGAATGTAGCTCTAATTGCTAAAGGGAAATTTGATTGTGATCCATCCCATGCACCATCCAGTTGCAAAACTTCTAAGATATGTGATCTATCATTAATAAATGAACACCCCATATTTGGATTGGATGAAGTTGGTTATACAATCCCAGAAAGTAAAAGAATCTCTGAATTGAATACTTCCTTTCTGCAAGTTTCTCAAGAAGATTTGCAAGGAAGAGGTAAGGCAGCAGATCCTAACTTCCGTAATTTACAAACGGGTATGCAGATTAATTTGTCTTTTCAGAAGCATGTGCGTGAGACTGAAGGAGGAAAAAGTCCTGTGGAAGAAATAGCTATTTGTAGCCTGCCTAAAGTTGATGTAGATCCAGTGTCGAGTTTGTCTTCTGAAAAACATAGTGGTCAGCTTGCAGCAAAGCAACCTGCTGTTGCATTTTCTGAAAAATTTAAGCTTGGCCCAAGTTCCTATGAAGACTGTAAGCTGACAGATCCTAAAGTTGCAGAATTTGGTCATTTTACATGTTGCAGCAGAACAGTGGGATCACAGGGCACACCTGCTCTTGAGTATAGTCCTGTTATTTCGGACAATGAAACTAAATGCAAGTTTACCTGGAAGGAAATTGATGCGAGCACCTCAGTTGCTCAAAATGCAGAACAGTACTGGCCCCACTTCTTGATTGACAGAATGGTTGCTGGTGGCTCTAAAGTAACCGAAGCTCGATCTGTAGGGAAGTCCATGCTTCCAGAATATGGTTTTAACTCTGGTATGGAAGGTCCTTGGCCTCAGTACAAGCGAAGGAAAATTGAATCTCCAATATTAAATTACAGATCTGCTAGCCCAAGCTTTAGGGTGAACCATTTTCCGGAAGTCAGTGATTTCCAAAATAGATCACATGTTCGTAAACATCATTCCACATTTCTTCCAAGTCAGTTCAGTATGTGCCATAATCTGGATGTTGCCCAATCAAGATCTAGCTATGACTCAATGACAGAGATGCAGATGAATGCAAAATGTTCTGTGACTAAATCTACTCCTAAGTTGCTGGATAAAGAGGTAATTCTTCTATGAATTGAATTCATTTCAGCCTTTCTAGAGAAGATGTATATTTGTCATAGCACAATTCCTTTTTAGCACGAATAAATTTATTTACAAAATTTCCATGGTGGGTTCATTTTTTGCTTCACTTACTATGCCTACTTGACATCTAGGAAGCACGGACACTCTTTCGAGCTCAAAGTGTTGGTGTCTGACACGTATCGGACGCTGACACATCTCGGACACATTGGGACACATGTCGGACATGTTTTGACATGTGTTAATTTATTTTTTTTATCCGACACATTTCGGACACGCTCCGGATATCTCTCGATACATTTTGGACATGCTCCAGACACGTCCTGATACATTTTGAATACGTTTAGTAATTTTATAATTTTTTAAAAATTGTGGCTCATTTTATAAATTTTAAAAAATGCGGGCTATTTTATAATTTAAAAAATTTAAAGTTGTACCACTCTCTTTCATTTCTATCAATAGTTCTTACCCCCCTGGATTATTTCACAATTAAGAGAGATTTATTTCGTAATGCACGACACTTTTCTTTCACCAAATTTTCATAGAAAATAAAGTCATGACTTGATAAAGAAAAGACAAATCCGGAAGTGAAGTAAATGAAGGTGATAATACAACTGATCTTTCATGGAGTAATAAATTAATTTCTTTTTTACAAATGAAGACGATACATAAATCTAGTATAAAAAGTAGTACTCATCAATTAAAAAGAATTGCAAACCATAATTTTGGTTTTCGTGTCTTTAATATGTCATGTCCTTAATTTTTTTAAAAAATAGCGTGTCTGCGTATTAGTGTCGTGTCGTATCCGTGTCCCGTGTCGGTGTTCGTGCTTCATAGCTTGACATGCATGAGAATAACTGATGCTCAAATAAGTAACTTTAGTCTGTCAGATGTTGCTTTAACTCTCAACTTTTTATCCTTATTTATCATTTTTTTCTAACAGGGTGCAGTCAGCTTAGAAGGGAGAGGTGTTATGATCCCTTTGACACTTAGACAACAACACTTAGAGAGAACTAGCATGCCAAGTCTGATAAAGCAAGCAACTGTAGTGCCACAGAGTTGCTTCTTAGAGGAAGGGAATGTGAACCCAGCTACTGGTGTGCCTGATGGCCAGTATGATGATTCGTTGCATATTGAAGATAAAGCTGTTGCTAGCATTGGAGAAAACCTGGCTTCCTCTCAAATGACCCTAGACCAAAGAGAATTTCTTCATGAAGATGATCAAATGGATTGTTCTGTTGTCTCCCCAAAGATGGAGTACATGGCTGAAGTTGGACCAGATCAAACTATATCTGTATTTGAGGGTTTCAACATCGATGTGGAGAGGGTCAATGAAAAAATTGCTGGAGGAGTTGGCTTTGATGGAAATCACCTTCCAAATGACACAATAGATCGGGCTAGTTTCCTTGAGCAACTCTGTAAATCTGTAACTTCGTGCACCCCGCTATCCCATTTTCCTACTGCATACAAACCTCATGGGATGCCAAGCACATATTACTCCTTACCAAATGGGCTGCTAGAACAGATTGACTTGAGGAGCAAGCTGCCATTAAATGGCAGTGCTGATCAGCAATTGAAGGCTGGCTATCTTTGCATGAATGATGATAACAGTTGTTCTTTATCAGGTAAATCCTGTTCGGACTGCCTTCCACTTCCTAGCTCTGGATTTGGTTGGGGTTTTCGCAAACCATACTTGTCTCCTGTTAGAAAGGGTTTTGAAGGGATATCATCTAAATCTGGTAGTTCTGACAAGCATGCTAGTTCTATTCCAAAGCTTACTTGCTTTCCAATTGAGGAAGACCCTGAAAGCAGTGATGAAAAAAATACCAATGCCAATGATGTGGCTGAAGCTTGCGCGGAAGAAAATGGTTCTAGTGTAGGAAAAAGGTCAGTTAAGGGAGACCCACCCTGTGACTTCACAGCTGAGCACATAAGCACTTTGGCTTCAGATTCTGGGAGAGGTTGTTTAGAATCTGTAAGCACAGAAACCAGTGCCAATGAGATGCAGAACAGGGCCAGTCAGAGGAATCTAAACCACCATAGTAGAACCAGGCACACAAATTCTGGGAAAGAGAATATTTCATTAGGCGCCAACAGCATAAAGAAACACTCTGAAACACTTAACAGCAGGTTTCCCAAGCCACAATTATCTGGAAAAACAAGTATGAGAAGTGAAAGCCAAAGTTTCTCAGAGAAAGAATTGAAGCGCAATAACATAGTCTCCAATTTGAAATCTTTTCTTCCGCTTGTTCAGCAAAAGCAAGCTGCTGCAATTGCTCCTGGTAATGTGTTTTACTCCCTGGATAGTGTTGCTTCTTTCTTTCTCGATTACTTCATTGTGATATTTTATAATGGCGCTTACATGCTGCAGATTGACAATCTCAGCAGCCTTCTGCTGTGTTTGATTTTATTTCTCATTTCTGGTATTGCTGCTTCATAATGTTCCTCTTTTTTATTCAACTACTGTTGGCTTACTGCCACTGCCCCTTACTTTTTCAAAACAAAGTTCCATTTCCGTCTCTTGTGTTGAATGATCAGTGAAGTAGCATATCTTAGCATTTGTTACGATGACTCAATGATCAGAGACTTGCTATGATCTCCAACTCTGAGGATTCTTCTTTATATCATCATCTGATATTAGGTTCTTTTTTTTATATTCCTTTTCCGATTATGTTATCTAGATGGACTTGCACGCTTGTATAAGTTGAATCCTGGTGTTCTTAATGTTGTTATGTGGTGGTGATCAAATTATTTCTATTAACCAGGCTTGGAAGATAGAGGATTTACAAACAATATGACAATCTGTTAAAAAGAAGATAATAAATAAAATTTTGAGCTGGCAATGACCTTTGGCATTGTTCATTTGGTAGTCCTTCCAAGTATGATTGTGTTTGTCCCTAGTTACTTGCAGTGTTTAATATGCTGTGGACAATACTATGAACTTACCTCATATAATAGGATGTACTATGGTATTACTTAGGCAATTCTTGAAACAATATTTTGGCTGCAGTGGAAATGATATTGTTCTCTGATGACCTTATTTGTGCTTCTTTTGAATCCTTCCAGTAAAGAGAGATGTAAGAGTGAAGGCTCTGGAGGCTGCAGAGGCTGCAAAACGTCTTGCAGAGAAAAGGGAAAACGAGCGCAAACAGAAGAAAGAAGCATTGAAGCTTGAGCGAGTTAAATTAGAGCAAGAAAATTTGAGGCAACTGGAGCTAAAGACAAAGTTGAAAGAGGAGGAACGGAGGAAAAAGGATGCTGATATTGCAGCGAGGAAGAGACAGAGGGATGAAGAAGAGAGGAAAGAGAGAGAAAGAAAAAGAAAGCGTATTGAAGAGGCACGGAGACTGCAAAGAGAGCAAGAGGAGAAAGTGCATGCAGAGATAAAGGAATACAAATATGGAGCTGCAGTAAGATTCTTTTTCTGTAAAGCTGTTACTTCCTATCCATCTGTAATTGAAGCTGCATTAAATATGGCAATATATGCAGGGTAAAAGAGCAGATAATAGGAAGGAATTTAATGAGGAAAAAGAAAAGCATGCTGTCAGAGAGATGGAAGAAAATAGCTCAATAGAGCCAGTGGATGAACTAAGTGCTGCTGGGGTTTCACAATGGGATGTTGGAGTTATGTCTGCAAATGGTCACAAGGCTTCTACTGTCTCTTGTGATACTGGGAAGGTAAATTATTTCGATCCTCTTTACCATATATTGGAGAAAAACAATATATTGTACAATAATACAATACTGTGAGGCACAATTATTCTTTAGCTTAGTGGTGGATTTGCATTTATGTGAGTGGGGTCAATTGATTCTATTGAAAATTTTTATAAAGAAAATAAATTAGATATAAAAATGTTAATAATTAAATTGAATTTTTTTATTGACCTTATTGAGATTTATTTATTGTTACTGTCATTTATTTATCTATTTGGAGTTAATCAAATTGGCACCATTTTTTTTATAAAAACCATAATAATTGTTTTAAAAAAATTATTTTGTTAGTGTTTACCCACTTGGAAAAATCCTAGATGCACCTCCTGCTTTAGTGGTGCTATTTTAAGCAAATTTTCATCCAGTCAGATTTCTAATGTCGTGTATGTCTTAATTTGCTTGGAAACTAAAATGCTTCTAAGAAGTTGCCATTATCTTCCCAGGTGCCAGGCAATAATAGGGCTGGTAGCTCAACCCCTAACTATGTAAAAGATAACTTTCCATCTACCAAGATCAGTCAAGAACAATCATATCAGATGTCACCATACCAATGCTCAGATGATGAAGAGGAAGAAGAGGATGATAAACCTATCAAAAAAATCATCCCAACATGGGCCAGGTTTGTTGTTGTCTATCATTTTTTAACAATGAAGTCCTGTGAAGTGCTGATATTACACTGTACCTAGGCAACAATTAGACCTACTAGAACAATTAGACATACTAGCATATTAGTCTATCTTAAAATGGTTCTTGACAAGCTGATTTTTTCGGTGATACTTGTGTTGCTGCTGGCCTCTATGCTCATAATAATAAAATGTGCTACATTTACAAGCTTAAGTGGTTTATATTTCTTTTTAGGTTTATATTAAATCATGTGCCATTTGTCACAAGAAGACACTTTTCCTTGGTCACTTGTGGGGCACTTGCCTAGCTTATCTTGTTAAATGTAGACAAATCTACCTTTATATGATATTTTCAACCTAACATATGTAGAGATACGAGATTTTTGAAAGAAATATTTTTCATAATAGAAGCTATATAAGAGGATAGAACACCTCTCTGACACTCAAGCCTCTAAGTTCGTTCCACAAGCTCTCCTGCAGTGCTTTTCGAGATTAGCCGTTCTCTTGGTCACACACCACTCATTGACTTCAGTTCATTTGACCTAGCTTGGCTTGCTTGCTTATCTCCTGGAAGCTTTTTTCTAGCTTCTTGATTTTGTCCCAAGTGAGAGGAGTTTATTCCTTTGTATAGGATTGTTGCCTCTTCAACCAACGGTTAGTATTATTCTTCTTACTCTATTATGAACTGCTAAGATTTTCCTTCTAATTTATAAATATATCCTCAAGAATAATTTAAAACTTTTTACATTTTTTTTACTCAAGAACATTCTATAATAAAGTACATGATTTCTTTTGTTTCTATAATTCTCTATATTACCCTAGAATTATCTAGGATCCTTTAAATGATTATCTATTCTACATATATATTTCTATACACATAAGTTGTAGATGCGTGCCTTCCATTTGCGTGGCACATAACTATTATTCTCCTATCCATGACGCAATTGCTCTCTTTCTGCAGTAAAAGTTGTGTGGCATTGGCTTTATCAGCATCACAAAAACTTGATCCGGATGTGATATTCCCTCCAGGAAGTTTCTGCAGTTTGGATGAAGG
This sequence comes from Nepenthes gracilis, assembly GCA_033239525.1. NCBI lineage: Eukaryota > Viridiplantae > Streptophyta > Magnoliopsida > Caryophyllales > Nepenthaceae > Nepenthes > Nepenthes gracilis. The sequence goes on from BSYO01000006.1 coordinate 5,889,942, forward strand.
TAATACTTCATTTTGTTTAATTTCTGCAATGCTTGAACTTCATAAATTGATTTTCACACTGAATAACCTTTCTTTTTCCTATTAGTTCTTTTGCCCAGAAAGCTTCTTCAAAAATCTTCTGCCGGATGACAGAAGTGATGCAGGATTACATTGATATTCTGGCTACACAAATATATGTACATAAAAACAATGTGTTCAGTGACTGAGTTGAAGAACTATTTTTTGCAAGAGCTGGTAAGTTTCTGTCCCCACCTTTCAACATCTAGTGAACAATTGTCATTGTCATATTTACAATTGCTTCATGCGGAGCAGTCTGGCATTTGTAATTCTACTGCCACCTTTGCCAGCCCTCTTTTGCGAGAGGTGCTAGGGCAGGCGATGAAAGTGATTGCATTTTATCGGGTGTGACAGATTACTGAAGTTAGGGGGCGGTTATTTCCTCCGCTTTGGCCATCTTCATCCGTAAAGCTTCCTTCTCCCCAGCCCCCCGTTAAATTGTCGAAGGGTTTGCTTGCTCTGGGAGAACCAAGCGCCCTTTTCACGTAAGTGTGTGCTATGGGGCTCCCTATGCGAGTGGATAGCGTGGTGCTCAAGTAGTCAGTCATAACTTTGTCATTTTTCTTTCTTTTTTCTTTTACCTTTTTGTTTGTATAGTTATTGGAGAATTTTGTGAGAAATTGTTGTCATGCTCGACTTTCACTTGACGCTTTCTAAGGTAGTAGTGCAGAGAGGTCATGATTGACTCGTGCTCCAAGTTGCCTTGAGCAACACATACTAAGGTAGTAGTGCTCGATTACCGCGTGAATTTGACTGGGGTGCCTGACAGTTTTTCCATCATGCATGCTTCTACAACTGGTTTGACCGACCCTTCAATTGCTCTAGAAATGTTGAACCGTGCAGATCATTTGGGCATCTTCCAAGAGAACACTTGGGAGCCAACCGTCAAAATCTTAGAGGGATTTCCACCTTTGGATGATGTAATGATAGTCAAGTGTACAAATCTCACCTCGAACATTTTAAACACTTGATCTGAGCCTTTTAATCTTCAAATTCTGTAGGTGGTGAGGATGTCGGAATTATGGCGGTGGTGAATGAGTTCGTTCAAGGATATTCACCGAAAAAAAGCCAGATGTTTCAGTTTTGCTGCAGGTATGCATATTTGAAGAGTTATTCAGATGCTCATGAGTTTGGGATTAGTTGACTAGTATTTGGTATGTCTGAACCACTAATGTGTAATTTCAATCTTCTCATGTAGTAGTCTGCGTTTGATATTTGGCTATAGTTTTTCTCCACAACATTTGGTTCATGAGCTTTCATTCGTTAACAAAATTGTGTCATTTACTTTATTGCACATTTGTACTTATAACCTTGAATTCTTTGGGCTTAATTTATATCCTGTACCTATTTATCCCCTCTAATTATAAGTGGACAGAAAATCCCGTCTTCTCACCTGACAAACATCCAGACATGGGTTGGGAAAGGTGAGCCTTAATGTCCCTTACTTATAGATAAAAATATTAATATTAGTATCAGACATATCAAATAGTATATATTAGTATCAGAATTGTCAAAAGAAAAATTTTTAAAAATTGTAAGCTAATATGGCAATATCGGATGATATATTGGCTAGATTTCGGGTATGTAGACTGATATATTATTAATATGGTAATATATTATGATATTGTTATGGTATCGAAAAATATCGATATTGAGAGGCTCAATACTGATTCATATCGACCATCGGAGTGGGTGGACGAGTATTGTTATTGTAATAAATAAAGGTTTCTTGTTACCTCATCTATTTACAACCACCCAGTTTACATGTAATCCCTGTTGGGATTAAAAAAAAAAAGAACTAAATATCAAAAGAAGCCTTACAGCGTAGAGAGTGCCTAGTAAATGGAAGGAAGGTTTGCCATTTCTCTCATGATTATACAGAAATGTAAGTCTTCTGTGGTTTTTGTCAGATTTTCCACAGGCTCTTGTTTGATTCTCAGCACATCTGAATGGGCAACTTTTCCACAGGTACATGGTTTCTTCCAGCATCTATGTAAATTCAAGATTTGAACTTGCTTTAATATTGAAATTAACTTATTTCTTAATATATAATTATTTTAATTAGGTTTTACATTCAAACCTAGAATTTAATTTTTTATTTAATTAACTTAAACCCAAATCAATACTATGATGTGGACTTGCATTAATTGTCGTTGAACGGCTTGAAATAAATATAATGATTAAATTATAGAATTTAAAAATTATACTCGAAAGTAGCTTTAAATATAGACTATTATTTGACCTTAAATTATAAATAAGAAAAAATATCCTGATTAATAGTAGAGTATTAAGACTAAACTTAATCAAAAATAATGTTTAAATTTATATAACTTCATCATTATCATTAGTTGATTTGATATAAATATAAATCAAAATATTTGAAAATTAAAAGTTAATATCTTAAATTATTAAATTACAATAAAATGTTAAATTAATCCAGTCATCTAAATTAATTATTGAATAGCATTTTCTCAATCTAAAATACTTGATAAGATAATTTAGGTTCATTAATTTGGAAGGTTAGTAAAAATAAGTTTAATACTTAATAATATATATATATATATTTGAAAATATACAATGATGAAATATGCTAGGATAATGATATAATTAAAAGTATGAAATATTGATAATACTATTTTTTAATAAACTATGTGAACTCAAAATACTAATAATTATTTAAGTTAAAATTTGTACTAATATATGAATCATACTAAATTCGTATATTTATGATTAAGCATGTCAAAATTGTATAAATATATAATTTATGTCAAAATCATGTTAACATATAATTGATTAAGAATTGGTTATGATCTTACTAATAAATAATGAATATTGAGGTTATAATTATAATTATTTTTATATAATTAAAAGTCATATGTTACTATTTACGACATTATAGTTAAGGTTGAATACTATTTTTTGACTCGTTGATGATAAATTTAAAATTTAATTTACTAATAATATATTAAAACATATTTAAATTTATTTCGTTAATTTTTTACAATGGATAATGCTTAGTCAAATTAAAATATTCACTCAAATATGAATATAATTTTATTTTTTTCATACAAAAAAAATTATTTTTTTAATTAAGCAAATGTAAAGTTTTTATTCATTTTTTCTTCAAATATGTTACTTATATGAATTTTATTATTTAATATAAAACTTTGTGAAAATTATATTACAGAAATTGTAAAAAAGTAACATAATTTGTACAATTTTTTTATTATTTTCTTTTAAGTTAAAAATGTATAAAAATATAATTTATACATATATTTTATAAAATTTTATAAAATGAAAATAAAATTTTTTGCAATTAAAATCTAAAATAATATAAATATGAAATTAAAATATTTAAAAATATTTAAAATAAAAAAAATTTAAAAATTGTGAAAATATCAGCAATAACATAACAAAGGTTTATACAAGCTTGTATTTATTTGATTTTAGCAAAAAATTTGTTAATTTCACCTTAAATCTTTTCTCTCTTTTTTTTTTTTTCTTTTTCTATCATTTCTTTCAAAAATTAGTTAAAAATGAGTCAAAAATATCAAAAGGATTTATTTATAGAAAAAGAGCGCATAAATGCCAGTCAGTGCCAGATCATTTGCTAAAGTATAATTAATACTGCAAACGAGTACTTTTTATACGTACATTAGATATCAATATTTTATTCAAAACACATTTATGTAGCGCTTGTACATATTTTAAGTATGGATAATCTACCCAAAATGTGATCAAGTATAGCCTATATTATATTAGTTTAATACTTAATTTTTAATATGAAATGTTAACTAACCAAAAAAATCTAATGTTTTAATTAAATTAATCACTACTATTTTTTTTGGGGGGGGGGGGGGGAGGATTCCTACTTTGTAATATTAATAAATTATTTTTTTATTTTAAAATTTTAAGTTATTTGGTGAATGTTCTATTGGTTTTACATTCTAGTATTGATATTTTCTGATTATTGTAGACAGTTGTGCGTCTAAAACATATATAAAAATTGAGGCACTTAAACGGGGTTATTATTTGCAATAATAATTATGAATTTCAGAATGTATTAAATGATATTTTAGATGTTAATTATAACCAGTTAAAGGAATATTTCAATAAAAGTATACTATATTTTATTGATATTGAAGTTCCTAATTTATTTAATTTTTGACTAATTTTGTTTTTTTTTGGGTTAAATTTATTTTGATAATATTTAATAAATTTAGAATAATATTTATAAAAGGCGTTACTATAAAGTATATTTTTTTGACCTTATTCCAAAAGTTAGATTTAATATAAAACTAGCATTTTAAAATTAAGATAGAAAGCATATTATTTAATACTTTCTATTTTAGAAATATTATTTTAAATCTTTTAAGCTAGATGTGAGTTTATATTTTTTAAAATAAAAAAATAATGTTGAATTAGAGTTGAATAATTTAATTTTATATAAGTATTTTCCTTGGAAAAGTCAAGTGAACAGCTTGCAAACCCCAAGTTGTACCTCCCATAAGCAGGGGATCCAACTACAAATAGGTATTTCACCCATCTTTTAGATTTTTATTTTATTTTATTTTATTTTATAAAATTAATATAAAAATTTTAAAAATCAGTGGAATACCTACTTTGCGAATTAGGAATTCCGATCCAAAATCTATTGGGCATTTCCTCTAGGACTATTATATACGAATTTAGGGGGACTTTTTTTTCAAAAATATAAGGAAACTTATATATATTGATAGGTCTGGTAATACCAGAGGTTAGCCCAATCCCAGACCCAAACATCATCACTGCAGGGGGTCCAGTAGTCAATGGACGAAATCTTAGAAAGGCGATTGATATGACCCAAATCAGAAATCATTACAGTAATTAAGATAAGGCCCAAGAGACAATGGGCCAAAGCGACAACGTCAATTGTCCAAACAGCGCACATATACATGTGGTTCGATTTGAGAGGTTCTCGAACAGCCAGCCAATAGAGCAATTAGAGTATACACCTGCGGTAGTCAAAACATGCAGCACCACCTGAAACCACCTGACAATTGGATTAGTGGACCACTCATGACCTCTCACCATAGCGAGACGACGTTTAACAAAGACAGTCCCTATCAACACCCTAGCGGCTAGCAAATCCAGAATCGACACCTATCACAGATCTTAGTACCAAATTTTTTTTCTATAAAGTATTATAAATACCTCTCACCTCTACAAGGTAAGGGGTTCCAACCAGAGTAACATCAAAAGGGGACAACTCGAGCCCTCAAGGTCCCCTTGGGCCTAGGTAATACCCTTCGTCCCCCATGAGTGTAAGGGAAAATCAAGCTCTCCTCTTTAGATATAGGCTATTCCCTCTTCATCCCTAGTAAGCAACTTCCCATCGAGCGCATCTTAATGAGTGATTCACCGAGTGCGATGTATAGAAGTCTAATTTCCCACCTCTCCAAGCTGCTTCCAACTGAGTGCACTCTAGGAGTTCAGGCCTCCTCTCACGATCCCCATATACAAGCATCATCATATTCTTTCACATTCTCTTTACATTTTTCTATTTTTAAGAAAAATTACTAATTTAAATGTCGTAAGATTAACCGATGAGTAGGTCTTGCCACTCCTCTAATATCTCGTTTGTAATTTGTGGTGCGTAAGTTTCAAATTAGTAGAGACGGAGATTAGACCCGTTCCAACTCGACCTGCAATGAAAGATCGAGTGATTCCTTTATCCATACAATAATCTAGATACTAGGGACGCATTATAAATATATATTAATCAATTAATTTTAAACAAATAATTATAATCTGATTATTTAAAAATGATTAATTTTAATTAATTTTTAATTTTTTTAAAAAAATAATTAAATTATAATTATATATTAAAATATAAATAATTAATATTAAATAAGTGAGACCTTTTATTTTTATAAGAAATAAAATTTCTCCTAATCCCACTATACAGGGCCTTTCACACTGTAACGGCTCTATGACCTTAAATCATGCCTCAATTGGTCTCGTTTATTTTAAAAATATATTCTTTTTAATTTTTTAAAATAGAAATCTTTTCACCCGTATAAATAAATTAATTATAAAAAAATATAGACGGTATGCCATTTGTGATTGAAAAACAATATATATATTTATATATTTATTTATATCAAAATTATAAAATTACTGTGAAGATAAAAAGAATAAAAAAATAAAATAAATAAAATTTTATATATTTTTAACAATTTTAACATAATTAAATATATAATTAAATATATAAATAATATATATAAATAATATATAAATTTTTTTTTGTTCTATGTTTTTAGTTGTGTCTGTTTCTGGGTCTCTGTGCATTTTTCTGGTTTCCCAATTACGACCAGAAAATTGAAGATTAGATTCCAATGTGTCAGTGTTCGTACTTGAGAGACCTGTTTTTCAAACTTCAGAAATTTATTCGAAACTATAAGATAATTTTTATGATAAATTTACACAGAGAATGTTTTTTTTTTTTTTTAATATTTTTATTTATTTATTTATATTAATAAAATTATAAAAGAATAAAAAATTGTATAAGACGGTAATATATATTAAGTTTCGTAATATATGTATACATATATATGATTTTGTTTTTGTTTATTTGAATATATTATAGGATTATTTTTTACGTTTAATCTATTTATATTATAATTAAATAATTTTAGTTAATAATTAATTTTAAAATACTCAAATGGAGATATCCTACAAAATAAAAAAGAATTCTCGTATATTACTCGAAACTGTTCAATATAGGGGTGATCGGAACAATTGCATGGCAAGATTAGCTTAATCAATCAAAAATCCAAATAAATTCACTTGTATTTTTTAAGTTTTTTAAAATGTACATATTTTCTTAGTAAATATATGTACACGTATTCAAAATTTTGATTTGATTTGAATCCATTAACAATCCATATTCAAATATAATTTAAAATTCTGAATCAATTTTAAGCACATCATAAATTAAATAAGACGTTAAAGGGATCTCAATGGGTTTCTTCCAAATCACCTTATTGATATTCAAATTAGTAAAGTATTCTAAATAGTAGATGGAGTAAACTGAAAGTATTAATATAGTTAGAGAGAGAATTTGCAATATATGTTTCATCGAGCGAGAATGTTGAGATTTTATTCAAACCATATGATTTTTTATAAATTAAGAGGGTTTTATTATCCGTACTTTTTATCCATTTGGACTATCCAAATCTTGTATATGTGTTAAACCTATTTGGACTTTAAATCAGGGTTGACTTTGTTTGAGTGATTTATTATAACTAATATCAATAAAGTGACTACAATGTGGTCATCAACAGTGCCATCCGATGGAGGAATTTTAGAAGCGAACTTTCATTGGGCTCCAACGATTAGTGGTGTTGCCATCCTATAGCCATGGGTGTAGGCATTATTGGAGTAGGAAGTTGGGTTACAAATCGAGATGGTATCATGCCTAGGCATAGACTCGGTAAACGTCTAGCAATGGATGGGCACCGTCTGGTTACGATTGGAGGCGAGAGTTTAGTGATGACAATAAGCCTAAGCCCAGTGTTAGAGTCATAGTTGAAGTCGACGGGTGCTATCTGAATGAAGGTGGCTTGCATTGGCCTTGGTACTTGGCAATGAAGGCTGGTGTGACTTAGTGGCGCATCTTTTCTGCCTTTATTCTTTATATTTGGTCTCTTGTTTTCCCCCCTCTTCTTTGAGACTTTCCTCCATTTTATGAAGGTTCTTGAATAAAAATATGGGCAAAAGACTTACAATGGGCGTGCTTTTTTTTAGTTTAGCACCACTTTAACAGGTATCATATCGTATTTTTTGGCGGCTAATGTTACACGTCATATGACAATATAGGCATTTTCCTAAGCCATTGCACCTTTATGCACAAACTTGTTGCTCCCAACATAGCCTATTTTTCTAGTATAGCACGACTTTTAGTTGGCGGATATAATTTTTGTCAGTGGTTATGCTACAATCAATTGTCTTGTCTAGCAATTTCAGATAAACTATTTGGGTTGTGCTAATTGATCTACATTATTCTAGGCAGGACCACCAACTTAAATTTTTTATTATTATTCTAGACAGGGCCATTTTATTAAGAAGTATTACACAGTTTTTATTTTATTTTCGTTTTTTTTCTTTTTTTAAATTTTTTTTACTAATTAGTTTTAACTTTTTTCAAAACCTGATGTTATTTGTCAAATAAATATTATTATGCATCACTAAAAAATATATTTTTAAAGTATCATACATACATTATAGAAAATATTATCTTCTATATTCCAAACATGATATTTAGTAATTATAGTTTAAAATAAAATAAATTATAATAATATATTTTTAAAAAATCAAAATAAATTATCACTTTTAGATTAAAATACTAATATAATATAGATAATGAGACTCTTATTTCCTGTCACTAAAAGTAATATAATATAATTTACAAAAAAATAAAAAAATAAATTATCATTTAAAATTAGTTCTTGGGCGATGAAGAGCCTTCTGGGCACCGGCGGGAGTCAATGTGAACTTCAAATATTTGCTTATTATTCAAATTTGAACAACGCAAGTCTAGTAGCCGTTGGAGAAGAGTCCACTCGGTGCCAAGACTCGCTCTCTTCAAATCAAATGACGCGCCCATTTTTTAAACGTTTAAACTCGCCTTCTCCCTCTCTCACATTCTTAAATTTTGTTGCAAATTTATTTATATTAAAATAAATATAAAAAAATTGAAAAGACTAAAAATTAGAATAAAATAAAATAATATTTATTTTTAATAATTTTGATATAAGTAAGAATATAAGTAAGTGCATGTCCCAATATTCAATTAAATAAAAAATTTAAATGCGAACGACTCAATAAAAGATACCACGTAACTCATCAGATAATAATATTTAAACGTCTAGATTAAAAGTTATAGTCTAAATATTTAAATATTAAATGATCATAATAAGCACTCGAAACGACGCTATATTTGAAAATTATATCGTTCTATTATTAAATAAATATGATTATTGCACACCATTAGTAACACTTTTTATCATTGATTTGAAGTGGCATTATATATACGTATTGATTTTAGATGCCGATTAGCCAAATAACATCCTTATTTATAAATAAAGTCTCTCACCAGAGAAAAAAGTGGGAGAGAAAAAAAGAAACTTAACCCTTCAAATATATACTTATCTTCATCTATTTTTATTTCCTATATTTTTTGAAAATATCTTTCTAAATCTATTAAAAAAATTACTAATTTAAATATCGATGGATATGTCGAGACACGAGTTTTGTATACATTTTACCTCCAATTTATATTATCGTGGTGCGTAAAATTCTTATTCATAGTTATGAAAATCGGACTCATTTGCATTTGGATATTCAAACGAAACAATCGGCTCCCTAATTCATAGGACAATCTAAATTTTCAAGATGTATCTAGAATAATATTTTTAAAATATTAGCCTATTTTTTTCATGATTAGAAATTATTTTTATTATATAAAATAAATAAATAAAAATATCAACAAAACATCAAATATTTCTTTATCTCTTCGGACCACAATGGATTTTCATATTTCCACCAACTTCTACACTTTCCATCTCAAAATGTTTGGTTAATTTAAAATTTTGATCATATATTTTAATTATTTAAAATTAAAAAGTAATATATAATAGCATCTTTTTAATAGTTTTTAAAAATAATTAAATAATTATGATTTTAAGGCTAAAATTATTTTTAAATTAGGTATGATAAGATTGAATAATATTAGATCATTTATATAAATATTTTTTGTTATTTGGGCCAAATAGAGTTATCTCAATCTTGGTTTTTTTTTTTTAAATTTATGTTTTAGAAATATATAAAAATATTATTTAAAAATTTAAAAGGTAATATTCTAATAAAAAATATTGTCTAAAACCGATTAAAATAATAAGTATTATAAAATATTAAATTTAGCCAAAAATCAGATTTGTTTTTAAAAAATATTATTCATACACTAATTTATGCACTTACTTTTATCAAAATTATCAAAATTACTGTGTACAAAAAGAGATGAAAGATAAAAATTAAATTAAAGTAGGATCTATATTTATTTTTAATAATTTTGGTATAAGCATAGGATACAAGTGAGTATATAAATAATATTTTTCTTTTTAAAATTTATATTGTATTAAATTTTAGAGATTAAAACATTTAAAATTTATATTAGGTCACTTATATATAGATTAAAAAATTAACTATATTTCATTTTATTTTTTGAGAGTTGTAATCCGTAAAATTTAAATAATAGAATTAAATATTTATCTAATTTCAATTTTAATAAAACTAAAGTTAAATTTATATTTTTAAACTTTAAGTTTAACGTCATAAAATCTGACTCACATTCTGCAATTCCTCTGCGGTCTCTTTCTAGACTTCATTCTCTGTTGTGGGGAAATCCTTCTCGGTTTCAACTTCTCTTCAGCTTCTCTCTCTGAAATGAGCAGCGAAAGGTTCAAGAAACCCTAAACTTCTCACAATCTGAAATCTGAATGATCTTCAATTCACCTCTCTCAAATTTACTATGCCTCGATCTTCAAGAAAGCTTCTTGTTTTCTTCCTGTTCTTCAGCTCCACCGTATTCTTCTTTAACTTAAATCTAGCGTCGGCCAAGAATGTCTACCTCAATTTCTCCACATTCTCTCTCCGAAACTTCACTCTGCTGGGGAATTCCTACCTCAAGAACGGCGTCGTAGGGCTCACCAGAGACCTCCCTGTCCCGACCACAAGCTCAGGCACAGCGATCTTTAACCGCCCAATTGAATTCTACGATCCTGAATCAAACATCACTGCTTCTTTCTCAACAAGGTTCTCTTTCTCCATTACTAATGTTGATCCAAGCGCTTCCGGGGATGGTTTATCTTTCTTCATTTCATCCGATAACCAGACCCTCGGAAGCCCAGGCGCGTATCTGGGTCTTGTCAACCCGACCCATTTGACAGAGAGCCGGTTTGTGGCTATTGAATTCGATACGAGGCTCGACCCGAATTTCAACGACCCGAATGATAACCACGTGGGTTTGGATGTCGATAGCCTGATTTCGATTCAGACGGCCGATCTGACCACAGAAGGAATCGAGCTCAAGACTGGGAGTACAATCCACGTGTGGATTGATTACAAGAACGATGAGAAGAATCTCAAAGTGTTCATGAGCGAGTATACCGTCAAGCCCAATGACCCGATTCTGAGTGCGGGTATCAACCTATCCGATTATCTTAAGCAGTTTATGTATGTGGGTTTTTCGGGTTCTACTGAGGGGAGCACTGAGCTTCATCTGATTAAGAATTGGAGCTTTAAAACTTCTGGGTTTCTGCCGTTACGAAGAAAATTTAGGCCACACAACGTGTCTGATAGTTCAGTGGTGGTAACTCCCCAAATTCAAGTTTCCAGAGGTAGAAATCTGAAGAGGAAGATTGGTTTTGGCCTTGTGATTGGTGGTCCGGCGTTTTGCTTCGCATTGGTTGTGATCTTTGCTTGGGTTTCAATAAAGAAATACAAGAAGCTTAAGAAACAGAGGAGTTTCAAAGCAGAGATTATGACAGTGCCAAGGCAATTTAGCTACAAAGAACTGAAGGCAGCCACTAGAGGGTTTCACTCCAGCAGAATTGTAGGGCATGGTGCTTTTGGAACAGTATACAAAGCCGCCTTCGTTTCATCAGGTCAGTGCTTTAAATTTTCTTTAAGTACACTGTAATTTTTCAATATGAATATGTTGGGATAACATGTTGAAGGAGGCAGCCAACTACACATCGAATTATAAATATGTGCCCCTGGCAGTGTTCAGGCCGATGTTTGAGACTCCCTGGGGATGCAGAAGAGCGAGGGATGACCTTGGCCAAGCCAAATTCTTGGTCTCCGGAACTTCTAGTTCTCATGGAAATTCTAGGCTTTTTAACCTTCAACAACACATGTAGATATGGAGACTTATAGGACTTATCCATTTATTTAGACACCATCTAGATCCGTATACATTGCCCATTTATGTTGGACTCTATCTAAGCTTGTGGGTAATAGACCAACATTTATAAGTTACTGGTAACTAGGGGGTCTATTGCACACTACTATTTAACTATTAGAATTATTTTTCTGATAGTGGATCGTAAGTATAGGACCAATTAAACCATTGATCATTGGCTAAAAGAGATTTTAGTATTAGAATTCGACAAAATTATGCACACAACGGGCACAATAAAAATAAATTTATATCCTTTATCAATAGTCAGCTACTAGACTGTTGAATACAAAAATTACACATAATCAAATATACAAAGTTATATAATAATATTCAATATGAAAAATTCTTTTAAATCAAGGAAAAAAATCATAGAACAATTTTTTAATAAAGTTACTATAAAATAGTGTTCGGTTATAAATATAACTCACTCTAAGAATTCTTTATTACAATCAAAGCGAATCATTATTGATTAGAACCTCCATAACACATCTTATAGTCCACAAGAGAAGCATACAACGAGAATAAGACCAATCAATCAGTAATATATTTTAAAAGTAAGATTAGAATAATATACCTGAATTCGAAGAATGAAATTAAATTAGATTTCAACTAGATATCAAAAATATTTATCCTATCTCTTTTCTCCCTATACTCTCTTCATGAGGCGACACTGTATTGAAAATACTCTCAGATCTAACTTAGAAATCGCATCAAGGCATTTTGTATTAGTGTTGGCACAGAGCGCCCAGTGTACACGTATCAAGCGCAACTCCTCTACATAAATCATGTTTATGTGCGCTTCTCAAGTGCTTTTCAGGCACTGGCTATTTGAACAAGTAACACATATACTCTTAAGGTGTATCAAGCACTGAAATCTTACTTATGTTGGCACATGCACTCTTCATGCACTACTCATGCGCTACTTAAAAATGCCTCTACTTCAGCAAATTTTTGCACAATATAAAGTGTAGTTTTAGATGACCTATTCATTTGAAGTGAGATTCATAGAGGACTGCCTTGAAAACCCAATAAATTTTCTTTCTTGATTGTGTGAGGGACTTATCGGTTTAAGGGAGATCTTCATCTTTTACTTTATAGTAACTTTTCCTTCACGGGGATTTGACATCGAAATCCACAAGTGTAAGAATACCCCTTTTCGCTCCACCAAATCCAGAGTATTTTTACTTCCTTGCTCACTCCCCTTGCACTCTTCTTTAGTCTCCTCTTCTAGCTACTTTGATTAAGCCTTCCGTTGGTTATCTTAATATTATCTTTAACAATTGAAACCTTTGTCAAGTATGACTTGAACACTTGCTTTTCCTTGCCACAACACCTGATTTATCTTCCATTGGCCTTTGCCAAATGCTGCGTAAAAACCTTCCTCATTAGTTTTTTCATTTGAAGTCACATTCAATCAGTCATTTGGAACATGTCACATGCTCCTTAACATGAGTTTTATCATGTTGTTTGTATGCTAGATATTTTAGATGCCAGATACCTTTGATGAGCTGTTATTATCCATCTTTAATATCGCATAGTCTTTGAGTGTTTAGAATGTGAAGAGGGATTCTCTCAGTGTCACATGGTATGATAAACTGCTATTCATAACCCAACTGGTCTCGTAACTTTTGAAGTATTGTGTCTTCCTCACGTGTTGGACTAGAAAGTTTCCGTAAATAGCGATAGAGGTCTGATTGTTGCCATTATAATCCATCATCTCTTGTCACTTGCCACCGTCCTCCTTTTCTTACTTTTGGTTGAAGTAATTTCACTTTATATGACCCTTCGTATTACAATAAAGCACTCGATGTTTCAAAATTTGGGCAGACTATTAATCTTCCCTAACTTGCCGCCGCAGTCTCTCGATCTTCCATATCTCTGATTGCTAGCGGAAACCAAGATACTCGACCTGATCAGGATTGTGTGTTTTCTTTTTTGAATAATAATCACATGCTCCTTAATATGAGTTTCATCATGTTGTTTGTCTGCTAGATTTTTTAGATGCCAACTACCTTTGACGAGATGTTATCATCCATTTTCAATATCGCATAGTCTTTGAGTGTTTAGAATGTGAAGAGGGATTTTCTCAGTGTCACATGGTATGATAAACTGCTATTCATAACCCAACTGGTCTCGTAACTTTTGAAGTATCGTGTCTTCCTCACGTGTTGGACTAGAATGTTTCCGTAAATAGCAATAGAGATCTGATTGTTGCCATTATAATCTATCATTTCTTGTCACTTGCCACTGTCCTCTTTTTTTTTGCTCTTGGTTGAAGTAATTTTGCTTTATATGACCTTTCGTATTACAATAAAGCACTCGATGTTCCAAAATTTGGGCAGACTATTACTCTTCTCCAGCTTAATGCCTCGGTCTCTCGATCTACCATACCTTTGATTGCTAGTGGAAACCAAGATACTCGACCTGATCAAAATTGTGTGTATTCTTTTCGAATAATAGCGCCGTGATAATATAATCGCATGAGGCCGACAAAGAAGCTAGCTTTCATAATTAATCTTCTCATCAAGTGTTGATATTTGCATTAAAAAACTGTTGAACTAATCCAAGTGTTTCTCGGTACTTCCCTTTTTGTCAGCTAAAGGTTATAGCGTTTGATTTTCATGTATAACCTCGATGTTAATGGCTTGAATTTGTATTGATTCTTAAATTTCATTCAGATTTCTGTTGGATTTAATAAATCAATAACTTCTTAAAGAATGTGATCCGTAATATGTAACTTGATTTTGTAATTAGCCAAGTTTCTTTTATTTTGCCACTCCTAATTCTTCATTTTTTCTAACTTGTCCTCTTTTCATAATATTTTTATTATTCCATCTCGAGCTTAAATGTTTCCCATTCTATCTTACCAAAAAAATTTAAACTATTTCGTCTGTTATAGTACTTAATATGGAACGAAAAGCTTCTTGACTTTGACACCATCCAGTTGTAGTTCTACAACCCGTAAAGCCTACTCTCTGATATAATTTATTAGGATTCAATAAAAATATGCACACAATTGACGTAACGAAAATAAGCTTAAATTCCTCGTTAATCGTCAACTAACAAATATTTGAATACAAATAATATATGTAACTAAACACACCAAATTATACAATAACATTTAAGTTAGAAAATTTTAAAAAATCAAAGAAGAATTACAGGATAATATCTGAATAAATTCATTATAAAATAGTGACTAATTATAAATATAATCCTTCGAGAGTAATTCATTACAATTTGAGTGAACAATAGTTGAATATAATCTCTCAAAACACATTGTAACTTATAAGAGAATAATATAATACGAATAAAATCAATATTAGAGTAATGTACAAATTTTGACGAAGAATAAAACTTAAAATAAATTTTAACCGAATGGTAAAGATCTTCCTTATCCTCTTTTCTCCCTTCACTCTCTTTGTGCAATGTTTTGAGTTTTAAATATATACTCTTAGATCTATCCTACTAATTGTATTAGGTCATTTTATACTAGTATCGATACACAACCGTTCATTGTGTGCACATTAGACGCATTCTCTCTGGATAGACAATGTATGTACTCCTATCAAGCTTTAGTCCTTCGGACATGTGCGCTTTATGATCGCATCAAAAGCTGAAATATTGCACCTGCTAGCATACGTGCCCATCAGCGTCCTCTATGTGCCCCTCATATGCCCTTTATATGCTCATCATCTTTCACTCAAAAATATTTCTACTTGAGCGTATTTTGTATAATATCGAACATACTTTCATATAACTCATTTACTGTAGATGAGATTTATAAGAAAATGCTCCAAAATTTAACATATAGAGGAACATAAATATCCACTTACAAGTCACGGCCATAACGGCATTTATGAAATCCCAACGATGTCTTGGGTTCCTCAATTATTTCTTAACCTTATTATGCTAGGCTCCCATAACTGTTGTTGTAGCTCATTATATGTATTATATGCCCATTATTTATATCTAGCTACTATTACACTCAACTGTCATTTTTAACGTATCATATATAAATTGATAGATTTCTAATAGTTGGTGTTACTGTATATTTAACCATTTTTATAGTAAAAGTCTATTATCCAACTACCCACTCTTTAATATTTTGAATTAAATCACATTCTTCAAAAAAGGATAGTTTTAGGTTTGACAAATTAGGTTTTAAGTATATTTTTAATGTGGTTTTCATATGCTGATTTACGAAAAGACTTAGTGGGGGTTTAGTGAAAACAATTTATAAAATAGAATGAATTGAATAAATATATTAATAATTAAATTATAATTTTTATCAAACTTATTAAATTTATTAATAGATTAATTATTAGTTGATTTTTTATTATTTTCTAAAAATAGTAACATAACTATTATATTAAATATAATAAAACTATTTCAATTTTTTTGATAAATTTTAATGAAATTATTTTCTTTCATCAACCACTCACATTGATAATCGTTGATTTCAGGGACAGTCTCTGCTGTTAAGAGATCCAAGCACTCAACCCACGAAGGCAAAACCGAATTCCTCGCTGAACTGTCCGTCATTGCATGCCTGCGCCACAAGAACTTGGTCCAGCTCCAAGGCTGGTGCGTCGAGAACGGTGAGCTGCTGCTCGTTTACGAGTTCATGGCCAACGGCAGCCTCGATAAAGCCTTGTACGCAGAACCTCAAGCTGCCGCCCATACTCTCACTTGGCCTTGCAGGTATAACATCGCCGTTGGCTTAGCCTCCGTGTTGACATACATGCACCAAGAATGCGAGCAGCAGGTAATACACAGAGACATCAAGACCAGCAACGTAATGCTCGACGCGAACCACAGCCCGAGGCTCGGGGATTTCGGGCTAGCTAGGCTCATGGACCACGACAGGAGCCCCGTTTCGACGCTGACGGCAGGCACGATGGGGTACTTAGCCCCGGAGTATCTCCAGTGCGGGAAGGCGACCGAGAAGACCGACGTTTTCAGCTACGGAGTCGTGGTGCTCGAGCTGGCGTGCGGGAGGAGGCCGATCGAGAGGGAAAAGGGCGGCGGTGAGAAGGTTGTGAGTCTGGTGGATTGGGTTTGGGGATTGCATTCGGAGGGGAGGGTGATCGAGGCGGCGGATCGGAGGTTGAACGGAAAATTTGATGAGGCGGAGATGGAGAGGCTGTTGCTCGTTGGATTGAGCTGCGCGAACCCCGATTGCTCGGAGAGGCCGAGTATGAGGAAAGTGCTCCGGATTCTTAGTAATGAGGCGGATCCGATCGTCGTTCCCAAGTCGAAACCGACCCTTATTTTCTCGGACAGTCTTCCTCGGCTAAGCATGGCGGAGGAGGAGGAGGAGAGTGATTGTGATGGTGGACCAACGAAAGATGGATGAGGATTTGCGTTAGGATTTTCTTGTTCTTTTTGCTGATTTGAATCACTCGATATTTTTTTGTTTTTTTCAAAGGCGTACGTATAGTATATGAGTATATCAACATGTAATTCAGTATTCGAATTGAAAAAAAACTTTTAAGTTTAAGACTGTTCTCCCAATAATCAACTTATGAGAAATTGTGAATTGGGTTGCTATTAATTTTTTTATTTTGATTTATTTAGGTATTAGGTTTGTGAAATAAAATATAATATAATAAATAAATAAGTAATAGAAAAAAAGAGATTTAAAATTACATTTTTATATTAATTCAGTAGCAATTATATCTAATTTTTAAGACATATTTGGAATTTTAAATTTGTTAAATTGATCTTTCTCTAATTGAAAGTTATACCTTATAATATTAATCTAGTATTTTTTTAAGAGTAATATATTGATACGAATTTTTAGCTACGTTGACCTGTAAATTGAATGGACGAAGAGAAATTTGAAAGAGAAGCAGGGGAAGGGGAATTCAGCACAGATAAATAGAGGAAAAAGAGGGAGACAGAGGAAAAAGCAGACGTGAGGAAGAGGAAAATTCTAGAGAGGCAGAAAGAGACAAGGAAAGGACAGAGAGAGGGAGAGCAAAAGGTATGAGAATCGAGGGAAAATATCTTTCTCCCCTTTTCATTAACTAGCATAGCACATTTATAATTGCGATTAGTTGGAGCAAAACCAATTCGGTGGGAATCCAACAAATCACCAAACCAAATAACTAACAAAAATCAATAAAAAATAAGGAAAACATATCCCATATCAAAAAAAGTAATCCATCAATGGAAATAATGAAAACGAAAAAACAAAATTAATTAAATATCTTACAGTATTACCGTCCCCATCAAAATAAACATTGTCCTCAAAGTTGAAAGTAAAAAAAAAGTTTGGCAAAAATTAGCAAGGGATTGAGCCTTTTGAGCCGTCCGGGCTTGCATTTTCTTTGTTGTATTTGCCCACTTCACAAGACTTAAAAAGGATTTTAACTTCCTTTGGAACATAGAAGACAAGACCCACTATCCGGTTGGGTCCATGATAAGGATCATTTACATATCCTTGGCCCTCCTATTCAAAGGATTGGAAGGTATTGGCTATATGATTTGTACAAGTGATGAATGGAATGAAATGATTTTGTTTTATTCTTCGGTTGAAAAGAGATGTCTTGAGCAATTGGAGAAGTACTTTAATAAACAGATTTAATCTTGACCGATTTAATTAAGGTATTAGTATCAATCATCTTAATTTGATCGAGGGGTCTAAGGATAGGCATTACTTTGCCAATGAGTTGCACAAGTTGGAGAGCAAAGAAAAGGATGGAACTTGTGTTGCATAAGAAGTTTAAATCAACTTAAGAGGAATTGTGAATTGGGTTGCTATGAATTTTTTAAATTTTGATTTATTTAGATATTAGTTTTATAAAATTAAATAAAATATAATAAATATATAAATAAGCAATAGGAAAACAGAGATTTAAAATCGTATTTATATTAGTTCAGTAACAATTATAACTAATTTTTATGACATACTTGAAATTTTAAATTTGCTAAATTGATCTTTCTTCGGTTGAAAGCTAAACCTTATAATATTAAAATTACAATATAGTAATTTTTTTCAAGAATAATATATTTACTCTTTCAATCTTACAAGAATATGATTATAAAAAATAAACTTTAAAGAAAATTCAAGCAAATAAATATTATCTTTTATTAATAAAGATACAAAAATTTTAATATGATACTTTAATGTTGAAATGATCCTTTACTTTCATAGTACATATAAGTTTTATTCTTTTATAGATCAAGATAACTTGCTTTTACTTGAGAAAAAAATTAGAGAATATACTAAAATATTAGCCTTGGCTTGATCACAAAATTGTATATCTTTGTTGAGTGAAAATAGTTTTATTCACTTTTTTTTAGAGAGAATTTTCATAATCATATTTTTACAAGAGTAAAAAAGTAAAGGTAATACTCTTAAAAATAATTTATAGCATTCAAGTGTTAATGTTATCTGGTTGTAGCAAACAAGTTTTGTCATAATAATAAATACTAGATTTGATATAATATATTTACTATTTTTAAAAAAATCAAATAGTTGATAATTTTTTAAAAAAAATATATAAATCATATATTTTTAAAAAATATATTCAGCCTATTTTAATATAAAATTTAACCCGAATTTAAATTTATTTTTTATATCGAGAAATGTTCAAGATACTACATCACTGTCAAGTTAGAATTCTAGCATTTATTTTTACATGTTGCCTAACTCTGAAAAATCATAAAATTTAAAATATAAATTTAAATTTCTTATATAATATATATGCATAAAACTCATGATATCGAGGTACTATAAAAAATATTTTTTAAATTTTAAGAGTATTAAAAATTTTTAAATTAAATTAATTTGGTAATATGTGCAAATCTTAAATTCATGTACAAAGTGTGCAATAACATAAAAAAATAATTTTTTTAAATATTGAATTCTATAAGTGTCCTATTCAAATATATTTGATAAATTAAAATTATAACCTATTATAAATTGTTGCGTCCCGGGCCCAAGGTTGTTGTACGGATTAGGGAGCCTTCGGATTCCTAAGCGCGCGTGGGCTCGGGAAGAAGGATCCGGTCTCCGTCTCTCAGAACCTGGACCTGCACAACACAAACAACAAACAAGAGGTGAAGGGTCTGGTAGGATTTCTCCCACCAAGGCCACTCCGACGCTCAAGTCAGCAAATTCCCGCAATTGACGGAAATGCGCACGCTAAGGTGGTGCGCGTAAAAATGCTGTAATGCGTAAGAAGAGCTTATGTGATGATGAGTAGAAATGCAGCGAGCAGGTGATGGAAGGCCCGGCTTCCTTGGTGCCTTTGCGATGAGTGGCTAACTTTCCCGCTTGACGGGATGAGAAGAAGGAGAGCGATTTGGTCTAATCCGCTCAGAGGATTGGAGCCTTATGGAAGCTGGATTAGAGCTTGGGATCCAAGGTTACCCTTAGTCGCAAGATCGCAGAACCAGAAAATCGTTCTCGGAGTTGGAATCCGAATTCAGAGCCAGAATCATCCCCCCCTTTTCTCTGGAGGGTGAGGGTGCTTATATATGCCTCCTCCCGTTTGGACTCTTGGGCGCCAAGACGCCCGTTGCCTGGGTCGTTGCGCCGTTGGTCGCAGTCGTTGACCGCCGGTCCACGCACGCGGCTCCCGATAAGCGTGCTGTGCACGCTTACTTTGTCTTGCGCTGTTGATCACGCTCGATTTTCCTTGAGAGAGGAGTGGTTGGCCGTCTGCAGACAGCAGCTGATGGCGTTGGCGTGGCGCCAGCCATGCCTCTATTGGCTAGCCTTTCCGCCTTTCACGCTTGTTCCTGGCGACGCATTTAATGCGCTGCAGGTTTCCGTTGGTTTCCGCTGGCGTGACTTCGCGCCTATTCCCCGTTGGACTGGGCTGACGCTTTCTCGCGAGCTCCTCATTTTCTCATGGGCCGCTGTTTGCTTTATGGGCCTGGACCTGTCTCATGGGCCGGAACATGGGACCCAACATAAATATTTCATGATGCATCCTCGGATCTGAATTATTATACGGATTAGGGAGTTAAGAGCAGGTTCACCTGGTCCAATCGATTTGAAGTGAGTTCGGTCCCTATATATTTTGAATATAAATCTTGTACGGCGCAATAAATAAAAGGTCAAAAAATTGACAGGACTCACTCATCAATTTATCTTTCGACGTTCAAATCAGTCACATTTCTTTGTTAAAAGAGAAAAAGAAGATGCAAAGTGAGAGTATTAATACTTATGTGAAAAATCTTAGAGAGGTGCGCGTAATGGTAAGTGTCTTAAGGGAAGAGAAATAATACACTTTGAATGAAACATCTTAGAGTTGTCACTTGCTGGCTTTTTGTATATGGCTAGAAGAAAAATACTTTTATTTGGCTTATCTTATTTTTAATTGTCCGTCCTCTCCCCCTTCTATTTGGAAGGAGGAATATATATAGAGTTAATGGGTGACGGATCTCTCTTATCAACTATCCACAGAACCACCCGGATAGATAGGGAATATTATTCAGCCGACGGTTTCTGATTGGCAACCGAATCAATTGAGTTGTCCGGATAAGAGAAGGAAGTTGTTCATCTAAACCGATTAGAGGAGGTGCCTTCAACGTACGGGAAGTGGGCTAAGACCGATGGACTCATCTGTCAACTTTGAATTATATGAGCGAATTGGATCATTACTCAATTTTAGATTAATTCTTTGATGGACCTTCTTATTGGGTTGGAGATAACTATACTCATCAATTCATTATTATTAAAATAATTAAAACAATTTAGAGTGAATAATTTTTTTTCTTTTGATGATGACAAATACTTGATGCAATAGTGGATGTCCATGAACACACAATATTAAACATTTAAACTATTTAATGCATCAAAATTGTTACCAAGCACAAAAAGCTCTCATTTCCTAAAAAGAAATTAGTCACTTAAAATACAATATATATTAATCATAGTAATTCCTTTTCCAATGACAATTATTTCACACAATAAGTGCGAAATAATTATGCAATTTAAGCTTATGCTGCCCAGCTATAATTGAAGATAATATTATATTGTTGCGTTCTGGATCCGCGGAGTCCAGTCGGATCCGTAGTTTCCAGGCAACACAAGTGTTTGAAGTGTTGGGTGCGAGAGGGGGATTAAGAACGGATTTTTACGTGGGAAACCTCCTCGTGAATAGGGAGGAAAAACCAAGAAACTCAGGGCCTTTAGAAATGCTTCACTATTTGGGTGGAAGTCTTTATAAAGTATAAGTGTTAGGGTTAATCCCTTCATTGTCTCTTATTTTGTATCTCTTTTCTAGGGGATATCGCTCACTGGGAGGCTTTATCACTTTCATGGAAAGCTTCTTCTCGCTCTCTTTTGTTCCGCTGAGAAGAGAATGATTAGGTGGCCGAGAGGTAGTGGGCCTTTCTCTTTCCTTTTGGAGCAAGTTTTTTGGGGGAGAAGATTCGGTCCTTTGGAAAAGGACTCCACTGGGTATTTATAGGAGAGATCATGCCATTGTGGGAAAGACACGTGTCAGCCATCGGGTAGTCGATCAGCTGTGCAGTGTCCCACTGGCCTCATTTAATGTTGCTGACGTGTGTGAGATGGCACGCGGCTGGCACCGTTGGTAGGCATAGCTGTGTCAGTCATGCGTGGTCTAGGCGTCAGTCTTGATTTGACCAGGCGTGCCTTGTTTAAACGGCGACTGGCAGTGGCTGCAGGTTTCCTAGGAAATCGGCGACGTTGCTTAGTTGGCATCCTTGGCCGAGCATAGGGCAGTCCTCGGGGGATCCTCTGGGGAAAAGCCCTGGAGTCTCTTATTGACTTCTCGGACGGTTCTGAGACTCGGCAGGACTTCTAGGGTTCTCGGTCTTTTCGCTGTCCGTGTACTCGGATATCGTTGGCGATGTCCTCGAGCTTCTTTACGAGCGGACGGGACCTCTTGGACTTCTGCGGTGGCCTTGGTCCTTGGGCCGCCGGCCTCTGCTTTGGGCCTCTCACGCTGTCCAGTTTTCTCGGCTCGTGGGAGCCCCTCGTTTGGGCCTTTCTCCTGGGCCGCGCTTTGATGGGCCCTTATATTGGGGCCCAACATATATATATTTTAATTGACTGAATTATTAACATGAAATTTCTTATTACTTGAGCAAATGAAATGGCATCTTAGGCTTCTACCAGACATGAACCAGAGGCTTTGGAAAAACTCATTGCGAAACATAACCCAATTTCTTACTACACAAGTTAACAATAGTCATGTCCCATATGATATTTAATACTTTTAAAATGACAGCAGTATACATTTATTAGTTTCTATTTGTGATGCACAATTTCTTAATTGTATCTCATTGACGTTCACTCCCCCCTAAAGGGGTTCCCTCTTTGCACAGACTGAGCAGAACAGCTATTTTAATGTCAAAAATATTCACACGGTTTAGCATCTTTCGTTTATTTTGTCAGTCCATATTTTTTTTTAATGCAACTATAAACATATTATTTTATCTTTTACATGCATAGCATATTGCAATAATACAAATAATATAATACCCTAAATTTTCGTTTAAATTAATTTAATATTAATTATGATTTTAGATAATCTTGACATTGTAAAAATTAATTAAATATTAAAAAATTTTGTAGGATATTTACATCAGTCAGGTTGGCGCTCGAAATACACTCGTATTATCGCCTGAATATCGATTTAGATTTTAAAATAAAAGAAAAAAAATAGAATATATATATATATATAATGAAAAAAAAAGGAAAAGAAAGTAGAGGTGGTGTCGAGGAGAGAGAAAAAGAGGGAATAGGAGATGAGAGAGAGGAAGACCGGCAAGGAGCCATTGCCGGCGCCATCATTGGAGGTGCCAATACTGGGAATGAAAGCCAACGAAACCCTCTCTATGATGCTATCATTCATTTTGTGTGCTGGTGTGAGTATAGGAAGAAATTGTGAGCCAAAGCAAACGGCCATCATCCATTCGCCGCCGTTGTCAGAGGAAATCGGTGAAATCAAGGCAAGTAAATCCTTTTATTCTCTTTATGGATATCGATTTTTGGGTTGCATGTATGTATTATGTGGAGATCGGTTGAAATTTTGATGGAATTTTCATAAGAGGAGCGGTGGAGAGAGGAGAGCCGCCGACGGCTTGCATGTGCCGCCATCTGCCACCGTGTCATTGTCGAGTTTGCTCCCACCATGGTCATCGTTGTTGCTTGTGCTAGAGCTGTGGTCGGCAAAGGCAAACGTGAAGAGAGAGAGAGGCACAGACATGCAAATTAGGAGAGAGAAAGGGAGGAGGGAGAAGGGATGCGCGCCAGTAGGAGAGAGAGGGTGCCCTTTGGACACTTCGAGGCACCCTTTCTTTAGATTTGTGAAGTATAAAATTGAAGCAAGTATTTGTAACTTATTTTCTTAGTCTGATTTAATATCTGATATATTTTGGATATTATTTAAAATTTTTACTAATATGTATGCATTTTTATACACTTGATTTGTTTATTTTGGACATACATGTGTGGTTCATTGGCTAATTTAGGAGTTTTTGATACTAATTTTATGATTTTAAAGAATTTAATATTTTTCTGAAAGTATAAATAATTTATCAGATATTGTATATGTTTATATCAGTATGTGTATATGAAAATATGCATGAAACTTATATAAGCCACACATTTTTATATATATGTATTGGGTTGTGGTCATTACATTTAGATTTAAATATTAGATATTTTGGCCAACTCTCGACGGAAAAATTTATTTGAAAATTTTTTTCGTTGCCAGAAAATGTTTGGAGTAGTGACCATTCCCATTTAAATGATTTGATTTGATATTATAATATATTCGAACATCTTAATATATTTAACAAATTTAAGGATTGTATCTAAAATCGTAGGTGGTAAAACATAATGAGTAACCTTACGAATGGATACTGAGTACATAGGTGGCCATACATGCTGGTCTAATTTGTATTTAATTTGATTTAAAATTATTAAGATTATGTGTAACCCTTCATAAAGTTAATCTTCAAATAATTGAAACTCAAATTTGATACATGATTTGTAAATATATTGTTTTGTATTGGACCTTAATTTAGATTTGGATTTGAGATTTGCTAATTTTACCTATAATTGGACTTTGGTATATTTTGTATAAATAATTTTAATTATATTTTTTGATTCGAATTTTTTGAAATATCTGTTATGATACTGCTTTGGTTTCTGTGCATACTATTGAATCATTCGACTATCGAATTCTGCCCCAAATCACGAGTTGATCAGCCTCTAAATTTGGACTTGGATTGGATATCGACTTCTTGGAATCGATTTGGATCACTTCTATTTTGTCTATATATATACGTCCCGATGAGGATTGTTTTTTAATTTGGACATTTATTTTGAATTTGGATACTTAATTTGAGTACGACACTACTATTTAATTTTAAATTTTAGTTCTTCTATTTCTATTAGATTTATTTTATCGATGATTTAGATTTATTCTGTCATTTGAATAAATTTTTATCTATTTGACTTTCTCTCCGATTTATTAGACTCCTTTTATTTAAATATGATATTTATTGAGTATTAGGCTTATATTTTCTTTTTTTTCCTTGAAAGTAGAGGATTGGACTATATTGTAGGAGCAAGATCGAGTTTTGACGCGGTATCATATTTTTTGATGAATTTTATATTTATTTAAATAAATAGTATCTGTCGTATTTGGTTTATGAATAGATTTTGTTGGATGCCTTTGGCGGTTGGAGTCAGCTGCATGTGAGCCTTTAGATTGTATGTTGAGATTTATTGAGTGAATTTCTTTATATGAATGTGTTGCTATTATTATTTGATCTTTTTCTTATGACTGTTTAGCACAGGTTATGATTATTTTATTCGGACTGTTGTCCAATGAGATCTTATGTGGGTTATTTTTAGATCCCATTTGCATATTGATTTGTCACATCCGAATTTTAAAATTTAGTATTATTTATTAAATTTATTTAAAATTTAAAATTTTAAAAATTATAATTAATTATTTAAATTAACATATTTATCCAAATTCGTGACAAAGAAATCACGAGAATCAATCATAGAAGACTCTAAAGTTTATGATAAATTTTAAAATGTTGAAAAATGAGTATATTTTTAACTTTTTTAGATGACAAATGAGTTCTTTAAATATAGAAAATGACCTTCAGTAACACATAAACAATATGTTACCAAAAGAATGATAATTAAAAAATTATTACTAATGAGCATATTAATAATCTACTTATTTTTCATATAGATAATCCAATTTTCACCCATTAATGGTTTTCATTATTTATATATTATTGCATTTAGATATTTTTGCGACTTTGCATATGTTCTTATCAAATAAGACATAAAAGTCTCCATCACAAAGTTAATCAAGTTATAAATACATGTAATTTGAGGTGCATTAGATTATTTAGCTTTTATAAAATAAATTCTAAAGTACTTTTATTTAATATTATTTCTAAATTTAATTCCAATTTTATTAAGTACAAATCTTTGTTCAATTAAGATTTAATCTTAGTTATATTTATCATTAGTAACATTAGATATAATTATAATAAGATAATCAACTATTTTCTTTAACAAATTCTTTTTATCATCACAAGCAATTAAAACTTATACTTTTAAGATCTTCTTTTTCTTTTTTTTAAGTCATTCTTTTTAAAGAACTTTATTTTTCCTTCTCAGATTTCAACAAAGTATAATCTAATTTATAATATCAATGTTTGCTACATTTAAACCAAATATTATCTTTTTTATTACTTACATTATATTTAAAATTCTTGATTTGTCTTTCTATTTTTAAAAATATTTTAAATCTTTTGATTATCATTGTTAAATCATTATTACTTTTATTATCATTTTGTTCCTTTGAAGATTTGAGTGCGACTGAATTTCTTTCTTTGTTTTCATTGTCAGATCTCTGTTGCAACCGCAACGATCCCGGCCGATTTTTCCAGCTGCTGGTGCTGGTTTCTGGTGGAAGTGAAGGGAAGGGGAGTTCTGGGGACGAGGGACGAAGACTGGAAAGTAAGGGGGGGAAAGAAGATTCGAGAGAAGAACAGACGAGAGAGAGAGAATCGGGAGAGAGAGAGATAGAGAGGGAGAGTTGAGAACGAAACTAATTTTTGGCTCCCTTTTCTCATTAGGCGAAAGCTTACAATTATAGGGGAACGGGAAACGGGAAACGGGAAACGGGTAACGGGACAAAACGGGGAACGGGAAAACAAACAGGTACGGGCGTAACATTGCCCCATCCATCAAAAGAACCTTGTCCTCAAGGTTAGACACAAAGATAAAATTCTAAAGCATTAGGATCCAGCGCAACTCAATATTTCCCCGGGTCCCATTGTCGTCTGCATTTGTCAAAGCTCCACTCGTTGCCCCAGCTCTCCACCAGTACGACGCTGAAGCTATACATGTCAATCTTCACATATAAATGCCCCGTGGAGACATACTCTAGAGCTGTGTGTAAGAAGGCAAAGCCTCGGGCAGCTCCAATTGCAATTTTAAGCCCTAAATCCCATAGTAGTGGCGGGATAGTCTCTCTTTTTCCACCGCCGAAGCAGAATTCCAATGAATCACCACACGCTGAAGGAGTTTGCTGGCTAAGATATTGGGAAATGGCTTCCAAGAAGTCTTCCTTTGATAGTGACATGTTTTCCAGAATGTTCTTCAATATAAGCCCAAGCTGGATTCCCTGAGAAACAAGCAGGGAGGAGAAATCCTTAACTACCTTCCTGATCACAGTATCAATTACCATTGCATTCAAAGGAAAGTCTGCAATTCCATTCCTCTCAGTAAGATAAGCCTGCAGAATATAAAGCCCAAAACGATCAAAGGGTAAAGAGAGGGCTTTGGCTGCCTTGGACTCTTCATCAGCAACCGTAATAGAAAGGTAGAGAAACTCTGACAACTGCTCGTATTGCAAGGATTCATAATCATCAGGTGATTCATAAGCATTTTCACTGCAAATAGAAGGGGACGAGGACTCTTCTTTATGAAATGGTGTAATCTTCACTGTGCCACCATATCTCCATACTCCAATTCCACCTGCTTGCTTCCACTCGTAATAACCTTTTAGACAAAGAATGCAGTCCACCACTTTACTTGAAGAGCCCCCTTTAAAGTTGTGAAAAAAACTCGCTTGTGGGCTAGTTGCAAAAATCGAACACCTTGCTCTTTAACAGAGATTCTAGAAGCATTATCAATTCTTTAGAGAATGCAAAACATCCCAAAATCATAGTTCCAATTGCAATTTTAAGCCTTAAATTCCATAGTAGCGGCTGGACAGCATAGCCCCCGCCCAAAAGGTTGTTTTCCAAGCCTCCCCGCCGCATCGCTTCATAAACAAGCAGCAGCTCTTTGTCTTCCCAACAATAACCCCACATAACAATCTTCCCAGCACTAATTTCAACATCCAAACCCAGCACATTGGAATTCCATACATCAAAATCACTACCAATTTTAACACAAGATACAGCAGCTGATAGTACCAAATGATTCACATCCGGAAGACACATATTCTCACGAGATTTCCAGAGAGAGGAATTCCTTGGGCTAAAAAATGCAGCAGTAATAAGAAGTTGGGTTGAATGGGGAGCATCTCCACTATAAATATCAGAATGAGGATGCAATGAATCAGGGATTAATTTACCACTTGAGTTCAGCACATGACCAGCTCGAGGGTTCAAAACAGCCCCTGCACTCCAGAGGAAGTGTCGAAGTAGATTGTGGTCACTCTCTCCAAACATTTGATGACCTTTTCTTTGCCTGTAAAAATTGTTCAATCCTGGCATCGTATGAGCAGAAGCAAGGGCAAGAGTTTTGTCCAGGCCATCGTCTGACAATACCAGACCACTGGACAGTGCCCGTAAATCCACAAATCAATAAATCCACAAATCTACAGAAACAAGAGTTGTCATTGACTCCACCGGACGAATAGAGAAAGCGTTCTCAACCAGTTCAGCTCTTCCGGTGTTCTGCTCGGAGACGAAGACGGATTTGGATTTGGATTTTGGTGGAGGATGAGAATCAACCGGGGTCGAATCTTGGAAATGGGAGGGCAACTGGAGTTTTCGTTCGATTCGGTGTAGGGATTGAGGAATTTCAATAAGAAATTTCTGAAATGACCGTATGGTGGAAGTAGAGTTGCTAAGATGATAGGCCTGTGGTTGTACGGACGCAACAAAGGAAGCCAGTATCGGTTTAGGAGTGGGAAGATGAAGAAGGGTGGTGGCTTCTGGTGGGGTTGGTGACGTTCTAAGAGAGGTTGGAATTGAAGTTTGCGGTTGCGATTGCGGCAGCGATGGAGGATGAACAGTAACAGATGGGGAAGCCACAAGTGAGGGTAGGATTTCATTTGTGAATTGTGAAATTTGTGGTTTAGGCGACGTATCGGTGATGATTGTGGTTTTTGGAAGGGGTGGAGGATGGAGAGGAGCGGTGGCAGAGGCCGTGAGTGGCTGGTTCTGGGATGTTGTTGGGGTCACTGGAGGAATTGAGTACGAGGAAGGCGTAGGTAACAGAGGTGGATTTGGAGAGGGAGAGGTTGAGACCTGGCGATCGAAGCGACTCAGAACTTGGCGTATTTCTGAATCCTGGCGATCGAAGCGACTCAAAACTTGGCGTATTTCTGAACGGAGCTCTGAGATGGACTGCTGCATTTCGTCGCACTTCTGTGGGAGGTGTTCCAGGGACGTCAGGCGATCTGCATGTTCTCGCAGCTCCTGCGTGAGGTTGTTGAGGGACTCCTCGTGGGCTCTGTATCTCGTCTGCATCCCGTCCGCCATTTGCTCTCAATGAAAGCACCAATTTGTTGCAACCGCAACGATCCCGGCCGATTTTTCCAGCTGCTGGTGCTGGTTTCTGGTGGAAGTGAAGGGAAGGGGAGTTCTGGGGACGAGGGACGAAGACTGGAAAGTAAGGGGGGGAAAGAAGATTCGAGAGAAGAACAGACGAGAGAGAGAGAATCGGGAGAGAGAGAGATAGAGAGGGAGAGTTGAGAACGAAACTAATTTTTGGCTCCCTTTTCTCATTAGGCGAAAGCTTACAATTATAGGGGAACGGGAAACGGGAAACGGGAAACGGGTAACGGGACAAAACGGGGAACGGGAAAACAAACAGGTACGGGCGTAACAATCTCTTAGCTTACAGGTTATACATTATGAGTAATCCAGCGAGATCCTCCATAGACAACTTGTTTGAGTCATTTACTCCATTGATAATTGTCACCTTCAAATCCCATTCATGAGGTAGAAAAGTAAGAATTTTTCTTTCAATTGTTCACTATTATATAGTGGCTTTTCTAATATGAGTAGTCTATTAACAATGTTGGTAAAGTGAGTTATTATTTTGATAATGGTCTCATGAGATTCCATATGAAATAATTCATAATCATTCACAAAAAAATTTATTTTAGTCTAAAATGATTTGTTTCTTCATGCATAATTTTTATAACTTTCAATATTTATTAAACTCTATTAAACTCATTTCGATTCAAAATACAATAAATTGAATTTATTACTTTTGTATTAGCCCTATAAATGTTATCATTAGTGGAGAAGTCTCTATTTATTGGTGCAATACATTTGGTTTGAGTTAATTTCTTCAGAAGAGTGGATCCATTGATAATAAGTCTATTTTAATTCTAGCTGATTTCATTAAAAAATAGTAATCTAGAAGTGAATTGATCTTTAAAATAAGAATTTTTGAAAGCAATGTATATAACAAGTTTACTCAATAAATCAAAATATAAAAGAAAGTGATCTTAGCCCTTAAAGTTATTAAACTTCGTTTCTAAGAGTCGAACTCTGATACTAATTATTATACCAGTAATTATCCTAAAAGAGAGGTATATTAGATTACGACCAATTTTAATAATTTTGGTTTATTTAAATATTAGTTATATGAAACTTAAATAAATATGATAAATAAATATAGAGTAGGGAAAAAAAGAGATTTAACACCATATTTTACATTAGTTCATCAGCACTTACATCTAATTTTTATTGACACTTAAAATTTTAAATCTACTAAATTGATCTTCTTCTCTTAGATGAAAATTAAACCTTATAATATAAATATTTTAGCCTTATATATTTTTCTTAAGAGTGATGCCTTCATTGTTTCACTCTTATAAAAATATAATTATAAAATTTTTTCTCAAATATATCTGCAAGTAAATATAATTTTCTACTAAAAAAGTATAAAAATTTGTACTCAAAAAGAAAATCAATATTTCAATATGTGGTCTGATTTCTCTCAAACTAAGTTATCTTTATACATGTTGAATAGAGTTCATATAGAAGATAAAAGCAAGACACCCATTAATATAATTGACCATCTCTATGGGGTTTCAAAAAAATTATAAGAATATTTTAAAGTATTATCATTATATTTAATTTCATGTGACAAAATATTAGATTTAGATAAATTAGCATTTGAGAGGTAAAATTTAAATATTAAATATGTGTCGTTCTAATATTTATTATTGCAATAAAACTTGTTTATTGTTTTAAAAAATAGTATCAAATAGTTGATGAGTCCAAAAAATATAAGTCCTATCACTTTAAAAATGTTTGTTCAATCCATTTAATATAAAATTGTAATCAAATTTAAATTGATTTTTTACATTGAGATATTTAAAAGATACCATTTAATTAAAATCCATTTAATATTTTAATTTTTGTGTTTGGAATTCTAATATTTGTGTCTATAGGTTGTCCACCTTGGTTGAATCATGATTTTTAAAATATATATCTAATTTTTCATACAATATATTCACTTCAATATCATATTGTTTAGGTTCTATAATTTTTTTTAAAAAAAATATTTTCAGAGTACTAGTAAAACTTAAATTAAATACATTTTGTAACATGTATAAATTTTAAATTTATATTTAAGGTGTGCATTAACACAATATATATATATATATATATATATATATATATATTTATAGAATGTAATAAATTCTGAATTCAAATATATTTGATAAATCATAATTATAATATATTATAAGTAGATTTATCATCATTGAACTAATCAAAGCAATCCAGAACTAACAAAACCAACTCTAAAACATTAAAGAAATTAAGGATTGAACCTACCTTGATTCTTATGAATTATGATGATTATTTAAAATAAATATTAAAAAAATAACAAAAAAATATATTGATCATCGTTATAATGAAAAAATAAAACATTATACGTGAATTGCCTGCCTCTTTAAAAGATGGGTAAATTCAACCTTTTTCAATAACAGTGATTCGATATTTGATCGAATAATTATATTATTTTATTTTAAAAAATAATTTTTTAAAAAAGAAAGATTTTAATTATTTAATAAATACTAATTTTAAAAAAACATACATTATATATAAATTTAGATTAAATATTGAATAGATGTTAATATATATATATATTTAAAAAAGCTATATATATATATATATATATATTTATTTATTTAAAATTTTTATCATTAAATTTAAATTTAATAATAAAAATAGAGATGTACGAGGTACATTTGTTTTGGCCCTGAACTTATGACTTTGGTGGGATATATCTTCCAAAATAATGATCCCTTGATGGAGATCTGACAGAAAAAATTTTAAGTCAACAAAATTTATACTATAGTTATTTTTTTTTATAAATTTTTAATTGTTAATATTCATTCAATATCTAACCCAATTATTAAAAAATTCCAAAAAAAAACTATTTAGATAAATTTCTAAAATTTTAAATTTATTTTGTTAAATATTTTCTTAAAAAGATAAAACCTATTTTTTATAGTTTAAATTGTTGATATTTAGATAAATAATTATAATTTAATTATTTTTTAAAATATAAAAAATTAATTAAAATTAATTATTAAATTATAATTATTAATTATAAAATAAATAATTAAGATATAAAAAACCCCTACCCCCCTTTTGACTAACTAAACACAAGTTTACGTTCAACTCTATTAATTCAAACGTTCGAATGAACTCAACTGCACTATCCCACTTCCCTCTGCCGTCGTTGACCGCTTCAAAAATCAACTAACTTAACTGCCAGTCTTCCCTTCTTTTCCTTCTCTTTCTCCTCCTCCTTCCCCTTCCCCTCTATAAATGAAGGCGGAAGCCATGGCTACCTCTGCACTACTGCTCTTGCTTCTCTGCTTATCAGACACTGAAGAAGGAAAGCATCAAAGGAGAATAAACATGGCTTCATCTGCAGCAAGCAAGCCTTTCGGCTTTACTCTCTTCCCTTCCCTTCTTTTCGTTTCCTCCATAGCTGTTTGTGCTTCTGGCTTTCAGTTCGAAGTGGGCGGGGACAGAGGGTGGGTTAAACCATCTGGAGACGAGAATGAGACTTACAATGAATGGGCAGAACAGAAGAGGTTTCACATTGGAGATTCCGTTTGTAAGAAGTTCTTGCTGGGTCTTTGGATGCAAAATGCCAACAAAAATTTTCTAATATTATCAGAATGATTCATTTTCCTCATTTCTTTTATTTTTTGGTGGTTTTATTGAAACAATAAGGTCAAGTTTAAACTATAAAAATAATATCTGCTATAAAATTTGACCATATTCAGATTTTACGATGCAGATTTTATAATACATTAGTCTAGTAAATTAATAATTTTTTTTTTATTTAGGGTTGATTTTGTTTTTGAATTTGGACTCTGAAAAATTACTTGTGTTTGGCTATGATATAAACATATTCACATCAGTGATGCTAAAATATTGAATTTTTTATATGATCTTTTCAAATATTAATTGTTTTGATAATTCTAATTATGATAAAGCTTAAAATAATATTTTAGTATATTATTTAAATCTCATCCGTTTTATATATTGCAATTGTATATCTCAACTTTCACTATCATAATGAATTTTTTTAGGGAGCAAAATTAGTTAAAGCAGTGAAAGCTCTTGTCTTGCTATAGCACTAAAGCTCTGTTCTGCCGCTGTTTACAGATTTCAAGTACCAGAAGGACTCTGTTCTGGAAGTAACCAGAGATGACTACGAGAACTGCATCAAATCTAACCCAATTGCCAGATTTGAAGACGGAAATACACTGGTCAAGCTCGATCGCTCCGGATTTTTCTACTTCATCAGCGGGGAACCGGGCCACTGTGAATCCGGTCAGAAGATTATTATTCGCGTCATGGTTCAATCGGGAGTTCCTTGGACCAGCATTGCATCGGCACCTTCGCCTCATGGGTTCTCCGGTGGCGACAGCAGCGGCGGCGGCGGGGGCGGCTTGTTGGGTCCGGCTACTTCTAGTTCTGCTAAAATGATGCCTGTTACTTCTTTTTGTTGGACTGCTGTTGCTACAGCGGTAGTAATTCTGTATTTGTTCTTGAGTTAGGGTTAGACATC
Source organism: Nepenthes gracilis (assembly GCA_033239525.1). Taxonomy (NCBI): domain Eukaryota; kingdom Viridiplantae; phylum Streptophyta; class Magnoliopsida; order Caryophyllales; family Nepenthaceae; genus Nepenthes; species Nepenthes gracilis. Next base: position 5,924,324 of record BSYO01000006.1, read on the forward strand.
AAGGAATAGGGATGATTGCCTTCTACTTCTACGTTAGTTGAATTAATCTCAATTTGGGGTTTCCTGTTTTCATTAGCTATTTTTCTCTATTTCAATATGGCCTTTAATAACATAATGGTATTTCATTGACACATTTTTAATTATATTTAAGACACTTTTAATAATATATATTATAATTATTTTTTATAAGAATAAATAGATATATTCATTCCGTATTTTTGGTAAGATAAAATGATAATTTTATTCTAAACTTATTCTTAGTAGAACAATAATTTTACTATTTAATTTTTATTATGTCATAAATGTTATTTTGCAAAATTAATAATTCTTTATTAACATGGAAAAAAAACCCATATCCCCCGTTTATTTATTCATTATTTTATTTTTTAAAATTATCTGATCTCTTAGGCCAATTTGAATTTGCAGGAAAAATGATTGGCTAAAACACATTCCCATAACACCTTTCTAAAATATATGTATGAGAAGCAACAAAATCGTTGTTGAAAAGAATCATATGTTAACTTACAACATTCATCAAAATTTTGTAGTTTCCTCTCTAGGGTCATAGATTAGTCGCCATCATCTCTTCCCTTGGCGGATCACTAGCACCATACAACAAATCTCCAAGTCCACAGGCATTACCGTGCTGATTCGTAGTGGTTTTAAGGATCAATCTCTTTATTTTCTCGCTTTTCTCGGTATCCTTTGATCCGTAGCTTACTCTTTCAATTTCAGTGCCAGATTGTCCATGCCTTTTGGCCTCCAACGCTCTCGTGGAGTCCAATAACCGGGTTTTCCATTTGATGCCGACTGCTTCTGCCTGCTCTGAGAACGAGACTTCAGAAATTGGTGAACCGCAAATCTCTTTGTAAATTTCATAACCAGCTGCATGGGTGTTTACCCCTTCGAATAACTTTGAGAAGGGATGCAAGACAGATATTGGATCGTTGCTCGACTCCAACCGTTCCTTCAAGACCAGAAAATCGGATGCCAATTCTGCCTTGCTGAACTGAACAAACACTGTGGTTTCATCTAAGTGGTAGATTGACGTCACCGAGCTTACCCCAAAGACTTTACATAGGCATTCTTTAATATCGATTGCCTTGAGTTTGGAGGGAAATCCCCAGATTAAAACAATATTCGGGTATGAAATTTTAGCGAACCTCTTCATGTAGGCGTTGAGGTTCAGAAACTCGGCACCCACATTGCCATTACTTAGATTGATGACGTCTCCACTGTTCCAGCTGAGATAAACAAGGTTCACATACTTTTGGAGTTTCTCATTGTGGGCCAGATTTTCATTTGGAGAAGCAGATTCAAAATCGATGCCGAGATGTCTACATGCTTGAGCAAACACGCACCCGGTCATAAAAGCATCATATCCAGCTTCATGCTTCGCTCCGGAGTTCCAGTTGGAGGACCTGCATGATCAAACAAATTTTTAATTAGGGCAGGTCAGACAAGGTTGCATTTAAGTCTCATTAAAATCAGAGGGAAAAAGGAGAGGTATATATGAGCTAAATATAACAAGTCAAAGAAAATTATGGTTTTAATACAACAAGGAAGAAGTATTTTGGATCGATTTCCTACAATTCCTCCTAATTTGGAATGAGTAAAGAACCAAGCTACAAGTCTCGATCTATTATGAAAAGCACTGGGTTTATATTTTTTTTAGGTTTAGTTTCGTTGATGGCAGAATAGCTTTATCCTGTCGGTAAGCGCGCTGGTGCTTTCCCATCGAAATTCAAGAAGGCCCGAAAAGAAAAATCAAACAACAATGATATAAACATTATTATCAATGAGAAATGATTATTGTTCAGTACTCCAAATTCTGTCAAATCCTAATAAACGGGAAAATCAGAAAACAAATGCCGGCAACAGTTTAAGATCTGATCAAAATACAACAAACTTTTGAAGAAAGTTAATGAGTCTCTACATATGTTGAAATAACTTTTCCACACTTGAATACAGTAGTCATGCATGCATTTTCACGTACACAAACACACGTGTGTCAATCTGTCTGTTTCCACTCTAAAATAGAAGAGAAAATCCCTCAATTTCAATGTCTATTAGTAAAGAGAGCAGAATAAAGAACTTTGAGTAGCAAACCTCATATCATCCACCTGAACCTCCACGTCAACACGTGGCTGGCAGACTGAATTGGATGTCTTACTAGAGGCAATCTCTGGACACAAAAGAGTGAATGCTGATGACAGTGATGTGCTCGTCTTCTTCATCAGTTGTTGAAGCACCTTATCAGCATTCAAAAGTATCTTTGTATCAATGACATGAGGAAAGAACTTGTGTGTGTGACAGGCGAATTCTTCAGCAGTAGGAGGAAGAGGGCCAAAAAATTTACTGTATATGTGAGCTAAATCTGTCACGAGATTAAAAAAAATCAGAAACAGGAAAATTATTTAAAAGGGTGTCTTCTATCTGGAATTTCAGAGGATAAGTCATACCCAGGAAGCAATTGTGACCAACAATTAACTTCTTTTCTTCAGAAATAATGTCAATAACCTGACGAAATCCAACTGCCGCTTTGATCTTTTTCTCCGCTTCTTTATGAAGTCCATTCTTCACCTCCCTCTGTAGATGAATATGAGGAGCAATCACATATAATGAAGAATTTGGCACATACACTTGAGCTTACAAATGATATGAAAAGTCAAGCGCCACCACTGTTTTTTCTTGATGTCAGACATATGGCAAAGCTAAATATAAAAATCATGGCCTAACAAATTAAAATATTTCTTCCGTAAAAATGTCATCAAAGATGGCAATAGTGGAGTCCATCAGTACAATGATATCAGAAAGGATAAACAAGAGATTTTACTTTTCGAGTAAAAAATGACATGAATGGCAAGAATAATACGTCTTCAAGCTCCTGATAAGCCAGCTTTTGAACCAATACATTATACATAATATACAAAAATTCCACGTGGAGCTTGAAAATCAGAAGGAACTCAATAAACAGATTGTCTCTTACCATAAGTTCAATCTTGTCATCCTCAGAGTCAACAAATACAATCAATTTTTGCAAAATAGAATTTTCATCATAAGCACGAACATAAGTGAGATCTTTGAAATGCTTTCTTATGACCTGCAGTGGTAAAACTAAATCAGTAACAGTATCATTTTTGTAAATAATAGCTCAAGCCAATGAAATGTGATGAGAGAGAGCAAGCGCTGTCATATCCCTCTATTGTGTAGGAATAATACATATAATGGGAAGAAATTTCAAATTAAAAGGTCACTCTCCTTAGAAAAGAAGGAATATAACCGTAAAAAACCATATAGGGAGGATTGGATGTTCCAATGGGTGTGTGAAACACAAAGATGGAATTCAAAGTTAGCATTCATAAGTTCAGTTAGGATGCTGTCAAAAACTGAAACCATAGGATTCATGACAACTAAATGCCAAACTCGAACAAGTTGGCTCTTTCAATTGAACCATCAACAGTAGAAATTTCAAATGAAAGAGTCACTCTCCTTAAAAACAGATGGAATATAACTGTAAAAAGACGACATGGTGAGGATTGGATGTTCCAATGGGTGTGTGAAATATGAAGATGAATTCAAAGTTAGCATTCAAAAGTTCAGTTGGGAAGCTGTCAAAAACCGAAAGCATAGGATTCATGACAACTAAATGCCAACTTGGATAAGTTGGCTCTTTCAATTGAACCATCAACAGTAGAAATATTAAACAATCACAACAATTGACCTCAAGAACAACATTACCTCCTGTATCAATCTCAATTGATGAGAAGTGAATCCCTTCAATGTAAGCGCTGGACGCATTTTAAAAAAAATGGTTTCAAATTGTTGTTCAGAGTCAGTTAAGCTCCCATTAAAATGAGACACTTCATTTCTCTCTTGGAGTAACCCACCACGCCACTCATGGAATCTGATTTTCATCCGTTCAGAGAATAGAATATCTGCCATACTGGCCAGTGGTATGTCTTTAACTTCTTTTGTAGTGGGACATGAGTCAATTAACATAGCATCATATGCTGACTTCAAGCGACTAAGAGCCTCGTCTTCTTGTCGTCTGGATAAATAAGACAATCCTGAGATTAACCAAGAGCGTGAATTCTCAAAGTGGAACTGTCTTAAAGATAACATCATAGAGTCAGTAGATATTCAGCTGTGCAATACGACAAAGCCGTTCCTATCAACATCACAATCATCTACTCAATGACACTGTAATGAAGCTATCAAATAAGAGATGTGGGTAATTTTCCATCCTTCTTAATGGGTAATAAGTTGATATCTCAAAATCAAAACTGTTTTAGTGTAAGAAGACTTGACTACAAAGCTATCCTTTGTGACTTTGTCAATGAGAAAGCAACACGAGAATTCAAGATCCGACATTCAAAAAAGCCAGAAGCTATCTAGAGCATATGTTATCTAGTATCAAGGTGTATCAGTGTAAAAAGACAGGTGAAGTACCTTCACGTATGCAGGCATTGAAGTCAAACTGGTATCTAGCTAAGAAGTCAATTGAAGTTGTCTGACATAGAAACTCATAAGAGGGTCCATCAGCTGGAAGCTCTTGACGAGGAAATATATAAAAATTGTGCCTGGAAAGATACATACTTTATGATGAAATGTCTTGTTAATTATTATCTAAAAAATACAAAAATAGTCTGATTCACAGATATGCCGAAAAAAGAACTTCTAGGTGGCTAGAAAAGCCTAATATTTTGTTTCAATGGCCAGCAATAGACAATTAATGAGAGTAGTTCACATCTAAGCATTCCCAGTAGCAACACTATCTCACAAGAAGCAAGGGCAAACTATTTTTAATACAAAGCTGGAGGCAGCTAAATGCACAAAATAGCAATGTGAGTTGATTTAGATTGCAGAAGTTGTGAGGACAAGTGTTAGTTTGATCATAATAAATTCCAATAAACATCACATAATGCATTGAGGTTTTTTGTTTTTCTTAATTATCCAATAAATAATGCAGACAATCAGGCAAGCAAAAAGCCAAAGCAAGGGATTATGTACAAAATTTCAAATGGCTGGAAAAGAATCATAAGATTTCTTTCTAGTTCTCCTGTATAATAGGGTGATTGGCTCATACATAATTAAAACCATATTAACTTATAACAATTACAATAGACCAAAAACCTATCCTTCTCCCTACAATGCAAGAAGACATTATTATTTGCACCCTATACCAAATTATGTACGTTAAAGATTGAAGGCATACAGTTTACATCTCTCTTCATTTTGACAACCAATCAACAACTCCATACCTCAATTAAGAACTCTCCCAGGAAGAAGACAACCAAATATCCACAGCAATGAATAACAAGTGTAAACAGGGACAGAAATGTACCGCAGCTTCTTGAATTCCACTATCCAATTGTTTTTTTTCCTGTGTTTAGTCGGACCGAACATTTTCAATCCGAAAGTATTTAACCAACCGAAACACTCATCTTCCTTGATTTTCCTTTATGGGGTAGAGGAAACTATATTTTTCCTATTTGAAATGAATTTGCGTAATACAATATAGAGAAAAAATCGGTTGTAGTGGAGTGATAGTGTTGGTAACTATAGTGGTACTTACCCAAAAAAGGCTAGAGGCGAAGTATGACATGGTGATGTTGGGGTGAAAACGATGGTAGGGGTAAGGTGGAGGGGTTCATGGCAGTGGCAGTAGAATCCATTTTCTTCATCCGATGGAATCTACTTTCCATTATCCAATACATAAACAACTGAAAAATGGAAAAATATGACCCCTTCCAACCAAATGGTATCCTGACTTTCTTCATTATTCAGCAACTCAACAGTGAAAGCATCAGAAATTATATCCCCAAATTAACCTAACTAAACAATTTGCCTTCTTAAATCCACCTTCATTCACTAAATCTTTGAAACCAAATTCAACGACGACGAAAATTCAATACCAAAAGAAAGTTAGAGAGGGAGAATGAGAAAGAAAAAAATACTAACGGATGGGCAACGAAAGAGTGCTTGTGAGGGTCCCAACGGAAAGGGCAAACGCCAAACTGAACAACGGCGAATTTCTCAGCAGAGTCTTTCACCTTAAGGTAGCGGACGTCGTATCTATCGAACTCAAACGACTCGCGCCACGGCGCGCTGGTGACGCCCGTCATCTCAAGGTCGACGGCGACGAAGTCGGCGGAACTGATGTGGCGGCGGAGGTCCCCTAAGGTCGAAGCGAAGTTCGATTTCGTAACATTCTTGAGAGAGAAAGTCGGACAAGTGCATAGTGTTCGTGCTAGTAGGGCAGGAGAGATTACGAGTGCCCTGATTTGACGCAGATTCTTCATCCTCAGCTCATTGTCCTCTTCACAGATGAAGAGCGAGCCAGCTATGGAGGGGGAAAGAGGGGTCGGGGAATTCTGGAGTGAATTTGAGGCATGTGATCCTACTTTTACAAAAATCAACTGTCAAAATTTATTTATTAAATAAAAATCATTAAAAATTTTAAATACTAAATCTAATAATTAATAAATATTAATATTATTTAGATATTAAAAATAAAATTATCTTTATCATTATTTATTTTTAAATATATTTCATTGAATTTTCATCTGATAATATTATTAAAAAAATAGTATTCCACTTTTTCTTATAAAAAATAAATCTTTATTTTCGGAGTTCTTTATGCTATGATCTTATCCTTTCGAATTCAAAACCAATTTACACAAATTCGGGGCTAGATGCTAAGTCTCCCATTTAACCATTCATTTTCTAAGGATAGTTATAAATTTTAAAGACAAACCATTTCCATGAAACTAACTTATATTTTTTCATATTAATTCTTTCCTTAATTTCTATCTAAATTATTTCGGTCAGTATTAAACATATTTGTATAATCTTATTTTTTAAAATATAATTTCATATTTAAAAGTAAATTCATTCATATACTTCTTCAAAAACAACTTGGTATTTGTCTTTAAACTATGATTTGCAATTTCTGATAAAACTCAATGATCTGTTTTTATATATATCAGATGATAAACTTTTTTAATATGTTAAATGAAAAAATAAAAAAAACTTAAAAAATAATACTATTCTGAATGTAACATTGGCTTCTTTAAGCCAAGCCCAAGTTGCTTAATCATCTATCAATCTAGCCTTCTATACCATAAATTATAGATAGGGGGTTACTTATCATATTTGTTGTTCCACCTCTTATTTAGCTTCCATGACATCTATTATTAACAGTTTTGTCAAGCTATTCAATGTAAAACACTTTTGCCAAATTGTTTAATGTCAATTCTATTTCTATTGTACATATTAATTATATACAATTATTCGGTAGATTAATATCAACTAATGTTTAATATATTCTCTCATTTAAAATTATTTTGATTTTAGTCAATATACTGACATTTTTATATAACTGTTGTTTAATTTTTGTCCAACCATTATTTTATTGAGGGCATACACACATGGAAGATGATTGGGTTAAGGAAGCTTGAAGATGATCTTCATCATCTTCAACAATTTGATAACCATATTACAACTCTTAATCAGTACAACTCCCTTCATTCAAGTAAATCAATTTCTTTTCTCAGTAATTTAGGCCTAGATCATGAAAACTCAGACCTTTGGCCTTGTAGATTGGGGCATTTGTCAGCCCCTAGACTAGGTATATTTCATAAAACTTTACCAATGATAATTTTTTTTTTATTTTAAACATTAATATTGTTGGGTACCAATACCCGAGGTCCTTGAAAGAATGGGCAAAAGGATGAGTACTTAACCCGAGAAACCCAAGTTGCCAGTTTGTCTAAGCAAAAGGTGTAAAAAGCCCAAGACACTCCGCAATGGGCCCAAAAGCCTTTAGTAGGTCAGCAATACAGTCAACGACCGAGAATCCTCTCATCCCGTCCGAGAACAAGCACATGTGGCATATAGTACGCGGACTCATCCAAATGATAGTAAAGCCAGAAAGGGACGAGGACTCTCCCAGATGTTTGAGAATGCCAGCTCAACTTCACAGTCATCAAAAAACACGCAACCCATGCGTCACGCCACCACCAAACCTCAGAACATGCCTTGTCACTCCAAGACTGACATTCCTGACAAGGTACAAGGTATGGCCATCGCTGAAGCTAACTTCCTGGACACGCCAGCATGCCTGACACAGTATGGCCATGTCAGTAGGGCAGGTGGACAGCCTCCCTGCAGGCACCAGCAGGCACGCGGGCACTTCAACCACCACATTCCCCTATAAATACTTACTTAGAGCCCAAAAGGAGGGGATCCCTGTTGGACCTTCCCTCGACATCTCTTGAAGTATCTTTGATCTTTGGAGATCTTTCTCTCTAACCAGAAAAAAGAGATAAAAGAAGGAAAAGAAATGGTCTCCCCCTACTTTGTATACAGCAAACGAACATAGTGAAGATCTTTCTCAGGCTTCTAGCATCGTGGTTTTTCCTCCTCATTTTAAGGGGAGGTTTCCCACGTAAAATTTGGTCTCAATCTCTCCATCTCTCTAACCCCGAACTTCCAAACTCTTATGTTGCTCCGGACCCCAAAAACCGGTACGCAACATTGGCGCCGTCTGTGGGAAGAGGACTAAAAGTCAGCTTCTCACTCTTCCAAAACAACACCAGACAACACTTCAATTCTTCCACAACCGCCAGCACCAAAAAGATGATGAGTAGGCGAGACAGCACGTCCGCCCAAGAGGACGAGCACTTTGACAGGTGTCTCCTGTCAGGAAACATGAGGAATGGCGGTCCCAACATGCGAAGACTAGAACAAAAGGTGAATAACCTTTCAAGGACCATCCATACCTTACGTGAAAGGGTGTACGAGCAGTCCAGAGGAAGACACCCTGAGAGCTCGCGTCCACCAGTGTCTCAGGAGCGGCAGACCGCCCGAGTTCCTTGTGAGTTGAGGGACTACCTTAACAAGAAGAAATCTATGAGCCAAGCCCCATCAAGGAGGGGGCTCAAGAGGCTCTGGAAGACTGTCTTTGGACACAAGGCCGGCGAAGCAACTCAGTCGGAAGAACCAGAAGACTCCTTGCCCCCGAGGACAGGGGAAGGAGGGAGAAGGGCGAGCGCCCACCAGAAGACCCAAAGACCGTCCGGGCGCGATAAGCCCGAGCGGATGGTCCTTGGGGAAGAAAAACACTCAGGCCCATTGGCCTTCACTGACTCCATCACCAACATCCTGAGGCAGATCAAGGACGAGAAGTTCCTAAGATGGCCCGGGCCTCAAGAACCCGAAGGAGGTGACCAATGGGAATACTTGTCATTACCCACTGTTGCCACGGCCACGACACCGAGGACTCGCATGAAGCTTCAGCAGATCAATCGACTAGCGGCGAAAGGCCATCTTGACCGTTTCTCGCCACGACACTGGCCTCGGCCCCGGACTGCCAGACACAACCGGCCACGCTACTCCCGAGAGGCAAGGCCGGGATAGGCTTGGAACACGCCTGACTGCTTCTTAGCAACGCTTTGCCGCGGCAAGGCCAAGAACTAAACATAATCGATAAAAGACCCAAGGAGCAAAGAAAAGGACCACCAAGACTGGAGCTCATGGACTAATGTAACAAGAGGAATTCGAGAAGGCCCTAGAGGCTAAACGGTGTAACACGTACCCATCAATAAAAACGTCCATTTGTTGTGTTTATCAAGAACTGCTCCAAGACTCCCTCATCAACGACAAAGCCAAAAACTCGGTTCCGTCCGAGCGGCCCAAGAGGTCGTAATCAAAAACTCGGTTCCTTTCGAGCGGCCCAAGAGGTCGTAATTAAAAACTCGGTTCCGTCCGAGCGGCCCAAGAGGTCGTAATCAAAAACTCGGTTCCGTCCGAGCGGCCCAAGAGGTCGTAATTAAAAACTCGGTTCCGTCCGAGCGGCCCAAGAGGTCGTAATCAAAAACTCGGTTCCGTCCGAGCGGCCCCAGAGGTCGTAATCAAAAGACTCGGTTATGTCCGAGCGGCCTAAAAGGTCGAATTTAAGAACTCAGTTCCATCTCAAGCAATCTTAAGGGCCAAAGCCTTAACGAGTATGACGAAAGATAGAAGAAGCCAACACAACGAGAAATCGTCTAAGACTTCAGCATCATTTATTAAACAACGCATGTACATCATGTAAGAAAAAGAAGAAAAATACATATACACATCCTAAGACGCTGGGGGCTGGCTCCCCGAGAGCTCAGCCTGTTGAGGCTGATCTTCATGAAGCACTGGGGGCTCCTCTGGATCTGAAGGCCCTGACGGCCCTGGCTGAGAGGAGCTAGGGAAAGGCCTCCCTTGAATCCCATATAAATCTTCTGCGATCAAAGCATTGGCATTCCGGGGATCAAGCACAGCAGCAGGGAACCGCGGATGAATAAGACAGATTACTCGGTGGCACATGTTAACGCCGTTCCAGTACCTGCTCTCCAATAAAGGCCCAAGTTCCGCGAACGAAACGGACGTCCTCAGCTTCTCCTCTGAAAGATATAGCCTTTCTTGAAGCACTGACTGATGAGCTCGCTGGAGCCTCACAGTTTCCTCCAACAAGGCTATCCTACTTCTCGCCTCAGCAAGCTCCGTTACTGACCTTTGGGCAGCCTCATTGGCAGTCCTCAGAACCTCCATCTTGGAGGCTATCTTTCCAGCCACATCTTGGAGCTGCATCAAAGAGCAAAAACTGTGAGAGTAAGAAAGAAAAAGCGTAAGGCAAAACACTCAAAAATGATGAAGGTACTGGAAATAAGGGGTCACATGCTCACGGTGGCCTCCCCAGTGGTCTCGGACGGTTGGGCCTCACAGACAGGCACTACAGAAACCTCAACCTCCGATTGAGATAAAGGAACATCAGCAGTGGCACCCAAGGCCTCAATAGGAGGCGCCGCCGTCTCCTCCTCGCTTCACAAAACTCACCGTAACGAACTTGGACTATAACGGGATGCTCGGAGGATCCGAGGACACCGGATCAGCCACAAATTCCTCGGCCTCCACTTCCTCTCGGACTGTTTCAACCGTCGTTTCCCTCTCTGCGCCCGCAGAGGAGCTCACGCCAGCCATGTCCTCGGAGGGAAAATCCACAGGAACTGGATCATCACAAGGGGGCTGGACACCCGAGATCTCCAAGGACGGGAGAATTGTCTCCGAGGACCCAGCAGGAGGACCAGATGAGGACGCCAGGGCAGGACCTTCCGTCTCCGAGAACTCCGGCAAAGTAACAGTCCTCACCCTCTTGGAAAGAGGGGCAGTCACATCATCAACTACGACGTCAAAAGCGTCGTCATCATCGTCATCAGAGGAAGCATGCTCAACAGGGGCGGCCGGGCGCTTTGAGCTTTCGGTCGTGGCACTCATCTCAGGAAGACCGGCCGGACTTTCTATCCTCAAAGGCCGCGTACTCCCCGTTGACCTCTTCTTCTTGGACTTCTTGGATGGAGTCAAAGCAGGAAGACTCGACCCGGGATTCCCACTTGGCCTCTACAAACTTCTCAGGTGACAACCAAATGTTGCGTTTACCTTCATGAAAGCTCCCAAGGTTGGCAAGCACCAGGTCCGTGGACTCCTTCGCAATCTCCCTGTCCTCCAACGAAGGCTCAGAACACCACCTGCTGGCCACTTTCTCCTAGCCAACAGGAATGGCCCATTCCTGGTGAACTCCGAGGAAAAAGTACTTGTCATTCCACCGTTTGGTGGAGTCAGGATTGCCCCCATACATCAGTGAAAAATCCGGACGTGGGGTCATAGTGATCCAGTCAAGGTTATGTGTGAAGCGAAACATAACCTTGACGGTGGTGACACTCAAAAGCTTGTTATGGCATCTCAAGAAAACGCAGAAGGAGACTAAATACCTTACCGCGTTCGGCTGGAGTCTCGCGAAAGGAACCCCGAGTGCCCTCATAAGATCGTAAAGCTCACAAGGTGGGAACCGCAACCCTCCTTTAAGATGAACCTCGTAAACGCGGTAATGAAGCCGTTCGGAGGGCTCGACGCCCTATCCTCTCGCTCCCCCTAATAAGCACACCCGCGGACTCAAATATGGTGTCGAGCTCAAATCTTCAAAGCTTACTAAGGGTCATCGTAGAAGCAATCTCCCTCACCCAGGCGCCCTCGACATTGGAAAGTGAAGGTGAAAAGGCACAAGGAATCAGAATGGGAAGACAACGCAAAGAAGAGAAAACGAAAGGGAAACGGGCGAAACGGCTCGTGAGGAAAGAAACCATTTATAGGTTTGAAAATTTGAAAGGGCGCCATCATTGCCCTAGCCACGCGTCGCCTGGACATTCGACAAATGGAAATAATGACCTTTGCCTTCCCAAGGTGTACATAGTTGTCAATCACGCATTTAATGCTCTACGTAAGCCCAAAACGGGCGGCGCTACAAATCCTCGGACTCAAAGGAGTTCCTGGACATCACCGCTTCAAATATTGGTTGGCCATAAACCCGAGGACACAATACATCTCGGACTAAGTTGGAAGATAGGCCTTGGCGCCATCACTCCTGACGGTCATTATGCGCGCATGACAGATTCTCATGGGAAATGCCATCGGAAGGAAAGTCAGTTGTGTTAGGAGGACATGCCAAACGGTCGAGGACTTCGAGCCCTTTGGCATGGGGGGCTAGTGTTGGGTACCAATACCCGGGGTCCTTGAAAGAATGGGCAAAAGGACGAGTACTTGACCCAAGAAACCCAAGTTGCCAATTTGTCTAAGCAAAAGGTTTAAAAAGCCCAAGACACTCCGCAATGGGCCCAAAAGCCTTTAGTAGGTCAGCAATACAGTCAACGACCGAGAACCCTCTCATCCCGTCCGAGAACAAGCACATGTGGCATATAGTACGCGGACTCATCCAAAGGATAGTAAAGCCATAAAGGGACGAGGACTCTCCCAGATGTCTGAGAATGCCAGCTCAGCTTCACAGTCATCAAAAAACACGCAACCCATGCGTCACGCCACCACCAAACCTCAGAACATGCCTTGTCACTCCAAGACTGACATTCCTGACAAGGTATGGCCAGTCAGCGCCGTTGGAAGCTAACTTCCTGGACACGCCAGCATGCCTGACACAGTATGGCCATGTCAGCAGGGCAGGTGGACAGCCTCCCTGTAGGCACCAGCAGGCACGCGGGCACTTCAACCACCACATTCCCTTATAAATATTTACTTAGAGCCCAAAAGGAGGGGATCCCCGTTGGACCTTCCCTCGACATCTCTTGAAGTATCTTTGATCTTTGGAGATCTTTCTCTCTAACCAGAAAAAAGAGATAAAAGAAGGAAAAGAAATGGTCTCCCCCTACTTTGTATACAGCAAACGAACATAGTGTAGATCTTTCTCAGGCTTCTAGCCTCGTGGTTTTTCCTCCTCATTTTAAGGGGATGTTTCCCACGTAAAATCTGGTCTCAATCTCTCCATCTCTCTAACCCCGAACTTCCAAACTCTTATGTTGCTCCGGACCCCAAAAACCGGTACGCAACAAATATTATACTTTTACTCTTTAATACAATAATACCATATGTACTTTATATCTAATAAATTATTTTTATTTATATATTGTGACATTTAAGATTTATTTTATACTACCTCCAAAGGTGCATATAAATATTTTATCACTATAGTGGATAACTTTAGTAAACCACTTGATTGTATTTGATACATTCAAAGTTTTAAACTAGTTCCTTGATTCAACTATTTTATACAGTGGTTGAAAACAATTACATACTAAAATTATATGTTTTAGGACTAATGAAGGCTCAAAATTTGAATTCAAAGCCTATTTTTGGTCATTAACTCACTTGTATTGATACCCCACAATTAAATGAGTTGTTGAACGAAAATACAAATATGTTCTTACTGTTACTAGATATTTTAAGCCAATCTTCCTCTTATTTTCTGGACTGATTGTAATCTCACATTTTAAATCAAATCCCTAGTCCACATCTTCAAAATAAATCATCCTGTGAACTACTCTATTCTATACAGCCCTCATGTTCACATTTAAGAGTGTGTGGATGACTTTGTTATGCCATTACTCTCAAAACGAGCCAGCACTAGGTTTGATCTAAGGACCAAACAATGCATATCCTTCAGTTACACTTACGGTGAAGTCATTTTTTATGAAAATATATCTCCCTTGCACAGAGGCTCTCCATCACTATCTTCTCATTCATCCAATGCCATTGCTTTTTCTTTACCAGACCTGAATCTTTCATTCCTTCCTTGCAAAATGATCACAAGTCTATTTTCACACATTCTGCCCGTCTGAATTTTCCATCTACTTCTCCTGAACAATCTGAACCTCCCATTTTTACATATGTTCCTCAAATATATTCTTGCAGTTCATGAAATGTAAGGAAAATCTCCTTCCTGTCATGCTGGTTTGCATTGTAATCTGGTTCAAGGAATTACCCCGTCACAATCTGACATGAATGCAAGGCCTTCCGACATGAATGCAAGGCATTCCTCTTCAGTTAAGCCTCTTGGGTTACCACATTTTCTTACATATGATAAGTTTTTCAACTCACACAAAGCATACATTCTTTCTCTTTCATCATTATCTGAATCACAATCATTCAAAGAAGTTATAAAGCATTTCGAATTAGTTTGATGCCTTGCTTGCTGAGCTCCATGCACTTGTTGCAAATTACATTTGGACAGTCACTATCTTACCTTAAAGTAGAACACCCATATGAGATAAATGAATTTTCAAATGCGAGCTGAGATTTGATGGTGCTATGAAAAGGTTTAAGTCAAATCCAGTGGCTAAAAACTCTACTTAATAAGCTGGGATTGATTATCAATACATTTTTTTACCAATTGTCAAACTTATTACTGTAAAAACCTTAGTGGCCATTGCATTCTTCAAGCATTGGAATTTGCATTAGCAAGATGTAAACAATGCCTTTTCGTATGGTGATCTTCATGAATAAGTTTATATGACTTTACTTTCAGGCTACCGCTCTTCTGGCCCTACATCACAAAAGAGGCCACTAGTCTACAAACTAAATAAGTCAATTGATGGATTAAAGTAAGTTTCTAGATAATGGTGTCACAAGTTTATCTTTATGCATCATCACTCAAGGATTTATTCAATCCATGATCAACTATCTTTATTTATCAGAGAAACTTACAATTCCTTTACAGTATTACTAATATATAATGATGACATAATTTTAACGAGGAATAATACTTATTTATCATGCAATTTAAGTACACTATTGATAATAAACTCAAATTGAAAGATCATGTACTGCTCAATTACTTTTTTGGCCTTAAAATTGCTCGATCTTCTACAGGGATTTATCTTTGTCAATGAAAATATTCTTAAAAATTTTTTAAAGATGTTGGTTATTTTAGATATCGCCCTACTAAACCACCCATGTTTCAAAATCTAAAACTTAGTCATTTTGAGGGGGAGTGTTTATCTAATCCTTTGGAACTTTGATGTTTGGTAGGAAGACTATTCTACTTAATCATCACACTGCCAAATATGACATATTTAGTTAATCTTCTAAGCTAGTCCTTTGATAGTCCCAAACAATCTCACCTTGATGTTGCTCATCATATTTTGCAGTATGTTAAAGTTGCCTTCGGGTAAGGTTTTTTTTTTTTCATCTTACTCACAATGTCTGTTACTGGCCTCACCGCTACTGAAGTTTCGGCACCACCAAGCCAGCCGAGTTACCGAAAAAGCACGAGAACAATCCAACCTCATTGAAAACACCGTGACTGCATATAATCATTATTAGTTATTATTCCCAACTTCTTCTTGTTATTGGTGGCCCTCCTTATTAGTTATCTATTTGTTAAAGAGTCTATTTTACTTTCTGTTACTCTGTTACTGTTACATGTGCTGGGCAGTTGGCCTATGACCTCATGCTATATATTTAATGTACTCATGCTCTGGGAATAGAGAATAGTTCCCTTTCTTCTGTCCTCGTCTCTCTCTCTCTCTCTCTTTTTCTCTGAGACCTCGGTCTGTTATTTCTTACACTCTCTAATTTCCCTCTCGTCTTCTTCCCTCATCCTGATTTCTCTGCCTCCCCAATCTCTGATTTGTGCTAACGATTGCATCACTGCTGCTTTCATTGAGACCATGGCAGAGGACATGCTGACAAGGTACAAGGTGCACGAAGAATCCATTTCAAGCATCATGCAGGAGTTAAAGGAACATGCCGACTGCATCTCCTCCATTTCCTCTACCACCGAACAGATCCAGCAGCCTTTCAGTGAGTTACAGCAGGCCATTACTGAGATGCACCAATCCTTAAATCAACTTGAGCGGCAATCTATACCACCGATGAATCCCCCATTATTTCCCACCCCTCCTTCCTTTACCCTTTCATCGGCGGCGCTTCCAACGACCCAAACCCTAAGCCTACTTTCGGTATCTCGACCCGATCCACAAATTTCCTCACAAATCCGCTTACCTAAACTTGAAATTTCTTTTTTCATAGGCGACAATGTCATCGGCTGGCTCTTCCAGATTGAACGGTTTTTTCTGTTCCATGGCACACTTCCAGTGCAGAAATTGACGATGGCCACATTCTATATGTCCAGTTTTGCACTCTAATGATACCAATGGATGCATGCAACCAACCAGCTTTTTTACTTGGGAAGCATTCGCGAAGGACCTCGAACGCCGTTTTGGACTGTCATCATACTTGAACCCAGAAGCTACCCTATACAGGCTTCGTCAGGGAACAACAGTGGAAGCGTATATGTTGGAGTTTGAATCACTTTCTACCCGAACGCCATGCTTATCTACCACAAACCTGTTAAACTGCTTCATCTTGGGCCTCAAGGATGACATCCATTGGGAGTTACTATTGCTAAACTGCTTCATCTCGGGCCTCAAGGATGACATCCATTAGGAGTTATTATTGCTGAAACTCTTGACGTTGCCAGATGCCATTGGAATGGTCAAATTAGTGGAGGAAAAGCTGGATGACAGTTGAACGAGTTTGCAGTGTCCACCACTATCTAAGATCACCGGTAGCTCTGTTCCGGTATCGGTAAAACCTTCTCCACCCAAATTGCCCACAAAGACAATAACCTTGGCCAAAATGGCTGCCTGTCGAGCACGAGGTCTATGTTTCAATTGTGATAAAAAATTCACACCGGGCCATTGCTGCAATACCCCTAAATGTTTGTGTATGTTGGCCGAAGAAGAGAGAGGCACCCTACCTGGACTCCAAAATTTGGAGGTGGGTTCAGAGGAACCCGAGTATATGGCCGAACATTTTTAGGAAACCGATTCATTACCACCACCACCTGAAGCCATCCCAACCATTTCTCTCCATGCTTTGGAAGGACATTTTGTCCCTTTCACTTTGTGACTTCAGGGAGTCATCTTAGGCCAACCCATGGTTATTTTAGTTAACAGTGGGTCCACTCACAATTTTCTACAGGCGCGCATGGCCAAGTATTTCGGGCTTCCAATCGAGCCCTCTCACCACCTCAACGTCACCGTAGGAAATGGGGCTTCACCACGGTGTGAAGGACTGTGTACCAAAGTCTTGGTCTCCTTGGGCAAAGCCTATTTTGTTGTTGGTCTCTATCTGTTACCGATATATGGGGCTGAGCTTGTATTTGGCGTAAAGTGGCTAGCCACAATCGATCCCATGTTGTTTGATTACCAGTCATTATGGATGAGTTTCTATCATGTTGGCATGAGACTCATTTTACACAGCTTGCCACTGGCTTTAGTCTCTACAGTGACGTTGGGCCAATTGAAGCGAGATGATTTCACACAATCGATGGCCTCATACTTCCAACTCACCATTCTCCCTACATAGGAGACCTTCTAGACTACCAGTTCGACGGTATTGATTGACCCTGCCCGGTTTCCCTCAACTGTCAATCCTCTGATTATCCATACACTCGGCTAACTACTCTCCTCTTTTGCTGACATCTTTCAGCTTCCCCACGGGTTGCCTCCACAACGTTCAACTGACCACTGCATTACTCTAAAGCCAAACACTGAGTTGGTGAACGTTAAACCATACAGCTATTCGCATTTTTTTTAAAAAAAAATGGAGAGGCTGATTCGTGAAATGCTTGCAAAAGGCATTATTCAGCCAAGCACTAGCCCATTTTCTTCTCCAGTTTTATTGGTTAAAAAGAAGGACGACAATTGGCATTTTTGTGTGGATTACCGAGCACTTAATGTTATTACAATTAAAGATTGGTTTCCCATACCGACCGTGGATGGGTTGCCAGTTGAGCTTCATGGAGCTCATGTGGTTTTGAAGCTGGACTTGCAATTTGGGTATCACCAGATATGGATGCAGGCTACCGATGTACACAAGACAGCTTTCAGAACCCACGAGGGACACTATGTGTTCTTGGTGATGCCTTTTGGCATCTCGAATGCTCCTTCCACCTTCCAATCTGAAATGAATACCATTTTTCATCCTTTCTCCTGAAAGTTTGTGCTAGTATTCTTTGATGGCCTCCCGATTTATAGTTTCACTTGGGAGCAGCATTGCGATCATCTTACTCAGGTGTTCCAGATTCTGTGGGATCGGGTTTTTTATGCTAAGCACAACAAATGTGAGTTCGGGCGCACTTCGATGGCTTATCTGAGACACATTGTCTCAACCTGTCAAAATTGCTGCCGTGCAACAGTGGCCTGAACTTACCAATGTGAAATAGCTACGTGGCTTCTTGGGGCTCGTCGGGTATTACCAAAGATTCGTCACACATTACGTTCAAATTACAGTGCCCCTCAACCAATTACCAAGGAAAGACACTTTTGTCTAGTCCTTAGAAGCAACGATAGCTTTCCGGGCTCTTAAAGCTGCCCTTACAACTACTCTGATTTTGAGGTTGCCCGACTTTTTCAAACCATTTGTCATCCAAACTGATGCGTCCAGAAATGGCATTGGAGCGGTGATGACGTAAGCTAGACACCCAATTACATTCTTCAATCAACAATTAAGCCCTAGGCTGCAAGGCACCTCTACTTACATTCAAAAACTCTACGCTATCATAGTGGCAGTGAGGAAATGGCGGCAATATTTGTTGGGGGTGAAATTTCTTATTCAAACAGACTACCAGCCTCTAAAAGTCCTCTTAAGCTAGACCATTCACACCCCAGAGCAGTAACGATGGATTACCAAGTTGTTGGGATATGATTTCAAGATTACTTACAAACCCGTAAGGAAAAATGAACCGGCTGATACTTAATCTCAACTGCCCGAGGGCTCCTGGCAAGCCCTGTGAACGTCTTCTATGCTAGTGGTGGCTCTGATTGCTACCCTCTGCAGTTTTCACTCAAAAAATACATCCTCAATAGAAATGCTGGCTGTTATCCAAGATCTGCCGGGAGACTTTGAGTATTACTCAGTGCGAGATGGTCTAGTTTTCTTCAAAGGAAGGCTTTTAGTACCCATTGATTTAGCATTGCAGGATCTAATTTTACATGAGTATCATGATTCACCCTCAAGGGACATGTGGGGTTCCAGCAAACCCTCGCTCGAATATCGGCTAATTTCTATTAGCCGCACATGCGTGACGACATCTGTGAGTATATTTCTCGGTGCCCGACCTGCTAGTAAGTCAAACCTCTCCATGTGGCACCCTAAGGGAAACTGTAGCCCCTTCCCATTCCTGGAATAATTTGGAGTTCACTCTTCATGGACTTTATTACCCATCTACCAACTTTAGGAGGAAAAACCGTCATCCTTGTGGTATTGGACAAACTATCCAAATATGCCCACTCCTTGGCCCTCTACACCCACTTCTCCACAGAACACTTGGTTGTTGTCTTTATTTAGAAGATCTGTTGATTTCACGGGATGCCCACCAAAATCGTCGCAGATCGAGATCCTGTCTTTGTGAGCAAATTCTTAAAGAAATTTTTTAAATTACAGGATACCACCTTATCCAGTAGTAGCTCCTATTATTCTCAAACGGATGGACAAATGGAAGTAGTCAACATCTGTTTACAGGATTATCTGCATTGTTTTGTAGCCGAGAATCCTTCCACTTGGGTTCGGTTTTTACCTTGGGCAGAATGGAGTTACATTATCGCGTGGCACTCGTCTATAAAAATGAGTTCGTTTGAGGTGGTGTATGGCACTCCTCCACCCGCTTTGGTAGATTACATTAATGGCACCTCACCAATTGCTGCTGTGGACGATCTGCTCACTTCTCGTGCTTCCCTGCTCGCTCGGCTCAAGGTGAATCATCAACGATCACAGCTACGTATGAAGAACCAAGCTGATGCTCATTGTTCTGACTGGGAGTTTTTGGGGGGAGACTGCGTTGATGTCAAGCCCCAACTTTATTGGCAATCCACAGTAGTTCACTGCCAATCCAATAAGCTGGCTAAACGGTATTACGACCCCTTCTGTATTATGGAACGAATTGGACAAGTGGCATACCGTTTAAATCTTTCCGACTATTCTCGTATTCATAATATTTTTCATGTCTCCTTACTGAAATGGGGTTCTGCGAAACTGCCCAGTCAACCACTTGTGTTACCACAAGAAGCACCAACTCAGTCACTCCTATTTCCATTTCAAATTCTAGGATTCCGCAAGGTTCTTCAACATGGTGTTTTCATTCATTAGCTCCTAGTCCAGTGGCAGTCTCAGACAGCAGAAGAAGCTACGTGGGAAGTGGCCTCTGAGTTTATTCAGGATTTTCTTACTTTCAACCTTGAGGATAATGTTCTGTTTGATGGGGATGGTAATATTACCGGCCTCATTGTTACTGAAGTTTCGACGCTACAGAGCCAGCCGAGTTACCCAAAAAGTACGAGAACAGTCCAATCTCCCCGAAAATACCGTGACTATATATAATCATTATTAGTTATTATTAGTTATTATTCCCAACTTCTTCTTGTTATTGGTGGCCCCCACCCCCTTATTAGTTATCTGTTTGTTGTAGAGTCTGTTTTACTTTCTATTACTCTGTTACTGTTACACGTGTTGGGCTGTTGGCCTATGACCTCATGCTATATATTTGATGTACTCATGCTCTGGGGATAGATAATAGTTCCCTTTCTTCTGTCCTCGTCTCTCTCTCTGAGACCACGGTCTCTATCTCTGAGACCTCGGTCTGTTATTTCTTACACTCTCTAATTTCCCTCTCGTCTTCTTCCCTCACCCTGATTTCTCTGCCTTCTAATCTCTAATTTGTGCTAACGATTGCATCAATGTCACTATAAGATTTTTCATAACCGATCATATATTTGTCTTTTTTTGGAAAAGGAAAGGTTCTTTAAAATGTTCCAAGCCCTCTCAGAGGAGGAACTAGTTCTAAGGAAAGGCCTCAAATTTGGACAGTATTATCATCAATCTTTTGCTATTTCTCTTGAGGACTCTCTTATATTGAAAAAATCAAAATAAACAACATACTGTGTGTTAGGTCTTCCACTGAAGCAGAATACCATTCCATGGATTTTAGTTTGTTATGAGCTCATTTGATCAAAATTGCTTTTACATAATTTAACTACTTCACATTCACAATCTGCACCATTATTTTGCGGAGGCAGCTTTGTATCTTACTTCCAATCCAATCTTCCATGAGTTAATAAAATATATCGATGTTGATTGCAATTTTATTCAGAAAAAGAATTGATGGGTCATAGTACCCAGGGCCTAGAAAAAGCGGCCCAAAAATTAAGCTTGCAGTCCAAGAGGCCCACAAGGTTGATTTGGCCAAGAGTCTAAATTAGCCCAAGAAGCTCGAGAACAATAATCCACATCCCGGGAGGCCCAAGAAGTCGATTTGGTTCGAGAAGTTAAGTTGATCTTAGAGGCCCGAGGACATGGGCCAGTGTACCAGGAAGCCAAAACCACCTGAATTAGTTTGAGAGACTTATTTAGCTTGGGGGCTCGAGGACACTATAAGAGACCAATGTCTTTAATAAATCCCTGAGGATATAAAGTTGAAGATGCAGCTCTGAGAGCTCAAGAACTTCTCGTTGGCCAAGCCCCCAATTGAAGCCCAAGAATGTCTAACTCTAAGAGTCCGCGGACTCGACGAAAGTTAAGAGCTTTTGTCAAGGAGGAGGACTATGTCTACCCTCCAACGATGCCAGTTCAAGGAGAGAAATCCAGGACGACTGAGAGTGCCAACTCAAATGTTTCACTCTTGCCAAGGAACATGCAATCTCTGTAACACACCATCTGCATAGGGAGTGATGACCTCTTGAGTACTCGTTGAAGTGACGTCACATCAGATATGTATGCACCCAACCGTCCTGACACTGTGGGTTGGATTTGTGGAGTTGGTGGCTGATTTTCCTGCACACGCCTACGCCACGTGTACTCCTCCCAAAGGAAGACTCACCGACTATAAATATCTCATCTAAATGCCTGAAGAAAGGATGAAACTGCTTGCATTTTGCACGTATACTACGAGTAGCACCTACGAGAGAGCAAGAGCAGAGAAACGGACAGGATTTCCTTACAGTCTTGAATTGCTCCCCCTTTGTAAAATTGAACACTTATAATCTGTTCAAAGATAGTGAAATTGTTCCCAAACCCAGAGTCCCGTGATTTTTTTCTTATTCAAGAGAGGATTTTTCACGTAGAATCTTGTGTGTAATTGCTCTTTTCCCCTCTCTTCGCCTCCAAAATCACATCTACTAATCTAAAACGACAACCATTTAGTTTGTGTTGCCCGGATTCCATTCGAGTGCCCAACGAAGATAGACGGACCCATCTAGATCTTCATCCATATGGTGATTGGAATTCGAGAATGTAATATTGTTGTCGTTTGTGGAAATCGTGGCAAAAAGTCTAGCGTTTTCTTTCAACACTCAACCCCTTACACAAAAATGGTAAACAAACGGGCCAAGCCAGCGCGTCTGTCCAAGATATGGCATCCTGCGGCAAATGCCTCCCAATAGGCAGCAGGATGGGCGACTGCCCAGGCCCTTGTGTGCAGGTATTGACGGTAAAGGTGGACGATCTTTCAAGGGCCGTTCAGACCCTTTACTCAAAGTTGGACAGACAGTCAAAGCCTCCCAGATTACAACGTCTTGGAAAAAGGTAAAGCGAAAGAAGCATCCCAAGAAGCAAGCTAGCTGACGCGAGGACCTAGGGACACAGGATGCCTTGAGCAATGAAGTTTCATTGCAACTTGAAGGCCGCTGGGGTCCTTAGATCCAAGACAGCGGCCCGGAGAGGCCAAATTCTCATCTCTCTTGCTGCAATCGAGAGGACAACTTTTAGGAAGGATCCTCTTGTAGAAGGGTCCTTGTAAAAAAAAAAAAAAAAAGAGCCGTGCCGAGCAAAAAGCCACGCGGGCTTCTTGTGAACTGAGGGATTACTTCAATGAGAAGGCCATGACTCAACCCCAAACAAAGAAAAAGCTTAAAGAGGTTTGAAAATGGGTCTTTGGAGGAGGGACCAGCAAAGCAAAGAAGTCAAAAGGCGAAGAGAATTCCCACCCGATGACGATGGAAGGAAAAAGAATGACTGGGGGACCATATGGGATCCCGAGGACCGTCTAAGCAGCACAGGCCTGAGCAGATTGTTCAAAGGAAGTCCAAGCCTTCGGACCTAACTCCCTTGAACAAGTCACGCACCAACATCCTGAGGCAGATCCAGTTGAAGAATTCCCTGAAGCAGCGCAAGCCGTTAAAGAATCCATATGGGGGTGATCAGAAAAGATATTGCCACTACCTTCACCATTGAGGTCACGATATCGAAAGCTACTAGACGCTATAGGCCGAGATCGAAAGGCTAATCAGGGAAGGCTATCTTGACCCTTTTCTGAGAAGATCCGGATAAGTTTTCAGAATAGTAGGAGATGGTGAAGCAGACCAACCAATGGGTAGGGTGTCATAAACATGATGTCCACACGACCAGTTTGGGTGGCAGCACGCAAAGGCTTCATGAAAGCCTAGATGTGCTCGAGGAAATCTAAAGCGTGCCAAGGCTACGAAGAGCCGTGTACTAACGGGAAGCAGCCGGATACACCCATAGTTAGGTAAAGGGACTTAGGACTTAAGCCCATGAGGCTGACCTGACCCTGGGGACAAATTGGCACTAAAGGCCCTAGGAATTGAATACACGTCCCAAAAGGTCAAAGGGGCTGATTTAGCCAAGAGCCTGAATTAGCCCAAGAGGTCCGAGGATAGTGATCCACGTTCCAAGAGACCCTAGGAGCCCATTCGACCAAAGAGGTTAGATTGGCCTCAGAGACCCATAGACCTAGGCACTCGTCCCCAAAAATACCATTAACAAATGGATATGTAACTAGCCAGGTAAGGTGAAATACATCATCTGCTGTGCCTATAGCATGTTTTATTGACATAATAAAATTCCTTTTAACTTTTCAACTATTTTGCATTTCACTGAATGTTTGCATCTCATCTCATTAATTCATAAGGCCTAGGCTGCCCCTAAGTCAAATGAAAGTAACTCTTTCACTTGTCCTAAAACTCGTCTATGCCCAAGCAGTCTAAGATGTCGTACTCAAAACTCGGCTATATCTGGCGGCCTAAGAGGTCGGACTAAAAACGTGGTTATATTCGAGCGGCTCAAGAGATCGTACTTTAAACTTGACAATATTCGAGCAGCCTAATAGGTCGTACTCCAAAAACTCGACCATATCCGAGCGGCCAAAGAGGTCAGACTAAAACTTGGCCACTGTTCCAAGCAACATTAGAGGTTAAACTTAAAACTTAGGGGGCATAAGGTAGCAAGTATGTAGCAACCCTAGAGGTAGCATTTTCAGCCTAAGATGGTCGAAAGGTTCAGAAGTTAGGACAACGTCTTCTTAAAAAGCATGCCATAAAAGAACCAAACACTCCAATGGTCCGAGTAAGAGAAACCAAGCGTTTGCACTTAAACGATGTGAATTTTATTCACAAAAATAATATGTGTACAACAGCATGCTTATACAAAAAAAAACTTCAAAATATACAGTTAGCTCTTGGATGGTGTTGGCTGAGGAGGACTGCCCTGCTACTGCTGTCCTCTAGGACCTAGGGGCTCCGCTTGCTCTGAGGATCTCGACTGTCTAAGGGTCTCGGAGCGACTTGATGGTCCAGGCATAGAAGGGTTGGGAGGCCAGTTGCTTCCTCGAACGCCATACAAGTCTTCCGTACAAGAAGCGCTAGCATTCCGGGGATCAAAGGCAGCTGTAGGAAACCGAGGACTTAGCAGCCTTATGACTCGGCTTCACAAGTTGATGCCATCCCAATTTTACCCTCCAACACTGGAGTAATGTCGATTGCCTTCATCGAAGTTCTCAACATTTCTTCCAGTTGGAGATTCCTGTCCCTCAATAGCTTATGCTGAACTTGCTAAAACTTCAAGGCACCTTCAAGAGATGCAATCTTCCCCTTAGCCTTGGCAAGCTCAGCTTCCAAGCATTTGTTGGCCCCGGCAAGGGCCTTGGAAGCTTTCAATTATGTGTAGGCTTGGGCGACCTCGCTGATAATTGAGCCAAGGCCGCCGGCCATGTCCTGAAACTGTAAAGGTAAAACAAGTCAAGTAAGTACAGATAAAAGAAGATGAAATTAAAAAGTGATAGGTAAATACCTTGGTCACACAAGAGCTCCCTGAAGTGCTCTATTCTCTAGGAACCTCGAGCTCCTTGAACCTCTCGGCCGCAACCTCCTGTGCCACAGAAATCTCAGCCTTGACCTCGAGCACAAAAGTAGCAACATCCAAGACTGGGGGCTCTGTCGCTTCAGCATGATCCTCGGCCCCAGTCTGGGCTTCAGCTAAACATGAGGGCCCCGTGCCATCCTCGGCCCTAAGCTCTTCAAAGGCCGTGGGCAAAATTATTGTCGGGCTATAAATTTGGATTGTAAGGCAAGGGAGCTCAGTAGACACGTCAACAGCTGCTCTACATCGCGGCTCTCCTCGGCCTTAGCAGCCTCAGAAATAGGTGTCATCGTTGTTATCACCGCCGCTTCCTCGGCCTGAGTTGCCTTAGTCTCCCTCATTGCATATCCCATGCTAATGTCCTCGGGTGCATCATCGATCTAATTTGAGACCTCACCAGTAAACTTAGAGGGAACATCAAGAAGTGGCTCATCAATGGGAGGCTAGGCAATAGGGAGATTTGCAGACTGGACTATAGAATGAGAAGGTCACTTGGAGGACTCAACAAAGGCTAAAGGTCCGACACCCGTAACATCTCGGACGACAGCGAAGAGAGGAGCTATCATAGCATCGTCATCATCGGACAAGGAGCACTTAACAATGGCTGCCGGACTCTTCGAAGCCTCAACCCGACGACTCTTCTTTGGGCGCTCGGTTGGCTCCTTGATCCTCAGGCTCACCTCCTTTTTCCTCAGTTTCTTCCTCTTCTTCTTCTACGTAGCAACAACGCCAGAATCCTCGGCTGGAGTCATCCACTTGGCTTTTGCCAAGTTCTTGGGCCACAACTAAATATTCTTCTTATTCTCATTGAAGCTGCCAAGGTTGGCTATCACCTAGTCTTTGATCTCCTTAGTAGACTCCCTCTCTTCATTGGAGGTGTTCAAGTAATGCTTGCTCGCCACATTTTCCTAGATAAGGGAGAGAGCCAAATTCTCTCGAACGCCCAAAATGAAAAATTTATCTTTCTACCTCTTGGTGGAATCAGAATTTTCACCGTTCATAATAGTGAACACAGGATGGGGGTCATCACAATCCAATCTAGGTTACGAGTAAAGTGAAACATAACCTTTACCATAGACACCTCAAGAACCTTCATTGGTAACGAGCAAAAACACAAAGTGAAACGAGATACCTAATGGCGTTTGGCTGCAATCTCGTAAGCGGAACACCCAACTCTCTCATAATGTGATACAATTCAAATGGGATAGGGAAGCGAAGCCCACCATTGAGGTGGACCTCGTATACGTAGATGAAACCGTCAAATGGGCTACAGGCCCTATCAGTGGGCTCAGGAATCACCATCGCCATCATATCAGGAATATCATACTTTGTGCGGATGGTATGGAGATTCTCCAGAGACAGGAAGAAGCGATTTCCTTAATGCTAGGAGCCATGGAAGTTGGGAAAAACACTTGGGAAAACGGTAGCGAAGGGTTCGAGAGAAAAACTCTAAGGGTTGCATGGTTAAAATGAAGTTTAAAATCGTATTTGAAACAGCTGACGATGCTTCAAAATCAAAAAGGTGTGCTCATCATTGCCCTAGCTATGCGTCAATCACCCGTATGCTACTAGATATCGTGGGCTTTGCGTTTCTAAGGCAACGTCAATCTCATTAATTACGCTTTTAATGCGCTTTAATGGCCAAAAACAGCGGCACAGACCAACACCTTGGACTCAAAAGAAGCTCTCGCACCCATCCTCATTGAAGGCCTTAATCCCGAGAACAATCTCGAAAATGCCCGAGGACATTTTTGGAGACACAAGGACATCATTACAGATTGCACAGCAGTGCCCAAAGCCCCTAAGTTCCTCGGACGATTTAGGCTAGATGCAGGCCACAACATGTTCTCGGACATTCTGATCAGCACACCTAGACTACTACTCCCATCATGTCTGCGGATACCAGCAAGAGAAGGAAGCAAGCGCCAACATCCAACGAAGACACAAGCAGGCTACCACTGGAGAATGCCTTTCCAAGAGAAACGACTATATCGAATAAACATGCCAAATGGTTGAAATCCTCAAACCTTTTGGCATAGGAGGCTAGTGATGGGTTCCAATACCCAGGGGCTAGAAAGAGTGGCTTAAAAGTTGAGCTCGCGGTCCAAGAGGCCCACAAGGTTGATTTTGCGAATAGCCTAAATTAGCCTAAGAGGCCTGAGAACAGTGATCCACATCCCGGGAGGCCCAAGAAGTCGATTTTGTTTGAGAGGTTAAGTTGGCCTTAGAGGCCCGAGGACCTGGGCCAACGTCCTAAGAAGCCTAAACTAGCTGAATTAGTCCGCGAGACTTATTTAGCTTAGGGGGCTCGAGGACATCATGAGAGACCAATGTCTCCAATAAAGCCCCGAGGATATGAAGTTGAAGATACAGCTCTGAGAGACCAAAAACTTCTAGCTGTCCAAGCCCCAAATTGAAGCCCGAGAATGTCTAACTCCAAGCGTCCGCGGACTCGACGATGGCTAAGAGCCTTTATCAATGATGAGGACTATGTCCACCCTCTAACGATACCAGTTAAAGGAGCGAAACCCAGGACGACCGAGAGCATCAGTTCAAATGTTTGACTCTTGCCAAGGAACACGCAATCTCTGTAACACGCCATCTTCACAGGAAATGATGACCTCCTGAGCACGCGCAGAAGTGACGTCACGTTAGATTTGCATGCACCCAACCACCCTGACACTGTGGGCTGGATTGGTGGAGTTGGTGGTTGGTTTCTCTACACACGCCTACGCCACGTGTACTCCTCCCAAAGGAAGACTCACCTACTATAAATACCTCATCTAAACGCCTGAAGAAAGGATAGAACTGCTGGCATTTTGCATGTATACTGCGAGCAGTACCTAAGAGAAAGCAAGAGCAGATAAACGGACAGGATTTCCTCACTTATAGACTTGAACTACTCTCCCTTTGTAAAATTGAATACTTGTAATCCATTTAAAGATAGTGAAATTATTCCCAGACCCAGAGTCCCGTGATTTTTTTTCCTTATTCAATAAAAGGTTTTTTACGTAAAATTTCGTACGTAATCGCTCTCTTCCCCTCTTTCCTCGCATCCAAAATCACATCCACTAATCTAAAAGGATAACCATTTATTTGGTGTTGTTCGGGTTTCGTTCGAGTGCCTAGCAAAGATAGACTGACCCATTCGGATCTTCATCCGTACGGTGATTGAAATCCGAGAACGCTACAAGATTAAATCTGGTGTTATTCGAACATTTTATGTCCTTACTATATGTCAGCGTGCTCATATAGTGACTAAGCTGTACTGCTTGATCACTTCAAACTCCATCTTGGCGAGATGGATGTGCAATTTTGCATTTACTATATCATCTACCATCGAATATTAACTATTCTTTATTTTTTAACGATAATTACCGGCTAAACAAATATTTTTTGTCCCATCTAAACAAATATGCTTTAGGGGATTTTGTTCATTTTGTTTCGCGGTTTGCTCTCCACTCTTGCGTATGGCTTCGACAGTTGAGGTCCCCGTCTTCGTCGACACTACACTGGGTACTCGCATTGCCGTTGCCGCCTCTCCTGACATCGCCGCCGGTGATTTGAAAAGTTCGAATTCTCCATTATCTTGCTACGCCATTTCGGTTATGATTTTTTGGACTGCTTTGTCTATTCGTTATTGTATAACTGATCAATTGATCTGGCCTAAATGAAATTGATACAATATTCCTTTTTTCGTTTAAAGAAATTCATTCGCTTCTCGTACTATTAATACGTAAGTAATTGTTCTTGAATAGAACTGGTAATTAGGTTATTGTGATAATAATATGCAAGCATTTTTTTCTCTCTTTTTCCTATTATGTTGGATATTTCCTTTTGGCAGTTGATTGCATATTTACATTAATTCTCTTGGAGATAAAATTTGAAATTCCTAATGTAAAGCTTATTTTCGAATCTCTCATGTAGATTCATGTAACCAATACCAGGTCAATGTTATCATACTTTACATATGTTTTTTTGTTTGCTAAACATTCTTATAACTTATCTTGTTATTTAAACCTTAATATAAGTAACAAGTGGAACCTTATTCTATTCTGAAAATTTGAGATAATGAAATTTCTTGTGGTGAGTCACCGTTAGATTGTTTGGAGTTATGGCTTATGTATATATGGTCTCGAAACCTGCCCAACATTATTGGATTTGTGTTGTTAATGAAACCAATTGGCTGAATTTTTGCTGTGCTCCTGAGAGAGTTACATTACATTGTACCACAGTCCAGTTTGTTAGTTTTAGTTCTATGAACTGAAAAGTTATGGACACTCTTAATCTAGTTTTACTTATAAGGGTTGAAAACTTCTGGATGTACTTAATCTAGGTGATATTAGGCCTAGAAATTGAGTCAAAATAGGATCCTTTGTCAAGAGTACTATATGGTGGACTAATGTGTCCCTCAATTTCTAGGGTGCCAAGAACGTACAATGAACCGTATTGATTCATAGTATGAAAATAAAAGAATTTGATAGGAGGTCAAACTTTATTGAGATGTTGAAACTCTTCCGCAAGTCTCCCACTATTCAAAAGGCCAAGGATTCATATTTGGGTATCCGCATTCCTTAATGAGTGTGAAGGAAGTTCAGCCAATTTCATTGCACTAATTTGAAGGTTCCCTTTTGACAGCCTTTACTACATCAGTATGTTCAAGACTGTACTTGAGGTAGCACAGCTTGTAACATGCTGAGTTTTTTTATTTTTATTTTTTTTAATACATGAATACTTCCTTCTGACAGCAAATTCTGTCCTTATATGCTTTCAATTTTTTCTTTTTACTGGCTAGTAATTGGTGTGAAACTTCTTTGTAGGAGAACTTGTGAGAGCACATTCATTTTGTTTCCCAGAGATGGGAAATGTCACTGTTGGTGGGTTAATGGTATTTTACAAATTCTTGTTCTTCTATGATACTATTATTCTTCATTTCTAGTTTTTCTTGGTTTTCCGTATGGCGGGGGAGGGTCTATTTTTCACTCTTGTTATACATTTGATTGGCCTCAGCAGGTAAAGAAAAAATCATTCTTTTACCATCTTCCTGACTCAATGCCCTTGAAGCATGTCTGCAATGGTTGTGGAAGAGCATGGTTCCTTCATGTTGAAGCACGCCTTTTAAATGGATCTGATAATCTTTGTATATCTGAACATCTTGCTGCTCAAGCAACAGATAGTACTCCGAATGATCACAGGAGTACCAAAGTTTATAGCTATTACAGGAACATCAAATGGAAACAAACGGCAAAGAGGAGGATTTGGTGCTTCAGGGCTTCTCTACGTGCCCTTGTTGTATCAGCCAGTCAGTCAAGGAAGAAGAAGGGAAGGCGCATAAAGAAGAAATTATGGACAGAATTCAAGCCAAACATACTTGAGCAAGAACATCTTCGATTAAATGGGCAATGTTGTGTTGTACCCGGTATAGAAGAATGTGACAGACGACAAGTATTCCATACAATGGCAGACGAGGATTCCAATCCAATGGTTGAGACCTCTTCTGAATGTTTATCAGAAGCAGCATCAGTCTCATACATCATTGAGAAGTACTTCTTAAACTTAACAGACTTAAATCAATTTGGCAGTCCTTCCAGCTCAGATATTGCCCCCAAAGCCGTCCAAAATCAGCTGGAGGGGCAACTACACCCTAAAGAAGCTACATATTCAAATATGTCTAACACTGAGACTCCTACTTTCATAAGTTATGCACCCCAGGGAAAATTGCCCCTTTCTTTGCCAGCCTACCCAGATTCTGCTTCTTTGAGGAATAAATGTGATAGAAATGAGGTTGGAAAACGTGTCATTATGGCCTTGAATAGTCTCCATCTATGCCAAAATAAACAGAAACCTGTAATATCTGTCTGCAGGTCCAAGGATATAAAATCATTAGGAGCAGATGCTGGTTCTCTTGTTAGAAATTTGGTCTTTGAAATTGGTGATGATGACTAACGGGCAGGCTAATGAGAGCATATCTCTGAACCTCGTACCCATAATTTGCTAAAAAATGGTTCTGAAATCTCTTGAATGAGAAGGGTTTCCAGTGATCTTTGCTGCAGTTTGGTAAATGCTTGTCTGAAATTATATTTTGTGGCAAATATACAGACTCCAAAACAGAGTCATACTAAGGCTGGCAACACTGCAACAGGCCTTTGCTTGGAGAATCCAGATTCAAGAGGAGTGATATATTTCTTGACAAAGGTGTATGAGGAAGAATGGTTCAGCGGATTGACCAATTAATAGTAAATATGCAACAATTTGGTAGATTTGTGTAACTTCCATTGCCAGAGTACTGACAATGGTTTTAGTGCTCCAATTTTGCATTCTGATTGAGAATTCAGAGAGTGGCAGGGATTGTGTATTCGCTTACATTACAAATAGATTTCTTTTGCTTTTTCAGCAATGAGAATGGGGCTGCCCAATTCACCAGGCTCCACATTATGAGTTTTGGATCGGGGCTTTGTGCACACAATCTTATTGTTGCATTCATAAAAGGGTTATTTTCTTGACTTGAACCGTGTATAACTCTGAATCATAATGGAGCAACGGGGAAGGCTCGGCTTCAAAACCTTATGAGGAGCTTCCACGTCATTCGGGTCCTTACTGTTGCATCAAATTTCACACACTAACAATTGAGTTGGTTGTATTGATGTATATCAGACATACTAGGTGAGTTAGATAAGAGCTGCTCATCTCCGGCCGGTGTCTTTGTACTCCATTGAAATCCGCATCCTCAGTTATTGTATCTCCGGGAAGTCTATCCTTGTCAAAGGCTCTGTTATTTCACCTTTTGCAAGATTCATGATGGAACCAAGCAATTCACGTAGCTAATGTTCTATACCTGCAAATGTAATTTTATATTTTGTTATCAAACCTGAAAGTGGCTTTACCAGTGGAAGGAACAAACTGTTTGGTAACTGTTCAAACAAGCCCTTCAATGGAAGAGACAACGAGCTCAATCTTGTGGTGCTGCAGGACACGATTGGAGATGGCTTTCACTGCATATATTTTTGGGGTACCTATGGGGAAATATATACACTATGCCGGGAGTATTATGTCGGGGTCTAACCTGGATACATATAATCAGATACAGTGGAATAAAACCCGAATCCCCTGTCAACCGTCAGCCATAAAAATCATGAGCACAAGAAATATAATAATACACAATATTTTAACGTGGAAAATTCTTTTCAATTAAAGAAAAATCATGCAACAAATTCCAAATAAATCAACTATAAAAGTGTCGATTATAAGAATCACTTCCGAATCCTTTCACAATAATCCTGAGTGAAGAATGAGTGATTACAACTTCTCTTAACACACCCAACGACCCACAAAAGAAATGTAACAAGAAATAAGAGCAATCAAATAAAAATACGATCCAGAAATCGCCTTTAGAGTAATGTACCCGACCTTAGTGAAGAATAGAATTCAAATCAGATCTTAACCGGATGTCGAATTTCTTCCTTTTCTATTTTCTCTCTCTGTACGGCGTTCTTTGTGTGAGAATGATTTTGAAATTCTAATCCTAAAACGCGTAAGTAACGTTTTATACCGTGAAAAGGCGCTCAAGCGCCACTCGAGTGCCATTCGAGCGATCCTGGAGCACGATGTCTCATCTATTAATTTGGAATCGGCACTCGAGCGCCATCAATCTGGAATTGGCACTCGAGCCCCATCAATCTAGAATCTACGCTTCAAGCCTTCCAATCTTCACACGAATCTTATGTGACATTCCGATAACTTTTCGTTTGTTATAATATCCATAAGGGAGTGACCAAAATCCAACAAATTTTTCTGCATGACCTTATGGGGGACCCTTTGCCTCTACCGGTGACTATCATTACCTGTATTTCGATAACTTTCCATCAAATGGGATCCTGGTGTCAGCTTCCATAAGCTTGAATGATACTCTCTTCTGTTCCACCGTACTTGGAGTATTCCTACTCTTCTGTTTCTTCTTGGGGGTAGAATCATTCCCCCTTACACTCTTCCTCGATCTCCTCTTTCCACCACCTTGACTAATGTTCTTGTTGATCACATTAGCGTTATCCTTAGTAACTGAAACCTTCATCAAGTATCGGCTTAATTGTTTACTTTTTCTTGCCACAACTAAGGCACATTTGGTGAGTTTTCACTGGCTTTTTTGGAATTGAAGCCTTCATCATCGAGATTCCTGATTAAAATTAATTCAACCACAAATTTGGGGCATGTCATATGCCCTTCAATACGAGTTTCATCTCATTACTTGTCCACAAGCTAACATCCTTGATGCCAACAACCTTTGATGAATTATTATTACCCATATTCAATACCTAGTAGTCTCCAAATGTATGGCTGGTATAGAAGGATTTTCTCGATGTTGCATGATGTAAGAATTACTATCCATTACCCAATTCGTCTCCTGGCTTGAAAAGTTTCATGTTTTTTCCACATGGACAACTAAAAGGTCTTTACAAAAAGCGATAGAGGCCCAATCATTATCATTATGACCCCTCCTTTCCTGACGGTTGCTTTCACCCTCCTCTTACTTTTTCTTGGTACAATCTTGCTCCATATGGCACTTCTTGCCATAGTGGAAGCATTCCATATCCAGAAGCTTGGACTGTTTGTTGCTTCTCTCTGATTTATTGCCTTGGCCCCTCGATTTCTCACGTCTCTAACCACTAGTGGATACCAAGAGTTTTGTTTCCTTTGACACCTCAACGCTTTCATTCTGTTTTGACTCATTTATAAGTAAAGAAGCGATGATCTTATTTAGGCTAAGCGTATCTTTTTCAAACAGTAATGTCGTGACAATATAATTGTACAAGGCAGGTAAAGAAGCCAACAATACCAATACCTTATCTTTCTTCTTGATCTTCTCATCAAGTGTTGACATTTGCATTAAAATTCGATTGAATTTATCCAAATGCTTTTCGAAGTTTCCCCCTTCCAACAAACGTAGGTCATAGAATTTTTCTTAATATGCAACCACGTTGTCGAGGATTTGGACTTACATCAACTCTTAAACATTGCTCAGACTTCTGTTGGATCCGTTAATCCAATAACCTCCTGAAGAGTATTATCCGTAAGAAACAATTTGATCGTATAATTGGTAAGATCCCTCTTATCTTGTCACTCATTCTCTGTCATATTCCCTGACTTATTATCCTTCATCCGAAATACTTTTATTATTTCTTCCCAATTTAAAATATTCTCTACCATTTCTTACCAAAGAATGAAACTATTTTACCTATTAAATTGTTCAACACAGAATGGCAAACTTTTCGACGTTGATGCTATCAAATTAAAATTTTACAACCTCTCTTTGATACTACTTATTGTGATCTGACCTGGATACATACAATCCGACTTAGAGGAATAAAATCCCAACCCCACATCAACTATTAGTCGTCAAAATCGTGAGCACAAGAAATATAATAATATACAATATTTTAACAAGAAAACCCTTTTCAACTGTGAAAAAAATCATAAGACAAATTGTGACAGAACAGGTCATTATCCACCAATGACCTCCGTCAATTATCATACATATAGCTTGAATAATCAACTCGGTACAAAAGACATGCAAATAGGTAGACTTAAAATTTGATTCGCATGCACAGAATCGAAACGGTCGAAACTCTTAAGTCAGCCTCATGTTGACAGGCCAAGATTATAGGTCGGTCGGCTACATAGCAAAACTAAAAAACGTATGAGATGTCACTATGAACCAAAATTCTTAAACTATAAAATTTAGCGGAAGTATTCAATCATCCATTAAATTATACAGCGGAATCGTTATACAAAAGTCTCTAAAATGATCAAAAATTACATCAGGGTTTATCATATACTGTTGCATAAATCCAGATTGGCCTTCCTGCCTAACTAGTCGGTCTGACATAAATTATTGGTCGTCTAAAGGTAAGAAAATAGTAAGGAGTGAGCAGATTATTCAGTAAGGTACAATTTAGTAAAAACATGCATAAATATAACTTCGAACGAAATTAAAAGAAATGAATGAGAACATTTTGCATATAGAAGCATAAATCATGAGACAGACATTTTTGTGAGAACAGGTTTTCAAAACGAGTTCAAATCCAAAACTAAATTTGTATTACTGGTTATATTTTAGGCCTGCAGTTACTCGGCCATCACATATCAAAATTGACTACATTTTAGATTTGCAACTACTCGACCATTACATATCAGAACTGGTTATATTTTAGGTCTGCAGTTATTGGACCATCACATACCAAACTGGCTACATTTAGGTTTGTAACTACCTGATTATCATATATCAGAATTGGCTACATTCTAGGCCTACAGTTACTCGGCCGTCACATATCAAACTGACTACATTTTAGATCTGCAGCTATTTGGTCGTTAAAAATTATTTTTAAGCTTCAAATGACTGAAGTTCTTAAAAGCATGCAATCTTATTTTTACAAACAGCAATCAAACATGGGATCGGGTGAGATCTTAAATATGTAGTCTGATATTTGTTGACAGTGATTAAATATGCAAATAATTTTTTTTGTGCACCATATCTTAAACTTTACCAAATCTTACTACAATACCGAACTCAATGAATAGAAGGAATGCTAACAATTTTCAATTATGAACCGTGGAACAAAATCTCACATGTAAAATATAACATGTGCGCAAATATGAAATTCCTTCATAAAACATGAGAAGTAATTATCATGATATGTATCATGTAGAAATATAGCGAAAAAGATCATTAGAACAATAATACCAGATTTTAGATGGGAATTAGCAACAGCTAAGGATAAAACATTAGGTACACTTACCTGATCCTGAGCTACGAATTTTCTTACTCAATCTGGCCTGGAATTCTTTATCTCCTTCTTCTCCATCGTGCTTTTCTTAGATTTTCCTAACTTCTTTCCCTAATCCCTAACTCCGGTATTTATACGCAATGGGGCAGGTGAGCGCTGATGGGGTAGGTCACCTACTTCGTACTTTTTTTTCACTAAATTTTTCTTTCTAGAAGATCAACGGAGTAGGTAGGAGTAAAGTATG
Source organism: Nepenthes gracilis (assembly GCA_033239525.1). Taxonomy (NCBI): domain Eukaryota; kingdom Viridiplantae; phylum Streptophyta; class Magnoliopsida; order Caryophyllales; family Nepenthaceae; genus Nepenthes; species Nepenthes gracilis. The sequence continues at coordinate 5,960,876 of BSYO01000006.1, forward strand.
GGCTTGTACTAATTCTGATGATCGTCTTACTAACTCTCGTTCACACTCAGAGTCCTCGGTCTTTTTTCTACGTCCTCGGCCTCTTATGAGTCTTCTGTTTCTCTTTACGAGTCTTTTGTCTCTTTCTAATTTTCTCTATCTTTTTCTAATTTTTTAGACAATCTCGATTGTTACTGTTCATTTACAAATCGTGGTTTTCATGGTCTTTTGGATATCTCCATAATTCTGATCAACTATTTTAATTTCGGTTAACTATTTCAGTCAACTAATATGATTCCGGTCAACTATTTCAATCAATTATTTTAATTTTGGTCAACCATTTCGATCAATTATTCCGATCAACTACAATAATTTTAGTCAACTATTATACTTTCGGTCAACTATTCTCATCAATCATTCAATCTGTCTGGTTAACAAGCTAATTCTATAAGTAGGTCAATCTGGTCAACTTTTTCTTAGCCTTCTATCTTACTACTTTGGCCGATTTCCATTAAAGTCAGTTAACTATATGCCAAATCCGGTCAACTTCTTACTTCAGGAGATTATCAGCTATCTCGATCACTAACAATTATTTCGATCGTTATCAACTATCTCAGTCATTATCATTTACCTCGGCCGATAAATAACTTCCTTGGCCATTATCATAATAACTTCCTCGGCCATTTTTTCATTAAAGCTGGTCGACAAGTCAATCCGGTCAACGATGCTAACGTGTTAACTTTTTATTTTTGTCATTCAACTTATCTTAACTGGTCAACTATCATGGTCGGCCAACACGCTACCTAGACTGATTTTCCCATTAAGGCTGAGAGATTAAGTCATAGGAACCCTATTCTTACATAAATTCTAAACAAATATACTATAAAAGTATTGGTTATAAAAACTCATTTCGAAATTATTTCTCTACAATCCCGAGTGACGAATGGGTGATTATAATCCCTCTCAACACATCCAATAACTCACAAGAGAAATAAAACAAGAAATAAGAGTAGTCAAATAAAAACACGCTCCAGAAATTGTCTTTAGAATAACGTATCCGACCTTAGTGAAGAACGTAACATAAATCACATCTCAGTCGGATAATGAACTTCTTTCACTTCTCTTTTTTTCTCTCATCTCTTTGTGCGGCGCTCCTTGTGTGAGAATGATTTCAGATTTCTAACCCTAAAACGTGTAAGCAGTGTTTTATATCGCGAAAAGGTGTTCCAGCATCACTCGAGCGCGGATCAAGCATACAAGTTTGGAATCCGCACTTGAGCATCACTCGAGCAAGCCTCTTCCTCTTCTCTTTTCTTCCCTCCTCCCTCTGTGCGATACTCTTTGTGTGAGAATGATTTCAGATTTGTAACCCTAAAACGTGTAAGCAGTGTTTTATATCGCGAAAAGGTGTTCCAGCGTTACTCGAGCGCGGATCAAGCATACAAGTTTGGAATCCGCACTTGAGCATCACTCGAGCAAGCCTCTTCCTCTTCTCTTTTCTTCCCTCCTCCCTCTGTGCGATACTCTTTGTGTGAGAATGATTTCAGATTTGTAACCCTAAAATGCATAAGTAGTGTTTTATACTGCAAAAAGGCGCTTGAGCATCACTCGAGTGCTAATTGAGGGTGCACAAGTCTAAAATCCATGCTGGAGCGCCACTCGAGCGAGCCTCGAGCACAATATTTTGTCCATAAATCTAGAATCGGCGTTCAAGCGCAGATTAGACGTTGCTCGAACACCATCAATCTGAAATCCGTGCTTTAGGCCTTTCAAATATCGAACGAATTTCACGCGAACTTTCAATGACCTTTCATTTGTTGTGATACTCATAAGGGAATGATTAAAACCCAACATATTATTTTACCTTGAAATGTTAGAAATAAGAGAGAGCCATTTTTAAAATATATGCTGAATTTAATTGATTATAAGAACAACTAATGATTAAATGTCTTTAAAATTATAAAAATAAAATTACAACTTAAAAATATATTTTTAATTTTAATGGAATTAAATTTAGATATGGCTAATTTTTTAATACATAAATAAAATAAAATAAATAATAAGCCAATATAAATTCTAAAATTTTAAATGTATAATATAATATAATTAAAAAATTTATTTTTAGATATAGATAATATTTTATAGATGTTGCGTCTCTAGATTCGGATTATTGAACGAATCAGGGAGCCATCTTATTCGAAAGTTTGATTTGGTACTGATCTATTCTTTACTACTCTGAATTTGGATCTTACATACTACAACAAATTAATAAGAGGTAAAAGAATACAAGATTCACTTTTTGATATATTTTCTGACGCTCAAATCAGTAATTTTTCTTTGACGAAGAGAAAGATAGGAAGAAGATGATGAGAATGCGTGGATGCAAGTGGTTAAGAGATTAAGTGTTAGGTCGAGGATTAGACTTCGATGGGTGCACTCAAAGAAGTGAACAGCTTTGAGGTATTATACTCATTGGAAAATTGGCTTTGGAAGCGATGCACTCATCTGTTTAAGTTGCTCTCGCTTGTCTAAATATTCTTTTGATCAGAGGGGTCTCCCTTTCTTATAAATGAAATGATGTATTTGTAGTGTGGGGTGCTGGTTTAGTCGTTTTTGGACATTACAATTCTACAGTTATAAGAAACATTACTCTTGCAACTGCTGCTTGTAATTAATATTTCAGTGATTATGAGGGGCGTTACTCTTATAGCCGCCACATGTATTTATCGATTGGATTGTCACGGTTTTTGACTGTTGAATTTAGTATGGTAACTATCGATAATAATCTATTGATTATTTGTAAATGTCCATTTATTGTGGAATGGTTTCGGGTCAAATCGCTTGAGTCAACTGCCACGCCTTCTGGATATTGAGCCTAGAGGGTCTTATGTTGAGCCGTTACTATTTAGGCCTTTCTTCCTTCTACGGATTGGATTCTGGGCTGGTCCATGAATTATTGTACCTATCAATAGATATATATTGCTTTATGGTAGTTTTAGATAATAATTTTTTATAAGAGTATTGGCTTTTATATTTTTAAATAATACATATATATAGTTTTTTTAAAATAAATGAAATAATAAAATAATGGTTGGTTCATCTTTATCCAACCCAAATAATCAAAATATTATATATATTAGGTTTTATCTTGTTCAATTTTATTATATTTAAATGTACAGATAACTTATAACATTATAATTATAATTGTTTAATCTATCCTTAAAAATTATAAAGGATTATCCTTTACTATTTTTCTATTTCAAAAATTTAGAATATGTAATTAGAATTTTATTTTTACATGATTTTAAATAATAAAATTAAAATTAGACTTAAAATTCTAATTTTAATTTTAAATTATAAAGCCCAATTTTGTAAACTGTTGGGTCCAGTACCAATAATGTCTAAAGAAATGCAACGCTCAATCCATAGAGCAGCAATCCAAATAGCCATCTTGGCCCAATACTCAAAACTGCTTACGTGGGAGCCCAATACTCGCAATCAATCGACGCTACCGGTAACCCATTAATGCGGCTATAGGGGCAGGTACAGCACAGAGGAAATGAGTCAATGAGGAGAATGTCAACATTGCCAGCCGTGGCTCGCGCCGCTGCTTGCAGTTCTCCAACCAATCCCAACGCAAAAAGTAAACCAAACGTTTCTCTCCTTTCACAAGAGAAGGGATCTAATTCCCAATTCCAAAAAATATAGCTTGGCATTAGGCACTGAGACATGCTCTCCTGGAGTTATCACTCTCGAACGTGAGCCCAAGCCAAACTCCCCGGCCTTCTTCAGGCTATGAGAGTGAGCCACCCTCTATGGTGCATATAGGGAGCTAGACCTCCCACTAATGCTCATAAAATCCTTCACTTTTGCATCTATACACTCTCACAGCATACACAATATATTTTCGTGTACCTCTAAGCGTGCGTCTCTTTCTGTTCATTGCGGAAAGTTGTTGACTTGAGCGTCGGAATATTTCTGTGGGAGAAATTCTGCTAGGATTCTGACCTCTCATTTATAATTTGTATTGTGTAGGTTTCACGTTCACTGCGGCGGAGACTGGAACCGCTCGAGATTCGATCCGGACTAGAAATTCGAATGCTCCATAATCTGTACAATAACTCAAGACACGGGATGCAATATTGGTACCATCTGTGGGAACGTGACAAAAAGTCTAGTGGCTCCCTTCAACACTCACTCATTTACGACAAGATAGTTAACACCCGGGTGCAAGCCAGTGCCCCAACGAGAGATGCAGCCGCTCACGGCGACGACCCTTCAATGGAGAGCTGTGCTGACGTCTGTTCGCAGTCTGACGTTCACCAAGTAGCGACTGAAATGGGCGACATGAGGCTGATACTCCAGGTTCTTTGTACCCAGATGGGCACGCAGTGGATGGGGGCTGCTCCCCCAGCACCTTAGGCGTTATCCTCCAGGCAAGGAAGGCGTTGCACCAGACCCCCCAGGGGTAGGTGTAATATCCCGGATTTTATTCAGATTAATTTAATATTAATTATAATTTTGGACAAATTGAACGTGACAAAATTAATTAAATATTGAGAAATTTTGGAAGGATGTTTGGATCGGTTGGCGGTTTGGGCACAGAGAGGCGCCCTGTTGTCGCCAAATATTGATTGATTTTGGAATAAAAGAAAATTAAAATGGAATATATATATAATATATATATATATATATATATATATATATATATATATATATATATATATATATATATAATGAAATAAAGAAAAAAAAAGGGGAAGATGGATAAGGATCGGAGAAAAAAAAAAAGAGAAAGAGATAAGATTGGATCGGGGAGAGAGGGAGAAGGAAGAGAGAGGAGGGATTGGGGTTTCGTCTGTGGAGGAGGAAGAAGGAGAAGCGAGTGAGGCGGCCGTTCGACGACTGTCGGCGACGGTGATGAGCGGCGAGGGCGGCACGGCGCTGGTGGTGGTCGGCAACGGCCTGTGGTGGTCGACGGTGGCGCACGGTGTGGGTGTGCGAGGAGAATGACGGCGAAGTCGTGGGAGGAGACGGCAGCCGTGTAATGGCACCGGTGCCGGCTGGGTGGTGCCAGGGAGGCCGTCAATGGCCAGGCCAGCGGAGCGGCGGCAGCGGAGCTGCCGGCAGAGGGCTGTGTGTGGAGGAGAGAGGAAGGGTCGCGCAAAGGAGAGAGAGAACGGCTCTTGGAGAGGACGGTTGAGCAGCGGTGATGGCGGTGACCGATGGTGGTTCGCCGGTGACCGGCGACGGCTTGCAGCATAAGCTGCGCAGGAAGGGAGAGTGCGGGCAGTGGCGTGGCAGCTCGCACAGCATGAGGGAGAGGGTGCCGATCGAGTACTTCGGGACATCTTTTCTTCAGATCTGCAAAGTATGAGGTTCAGGCAAGTATCTGTAAATCCCTTCTTTAGTCTAATTTAATTTCTGATATATTTTGGATAATATTTGAAATTTTTACTAACATGCATGAAATTTTTGGACACCCGTTTATTTGTTCTGGACATACATGTGTAGTTCATTGGATGTTTTGGGTGTTATTGGACTGGATTTTATGATTTTGGAGAATTTAATATTTTTCTGAAAGTCCGAATAATTTATTGGACATTGTATATTTTTATATTAATATATTTGTATAAAAAAACGAGCATGAAACTTTGCATTGGCCGTGCGATCAAACATACGCGTCGCTACGGCCAATGGCCACTACATTTGGATTTGGATTATTAGACTTTCAGCACTCCCGAGGGAGAGATTATTTTGTTATTTGAAATCCCTTTCCTTCCAGGAGAAAAGTTTGAAGAGCTGACCCTTCCCATTCGGACACCTGACTTGACCAAGAATATATTCCTGACGTCCTAATATATCCGATGCTCGAGAATCGCACCCAAAGCCTCACTACTTAATCATAAAAATGAGCAACCTTTTCTATGGGTATACAAGATACGGATTTTGGCCTAAGGTTCACGGGATTATATGTAACCCTTCCTCGCCTAGTCTTTAAATAATAAGAACCCAAATTTGGTGATAATTTTTATTTTTGCATTAATTGGTATTGACTTCTATTCGGATATGGATTTTGGACTTGGATTTGAGTTTCACGATTTTGCCTATAATCGTACTTCTATGCTCTCGCATAAAACGATTTTGATTATATGTTTTGATCCAAATATTTGGAATATCCGTCCAGATCTTTGCTTTGATCTTTCAAGACGCTTATCGATCATCCATTATTCAGTTTTGCCCCAGCATCACAAGTCGATCGGGCATTGGATTTGACTTGGACTCGGACTCGGACTCGGACTTGGATTTGGACTCCGATCGACACTCGGTTTTGGAATTGGTTCTTGATCACCTCTGTTTTGTTATATATATATATATATATATATATATATATATATATATATATATATATATACGTCCTTCGATACGACTATTTTTAAAATTTGGACATTTGTTTGGATTTGGATATTTGATTTGAGACGAGACTACCACCTGGATTTTGAAATTTGGATCTTAGATTTTCTATTGAATTTATCTTATCGATTTGGATTTATCCTGAAATTTGATTGGATTTTCATCCATCGACATCTCATCCGATTTATTGGACTCCTTTGACTAAATACGATACTCACACATTAGACAGCCATTTTTCTGTTTTTGTCCCTTCGCAGTCTGAGTTCGGATGCGAAGATGTAAGAAAAAACGTGATCGGTCAGATACTTGTCCGATTTGGTGAGTTTCAGTTTTATTATGGTTTATATTGATAAGTGTTGTATTTGGATTATGGAATTGGCCGGATATGATCTTATTGTTATATTTCGGGAATAGTTTGAATATTATGTTATATTTGATGATGATTTTTAGGTCGAATTATTATCTCCCTTACGATTATTGTAGAGCAGGTCACATTTATATTGTTCGGACGATTGTTCGAATAGGTCCTGTGAGGATTTTAATTTTGTTGAGTGTATATTTTGGTTTGTCACACCCGAATTTTGGGACTTAATATTATTTGTTTAAAATTATTTGGGATTTTAGATTTTAGAAATTATAATTAATCATTTAAATTGACCTACTTGGTTCGGGTTCGTGACAGTAGGTAAGAACTGCTTGACGACGCCGAGGCCCAGGCAACCTCCAGTAGCAAGGCCATGTCACAGGCTGGAAGCCATCCTAGTCGGGACAAGTGGGAGGGGAGCTCAAAGCGATGTAACCCCCGTAACTCTTACAGCAAGAGGAGGCAGATAGCTACGGCGTGGAAAATCGCTTCAACCGACAAGTTCAAACCACCAGTAGGGTCACACGGAGCTCCGCAATATCATCAACGCCTGGAGGAGTGAGTCTGACCCGTCAATGGAGGAAAATGTGAAGGTGCTATGGGACCTCCTACACAAGGAGAGGAAAGTGCGATCTTTCGCTGAGTTACAAAGATCGTCCTTCGCCATGAATCTTCAGATCCTGCCGCTCCCCCGCAAGTTCGAAATGCCAACACTGGAAGTGTAATATTTCGGATCCCGATTGGATTATTTTAATATTAATTGTGATTTTGGGTATTTCGGACGTGGTGAAAATAAATTAAAATATTGTAAAAATTTTAGAAATGATCGGAGGTACGGAGTGGTGCCCGGGGTGTGCCCGTGATGTTGTCCTGATTTCAAGTTAGATTTAAAAATAAAAGAAATATATATAATAATAATAATATTATTATTATTATTAAGTTAAAAAAAAGAGAGAAAAGAAAACAGGGGAAGAAGAGAGGGAGTCGGGGAGAGAGAGTGAGGGGGGAAAATGGGGGAAAATTAGGGTTGCCGCGCGAAGACGGAGGAGGAGAAGGGAAGAATCGGCGGCGGCGACGCAGGAAATCGGCGGCGACGGTGGTCAGCGATGGCGCAGCGCAAGCTACGGTGGTGTGGGCTGAGGCGATTGTGGGCACGGTGTGGGTTGGACGAGGAGAGCGTCGGTGAGGTTGCGGGAGGTGCAGCGGTGGCCGTGTGACGGCATCGGTGCCGGCTGGGTGGTGCGGAGGAGGCCGACGATGGCCAGGCGAGCGGCACGGCAGTGGAGCGGCGACAGCAACGACAGTGGCAGCTTGAGCTGCACGAGGAAGGGAGATGTGCGAGGAGAGGAGCCGCGAGAGAGGACGGCGGCCGGACGGGAGGCAACGACGATGGCGGTGGTCGTTGGGAAGGCCGGTGAACGGTGGTTCGCGGCGGCAGAGGACCGGCGGCAGCAGCGGCTGGCAAAGGCGCTGTGCGCAGAGAGGAGAAAGGGGAGGCTGTGCGCGCAGGGTGCGTGGGCAGGAGAGAGAAAGGCTCGATTGGAGTGTTTCGGGACATCCTTTCTTCATATCTGCAGAGTATAATGTTAAGGCAAGTATCATCTAGCCCTATTATTGGTCTGATTTAATTTTTGATATATTTTGACTACTGTGGGAGATTTTACTAACATGCATATATTTTTATATACCTCCAATTTATCAATTGTGTATACGCATGTATATTTTATCTGGGTTGTGGCAGTGGTTTTGTACTGTATTTATGATTTGGAGGGATTTTGACACCCTGGATTTATATATATATGTATGTTTGTGTATCTGTATATTGTGAAACCATGAATCAGGCCTTGCACTAACCATGCATGCTGCTGGGGGTGGGATCACTACGGTACCATGGTGGTCCGAGATCCTAGGGGTCGATTTGTGATCCGAGGCATTAGCTATTTGTGGCGCCGCTCCCGACGGGGACGTATATGATAGGCTACTTCTGCCGGAAGGAAGGTTGAGGCTACTTCCGTCGGAAGGAAGGTTGAGACATTTGTAATGACCGCCACCCCCACCATTTAATCGAGAACCAATCAAAGGAATTGATGGAAACTAATATATTCCGACGCCTTAATATATAACTAAAACTTGAGGTTGCACCCAAAGTTCATGGTGGTAAAATATAGTGAGCAAATTCTTAATCTATGGGAGAGCAGTACATGGATGGCCTCGAAATTTCTCGGCCTAATTCAGAGAAATATAGCCGTTCTTGGACGAGGGTAACCCTTCTTCAAGTTGGTATCATTGATATTTGGTTCTCCGATTTCGTTCATGCTTTGTATTTCTGCACGTATTTGGATGTACTGTGATTTGAGATACGTGGTTTGGCACATGGATGGGCGATAGGAATGTCTCGTACGTGCTAATGTGATAAACCCGGAACGTGTTTTGATTTATGTTTTAGTTCCGACGATTTTCTCTTGATTTCTGCATTATGAGTTTTAGATCCGGACGACGGTATGTGTTCCACGTGGATGTGGTGACGGTTGCGACGTATGTGACCTCGGATCATATGATATGATATCGTCTACGAGATTTTATCGGATCGTAATTTATATGATTTTGTCCCAGATGGACGAGTTATTACGGACGACGATTTAGTACGAGACATCTCCTCGGTTTTTAGGGATTTCACGGACATTGTGTTTTGTTTTACGTGATTTCTATACGATATCCCTACTTCTAATTTATGTGTACCGTTTTATACGGTTGTTGATACTTGCTGAGCTCTAGGCTCATGTTTTCATATTTTATCCCTTCAGACTAGTGGCATGGATACGCTTGCAGGAGCTCAGACGTGATCGGGCTTGGATATTTCTTTTGGTGAGTGGAGATGTTATATTTGGTATATTTCTGATCTCGAGGATATGTTATGGGTTATTATTTATGGCCGGATGATGACCTTGATCATTGTTTGTGAAATATTGAGGTTATAGTATTATGTGGATGAGTTGTTGTAAATTGGATACCTCTCTTGCGATCATGGTTAGCAAGTTATGTATTGTGTTTGTCCGGATTCTTATCCGATGAGATCTTGTGCGGGTTTTATTTATATTGGGTCCTACATGTGTATGATTGTCACACCCGAGTTGGGTTATTATGGTTGATGGAAATATTATTATTGATTTAATTTTGACCTGCGTACGTTGTGTTTCCTGGTCGTGACAGTGGTGGTATCAGAGAAAAGGTCGTAAGGAGAGGTGTTTTTGGATCATCTTGGGCAAAAAAATGATTGAATATCTGGCGTGATATCTGACTATAAGGTCCCACATTGGATTGGGAGAGGGAAACGAAGTGTCCTTATAAGGACATGGACACCTCCCTCCTTGTAGACGCGTTTTGGAGGCGGCTGAGGCCGTTTGCCAGGAACAAAACCGTGAGGCCTGTAGGCTTGGAGATGCCGTGAAACTCTCCCACGCTGCGGCCTGTATGCTTGGAGACGCCGTGAAGTTCTCCCGTGCCAAAGCGGATAATATTTACATGCGGATGCGCCGGAGATGTTACAGGAAGGGTATGACGAGAGCAAGGGTCCAATGGACCATCTCAACTACTTCCGTACTCACATGTCCCTCCATGGAGCGAGCGAGGCCGTGATGTGCCAGTGCTTTCCCATCATCCTCAAAAGTGACGCACTACTTTGGTTCTATGGCCTCCCGTCAAACTATATCCGCTTCTTCGACGAGCTCACGGGCTGCTTCTTGAGCCAGTTTGCCTCTAATCGGAGAGAAGAGAAACAACCTTGGCACCTATCCACCTCCGCCAGAGGACGGACAAAAACTTAAAGCGATTCCTCAACCACTTCATCATTGAGGCGCATCGGATCCCCCAACTCTTTGATGAACTGAAGCTCAGGGGATCCTTTCTTTTTTGCCATCTCTCTCTCTTTTTAGAATAAATCGAAAGCCTTCAACGCAAGGAAGCATGAAGGAGGAGATTTTACTGAAGCGTCGCTTAAATAAGCAACGGGGTGCTAGCTTGCGGGAATACTCCAACGATGCCTTTGCTTAGTGGCTAGGCCACGTGCCCACTCAGTAAGAGCGCCGCGAGTCCCAAGCAACGGCCAATCATGGCCTCTCCCAAACTGAAGATCGATTTGCTTTAATCGCCTGCTAGAATCACGGCTGTCACACCTGCATTTAATGCGGAGATCCCGACCATCAGGGACGGTGGTGGAAAGACTTCCAAGGCAAGCGCGTGTGAGAAATAATGGGCCATTCAAGCACGGCAAGCAACAGAAAATAAACGGCACAACTAAGTACAAAGTTTCATTATGTGATTCATTAATAACTCTTTTTTATAGCAGCCTACGGCCACAAAGTACAACTAATGGCCCCCTCCGGGCTTAGAAAGATCTGGAGTCATGTACTCCACCAGGTCCGGGCGCGTCAGGGCGCTGGAGTTTCGAGAGTCCAGGATGCCGATGCGAAAGTTTGAATCCTCCAACGAGACTAGTCTCCGGCTGAGATGGATGTCGTCCTGGAAGTTCCTTTCTAGTGTAGGACCAACATCCTCTGCCAAAAACCTTGACCTCAACTTGGCCCTCGGCTGTGTCTGCTCCTCTCCAAACTGCACCAGTAGTTTCTCGAGCTCCTCCTACAGAGCCAGTATGCGGTCCCAAGCTTACACATTGGCGCCAGCAAGCCTCGAGACCCTTGCCTTAGATTCTTACCACTCCCGTTCAAATCGTGCCGCCATGGGCCTAAGGCCGCCGACTGTGCTTACGGTAGCTTGCACAAGGACCTCCATGTCCTCCACGGCCCTGGCGATTCGATGAAGCGAGGGATCCGCCCTTCTAGACCTACGACGCCTTGAGGTAGTGGGCTCGTCCTCCCTCTCGAAGACTAGAGGCGCCCTCAGAAATTGCATCGGGTCCATAACAGTGGCCTCTAAATGGCAGCCCTCTGTTGCCGTCGTGCTAGGAGCGGCCTCGCCATGGATCCCTGAAGCATGGGTGTCACTTGTAGATTCTCCGGAGGAAGATTCAGATTCTAATGATGAGGATGACCTTTCCATTGAAATTGTAACGTGGAAAGGGAGAGACATGAAGACCTGAAGGCAGCGTAAGTCTTTACGTCGTCAAGGTAGCAATAGGGCACAAAGCCTTGAAGGGAACTCAAGCGTTTAAATAAACCAAAGGCCCCAGTGAAATGGCATCGTTCTGGAACCAAAGCGTGCTGGAAGAGGACCAACAGACTCCTTCCACGTGGCAAATCTTTGAAACGTTGTGCCTTTCCAAAGAAGACATTATGATGTGACGCCCTGAAATCTCCCATGCAATCAATGTGTCAAACCATCAAGCGGATGTGACATCTGCTAGTTGCATTTGACATCCCTGAGCAGCCAGCGTCAGCAATCTCTTTGCATTGCGTCCTCTTTTCAACAATCAGCACGACTCGAGGGAAGGCACTTGCAAAGGCAAACCGCGAGCCACCGGGAGCGCTCAAACTCGTGAGTTGGTGGGTGCGACGAAAAAGAAAAAAAAGGGGGAAACCCTGCAATCCGGGGGATGTAATGCACTAGGTGACAAAGAAGGAGAATATTCATGCAACAAGCGAAAAGAATAAAGGCAACAACAACCGTTTTTATTAATCAAGGTTCCTTTACAAGTACACAATTCGCAATAGTAAAAGTACAAGAAAGAGGAAGAAGATACGTCGGTGTTGGCCAACTCTTGCGGGCTAGCCCAATGCTAACCGCAGAGGCAGAACCAATACCCATAGCAGGAGTCTCTGGTAGCGGCTCAGAGAGCCTACGCTTTGTTACGGAGACTCCATCCTTCGCCTCCCCTCTAGATGATACATATGATGACCCAAGTGAAGTGGAGACCGCGAGAAATGCACTACCCTGGAGGCAAAGAGCCCCATGATGGCTCCGCTGCAGTCCTCCACGGCACCGAAGATCACCACAGCCTGAAGGGAGGCACACGACGACGGCAGACTGGCCGAGCCACCCTCGTTAACATGAGGAACCGCCCATGGTGAGGGCGTGAGGACAATCTTCGTCAGAAGCTCTGAATCTCCAACTAGTCCATCTGACTCCCTCGCGGACTGCCACCGGAAGTGAGGCGAGCCAAGGACCTCATATTGCTCCTCCAAAATCAGCCAAGGGATGAGCCACACTAGTCGAAGAACTCCTCTATTTATAGACGAACCAGCATCCTACCTGCGCTCAGCTGAGCACGCTCCCTGGTAGCTGTCATTCATGAAGAAGGAAAGTCCTTAATACCAATGCAATCTTAGGCGTGTGAATCTGTCACTTTAGGGCACTGAATCACTGCGGCCCCTAAAAAGCCTAAATGACTACCTGGGGAAGGCGCAACACCAGAAGAAGACAAAGCCTAGTGCATCTTGAGGAGGGCAGTGCGGTGACCAGCTGGACTTGAAGCAGACATGCCAGGCCTCGACCACAAATCGGTCCAGATATGGGGGCTAGTATTGGGTCCAGTACTGGTAAGGCTCAGAGAAACGCAAGGCCCAATCCATGGAGTAGCAGTCCAAGTAGCCATCTCAACCCAATATTCAAAATTGTCTGCGTGGGAGCTCAATATTCACAACCAATCGGCGCCACCTACAACCCATTAATGTAGTTATAGGGGGCAGGTACAACACAAAGGAAACGAGCTAATGAGGTCAACGCTGCCAACCGCGGCTCTCACCGCTGCCTGCAGTTCTCCGACCAATCCCAACGCAGGAGGTAGACCAAACATGGCTTAGATGCACGACGATTTTCCTGCCACCATAAGGTGACAACTGACACGCCGACGACCATCACTGGGCAATGGCCGACGAATCCCTGTAGGAAAGATTCTTGCACCCAAAGTTCCAAACCAATGAGCGTATAAATTTTCTCTCCTTTCACAGGAGAAGGGATCTCTAATTCCCAATTCTTAAAAATATAGCTTGGCATTAGGCACTGAGACACGCTCTCCTGGAGTCACCACTCTCGAACGTGGGCCCAAGCCAAACTCGCTAGCCTTCTTTAGGCTATGAGAGTGAGCCACCCTCCGCGGTGTATATAGGGAACCAGGCCTCCCACTAACGCTAATAAAATCCCTCACTCTTACATCCATATGCTCTCACCGCATACACAGTATATTTTCGCGTACCTCTAAACGTGCACTTCTTTTTGTTCATTGCGAAAAATTACTGACTTAAACGTCAGATTATTTTCGATGGGAGAAATATCGCTGGGCCTGTGACCTCTCGTCTGTGGTTTATATTTTGCAGATTTTAGATTCACAGCGACGGAAATCAGATCCGCTCGAGATTTGATCCGAACCAAGAATCTAAAAGCTCCTTAATTCGTACGATAATTCAAAACTCGGGATGCAACATAAAATGCACGGATTCATTTTGCCAATGGTCATCTTTCATGAATTTTGGGACAGGTTTGGACATGGTGGCTATTGGATTGATGGCATGACTAAAAAAATAAAAAAAAATAGTTATATTTATAATTTTTTTTATAATATTAATATTTATTAAATTTTAAATCTAATATATTAAATAATTTAATAAAAATAACTATTTTAAAAAATTATTTAACACTTAAATTTGAACTGTTTAGTGTTTTTAAATCAATGGTGCAGATTGCTATTCCATTTAGGGACGTGTAGTTTTTCTAGGGTAGAAAAATATTATTTTAGTTTAAAGAGCTAATAGTTAATTCAGATTATCGTTAGTTGTTAATTAAATTTTAATTTGTTAAGTTTTATTGTTATTTAAATTTACTTATTTTTCTATAATTTAAAGTTAAGTTTTGTCTTGCTGTTATTGTACTCATTTTTATCTTTAATGCTGTTGAATATTTATTCAGTTCTCATATTTAGATGGAAAAATCATTTATTTTTAAATTCAATTATTATTTCCAATAATTTATTTTTTCTTATTTTTGTGCATTTATTATTTAGTTTAAGTTTGTTTTATTTTTTAGATTTGATATATTTGTCAATATTGTAGTTTATTTCAATTATGTTACTAAGGGGGCTCCATTTCTTTAAAAAAATAAAAAAATTATTTTCATATTTGTATTATTTTTTTTAAATAGCTGATTATGATTATAATTTTTTTTAAAATAAAAAAATTTAGCTATAAATTTATAATTATTTATTTAAAAATTGACGATCTAAATTTAAAGGATAACTCATTTTACCTTTCTAAAAGAAATAAAATTCCCTTATCCCCTTAATTATTTTGGTATGCTCACTTGTTCCTTCTTATACCTCCTTAATTTATTATGTATTTTTGGTCGTCTAAAGTACTGATTAAAAGTTAATTACAATGGGATAGGTAAATTTATTTAATTTTAGATTTTAGCCAAAATTTATTATGTTTCAAGTGAGATGTCTTTACTTCATTTATTATCATTATTATTATTTTTTTAAGAATTTTACATACTTAAAAAAAATTAGGGATATAAATAAATAAATAAATAAACATTAACATAAAAAAAAGGAAAAAGATAAAGAAATAATAGAACAGAGCTGTTTTTTTCTCCGTTAATTTTTAATTTTGATCAGGGATCCTTCAGAGATGGCCTGCGTGATGATCGGCGACAAATCAAGGGTGGAGAAGAAGCGGAGGAAAGTCAGAGAAAGGGTGGCGCTCAGTTGATTTTATTTTCAACAAATCGGCGTCCACACGATCATGATCTCGTCGTTAGATCGGACGTCGATCAGGAGCATCAGAAAGTGGAAGACAAGGCGACTGTGGATGATGGGTCGGCTGATGTAACCGGTACGAGCGACGGAACAACTCAAACACGCTGATCATCTTAGTGCGTGTCCAATGCACCGTAAAAGTTTTATGTAATATGGCCAATGTATACGTAAACAAAACGCGCAGACCCTTCGATGTCACGGGAACCCTTAAATTTTAATACCAACGGTCTGTATTTTTTTATTTAAAAAAATATTTTATTTTTTTTATTTTTATTATTTTATAAAAAAATATAAGCCATTGAAATTAAAATCTAACGATCCACATATACGTCGCAACCCCGTTCTAATACTTAAATGGCACGGCTTGAAAAAGTTTCAAGCAAAAATTTTTACGTAAAATGATCAATTTGATCCAATCTAATTAAGATTGTACCGAACTGAAAACTTTTCTTTTCTTTAACAAAACAAAAATAATAAACACGTAAATATAAGAAAAATCGAGCCAGCTGCCAAAGGATGTTTCATCTTGTAGCTTTATCCCAAGCAGCCATGAGGACGCTCGTCTATCATCAAAACCCAGTATCATTAGCTGCCTAGATAAATTACACATCAAAAATGCTAAAATCCTTACTGGACTAAGTCAATGGCCAAATTCACAAAGAGAAGGTCTTCCACTAGCAAACATCGGCCTTAAGGAGGAGATAGAGAGGAAAGAAAATCATCTCGAAGAGAGTCCACTCACAATCAAAGATTCTAGATATTTGTGAGTCACTTGTTCACATTACATCTTCTTGACTCAAGGGACGCTTAAACTTCAAAGTTAAGAAAGAGAGTCCCAAATAACGAAATACTTTGTATACCCAAGGTTATAGATGCCTGTCAAATTGAGAGGATGGGTCATACAATAACATTCTCAAAACCTTTCCAACTAAGTAGATATTAGACTATTTGCTTATCATTCAAAGTTGATAATATTCTTCAACGTGAAAAGAATCTCCGCCATGACATAGGTGGAGGAATGAGTAAAAAAGAATCAAGTAGTAGGTTTTTTGGGGAAACACTGCTGGGATAATGAATAAATTAGGTCATACACCTTTTATCTCAAAGATAAATAAGTATTGACTCCTTTATAAGTTTAAAATACCAATATTGGAATTCTATGATGAGAGTATTGATCCAATGGATGATTTGAACCATTTTTGAACGTTGTTCATCTTCTAAAATTAGAGGACGTAGGTTATGCCTTTACTTTCCTTTAACATTAAAGGAAGATGGAAGAATTTGATTCTACGAGTTATGATTAAATTCAATTCAATCTTTTTAGGAGTTGACAAATCAGTTCATTTCCTAATTTGCCTCTTGTTTGAGGGAAGAAAAACAGCCCTAATACATTGCCAAGATCCAATAGGCTTGTAACAAGAGCCTTAAGTATTTTTAGGCCAAATTTTGATTCCAAGACCAGAGACATATTGAAGCTCACCGGCGAGATAAAACAGGATACTTTTATGGTTGCAATACAATTGGATGACTTTTTTAAATATTTAATTCAATATGACCCCAATATATTCTTGGAGGTAGAGGCTATTGTCTGGGCTAACATTGCAACAAAAGAAGCTAACAAAACAAAGTGGTTAGAACGTTTGCAATAGAAACGTTGATAATTCCTCCAATCAAGGTTGTATGAAGTAACAAAGACCCACCCGAGTTCAAAGTTCGTAGAGAATATAAACCCCCGAACTTCACACTATTGAATGACATTCGGATAAATATTCTTATACAGATTCAAAATGAAAATTTTTTGAAATAACGCAAGTCAGTTAAGAACCTATAAAGAGGTGCTTAATTTAAGTATTGTTTTTACAACTGATCTTTGGGGCACAATAATGAATACTGTTAAATATTATAGAAGGAGATTGAGGCCCTAATTCAAAATGATGACCTTGTTCATGACTGATAAGAAAGCCTATTTTTATGAAATAATACCATTTGGCTTGAAGAGTACAGGTGCGGCGTATCAAAAGTTGGTAAACAAAATATTTAAGTAACATATTAGAAGAAATATGGAGGTGTACGTTAATAATATACTAATCAAAAGTATTTTTGCTGACGACTATATTAACGATCTAATCAAAATGTTTGAGGTATTTAGAACATATGAATGAAATTAAACCCCACCAAATGTGTCTTTAGTGTAATTTTTGATAAGTTTCTAAGACTTATCGTTTCAATGCATGGGATAGAAGTGAATTTAGAGAAAATTAAAGTCATTATGGATAGGAAACCGCTTCAAACTATTAATGAAATTTAAAAGTTACTCGGACAACTAGCTACTCTATCTCAATTTTTAGCAAAGTCAGTCGAAAAATAATTTTAGTTCTTTAAGGTATTAAGAGGAGTAAAAACAAATGATTTTTCTTGGATGGATAAAGCTAGCAAGCTTTCCAAGAACCGAAACTGTATTTGGCACGTCCGCTTTTGCAAACTTATCCTAATGTGGATGAGAAATTATACCTTTATTTGGTCATCTCATAAACTGTTTTGATTGCTGTTTTGGTTAGGGAAGAGGTATAGATTTAATGGCTAATATACTATATCAGTAAGATCCTACTAGACTCAGAGATTTGGTATATACGAACAAAAATATTTATTTTAGCCTTAGTATTTACTGCAAGAAAGCTTTAACTATATTTTTAAGTCCACAAAATTGTGGCTTTGATAGATTAACTATTAAAAATGATCTCGTAGAAGTTAGAAGTATCCTAATGCTTAATTAAGTAGTCAATTGAGTTAGGCGAGTTCAACATATACGACCCTCCGTAAAGGATTAAACTATTATAAGTTTTATTGTTGAAACAACAACTCCAATCTTGGAAGAAATAGGAGGATACGTGGGGGCTATCCCAGAAAAGTCATCAGTCACACCGTTACTACACTTTGATAGAGTATCTTTATAGTTAGTAGCGGAGTTAGAGTAGTACTAACAATGCCCAAAGGATTTGAGATAAAAAATTTAATTATGTTCAGGTTCGCAATTGCAAATAATGTGGCAGAATATAAAACTTTGCTAACAAGCTTGTTATTGGCTAAAGAATATTCCGTTAGAAACTTGATCATCTACAATGATTTCAAACTAGTAGTTAATTAAGTATTTGCTAACTCTGAAGTATCTAACTCGGAGTTGACTAAATACATTCATAAGGTATGAGGTCTCTTGCCATTCCTTAACAAATTTAAAATTATTTATATCATTAGAGCAAATAACGGAAAGCTGATCAGTTTTTTAAAATGGTGACGTTTGATCATCTGGAATAATATGCCCGGGTTAGAGAGTAGTGCTTCAAAGATCTAGTGTTTAGGAACAATATAAAATATTCCAAGTGACTAATGAAATAACTTAGATGACTCCATACCTTCAGTACTTTGAAAGAGGAACGCTTTTGAGCTATCTTATCAAGGCAAAGTAGATTTAAAAAACGGCTGATTGATATACTTTGGTGGACACTCACTTTGTAGAAGAGATTACGTGTTGCCCTACATTTGCTATCTGATTCCAATGGAAGCCGATTACGCTATCAAGAAGATGCATCTCAATATTTGTGGAGTGCATAAATGGGGAAAAACTTAAGCATTCAATATTATGAAGTAGGATTATTATTAGCCGACATTAAGAATGACACGATAGAGTTTATTATAAAATATGAGAATTGTCAAATTCAATGTAATGTACTCAAGTAATCACATATGGAACTCCAAGATTTGCAGGCTTCTTGACCGTTCGCACAATGGAAGTTGGACATGTTATATCTATATCTTATAGTAACTGAACAAAGGAAGTTTATTATTATAGCGATAAATTACTTCACAAATGGGTTGAAACTTTTCCATTGGGTAAAATTGTTGAGAAAAATGTAACTGAATTTGTACGTTAAAGTATTATTTGTAGTTTTAGGATACTAAGATCATAGTAACTGAGAATGGTACTTAATGTTTTGAGAAAATATTTACAAAATATTATAACAGTCCCAATATTAGGTTAGTCCATACATCATTGTCATACTCTCAATCGAATGGACAAGTAGAAGAAATAAATTAAACGATTCTTAATGGATTACTAACCAAATTAGACAAAGTTAGAGGTGCTTGGATAGACGAACATCCATCCAGCTTTGGGCTTACCGAACAACTTTAAGAGAATACACTCGGGAGACTCCCTTTAGTCTATATTTTAAAACAAAGGCGATAATCCCATTAGATATTGCTAAGTTACCGAATTGAAAATTTTGCTCCAAATTAAAGTTTTCAACTTCTCAAATAAAACTTGGTTATCTTAGAGAAAACTGGAGAAGCGATACATATTCGGTTTGCAGCCTATCAATAAAGAGTCACTCAGTATTATAATAAGAAGTTGAAACAGCAGACTTTTGTAGTTGCTGACTTGGTATATTGAAGAACTCGGAAAACTTGCACATTGGAATAAACTATTTGAAACTTAGGAAAGACCATTCCTACTATCAGCAAGATCCTACAACAGTGTATATAAGTTACGTACTTAAAAAGGAAAGCTGATCCCTCAAACTCAAAATATCTTTCACCTTAAAAAATACTATCAATAAAGTATTTTAGTTTAAGAGCCTAGAGGTATGCCCTACCCCTATCTCTAGAGTGACGATTCAATGGAACGTTCACATTATCGGTCCAATAGAATCATATGGCCTCAAATATGGTCAAACAACAAAAACTTCCTAAGGATATGGGGGCTTGTGAACTGAGTGTTTAATTTTTCTTTGAGAGGTCAAAAAATATGCTAGAAAAGTTGATCAAGATTTGACTAATAATAATCATCTAACCTACTAAATTTCATAAATGCTATCAATGCATAAGTTTCAATACACGATTCTACGAGATACAAATGATTAGTCAGATAATTAAGGAATGTAGTCCTTTTTAACTAGAGACAATATTTCAAAGATTTAGTTGGTAATCAATTTGGCCATCTAATGGTCAAAAAATTTATATGCGTATGCTCGGGGGCCAAATTACCCAATCAGCATTAGTTCAATGAATAATGTACATACGAAGATGGAAAAGCCCGAACATATACAATGAAGAATAAATTACATCGTTCTCACAACTACAACATAGGGCTACAAGATTCAAGGATTAGAAATAAATTTGTAGTCCTATGAGTGATGTTCGGATTTGGACCATGAAGCTTGAGAGCTTAGTTAATCTTCAAAACTTTTAACTTTAGATACTGAAAAAGTTCTAAAGTTTTGGGCATCCAAGCGGCTAATAAGAATGTCAGGTGCCAACAAAGTGATAATCCGCTTGCAAAGATTGATTTCCTTATCAAATGGGGAGTCAAGTTGTAAGTTATGGATTATAAAATATATTTTTATTGATGACTAATTAAGTTAAATTAATAAAAATATCAATGTCAAATGAGATTTTGGGTCAAAATTAATTTTTGATCAAGTTATAAAAGACTAAGTGATACTTGACTGGCAGTTGATGATACATATCCATATCTTGGACAGAAAGGTCGCACTTGAAATACTCATATGAGGGGCTCATACATATTTTATGTAGAATGGTCATACCTAATATGAGTTCAAGAGATGCATATTTAAATTGATGTAGAATATAGGCATCTAATACACGCATAATAATTGCTCGTACGCCGTATAATTTATACCACTTGATGCACGCTTGATAAGTACATATGTGCCAATTTTTATAGAAGATCTCATTAGTTGATTTTTAGTTATTTGTTATAAATTTTAAAAAGAAGAGAGAAAAAAAAGAGAGAAAAATAGAGAACAAGAGGGAGAAGGTTAGAGAATGAGGATCTAAGTGAGATGTAAGAGATTTTTAGGTAATTTTAAGTATAAGACAAGCATATCTAAATCGTCTTTCTCTTATTGCTACCTTTGTCTAATCTTTATGATTATTTCTTATTACTAAAATTTATATAAGTAATATTTTAGTGGCTAAATAATTTATACTCTGTATACATGTTATCATACTCCCATTTCATAAAGCTGATTTTCTGTAAATATATTTATACATGCCTTTGATCATGTTTAAATACTTTCAAATTTCTCCAATTTTTAGATATATATTTTTGTATGTCTTATACTTGAAAGAAATTAATAAAATTATGTTAATTGTATTGATTTTCTATAAATTCTGCAATATTATACTTATATTTATTAAATCTTTAAGTATATAATTTTACATGATTTAAAATTTTATTTAGTTGTTTCTGTATGTTTTTAAAATTATTTACAAATATTCCTACATATCTATGTGCTTTTACATGTCATAATTTGAAGAAAAGATAAAAGAAAATTTTATATAAGTAAATGATAATGATATTTTCTTTGGTATGAAAAAATACAAAGGATGTGTTCATATTGAATAAAATTTTTATTTTGATTATGTATAAACTATTATAGAGAATTGATATAATACAAATCAAAATTTAAATCTATTATCCGTGTGTTAAAAATAGTATTTGACATCATCTAAAGGTTTATATGTACAACGATTCACTTACGAATTTTAAATAATAATATATAAGAGAGAGGTCAGAGCTTCTCTCTTGTAACGTGTTAAATCCAATGCATTCATGAGTAGCAATTATGAAATCCCATTTAATGATTTCACATAGTTTTTCTATCACTGGTAAGGCCACAAATTATCCCAGCACATAGTCTATCAAGGAGCTACTCCAACCATATCTGCAGGTGAATGATCTCATCTTCCTCAGTCAGAACAAAATTGATTTGTAGTCCATTTTGCCGATCTCTGTTAGCTGACTAGAGTTCAACTCCTTTCTTCCTCTCCCACGGATAAACTTCCTTCTTCAATATTTCTGAATTCACACTTTCTTCACCTTCTTTTGATTTTCCTCTTGTTCAGCTTGCATGATTGAGTATATTTCATATATTGCACATTTTATATCTTTGACACTGAAATTTTAGATTTGAGTTTGGATTATGCATGATAATTTTATAAAATAATGTTATTATTTTTTAAATATTTAATCATAACATATTTCTAACACTTCTTTGATTGTGAAAAATTAAATATTTTACTGAATAATTAACTTAATTTACTATAATTTTGCTGACCCTTTTATATTAGAGGGTTCAATATTTATTTGCAAGTTGTTCTGGTGAGGAAAAAGCTATTCGAGGATTAGGTTTAGAATTGGGATCAGTTATATATAATGTTAATAGGAACAACAATTTAAATTTATTGATTTGGTAAGGTTGTTAAGTATTGTAATTTAGATTATGATGTATGCTAATGATAACGTTTAAGTTTAATTTTGGCTTTTCTTTTAGTAGTTTAGTTAAATTATAATTTTGGATTACTCTAATTTTAGGATAGATATTTTATCTTATATGTACTTTGTGATCATGATTGTTGATTTTGGAGCTACTTGTGGATATACTATTTGGATTCTATGGTTCGAATATTATAATATTTCAAATTATTTAACATTATTTAATTTTTAGATTCGCATCCAATATCTGCTTTGAATTTTGGTTATTGGAATAAATAACTAAAATTTTGAGTAATCAAGGATAAAAAGTCGATTCTAATTAATTCCAAAAATAAAATAAGAAATTTAATTTTTGAATGTGACAATAATGTTATCAGAAAAGTCATAAGGAGATTGTCTTAATTAATTTAAAATTTTAATTTGATTAATTATTTTATGGTAGTATTAAAAGATGTTGGCTCGACAAAATGGTTTTGGAATAAGTTTTTGCCCTGACCGAGAAGAGGAGTACCTTGCCATCATAATTAGGATAACAGGCTTGATGAAATCGATAGCTTGGAGGCTGCAAAATTTAGAGTTAGTAGTAGCAAATCCAACCACAGCTACTATGACTTGAGACAATTCTACGTATGAGTGTGCCAAAATTTATGAAAAATCCAAACCCCATAAATGTAGAAATTTGGATTAGGAAGATCGAGAAGGCTTTGCTGTCCCAAGGAGGAGAACATGGTATTCACCTCCTACAAAGTAGAGAGAGAAGTAGACCATTGGTGGTCCATGATGAAGTAGATTTTGAGGCTAAAAAATGAGTAAATTTTTTAGGATATATTTGTGGATATTTTCATGAAAAAGTTCTTCCCAATATGCCTGAGGGAGTAGAAAGCGAACGAAATTGCTCATTTGTGGCAAGGTAATAGGACCATGAGAGAGTATGACGCTAAATTTACCAAACTATCTCGTTATACTCCCAATGTCATCCTTGATGAATCGAGGAGAGTAAGAAATTTTTTGTAAGATTTGAACAATACTATCCAAAAATAGCCTGTGACTTTAAGGTTGAAAACCTATGGAGAGTAATCAACTTTGCAACGCACTCCAATTTAATCAAGAATTTACAATTAATGCTACTAATTTTGTTCCAGTTTAAAACATTGATACATTGAAACATTTTTAGCTCCCTAAAACTAATCATCAAATTGCCTTCTTTAAAATTCTGATTATTTATAAATTAATTCAAACCCTCTAATCTAAAAGATTAGTAAAATAAAAGTAAAAATTACTTAACTGCTTAATAAGACAAATAATTTTTCATATGTGGATATAGATATGAAAGAAACATGTTAGATAATGATATTATCTAAAATCTGAAAAGTAGATAATATTATTTTATAAACATATTATGAATAATCCAAGTGTTTAATTTTTAATGAACTGTATAAATATATAATCATGCTTAAATATGTGTTTTCAATGTCGAACTTGTCAAATTGTTCAAATATATAAAATATACTCAAATTATACTAATGTATGATAAGAATCAAAGATCGATGATAACCACACAAATAAATGGTGAATATTGATACTTAGATTATAATAGTTTCTACATAATCAAAGACTATAAGTTCCTATTTAAGATTCGTAAATGGACCATCTACATATAAGGATCGAACACCGCTTTTCTAACCCACAAATAATAGGTTTAATATTCGATTTACTTATAATATATTAAAATATATCAGAATATATTCTATTAATTTTGTATAATAGATCATACTTAGTTAAATTGAAATTTTACTCAAATATGATTATTTTTTTAGTTTTTCTTATATTGTAGAAAAATACTTTATTAAATTTTATATGGAGTTTTTATTTATATTTTTTCAAATACATAATATACAATAAAATTATGGGTTTGTAGAAACTCCGACCTGTACTCTAGAAATATATAGGATCTTCAGCTTGTGTTTTAGAAACATGCTAGAATTTCAACTTGTATTTTAAAAACATTTAGGGCTATTATTGCATAAAATTAATATAAATAGTATAATTTTATTAATATTTTTAATATAAAAGATGTATAAATAACTATATGGTAGTTTAAGATATGTAAAAGTATATGTTTATAAATTAAAAACATGTAAAAATAACATTATAGAAATTTAATACCTAAGCATGATGTGTATAAATTTAAGATATATATCACATAAAATTTTCATAAAATAAGAGTAAAATTATATGCATGTAAGATGAGTAACTTATATATGAAAATAGTACACATATAAGTATTTAAAATAATAAAATCTTAAAAAATAATCAAAAAGGAAGACTAACAATAGAAGAAGAATTTGGATGTACTTGTTTAAATTTGAATTGAGTAAAAAATCTTAATTTTTTTCCTTAGATTCTCCTTCCCTTGCGTTCTCCTTTTTCTTCTATCTTTTTATCTTTTTTATTTCTCTCTCTCCTCTCAAAATGTTCACAAAAATAATCCAAAATCATTTAAGGAAACTATTTATAGAAAAATAGTATATGTGCACCAATCAGGCTCGAAGTAGGCATTAATGCACAATTTGTACCATGCAGAACCTCTATCAAGCATCGACATTTTTCCTTAAACATGTTCATGCATCGATCAAGCGTATTGGGTATGACCAATCTATCTAAAATATATACAAGTACTACAAAGGCGTATATTCAGTATATCCTTACTGTTCAAATTATACATAAGCGTGGTTTAACTACTAATCAGGCAGCACTGATCAACACTGATTAGGTATATCATAGTAATAGACAACTCGTTTTAAATTACAACTATACATCACATAATAAATAGCCACCGGTTAACAATTTTAAAAATATCACACCACTTAAACAATTTCAATATAATGCTTCTGTCTCTCTCTCCCTCTCCTTGGCATCTTCATTCTTCAATTTCCATCATCTATGCTGAAAATTAAGGTCAGCGCACTATAACTATACAAATTAGATGCTAATCAAAACCCCAATATATTTCTAATTTAAACTATAATCAATACGACAGTAGAAATTCTTATTTGTAAACTTATATATTTATAGTAGACTTGGATAATTTTTACAATAATTAAAGTTAAAACATTTATAATTAGTTATAAAATATGTCAAATATTATTCATGATTTAATTTGTATTTTTTTATAATTTATAATCTGATTGACTATTTTAGACAATAACAAGGAAG
Source organism: Nepenthes gracilis (assembly GCA_033239525.1). Lineage (NCBI taxonomy): Eukaryota > Viridiplantae > Streptophyta > Magnoliopsida > Caryophyllales > Nepenthaceae > Nepenthes > Nepenthes gracilis. The sequence continues at coordinate 5,986,844 of BSYO01000006.1, forward strand.
ATTCACCACTTAGAACAAGTGCACCATCGGACTAGTATTGTTACCCGAACCTTATTGGTGTTGCTTATATGATGATATTGATATTGATTCTTGTAGTATTACTTCCATCAATACTACATACACCCATAAATATGAAGATTCTTACCAAAAAATGCGAATTTGGTGCTCAAATAACTTGATTATTTAAAGGATTTTTGGATTCTATACTACTCATTTTTTGGTAATTAATAATAATATAAATAAATATAAAAGATTATATATAAGACAAAGGCCATCTTGCCTCAAAAGCGGGCCATAGTAACCCAAAATGTGCAAGAAAAACAACCCAATATCCTAAGAAGGGCCAAAAACAACAATAAAAGGCCATTAGGACCCAAGATAAACATAAGAATCCATAGTTGCATTGGCACCAGATGGCCAAAGATATCCTAGTGTCCGAAGGTATGACAATAGTGGATAAAACAATGCAACAGGAATAGATAGAATTTGTGGGATTGATGATCCTCTAAGCAACATTTGTGGGATTGGGAGATTAGATATCATTGAAAATGACATAATTTCTGCTCATCTATGTAAAATATATCGCAATTGTCAAGATCAATCTAAAAATCATAAAAGAAGGATGTTTACATCTCCACTTAAGATCGGCCTAATAGATGCCCTGCTCCCAACATGCATATGGCCAAGGGTATCTACCCTTCAAGTGAACGATTCTCTAGATTTCATGTGAGGAACAAACCCGGAAGAGTAGATACTGATGATTCTCATTTTGCAGGCAACAAAGAGAACATATTTAGAAATTACTTACGGATCCATAAATCCTATTCATAGTACCTAATTTTCTCTTATAAGCCAACCAAAAGATGAAAGAGTGGGCTGAAATTCTATTTGGATCACAAACAAGGTAGTACCACTAAATCTCGATGTCCTGCAGTTGAAAAATCCTTCAGGCAGACTGAGTAGTAAAATGTCAACAAAGAGGACATATATAGCAACTATTTAAGGATCCATAAATCCCGTCCATAGTGCTTAACCTCCCTTCAATAGCCAACAAAATGATAAAGGAGTTTATTGAAATTTGATTTGGATTACAAACATGGTGGTACCACTAGATCTTAGTGTCCTCGAGTTGGAAAATCTTACAAGCAAATCGAGTAGTAAAATTTATAAGGTCACTGAGATTCCATAAAAAATGGTATTTGGCTTATCATAGCCAGGATTGTAGATAGACATATTAGCAATGAGATCATCCATAGAGGAGTTATGCTCGATAGGTGTGACGGACCGGCCACATTCCACCGCATGCGGCCGCCCGTCGATCCAAACCGATCATAAACTCTGGTTAAAAAGGTGGACTCAAAATTTTTCTTTTCTTTTATATATATATTACATCGCGTGCATACGATCGAGTAAGGCCGAACTTCATGAGTTGGCGGCCAGGGATCGTGGTTTCTCTCTTTTGACCGGCCAAGACGAGGTCGGGCGAACATGAAGGTCCCGAACAAACTGAGATGCCACTAGGAATCACAAATTTTTTAAACTACAATATCATACGGAAGCATACTAATATTCATTAATCTTTCACAATTTTCATAGTGGAAGTGTCCTACAAAATGTTTCCCAAAATAATCAAAAGAGAGTACATTAATTTTGCTCGTGCACTGCTACTTAATCTTGGTCAGCTATTCTGCTTAGCTAGTCCATCAAACCTAAATCTTTTTCGTCTGGCATAAATTCCTCATCATCATCTGAAAAATAGGATGGGTGAGCTAAAGAGCCCAACAAGGTACTCATGCGTAAATCATGCATAGTCATGAACAGTGAGGCAAACAGACAGAATGCAATAGAGGCGTAGAGGCATGCAATTTCATAAAACATGGCCGGAGTCAATGCAAACAGATTTCAAAGTCATTTTTATGCAATTTGATTTTCAAAAACATGCTTCTATTTCCAAATTCATTTCCGTCAAAAATCGGCTGCATTTAAGGTCTGCAGCTTTCGACCATTATACGGTTACATTTAAGGTCTATAACTACTCGACCTTCTGAATCATATAACGCTACATTTAAGGTCCGTAGTCATGACCAAATTAAACGGCTACATTTAAGGTCTGCAACTACTTGACCATCGGCTACATTTAAGACCTGCAACTACTCGACCATCAAACACTTAGTTTCGCAAATCATGCTTTTTCGAAAATCTGAAGTCAAATTATGCAATTAACTGGACACCATAAGGTCTTTCTTTTAATGTCTTAAAAATCGGGAATCATTTTATCAAAATACTGGAGGTCTTTTATTAAAAGCCGAAAGTCTTTTATTATAAAGCCAGAGGTCGCTTCATTACAGGCCGGTTTCAAAGTTTCAGTACAAATGCTGGTTTCAAAATCACAATACAAGGCCGGTTTCGAAATCACCGTACAAATGCCGGTTCTAAAATATGATACAAGGCCGGTTTTGAAATCACGGTGTAAATGTCGGTTTAAAAATACGATACAAGGCCGATTTCTAAATTACACTACAAATGCCGGTTTCAAGATACAATACAAGGCCGGTTTCAAAATCAAATGTCGGTTTCAAATCCAAAGCCCATTTCAATTATTCTTGGCGGGTTTCAAAATTTGGATAATGCAAGTATCATACAAGTTGGTCTATTTTTTCATAAACAAATAATTGGTCATCATCTAAATTATGCAATAATTAAACTTCATGCGTGTGAACATCATGAAATAACTGAACAGCATTAGTTATACTTGTATTAAAAATATGAACTTAAAAACAGGGAGTACGCTTGCATTACAAATATGATCTTAAAAAGGGTGAGTACACTTGCCTAGATTGGATCTATAAACCCCTTATTTGGTTCTGGCTCGAAGTTTTTAGCGCCTTCACCCGGTCGATTGCCCAGCTTCCTATCCTAATTCTCAGGGCCATTACTTATAGACGTTGGAGTTGGTGGTAGTAGATATGGTATGTCAACTGCTTGTATTTTTTTGCTTGCTCCCCTTACCTTTCTAGAAGGTCAGCAGGGTGGTTAGGAGTAGGTTATCTACTCAGGTATGGTCATCCAAACTTTAATTATATTTAGTCATTACGTCAATCAATCGGGCGGTCAACTCTCCCTTGGCCTCTCTTCACGCTTTCCGGTCAGTTGACCGGATTAAATTTTCCTTATTTCTATCGTCTCAATACTTCCGACCTCCTTCCTTCCTTTTTGGTCAACTGGCGTTGACCGGTTAAACTTTCCTTCACGTTTTCCGGTCAATAGGCGTTGATCGGATTACTTTCTTATTATATTTTTCTGTCAACAATCACACAATTCTGGTCAACTTAACTACCCAGTCTTGCCTTCTAGTCTTATAATTGCTCATTCATTACTTCCGGTCAACTGACGTTGACCGGATAAGTACCCTTCACATTTCCAGTCAACTGGCGTTGACCGGATAAACTTTCTTTTACTCTAACATTATATTAATTTAATGACTGGGACTTTCGATAATTTAGAATCTTGGCCGTTACAATAGGCCAACACTAGCAATTTTAAAAAATAGCACTCTCCACTTTAGACTAGAGGAGATGATAGGGACACATTGAATAGAAGATGTGGTGTTAATCCACAAGAATATTGAGAGGGTGTTAATTGTCCGTCCAAAGATAAGCAACTAATTCATTCTTGATCTTGCATAAAATAAAGGGTCTAATCTTATCATGGAAAATAAAGGTCTTCTTAAAAATTTAAAATATATTCTGAAGAATTTTATAAGACCAGATGTATCTATTATGTAAGCAACTTGAGTGGGCCCATTCAACTCAAACGGATTCAGGGGAAAAGGAGATCAAGCGCCAAGGTTGCTTTGAGGGAAGGGTTTTGTTCCAAAAGTGCAAATCTCTAATACCCAATCTGCCCCTTATCTCTAGGCTTTCAAAGATCTGCCCAAGCAACTTTGGAAGCCACACTACTAATATTCTAACCATGCTAGTGAAAATTACGAACGACTGTTTTTATCTATTTGATCACACTTTTAGAAATGGGTAAAGATAGAGGCCCAATAAATATGTATTGTCGGAGAAAAGCACTTCAAATGAAAATTTCATTCTTTAGGAGATTAGGGTGGATATCTAAAATCTTACAAAACAACAAGAGGCTCTCTTTAAATAAAGAAACATAGTAGAGATTGGCTCTAACCAAAAAGAGGATGCCTTTAGTAAAGGCTAATACGGTTTTTTTATATTTTCAATGATATTTAAAATTATTTTTAGAATTAATCTTGACATGACCGATATTATAAAGAACTTTTAAAATAATAGTAAAAATATAAAAATATAGAAAATTTTTCTATTTAAGGCCCCAAATTCCATAGAAGAACTTAATCTATTGTCCATTTAAGGAGATAGAGTAAGATGGAGGAGAAATATATTGACTAATCATTTATTAAGAACAATTTAAGAACCCATCAACCTCAAGATTTAAAGCAAAAGGTCTCATTTTACCATGTCATACACATTTTGGAGGTCAATCTTTCAAGTGCATATTGGTTTCCCCTTATTTTAAAGCTCCTATAATAATTCATTATCTTATTGAGATTAATAAGAATATTCATATCTGTTATCTAAATAAGCATTAATATTGAAGTAAAGAAACTAAAAACGATATCAGATTAAACCGTTTACATTTTTAAGCTACATAAATTTTAAATTTTATAAATAAAAATATTTAATTTAGGCACTCAAAATTTGGACATTATTTATCCTCGCCTCAATAAAAAGATATCCAACTATCACCATTCTTTTAATAGCTATTGATGTTGCTCAGTAAGACACTAATTTATATTTTTCTAATGCCAAAAAATATTTTTAAAAAATATTTATAAAAAGTATTGATATAATAAATAAAATTTAATTATTAAATGGTAGGATAAAAAATACATTCAACTAATTTTAAAGTCTTCTAAAAATATTTAGTTAGCATAGACGATTAATGTAAATAATATAACACATCATATAAATTATGATTGATATATAAATTTAAATAATGATATAGATAATTTAATTTAAATATTTTTAAAAAATAATTCAATATAAATGCTGTAACGGATAATTGTTTTCAATGAGCAAGACAAAAAGTCAAACAACGATTTCTGAAAGTATGATTGGGTGTAACAATATTTGAAAATATCAAAAAAAATATATAAATTTATTTTAAATATTTATTTTTAATAACTAATAATGATATATAATATCATATATTTTACAAATTTTCTTCTTTTCAGACCACGCATCAGTCTCTTTCTCTCTCCTCCTGATGTGGACGTGTAAAAATTGTTCAAATCTCTCTCTCTCTCTCTCTCTCCTGTTGCTCCCTGTTTCCGTTTCGAAAATTTCAAAAGCAAACCCTTCTCAACCTAAAGCACAGACTTGCACAGATTTTTTTTTCTCAATGATTACGTAAGTTTTATTAAACAATCTTCTTATTTTTAAAAAATTCGATGCAATAGTAGCGGTTGTCTTTGGGCTTTTCCTGTTGGGTTTGTGTTTCCTTTGATTCGAAACTGGGTTTTAAGAGCATGAGGAGCAACGAAAATGACCGAGTACAGTTGCTGAACGTTGCACTTGACGATTATGTGTCGTCGTTTGTCGTTCGATTGTAAATTTTGGTAGGAATTTTTACTCATCGCTCTTTGATTTCGCAGAGTTAGGGTTTTGACTCTGAGCTGTCTTCAGGTTTGTTCTCACTATTTTCTCCTTCCCGTGCTTCATCAGTTTATTAATTTCAGTTTGTTGGTTGTGATTGATGGTGGTTTTCACTTAATTTTCAGAAAGATTCGTTTTTTGGGCAAAGTGCGCTTTTGATTACTTGGTAGGTAGTACATATTTTTCACGGAAAAGGAACTGGTTAGGCGGAATCTGAATTAGTTCTAATCTAATACGAGTGGTATCAATGCTCCTTTACGGCTGGTATTCACCTTTTAAATTAATGACCCGTTGTACTCGGCTCTGCATGTTGCAAGCTCTGAAAAGATCAATAATAGTAGATTTACCTATATAATGTGAATAAACTTATTGCGTAACATAAACCATTTAACCTGTTATCTACATGCAACAATTGAGAAATCACGTCGCTTAAACTTGTGACCGTTGTATTGTACTGGAGCAAATTTTCCATTTAAGCATGTGAACTATAGGTAACAGTGGTGCAATTTTACTGTTATGCTAAGTTACATTTTTTAGTCTCACAGATACAAAAAGGAAACCAAGGCTTCAGGTCTTGAAGAATTAATTTGACTGTTTAAAGTATTTGAACATCAGGATTGTTGACTTGATGGACGGGTTTCATGGTAAGTTAGATGTTTGTAGACTTATGCGTAGTACATTGACATGTTACAAGATTTTTATAATAGTAATTACTTATTGGATGGTTATTGTCATAGTTAGTTTTGTCGTCTCTAGATCAGCTCTTCCTGAATGCCGTGTCATAAGATGGTTAAAATAAGCATTAACTGAACGCAATTTCTAAATGTATATATGATCTATTAGCTTCTAGTTTATTCATAATATTATAGCTCTGATGAGGGATATTAGCTTTGAGGTTTTTAATGGGTGATGCCTTCATTTCAACCATAATCAAGATCTAAAAGAAATCGGGTGATGCCTTCATTTATTCGTGGATGAGATTTAAGATCGGGAATCATTTCAATGATACTGATGTGGACCTAAAAGAAATACTGACGTTAGCAAAGGAAAAGGCTCATTTTAAGGATTATATATAAAGATCCTGTAGAATACTGCCTTCTACTCTCTTGATGTTAAATGGCACAATAGGCATTGGGCCATAAAGAACGGTGTTTTGCTGACAACATTACAGTAACTGCTGATTGAATTTCAATCTATTCTCGGCTTATATAATCAGGTAAAAAATTAATCTTAATTGGGCAATCTGTGGAGGCAATACTTGTCCTCCATGAAATTGAGTGAGCATGGCTGGCAGGGGTGTGTTGTCCCAATCAGTTGTGTGCTCAACAAAATCACTTAAGAAGTCACGAGTAATGTTATAAGAATAATTACTCTTATGCACCTGATTAACTGATAAAAAAGTTCCCGGGTCTTTGGGTCAGCTGTCCTGGTGCTTTATTAGAGCACAATTACATATTTTGCTAGTGTGATAAAAAGCCGTCATTGCTGCTTATTACCTTTCCCCTTCATCCTTGCACACTGATTTACTGTATGAAATCAGCTCATTGTGATTTTTATTTTGTGTGTAGCTGGCTGTTTTTAGCAGGTGATCTTGCAATAGCTTATAACCAGTCTAGCACCGCATATGAAGGAACGACCTAAAAATACATGGTCCCCTAAAGCTGGGGTGGGAGAGATAGACACCCGGGCTCCGTTCCAGTCTGTCAAAGATGCTGTCAACTTATTCGGTGAAAGCGTTTTTTCTGGAGAAAGGCCTTCCATTAAGAAGGCAAAACCACATTCTTCTGAGGTATGTTCTTTTTGTATAAAAATCCCTTGATTTTTAGGAATGTAACCTCTAATACTGGAATTATGTGTTATGTTGCTGAAAAACATCTATGCTGCTATTGCTATCCCGTTGCAAACATTCCTCATTCCCATATAACACAGCATTGCATAAATTTACAAAAGCACATATCTCAATGCAATCCCTCTAACAGTATTGCTGTATCGAAGTAACTAAAATTCATAGATGATCCCATGTAACACAGCATTGCATAAATTTACAAAAGCACGTATCTCAATGCAACTCCTCTAACAGTATTGCTGTATCAAAAGTAACTAAAATTCATAGATGATAGAGTTTAACTATAATTGTGGTGAAAAATTCCCCTACCCCGGGCCCCTTTGTCAGATCTTGAGGCAACTGACGTTATAATTACAAACCAGAAATGAAAAGAGAAACTTAATGCAACTGACCCTTCTCTCAATACCAGTATCACAGTTTGTGACTTCTAGAATTTTGTCATTGATTTTTACTACGGGCATCTGCTAGAATGCCAGATGTTAAGGCTACACAAAGGTAAATGCCCATTTGACAAATCTACTTCAATCTCCACCACATGGAAATTGACGCTGCAAATTTCCTCAGAGAGATTTTTTTTCCCCTATTTTTCCTGGGCCAGGGGAGGAGAAGAGAGAATACTTGCTTTACCTACTTCCACAACAAGCAATCCTCCATGACACCACTCTTACGTTATCAGCAGGTCTTCAATCTTAGATGTGAAGCGCTTTTGATACCCACAATTGGATCACGAGACGAAGACCAAGAAATAGGAAAGAGATTATAATGCAAACATCAGCCAAAATGTATCGATATTGGGACTTCCTGATATCCCAAAAATATCATGATACGTTATAGGATCCTATCAGCTTATGATTTTCAGAAATTTTTTTTTTCCAATATACCCAATACCGATATATATTTTTTGATATGTTAGATGTTTATATAACCGCAGCTGATACCAATGTCGATACCAATATTTTCATCAATGGTAGAGTTATTATGCAAGGAAAGCGTTGACACACTATGGTAGAGTTATTACCGTATAACCTAATAATTACAAGATGGAGCTGTCGAAACGGCCTTTTGTGTATGTTAATACAATGTATAATAGAGTCAAAAGTTATATGATCCTTCTCCTACCCCATGCATAGCGGTTGTTTTGTGCATTTGGCTCCCCCCCCCTCCCCCACCCTAGTATTAATATGCTGTAGCTGAAGATTGACCATGAATGGGTTTGATGGTGACTAGGTATAGTCATGTGCTAAACTTGCACATCTAGTGATTCTTCTAAAAATTTGCAAATGGGAAATCGTAGTTCAGTTAACATTCTTTTTGTCGAAATTATTGTTGTGGTGACCTGGGCTTGAACATGTGACTCAGCTCAAACCACATATGTGGAATATTGAATCATAAATTCTCATCATGAATATAATATCTATCATAATATCAAAATTCTTAAAATATGAAATAGCATAAATGCCCATAACAAAAATAAAAAAGTCAAGGTAGCATAGTATCGACAAACTATCCAACATCTATAAAATGGAAAAGAAATCTCCTGTCTCTTGATATAAAGCAGCTAGACACTGGAATTGCTTGTACCTAAAATCTCATCAGCAATTATGCAATCTCCACTAGCACATTATTAACCTACTCTACTCTTGAGCTAAGAAAGCGTAAATGTGAGCCAAAAAACCCAACAAGTTATATAATCAACATTATCAACAATCAATAAGCATGTTAGATAATAATATTAAATATGCGGGAGCAATAACAACTTGCAATCAATCATTAATTATTCAAAACAAAAACACCACATTGTAATAATGACCCAAGAGCTATAAGAACACCTATTAAGGGTTTCTACCATCCAAATAATATGAACTCAATTGGGATTGTACAAAATTTTGAATATCAATAATAATATATGTTTCACCGAATCTATCTCAACAAAAGTCACAACTATATAAAATATCGCAAGAATCTCATCGAATCTTATTCTATCACTGTGAACTAACGGCTATATACCCACCACTAATGGTTGGGTAAAAAACCACTAGATAACCGATGCTCTCAAGTTTGATAACTTATTAATTTGATAGTCTCATAATATTTAGCCATCCTTGGTGTGCAAATATTGAACTTAATTCAGATGACTAATATTCTCATTACCTCCTGGGGGTAAGCCTAGAATGCACCATGCTCTTTATTCTCACGGTCTAATCCGGATTCACGTTGATACAGAATATAGAATATTCTATCTTAATTCATATGTCAAACTATGTATCCATCGATAATGTATTCCTCAATATCTCATTGCTTGTTATTTGTTGGACTATTAGCATCCCTCTAAAAACATAGATCACAAACCATCTGGATATGGAAATTAGCATCAGACAAATATAAACCATACTAAGATTTCATATATTCTATATTTCTTGATATTGTAGCATTTTTGTATAATCTTCTTTATATTAATCATAGATAACAAAGTCACGTATGCGAACTAAGATAATATAAAGAAACAATTACCGAAAAAATAAGGAAAATCCCTAAATAAACTAAACATCCGATTCTTATCATCCGACTAGGCCCATCACGGCCCACTAGGCCATATGACCCAACCTCAATGATTCCTAGACACTAAGCCTAAAGCTAGACATCAAGCCCAAATTGACACATAAAATTTTGCCCAATCACTATTGGATTCATTGGTTTATTAATCTCATTTTAATGCCCATGTGAAGCTCTCAAGAAGTGATGTTCGAGTGAACAACAGTGCGTTTTTGCTTGAGGTTCTTGAGAAGAAGGCTTAAGCAAACTGACTTCTGTGAGTGGTTCGGGAGAAGAAGGCTTGAGCGGACATTAGGCAATCCGCTTGAGTTTTGCGAGAAGAAAGGCTTGAGCAAACAGGACCTCCTTGAGAGGTTCGCAAGAAGAAAGCTTGAGTGGACAGTTTCTTAGATTCGACCTTAGTTTTTCAGACTTTCAATGTCTAGGAATTCTCTTTGTCAATCAATTTCTATGTTTTTGGGTAACTGAAACCGTGTTTTGTCAATGAAATATCAAACTTAGTATATCACTGTATAAGAATAGCAAATTTATGGACATAAACAATTTGATTTAAGGTATAAGAACAGCAAATTTATGGACATGAACAAATTGATTTAAGGTACAAATGGCTAGCCTGAAAATGGCTCAGTAACTGATTCTTCTCCCTCTGTGTTACTGTTCATCTTCTTCATGAGCTTGTTACTATTCTCTTCTTTTACAATAATACTGATCTACATCAAATGCTAATTATCCTTATTTGACTGAGTAAACCACTGAATTCTATGTGATTTGAGGAAGATATGATAATCAAAAGACTCCTAAACTTGGAGATCTGCAATAATTTTTTTTGAAAATAGAGGAGAGAGCAGGAGGTGTTTGGATTCATTTACACAAAGAATGTTCAGTCGACAACTATGGAGAGATGATTTTGTAGCGTGATAACATTAAGAAGAAGTAAGAATTCATTTGTAATGATAAGAATGTTTAAGAACAGTAGAGATTTCATTTGCCTTGTGACGTTTGAAAATAGTGGATCCACAAACATGAACGGCCACCACTGCTACTCCAAGAACTGATTTTGAAGTCTCTGCCAAAAGATTGGTCCAAGACAAAAGAAAGAAGGCTAGGATGGTTGCTCTTCTTTTTCTCTCTCTAACTCACGGCTTCTCTCCGTACTTGGTAAAATAGCAGCAGCGAAGGACAGTGGGGTTGGCCAACAATACTTGAATAGAGCCAAGATTCAAGTGTGAAAATGAAGGAAGAATTTGGCTTCCAACTATAAAGATACCCCACATTAATTGAGTGAAGGAAAAATTAATTTGGTAACATGAAGGCATTAACAGGGGCGGCCAAGGACATAGAACCAACACTAATTATTTAATTCACTACCTCAATAAGTAGGTAGAACTCCTCTAGATACAAGCAAGAGTACAATCTAAATTAAATGGAATTAAATATCAAAGATGCGCATATGAAAGCATCTAGGAGAGGAACGGATGAGGAAATGAATCATTAACTATATTTAATTTCTTTCTCAATTCCCACTTTGTTAACTAGTTAATTATAAGATAAAGCTTCTCTAAATGCATACAATGCAAAGGCAAGGAACTACAATAATATTAATGTGAAGGCATACAAGGTGGAGGCTGAAGGGGTCAAGAATCTAGACTTCAAATTTAATTCCATCTTCCTAATCAAATGTTAGCTAAATGATGATATAGGATGTAATTATACTATCAATAAAGATGAGATGCATGCATGGGATGGCCAAAAGAGATGGAGAAGAGGGACATGAATTCTAGAAGCATTTTAAGGTCATTAAAGCTTTCATAAGAGTAGAATAATAATAATTTAGGATTATTTCTTTAAATTTGATACCTTAATTTATTAGTTTTTACCTTTTATTTATATATAAGCATATAATGAAGTCAGAGCAATCCTAATGAATAATCTAAGGCACAGAAATCAATTACTGCCTACCGATGGGAAGATGACCAAAATACTCCTTTGACAATCCCAATAATCTGACTCGTCCGGCCTTAACATATCATTAGTTTAAGCTCGCCTGCAATTATTAGTCTGCTAATTATTTTTATTAATGACCTTCTTAAGTCAAGAGATAAATCCAAATCGAAACACTAGGGTGTTACAGTTGTTGTAAATAACCATGCTATTTATGATCTAGTATTCCAGTTTACATTGAGGGGCCCATGTGAAGTATAAGCTTTATATTTTTATTGCAGAGGGTTTTGGCCAAGGAGACACAACTGCATCTAGCTCAGAAAGAACTGAATAAGCTGCAGGTACAGCTAAACAATGCTGAAACTACAAAAGCTGAAGCACTCGCAGAACTCGAGAAGGCTCGCCAAGCAGTGGAGGATCTAACCAAAAAGCTTGAAATGATTAGCAGTTCAAAGGAAGCAGCAATTAAAGCAACAGAGGCTGCAAAAAATAGGGCAAAGCAACTTGAAGAAGCAAACAGTAACAACCTTGCTGTTACCAATGGTGCCCAGAAACAAGACTTGGATACTGCAAGAGAGCAGTACACGACTGTGCTCTCGGTGCTCAATGCTGCAAAACAAGAGCTGGCAAAAATTAGGCAATGTTATGATGCTTCTTTGGAAGCCAAAGCCTATGCCACCAAGCAAGAGGCAGAAGCTGAGCTTGCAGCAAAGGAACATACAGAAAGAGCTTGTGAAATTTCAAAGGAAATTTCAGGTGTGAAACAAACAATTGAACAAGTGAAGCAAGCATCAATGAGAGCACAAGAAGAGCAAGAAAGGATCCTTTATGAGAAGAATATACAGAGGGAATCATACAAATCGAGCTTAGATGAATCTGCAAAGAAGTTGCAAGCACTGAAGAAAGAGTTTGATCCAGAACTTGCCATAAATCTTGAGGTGCAACTGGTTCAAACAATGAGTGAGATTGGGACTCTGCAAAATGAAATGAAGAATGTCAAGGCATCAGATATAGACTCTGTGAGAACTATCACCTCAGAGCTTGATGGTGCCAAAGAGTCACTGCAGAAAGTGTTGGAAGAGGAGAGTGCCCTTCAAAGCTCAGTGGAATCTCTTAAGCTTGAGCTGGAGAATCTGAGAAAAGAGCATGCAGAACTGAAGGAGAAAGAAGCAGAAACAGAATCCATTGCCGGGAATCTTCATGTAAAGCTTCGGAAGAGTAACTCTGAGCTGGAGGCGTGTCTTGCAGAAGAAGCCTCAGCTAGAGGGCTTTCAAATGAAATGATTGCGACACTGAATCAGCTATCATCAGAAGTTGCCAATACTAGACTAGAAGCAGAAGACATGGAAAGAAAGGCTGAACAGTTACGAAAGGAAGCTGAGGTCACCAGAATTTCTCTGGATGCAGTAGAGAAGCAGCTTGGAGTAGCACTTGAAGAAGCTGAGCAAGCGAAAGCAGATGAGGAAAGGGCCCTTGAGCACATTAAGACATTGTCTGAGAGAACTGATGCTGCACTTTCTTCGGCATCCGATTCGGGCGCCAAGATCACGATATCAAGGGAAGAGTTTGAGTCCTTGAGCCGGAAAGTGGAGGAGTCTGACAAGTTAGCGGAGATGAAAGTGGCTGCTGCCATGGCACAAGTGGAAGCTGTGAAGGCAAGTGAGAATGAGGCATTCAAGAGGTTGGAGGCGGCTCAGGAGGAAGTTAAGGACACAGAGGCAGCCACCGAGGCGGCTTTAAAGAGGGCAGAAATGGCTGAGGCAGCCAAGAAGGCGGTGGAAGGAGAGCTTAGAAGATGGCGCGAGAGGGAACAAAAGAAGGCAGCTGAAGCTGCTGCCCGGATTTTTGCTGAAACTCAGCCTCTGGCACCGGCACAGGCATCCCCGAAGCCATCTCCTGTCCACTATCACGCTCAAAAACAAAACCTATCAGAAAAGGTGAAGAAGATGGAGAAACAGAGGGCATCCATGCCAAAGAAAGCGCTGCTGCCGAATCTTAGTGGCATCTTTCAGAGGAAGAAGAGCCAGATTGAGGTTGGCTCACCGTCCTACCTGCCCGGCGAAAACCCTATTTGATGTTTGTGGCAGTCCTATTTTTGTGACAGTTCTGAATGGTTGGTTGAAACTGTGTTCTTGAATTGGGTGTCGTGTATATTTAATGATCTAGTGTAGTGGTATTTTCATGCCTGTCTCAGCCCCGGTGGATGGAGTGGGATTATGGGGTAGTGAAACGTGATTGTGAAGAACACTTGCAGAAGAATGATTTTTGTATAGAACAAACTTGCTATTTATGGTAGTAGTTGCTTGCAGTAGATTTCTCTTCCTAATGAATCATGTAAACAGGGCTGTGACTCAAGCTTGTTTCTGTCTATGGAATAAAATTAAGGGAACTGTTATATATATATATATATATATATATGTAAATACACATCTATATGTTTATTTACTGTTCTTTCTCATCCTCAAGGCAGAGTAATGACTTTCTTAAAGGGGTTCTCTAGTGTCCTCCTCTAACGTCTTTATTTGGCAGTACAGATCTTTAGATTTAGTTTTACTCAAATTTTGAGTACTTAAAACTCATTTTCTAAAATTATATGTCAAATAAATCTAGGTAAGATTAACAAGAATTACATTTATGATCACAATTACAATTGTGCCTTTCAAGTTATTATTATTAATTGTACTATCCCGTGTCCTATCGGTCCTAAGTGTGAGTTGGTCCATCGATTTGGTGAATGGAAAACTTAATGGAAATATTAAATGTGAGTAAAGTTAAAGTAGTTCTCTTTAAAGTAATAGAAACAAACGTAACTAATATATTATCTATAATATATTTTTTCTTTTTATTCATTGGTAGAAATAGTATATCTCTTTTAATTTTTTTTTCCTTTTTTTTAAAAAAATTTCTACCTATACATGTAAAAAATTATTTAAAAATTACATTTTTCTAAACATCTGACCATCCTCTTTGGTAAAATGTGTTCAAGCCCATAGGGTGACCTTTGGATTATATATTCACATAATTCTTCATCATTTCACTTATATGACCTCTAAAGGACATCAAATAAAATCAAACACGATTATTATTATTATTATTTCTAATTTTACTCTTTTATTGTCTTAGAATTGGATCTTGATTAGGGTCCTTTTGGTGAGGTGACCTTCTCCCATTGGAACCTATTTTGATTTTGTATGGAATATCACAACACACATACTTTGTTGTTAGAAAAACAAAAATTCATAACAATATAATTAATAAAGTTGAAAATTTTTTATAATATCTTAAATTACTCTATACACTATAGATTATGAGATAAAATTAGCATTTTACACAATTCTAGTTATTTTCTGATAAATAATTTTTAGGGTTATTATTTTCACAAGAAGCCTACTAATTGGATTAAGAAAGACATTGAAATAATTATTCATACACTGATGTTGATCATATAGATTTTCGAAAGGAGGAGGGCCATTTTCAATAATAGATTTTATTACTACTATGATACACATTTTGAGCAAGCATGAATATTATATCCACAAGACAACTTCATTGTAGGTGGTATTTTGAACCGATATTTCATAATGACTTTAAATGATTTTATTAATCATACTAGTTGGTAATTATGCATCCATGATTATATTCGATGATTTATACTTAGGTACAACTATAATGTAATTAATTACTTTGACCACCATAATGACCTTTGCATTAAGCAAATCAAAAGACAAGCATGTAACCGATGTATTAAAGTAAATGTGAAGAATATAATCAAATTATTTTTCTCATTTTAGAATGTGAAATAAAAATATAATCAAAGTATCAAATTATTTTATAATAATTTATAATTTTATGAAAATATAATTGACCTCAATTTTTGACGAAGTGGGGTTGTGTTATTTATAAGAGCAATTATTTAATTCATCCATGTACGATTAATTTTCAATTAACTATATAAATTTAAATGAATTTTTGGGTACGACCCAAGACAAATCGGCCTAGTACTAATTTAAATCAAGGTCCAAACTTTAGCGGCCCAAATAAAGAAGTATGAAATAGATAAGGACAACCGAATAATGGTTCTCCAGGATATTAATTAAGGTGTTCAATCATGGTGGTCAATTATTAAAAATCGAAAGATAATGATGAGCAAGTAAATAATAGGATTTGAAAATAGTCAAAATGGTCACTATAAGTAGTATCGAGATGATTTTTTCATTAAATTCAAACGACTATTGCATACTAAAAGTAACATATCCTAACAATTGTCATGAAACGGTTCTCAACGTAGGCAGTAGTTTTAAAGGCTAATTGGACCAATAAGAACCCCAACTACAAATACGACTCCTAAACCGAGGGGAGGGACAAGAAAATCCAAAAAGAGAGAAAAAGACATTCAAACATTTGAGTGCATCGAGTGGAGCAAAGTCCACCCAATACACACTCATTCTCAATCCCTTTCCATTCTAGTATTTCCTTTCTCGTCTTTCAACTCAAAAAGAAAGATCACTAATTTGAGCGTTGAAGGATATATCGGACAGCGAATCTCATATACCTCTTACCTCTCATTGAATTTGTTGTAATGTGTATGACAAGGACTCAAAATTATAAAGACTGAACCCATTGCTATTCAGAGTTGTTGGAGGAATAACCCGATTCCTTAATTCGTATGTTAATTTAGGTCATTGGAATGTATCATTGGCGTTATCTGTGAGAACATGGTTAAGCTGTCTATTCTCACCGTCAATAAAACTCAAACTGCATTCTACACGATAATGCAATCACGGTGGGTAACAGGGCTTAGTCGAGTTTACCACCAAAGGATATCATTTCCTATGGCGATGACCCGATAGTGAGTAGTCAAGGGGATGCTCGTCAACCAACAAATGTAAACATGTAGTCATTGGCTGCCCAAGTTAACTCCATGTCAAAGATACTAAAGTATCTCTTGGACAGGTTAGAGAGATATCCACCGAAGCCCCACCCCCAATTCTCAAGCCTCCACTTCCAAGAGGAGGAATTGAGGGAAAACACCTCTCCGAGGGGATGCCATGACAACCTGGAGACTCCAAGGCTCGAGAGCCTCACTTGAAAAGATCCCATCTTGACTTGAAGGTCAACTAAAATTTGAAGCTCGGGAGAAGAGCTCGAAGCGGTGAAATCCATGCTGCTATTAAGACACAAAGAAACCTTCGAAAGGGAACAAGGCCTCATGCAGTAGCCTTTTGAGAATGCTCTGAGCTGGCAGGCCCCTCACGTATCTGTCAACCACTCAGAGTTTAGGACATTTTTCAATGCGAAGAGGATTATGTCTACCTGCAAGGTGGAGGGAAGGATTATAAAGATTGAGCAACAGTTGTTTCGAGGAAGCACAGCCAGACACTTCATCGAATTAGGCAAGTATCAATTTACCATGGAGATCAGGTCGTATTGACTCTCTTTCAAGTTCAAGATTCTGATTTTGGAACCTTATGATGGAAACTCTGATCTGATGGATTACTTGAATCACTTTCAAACCCTGTTAGGGTTCCAGGGCCGAGAAGGCCTTGCCTTATGCCTTTGCTTCCTATTAACCAATAAAGGGGATGCCCGAATTTGATTTTATCAGTTGACACCAAATTTGGTGTGATCTTTTCAGGGGTTAGTTGATAAATGTTTGTTGTAATTCATTCCAGCAGAAGGGAGAAAAAATAGTAATAGCACCTTACTCGAATTCGACAAGGTCCAAATGAAAGTTTGAAGAGATTTTCGGCCCAATTTAACGTAGAAGCTTGAGGAATTTCAAAACTTACTAACGAAGTAAAGTTAAATTCCTTCTCGGCAACTGTACAATTGGAAAATTTTTTTAAATATTTAGCTCAACAAGAGACCAAGACATTCCTTAAGACAGAATGCATCATCTGAGCGTACATTGCTGCTAATGAGGCTAACAAAATAAAAAGGTTGGAGCATGCAGATTACTATTTGGGATCAACCGGTGGGAAGAAGAGGAGCAACGATAACTTCTCCACCAGAGATCCTAGGAAACAACAGATGATAGATTCGGACATCAATAGGGAGTACAAGCTATTGAATCTCACCCCTCTGAATAATACCCGGACAAATATTTTAATGTAGATTCGGAATGAAAAGTTTCTAAAATGACCAAAGCCGGTGAAGGACCCAGAAGGAGGAGATCGGTCAAAATACTACTTCCACCATCGATCTCCAAGTCACAACACCAAAGATTATCAAATTTTACAGAAAGAGATTGTGACCCTCATTTATAGAGTATACTTGAATAATTACTCAAAGGACCTAGGACGTACTCTTGGTAGCACCAGTAATGATGGCACAAAGTAACATGAACAACCCTGTAATCAGATGGTAGTAGGAGTAGTGAATATGACTTCTACAAGGCCTCCCAGAAGTAAAACTCTTGACCATTTTGAGGAGACTTTTAATACCAAATGACATAAGTTAGAAATAGAAAATAATATCATTAATTTTGAGAGTTTTACTTCCTTTGTGGGATTCCTTCAATAAATCTAGGTGTTCCCTGATCTTTTGAGAGTTGCTAAGTGGATCGAAGGCTTCGACCCAGAGACTTGGGAGTCCGATCTCAACTGGTATTATAGCCTCAGTCCCATAGCAAAGGTTGAAGGGTGTCTCATGAGTTGGTTCCCTAAGAGTCGTCCGGTACGACCATAGCACAGAGGGCAGTTTGTTGTCCTAGGAGGTCCCTACGTCCTCCAGCTTGGTTTTTAGACCATGGAGCAGCGTATGGTTAGTGACTTTTACTTATTTGTTTGCCTGGGGGTACGCTATTGAAGTGTGGACCAATATAATATCCATATTGGTGCAATATTTGGTGAAATATTTTTTTAAAATTAGATTCCCTTGTCACTCACGATGACCTCAAGAATGCCAAATTTGTTTACTATGCTCTGCCGGACAAATTCCAGGGTGTTGTACTCAGTGATCTTAGCCAGTGGGGCGACTTTAACCCATTTAGTGAAATAGTCTATGCCCATGACAATTAACTTCCTCTATCCGATTGCGATGGAAAATGGACCAAAAATATCTAGTCCCCATTGCACAAAAAGCCAAGGTGCTTGGAGGGATCTCAACTCAACAGGCGGCTTGTTGTGGAGGTTGCCATGGAATTGGCAATTCTCATACTTCGTCACAAACTCCAAGGAGACCTTTTTCATCGTTGGCCAGTAATATCACTGGCGCATGACTCTGAACGTGAGGTTCTTATTGTTGATGTGTGATCCGCATATCCCGAAATGGACTTCATTTAAGGTATAGTCGGCCTCCGCTATTCCTTTGGGGTTAGACAGCGGAGGTATGGAGTCGAGTATCCTCTGCGATATAGTTTTCCGTCAACTATGGTGAAGTAGTTGGCTGTCTTTTTTACCTACTTAGCCTCATCTTTGCTCTTTGGCAGTGTACCGTCCACCAAATACTTCCAGTATGGCGTCATCTAGTTTTTGTCATCAGAGACTTACATCGCCTCCTGTCCCCCTATGCTAGGATTGCCCAGAACCTCCCGCATGTCCCTCGAGTACTAGTTTGGAATTTTGGCTGCTGCGACTCTCATGAGCTGGTTAGCTTTCAAATTTTCAGTCCTAGGGATGTGGAGTTGGTTTAGCCTATCAAATCTCTAGTTTGTATCCTTCACCTTAGCCAAATACTTAGCTAGGAGACGGTTGCACGCCTCGAAGCTTCCATTGATCTTGTTGATGACTAGTTCTGAGTCATTGTAGACGATCAGGCGCTTAACAGAGCACTCTTTGGCTAGTCGCAATCTGGTTAACAAGGTTTCATACTCAGTAACATTATTGGTGGTCGAAAAATAGAGCTTTAGGGACTATTTAACCTCAAATCAGTTTGGGGTCCTTAGAACCACTCTGTCATCGCTGCCTAAGTTGGTAGACAAACCGTTCAGGTTGAGGACCCATTCTGGCTCCTCTGGGTGGTGATCTGTGTTCTCAATGAGGTGCTCATCGATAATCAGGTAGGGCCTCGACGATAAAATCGGGTAGAGCCTGCCCCTTCATTGGTGGCCTAGATCGAAATTTAATATCAAACTATCCCAACTCAATGGCCCACTTAACAAGTCATTAGAAAACATCAGATTTTTAAAGGGTTCCCTTCAACTGCTGGTCGGTCAAAACGACCACACTATGAGCCTGGAAATAGGGTCTCAATTTTTGCGCCGAGAAGACAAGTGTCAGAGTGAGCTTCTTAGCGCGTGGATAGTGTGTCTCTGCGTCGGTCAATGTTTGGCTCACATAGTAGATCGGCCGCTGTGCGTCGGAATCCTATCCTCTAAGAACAAAACTAAGAGCCGTCTCTGGTACTGCCAGATAGAGGTACAGCTCTTCTCCGCTTCTTGGTGATGTCAGCAATAGCGGACTGGCCATGTACAGCTTCAGTTCATCGAAGGCATCCTGACACTCTACCGTCCACTGAAACCCGTTTTTCTTCGTCCCCCTCAGAGCTTTGAAGAAATGTTGATACTTGTCTCTCGACTTTGCCAAGAAACGGGACGGTGCCGCCAGTCTTTCGGTCAACCTCTGGATATCCTTGACGCTTCGTGGCGGAGACATGTCCATGAGGGCCATGATCTTCTCTGGATTTGCTTCGATCCCTCACTGAGAGATGAAGAAACCTAAGAATTTTTTTGAGGACACTCGAAAGACACACTTCAATGGATTTAATTTCATCTGGTGTGTACAGAGTATATCGAAAGATTTGGCAAGATCGCGAATATGGTCACTAGTAGTTATGTTCTTTACCGGCATGTTGTCTATATACATCTCCACATTACAGCTGATCTACTGCTCAAATATTTTGTTTACAATCCTTTGATAAGTTGCACCCGTATCTTTTAGACAGAAAGGTATGACCTTGTAGCAGTAGGAACCTTAATAGGTCATTAAAGATGTCTACTCCTCATCCTCTGGGCTCATCCTGATTTGGGTGTAGCCCGAGTACGCGTTCATGAAATTTAGCAACTCGTATTCTGAAGTGGAGTCTACTAGCAAGTCGATCCTACCAAAAGGGAAGCTATCCTTTGGGCAGGCTTTGTTAATGTCGGTGAAATTGTCGTACATCCGTCATTGCTCGCTACTTTTCTTGACCAGGACAATGTTGGAGAGCTAATTTGGGTATTAGACTTTCCTGATGAATTCGAAGTGGATCCTAAACCGGAGTAGATCGCGGTAGAAGTGCATTTGCGACTAGTGTGGATCTGTGATTGGAGTGGATCACAACTAGAGTGGATTAGCAGTCGGAGTGGATCTGCGGCCGGAGTGGTGCACACCCGAAGTAGTAATACTCAGGGGTCAAAGTGGTGCACAGTTGACTTTCCAAATAAACGACATGGCAGAGCAGGTAGTTAACTTACAGAGCATGCACTATCTGTGCAGGGCAGGTAGCTGACTTGTAGACCATGTGCCGTTTGTGTAGAGTAGGTTGACTTATAGAGCATGCGACGTCTGTGGGAAAGCATGAGAATCGATGAAAGAGTAGCAAAATGATAAAGTTGGTACGATAAATCCTCTACAAAATCAGATTAGATGAGCAGATGAGATTTGAGTCAGGGGTCATTATAAAGCGTACTAGGTGCTTCAAAAGACGGGGTGTGGTGAACCGTGTGGAACGAGGGTAGAATGGAGCAAAAACCAAATGTGGAAGGGAGTCCTCACCGTTTGTTATTCACCACCACACTTATAAAATCAGAGAATAGAGAGTACCACCAGTGAGAGAAATGAGAGAAGAAAAAGTGATGAAAGAGGAATGAGAGTTTCCTTACTCTAGAGATTATTTTCTTACTTTATCTCGGGTGGGTTGCTGGAACTCTATTTTGAGGATTTATAACCAATTTTACATAATAAGATTTTTTAGAATTTGTCCCGTAATTTTTTCTTAGTTGAAAAGGATTTTTCACGTTAAAAATTATTATACATTCGTGTATTCCTTATACTCACATTTTTGTTGGTTGACAACTGACAGAGGGTTTGGATTTTTTGTTGTGCCAGATCATGGTGTATCTGGGTCGAACCCCAACAAGTGGTATCAGAGAGAGGTTGTAAACCTGAGATTTGATAGAGTCGACTTCGAGGAACTTGCCATTTAGTGTAGAGTAGTTTAATGGATAAAATATTTTCATCATTTGATAAGAAATGGTGAGGAATATTTTGACTTGAGAAGAAACGGTAAAAGCACTTTTGAGGAAAGAAGACAAGTTGGGTAATATGACGGAGGAGGAGTGGCAAGATAAGGGGGACCTTATTAATTGTACGATCAAATTGTATCTTATGAATAACACTCTTCAAGAGGTTATCGGCTTGTCGGACCCAGAGAAGGTCTAGGAGAAGTTTGAGAACTGATATAAATCCAAATTCTTGACAACAAGACTGCATGTGAAAAAGCAGTTCTATGCCCTGCGTCTATCGGAAGGGAAAACTTTTGAGAAGCACATCGAATTTTAACACAAATATCGGCTCTTGATGAGAAGATCAATGATGAAGACAAAGTGTTGCTGTTGTTGGCGTCATTATCGACATTGTACAATCATATTGTCACGACGCTGTTATTCGAGAAAGATACGCTCACTTTGGACGAGGTCATTACTTCCTTACTTATAAATGAGTCAAGACGGAGAGAAAGTAGTAAGGCTCCAGGGGAGTTGAGTCTTCTTATAGCCACTGGCGGACGGGGACGTGAGAGATCAAGGGATTGAAGTGGCAAATCGGAGAAAAGCAACAGCCAGTCAAAGCTTCTAGAGAAGACGTGCTTGTATTGTGGTCAGAAGGATCATATGATGCGGGACTATCCGCAAAGAAAGCAAAAGAAGGAGGGCGGAGATGAGCATCAGGAGAAGCAGAATCATAATGATGTTGGCCTGGTCACTATCACTCTCTACAGAGACCTCCTGACTATTCATGCAAGGGAAACACAGAGCCTACCGAGTCAGGAGACGAGTTTGGTGATAGACAGTGGTGCCTCATACTATATGACATTGAGGAAATCCCACTTCATAAGTTATGCGCCCGCAAACTACGGGGTATTGAATATGAGTAACGATGGCTCATCAAAAGTTATTGGCATCCGGAATATTTGCTTGCGAACAAGTAACGGGATGAAATTCGTATTGAAGGGCGTAATACATGCCCTAAACTTAAGGTTGAATATAATTTCAATTGAAAAGTTTAATGAAGAAGGCTTCCGGACGGCGTTCGAAAACGGCTGGTAAAAACTCACCAAAGGCGCCTCCGTTGTAATAAGGGAAAGTAAGAGATCAGGTCAATACTTGATGAAGGTTTGGATTGCCAAGGATGATACCAAGATGACCAATGGGGGCATTGGTCAATGTGGCATGAAGAGGTAGCAAATGTAGAGTATAAAGGGGAATGATTCAACTGTGGAAGAGAAGTCAAAGGAGAGTGGGATTACTCCAGGTTCGATAGAGTAGAAGAGAGTATCATTCAAGTTTGCGGAGGTCGATACCGAAATCCTAATTGAGAAAAAGTTGCCAAAAGTCAGGCAATGGCAGTTGCCAATTAGAGACGAAAGGTTCCCTTATAAGGTCATGAGAAAAAATTTATTAAGTTTAATCGTTTCATTGTGGGAAACTCAAGAAATGGATATGTCATCAGAAGATCATATAGGGTATGCACGAAATTCAGAGTGTTACAAACTGACTACTATAAAAGGCTACAGTGGCAAATGCTGAAGTGAGCAAATGTCGGAGTAACTAATTTACCAAAGTTGGCAAATGTTGAAGTGGCAATTACTGGAGCGGTAATTGCTGAAGTGGTGCACAAGGCTGGTGTGGATCACTGCCAGAGTGGATCCTAGGCTGGTGTGGATTTGCGATAGGAGTGGATCAACGGCCGGAGTGGATTTGTGACCAGAGTGGTGCACAGTTGGAGTAGTGATGCCAAGGGGTCGGAGTGGTGCATAGTTGACTTTTCAGATAGATGACCTCGTAGAACAGGTAGCTGATCTGTAAAACTTGCATCGTCTGTGTAGAGTAGGTTAACTTACAGAATATGCGATGTTTGTGGGAAAGTACTAGAACTGGTAAAAGTATAGAAAATAACAAAATTGGTGTGACAAATTCTCTACAAGATCAGGTCAGGTGGATAGATGAGATTTGGGTTAGACGTTATTATAAAGCTCACCAGGTGCTTCAAAAGATGGGGTGTGGTAAATCATGTGTGGAAAGAGGGTAAAACGGAGTAGAAACCAAGTGTGGAAGGAAGACATCGCTTATTGCCATTTACCACTACATTTATAAAATTAGATAGTAGAAAGTACAACCAGTGAGAGAAATAAAAGAAGAAAAAGTGAGAGAAGAGGGAAGCAGAGTTTCTTTATTCTGGAGATTATTTTCTTATTCTGTCTCGGGTGGGTTGATGGAACTTTTTTCGGGGGTTTGTAACTGATTTTACATACTAAAATTTTTTAGAGTTTGTCCCGTAGTTTTTTTTTTTTTTTGTTGAAAAGGATTTTCCACGTTAAAAATTATTGTGTATTCTTATATTCATTATACTCACATTCTTGATGGTTAACGGTCGACGGTTGATGAGGGGTTTGGGTTTTCCACTATGCTGGATTAGGGTTTATCCGGGTCGAACTCCAACAAACAGTACCAGTCAATTTGAGAAGGTGATGAACTATGTTTAGGAGTGAGGAAATTATTGGTTTAAACCATTCTCAGGTTAATAGTTTATATGTTATATAAATGTGTTTACTCCAATAAAGTTATCAATGTGTAGTATAGTCTTTCATTAATAGAATGCGGTTTCAACCTTGAAGGTGTTGGTAATCGAGTGTCAAAGTTGTTTCGGTAAGTATTGAAATCTGCCTTATGTCCATTGATTATGGTGACGAATGATTTTTGGGCTATTCGTTTATACCATAAACTGATGTGTTTTTATCTTTGTGACTATTATTCCTAAACTATAAAATATGTAGTTTAATAATATCTTGTTGGTTCTTGATTCTGACTTCTCAAAATAATAAAAAATCAAGTGACAAAGTCGCACTACCAATTACAAAATTTGCTTCTGATTTCAGTAGGTTGATGTAACAAACCATCGTGGGCCAATAGTTTATAGGATAAATAAAAATGCTTATGATCATAACTTAACTGTTATTATTATTGGACATATAAAGTTTAATATTATGTGAACGAAATACGATTTCAATTACTCAAATATATATAAATTGATAGACAAACATGCGACATTGAGCATGGCAAGTTGGCTTCTAGTATGCAAGCAAATCGACCTCCAATGAAGGATTAGTCTTGAGTGATGAGTTCGGAAGGATTCTTTTTCTAATCTCATATAATGATTATTATAATTAGGGTTAAGTTATGGTTAATGTATAGATGATATTTGAAATATTTTATTATCTTAGTTGAACCCTATTATAATTAGTTGGGACAGTTCTAATAACAATAAATAATTCATGGGATTTGTTTAGTAGTGGTAAAATAGAATATATTTTTGTGGCTTTAAAAATGAGATTGCTACATCAATGAGTTTGATAAAGATCAGATAAAAGTTTAATAGTCAGTTGAATGCTCAGTTTATTTCCATTTTTTTTTCTGATATTTTTCGTAATTATTTTTTGGTATTAATTTAGTTCACATACTTGGTTTTCATTATTATTTATGATTAAGGTAGATGAAATTTGTAAAAATATCATAGTGTCAAGCTATATGAAACATACAGTATTAAGATATAATATATAGTTATTTAATACTGATATTTATAAATTGATGGATCGAAATCATTTGAAGAGATATTTATAAATCTATGAACAATATTCAGTGAGATATCGTATCGATGGTTGTCAAACTTAATATATAATTGTGATTGAGTATTTTGTATCTCATTTGGGTGAGCATCTTGGTTGGGCCACGGAATTATATGCATAGCATATTTTGGCTTTATTGCAAGAAAGTAACAAGAATATTTATCATTCAGATTAAATTTGATACTTATATACTATTGGTGACAAAATATCATAAGATCATATAATTATTCGCTTTTCGAACTTGTAAGTATTGTTACCTCGTGGATTTTACCCACTATTAGTAACGGGCACATAGTCAATAGTTCATGATGACATATAAGATCGAAAAGATTATTGTAATATCACTTATAGTTGTAACCTTTATTGACATAAATTCAATAAAACCTATATACATGTTGAAATTCATATTCATTGGAATTCTAGTTTCATCCTTAATGTTCAGTTAATTTGTATCTTTTGAGTCATGGTATGACATGATGTTGAATCTGATATATTTATTAGTTTATTATATAATTTTTATAAATCTTGTATATAATTAATGTTATTATCCAACATCATTGTTACTTTTTGATATTATATGTTATATTTATTTGTTAGATATTTAACTCATCATTATGTTGTTTTAGAGATAGAAGAGATCGTAGTTGGCTACGCAGATTTCACGCAGAGTCGATCTTAAAAACTAGAGATTTTTATGTTGAGAATTCGCCAGACTTTTTCATTCTTATATATTAGTTTTTGGATATTTATAAGAACTGCATTCGTACAAGTTATAATATTATGGACATTTATATTTTTCTCATTTCATGAATATGATATTTATTTTGGATATATTATTTATAGTGAAGATAATATTTATTATAAATATTATAATTTAAGCTTTTTTTTTTTATTTCATGGCTGATTTAGGATGGGTCAGGTGATTCGCATTAGGGTCACCATACTTGATATCTTGGGAAGGAGACTACTCAAAACACGTCGTTTTGAGTCTACTGTCCTTCACGCACCCCACTTAAATTTTGCCCGGTTGCTCATGAGACTAGTGAAACGCGGCGTGTCACGCTCTTCTTGCCTCCAAACGCATCGTCTGACATTATTCCAATACCTCACGTTTGAATTGAGAAACCAATTAGAACGAGGCGTTTTGATTACTTGACGGGCTCACTTTTCAGCCCAAATTCGCCGGCCTCATTTTGTCTCGGATCAGCCCAAACCAGCCTTTCACCAGATTTGGCAGCTAACGGGCCTCTTTCCAGTAGCCCAAACAGGCCTCTCGCTTTTCCTTCGCAATAACGGGCCTTCCATGTGCCTTTTCCCACTACTGTTCATCGCTGCCCACAACCGGAGGTGCCGCCCTCCGCCATCGGCCAATTTCTCAACGACCATTTAGGTGAATTTTCCAGTGACATTCCGGCGATTTTTCACCAACTTTCTGGCAACCTTCGCCCGAATTTTCTGATCAGTTTCCCGCGACCTTCTGGTAACTTGGCAGTGTATTTTCAACAACTTTCCGGCAATCTAGCCGTGTTATTGGTTTATCTTCATCCGGTCAACATTATCATTTTCCTATTATATCTTCCTTCAATGATAATATTGTTCGCCCTATTAATATTAGTTTGGATGGCATCAATTACAATGCCTGAGCCAAACAAATGCCCATTTTTCTATCTGATTGTACAGTATGGCGGTTTGTTAATGGAAAATCCAGAGGAGTTTCACGAATGCTTCAAGAAATGGGAAGGAATGCACTTTAAGACACTTCCTTTGTTTATTAACACATGTAGTTCTTCCACTAAGAGCATTTTTCCTAAGTCTTGGAATGTCAAATTTGCTTGGAATTTTCTCACCAATTGATACAATTGATCTAGTAAAGTTGCTTTTTAGTTTTAGTTGGATTCTAAACTCTTTTAGATATGCCAAAAACTCGGCCAGATAATTTTTAAATTTTATTCTCAAGTTAGTAATTTTTGGGATCAACTTCTTTAAACTTATACGATATTTATAAATGACTAGTCTATTAAACTCTTTGCAAAATACCAATATCACGGTCAATTCATTCTCGATGCACAAAACTTGGTTTTCAACTACTGATTCATGGTGTCCTTAACCTACCGCTTAACAAGAAATCTCCATATCAAAAACACAATCAATAGTAAATGTAAATATTTTTTTTATCATATAATCAAAAGATTTAATATTCAAGATTTTTGAAGATATGAATTATATATGATTTATATTTATCTATTTTTGAGGATTTCATTAAAATGGTTAATAAATTAAGAAATAAATATACAAGTAATTTAAATATGACATGCTTATTTTAAATATAATACACACGACAACTCAATTTGATATATTCTAACTTATATTTTTAACTTTGCTTTTTTATAGAGGGGGCCCATAGCATGGACCCTCCAAACCTAAAAGGTCCGTTTGGTTAAAAGAAATAAGGTAAAAATAGAATTTTTATTTTCTGTGAATATATATTCTTCTATTTATTTATAAATTTAATAAGAAATAAATATTCTCGTGAAAGGAGGGAACAGTTATTCCACATATATTATTATTATTATTATTATTATTATTATTATTATTATTATTTGTTGGGTCCAGTATCTACGTGGCCCATGAGACGCAAGGCCCAATCCAGAGGGAAACGGCCCAAGTGGTCAAATCTGCCCAAGAGCCAGGAAATCCTACATGGTAGCCCGATACGCTGAGCCAATCAACGCCACCTGCAACTCATCAATGTAACAGCAGGCTGCGCAAGAGAAGTGGGCCAATGAAGAAAGGGTCAACTCTGCTAGCTGCGACTCGCGCCGCGTTCGGTAGCATTCCGGCCAATCCTAGCACTGAAAATGGACCAGGTGTGGCCGACAAAGCCCATCGGTCTCCCTGCCACTACAAGGTGACAACTGAAATGCCGACAGCCACTACTGGACATCGGTCAACGAATCCCTACAGGAATGATTCTCGCGTCCAAAGCTCCACTCCCTGGAGCTTATAAAATCCCTCTCCTTACACAGGGGAAGGGATTGGATCTAGGATAATTGACTCCACACCATGCGAGTTGAACTCCTAGATCATCTTTCAGATCTCACATTCTCAGCCTTCTCAGGCAACAAAAGTTAGCCACCCGTCGCATTGCATACTGGGAGCCAGCCTCCCACCAACCGCTCCACAGAGATCAACTCTCACACTCATACACTCTCACCAAATGCTCATTGCATTTTCAAGCACCTCTTAGCGTGCATCCCCCTCCCTTTCCGTTTATTACGAAAGGATACTAACTTGAGCGTCGGAGTGTTTTTGGTGAGAGAAATCTCGCCGACCTCTAACCTCTTATTTATAATTGTGTTGTGGAGGTTCCAGGTTCATAGAGATGAACACCAGACTCGCTCAAGATTCACTCCTAATCAGGAATCCGGAGGCTCCCTAATCCGTATGATAACCCGGGACTTGGAATGCAACATTGGCATCATTTGTGGGAACGCGATGAAAAGTCTAACATCTCCCTCCAACGTTCAACCTCTCGCACCGAAATGGTCAACACACAAGTGCAAACTAGTGCGCCAGCAAGGGACGCAGCAGCTCACGGTGATGATCCCTCCGTGGTAGTTATGCCAACGAGCAACCGCAGCCTGACACTCGTCAGCTAGCCGCTGAGATGGCCGATATGCGGTTGATGATCCAAGCCCTCTACAACCGAACAGGAACGCAATGGATGGGGGTTGCTCCTCAAGCATCCCAGCTGTCATCCTCCTGGCGAGGAGGACATTGCACCAGAGCCCCAAGGTGCAAACTAGATCGGCCAGATGACTCCGAAACCCAGGTGGTTTCAGGTAGTAGGGCCCAAACTACGGTTGGAAGCCGACCCAACCAAGACGATTGGGGGGAGAGCCCAAAGTGACGCAACCCCCGAAACTCTAGCAGTGAGAGAAGGCAGACAGTCGCAGGATCGTGCAGCGCACGACCTCCCTGAGCTGGAAGCCACCACGACCAGCACGCCCAGCAAGATTCACGGAGTCGAACAGAGCTCCCCGACGTCATCAACTCAAGGTGGAGCGGGTCCGACCTGCCTGTGGAAGATAAAGTAAAGGTGATGTGGGATCACCTATTCAAGAAAAAGTTCGGCTGGTCCTCCGCTGACCTACACAATTCTCCCTTTGCAATGGACATCCGAACCCAACCGCTCTCTTGCAAGTTCAAGGTACCAACTCTAGACGGGTACGACTGGAGTAAGGATCCAATGGACCGTCTCAACAGCTTCCGCACCCACCTATCCCTCTAGGGAGCAAGCGCAGCCGTAATGTGCCAGTGCTTCCCCGTTACTCTCAAAGGGGATGCGCTGCTTTGGTTCCACGGCCTCCAACCAAACTCAATCCACTCTTTCGACGAGCTTGCTGGCTGCTTCTTGTGCCAGTTCGCCTCCAGCTGCAAGGAGGAGAAGTAGCCTTGGCACCTGATCCACCTCTACTAGAGGATGGATGAAAGCCTGAAGCAATTCCTCAATCACTTCATCGCTGAAGTGCGCCGGATCCCCTAGCTCTCTGATGAGCTAAAGCTCAACGCTTTTGTTGCCATGCTGGCCGCTAGGAACTTCTTCAAGCACTTGACGCACCAGCGTCCCCAGTCTTTCCGATAAGCTGAGGCCATTGGTCGAGCTTATATCTCGGCGGAAGAGGCCAACGAAGTTAGGCATCCTGATTGCGTGGACCGACCCCTTGAAGAATCAAAGTTAGTCATCGGGAAGAACAAGAACGGCGGCAACAATCGCTCCCAAGAATGCCGAAAGCAACCACGGCCTAGGAAGGCATACGGGCCCACATCCCTAACTCCTCTTAACAATAGCCGCTCCAATATCCTGATGCAGATTTAGGAGAAGAAATTCTTCAAGTGGCCAAAGGCGCCAAAGGGACCTAGCAGTGGAAACTAGACAAAATATTGCTAATATCACCGTTCTCGGGGACACTCCACGAAAAACTACCGGACTCTGCAGTAGGAGATAGAGGATCTGATCCACCATGGGCATCTCAAACAATTCGTTAAAGGCTCGGGGCAAGCCCCTGCGGCCTCAAGAGGTGAGGTGAGCGAGCCTCCAAGGAAATGCACGGTCGCTAGTGTGATCAACATGATCTCCACTGGACCCGCCAAAAGTAGTAGGTCGGTGCATCCCGAGCGGGCTTCCGGCAACAAGAGAACAAGAATAGGGGATAAGAGTGATATCATTAGCTTTAATAGTGACGATATGACTCATATAACCTTCCCCCATTCCGATCATCTTGTTATATCTGCCATCGTTTCAGATGGTACGGTTAATTACAAGTTAAAACGAGTCTTTGTTGATAATGAAAACTCTCGAAATTTATTGTACCTTGATGCGTTCATTTAAACTAGGACTGAGAAGGAACCAGATGAGAGCGGCCAACGGCCCTCTATACGGCCTGGATAACAAACCTATACCCGTACAAGGAGAGATCCAGCTAGTGATCACAATGGGAACGTACCCACGCGCTGCTACGCAGGAGCTAACATTCCTCGTCGTCAATTTGCCGTCCGTCTACAACGCCATCCTAGGCAGACCATTCCTCACCGCCTTTGGGGCTGTCACTTCAATCCCTCATTTGAAGGTGAAATTTTCCATTCCATACGGTGCTGGAGAGCTGTTTGGCAATCAAGTGACGGGACGAACATGCTACCTATTCCAAGTCACCCCCATGGCTCCTGACCGCATGGATGGAGACTTGGAGCTTCGTGATGAAGCCACGCTACAGCAAGCCCAATCAGGTGAAACTACCGAAGCAGTCCCACTGGATCCCGCTGATCCCAAAAAGTGTGTGCACATTGGAGGCTCACTTATCATGGCCAACCCAGAACGACTGATCAGCTTTCTTTCGAAGAACTCTAACATGTTCGCATGGGTCCATGCCGACATGCCTGAGATACTGATCGGAGTAATAGTCCACAAGTTGGGCTTCGATTTCGGTCATAAGCCCGTCAGGTAAAAGCGCAGGAACAACTCTATTGAGAAACTAATAGCCGTCAGAGAAAAGGCGAAGAGACTGCTGGACGTCGAATTCATCATAGAGGTCCAGTACTCAGACTGACTATCCAACGTTGTGCTTATAAAGAAAAATAACGGCAAGTGGCGAATGTATGTGGACTTCACCATTGTAAATAAAGCCTGTCCCAAATACAACTTCTTGCTCCCTCGGATCGATCAGTTGGTGGACTCCACCTCTAGACATGAGCTCTTGAGTTTTATGGATACCTATTCAGATTATAATCAGATCAGGATGGATCCGGATGACAATGAGCACACCTCCTTCATGACCGACCAGGGAACATACTGTTACAAGGTTATACTCTTCGACCTTAAAAATACCGGCGTAACTTACTAGCAACTTGTGAACAAAATATTCGAAACCTAGATTGGAAAGAACGTGGAAGTGTACATTGACGACATGCTCGTCAATAGCAAAATGGCCAATGACCACGTTCAGGATCTCGGGGAAACCTTCCAGGTGCTCTGGGCCATTAAGATGAAGCTCAACCAGGCCAAATGTGCGTTCGAGGTAACCTCCAAAAAGTTCTTGAGTTTCATAGTATCCCAACAAGGCATAGAAGTGAACCCGAAAAAAATTAGAGCCATCATTGCTATGAACCCCCGCGGACCGTGAAAGAAGTCCAGAAGCTCACAGGACGCCTGGCCGCCCTATCGCGGTTTCTGGCCAAGTCCGCGGAGAAATAACTGCCCTTCTTCAAGGCGCTCAAAGGCACTAAAGCTTCCGGATTTCAGTGGATGGATGAGTGAGAGGAAGCGTTCCATGAACTGAAGGCGTATCTCGTCAGCCCACCCCTCTTGAGTTCACCATCTATCGGCGAGGATTTGTACCTCTACCTGGCCACATCAAACATGGCGCTGAGCTTTGTGCTCATCAGAGAGCACGAGGAGAGACAGCGGCCCGTGTACTAAGTGAGTTGGGTAATGACGGATGCGAAAACTCGATACCCGCTAGCGGAGAGAATCGCTTTGACCCTCATCTACTCCGCACAGAAGCTAAGGCCCTATTTTCAGATGCATCGGATAGTCATTTTGACCATTCAGCTGCTGAAGTCTATTCTCCAAAAGCCAGAAACCTTCGGACGACCGGTCAAGTGGGTAATAGAGTTGGGTGATTTTGACGTGGAGTTTCGACCGCGACTGGCCCTTAAGGGTCAAGCTCTTACGGACTTCATCGTCAAAGCGGTAACCCCAACTCAAGACGTCCCAAACTACCTGAAGATTGCAAGCTCACCGGACACTCCCATTTGGATCCCGAATGTCGACGAGTCCTCAACTCAAATGGCCAGTGGAGCCAAAGTCATGCTCAGAACCCCTGACGGGGCGGAGATCAAATACTCAGTAACGTTGACCTTCTCTGCCACTAACAACATGACAGAGTACGAAGCCCTCTTAGCAGGATTTCGTCTGGCTAAAGAATGCTCCGCGAGGGCGCTGATCGTGAGTAGTGACTCGGAACTAGTGGTCAACCAGATCCAAGGAGTTTTCAAGACATCAAGCCCTCAGCTCGCCAAGTACCTGGCTAGGGCCAAAGCTGAGATCCAAGCATTCAAAAGCTTTGAGATTGAACACATCCCTAAGGTTGAGAACTAGAAACCCGATCAGCTCGCAAGAGAGGCTACTGCCGGATCCCCAGAGCAGTACACTAAGTACATGTGGGAGATCCTGGCCGCCCTAAGTGTGGACGATCCGGATCGTGGGGTGTTGTAGGTCAACAAAGATAGCAGCTGGATGACCCCATATCACAGGTACTTGATGGACAGGACGTTGCCAACGGATGCAGAGGAAGCCAAGCGGATTAAAAATATAGCAGGTTGGTACGCAATCATCGATGGAAAGCTATACCGGCGGGGATACTCAACTCCCTACTTGAAGTGCCTCACCCCTGAAGAAGTCGAGTACACATTGGGCAAAGTTCACCTCAGCGTATGCAGCTCGCACATTGGGGGAAAGAACCTCGGGTTCAAAATCATGCGATAGGGCCTCTTTTGGCCCATGATGAAGTGCGACGCCCTAGAATTCGTAAATAAATATGAAAGTTGTCAAGTTCATGGATCCATGGCGCACCAACCCCACACGGAGCTGTATAGTCTTCAATCCCGATGGCCATTTGTGCAATGGGGGCTCGACATCCTCGGACCTACGCCTTTGGCCTCCGGATAGAGAAAATTCCTCATAGTCGGTATCGACTACTTCACCAAATGGGTGGAAGCTATCCCCTGACATGGATCGCCGAGCAAAACATCACGGAGTTCATCTGCCAGAATATCGTTTGCTGCTTTAGGATTTTCGAGATCATCGTGACCGACAACGGAACCTAATTCACCGGAAAGTGATTCCCTAAGTACTGCGCATCGGGTTGATCCACACATCTGTGGCATATACTCAAGCAAACACGTAAGTTGAAGTCACAAATCGCACGTTGCTGCATGGATTGAAGACTAAACTAGAAGATGTACGGGGCTCCTGAGTTGACGAGTTGCTTTCCGAGCTTTGGTCGTATTGCACGACCCCACGAGAACCAACGTGGGAGACGCTCTTCAACCTCTGCTACGGGGTTGAGGTGGTCATCCCCATTGAAGTGGGACTCCCTTGCCTGAAGATCGAATGCTTCAACCCAGCCACCAACTCCCAAAGGCTCAGGGAATGCTTAGACCTGCTCCCGGAGGTATGAGATGTGGCCTGCTTGAGAATTGTAGCCTATCAGTAGCGTATCACACGGTACTACAACAAGCAGGTCAAAGCGCATCCGCTTGAGGTTGGAGACCTGGTCATCTAGAGCGTACAAGCGGTGAAAAAATCCGCTACCAAGAACAAGCTCTCCCCTGGCTGGAAGGGACCGTTCTTAGTTTTGGCGATCCTCCGGAACAGAATATGCAAGCTACGCACCCAGAACAGCAAATTGGTCCCATAGACCTGGAACACCGCCAACCTCAAAAAGTACTACCAGTAGATTCTCTCCGAACCTAGGTAAGACACACGCACACTGTGATGAATGCTTGTACATATTGTGTGTTTCCATTTAATAAAGTTGGCCATGTTCGTTATCTTGTGCGTTCATTCATATGAGTGCATGCATGCATGGCATTCCCGAAAGCAAAATGACCTAGACTGCCCCTAAGTCGAGAGGATTCTCATCTATCAGTAAAGTGAGGCTTTGGCTCTGTGCCAAGCGGCCTAAAAGCGGCCATCTCAGAATTTTGACTCCATGTCGAGAGACCCTCAGTGACCCTTCAACTCTTGGCTCTGTGCCAAATAGCCCGAAAGAGGCCATCACAGAATTTCAATTCCGTGTCGAGAGGCCCTCAGCGGCCCTTCAACCCTTGGCTACGTGCCAAACGACCCAGAAGCAGCCACCTCAGAATTTTGACTCTGCGTCGAAAGGCCCTCAGCAGCCCTTCAATCCTTAGTTCCACACCAGGAGACCCAAGCAGTCAAGACTTTAGGCCTGAGGGCTTTTGAAGTCCCCAACATACGGCTACTAAAACTTTAGGGGGCAAACATTGCAAGCGTGCGGCGACCTTTTTTTGAAAAAGAGAGCACCCTCAGTCTACAATGATCATGGGCTAGGACCGTGCACACGAAAGCGACGATGCCTTAAGCGGGGGTCGAGTGCCTAAAACAGGTATCATGTGCGAAAAGACCTAAACCCGAAGTCCGACTGCTATGGCCTGAAAACCTAGTTGGCCCTTAGTGCGACTCCATGGGCTAGTGACAACGTCCACCCTATTGGACCGAGCTTCCCACGAAACATGCAAGATACGATGACATCATCCGACGAATGATGACTATAGCATAAGAAGGTGCCGGATTGGGGCCTTGGCTACAATAACTTCATAGCTTAGCCACCATGAATGTGCATAGCCACCTAAAGGGCTATGTTACACTCTCGAAAGAATGAAAGGAAAAAAAAGGTTGCTATTTCTCATTTATCAGGAATAAGCGATATTATAAAGTGGCGCTGCCTAATTACAAAATGGAATAGCTTTACAGAAACTGAGTTGATCCTACAAGCTTGACGGCCTGGCCTCCTCTAGGAAGTTTCACAGGTCAGAGGTGTTAGCAGTGCTGGCGTTCCCTAGATGGAGAATACCCACGGAAACGTCCGGAAGTGCGATGGTGACGATTCAGCGACACAGGCGGATGCCATCCCAAAATCTGGCGTCAAGTGCGAGGTGCATTTCCTCCGGAGTGAGCCGCAGCCTGAGGTCAATGGTGAGGCTAGATATATCATCCATCATGGAGGTGGTCTGTCCCCTCAGCTGCTTGCCCTCCTGCCTCAGCTACCCAGCCTCCTCCATGAGCTGTTCGCCTTCCTTTGCCAACTGCCTATTCTCCTCCCTCAGATGTTCACCCTCCAATCTTAGCCGCCCGTTCTCCTCCCTCAGTTGCTCACTCCCCTGCGTCAGCCGCTCGTTCTCCGCCTTCAAAAGCTCATTCTCCTCCTTGAGAGCGGCGGTCTTGATTCTTGCACGCTGAGTTGTCTCCTGCTGAGACTATTCCCTGACCTGGTGAATGTAGTCAAGCAGTTGAGCGTACATAGTGGCAAGAAAGGATGATCCCTTAGAGACCTACAAGGACGAACAGATGGTCAGCAGTCCCAGAAATTACAGCAAGCGGGGCAGCACATAGATGAGACCACCACATGCGTCTTACTGATGACGTGCCCGGGAGCTCAGAAGGCCTGGCAGCCACCTCAGTAGAACAAGGAGCGCGAGGTGTCGCAGACCACGAAAGGAGGCTTGGGGGCTCCGACTCTTGAGTCACCTCCATGACGGACGCCACAGGAACCAAGTCGGTGCTAGACGGACCGGCAACCCGTTCAGCTATGACCTCAACCTCAGTAGTAGTGCTTTCCTGAGCACGCTCCTCCTAGGACGCCCTGGCAGGCGATCCCGTGGATTCCAGAGCCTGGGCAGGACCAAGCATGGTCTCTAGAGCTTCAATTTTCTTGACCTCTGTAGACGCTGGAGCGTCAATGTCCCTAATCGGCGTGACCTTAGCCAACGCTTCGTGCAGCTCCGGATCAGCAATAAGACTCATGGAGGACTCCGCCCCTGGACAAAGTCCCACCATGGGGATCTTGTACTCAGCCAATATGGGAGCAAGAATCGCCAAATGATTGGTCACCTCATCCTGTGACTCGAAATCTGATACATGCATCGGATCGACACTGAAGGCGCGCACGAGAGCCCCTGTGGCCTGCCTCTGTGATCTTCGGGTAGAGGTGACATCGACTTCTCGTAGCCTCTTCAGTGAGGCCTCCACCTCCTCCTCTAACGAGGTCTCCAGCGAAGAGACACTCTCCACCGGGAGTTCCTTCAACGCCTCACGGATCACGATGGTGTCAGACTTCTTCTTCTCCAAGCCTGCAATCGCCCATCCAGACTCCAGTCCCCACCTCACTACCTCAAAAGTATGCGAGGTAAGGTCCCCTGCTTGGTGAACGTCTTCATTTCAGAGTGGATCGCTGCAATGAGTTCCGCTGAGTCGCTCTTCTCCTTGGAGGTCACAGCTTCGCAAAAATACTCCGGAATTGGACCCCACTCGTTTGAAAGTTCTGAGTCTGAGGGCTCCTGCAAGAAAAAGAACAAATTCTTTCAATTCTGAACCGATTCAGGGTTGGTACCCCTGAAGTGAAAACCAGTGTGAGGAGACATTGAAATCCAGTCTTTGGTCTCCGTGAAGCGAAAGATTACCTTCGCTGCCTTCGCATTAAACGTGAAAGAATGAAGGCGGCCGAAAATGCACAGGGTGACCAGATACCGAACAGCATTTGGGTGAAGCCTTGCGATAAGAACGCACAATGCGTCGACAAGTGCATACAGCTCGCACACCATTGAGTAGCGAAGTCCACCCTTCAGATGGTGCTTGTAAACGGAGATGAAGCCCTCTGGAGGGGTGTTCGCTCTACTAGTAGAACCGGGAGCAAGGTAAACCCAGTCGTTGGGAATCCCATAGTCCACCATTAGGGTAGCAATGGAGCTTGCTGTCAGGTGGACCCAGCATTGTTGACCCCATGTCGGACGACACGAGAAACTCAAGAAGAAGAAAGGGACCCTTTCCTCTTTACCATCGCTCGTTCTCTCTCTCTCTCTGTGATAAGGCTTTCAGCACAAGAAAGCATAAAGGAAGGGGATTTGACTGAATTGCCACTTAAATAGGCAATGGGACGCCAAAGCGCGGGAAACTCAGTCGGTGTCTTACTTGATGGCAAGGCCACGTGCCCGTTCATCAGAAGCGCCTCAAATCCTGAGTGACAGCCAATCATGGCTCGTGCCAGATCACCATCGCCTCAGCTGCTTGCCAAATCCCGATTGTCGCATCAGTATTAAATGCTGATTCGGACCATCAGGGCCAGCGATGGCAAGGCTTCCACGACATGCTTCCAGAAGAACAAGTTAATAATGCTAACACGATGGACAGCAATGAACAAGCCACACAGCTAAGTATAAACTTTCATTATTCAATTCACTAATGACTCCTTTTCTTACAGCAGCAAGTGGCCACAAGATACAATTAACAACCCCTCTCGGGCTCGAAGTATCCCGGAGTTGGGTACATCGTTAGGTGGGCGCACTTCAGGGCACTGGAGTTTCGAGAGTTCAGGACGCCGATGCGGAAGTTCAGATCCTCCAGCGAGGCTATTCTACAGCTGAGATGAACGCCATCCTGGAATTTCCTTTCCAATGCTGGACCAATGTCCTCTAGCGAAAACCTCGGCCTCAACTCAACTCCCATCCACGCGAGCTCCTCTCTGAATAGTAGCTGTAGTTGCTCAAGCTCCTCCTAAAGAGCTAAAATGCGGTCTCGAGCCTGCATATTAGCGCCAGCAAGTTTGGACACCCTTGCTTTCGACTCAATCCATACCCTTTCAAAGTGTGCGGCACGAGCCCTCGTCTGCTCAAGCTCTCTGACCACAACCTGCACCCTGTCTTCGAAGTCTTCAACAGTGTGGACTAACTGTTGGAATGCGAGATCCGCCATCCTAGGCCCGCCGCGCTTTGAGGAAGTGGACGCCCCGTCCATCACAAAGCCTAAAGGCTCCCTCAAAAATGTCATCGGCCCTACGACGGAGGCATCTGAGCCGCAACCTTCCGTCGTGATAGCACCAGGCGCGGCATCGTTGCAACCGCGAGGCGTGTGTATCCCTCGTGGACCCACCGGGCAATGGCTCAGACTCTGACGAGGAAGATGATCTTTCATCAGGATCTAAAAAGAGCAAGGAAAGTGCACGCTTCACACTCTCGAAATTGCTAAAGGGTATAAGGCCCCCGAATGGAATATAGGCGTTTAAATAGCCGGAAATCCCCAGTGGAGCGATGTCACTCCTGGCAAGAAACACTTTGGGTAGGAACCAACCGACTCCCCCCACATGGAAAATCCCTAAAGCATTGCGCCTTTCTAAGGCAAGTCATCATGACACGATGCCCTTTGATTTCCCATGCAATTAATGCGTCAGGCGATCCGACGAATGTAGAGTCTGCCAGCGGCGTTTGAACTCCCAAGGCAGCAGACAACAACGATCTTCTCTTGCCATGTCCTCCCGACAACGGTTCGAATCAAGACTCGAGGGACAACGATGGCGAGACAGACCGCTGGTAATTGGGAGTGCTCAAGTTCACGGATTAGCGTCCGACACAATGAAAGGAACAAATGGCCGCTCAAGTGCGATCTGAGAGGCAGCAAATAAAAAGAGAAGTGTGCGACAAGACAAAAGAATAAAGACAAAGATTACTGCTTTTATTAATTAAAGTTTACTTACAAGTACAAGGATTGCGGTAAAGAAAGTACAAAAAAGGAAAAGATACAACATGAAGCACAAAGCCCGAAGCAACTGCCCTGAATGCTTGGAGCCTTGCAAGGGAACGTTATCCACATTGATCACCATGGCTCCACCACCGGTAACCTAACAAGCCCAAGCACCGGAGCCGTCAGTGTTGGCCAGACCACTGCAAACAAGGCCAA
Source organism: Nepenthes gracilis (assembly GCA_033239525.1). Taxonomy (NCBI): domain Eukaryota; kingdom Viridiplantae; phylum Streptophyta; class Magnoliopsida; order Caryophyllales; family Nepenthaceae; genus Nepenthes; species Nepenthes gracilis. Next base: position 6,026,727 of record BSYO01000006.1, read on the forward strand.
TGCTAATCGCAAAAGCAGAACCAATGCCCGCAACAAAAGTCCTAGCAGGGACGTAGAAGGCATGCGCTCCCCCTATAGGGACTCCGTCTCCTGCCTCCTCTCCAGAAGGCACATATGATGACCCAAGTGCAGTGAAAACCGTGAGCAATATGCTATATCGGAAGCCAAGCTCCCCAGGATAGCTCCGCCACGATCCTCCACCGTAGTAGAGATCACCACAACCTAGAGGGAAGCACACAACGATGGCAGAGCAGCCGAGCCACCTTCATTAGTATGAGGAACCGCCCGTAATAAGGGCGTGAGGATAGTCTTTGTCAGAAGCTGCAGATCTTCAATTAGTCCATCCGACTCCTTCGTAGATTCCTGCCAGAAACGGGACGAGCCAAGGCCTTTGCATCACTCCTCCACTATCAGTTAAGGGATGAGCCATATCGGTCGAAGAACCCCCCTATTTATAGGCAATCTCACACTCATACACTCTTACCGAACACTCATTGCATTTCCACACACCTCTTAGTGTGCGTCCTTCTCCCTTTCCATTTATTGCGGAAGGATACTAACTTAAACATCGGAGTATTTTCAGTGAGAGAAATCCCGTAGACCTCTGACCTTTTATTTGTTAGTTGTGTTGTGTAGGTTCTAGATTTATAGAGACGGAGATCGGACCCACTCGAAATTCACTCCTGATCAAGAATCTGGATGCTCCCTAATCCGTACAGCAACTCATGACCCGTGACGCAACATCATTATTATTATTATTATTATTACGTTTATTATTATTATTATTATTATTCTCACCTTATTCATCGTACTAATTTACAAACTAAATAATAAAATATTAATTTTTACCTTATTTTATTCTAAAAATCAAATATAAAAATAATAATTCTAACTCTATTCTTATCTTATTTTATTCCGTGGGAATAACAATGCTATTTTTACCTTATTCCATTCTAATAATCAAACGTATCGAGAATATTTCAGATATGACTTAACCCACCCCCCCCCCCAAAATATAAAAAAAATAAAAAATATCTAAATAAAAATGAAATAAGACTAAAATTTATATTAAATACATATTTATAAGAAACATAGGCTGGGCCATAATCAAAAGTTATTATAGTTAATAAAGACAGTTTGGAACAAGATATGTTGGCCCATGATCATGATAATGTATAGTAAATAAATATAGATAAGACTGTATACTCAAATTTCCCTCCAATTCTCAAACTAAACCGCGTAAATGGACCATTATACAGTGAGTCTCAAACTTTCATTGACTAAATAGATTAGAACCCATGAAAGGCCAAGCATACCACATTCAGAACTGGAAAAAATAAAAACCTTCTCTTGCCACTCTAATTTTGAAACATTCAACAACATCAAACCAACCAATATATGATCAATAATAATCGATCATATTGGAAAAAACCAACCATAAGTTCATCATTGAACATCATCCGCATAATGCTTGCCGACATCTTCTCCCCAAGCGAGGGAAAAAAACACAAACTTTTGAAATTCATCAAAAGAAATCAAATTCTAGGTAATTATCAGAAGAACCCTTCTGATCAAGAACAGTACCAGACATGGGGGCGTTTTTGCTCGAGGATGTGGTGGGGACAGGGATATGATCAAGCTCGTAGGGCCTTGGGATTTCAGGCGGGCTTGCACATCGAATCAAAGCCCAATTCACACCTTCAAAGAAAGGGTGCTGCTTGATCTCCGCGGCTCCTCGCTTGTATGCGAGTCGATGCTGAGGGTCCTTCACGAGCAGGCCACGAATGAGATCCCTTGCCAGAAAACTAACCACCGGTGCCTCTGGAAAATGTAAATGCTGGCCTACAACATTGATCAGGGTAGCATTGTTGCCGGAACCCTTGAACGGGGTTTTCCCAAAGAGTAGCTCAAAGAGAAAGATCCCAAAAGTCCACCAATCGACAGCACTGCCGTGCCCTTCACCTTTGATTATTTCAGGCGCCAAGTATTCGTGGGTACCGACGAATGACATCGACCGAGCCCCAGTTGGCTCGGCAATGAGCTCAGGCAGCGGGCTGACCTGATTTCCCACTTCGACTTTGGGTTTCCGTTCTTTCTTGGATTTATTCGAGAAGAGGAGAGGGCCGAAGCATGTTGTAGAAGCCACACAAGATGGCTGAATGCAGGACGGCTCAATGCAGGCAGTCTGAGCACAGTTGCCAGAGTTCTTTTTCATGGATTCGGTGTCAAGAGGCAAGGACTTGACGAGTGTCGGGCTGACAGCACAGCGGAGGGAGAGGTCAAAGTCGGAGAGCATTATATGCCCATCTTCTCTTACGAGGACATTTTCTGGCTTAAGGTCACGATACACAATCCCGAGCATATGAAGGTATTCCATAGCAAGAAGGATCTCTGCTACATAAAACCTGAATCAGAATCAAACACAAAGGGACCAAATGCTTAGCTCTACAGATCAGAATAAATGCAGATTTTATATTCGTGAGAAATTGAAGGTCCAAATCTTCTGTAAAATAGAGATTTTTCTTGACAAAAAAGCTCATGATTTCAACTAGTGGCTTTTATGATAAGTTTTCAGATAAGAGTTCCCAAGACAAGTTTCTGATGAAAGTCCCCGAAAAGCTCATCTAAGCTACATAAGAAGCAAAAAGCCACTTGTGGTAGATTTACCATCAACTTATGAAACTGGATAGTTAGCTCTCCAAATTTTCAAAAAGTAGTTTACCCAAAATTTTGTGAAATTTGTGAAGATAAACACTGTTATGTGAACTTATATGTATAAATATATGCCAAACATTGTTATATGAACTAAAAACTTTAAATATATGCTAAATTTGTACAAAAGTTTATGAAACTTTTCATCCATATAATTGGTCTGATGCACTCTGAAAGCACTAGAGCAACCTCTTAACAGTCCTTAAGAAATCTTAGGACCTTTTAGAACCGTTAGCAATTCTCTCAGTGCCCATGCTAGGTCAGATATCCTAGGTCACACCTGAGGAACCCCGCCTAGGCATCCTGGACTTAGTAGGGCCCATGCTTATTTCAATTTTCCCCAAACTGAAAACCAAGCTTCATTATCTTGAATATTTAGTCATACCGTTTCTCACTTATGATCCAAAACAACATCCATGGATGGAAATATTGACTAATATTGTCCCGATACTAGGAAAATATCCCAATATGCCACTGTATTGATAATATATTGGCTAACACGGCCAATATATATCAGCCTTTTTTTTTATTTGCTTTGCGTTGCTGGAGAAAGCTTAAATTCCACATGCTTTAATGTATTTATATTTTCTAAGAAGTCTAAATTCAATTATTTTGTAGATACATAAATATACATGGATTAAAAGTTTTAGCTATTTTTCAACGACTTAGAAGGATACCAAAAATAATTTTGATAAATTGATTGAACCTCCTCAAATAGATAAATATATGAATTAAGATGGATAAATTTTAGTATATAACTCACTTTTGAGGTGGTTATAAAATAAAAAAAATACATAACTCCTACCTGCAATGTCTGATATGGCAAAAAAGCAATATGACCGCATTAAATATTGACACAGGTATGGATATTTTCATCCATGAAAACAATCCATACCATGACCCCTTTGGCATTTCATTGATGAACCAAGCCACAAACACAACCCAAGGCATCAGTTCACAAACAAAAGACACAAGTTCCCAGCTCCCACACTAAATCAAAGGTTTTATCTCTTCTCCACCTTTTTCCTTCAATAGAAAGAAAACAATAGTGCAAAACTGAACGTGTCAAAATATTTAGGTAAGTGCTTGAAGAAAAAATCATATTTATAACATTGCTCTTGAACTTTTTCTTTTCTGGGTGTGTTAAAGAAAATACAGTCAACATCCCAAATTTTTATGTTGGATAAACTACCATGAGATCTCATCAAAAGAAGAATAAAATTGATGTTCCATTCAAGCTTTTAAGTTCCCCGACTCTGCTTCCATTTCTTCTAATTTCACTGCCATGGTTTCTGCAATTCCCCAAGCTCAACATGCAAGAAGACTCGTAGCCTAGTCTTCATCACCCAAATAGAGAGGCCCAAAAATGAACAAGAAAAAAGGCATCATTTCATGCAAAGCAATATCAGCCACTACATGCAGAGCTTCTCATAACTAATATCTGACCCATCCAAAAGGGCTAATTTAAAAGCAGGCATACCAGATACACAGTTATCAGTGGGGCACTCTACCACTCAGCTAATAATCCATCAGGGAGCCCCCAGTGGGAGGCCAGCTATGCCAAAAGCAATAGAGATCTATTTTGTGCACTTGATTTCAAAACCCCTTGGAGCATTTGAAATTGAAACTAGCAAATGCATTCAAATCCTCACCATTGTTGTATTGTGCCCTTTGAGGATGAAGATTTGCCTATTTGGATGTGACCACCCATCCACCCCAAAATAATAATAATAATAATAATAATAATAATAATAATAATAATAATAATAATAATAATAATGCTATAAAGAAGACCTAAATTTAGTGAAAGCCCCTCTATTTTTTCCACTCAAACTTCAGCTTAAGTGTTGCTGAAGCTTCAAACCATCAGGACTGGTTGTAATAACTTCCATCAACTCACAGATCCTGGATGCCGTAATCAGTATCCAGTAACAAGGACCTCTTCAACTTTTTTTCTTCAGAGATAATATCCTCCTTATTCCCAATCCAACCATGACTAAAGCAAAACGCTTACTGTCAATTTCTGTCAACAATATGGACGACAACATACAAAGGAGAATACTCCACTGCAAACAAATACATCAGGTTACTATTAGGCCATTCATGTTATACAAAGTAGAGAGTTCAGCTATTAAGTATCAACAGGTCCAAAAATGGCAGTGCTGGAGGAAAATATGTAAAGATGGATGTCCTGTTGCAGATGGAGAGAGATGATTCGTAAATTGTGAAAAATGTTACACTAGAGAAAGTTGAAGTGACGCCTACAGAAGACCAAATAAGAGAGACACAATTCAGGTGTTTTGGTCATGAAAGGTGAAGATATTCTAGTGCACCAATATGTAGATATGAGGGGATGCAAGTTGGACAAAAGAAAAGAATGAAAGAAATCATTAAGCAAAATCATGCATATTTGAAGCCGTCATAGAGAACAGCCTACACTAGAGTTGTCTAGACACTCCATCAATGTAGTTGACCCACGTGGTAGGCAAAGGCTTAATTGGGTTTCTTTAATATATAGTTTAGTTTCATACCCATCCAAAACCTTTAATTTTAGATATGCTTGACAATCACAAAAGATGTTTGATGCATTCAAAGTTCAAATCAACCCTGTGCATGACATCCTCTTTTTGCTTGACAGTTTTGAACTTCTAATTCAAGGTGGACACAATAACTAATCGAATTTTCAAGAAATGTGCTAGAAGCACACCAAAAAGAATATAAGAAAATAAGATAAGCAATGAGATAAAAACAAATAAGATAAGCATTGACATAACAAACAGGAACGAAGGTCATACTTTACAGCTTGCTCTGTAAAATACTTCCCAGGCTGCCTCTGTCGAAGCATGTGCAAATCGCCCCCTGGGCAGAACTCCATCACCAAGAAAGAAAATTTCTCGGTCTCAAAATGGGTATAAAGAGTTGGAAGGAAGGGATGGTCCAAAGATTGAAGAATTTCTCTTTCCGTCTGAGCCCTAAGCAGCTTCTTACGGCTTGCGAGAGATGCTTTGTCCATAACTTTCATTGCAAAATAACACTTGGTTCCGGTTAACTCCGAGAGGTAGACACTTCCAATGTCCCCACATCCCAACCTCCTCAGCAGCCTAAAATGTTTCAAACCAAGCACCCCATCTCGGGCACGAACAGCCTGGATGGCCTCCCATCTCAGATCATGTGCTTTGTGTGGTTTGATAACACTGCTACTTAAGGTGCTACAAGTGCTTTCATCGCTCACGTTGCTGCTCGTGCTACCTCTACAAATACTGCTTTTTCTTCCTTCAACCAAATCAGCTCTGCCACTAGTCTTTGCACTTCCACTAGTCTTTGTAAGACTCGCTGTGCCATCACTAACTTTAGCAGAAGACAAGGAGATGATTTTATGCTCAGATACTTTTTCCCCATCCTTCACACCTCCACCTGACAAGCTCCTTGTTCCACACACCAAAGCAGTGACATCTGCTGGCAAAGACAAATTCGAATCAAGTTTATCAGCTAAAGCATTAGTAGACCCATTTTGAGCAGAATCTAGAGACTTTGTTTGCTGCACAGCATCCGTGATAGCATGCTTTTCTGAAACTTGTTGCACTGTCTTGGATAATCTTTTCGGGGTAACTAGCTCCAAATTGCTCTTCTTTGCAACCTGTAAAGGTGATGGCCCATGAGAATTACCGTCCACTGTTTGAGCAGCAGCAGCAGCTTTCCTCAGCCTTTCTGGGGAAGTTTTTGAACTGGACTTCGAGGCCATGGAAACAAATAATGATTTTTTGAACAAAACAATTTGAGCATACCCATCACTCAGCCGGCAACTTCAACACATCAATCCCACCAGTCGCAACTCCAGAATCTTCTACCTCCAGCTGCGTCCACATCAAGATAATATCTACCATGAATCAAGCAGGATCGCTATCAATATATTATGGCATTTAGAAAAGTTAATAAACATGAAATTCTGATGATAAAGCACTGAGAAAAGGCCGCTTAGACATGATTCACAGCATAGACTATACAAATACAATAAAAAGCACTAAGCTAAATTAAGTGCAAAAAATATTACCCCCAAAAAATAACTAGCTCATAAGTCAGAAGAAAACAAGAAGTTCCCTCTTCCTGATTAAAGGTTCCAAAGCATCCCATACACTATATATGTTCAATTATTTGTCAAAGGTAGAGAAATCTTCAATTAAAGGAGAGAAGATTCAGCATTCCACGGACAGAAAATTCATTTTTTTCAAGAAAAGAAATCACTCAAAACGAAAGCGGGAAAAATCAAAGGAGAGCAATTCAAGCACATCGTGGCATGCAGAATCAAATCAAATCCTAATTAATAAAAGCAAACAGGAGACACACCAGTAGATCAAGAAATATGATGCACCATAATCAAAAGCATGTACCTCCAATTCAAAATTTTTATCTCAAAAGAAATTTCATTTTTCCAGATAAGAATACATGAGTCAAAGACACTTATGATTTACGAAACAAAACAGATTGATCAAATTACAGAAATGTAGTTTACGAAGTGCTGCAACTGATCATCAAGGTCAATTAACTGATCGTCACAGCAAATAACTACTCTCGAAAGAATAATCGGCAGATAAGAAGAAAGAAAATGTCAATGAAAAGCAAAATCAGTATCATAAATCAAATACCCACCAAATTTGATCAAGCCTTATGACGGATCCAAACAACCCAGAAGAACCCAGATGCTAAAAGAACAAGAAAAAAAGCTTGGAGAGGCAAAACCCAAGAAGCAAAAAACAGGTCCAGTTGAAAGTGGAGAAAAAAAGAATCCCCAAAAGAGAATACGTCGGTTGCAAAGATCAGAACTTTGGGATTTTTGCTCTCAAAGTGGAAAAGGAGCACTAACTATGAAGAAAAAAGATACAGAGCTGCTGTTGCAAAATGTGCGGATATAGAGGGAGGGAAAAAGAAAAAGAGCGGAAGATACAAGGGGTGGGGGGCATGGGCTTGAGAGGAATGCAAGAAAGAGAGAGGTGGCGTCTGTGGGCTACCATCTACAGAGAGTGAGGGAAGTACAGTGGAAGGAAGAGGGATCAAAGGTAAAGCAAACGCCTTTCTAGGTTCAATAATTTTAGCTGTATCTTGTCCTCACGGCTATGAATCAGCATCTGGCCCTCAATGTTCCAACCTAATTTTCTAGCTTTATTTTCAGAAGTGATGATAATTTCATTTCGTTTTATTTAAGTTAGTGGATATTATTTCACCACCAATTTAATAAAATTTTCTCCATTTTATGAATGTATTATGATGAAAACGATATTAGTTACATATTTTAAAATATTTTATTTTATATAAATATGTGAAATTATGTAGATATAAGACTCTATACTTATCTTTTGTTTTATTTGTTTTTTGGAGCTCAGAATATATGTGTTTGATGGTTTGACTCTGTCATGATCTCACATAAGAGCATGAGGCTTGCTTTTGTATTTTTTTTTTTTTATCTTTTTTGATATAATTTAATTACTTATCAAAAAATAAATCAATTTATATTTAAATATATATATTTATATTAAATTTTATATTTTTTTCAAATATTTCTTAATAATATTTAAACTATAAATATATTTGTACATATATCAAATATAATGTAATATTTTTAGTATTAAAAATTAAAATATAAATACTTTACAATGGAGGTACCACACCCACCCCAAATATTTATTCTCCCCATGATCTCATCCTGCTTTTATGGGATCAAACAGACAATTCAAAAAAAAACATCAATCTATTTAATTATATATTTATTTATATTAAAATTATTAAAATTAATGTAAAAAAGATAAAAAAAAATTTTTAAAAAAAGATTCAGATTTATTTTCAATAATTTTAATATAAATAAGTATATAATTAACATATAAATAATATTTTTCATTAAAAAAAATAGCCCATTATCATTTTTTAATTTTTTGTAAAATTTTGGAGGTCCAAAATTGACTAATCTTGTCCTTTGCATCATCCTTTCACCTTAATTTCATGTTGATTGTCAGCTTAATATACAAATTAATATTTTATTTTTCGAATTGTTATTCCTATTGTGATAAATCAATAGTTTTAGTTATAACAAGATGGTAATATTTTTTAAATCCTTTTTTTTTTTTTACCAAATTGCCCATCTACATTATTAAAATATTATTTTAGTTTGCATATTTAGCTATCTAGATAACATGGGATAAATAACACAAACTCTAAAAAATTATAAAATTATATATATATATATAATAATTAATTAAATAATTATTTAGTTGAGCAATAGTCAATAATGGTTCTGAATTCAACCACAGAGACGAGATATTTTATTTTGGATTTGCGAGGATAGAATTTTAATTGAAAAATAACAATTTTATTTTATCAAGAATTAATAATACCAGTCCTTTATTTCCCTAAAGAAAATCAAAATACTTAAAACTATATTCTCAAAATATATTTTCTTGATTCTTATATTATTTAAAAATTTTTAATTTCATTCTTAATTATTATTTTAGTATTAGTTTTATACTACATTACTTCTTTAAGCTAAATTGATCACAGTTTGGATAATATATTATTAGTATGCATATTATATTAAAAATATGCACATTATCTTGAAAATATCTAAAAATATACAAAAAAAAAAAGCTAATTTAGAGTTTTTATATTATATAATCAAAATAAAGTAAATTTTGCAAGCTATTTTATATTGTACAAAATTGATATTATAATAAAAGTCAAAAATAAAATTTAAAAAAAAATAATACTTTAAGAAAAAACTGAGAGTGTTTTTTTGTTTTTTCTCTTTTAGAAAATAAACCATTTTATTCTTTTAAAAAAACATGCTTAATTTGTATATGAATAAACAAGTTGAGCTCAAATTGAAATAATCTGACATTTTAATATTTTGATTCTGGTTTATTAGATCCTTGATCGGAGTTAGCCATTAATGAGTATAATTAATAAATTAATTATTAAATATAAGCTTAGACTAATTTTGTATTGAAGTTAGACATATCAGATTTACAAAACTAACGGATGGATATTTTTTTACTAACAGTTAGTAATTATATTTAGTATATTTAAATAATAATTAAGATTTATTATAATAATAATATGTGTAATTAATAAAATAAAAATTAATTAAATTAATTTAATTAATGATAATATTCAAAACTTATTTAAACCAAATTCATTCCCTATCTCCACCAAAGACATGCACAGCCGGTTGTCCCCTTCATTCTTTTTAGTTGCTGTCCACCAATGCTTATATGTGTTGAACAGTTATGGTTAATCACTGGATGGTTTTCAGATGATGCGCGAGGTGATTCGGTCACACTTAGAGCCGAGAGATTATGAATATGTTGGAACTTGTTGTGTGGGAGGGAGAAGAGACTAATAGTATGTTTGATTGGTGAGAATAAAAATTTTATTATCATATTATTATCAATGAAATATTTATTTCTACGTTTAATTTCTTTTTTATACAAAATAGTTATTCTCGGAGGAATAAATATTCCTCCAACTTAATAAATAAAAAATGCCATATTTTTTTGGTATTATTTATTCATTATATCTATGAAATAACTATTTACGTAATTATTACCGTTTTGCTCATCACTCTTTTATCTTTCATTTAAAACCATGGCCGCTTCATCTTTCATCTTTTGTCTCTTCACCGTTCATTACTCTTTTCTTTTTTGATTTGATGCCGTCCAAATTCGTTATCTGTGCTCTTCCAATTAGTTCCGAATGTAAGAGTTTAAGGTTTGTTACTACACTTGCAGCCACAGCCACAATTGGACCAACTGTTTATTCGTCTACCCTGGCAAGAAGGCCATTGGCGGACCCCGGGGAAGTACCACTACTGTACAATTTATTATTAACGGAATATGATTTTAATTTTTGACATGTTAGTAATTGGGTACTGCAATTTACCGGTTCACATTTAGTTATGGTGACGAACGATTTTTGAGCCTTTTATTCATAGATTAAATTGAAGCGTTTCTGCCTTCATGATTATTATTCTTAAATTATAAAATACTTAATTAAATAATATATTATCAAATCTCGATTTTAACATTTTGAAATAGTAGAAATTGAGTAGCAAAGAGGCCTCACCAATTATAAATCTACTATAGAATATGGTTGGCTAATATGATAAATCATGTTCAAGCTAATTATTTATATAATAAATAAATATAATTATAATTGTAATATTACCATTGTTACTCTTTGACATGCAAAGTTTAATATTATGTCAATAAAAATATAATTTTAATGATCCAAAAATATGGAAATTGATAAATGAACACGCGACATTGAACATGGAAAGCTAGCTTTATAGGGGTGATGAACATGTTGAAGCTTCTACCAGTAACTTCGGGTGATGAATTCTAGGCTTTATGCTTTATAATTTAGGAAAAATCATGTTTTAATTGTGATTAACGTTTTAATAATATTTAGGATATTTTATTATCTCGATTGGACCTTATTATAATTGATGGGTAGGCCCATAATAGGCAGACAAAATAAGAAAAGCGGCCCAAAGTCCAGAAAAGCCTAGACGCACGTTAGATGGTCAACACGCTAGCGTTAACCGTCCGGCGCACAAACAAACGACCAAAGCGCTCCTTCAAGACGGTCAAGATTTCTGTTGACTAGAAGTACTGTAGCACCAGGCCGCGAAAAGATGTTAAACCTAATACGGGTTAGACCCAATTTGGCAGGCGTTTCTGTACACGACAAGCAACGATCTTTTCCCTAATTTCACGCTTTCCATAAAGTCGATCTCCTCTGAAAAAAGTATCAACAGAGTCAGCGCCCACCCTATAAGGAAGGCGCCAAATTCTCTCTCCTCGCCAATAATGGAGTCTAACGGTCACAAAACACAAAATGAAGGCAGATAATCTAGAGATCCGTTCATAAAGAAAATAATCCCATCAGATCACACCAGTCAAGCCTACCTACTCAAAGAAGGCCGCCCGACGTTAGGCTAGGGATCATGCCTTCCTGGTCAAGGAATGTTGCACTCCCCACCGCCTATATAAGCCCAGAGACTCCGCTCTGAAAGACACGCCTTCTTATACGATTTGAACCCCGAACGTAAACGCAAAGTACAACGCGGTGCTTGAGCATACTTTCTCTCAATTACTCACCTTCCAATCTCACTCCAAGCCTCCAGATTACAAAGACTTCTCCCGCTCTCTGAGAACCATCCTCCAAAGCTTCCACGCTTTTAGGACACAGCTTTCACTTGTTCCTTGTGAACATCGAGTCAGAAATCATACTCTAAATGAGTCACGGGAACGTCTCTACATCTACAGGCCAACACTCCCGCCAATCTGATTTTCTCTATCTTTTACTTATCAGTCTACCTTCTTAAAAGTTCGAAGGCTTGTTACTGACTTGAGCGTCGGAATATTTTCGGTGGGACAACATCCCGCCGGCACCTGACCTCTTGTTTACCGTAGTGGTGTGCAGGATTTAAACTCATTGAACGGAGCCGGAACCAATCAACCAGTCGAATTCGAATCTGTTCGAAATTGGATCCATGTACGCATCAATAATTAGTCGAAATAATTCAAATAAAATCAATAATTTACAAGCTTTATTTGGTAGTAATGGAATAGGATATATTTTTATAACCTTAGAATTGTTATTAGTATACCGATTATTTTAGTAAGGATCAGATAAAATTTTAAGAGTTAGTAGGATGCTTATTTCATACTTGAACTTTTCTTATATTTTCGATGATCATTTCTTGACATTAACTTAGATTGTATGCATTATTTTCTTAGTTATCTATGGTTATGATAAAAATATTATATAAAGATATCATGATATTAAGAAATATAAAACTTGTGATACAGTTACATAATTTATAATTATCTAATATTGATTTTTAAATCCAGGGAGATTATGATCTTATGGAGAGATACTTATATCCTGTAAATAATATGTGTTCAGATATCAATAGGTACCGAGAGGCCTTCGGTTTGACATATAATTGAGATTGAGTATTTTATACGCTATTTGAGTATGGATCTCAATTGAACCATGAAAATATGTGCATTACATATTTAAGGGTTACCTCAAAAGGGTAATAAGAATATTGATCATTCAAATTGAGTTCAATATTTATATACCATAGATGGTAAAATATCATAAGATCATATAATTAGTTACTTGTCAAACTTACGAGTATTAGTACTTCATCGATTTTACCTAATTGTTGACAATGGATGCATAGTTGTAGGTTTGCAATGACATATAAGATTCAATGAGATTATTGTGATGTATCATATAGTTAAAATCTTTGTTAAAATAAGTTTGGTGGAACTTATATCATTGTTGATATTTAAATTTGATAAAATCATAATTATATTCCCGATATTCAATTGTCTTATAACTTTTGAGTCATGATTACGATACAATGTCAAGTCTAATAATTATTGATTTATCATATATTATTATTAATTTTGTATCTATTAGATATTATTTTTTAAGATATTTTATTATATTTTAATATTATTGATAATATTTATTTCCTAGGTATTAAGCTTATTCTTACATTTTATTAGTTTTAGAGTAGAATAAGTCAATAGTAAGTTAGAGGAAATTATTTATTTGTTATGGAGATTTTAGATAAAGATGATCTCACAGTCTATGACTATTATGATGAGAGATTTTGAGACTTCTTACTATTTTATTAGTTTTTAGATATTTTATTAAAATTATATTCTTAATAAGTTAGAATATTATATATATTTATATTGTTTTAAAAGTTTGACATTTATTATAAATGTATTACTTATAGTAGATGAATGATTAGTATTTACAGCTTAAGTTTTTTCACGTGGCCCATTCAAGCTGAGTTGGATAACACGAGTATAAGTCACCATAGATACATAACGCAAATTCAGACTCGACATGGAATATTTTTAGTGTATAAATGTATTACTTAACCAACGATGCTCAAATTATATTCACTCTATTTAAAATCGGAAGTGTAACTATGAGAAGTGTGAAGAAAAAGATATACTTCTGGAGAAAAAACATTGACCGGAAGATTTTTCATGGGGGGGAGACGGTTTCTTGGGACATGCTCATAACCTTTATTTTTAGTGCATACTTAAGTGTTGTGTGAATTATATAGGAACCTGTGCCTTTTTTATTTTTTTTAAATGAGTAGAATACTCTAAGAAGCAAAAGGTGTCCCTTCCGGTGTCAATGGACTTATATTATATTTATAGAGTTACTAGATCTATGCTAAGAGTGGCGTGGTGACCTCTCCTGGGCCAATAACTGTGTAGAACAGTCACTTAGTAATTGCCCAGCCTTAATTATTTTTGAATAATTAATTTATTTGACTAGGTCTTTATTCATTCTTTGGGATTGTTCTTAGTAAGTATGACTTATCGTCTTTTCCTCTTTGATGACTCTAAGTAAATTTGGAAACCCTTGACAATGGTTTCGTTGAATGGGGTCTTAATGTTGTTGACTTCTTCTCAATTTTGGAATTTAAACATCTGCCTAAAAGATCGTGGGTTTAATATGCCTTTTGATTGAATAACGTGGTTGACAACACATATTCTGACAGTTTGACTTCTGATAAGCCATCTCTGACAACCGATTCTCTGATAATGCAACTCTAATTGAATAGCCTGGTCTAGTGGTCTACTAATTCAACAATCTAACATCTAATAAATCGGTTGTTTGGCTATTCAGTCTCTCCAACAATTCAGTCTATTTTGATGATCAAAATTTTAACATTTAACTCTAGGTTTTATTGTTTACCCATTGGACTTGTCATGCTCGAATTTATATTTCTTTTAAATAAATAAACTTGGCCTATGGCTTTATAGAACGTGACTTTAAACTTTTCACAAACTATGCTAAGCTGGCCTTGCCACTGTAATTGAATAATACTTACAAGCTTGAATATTGTTTTAATATGACATAAAGCCATGTGAGAGCTTCAGATCTATTCATAATGGGAAGCACCGACAAAACTTTCATAATTTTATGTCGGATTCCCAACGACAAAATCAAAAGGTAATGTAACAAAATTCTGTCTTGTTTTATAATTAAGTAGGCAAAAAAAAAAAAAAAACACATAAAAATAAGGTTATCAAGCTAGGGGTGCCTAAAAGGTCATTGATCTAATAGGTCATTGATCTAATAATCCGAACAAAAACAATTAAAACCAGACCTAAAATTAAGATAATCGAAAGTTAAAATTGGTAGTTATTTGAAGTGACTATACATGTATATGCCCAAAAAATAAAAAAAAATAGAAAGTTTTAATTTAGTATTAATGTCTTATCTTATATTTTTAAAAATATTTTATTTGACAAATATGTATAATCTAATTGATCTTAATGGTTACTTAAGTGGATGAGAATTCACAAGGCATCTAAAATAAACGAAGATGGGTTTCTGGAGTTGTATGAAATTTATATTTTTGATAGTTGGTTTCTGAATTATCATTCAAAACTATAACTAAAATATTACTGTATTTTATGGGTATTTTAAAATTATAAATGTTCATATATTTTATTGATATAATTTTAGTAGAAATATTATAATGTTTAAAGCTGATAAATTGTTGTAACTCAACCAATTAGTCAGACAAGTCGATTCAATTACGGTTCCAACTTTTGCCAAGTAAATTTGATCGTTTTGAATCAAAAAAAAGGATTTATAATTCGGGTAATTGAACCATGAACATTCTATTTTAAACTTGATCATATGTATGCCTCGTTACCAAGTTGAAAGCCTTCATTGAACTATAAAAGAACAATCAAATAACACAGCGCACACACACACATATGCAATCGTTGTAATCGGTCCACCAACAATTGTCACTCCCCCTCACTACTTTCTCTAGTTTTAAAAACCAATGGTTTTAGTTGCGAACACAAAAAATATTGAGATCTTCTCCTCCCTTCTTCATTTAAAATGGCACTCTTTGCAAACTCTAATGTCATGACACCATTTAGAGTGGAGTCATTGATAATGATCTCAAGGACCTTCCAAAAATCCTACAGAATAATCAACAACTACAAGTTAAATAATTCATCATCAAATTTTATTCCCATACTGTATAATTGATACACGCATCATTGGAACTCATTTAAATGATCGATGATAGATAACATTTTCAATATTTTAACTACATCAATTTCACTAAGTGATATTATGTTTCGAGCGTATTCTACAATGTTAGGGCGTGCCCTTTTTACTATGAATGTAATTATATATATTATCACCAACCAATTATTTAATGTATTTACAAACTTACTCATACTCAAAAGGCTAAC
This sequence comes from Nepenthes gracilis, assembly GCA_033239525.1. NCBI lineage: Eukaryota > Viridiplantae > Streptophyta > Magnoliopsida > Caryophyllales > Nepenthaceae > Nepenthes > Nepenthes gracilis. Next base: position 6,042,749 of record BSYO01000006.1, read on the forward strand.
CTAATCTGATTTGGATTTAAACCTTTGAGTAATAAATAATAAAAGATGCAACGCTTTTACAAATAGTAGATCTTTCATTTAACTCATCTATCGTCAAATTTCATATCATTTAGGCAAATCATTTTATTTATGCCATCCATTAATTCAAACAAGTACAAGTTATCCATATGCTTTATCACATAAAGTCAATAACAAATCTCTATTAGGATTGGCCATCAAATCCTTTGTTAAAATTCATAATGAGGATAAATGACAATATATATTTATAAATAATAAATCATATAACAAAATGAACACATAAATTTTATGTAGAAACCATTCTCAACTAAGAAAAATGCCATTAGAGGACTTTTTATTAATGTGTGAGTTTGGTTACAATAAATCATTCAAAATCATCTTCAGATTTTTCATAAATTTAGGTAAATTTAGTAATAAACAACAAGGAAGCAAAAAGAATGAAATCATTGTAAAAATATTCTAAGTAACAATTAGTATAATATATCCAAGATAATAAAAAAATAAACATAATTAAACTTCCAATAATTGACAAAATTTCCTCATTGTCTTCTTTTTTTTTTGTTTCTCTCAGTTTGATACTCAAAGTGTTTTGAATAATTATTCACCCTCGCTCTTACTCAAAATAGTGAAAAACTATTTAAAACAAGTTCGGTATTCAAATGATAGCGGTTAGTGTTTAAATGCCAAGAGATAAAACTTGGAAGGAATTATTTACGCTTGTATATCCTTCATATGCGCATTAGGCACGTGTGCCCATCGTGTGCGTATTAGGCACAATTGTTCCATTTTTTATAAACATATATCCATCATACTTTTATCAGATATTATTCAACTGTGTTTCTAGAAAACAGTCTTTGTTCTTACAAATTATTGTGTGAATATCAAATAAATTTTCTTTCTTACATCAGAATCGAACATAAACATATATAGTAATTAAAAATTTCACAAAATAGTAATCAAAAATCCAATAAGAGTGTTCATAAACATGCATGGTGGATGTGTAAGTCATATTGTGTGCATCATACTTTCCTAGACTTCTAATATGCAAGTCTCTTTGTACCAAGCTACTATTTTTAATTAATTTAGATAATTATTTTTATAATTTTTTTAATCATGAAATAAAAAATTGATCATTTTCAATCTAAATAATGGTAACAGCTAAAACTACATCTACATTTTCTCTATAGTCAAATGCTGACTATATCTTTTTCTCCCAAGTCCAACTTCATGGGTATCATTTTGATACTTTTGATATCACAATATAAAAAATCATATAAATATTCTGCTAATTATTAAAAATTCTAGCTTAAAAGTGATTAATAATTTAGAATTCAAAGTTCCTAATTATCTGTTTTATTTTTTATTTATATGACTAACAATTATCAAATATAATATCAATAAGACTCAAATTTACATCAAATATGAATTTTTATTTTGAAATCAATCATGCCACAAGTGGGTCTCTACAAAAACTATAAATCAACCATTTAAAACTATCATTAATTCTACATTAATTCAACGAGAAATATTGAAAATATTTTCAATTATATATGTATATATTTATTTATTTATTTATAAACAGCTCGTATGCCACATTTTTATTTCACTGGCAAAGGGTTGAGGGCATCACATGCAATGCATGTGCAAGCATTTATATGATGCAGGAAAGTAGGCACACAGCATTCGTATGGATAAGGCGTTTGTGTTTTTTTTAAAGGATTGTGATTGTGACAAAAATAAACTTAGGCGATTTAATAAATTAGAAGAGCTAATTACGCAATTATTTGCGAAAAACGATGTCGTCATTAAGCTTTGATTAATCAATCGCACGAAATTAAGATACTTTATTTAAATCAATGGCTTTTTCATATTTTTTTTCTTAATTTTTTCAAATCTGAAAAATATTGGGGATTGGCCAACCGCTTTGATGAACTAAGAGAGAAGAGTAAGTGGTGATAATGTATAATACAAACAATGATCACATAATAAAGTGATGTACAAATAATTTTACGTGAAAATTCTCTATTGAATAAGAAAAAAAAATTACAAAATTGTGTATCTGTAAATCTCAATTATAGAAAATCAATTACATAAAACCCCTGAAATAAAGTATAAAAAACAGAACAAAAAATGGAGTAAAAGACAAGGGAGCAAAAAATGTGACCAGTAAAGTATTTTTCACAACTTAAAAAACAGAATGTCTAGATCGGTAGTGATTGAAGAATTTTGAATATTTCTTTTTACCATCTTCTCTTCCCTTTCTCTCTTCTCTTTTCTTTTCTTTCACTGGCAGCACTCTTTTTTATAACTTGAGTTGGGTTTCTTTACTATCGCTCTTTTTTTATAACCTTAAAGTGTATTTTCCGTGTTTTTATTCCATACTCGTCGTCCAGATGCCCTTCATCATTACCGTCCGGTCACTCATCGGATTCGACATTTAGTCTACCTTTAGAATGTCTATCCAGTCTTTGTTCAGCCTTCAAAGTGTCCGTCGGGTCTCCCTTCGAATTAGGCATTCGGTCGGTCTTCAAAGTGTCCACCCAATCTCCCTTTGGATTAGGATGTCCTCGGGCACTCGCTGCACATGCGAAACATATGCGAAAACCACAATGCTTTGTCTTAGCATTGCATCCATGTGTGTTCGACCATATAATTCACATGAGAGTAACCCATAACCAAACAAAAAATTACATACACACAAACATATATATATATTCAAAGATTTCCTAATTTATATTTTCATGATGAATAATTTTATTATTTAAAGATAAAAATAACTAATTTATTAATTATTTAAATACTCATCTTTTTATCAAATTTAGATCTTTTGTTTGAAATAATTTTTTAAATAAAATATAATAAATCTTACAATATTATAATATTAAATAATTTTAATAAAATGCTAAAATAAGTTTAGTGTCATATAGAGTAGTGGTAAAATTAGTTGACAAAAAAAGATATTTTCATATTTTTAACGCTTATAAAATGTTATTAGATTTGATTCACGGTTACAAATAATGCCAAAGGCCGTAAATTAAGAACTTAAGGATCATATTTCTCTCAGAAAAATAGAACCCTATTTCTTTTATCTCAATTATTAAATTAAAAATTTTAACAGTTAAAATTTAAATATTAAATAATATTTTTAAATAATTAATTTTTATTATTTTTAAAATATTAGAATTAATATTTATTAGATGTTAATATTACATAAAAAATTAAAAAAATAATCATCTTTAATATTTTTTACATATTAATTATTAAATTTTAATTTAATGATTCTATTAAAAAAAATAGGGTCATCCTTATTTCAAAGCGACGTAAAATCCTTATTTTTATAAATTGGAGCTTTGTAATATTTTTTTTTTTTGTTTTTTAATTTATGCAACCTCAATTATTTTACCTGAAAAATAAACAGGTTAAATTAAATCAGTCTATTAAAATTGTTTTAGATTTTTTAATAATTATTTAAGTAGGTTGTAATTAAGATTTAACTTCCAATAAATAAAATTAAATATATAAATCCTCTTCAATCATTCTATTCATATTCATATTTTATAATATTAGAAAAACATTGTAGATAAGATAATATTTTTTTATTTAAATAAATAAATAAATAAATAAATATTATTATATATAATAATGTGCAAAAATATCTAAAAATATATCTTTTAAATATTTTTAATATGCAAATGACATACCCATGAGAAAAAAAAAAAAAAAGGCACCCAAAAGAGTTGTACTTTTAACTCCTTACAAGAAGTTGAACACACAATTTTAGGAAAAAAGGTGATGCTTTTGACATTAAGGCACGTTAGGACCACCCCAGCACTTTAGTCCAATAATAAATAACACTTTTCAATTAAAAAATGATTAAGTAAAAAAAGGTTATCCTATCTTTACAACTAAGATATGCAGTGTCTATCATAATATCCAATAATGTTAAATGAGTTATATCAGATCAGTGCAGTCTATTTATTCGAACTAGTCGGATATAAACGAATCGTATTTGGCACAATACAGAATAAATATCCCAATTTAGTACGGCACATTACCTACCTATGACGGGTAGGGCATGCTTTTCGAGCGATGTTGTGATAGAGATAGCCCTATTATGTAAAAAATAAAAAATATAAATAAATAAAATTATAAAAAAAATATTATAAAATTTTTTTATATTTTATTTATTTTATCAAATATTTTTAATATTATAATTTATAAAAATAAAAAATATATCTAGTAATAACTTTTTTATTTTTAGGATTACTTATATTTTTATCACCACTATTTTTGGAGTCATTTTCTTGACTGAAATTTAAAATTATTTCATTTCTATTATAATTTTTTATTCTAACCAATCCTTAAAAGATACATATTTTGCAGTCTACTTTGTTATCCTTTTTCTTTTTTCATTGATTATTCAACTCCCAAAATTGAAGATTAACTCAATAAAATTGCATTTATTGATAAGATTAAGAAATCCAGTGCCATTAATATAAGTACGAAAAATGTATACTCATTAGAGTTTTATCAATCCAAAACTTGGATCTTTGATCCGCTATTTAAAATATTAAAAATATGGTCCGACTGTAAGAAATTAAAAGTTTAATCAGTGTTATATTTTTATTATTCGGTAGGGTTTCATGTCAAGCCTATGCTAATAAAATCAAATCTCATTGACTATTTCTACTTTTGTATGCTTATATTACTAGAGTAGATGAGTCTTGGGTTAATTATCATTTATACAAGTTGTATATTGTATACAAATATTGATAGATATAAGTTTTTATTTCTTCTATATTATCGATTATTCACATATTGGTATAGAATTGTTTAAAACAAATATATATTATGTGCAATAACTATAGTGAGATATGCTAATATTGGGAAATTTCTCTAGTATTTTAAAAGTGTTACCTAAATATATAATTAAATATAATATTAATAAATACTTTATTTTTAGTAGCATTTACTTAAAATTATTTATTTAAATTATAAATAATATATCTATCTCCATCATCAATATTATTTAACAAAAATTATAATCATCCTAAAAAGGTATAATTAAATCAGTACATGACAATTATTTGCTTAACAATAGATTTTGAGTGGAATAAGTTCGATTATAGTAAAATAAAATATGTTTAAAAAATATTTAATTATGTCAGCAATTTTGTAATCAATATCTATAATCGTCTCAATTATTAAAAAATTTTTGTTGTGATCTCTAATATTTTTGGTGGTTAAAATAAAATAAAAAGAATATGCAATCTTCAATATCTGATACATTGAGTTCTATCGCAATAGGCTAATGATATTTATCTTCTTGTAACTCAATTCATTTTATATGCACAATATCTTAAATTACTACTCATAAAAAATATTCTAATAAATAAAATAATATTTTTTATTTTTTTCATATAATGAGAAATAAATTGTAAAACATCTTTAATATAAATTTTAATAATAGTATATGCTTATCTCATATAGAATAATTTTAAATTATAATTTAAATAAAGAAATTGTGATTTAAATAAAGAAATAGTATAATTATTATTTAAAATATTAAATATTTTAAATTTATTTATAATAGTATTAATTATTTTAAAAATTATGAAGCAAGCCGTAGATGCTTAAAAATTTTAAAATTAATATTCTTTTTGTAATTATTAATTTTTTAAAATAATATATTATAACACAAATATAAGGTAAACTATACCATAATGATCATATATTACAAATTAAAAAAATATTAAATTCTACATGTATTAATTTTAAAATTAATTTTTATTTAAATTATAAAAAACCACTAACAGCCTCATTTTTAATAATATACTGAGATCTTTTTATATACTTAAGTTACGAGCACTTCTACATGCATTTTTTGAATTTATAGTATTTCAACATGAGAAAATAACTCTCCAATTAAACTATGTATTTAACTAGTTTCTCATAATTTTGTATCTAGTCATAGTAAAAAACTCATAACCCTATGCCACCTAAAAATAGTAGTTCAATTTAAGTTAAAAATAATTATTATTTACTATCTTTTATGTCTCTTCAATTATAATATATTATTATAACTTTTACACTTTAATATTTATATATATATATATTTTTTACAAATGGCTCATTCTTAATCATTAAGTAAGTTAATCTCAAAAAATTATTATACATTATTAAAATATTTTTTAATGGGCAATCAGAACTCAAAGTACAGCAATGGCATTTGGGATACACTATAATTTTAATATTTTAAAATCATTATCAGTATATGTATATAATAAAATTTGTATGAAAGTATCAGAATAATTTTTTCATATTCCTTTATTATCAAAATTAGAAATATTATATGTCGTAATTAATATTTAACTTATAAAATGATAATATTAATATATAAATTATATAAAAATTAATAAAAATAATATAAATATATTAATAAATATCATACTAATATCACTTTATTTTGTAACGGAGTAGAGATAATAGAGAGATATTAGAGTATGTGTGTGACTGTGGGGGGAGGGGGAATTGTATTGATGCGTCTTTAAATCAAAATTATTAAACGAGTTAAAGAGCCATTTAATCTTTTCGGGAGGTCGAGTTGAAACGGGTTCTGTGGATGGACAGATTACTAATAGACTATTATTCACATCCGTCAATATTTAAATACAAATAGAGGAATTAGGCAAACAAAAATGACCATGCAAAATATTACAATAACACACATGATCCAAACCAGTCAATCTTCAGGTCGGCCTTGTCTAATCGGCCACAGGTCCACCTTATCTAGATCCATCTCATCTGAGTCGGCCAGCTCTAAAATGAAGCCATGCCTTAAGAGATGCCACTAGGAATTAAAATATTTAAGCCAAAATGTCCTGCGGAAGTATATAAATATCAATTAATTTATACAGTGGAATCATTTATACAAAAATGTCTCCAAAATGACTAAAAATACCTTCAAAGTCGACCCATCAATTGCTTCATGAATCAAGATTGGCCTCTCAAGCCTAGATAAATCCAGATCGACCTCCAAAGCCTAAGTAGTCCTCCGACTCTTCTCTTCTTCATCCGACATGAACTCTTGCCCGTTTGAAGGTAAGAAAAATAGTAAGGAGTGAGTTGATTACTCAGTAAGGTACAAATGAGTAAAGACATGCATAATTATTACTTCAAAACGAAATCAAAAGAAATGGAATAGAAATATAATGCATATAGGAACATAAAACATGGGCCAAAGATGTTTCCATGGGTACCGGTTTTCATTTTTAAATTCTGATATTATTAGTCTTGTTCTTGGATACTGGGCCTTCAAAATCATGCCAAAAATTCAATCTCCTTTTTGGACCGAATGAGAGTGGACAAATCGATGAAGGATTGTGTAATCCCACACAATCTAAGGCCAATCATCTTATTCTACTCCCAGAGACGGGTGGCAATGCCTTTAACTCGACATACGAGATCATAATCCAAAATTGTCACAAAAAATTCTCCCGTGGCCCAGGGGCAATTCTCGAGTTATCACTCTAATATCCTTGATCCAGTTTCTTAATTCTTTACAGCATTTCAGATGAAACTCCACACAGGTTTTTTATCCGATGGCCATATATTAAATGACAAATAACAAATATTAAATTACAGAGTTTCACTTGCTGTATTTCAAATACAAATTTCCTTGGTTCTGTGGTTTGCATCTTAACTTCCAATAGATGAAATTTTCAAATAAGCAAACTGATATTTACAAACAGTTTGAATAAACATGCAAGGTAACATTTTTTCGTGTACATTAGTTTAAACTTTACCAAATCTTACTTCAATTTTGAATTCAAATAGAAGAGAGAAATTTGGCAATATTCGAACATGAATCATGGGATAAATAGAAAAATCTGACATATAAAGTATAGTGTATGCACCGAAACATGAAATTTCTTCATGAAACATGAAAAAGTAATTATCATAATATTTAATCTATAGAACTTAGCACATAAGGGTATTAGAACAATAATACCAGAAAAAATCAGAATAAAATCGTATCAACCAAAGACAAAGTATAGAGTACACTTGCCTTAGCCTGCTCTATAAATTTTCTTACTTGGTTCTCGGCCTAAAAATTCTTTCTTTCCTTCGACTTCTTCATTTCCTTTTTCTTTTCAAACTTTCATCCCTAACCCAAATCCTATATTTAAAGACAATGGAACAGGTGAGAGTAGGTGGGGGTAGTTCACCTCTTTTGGTACTTATATTTTTTTCGCTCAATTCTCCGACCTTAAAAAGTCAGCGGAGCAGGTTGGAGTAGGTGGGAGCAAATCACCCACTCCAGCTTGGCCACTCCGACTTCTATTTCGATCCTGCTGATAAGCCAATCCAAACCAGCCAACATGACAATCTAGTCAACTATCCAATCCAACCGTTCAACTATCATTAACCGGTCAACTATCAATCTGGGTTGGTCAACTATCCAATCCAGCCAGTTAACTATCTTTAACCAGTCAACTATCCAATCTAGCCGGTCAACTATCCTTAATCGGTCAACTATCCTATCCAGTCAGCTTTCCATTAAGATCGTGTGGCTAAATCCTAGGAACCCAATCCTTATAATTCTCCTCTACTTATAAAATTTCGTCCTCAAAATTGAACAAAACTCATATACCTTATGGAAATAGATGGGGATATTTGTTCCAGATCTCCTCTTCACACTCCCATGTGGCTTCTTCGGATAAATGATTCTTTCATAAAACTTTTACCAGATGAATGGTCTTTGCATGTAATGTCTATTCCCTCCAGTCTAAAACCTGCATTGGCTCTTCAGTAGAAGATAGATTTTCACCGATAGTTAGAGGCTCAAAATTAATTATATGCATTGGATCATGGACATATTTACAAAACATTGATACGTGAAACACATCGTGAACATCGGCCAGGCATGGCGGTAAGGCTAATCGGTAAGCCACTTTTTCAACTTTCTCAAAAATCTCAAAGGGTCCAATAAATCTCGACTTTAACTTTTCTTTAACCCCAAATCAAAATGCCCATTTTGACAACGATATTTTTAGGAATAAAAAATCACTGACTTCAAATTTTAACAACGATCTCCTTTGGTCTGCATAACTCTTTTGCCTACTTTGAGCTACATTTAAACTCTCGAGAATTATCATGATTTTTTCTGTTGTCTCTTTGATAATATCTAGACCAAGAAGTCGCCTATTTTCTATTTTTTCCAATGAATCGGTGATCGACATTTTCACTCATGTAGAGTTTTAAACGGTACCATACCAATACTAGCCTGATAACTGTTATTATAAGAAAACTCCGCCAGAGCCAAATGGTGATCCCAGCTACCTTTAATTTCTAACATCGAGACCCTTAGCATGTCCTCTAATATTTGGATTGTGCATTCCGATTGGCCATCTATTTGGGGTGATAAGTTGTGCTGAATTTTAATCATATCCCCAGTTCTCAATGTAAGATATTCCAAAATTTTAAGACAAACCTCGAATCTCGATCAGATACAATCGAGGCTAGCATACCATGGAGCCTAATAATCTCATTAATACATAGCCGAGCCAATTGATCCTGAGAATATGTCATCCGAATTGCAAAGAAATGGGTCAATTTAGTCAATCGGTCAACCATAACCCATTTAGCATCATTGTTCTTTGGAGTTCTTGGCAAACTAGACACAAATTTATTATAATATCCTCCTACTTTCAACTTGGAATGTGTATCGGCTGCAACAACCTATCCAGTTTTCTCTTCTCGATTTTCAATTGCTGATAGATAAGGCATTTACTTACAAAAGTCACAATCTTCTTCTTCATATTTCTCTGTCAGAACATTTTTCTCAAGTTCTGGTATATCCTATTAATCCCAGGGTGAATAGTGGTTCTGGTTTGGTGGGCTTCATTCATAATCTTTTCTTTAAACTCTTTATCATTAGGTACACAGAATCGATCCTTAAATTCCAGGACTCCGTTAGCACGAACATTGAAATCAACTCTGGAGTCCTTTTCCAAGTCTCCAGCAATTTCCATCAAGAAAGGATCATTCGCTTGCTCCTCTTTGATTTTCTAGAAGACCTTCGGCTGAACTTGCAAATACAATAGCAACATCTAGTTGCCCTTGACGTATCACTAAATATTGTAATGCTTCATACAATCTAACATTTCCATTTTCTTAACCTGCAATCTTGTTACAAAGCTCGATCAACAACTTAAAGTATCAGCAATAATATTGGATTTTCTTGACTGGTATTGAATTTCACAATCATAATTCTTTAGAAATTCAATCCACTTTCTCTACCTCATGTTTAACTTCTTCTATAAAAATAAATATTTTAAACTTTTACGGACAAGATAGATAAAAATTTTTTTACCATACAGATAATGCCTTCAGATTTTTAATACAAAAACTATGACAACTAGTTCTAGGTCATGGGTTGAATAATTCTTTTCGTAAACTTTCAACCACTAGGACCCATAAGCAACCACATTTCCATGTTGCATTAGGACACAATCTAATTCGGTCTTAGAGGCATCACAATAACCACAAAATTACTGGATCCTTTCGGAATATTTTAAATCGGCACAGAGGTAAGTCGGTCCTTAAGCTCCTGAAAACTCTGCTTACATACCTCGGTTCAATCAAATTTAGCCTCTTTCTTCGTTAATTCGGTGAGCAGCATAGCTAATTGAGAAAAATTTTTCACGAATTTATGATAATATCCAGCTATGCCAAGAAAACTTTAAACCTCAGTCGCTGTCGTTGGTCGGGTCCAATTTACTATAGCTTCGATCTTCTTTGGATTAACCAAAATACCATCCTTAGAAATGATATGGCCCAAGAATCCCATACTAGAGTTGGCTCCCGGACTATTTCTGCCAAACATCATCTTTTAAAACAACTCCTCTTTCTCAAACTCCTTCTCGTAAATGAGAGCTCTATCCAATACTTCTCCATAAATCAGTAACTTCAACATCGATAAATATTTTCCAATATCATCCCTCAAGTCTTGCAAAAATTTTCTCACCTTCCTTTCTTCCCCTCTACCATAAATGGAGCAAAACGAGATAATTCCGTGAATTTAGTATCGTACTCAACCACCGTACAATTCTCCTATCTTAATCGCAAAAACTCTTCTTATTTTTGCCCACGGAGACTAGTAAGAAAATATTTCTCTATAAAAGTTGTTTCAAATATAACCCAAATAATTTCATCCTCTAGTATCTCAAATACTCTTTTCTGTATTTTTCACCAATGATGGGCTTCTCTTTCAACTTATGAGTAGCAAATAAAACTCTCTCTTCAGCCGGACATTGAATAATTACGAATACATTTTTAAGTCGCTGGATCGATGTGTTTGCCTTCACTGGATTCGGTTCTCCCAAAAATTCAGAAATTCATTTAGCCGTTAATCTCTTATATACCGTTGGACCAAGATTTGCTGGGGCCGGGTTTAGAGCAGAAACAGGGGTCATATAACGTTATTCTATCGATTTTATTATGTGAGCCATCCTTCCTAATAAGTTCAAATACTCAGCCTCTCGATCCTGAATGGCACTAAAACCAACTCGGATATTTCTTTTTTTCCTTATCATGTTATTAACCTATAACCAAAATATCACAACATCAATCAATCTGGCATATTCAGATTAGAAGGAGCGGTTAATAATTATTCAATGCATTCAAAGATTAAACCCCCAAGCTTCATGCAACTCTACACCTCAGTCATTAGCAGGTATTTCAGCCATTAACAGCTACCTCGGTCATTAACAGTTACCTCGACCATTAAACCTAGAGGTTAACACCTAAATATTTTATCTAATTCAAACTACTCTTAACCCACTTCTACCCAGACTAAACCTAAGCTTTCGCTTTAAAATCAATCAACCCTAAGGCATCTATTTTTGTCTGATACCAATTGTGACGGACCGAATTTCTAATAGACTACTATTTACGTCTGTCAATATCTAAATACAAATAGAGTAATTAGGCAAATATAAATGATCATGCAAAATATTACAATAACACATAAGATCCAAACCAACTAATCTTCAAGTCAGCCTCTTCTAGGCCGGCCGTATATCTAGGTCGACCTCATCTAGATCATTCTCTTTTGAGTTAGCCAGCTCTGAAACGAAGCCATGCCATGAGAGATGCCACTAGGAACCAAAATATTTAAACCAAAATACCATGTAAAAGTATACAAATATCCATTAATTTACACATTAGAACCATTTATACAAAAGTGTCTCCGAAATGACCAAAAATACATTCAAAGTCGATCCACCAATTGCTTGATGAATCTAGATCTGCCTCTCAAGCATAGATAAATCTAGATCGGCCTCCAAGACCTAAGTAGTCCTCCGACTCTACTTTTCCTCATCCGACATGAACTCTTGCCCGTCTGAAGGTAAAAAAAAAAATAGTAATGAGTGAGTCGATTACTCAGTAAGGTACAAATGAGCAAAGATATGCATGATTATTATTTCAAATCGAAATCAAAAGAAACAGGATAGGAGCATAATGTATATAGGTACATAAAACATGGGTCGAAGACATTTCCATGGGTACTGGTTTCTATTTTTAAATCCTAATGTTATGAGTCTTGTTCTTAGATATTGATCCTTGAAAATCATGCCGAAAATTCCATCACCTTTAGGAACTAGACGGGAGCGGACAAATGAGGAAGGATTGTGTAATCCCATACAATATAAGGCCGATCCTCTCATTCTACTTTCAGAGGCGAGCGATAATGTCTTTAACCCGGCATACTGGGCTATAATCCAAAATTGCCACCAAAAATTTCCTTGTGGTCCAGGGGCAATCCTCGAGTTATCACTTAAATATCCTTGATCTAATTTCTTAATTCTTTACAACATTTCAGATGAAAACTCTACACAATGTTCTTTTATCTGAAGGTCATATATCAGATAATAAATAACAAATATCAAATTGTAGAGTTCCATTTGCTATATTTCAGATATAAATTTTCTTGGTTCTGTGGCTTGCACCTTAACTTCCAACAGATAAAGTTTTTAAATAAGTAAACTAATATTTATAAACAGTTTGAATAAACATGCAAGGTAACATTTTTCATGTACGTTAGCTTGAACTTTTTAAATCTTACTTCAATTTCGAACTCAAACAGAAGAAAGAAATCTGGCATTATTCAAACATGGATCATGGGATAAATAGGAAAATCTAGCTTGGCCGGTTGGAGCATGAAAAGTCAGCGGAGCAGGTTGGAGCCGGTAGAAGCAGATGAGAGTAGTTCACCCATTCCGGCTTGGCCACTCTGGTCTCTATTCCCATCCTGCTGATAAACCAATCCAAACCGGTCAACATGATAATCCGGTCAACTATCCAATCCGGCCGGTCAACTATTCTTAACAAGTCAACCATCCAATTTGGCCAGTCAACTATCCAATCCGATCAATCAACTATCCTTAACCAGTCAAATTTTCAATCCGACCGGTCAACTATCCTATCCGGCCGATTTCCCATTAAGGTCGTGTGACTAAGTCCTAGGAACCTGATCCTTACAGGTTCGATCCGCATTACTTTGAATCTAAATTCTACACATCATAACTAATGAATAAAAGGTTAAATGATGGCGGAACTTACTTTTGGTATATTTTTTTAACGCTCAAATTAGAAATCTTTCTTAGGAAGATAGAAAGATAGGATGAGTGAATGATACATAAATGCATGTTTCAGAGAATTGAGTGTTAGCAATGGGTTAGACTCTTATTAGTGTGCCTAACTGTGCCTAACTGTGTTAGCAATGAATATGCTTGGCTGGGGAGCGACTTTGAGATAGATGATTAAACTTTGATGAGTACGCTTGACTAGGGAGTAGTTGGAGACGGAGGATCGAACTTCAATAAGTGCACTTGTGTAATACCTGAGTTTTTATTTGATATATTTCTGGTATATTTATTCTTTTAAAATTGTTGGATGTATTGGATTAAGGATATTTTGTAAAAAAAAATTTATGAAATTTGGTTTCGAAAATCCACGCCCAATGCACGCTCGAGTGGTGTTCCAGCTTTGATTCAAGATTGATTGGTGCTCGAGCTCTAAAAATCAAGAGGGCCATGCTCAAGCAGCGCTCAAGTGGCACTTAAGTGCGTGTCAGATTATAAATATGTGTACAGATTAGGGTTTTGCTATCTTTTGTGATGCGGAGTAGAGAAAAGAGAGGGAGAAGAAAAATGAGGAGAGAGAAAAAGGTGATTGGTCGTCTCAGAGCTTCCATTCTTCAAATCTACTCGATATAAGGTTAAGATAAATATCATCTAATTTTGTCACTCGTCTATTTCTCCATTGAATGTGTTTGATTTTCGAATTGAAGATTTAGGGTTCGTGCATGCATTTTGGCTAGCCCCCATGTTTTCTTAGAATATGGAAGATAATTTTATCGATTGATTTGGGAGATTTTATTCCGTCTTTATTAATATTCGAGTATCCCATTACTCCTAGAGCTATGGATATGTATGAGCACCGTTGAGGCCTTAGGTGGGCCAGTTTGTGTGCGAACTACGGTAGTCTGAGACCTGATTGGTCGATTTGTGTGAGACCATGGTGGTCTGAGACTCAGTGGACCAGTTTGTGTGCAGAACATGGTGGTCCGAGACCTAGTGGGTTGATTGTGAGGGATCATGGTGATCCAAGACCAAGTAGGTAGATTTGTGTGAGACCGTGGTGGTCTGAGGGCCCAAATGGGTCGACATGTGATAAAAGATAGCCAAGAGTTGTAAGCCTAAAATGCAATTAGGTTATAGGACTCGCTCCCTGATATATTCTCCGATACTCAAGTTAGAAATTTTTTTCAACAAGATAGAAAGATTGAAGGAGTAAATGATGCACAAATACATGTTTTGGGAAATTGAATATTAAGAGAGTGCTAGACTCTAATGAATGCGCCTGGTTGGCGGGCGACTTGGAGATAGAAAGTTGAACTCTGATAAGTGCGCTCGATTGGAAAACGACTTTGAGATAGAAGACAAAGCTCCGGTGAGTGTACTCAGTTGGGGAGCAGATTGGAGACAGAGGACCGAACTCTAATGAGTTCGCGCGGTTGGGGAGTAGCTTTGTGACGAGGGACCAAGCTTCGATAAGTGCGCTCGATTCGGAAGCGATTTTGAGATCGAGGGCCAAACTCCGATGATTACGCTCGGTTGGGGAGCGGCTTAAGAGAGAGTGTGTGTACTCATTGGTTGAGTGGCTTGAGAGAGGAGAGAGCTCTTTGATCTTTCTGAGATGCTTGTGTGTTAGAATCATTCGGACCCCCTTCCCATAGGGGTGAAGGGTTATTCATAGAATTAGAATCGGTGTGGCCTTCGCGGTTAACATCAGCTACCATGGCAAATTTGCTGAGTTGTCTTTGTGATCGTGCTATGGGCACGTATGGCAATCGTGGTCGTTCAGGGACATTCTTTCTTTTTTCAGGACGATGCTGAAAGTCACTACATGGAAATTGCCTTTCGGAAAGATTTGTTGAGCTGTAATTACCATCATAGAATAATGTATAATCAGAGGTATTATTTTAAAAATATTTGTTTAGCTGTTAGGATAGTTGTCATGGCTGCGTTATAACAGATTTTGTACGTGCTGCTTGTCAAAATGTCAGGGGTTATGTAGGAGGGGCAACTACAGGCGCGGTAATATGCAACCTTAATCACTTGCTCTTTACTAAACAATTCCTAGTCGACCTGCCTTAGCTATCCACGGTGCTTATTGGGCCTTGGGTTTGGAGGAAGCTCTATCAGGCTGTTGATCTCCTGCAAGTCGAATTCAAGGTCAGTTTATGGATCGCCACAGCCATCATGTATATTTATATTTTTAATTTAATTTTTTTACTAAATATTGGGGGCATCTCTCTGGCTCTCCCTCCAATAAATATTACACTATGTAAATGTGTGAAAAAAAAGGGATATATTTACAATTTTTTTAATTTAATTTTTTATTAAATATTAGGGGCAATGGTTACACCCTCTCTTTGGATCTCCTTCTCCTCATTCAACGGTCATATGAGGATTGACATGACCATTTAATAAAAAAAATTCAAGCTAGATAACCCCATGGCATGGCACATTCAAAGTGTTTGCTGTGCTTTATATGGTCCAACACTATTTATTATAAGTTGTATTAAATACAGCTTAGTTGGCATCTCTAAACTTATCCAAGCTCAGCCCAAGAAATAAAAATGGAGGAGTAGTGGAAAATGGTGGACTTGAGATAGTTGTTGATGCATATAATAATTTATTAATTTTATTATTTTTAAAATGATAGATTTAAAATAATTATATTATTATTTTTTATAAGATAATGAAAGTAACTAACCATAAGTCAATTTTAATGACAAATAAATAAATTTAGTAGATAAACTAAAAAAAATAGTAGCATTAATAAAAATAATTAAATTTAATTATTAATATATTTATATCTTTTTTTTTTTTATTTATACAAAAATATTTTGATTAGGGGTGGTTTAGTTAAATTGTTGAGAAAAACTTTAGGCTGCCTCTTTTCATATGTATAGGGGCATATCCTTTGTATATTTTTTTATGTTGTTGTATCTCATCCATTCTTACATATAATTAAATGGATTGATGATTATCAAGATTACTGAAAAATATTTTAAATATAATTAAAGGGTGTTTCTAAAATATTTTTCTTATATTAAACTATTGGAATGTTGAGAATTTGCTTTTATATTTCTCTTCCCGAACCGGTTGTTGGGATTTACAAACATATAACAATTGGTAAAGTAAAAATAAACTCGAATCTTTCTATCAATTATTAGTTTAAAAATACCGGGAGAGTACCATAAACAATAAATATACAAAGTTATATTATAATATTTAACATAAAAGTCACCTCTCTATTAAAAAAAAATTACGGGATAAATTTTAATAAAATCCATTATAATAGTTTTCGATTATAAATACAGCATTATCTAATATCTCTTCACAATAACCTATATAAATAATTGAACGAAAATCACTCCACCACCTTGCAACTCAATAAAAAGAAATATATTTAAAATCAGTAACCAAATAATGATACGTTATAAAAAAAAAGATTAGAGTAACGAACCCAATTTTAGTGAGTAATAAAATTTGAATCGAACCTCAATTAAATGTCTAGCAATGTCTTCTTGTTTTCATCTCTTCGTGCTTAGCTCGTTTTGTTAAAAAATCTTAGAAACTCATCCTAAAATAACAACAAGGCTTTTTTTATATCACACACGCGCACACAGTACATGTTAGGCGCAACATTTGTCCGAACAAACTCTACATAAACATCATGTCAGACCGTCGATAAAACCGTGTTTCTTAAATGAAACGTTGTGCGAGTTTTATGCAAAAATCTCTAACAACACTGAAAGTAAAAAAGTAACGTTTTCAATAAATACATAACTTATAAAAAAAGTAACTCAAAACCTAAGTGAGGGCTCAAAATTCATGCATTGGACTATTGATTATTATGTTGCTTTTGCTTAAAAATTTGTAAGAAGACTAACTGCCCATTTGTAAATTATTTTATATATTTTTTTCTTTTGTGTGTGAATTTGTTTTTATGACCATGTTTTTTTTTTTTAATTAATTCATTGGCAAGAAGTAATTATAGTCTACCAAAATTATTAGTAAGAAGATTTTTATACTCATTTTAATTTTAAGATTGATTTTATACTATAAAACTTTTATGCCAAATTAGCCATATTTCAAGCTATAAAATAATATTTAGGTAAAATAAAAAAACTCAATAGTAAAAAATAATTAAAATAATAATTAATCTTACAATAATATTCATATGATATTAAAGAATTTTAATACTTACTCCCCCGTTACACCTATGAATATTTTGAGTACTTTTGGTCAAACCAGGCTAGATTGACTGGCATGGCTTCTCTGACGCCAGCTCGTGTACTACTTATTAATGCTCGAACGTCGGCCCTCGAAACCTTTATAAATTAATGCCTCACGAAACCTAGAAACTGGGGGGTGGGGGCCTTCTTTAGACTTATTAAATATTGGCTATTTAATTAGATTAATTTAATAGGTCTAAAATTTTATAAAAATCTAATTAAAATGTAAAATGTTAGAAATAATTATAATTTTAAAATTAAACTCATTAATTTTTTCAATTGGGCACAAAATGACCTTATTTGGCACAAAATTTTTTCAATTTTAAATAATTATTTTTTTTTATTTTTTTGACATATTAAATTTAATAATGAGTAAATATTTATATAACTCTCCCACATATTTTTGGTATTGATAAAATTTATTTTTATAATACTGATCATTAAAATATTATTCGATCAAAATAATATTAAATATTATTAAATATTAAACAATCAACATAAATATTTTTTATTTTATTTAAATTCTTAATTTGTTTGGCATCTCTTGTAGAAACATTAAAAAATCAAACTACTAACTTATTTTTATATGGCAAAGAGGCAACACTCAATTTATAAATAATACCTTAAAACTCATACGTTCAAAAAATACGAATAAATTACAATAATTATAAAAACGAAAAAAAAAAGGAAAAAACTTAAAAGGATTGCAGTTTTCCTCCATGAAAAGGATTCCGCTTCCTCCATTCTTGAACGGAAAATTTTCACGACAGTTCAGTAATAACGCGTTCGCACTTGTCTTCCAAGATCTTCACAGCTTCTGTAAAGAGCACTTCAGGAGGTAAAGCTCCGGTCGACTCGATTGTGACTGCATTGCCAGATAACTACGAGTTAATATTACCAGTGCCAGTTTTTACAATGTTTTTTCTGTATGAACTTAGCAGTCAGGAGAGGATTGGAATGAAAGGCCACTCAATATGATCAATTGATCAAACAATGAATAACAATATCGGTTTTGGCCATATTAATATTGAACATATAGAATGGTAGATATCAATGTCGAATATATCAAAAGAAAAGAATTCTGGTGCATCGGCAAAATATTGGTGCATCAACCAATACTTCATGACATATTACAATTTTATTATGGTATTGAGAAATAATGGTATTGGGAAGCCTGATAATGATATACATGTCGGCAAAGGCCGATATATCGGATATTAACCGATATTTTTAACGATTAGATGTCAAAGAAGTGGGGTGCAAAGGCCACTCACATAAGGATTGGTGGGTCCAACAATGGAGGGGCTACCCACCTGTTCTTATTGTATGATTGTCAACCGAATGGGCCTTCCACCAGATTTTTATTTTTTTTAAAAGAAAACAAAAATGAAATCATCAGATGATAAATCTGTTTTCTCCTGCACAGATATTGCATCAATCTTCAAAAGAAAACATCCCCTCTATAGCTTAAACTTTCAAAACAATCATCATCACATCAGAACATTCAGTGATGTCCGGTTCAATGCCCTGTCTATGAAAGCAGGAAAAAAAGCAAGGAAAATTAACATTTAAAAGGAAAATTTGATTGCTCATAACTAACAATCACATTTGCACAATGGAAAATGTTTCAGGGACACCTCAAGAGGACATCACAAAGATTTGATTAATCAATTTGTTTTGCCATATTCGATTTCATATTTTTCATATTTTTAAAATTTCTAAAATTCTATAATTTTGATAGTCTAAAATACCTACAAAATGTTGTATTTTCTTTCTATTATTTCCTTACTTTAGGTTATGGTTATAGGCGTAGGGTATCCCTATTTAAAGATCCTAATTTTATTATTTTAGTAATTATGAATTAACGACATAATGAATATAAAAGATGACTCACATCTCTCTGTTCCCCATTGCTGCTTCTTTCCCTATCCCCTTCTCTATTTACTCTCCATCCCCTTCTAATCCCTGCTGCTGCTGCTTCTCCCCATTCCCTACTCCCTTCTCTTATTTCCTGCATCAACACCCCTTAAGCAACCATTGGATGACACCTTAGCTACCATTGGATGACGTAGCAACCATCCATCTAACCACTCATCTGTTGGCCCGTTAGTATGGATATATGAGACTCCACGTCATGAATTGTGCTCTGAGGATTGCTAAAGGGTGTCTTTATAAGAAAATCTTTCATAATTGTTTTCTCCATCAAATTTTCCAAAATTCATGTAGAGCTTTATCATCCAAACAACACCACAAAGATTTGAAGTTCCACCCTTCCTTTATAATGCTCGATCTAATGGAGCATCCTCTGAAAGCGGAAATAGTTTTATATCACTTTTATCACGTTACTCCTAGTTTCCATTAAAAGAAATCTATCACAGTGGGTTATCTAAAAGAGCAACTTCAAGGGAGGAAAGGGAGTAAAAGTAATTCCATCTGTCACACCACCTACGTTGGTCTTGCATAGAACAAGCAGCAAAAGTGATGGTAAATGCAGAGGAGGCTCCACAAGGTATTTCTAATGGTTAGAAGTTGTAGAACTCTGAAGACAAATTGCACCATCCCAAGCATCAAATTTTCTATCTTCTTAATCAACTACCAAGACAGCTTCATCCAATAATAGCCTCTCGAGTCTCCATCGACAAATCCCAAATGACAGGGAAAGCAGCCATTTTGGAACTCTCACAATGCTTACCAAATTATCTACTGAATCAATGAACTATTCAGAATAGTCCAGGATCATTACAGGCACCAAAAAAATTAAAAACCATGAAACATAAATTAATACTTACATATGAAATGATCTCTCTTGCGTCGCAATGCTACATACTGATCCCATCCTTCCTCTCGGATGCATTCCCTACAAAGTGTACAAGCCCTTGGTCGGGCTACCACGGCCTTTCTACCTACATAAGAGAAAAGCTCTTTATCAAATATCATGTTATTATGACTAGTGAATGCCCTCATTCTACAAATATTTCCACTGCAGACAATGTGCATCCAAGAAGATCAATTTTCCCGTTAAAAAAAAAATTACCATTTGCAACATCTTCAATATCAAATACATTAACCGGACACTTCCTAACAAGCTTTTCTGCTTTCTCATCATAAACATCTTGCAAGAGAACCACCTGTATAAACCAACAAAGAAACTCAGGTCATGACAATTCATCTCCCCTATCCCCAACACCCTTTTTCCCACAAAAAAAGGTAAAAAAAAAAAAAAAGAATCACAGAGAAAAAAAAAGGATATCGGAAAAGACAGATAACCTCGGGAAGCATCCTATACCAAGCAGTGGCAACTGGTGACCACTTAGCATGTTCTTTGCCCACACCTTTTACAGCATGTGCTTCAAGTTCAATTTCCTAGAAATATGGCAACATAAATGCTCAATTAAAAACTTCAAAGAAGAGCTACCGAAAGGCCCACATTTATTACTGGCTTTTCCATACGGTCACACCTCAATGGGATCCAAATACAATAATGTTTGCAGGAATAAATGCCCAAAACATCATGGGGCTAGTAGAAATCACTTGGATAAGAGGAAAAAAATTAATAATATGTGGTTCTGCTTTCCCTTAAGATAGTTACCGATATAGTTTTGGTAAAAGAAACTAAATTAGTTTCTTTAAAAGAAACTACTTATTATGCATAACGGAATATAGCCAGTTTCCGTAAAATAAATCTCAGCTAATTAGACACTCAATAAGCAAGAAGTCAAACATTTACTTAGCAAAAAGGGAAATCATGATTTTTACCTGGCCTGGGCCAAGCCTAGCAATAGTAATATCTGGATGCCTAGCGCAAATTGGATTGACAGAAAATTCAGGTAAGGAGTCTTGGCCGCAGCTAAATGATGTATAAGTTCTGGCTTTTGCAGCTGGATCTGAATCATTATCTTCTGTTGCTAAGAGAAATTCACTCCCATTTGGTAGCCACTTCAGTTCGTCAGACTTTACTGCATATTATGGTATTACGATCACTAAGATGAACCGCCAAAAACCAATAAATGAAGTGAGGAAAGGAGCATTAAATGTCACTGATGAAACAGGAAAGATATACCTGTGTTACGCGGTGCACCTCTTTCACATCGAGCATGGAGCCCGAACACAATAGTATTCTTTTCATTAGGCAGATCCTTTTCTAATAAAATAAAAAGATTTACCCACTTAGTGCATCTAATGATTCGTGTAGTACCCAGATGTAAATATAAAATTTCACCAAACTTCAG
Organism: Nepenthes gracilis; assembly: GCA_033239525.1. Lineage (NCBI taxonomy): Eukaryota > Viridiplantae > Streptophyta > Magnoliopsida > Caryophyllales > Nepenthaceae > Nepenthes > Nepenthes gracilis. The sequence continues at coordinate 6,064,871 of BSYO01000006.1, forward strand.
ACTTGCCTGACTTGTATTCAAACAGCCTTGGGTCAACATTTAATGGAATGAGGCCCAATCTGTGAGCAAGCACCTCATCCTGAATAACAGAAGTGTTGTTTGCAATAAAAACCTTCTCAATGGCCATGGTTGGAACCTGCAAATATTCCCATCAAACTCCATACGCATAAATTACAATGCCATTATGCTAGAAATATAGTCATTCAGTCATATAACTTTACTTTTATCACTTAAACAGAACATGCAAACTAGATTAAAGGAAACATTGTTAAGGAAAAGGGCAGCAAATTCAACTGATGACATAACATAGGATAACAACATAAATTTTGGTAGGAACTAAGGGGTGGAAATTTAAACTTTCCATAGATTCCCATAAAAATCTCACAGAAAGACACAGAACACAAAATTATTTCCCAGGGTTGAAGAGCAAAGACAAGTAAACGTAGCTGGTAAACATGACTCAATCAGCTACAGTACTCAAACACCAAAGGGAATAAATTCCAAATAATTAATAGTCAAAATTCAGCAACCAATTATAGGTTACATTACAAATAATTAAGTTCAGCCACCACCTTTCCCTAAGCGGGAGGAGCACAGATCACATTTCAAGTAGGTTTTAAATTTTCAAGAAACTTGAACCAGGGATCTCCAATTCACAATGTAGAATGCCTGCCAATTGAGTTATGAGTAGGTGGAATACTTGAATTATTAGAGAATAACCCTTTTTTATTTTCATGGTAACAGGAAAATCAATGTATTGGTCACAAAAGCAGTGATTGGACAAGTGAACGCTGAGATACCCATGTAAACAACACATTGAATAGGGCATTCAGACAGTATGGGGCAATTCTGGGGAAAAAATGAAGGGCAATAATTGAATCTACACAGGGGTGAAGTTAGGGCCAATAAGGGACTGATTGTAAGAAAGAGAATAGGCAAAAGAGGGGATAAAAGAGGATTACAAGATTTTATATCAAATCATTGATCATTTCACTCAGCAAGGATAGAAGGTACTGAAATTGGTAATATGTAGCCTACAGGTGCTTGCCAAAATACTTCTGCTGCTGGGAGATCATTCCTTGCTTGGGGAATATTTCAAGAAAAACTGATAACTTAGCCTATCAAGGTAAAGAACATTTCAAATAAAAAAAGAAGATCTACAATCTAAAGTCTCGCCGAAATTGGTGTCTGAAGAATTTCAACTCCCATGATTCCAATTGAGTCCCCGTTTGCTTGATAGAACTCATCTTCTAAAAGCTAGAAAGTGATTCCATCTAGTAAATCCAAAGCAAAGCAACAGATTTAGACTATAAAACATTGTTCCTCCTTCAAAGGGTTAATCCCATGGTCAAGCCGAGCTTTGGTACAACCCATTTGTGATTTCTTGCAGGGCAATATCCTAGGCAGTGGCACGGTAGAAGCAGCAGAGCCACCTAAAATAGTAGAAGAAAATGGGACTTTTTATGATCCTCCCAATTTCGAGCTCCCTTTGTCATCCCAACAGCTTGGTTACATGATATAAAATAAAGGACCCCAATTTGATTTTTATTTTCATTTATGTATTTTAATCTCCATCCTTCATTTTATATCACCAATCTAATCCATTGGGATGAAAAGAGATCTCAAGATGATGGAGGACCATAACAGGTTCCAAAGAAAATCTAGGAATGCTTGAAGGATGCTTCATTGAGGAGTCCAGCCCTCCATCTTGAGCATACGACTAGTGGATGCACTGATAAGAAAATCAAGTAATTAAGCACTGGAGACAAATCTGGAATGAAGTAAAAAAGGACAAGCCTTGGGAAAAAGCTTTTAAGAATACCCTGTAGTTTTTTTTGCACAAATGCCAACTATTACATAATTTCCTTATAAGAATCCAACTTCTTGCAATACATATAATAACATCACAGTCACATTCCTTGTAGCAATTTTCAATCCAATATTGGAAGGCAAGTTTGAGGTGTGTTATGCAAACATCTCGTCCAACCCTAAACGTTTCGGGTTGCAAAAATTAGGACCAAATAAATGGGCAAGTGAGGAAAAACTCCATGAACACCTTCTCAAAATGACTGCTAGAGTAAATCTAGAAACTGAGTTATTATAGAGAAGTTCTGAAAATCTGGAAGATCAAGCTCAAGGACCAAGTTCTCGCCTACACAGCTAAAGAAGTTCACTAAGGTGAAGTAGAAAAGCTTAGTCAGCACATCTGTTTGAAGATGGAAAGTAGAAGGGCGATGTAAGTTGGTTCATAGAATCTTCTAAGGATTCCTAGAAAATGACTAACTTAACATCATGTTAAGACAATAGAAAATTTAACAGGAAAAAAGTTTTGTCATATGTTAAAGTATCATTGACAATGCACGGGGAATAATGTAGGCCATCTTTGAAAAACTATCAATGATAAACCAGGTTGAAGTCATGACCTCTAGGTATTTGGGTAAGCCTGATACGAACTTCATGACCATATTTCCCAACAATGTGTGGGACTAGTACAAGCTAGTAGAAATGTGTTATGGTATTTACAGGTCTTAGCACACTGCCAAGTGAGGAAAAGAGAAAATATTGTTTTTCATAATTCCAGCAAGGAGGTGCAACAAGAACTACAGTAGAAAGTGTGACATAGAACTGGACCAACACGAGTCAAATATACAAGCATGTGCTTTATGATAGAGGTCATTTATCCTCATCTGGAGAAATGGCAAAAAAATGATCCGTATGGCTGAACCCAATCAGGGCAAGAAAATCTCTTACAGTGTTAATACTCCTGCTGATATGATGGCATTTTTCTCCAAAAAACAATTGCAGGGGGGTACTTGTAGGCAGGATTTTAACAAAATAGCAGTAATGAAAAACAATAAACTCCATTCAATTTCCTTGTTTTTGATGATTTTCTAATAGACCAACTTAACACAACAAAAACCAACAACTATAGTCTGTGGGAAAAGTGAGCTCCATAGTTCCTAAATGAGAAGCTCAATACATGCATCATGTGAGTCATCAACATAACAAATATAATCGATTCAATTTTTTTTTTTTTTTTTTCAGACCTTCAAATGTTGAACAATTATGTATGGATCCATAGAGAAACACGTACTGATCAGCTCTAATTTTAAGACAAGTTGGTGATATCCTTATGGTTGTATTTCAAGAAACCATGGGTCCACATCTTACCTGAGTAACACAAGTCGGCATGATTGCTGCTTGTAATACTCCAAGCATGCAAATAAGGGCAACACAAACAAAAATGCGATGGAGCGTCCATTCAGAAGCAAAAACTTCAGGAACAACCCAAGTAACCCCAATTTGTCGTATGAAAATCAGCACAGCATGCACGCTCCACGTAAAAAATTGGAACTTTACAAAGTTACAGAAATTTGACATCGGGTCACCTACAACCATCATGATAGCATGCATGTTGGTACAAACAAAATTCAAGTACAAGGAGAAAAAGAGTTTTAAGGGAAAACACAACAATTACTCTGAAGCGTTCAGATGTTCAATTTTAATCGAAACATCAATATGGGTCGACGACACAAAGACTACTTGGGGTTAACGAATATCTAGGCACAATTTTCTGCCATAAGTAATCAAAGTTCTGCCACTAAGCAACTTTTCGAGAATCTAGGAAATCTAGTGGGGTTTTACCAATTGGGGCCCTCCCTTCACACCCCCATGTCAATGTCACAAAAAAAAAAAAAAAGAATTCCGTATGGACAAAATTAAAGTTCAGAATATAAGTTATCAACCAGAAAATCTCAGAATACAACGGGCACTTTTCCTACTACAGACCTCAGCAATGAGGATTCGACGAAAAGCATTGGCTAGTGCGGCATCAATACCGACCATGTCGAACTCGATTTCATCTTCCGTAAGACGATTGATCTTTATTTTGAAATTCTTGAAGAAATCTTCCATGTTTGTGTTATCGACGCCCATCGACGCATAAGCACCAGAATATAGAATGGGCTCCGTCTATAACCATAAAGACGCCGAAAGGTGAATAGGAAATCAAATGAATGAAACTTTGAAGAAACGTAAGAGTTTATTGAAAGAGGGGAAGAGAGAAAGAGTACATCAGTAGGCGCATCGAAATTACAGGAAACACGAGTTCTCTTAAGCTCGAGGTGCTCAGGTAGCTCAGGCATCTTCACTCCCTCTCCCTCCTCGTCTGTGGGTTGCTCTTCCGAACGCCTGTGGAATAAGGGTTTAGGGTTTAAGCGGGTAGAGTCTCCGGCTCTACGAAAGTTTTGATAGGAACAAAAATATGGGTTTTAAAAAAGGCAATAATTTTTATTCAGTTAAATTATTTTATTTTTTATTGTTTTTTTGCAAGAGAAGCTGAAAAACAACGAAAATTAAAAAATTAGTGGGAACAGGTTCTAAGTGATCAGGAGACCCACTTTAAGGCAGTTTCACAGTTACAATATTACCGATTCGCGAAGCAGTGGAAGTTGAGGTGCGAATTTCTTCGGTAATGTGGATGTTTAGTTTGACTAAACACACACCCGTTTTTACTTCCTTTTTGACGGGTGTATTGTTGGGTTTGGTTACTATCTTGTGATAGCTTAACAAATGAGCACGTCATCGAAAGATCGTACAAAACTTGTGTAAAATTTGAAGTGTAGCAAACTGGTTGCAACAAAGACCGAAAAGACCAATTTACCGGAGTGAAAAATGTCAGGGAGACCGATTTGTCGGAGTAGACAAATGTCAGAGAGATGAATTTGCCGGATTGAGTAAATGTCAAAGCGATAATTGTTGGCAAGGTCAAGAGTGGAGCCGAGTAGAGCCAAGGGTGAAGCCGGTATGGCCAAGGGTGGAGCCGGTAGGGCCAAGGGCGGAACGAGTAGGGCCAAGGGTGGAGCCAATAAGGCCAAGGGCGGAGTTGAGCAAGGCGGAGGGCGGAGCGGCAGGGCCGAGGATGGAGCCGATAGGATCGAGGGCGAAGCCAACATGACTGCAAGATGATGGCCCGGCAACAAGAAGCCGACTATGGAGGCTGACCAATTGAGAGAAGAAGCCGGCTATGGAGGTTGACCGGCTAAGGTAAAATGAAGCCGACCAAGAGAGCTAATGTAAAAGGGCGACTAGGTAACGCCACTTCTACTAGCGAAGCTAGTAGATGATTTTGTAGAGTGAGCACCAGGCTTTGAGGAGTAGGTAGCAGGCTTTTCAGAGAAGGCAGTTGACTTTTAGAGTTGATAAATTGACTTTATAGAACATGCGCTGTTTATGCAGAGTATGCGCCGTCTGGGAAAGCACAAAAACTGATGAAGACGTAGAAAATGACAAAGTTGGTACGACAAATCATCTACAAGATCAGGCCAGGAGAACAGATAGGATTTGGAGTCAATGTCATTATAAAACGCATCAAGCGCTTCAAAAGAAGGCGCGGCAGTGACAAGTGCAGCAGCACGGCAACAACAGCGGTGGAACGTGGAATAGAGGGTGGAACAGAGCAAAGTGCGGAAGGAGACTTTCATCGTTTACTGTCTGCTGCCATATTTGTAAAATCAGTGAGTAGAGAGTACCATTAGTAAGAGAAAGAAGAGAAGAAAAAGAGAGAGAAGAGGGAATGAGAGTTTCCTTATTTTGGAGATTATTTTTCTACTCTATCTCGAGTGGGTTGCTGGAACTCTATTTCAGAGATTTGTAACTGATTTTATATAGTAAAATTTTAAAATTTATCCTATGATTTTTTCTTAATTGAGAAGGGTTTTCTACGTTAAAAATCGTTGTGCACTCCTTTGTTCCTTGTACCCACTAAATTGGTGGTTGACGACCGATGGGGGGTTCAGATTTTTTCCGTTACGCCAGGTTATGTGTGAATTTGGATGTCGAACCCCAACAAGTGGTATCAGAGTGAGGTTGTAAACATTCGATTTGATTACGTCGCTGTCGAGAAGTTTGCTATTTAGTGTGGAGTGGAAAGGAACAGTAAAAACCACTTCAAAGCCAATGTGGACTGCAAGGGAGATTGATTCAACCGCGGAGAAGGAGCCGAAGGGGAGTGGGACTACTCCAAGCTCAGTGGAGCGGAAGAATTTATCATTCAGGCTTGTGCAACGTGGAACATGAAATTGATAAGTAGAGAGTACCACCAGTGAGAGAAAGGAGATAAGAAAAGGGGAAAGAAGAGGGAATGAGAGTTTCCTTACTTTAAATATTGTTTTCTTACTCTATCTCGAGTGAGTTGCTGGAACTCTGTCTTGGTGGTATGTAATCGATTTTACATAGTGAAATTTTAAAGTTTGTCCCGTGATTTTTCCTTGATTGAGAAGGGTTTTCCACGTTAAAAATCGTTGTGTATTCCTTTGTTCCTTATACCCACTAAATTGATGGCTAATGGTCAATTGGGGGTTCGAAATTTTTTCGCTGCGTTGGGTTATATGTGAATAGGGTGTCGAACCCCAACATATGTGTGATGGTGTACCTCTAATCTCTTCATAAGTTCTATTGGGAGTCCAAAAAAATTGGCGTTGATGGGATCACCAGTATCTCATATATTTTGTTATTTAACAATTCTGATCCTGTTTTGATAATAACTCTGTCGAGTTTTTGATTTCATGCAATCTTTGAGAGAACGCCAAATATGTTTGAGTTTCCCAGCAAGAATGTTGATGATTTTGATAAAGTCCTGAAAAATCAGTAACCCCCAGAGAGTGCTCATCTTTTGTAATCCTTCCAAAGTTAGCTGTTTGGATCACTTTTTTTATAAAATCTCACGCCCATTAAAATGTCATCCAATGATACACTTGGGGGGGAGACGTCAAGCAAAAGTCAGCCGAGAGTTTATAGATAGTAGGCCAAATGTCAGGATTTACTGAAGATTTGCGCGAGGTTGACCAAGCGTTGAGGTTCAATGGAGGCACATGTGGTTTGTATGAGATTGGCCGAGCGAAAATTATTCCTAACAATCAGAATATGTGTATTTTTTAGACACATGGTAGACAATCATGCACTTTTTTAGGACAGAATGGATGTGCTTGAGGTGTATCCGAGAGACACTCATACGCTAATTCCTATAGGACAAGCGTTTGAAAATATATGTGTATGACTTTTCCAAAATAGGTCGTACTTGATGTGCATAAGAAAAGTATATGCACCAATACCTAATATAAAAGCTTGTGTGCATTTTTGTTAGGGTTTGAATATATACGAGATTTTTAAGCCTTTTAAGTGCTGTCGCGGAGGGAGACAGAGATAGAAAAAGAAAAATATAAAGATTTACTTATCTATTTGATATTTATATCATGTTTCATTCTCTACTGACTTTAGTACATTGTTCTAATTATTATAGAAAATATTTTATCGGTCATTTTTTTTATTTGCTTTTGTATTCTCTACAATTGAATTTTTTATAATATTGTATTTTTGTGTAATTGGATATTTTGTATTTAGAAATTAATATATAGTGGATATTTACCGTACTCAGTTTTATAGTTTTATTCGCTCTCGAGTGGTTTGATTCTTTGTAGACGTGAGGACGCATTCATAGTGAGGTGAGAAGTCGGTCATTGTTAGCTCCGCTTCCATCATTTTAGATGGATTTTTTTGTTGTTTGGGTTTTCAGAGAACTTGTGTTAAAATTAGTGGGTTATGGAATACTTTCTTATGAATTTTATACTCATTTAATGTATTATTCGGTGATACACATGATAATACACGTACTTTAATCTAATTGAGAAAAGTTATTGAGTGGCATACGACAAGCGCCTAATTTACACATGTACATCAACTATCAAGAATAGGGGTGCCAAAGGAACATTTGAGAGGAGTGCATGCGCACATTATCCAAATCGGGGACACATGATGCATGCTCGAGGGGCACATGAGCGAAATTTATCCAAATTAGGGGCACCAAATGCACACCGGAGGGGATAACAAATGAAATTTGTCCAAATTGCACAACACCTGATACATGTCTAAGGGCGGTCGTGCATCAATTTCACAGTGGACTTGTGCTTGACATTTGCCTGACAGGCGCTTGAGTACCATTTTTTATATAAAATATCCTGACACGATTTTTAGATTTATGCTACTGTTTTTTAAAATATTAAGTGCCAGCACTGTGAGAAAAAGAAAAGAAAAGGAGATAAAATGGAGAAAAAATTTTCACATCCAATTGAGTTTCGAATTATATTTTATTATTTACTAATATTAGGTACATTGTTCTTAAAATTGTTAAAAATATTTTACCGATTATTTCTTCTCTCTTTTATCTTATACTCTTTTTTACTCAGGTTTATTTATTATAATACGTTATATCCTTATATTTATTAAAATTATTATAACTGAACGTATCACATAATGGATATTCTTTGAACTTATAGTTTCGTATTTTTTTCATCATTTAAAAAGAAACTTTTCACATAAAATCTTGTATTGTTTCATTATTTGTGATTAGTATTAATTTGTTATAAATTATCGATTTATTTTTAAATAAGGGGTTCGAATCTTAACAAGTGATATCAGTGATACCTTTGTTATTGTGCGTTGAATTTATTTAAACAAATAAAAATTAGAAACAAAATAATTTGTTTCGATGGCTCAAATTATGATATATAGAAAAGTAATATGAAGGATTTATTATTTGTTAAAATAATACATTTTTTAATATTTGCTACTCAAAAGCCAAAGTTCAAATATGAGAAAGAATAGGCTTTCAAGCACGAATATGTTTGTAGCTACATTCAGTAATTTACAGATAATGTATATAATCACATTTAAAATGAAATACATGTAAAAACATTATGGGAAAAGCTTGAAATGTTTTATGCCTTGAAGACTGATAATAACAAATTATATCCCTTAATAAAATTAATACAAATGAAACATAAGAAAGATACGTCTAAAGCCAACCAGTTGATGAGTTCCAAGGATACGTTGACCAACTGAATGGTACATGTATCAGATTTGATAATAAGTTGTTAGGCTTACGGTTGACCATACTACTGAATTCATGGGAAGTGATATTGATCACCATTGTCAACACTACTCAAATTGGTGTGGTAACCTTGGAGATAGTAAAAGGGGTTGTGCTAAATGAGGAGATGAGACGACAATCGTAAGACTCCATTTTCTTGCATTTTAAAGTGCTAGTCTCATAATCACGGAAAATAAATAAAGGGTGATACCCAAAATCTAGTAAGAAGAGTTGAAACAAATCACGGTTGAAATATCAAAATCTCAAATGCCACCACTATAGGAAAAAAGAATATATCAAAAAGTATTACTACAAATAAAAGTATAAAAATACTAACAAAAATGAGAAGAAAGCTAAGAAGTCACGAGAGTAGGAGAGAGTGTCAATTATTACTAAGCTCGCTCTTCTATTAGTTTATAAAGAAGAATAAGTGATGAATTTGATGGAACATGAGGCAAATTCAGTGGTTGATATTGGTACATTACTCCATGTCACATCAAGAAGGAAATTTTTTATATTTTATACTTTCGGTGATTTTAGAGTGTTAAAGATGGAAAATAAACGCGTGTCTCAGATTGTTAGTTATGATGACATGTGTTTGATCACAGTTAACAGAGCCAAGCTACTATTGAGAGATGTACGATATATTTCAAATATTCAACCGAATCAAATTTTAGTAAGCAAGTTCTGCAATATTTTCTATGAAGGGGTATGACAATTGACAAAGGGATCTCCAATTGTTATGCGGGGGAAAGAAGGTTTCCATCTTGTATGTGTTACAAGCTTTAGTTTCAGTTAGAGACGTACACGTAGCAAGAAGTGAAGGGTCTTCAGATTTGTGGCACAGGAGATTATACCACATGAGTGAAAAATGGCTGAATTGTATAGTTAGAAGAACTTTCTCTGGGACATAAAGGAAGCAAAGTTAAAGACTTGTACTCGTTATATGGTGAGGAAACAATATAGAGTTTTATTCCGTGAAAACGCATTCATCAAGACAATGGATCTTCTTGAATTGGTCCACACTAACATATGTAGCCCTTTTAATGTAAAGATACTTAGAGGAGCACTTTATTTTATCATATTTATTAATGATTGTTCAAAAAAAGTAAGAGTATATATGTTGAAGTCGAAGGATTAAGTCCTTAATGTTTTCAAATAATTTTGTACCCTATTAGGAGACAAATAGAAAAGAAATTGAAGTACATCCAAAATGATAATGGATGAGAATATATTGGAGCATCCAATAGATATTATCAGACCCACAGAATTTGACACCAAAAGATTTTATCAAAGATACCGCAACTGAATAGTGTGGCTAAAAGGATAAGCATGACGTTGACCGAAAGAGCTCATTGTGTGCTTTCGGAGGTAAAGCTCCATAATTCATTTTGGAGGGAAGCCTTGAATATGGTAACTCATGTGATTAACTTATCACCAAGTGGCCCACTAAATGGCGAAATATCAGAAAAGGTGTGGTCCAAAAATGAGGTTTTCTATGATCATCTACGTATATTTGGGTGCAAATCCTCTATCTATACTCTGAAGGATAAGAGGTCTAGGCTCGAATCGAAGGCAAGGTAGTACATTTTTCTCAATTACGAGGGAAGATAAGTTGGGCTATCGGTTTTATAATCTAATGGAGAAGAAATTTGTCCGGTTGAAAGATGTGGTATTCATCGAGTTTAAGAGTATTGAAGATATCAGCAAAGTTAAGAAGGTTATTTTCAACAATGACAACAACTAGCTTTACTATACAAATCTTGAATCTTAGACACCAATACCAATGAAAATGGTGGTCAAGGCAATATTAAAAAAAGGAAGAAAACTATGGAACTCCTATATTTGATAGAGTGGTTGATTCAAATGTGGTTGATGCAAACGAGTCTTGAAGAACAAGTGGGTTATTCATTTAAAAATTAATGAGAAATCTTACAATCAAGGTACAAAGTAAGATTAGCTATAAAAGGGTTCAAACAACAAAAAAATATCAATTTTGAGGAAAATTTTACTCCAATTGTGAAGATTTGTTCTTGGATTGGACGTAGTCCTTGATTTGGACATTGAACAGTTAGATGTACGCTTGACTTTTCTCCACAATGATTTTGAGGAGGAAATCTATGTAAAATAATTAGAGGGATTCCGAGTTGAAGGAAAAGAGTACCTTGTGTGCCGTCTGAAGAAAAAACCTCTACATGCTAAAACATGCATGATATAGTGAAACAAGAAGTTCGAGTTTGTTATTGTGAGTTAAGGTTACCAAAAGTTTATTTTAGATCATTGTATTTTTGCTCAAAGGTTTTCAAAATATGACTTCATTATTCTCCTATTTTATTTAGATGACACACTTATTGTTGGGTAAAATGTCACTTGAATTATTAAATTGAAATAGCAGTTTGAAAAATCCTTTGCTGTGAAGATTTGGGACTGGCAAAACAACTTTCTAGTATAAGAGCATTTCCTGACCAAAAAGTGAAGAAATTATGGATGTCCTAAGAAAGTTACATAAAAAATGTATTCCAATAATTTAATATAAAGTCTAAGCCGGTAAGCACTTCGCTAGTCAATCATTTCAAGTCGAGCAACTGACAATATCTTTCTATAGATGATGAAAAGACAAGTATGAAAAGATTTCCTTACTCTTCTACCGTTTGATATATGTAATAGTGTGTATGAGACCTGGTATTGCTCATAAAACAGTTAGCTGATTTCTTTTTGATCCTGGAAAGAAGTATTGGTCTGCAATGAAATGCATATTAAGTGTATCTTTGAAGAACTTTCAAGATGTATTTGTATTTTGAAAATAATAAGATGTTTTTGGTTGGATATACTGATGAGACATGATAGCCAATATTGACTCTCAGAAGTCCACCTTAGGTTATCTGGTTATATTTACGAGAGGAGTTATTTCATGGCAATTTAGATTACAAAAATATATTGCTTTTTCTATCACCGAAGCAAAATTTATTGTGGCGACAAAGGCAAGGAGATAGTGTGGATGAAGAAGTTTATCCGAAAATTTAATTTCAAATAAGAGCGATATGTGTTACTTTGTGACAATCAAAATACTATTCAACTTTATAAAAACTCGTTATTTCATTCCCGATTAAAGTATATTAATGTGAAATATCACTGGGTGATGAATGTTATTGACTCGGAATTAATAACATTTAATAAGATCAGAATCAAGGAGAACAGATCTGACATAATGACTAAAATGGTGCAAAGCAAAAGGTTTAAAATTTGTTGAACTATAGATGGGATTATGATGACCCTCACAAGGTCATAAGGGAAAGTTTATTGGCTTGTGTATCACTTCCTTATGACTCCTATACCCGTTTAATGTATCGTTTGGTAGAACACATAATGATACATGTGCCACGGTTTGATTGAAGAAAGCTATTGAGTGATGCATGATAGGTGCTGAATTTATACTTGTGCGCCAACTGTCCATATTAGAGTGCCCAAAGGGTGCTTGAGAGGTACACTCGTGCATGCTCAAGAGATGCACGATTAGAATTTGTCTAGATTGGGGGAGCTGGATGCACGCCCAATGAGCATATGTGTGACGACCCGAGCTTGAGTCCTAGACTCGACTCAAACCCTCCCTATGGAAACATCTAAAATTATCAGAATTCATCAATTATCCATCAATATATATATATCCTCAAAATCATCAAATTAATAAAAAAAAATACTATAAATGATCCTCATAAATATATAAATTAATATAACATTCATAATCATAAATTATTAAATATAAAAAAAAAATATTTTCCATTGTCGCTTATATGCCGCTAACCCCAAAATCGCATCTATCTTATACTCAACAATAATCCAATAAATCCTGACTAATACCTATAATACCTCTTCAATTTGGAGTCAAGAAAATATAAGAGCAAATCGAATGTCCAATAAGTAAATATAATCAAGAATATATGAATACAAATGACTATATTAAATAATAATATTAAATACATAAAATCAAAAATAACATGTCATATACCAATTACAATTCGTGACTCAATAATATATTACTTTCACGACCCAAAAGCCCTATGAATAATTGAATATCAGGAATGCAACATTGATTCTACCAAATCTGATAATAATAACTGTATAAGATAATAATAATCTCCACTATGCAAGATAACAATAATCACTATGAATCTTATTTTGTCATAGTGAACCAAAAGCAGTATATTTATGACCCCAACAGTTGGATAAGTATCATGAGATTACCCGATAGCTATGGTATTTTCACTACCCTTACAATCCTCCTGAAGGCTGTACTCGTAGCATCATCATACTATCTCTGATTCCCTTCACCAATAATATCTTTGATATTATCATCTATAATGGTCATAAGGTTCTAAACATCTCACCTCAATATTAATGACTTCGACCCCGGGAATAGAATAGGTATTGAAAAAGTATAGACTATTCTAATGTCTCACGAACTCCCAATTATCCGGATATCGTAGAGCATTCATATACTCTCCTTTACTTATTCATAGAGTACCAATAAAATATACGCATGCAATTAAATCCAACGCGAAGAATTATTTATCACAGGAGTGAGATCAAGTCCAAGAAAAGTTTGAGTATTCGATCTAATGTTATAATATTCTATTAAATCCTTTCTAATTCACACAGTGTCCTAAATTTTATCTCTAAAACTACAAAATACCTCCTATTTTGCTACTACCGTACAAGGTCACAATTACTCACATTATTCAATTATTCTGGCAAGTTTCATAATAATCAAACTAAAATAATAAATTATTTTATTTTTACCCCTGAACTAATTTAAAAAATATATATACATATTCTTTCATATATGTGCCAACTCACGTCATATGTATCAAAGTATATATAATTCCATACATCCATACATGCATAAGCATCATAAACTCAATATATATACATATATATACACCTACGTATTCATATAAATATATGTACATAATCTCATACATAAGCATATCACACACTTATATGTGAACTCTTGTATATATATATCACATACTTACACTCACGTACGTTACTACACGCTGAAATACATAAATATTTAACCACTACATTACTACAAGCTTCTACATGTACATCTACTCCCACACGTGCATTGCTAATACACACCTCACACTTACACTGCCACTTCAGTGGCACACAAACTGCACACATGATTTCCCACAAGTATAAATACATTCATATATATATACATATACATATGCACTCACACTTATTCCCAATACATACCCTCACCCTTACACTGTCACTGCCACTGCACACACACCACACGTCAGCACACTCGCCGCACATGCTTATACGTACACACACACCTACGTCCCCACACTAAGATATGAGTGTACACCTATACATATACATAATTACACACACCAAATATATATATATATATAGACACACGCACGCATAAATCTTTGTATAAATCTTGTGTACATCAATTTATACTGGAACCTATATACTGATATATACTATCAATGGTTTCTTTTTTCAAATCAATTAATCTACTACCCATCGCTATTAATGCGCTATTGTTGGAAGAACAATTTTGCTAACAGAGCATAACGCTCTATTCATTCTTCTCTAATGAATCACCCATATATAACAAACTTCCTAGATTTTACTATGCCATACAAGACATAGAAACTTCATGGCATAAACTCCCAATTTTTTGAGACTAATTGATGGTAATTTCTAAATTTGCAATAGAGCTGCAACCCTATTTTTCCCAATTTCTTCAGTTTTACTAAATAATGCAACTTGATTCTCAAAATTATATTGCAAATTAACATCAACAAGGAGACAATAAGGGGTTTAATTGCTAAGAATGGAAAGTAACAAATTCAAATTGTAAAAGAGGCCATAAATTTGCTTGCCAAATTTGCAACAAAATTGTAGCAACGGTGATGATTAGTAATGGCGGCGGCTTTGAACAGTTCCAGCAATACTCCCTCCTACACCGATTAACGACAATGACAACAACAACAGACTTTACAGCAACTTCTTTCTTCGACTCGTGCGCGGCTTTCCTCTTCGGTTCGTGCGCCGCTCCCCTCCACCTAACACCATCGTCTCTTTAAGTAATGAAAGATCGGTTTAAGGTTTTGTTGGGTTTTCATTTGGAGCACCGATTTCCTTCCTTCTTTGTCAACAATATGCCGTCATGCCTTCTTCTCTCTCTTCTCCTATCCTTTCCTTCTTCCGTCTTTTTTTCTTTCATTCTTTCCTTTCTTTTATTGATTGATTTATTTATTTGTTTATCTATTTATTATTATTATTATTATTATCTTTTCTTTCTTTCTTTCCTTTCATTATTATTGTTATTATTATTATTATAACATTATACATATTATATATATTATATAAATTATAGTTATTATTTATTTTATTATTTATTTATTTGTTTATATATATACATTCTAAAATATTAAAGTCCACCTAATTTAAATATCTACAAGTTCATTCAATAATCTAATCCACTAATTAAACTAAACTTAAACTAATATTCCAAATATCTAAACCTAATTCAATGTTTCAAATACTATAAGCTTATATTTTAAGCCCAATTATAAAATTTTTTATCAAAATAATCATTAAAAATAGTTAAATAATTACCACAACTAATCAGATAATTTATTCTCATAAAATAATAAAATAAAAAATATTTGAGATATTATAGAATAAGTAGAATTTGTCCGAATTACTCAATGCCTGATGCACGTCATGCACCGATTGCACAATGGGCTCCCACCTAATGTGCATCTGAAGGGCACTCGAGTACTATTTCTGATTTAAAAGATCATGATATTATTTTTAAGATTAACTTTGTGGTTTTTAAATCATTGAGAGCCAACACTGTAAGAAAAGAAAGAAAAAAATAGCAAAATGAAAAAAAAAAAAAGTTTACTCATCCGATTGAGTTCCGAATGGTATTTCATTATCTAACAACCTTGAGTACATTATTTTCAAAGTTATGAAAAATATTTTACCGGTTATTTTTTATCTCTTTTTTCTTATACTCTTTATTATTCAGACTCATTTATTATAAGATATTATATCCTTATATTTATTAAAATTTTTATACTGACTATATCACATAGTGGATATTTTTTTAAATTTATAATCTTATTATTTTTTTCCTCATTTGAAATGAGATTTTTCATATAAAATATTGTGTACTTCATTATTTATGATTATTATTTATTGTGTAATATCGATTTATTTCTTCACAGTTCAAATAAGATGTTCAAATATCTATAAAAATACCTTTTTTTTTTGGTGCCAAGTCGGGCTTTGGGATATTCTACTCTTGTTCTCGTTGATTACTTAGATAAAAGTTAAAATTTAATCCAAAGTATATGTAGGCTAACTTTACAGATATCGAACTGGTTTTTACAGTATTGTGTATTTAAGATGAGTTAGAAGGAAAATAATTGGGTTAGACTGCTGATCTTTTAGAGTAATTTAACCATAAAAAATAGATAATAATCGTTGAAGACAGGAAACATGCCGGGGCAAGTGATTGAGATCTTCCAGAGTCAACTGAATAGGCTAACAATTGATAGAAAATGTTAGCCTAAAAAGTAAGACTAATCCATGACAATTAAACTCTAATGATAGTCATAAAAAAGGGCAGCCACCTAGGCTCTGCTTAAGCTTTTTGGTTAATAAAAAAACTCTATATAGGTGCAAATTTAGGAGCAATAATACTCATCAATCTTATTTAAAATTTATTTATAAATTTATTTTTATACATAGTGCTAATTAGGATTGAAAAATAAATTAATTAAAATAAGTCATATATATATATATAGAAATAATGTGTTATAAATATGATACATCTCGAGAACCGAATTGATGTATAAATTAGGGAGCCGCTAATTCTCACTTGGATGTCTGAATGATGATGGGTTCGATTTTTATAATTCTGAATTTGGATCCTACATATCATAATAAAATAACTATAGGCAAGAGGTATACGAAATTTACTCTCCAATATATCATTTGACGCTCAAATTAGTAATTTTTATTTTTTTGCGCGGATGGACAGATAGTAAAGAAATAAATACGAGAATTAAAAGTGGATGGGGATGAGTGTGGATCCAAAAGGCTTTTGGCTCCTTTTTGTGTACTCGAATGATTGAGCGTCTTTTCCCCTTTTTTCATTAAGGAGAAGATGTATTTATAGCTTAGGGTCCTGCTTGACTTGTCAACCTTTGAAATTGTTGTATGTGTCAGAAACCGTTTCTGAATAATTATGGAGATGTGTTATTTTTGGTGTATAATTGACGTTTTAATTTAATGTGATAATTGTTTGGCCATTGATGATGGGACCATTTCAACCATTTCTGAATCGAGTGATTAATTGGCTTGTAATCATCCTTTGATTTTTGGTAACTGAACATTCCGATTAAAATTTTCAATTAATGTCCTCGGGAATTATTATCCGACTGTTTGGACTAACCTTGTTGCCTTTTTGTCTAGATCGCTGAAATTTTGGACCTTAATCTAAATTTGCATTAGCCTGATCTACCTTGGACCATACCTATCACAAGTCTCTCATGCTAAGAGTTTTGAATTCAAACTCCTAGCATGTTAATGAGGAGATGCCTGCTGGTGTGTCATAAATGCGCATCTCTGTCGCGAATATTCTTAATATGAATAGTCTTATTTGATAGGAGTTGATTCTTTGTCTTTAATGAATGTGATTCAATGTCTTCTTCAAACTGGTAGCTAGCAGGATCTTCGTTTCAGCTATAAATTGAAGAGTTTTCCTTAGTTTGCATCACGGGTCGTTTCTTTTCCTACCTAGTTATATGGTTGTTTTTAGCCAACTTGGTATCTTTGCTGTTATGAACAGTCAATACTAGAGTTGTTGGAGGATTTATCCTAGATTTTAAAGCCAAAGCCTGATGAAGTGCTTAAAGACTGTCTTACTTACCCTGTTTTATAGGGTAAACCATCTTGGCTTTCCTATTTTACATCAATTTCCAAAGCTAGGCCTTCTCGGTGTAACAAGGACCCCACCCTTATGTTCTCTCTTGAGGTGATCCGAGCGGCTGTTGCAGGCATAAGCTGACAATCTCTTCTTTTCCTTCTTCCATGGTGCCTTTAAAGTTTCTCAAGGGGAGTTTTTTTATCCGGATCGTACTGTATTTTTTTCTATTCTATCCTGGTTGTATTTTTACTGTTCTGAGTTTGTACACCGTGAAATGACTCAATGAATAGAACTATCCAAATGATAATTCATTCTCTTTGTACTGCTTGAGTATATTTTCATTTTGCGAGCAGTTGATCTTGACTTGAGTGCTGTCCACACTCTTGACTACCATTTTTCATTTCTTAATATATGACAATTTGATAATTCAAATATTTGATAACTCGAATTTCTAACAATCCGATGCACAGTAATCTAATTTGAATAAGCACGATATTTATGCATCTGTAAATCAATTGAGTTGACTTTAATTAGGGTTAAATCATCTTATCATGATTAATCAAGTGACAAAGCTATCTAGTGCCAGTCTGTTGTCTTGGAAAGCAGTGCGCTAGACCATCATGACCACTGTAATAGGATGGACATGCCGTAGCACACTCCTATGCTGACGCATGTCTCAGGAATCATGACATTGTGCCCCGTTAGTAGTTTTAGATGACATCAGTTTAGGCTGGAGTCTTTGCCTACTTAAATTATGGTGCTCCTTCACTTATGTGTCTCTTTGCATTCCATTTCTCTCAGCCCCAATTTGCTTTTTGTTTCTCCTAATTTTCATGGTCCCTTGAGCAGCTTCTAAGGGTATTGCTAAGATTCTGTCCAGTCTCATGGTCGAGAATGTATTAGATATTTATAATAAGTTTAATACTCCTATTGTTATACACTTCTAAATCCCTTCACCTTCTGAGAGGGCTTGCTTTTTGAGGCTTGGCTTCATCGCCATTTATGAAATTTATTTGAAGGAGAGGCTTCGCATTCCTTTTATGAGAGAATTATACGAGATCCCAAAGGCTCTAGAAATTCCCACGGTGCATCTCCACCTTAATGTTATTAGGTATTTGGTTTCTTTGTACATTTTTTCGCTACTGGGAACTTCGTCTGGACATTAGGTCTGTCAAAGTCATTTTTTGATTTAATCAGGAGAACAACTGGATTTCATTTACTCCATAGAAGAAATATAAAATAAGTAAAGGGAATCAAGACTCAATAAAGGGTTAGAATAACCGATACTTTTTCATTGCAATTCTTTCTGACTAGAACCTTTCCAATAAGTGAAAGTTGGTAAACCCTATATACTCCAAATATGTCTTCGGAACTGAAACTTTCATGGCACAACCTTTGACTGAATTGATTGAGAAAAATACAATTTCGCTCCGAAAGACAAGCCATTTCTTAACTCGATAAGTACTCACTGATTTCAATTGGAAGGTTAGGGTTGGAAGGGAGGCTATTGCCGATATGCCTCTCCACAACCCCAAAAGAAAATCAAGGGAACTTTTTATTTAGGATTCTCCTGAAATTGTGATAGGAGAGGCAAGCTCTAAGACCCCTAGTTCACCCCATTTGTCCTCCTTTGACAACTTTGATAAGACGATTGATGAAGCCTGTGTTGAGATTACCACATTAGAAGCTGGTGAGTTATCTCAGAGGCCAGATCCCATCCTTTCTTCACCGGGCTGCCCAGTTTTCAAGGAGACGCCCAAATTCACTGAGGGTGGTGAGGCTTCTTCGTCTGCTACTTTGAGAATAAATGTCCCCATTGTTAATGGCCCAAACGAACCGATTGATGCTCTAATCCTAGTCAAATATGGGGTCTATGCTTTTGTTGGCCTATCACCCGACGAGCCTACTTCACACCTCCTACTGCTTCGATTGTGGAGTCCATTAATAATGATGGGGTGACTGAAGAAATTTTTGCCAATAATTTACAGGTTTTGGAAATGGATGGGGTCCCTTGAGCTGACCCTTCACCATCTAAGCGTCCAAAGGATTCGAACGCTCTTTATCCTCCTCCTGAGTTTGAGGTTCCTCTTCAGCATCATGCTCTACCCCTTTTATGTTGAAGGACTCCACCCATTTTTTATTTTGGTTCTTCTCCATGTTTCTCTTTTCAGGAGGAATCTTTTGATAGTGAGGTACCATTTATGTAATCCTTCATTTTTAAGCATTCTCCTTATTCCCCTTGTGATGATTATATCCACCTAACCCTTTTCCTTTGCTAGAGCCGAGGAGGCCACAGGGTCACCCAAGATTGCCCCAAGCTGTCTACCTTTAGAGGAATTTTTCTCTGTTGAGGTACTCTTTTGGCATCTCTGTCCTTTTAGCATCTTTGTCCTTTCTCCGCTTTTGTCTCAAGTTGCCTAATGTGCTTTCCATCGGCAAGTATAGGAGAAGGCTTTCCAACTTTCGGTGGCCATTGGCAATCTTGCCCAGATGCATGTCTGTGTGGGAGAGCACAGAGCTGTGGCCGAGCGGGCAAGGTTGGGTGAGGAGCAGATTGAAGTCCTCGAACGCGAGCTGTGTGATGCTGGGGCGAAGATCACTTCCCTTGAGGAGTCGCTTCACAAGTTTCACGAGCATTATTTCATTCTTCAAGAACATTGCCTCCAGCTTGAGGGACAGTTAAGGACCTCCATTCCAGCGAAGGAGCTCAGCAAGATGTTGGAGGACAAGTATTGGGATTGCATCAATCTCTACCACTGAGTGGTACAACTAGCTACCTCGGACTTTCTAGTCTCCCTTCTTCATCCGATGAATACTAGTGCAAGCCAAAAGTCAAATCTATTAGCTCCTACCGAAGGGATGGCCAAGCCTTCGTCCTCCCAATCGAGCAGCCTTCAGCTACCAAGCCACTCTTCTCCGAATCGCTAGGCTCCTCTTTTCTTTTCTTTGTTTTGTTGTTTTGTATTGTTTAGGTGAATGGCCCACCTTGTACATCCGGAATCGTTATAATGAAATCAACCAAATTGTGGTGACCTTTGTAGCTGTTTGCTTGCATTTCCATGCGGAATTGATTTCCTTTGTCTGGCCAGCTAAGCGTTGTTTGCTATCATCATCAAGCTTGTCTTGGGCTCATTTGCTCAGTTGTGCTCGTTCTCTTGGAGAGAATGTCATGGCACCTTGATTCCATGGGATGCTCTGTCTTGTGAGTAAAATGTCATCGCACACCCAAGGTTGAGCCTCACTAGGGCTAGGTGGGTTTCATGGCCATAGTAGCCGGGCCCTTGTGGAGTCATAGACCATTGCCCACACATTGCCTTATCGGCGCTCAGCTCTGTCCAAAGATGTCATAGCTCATGCACATCTGGTGTTAATCAACCGACCATCATTAATTGAGGGCACTCTCTTCGTTGAGGGAGGTTGTTGCACCCCAACTGTAGAAGCCCCCTAAAGTTTTAGTGACCATTCGGTTGGGAGCTCTAAGATCTCCCAGGCTTGGATTTTCGGCCTCATATGGGCCACTCGGTTACTTAAACCAATGTTCAAATTTAACCTCGTGTGGGTTGCTTAGCTCGGGGTTGAGGTTTTTTGAGCGCCAATGGGTCCTGAAGCAGGCGATGACAAATTTTGCCTGACCTTAGGCAATTTAGGTCACTTGATTTCATGAGATGACAAACACTCATGCATTATATGAACAAGTACATAGAAACAAACAATAATTTCATTAATCAAAACGTGATACATTTACAAGCATTTGGGGTGATGCATGTTGACCTTACCTGGGTTCGACTGTAGCCTATTGGTAGTACCTTTTGAGGTAAGCGACAATCCATGTCCTTGAGATCAGCTTGCCATCTTGGGTACGTAATTTGTAGGCCCTGTTTCAGAGAATTGCTGAGACAAATAACGGTCCCTCCAAGTTTGGAGAGAGTTTGTTTCTATTGGCAATTTTGCCAGTTGTCTCTGTGCTCCATGGGACAAGGTCCCCCACCTCAAATCGACGGGTTCTTACTCTCTTATTATAATATTGTGTGATTCATTACTGATAAACTGTCATTCGAAGATGCGCTGCATCTCGAGCCTCTTCGAATAGGTCGAGGTGCTCTCTGAACCTCTAAGAATTGCTGGTTGGGTCAAAGTGTTCGGCTCGAAGATTAGGCAGTCCAACTTCAACAAGGACGATCACCTCCACTCTGTAGTATAGATTGAAGGATGTCTCATATGTTGGTTCCCTCGGCATCATTCAGTATGACCACATCATGGACGGTAATCTATCTGCCCAAGAGCCCCCTGCATCCCCTAACGTTGTCTCCAACTTGTGCAGTAGCATTCAGTTCAGCACTTTCACTTGCCCATTAGCCTGTGGGTAGGCGACAAAGGTGTGAATCAGCCTAATACATAGGCCCGCATAGTACTTAGAGAGCCACTTGCCGGTAAATTAGGTTCTATTGTCAATCATTATAACCTCAAAAATTCTAAACAGGCACACTATACTCTGGTGAACGAACTCCATTGCATTTTGCTTAGTGATTCGTGCCAATGGGGTCGCGTCGACCCACTTGATAAAGTAGTCAATACCGACTATGACGAATTTTCCCTGCTCGGATGCTAGAGGCATGGGGCTAAGTATGTTGAGCCCCCACTATGTGAATGGCCACGGTGCCTCCAACCTTTGTAGTTCCGTATGTGGCTAATGGCTCATACTTCCTTGAATTTGACAATTTTCATACCTTTTGACGAAATCCATGGCATCACATTTTATCGTGGGCTAATATAGTCCTTACTGTATGATCTTGAAAGAATGGTTCTTGCTTCTGATGTGTGAGTCACAGACACTGAGGTGTACCTCGCCGAGTGCATATTCAGCCTCTTCTGGTGTGAGGCACTTCATGTAGGGGATTGAGTACCCTCAATGATACAATCTTTCGTCCATAAGGGTGTACTGGCCTGCTATCTTTCTCACACACTTGGTCTCATTGGGGTTCTCTGGTAGGGTGCCATCGACTAGGTACCTCCGGTACGAGGTCATCCAACTATTGCTGTCGGCTACTTGCAGCACCTCGCGCTCGAGGCAATCGATGCTTGGCGAGGCTAGGACTTCCTACATATCTCTAGAGTAATGATCCGGGTTCCTGGTCGCCGCTGTCTTTATTAGTTGATCGGCCTTCCAATTTTCCTCTCTAAGGATGTGGATCACTTCGACTTTGTCAAATGCATGGGTCAGACTATTTGCTCTATCGAAGTACTTCGCAAGTTGAGGGTTTGAAGCTTCAAAGTTTCCTTAGACCTAGTTAAAGACCAGTTTAGAGTCACTGTAGATGATCAATGACCTACTTGAGCACTCCTTTGCGAGCCGAAGCTTAGCTAGAAGTGTCTCATACTCGGCGACATTATTGGTAGCTGGAAACCCGATTGTGATTGAGTACTTGATCTCTGACCTATTTGAGATTCCTAAAATCACGCCTGCTCCATTGCGTGATCCTTTTGGTATGCGAGTAGTGGCTCTCGACATCTATTAGGATCTTGCTGATGTAATACACTGAACTGTTGCTAGATTAGGACTAAGCTTAGCGTCATGCTGAGAACTGCCAAACATAAGTACAACTTTTCGCCTTCTTGAGGCGAAGTCAAGAGAGTAAGATGGGAGAGGTACTCCTTGAGCTTTCAAAAAGTTGCCTCACACTCGGCCATCCATTGGAAGCCGGTTGACTTGGTTGCTCTCAAGGCTTTAAAGAATGACAAGTACTTCTCTGTGGACTTCGCTAGGAATTGGGAGAGGGTTGCGATTCTTCTGGTGAGCCTCTGGACCTCATTTACTGTTCAGGGTAGATGTTGTTGAGAATAGTATTTATTTTCTTGGGGTTCACCTCGATCCCTCGCTGTGAGATAATGAAGTCTAAGAATTTTTCAGACGTCACGCCGAACATGCACTTAGCAGGATTCAACTTCATCTTGTGCATCTGGAGGAACTCAAAGGTCTCGCTCAAGTCGCAAATGTGGTTGTTTGTGACTTTACTTTTGACGAGCACATCATCATCATACACCTCCATATTTTAACTGATCTGTGTTTCGAACATCTTATTGACGAGTCACTAGTAGGTGACAGCAGTGTTAATCAATCCGAAGGGTATAATCTTATAGCAGTAGGTGCCCTCGTTGGTAATGAAGGACGTGTACTTATCATCCTCTAGACTCGTTCAGATTTGATTGTAATTTGAGTAAGCGTCCATGAAATTGAGCAGCTCATTACTTGACGTGGAGTTTACCAATAGGTAGATCCTTGGTGGTAGAAAGCAATCCTTAGGGGACGTTTTGTTTACATCAGTGAAGTTGACCACATTCACCACTTTCCGTTACTTTTCTTCACTAGGACGATATTAGTCCAAGTACTGAACTTCTTTGATGAAGCCTACATCAAGTAACTTTTTTACCTCATCATGAATGGCAATCAACTTCTTAATCGAGTGGTTCCTTTGCTTTTATCAAATGGGTTTGTGACCGGGATATAGGCCCAACTTATAAATCATTACTCCAATCGATGTCCTAGGCATGTCTACATGCAGCCATGCAAAGACATCGGAGTTGTTTTTTAGGAAGATAATCAAGTCATCTCGAATGAAACTCGTCAGGGAGCTTTTGATTTACTCACACTTCTCGAGCTCGTTAGGGTCTAAGGGTATTTGGTCTGTGGACTCCCTAGCCTGGGCCTATTGTAGGGTGGCCTAATCCTATAGGTTGAGGTCTTCGATCGACTGGCTGATGGCCACTGGAGTGATCTGGGCCAGGTAGCAAGTTTGACCAATCATCTGGTCGCCCAAGACCTCACCGATGCCAAACAGGGTTGGAAACTTCCTATTCAGGTGAAGTACTGACATTACCATCCCAAAAGTTATCAAGCATGGTCACTCCATAATAGTATTGTAGGCCAAGGGAGGTCCACCACGAGGAATGTCAACATCTTAGAGGTTGTCCTGGGGTAAGTTCCTAGTCTTACTTCGAGCTAGATAGAGCCCTGAACGGGAATTGGCTCGTTGTCCAATCCATACAGTGATTCTTCGGTCTGCTTTAATTCAATCCTTTTTAGACCAAGTTTAAAATAATCATTGAAATAGAGCAAATTTTGAAATCTTCCATTATCAATAAATATTCATTTCAATTGATAGTCTAGGGTATCGTCTGAAATGAGAGTTGATACAATTAGAAAGTTCAAGTGGGGAGTTATTACATGAGCCATATCATCGTCGCCAAAACTAATGACATCATTCCTGATTCCTACCCTTACCCTTTTACTGTTAAAAGCTTTCTTTGAACAGTTTGGGACATGCTCTTGTGTGGATGAGCGAATATCATGCTGATGACCCCAATCGCAACTCAGTTGGTCGGTTACTCTGCTCCATCTTTGCTTGTTACCCCGGGGGCCTGCCCTGATTTTCGGAGGAACCTGATGAGATGACCCCTCTAAATCAGCTTCTCGATCTTCTTCTGCAACATCTGGCAGTCTTCGGTGTTGTAACTCAGAGATCGATGGTAATGACAATACTTAAACTGATCTTACAGAAACAGGTTAGTAAGCTCCTCAAACGATCGGGTAGAGTTCGGCTCGAGATTATAGAACCAGAGGCGCAGATCCCCTTTGAGAGTCAAAGGAAAGCATTGATATATGATGGCTTCACCTAGGCCGTGGAAGCTCAGTAAAGTGAGGAAGTGGTCTAGGTGATCTATTTGGTCAGAGCTTCCGTCGTACGACTTAAGGGCTGGTATCTTGAATTTGAGAGGCAGCGATTGCACACGGATCTCCACCGTGAAAGGTGACCTTCTCAGGTCCGCGGCCTTCCCACTGGCGTCATCCCTAAAGACGCGCTGTCATATTTTCTCCACATTTTCCTCCATTCAGGAGGCAAATGTGACCCTCTTAACATTGAGAAAGATCTTCAACTCCAAGTGATTTGGAGGCGGTGCACGCCCATGTGACTCTCAGCCCATCGTGGTCGCATGCTGCAGGAGCTTCTATTTGCGTCGAGGGCCTTCGGTCACTACGAGAGTAACGAGGGTTCCACCACTCAAGGATTCCCTCCCATGTCCCGTGGCTAGGATGGCCCTCTGGTCGCGCCTAGATCCTGTTTCTCGAAGCCTCCTGTGCCTCAATGTCATTGGGCCATGGGATCTTCTCAAACGGTTGCTTCAATCTTTGGCTCTTTCATTTTGAAGCCGATGCTTGTGCGGTGGGGGTAGGACCCCCCAATTATTACTCGCCCAAACGGTTGTTGATCCTTTGGAGTATTTTAAACATGTTTTCCATCTGGGTAGCTAGCATGAGAACATTAGGCTTGGGATGCTCACCCATATGGCTACCTGTAGAGGGGTCGTTACCTTGGGCGACGGTGTCCGTTATTGACACACTGGTCTACTATCTGGTATTGACCATGTTTGCTTTTGTGAGTGCGATGATTGATAGTTAGACTTTTACGTCATTTTTCACAGACGATATCAATAATACTTCTCAAGATCCGAATTATTATACGGGTTAGGGAGCCACTCGATCTTTCATTGCGGGTTGATTTGGAGCAAGTTCAATCTTCGTCTTTACTAACCTGAATTCTACGCACCACAAATAACGAACAAGATGTCAAATGATTGGTAAGACTCACTCCCCAATTTATCCTCTAATACTAAAGTTAAAAATATTTCTCAAAAAATAAAAAGAAAAGATGATGTAAAAGAATGCAACGTACATGTATGCGAGGGATGTGAAAGGAGGACTGAGCTCCTGTGATATGCTCGACGGGAGCGGCTTCAAGGTGTTTGGAGGGCAAGGTTCTGGAGTGTTACACTCGGTGAGTGACTTATTAGGATGCACAGGGAGTGGCTTAGAAAAGAAGAGAAAGAACTGTGTTTCGAGAAAGAGAGTTTAGTTCTTTCTCAACTATTGTATCTCGCTCGAAAGTTGATTCAATTGGAGATTTATCCTTCCATTTTCCAATGAAGGTGAAGGATATTTGTAATATTTCGTAAAGAAGGCTTTTGGCGTCAAGACTCGTAACAGATGTCTGGTTAGGATTTGTTGGCTTGTCCCAGCAATGGTCGTGGCCGCCATCTTAGTTGTCTTCTTGCAATGGTGATGTGACTGCTATGGGTTGCGGCCGATATTGGCCAATCCGTTTTGTCGTAGATTGGCTGGAGTTGCTATCAGTAGATGAGTGAGATGGCTTTTCAAGGTTGACTACAATCACCGTTGGCTAGTGGCTACCGCGTCAGCATTTTCTATGCTGCCAGACTATTATTGCTGAGTGGAGGGTTGACTTGGGCCATAATTGGCTAAGACGTGAAAGCTGTCTGCCGGTCCTGGCCTTTCGTTCCCCCTTGGACCTACTCACAGTAGATGGGCCGATTAGGCGGTCTTCTAGACCTTACTTTGCGTTGAGCTTTACTGGCAAGTGGACTAGCTGTCGGATCAGCCTGTGTCATGACTAGACCCATCAAACTTTATTAGAATTAAATTATTGATTTTATAATACTGCTACTTTCAATTTGACTACCGGTTGGACAAGTAGTATGAGACAATTTGAAATAGGAATACAATATATATTTGACTATTTTTTGATTTGTGTTTGCTAATGTTATCTCATGTTACGTGATTGAATATACAAGTTGTCATGGAATATACATTGGTATAAAATTGGTAAAATGCAGTATATGTTTAGAAAAAATAGACATGAAAATAAGTTTCTTTTTTCAATATACACCTAACGTGAAAAAATATTTTTTAAAAAGAATTTCTTATGTTTTGCAAACATCAAAAAATATTTAATTTTCTACCAAAAAAAAAATATATCTTTCACAAAAAAATATTTTTTTCAAATGAGAATATTTTTACCGCACATTTAGTTGGAAGGAATAGAAATTCTATAATATTTATTTTTTTATTTGATTATATTTTGACAGAGAATAAATATTCTCACAGAAATAATTTTTTCTAAATTTTTGAGAATAACTATTCCCATACCAGTGTTTAAAAAATATAATTATATTTATATAATAATTAAGCATTTAAAAAATATGTTAGATATATAATAATTTTATGTATTTAAAAATATAATAATAAAAAATATGTAATTATATTTAGTAATTATATATTTAAAAATATATAATTATTAAATATGTAATTATTTAAAAATATAGTATATAACATATTATTATTGTTGCGGCTCTGGTCCGAATTTAAATGGAGATGGTTTGGTACTCCACTTTTCTAATCCAAGACCTGCACAACACCAAAGAAACAAAATAAAAAAGGCCAAGGGGTTAGATCCCCACAGCGCCTTCTACTGATCTTAAAAAGTCGATCATCGTACTTTTTTTAAGAATAAAAGGAAAACTTGATTTAATTTTTCTTTCAGTAGGTTTCTTTTAGAAAGAGAATTGAAGTCTTCAACTCAAGATTACCTTCTTTATATATAAAGATCTCTTTTAGTTTCATAACTTCTGCACAAAGATAACTTTTTCTGTTTCATAACTGATTTGGATAAGTATACTCATTTGTTTTAACTTCTGGTTGGTTATGGTACGTTTCTTTCAAAACGAACCGTAGAAGTTATTAGGAGTTTTTATAATCTATCCTATGGGTGGTTATCAGTTATTTGGGTAATGATACCCATCAATTATATTTTATATGATTATATATATTTATATATGTAACCATTTAAATATTTATTAAATATGTATTTTATATAATTATTATATATTGTAATAATTATTACAATAATTAATTGTATTATATATATTTTTTATATAAATATGTACTTCATATTATAATATTTATTAAATATTATATGTATTTTATATATGTGTTTTATATATTATAAAAACTTATATATTATAATATGTATTTTATTAAATATATATATATATATATATATATATATATATGTATGTATTTTATATATTATAATAATTATACATATTTAACATAATATTATATATATTATATTATATTTAATATGTTAAAAATATATATGATTATTAAATATATAATTATTTTAAAAATATATTATATAAGATATAATTATATTTTATATGATTATATATTTTATATATATAATTATTTAAGTATTTATTAAATATATATTTTATATGATAATAATAAATATTTTATTAAATAATAATTAAGAATAATATATATATATATATAAGAAAAAATAATATCTTTTTTTTTAAATAAGTGTAAAAATGTTATTATGATAAATTATCACTTTATTTCTCATATAATTGTATAAATTAAATATTAAATACTAATTTTTAACTTATTTTATTTTAATAATTAAATATAAAAATAATAATTTTAAATTTTATTTTTATTTTAATTTATTTTTAAAAAATAATTATTTTATTTTAATAATTAAATGTAGTGTTAGTAGCTAGCAACCATGGGCGTCGCAGCTCCTTCTCTATTCAAATCCTGGCTCTCGAATTCGACTGTTTATATTTTTTGAAAGCAAAAAGAATTCATCTGTTTAGGTTCGAGAGGGCGTTCGTAATCGATGTGGGTTCGAAATCGAAGGGCGATGGACATCATGGAGACGGTGACAGCCCAGGGTGCATATATCTACATCTCTCTCCTCTCTTTCATTCTTGATGCCTCTAGTCGATTAGCTTATTTATCTAATTTTGATTTTACTTGTTTTGTAGGAAGATTTTCATTGAGGGTCCGCCGAAGGACACCGCCTACGATCAGACGTCAATCTGTCTCAGTCTCTCTTTTCCCTTTTTAATGTCAGGTATGTCAGAAAATTTTAGTAAGATATAACTTTAATTCACATAATTTTTATTATCATATTTTTTCATTAATTAATCAATTATAAATAAATTTAACGTACCTGGATCCATTAGCGTTAATCCTTATATAATACCATAATTGTTCTTGTCTCGAAAAATTAAGAAATAATTTCTCTCTCTTTTTTTTATGATTTGTAGAACTTTAACAAATTTTGTGTGTGTCCTTAAAATGATAGCCAATGATATCCTTTTATAGAGGGAGAGAGGATCATTCTCAAATTACTAAAATACCCCTCCATTCGTCCAAGAGATGCGTCATGAACGAATATAATCGTTGAGAAGTAATATCTATTCGCTCAACAGATATATCACAAATGGACATATCATTCAATAAATGACATATCTATTGGAAAATAATATATCCTTTTCATCAAATGATACATCTTGAACGAGCGTATATTTTAAAAAAATTTTCTTTATTATATATATAAACCAACAAGATTATTCAATCAATTCAATAAATCAATAATTCATATGTCATGTAGGACATATTTCTAACATCGTACCCTTAATTCTGTTGGAGTTGATCAAGGCCTAGCATGGTTTTTTTTTGTTTTTTTTCCCATGAAGGCGTAATATATTACTGAGTTTTAGTTGAGGTGGGAATTCACTTTTCTATATTACAGTGGTGATTTGATGTTATCTTCTTAGGTGTTTAGATTAGGGAGCATGGTGAAGCATGCGAATTCAGTCTGCAAATGGATGTTGGATGTGCCGATCTGTGTTCGTTGCAGTGGCGTGTACCTGCCCTTACAGCAGGCAGTGATGTTGGTTTGAACCCTCCTTCTCCGGCTCCCTAGTTACTAGTTGCCCTTTGGGTGATTGGAGTAAGAAGAGGGAGAGAGGATAAAGATACATCAACATGGGATTTTCCGGATTTGATGCACCTATATTGAAAGAAAGACCCAAGGGTCATAATCTGCTGGCCGTGCTACACGTTAGATGGTGTTTGATGCTTGATAATAATGTGAGCCTATGATGAAAGGCGTGTATTACCTTCATGTTTGTTGCATCATTGTTATATTCTATTCTAGTATTGGTCTCAAACTCTCAAGAGATTCGCAGGGTGTATTTTGTAGCTGACATGGACCCCTTTTGGCACCCTGTTTTATCTCATGAAATAGCAATCTTTGATAAGCACTTCGGGAAAATACAGGGACAAAACAGATTTAATGATGCTGAAGGACCAGATAAGTGGAGCACCAACGGGCTTTTGATTTATCACTTTTTGTAATTGACAAGGTTATTGAGGATAGCCGTCCATATCACCGATGGAAAACAGGTTAGGTTCATAGTCTTACATCTTGTCACTTGGGAGCTTGTGTCTTCTTTTTTATTAAGTATGATTAAGAAAAGCAAATTGATGTGACTGCCATGTGTTTTACTTAGTCTTCGTTCATAAAATGTAGTCCAATTTTCAAATTCAAAACCAATAGTATACTTGGCTATGATTTAGTGGACAGGGAGCTTCAACTTCAATTTTTGCAACTTATGTCATGGACTGGAATAGGTTGAGATCAAGCGAACTATCCCTCTTGAAGGTTAAACAAGAAACTTTACCGTAGCTACATAGAATATATATCAATAAATGTCATTGCAACTGATTAATTTGTTATTTAAGCAAGCAAATTGTGTAAGGACTGTAAACTGACTAGGCATTCTCACGGGAAAAGTTAGAAGGGTGAGGTGGAAATTTTTTAAAAAGGAATGAAACAAATAAGATATTTGCCCATTTCCCTGTACAGAATAGTAACGGTATGAACATATTGTGCATTGATCAAAATTCAAAATACAGGGTGAAACATCAAAAAGAAAAAATGGTGAAATTCCACCTGACTTACTCTTATAAATTTTCAAGAGTGAAAAAAATGGCAAGCCATTAGACAAGTGGATAAATAGTGAACAATTCTAATAAGAGCAGGAATCATCCTGCACCTATCTCCTTTTATATTTTGAGGAGGTCAAAATTTTTGTTAGATATGAATCGGTATGCCTCCCTTACTACTACGATGATGATGACTGTTTCCAAATGCAAGACTATAAACTTTTTGATGATGGTGATCCCGTTGATTGAGCAACCCATGGACAGCAACAGAGATAAAGGCACCGTGGCCAAATTAATGAGCAGTGCTGATGCAATGTCCCTGAGGTGGCTGATTGAAGTGAGAATCAACTTGCAAGCTGGATGTTTCTCGGCCAGTTGCTGTAGTTTGTAGGAATCCAAAAGGATGGACCTCCATGTGCTTGGTTTCCGGTATTGATCTCCATAGTAGGAAGTGCAAGAGGTAATTGCATTCCCATGGTAGTACTTGGTGGTGTTACAAACGTGTTACCAGTCGATTGCAGTTGGGGCAACCCACTGTAGCCAAAGAACGGATCAAGTGTTGGTTGCACTTCCAACGGAGAGTAGTAGTGACTGCATGGCGTATAGTTAAGAAGAGGATAAGGCTCCCAGAAGATAAGAACGGGCACATCAATAGAGCCCTGTGCCATTGCAGATTGAGTGGAAGGAGATGTTGGTGCTGATGTGGATGCAGCTGGTGCGTTCCCATGCTAGATTGACATTAATATGAAGTCAGAAACCATTGAATGTTAAAACAGTACAAAAGTTGTGTTTGAATGTTTCTGAGTATGATGATTATAATGTTGCTGGTCTCATGATAAGATCTTGTTGGGTTGTGCAGTGTTAATTAGGCTTCATTTGGCAGCTGAATTTAGTCAATGAATGTCTTGACAAGTTCCGAGCTAGATGTTCAACTACAAATAGAGGAATAAATGGCATTGTACACCAGCAAAGGCATACCATAAAGCTTGAGCTCGGGCTTGAGCTTGAGTTTGGGCTTGAAATCCAAACTTGAGGCTGAAGTCGTTCATGTTGGAGTAGTGAGCTTCTCGGTGTAGGAGTAGGTTGAACAACTGAATACAAGGGGGCGGCCACTGTAGGTAACTTCTCATTCCTCAGTTGATCCTTATTTGAAATTTCGCTCTCTATTGGTAATACTTGTTCCTGCACATGTGATGGAGCTGGTGGATTGTTAGGATGATTTGCTTCCTCAATAGTTGATGGAGCGTCTTGATTGCTGCACCCAGTAGTCATTACATCAGCACAACTATCGTGCCAAGAGAAAGATGAATCAACTTCAATGCAAGGCAAAAAAAAAAAAAAACCTTCATATTTTATAAATAGAAAGCAAAATCAATTACAAACCTTAAACAAGGTACCCCGATAGATTCCTCATCCAATGGGTCAAAATGATGATTCGAGTTTTCATTGCTTTCAGAATTCTGCAAGTAATTAATGGCAGTGCCCAAGTCCATAGAGCTTGACCCTAGAAGCTGACCTTGATGTCTAAGCCCTTCAAGTTGGAGAGGTGGGCTCCGAGGCATAGGACTTGATTGAACAACTGGATACTTGGGGGCTGTCATAGGAAAATTCACCTGCTTTATTTGATCCTTATTCGAAACTTTGTTATCTGATAATAATTCTTGTTCATGAACGCGTGATGGAGCTTGTGGACGAACAATATGATTTCCTTTTTCAGCAGCTGGTAGACATTCTTTGTTACTGCACCCAATATTCATTAAGCTGAACGTACGGACATAGAAGAAGTGACAAAAAAACTTTACACATCATGAATAGAAAGCAAAATTAAATACTCACACTGGAGAAGGTATGAGTACAGGAGTAGGTTGAGTGACTGGATATGAGGGGGTTGTACCAGGCAACTTCTCACGTTTCATTTGATCCTTGTTCATAACTTTGCTCTCCAAGGATAATACTTGTTCATGCAGGTGTGATGGAGCTTGAGGATGAACAGGATTATTTTCCTCTTCAGTAGTTGGTGGGCATTCTTTGTTGCTGCACCTAATATTCATTAAGGTCAATGGAAGGCCATGTGAAAAGTGACATAAAACCTTCACATATCATGAATATAAAGCAAGATTAAACACTTACCCTGAAGTAGATACCGACAGAGGAGTAGGATGAACAACTGAAGATGAAGGGGACACTGTAGGGAACTTTGCATTCTTCAATTGATCATTATAGGGAGCTTTGCTCTCCGTCTGTAATACTTGTTCCTGCACATGTGATAGATCTTGTGCTTGATCAGGACTTCCTTCTTTAGCAGTCGCTGGTGATTTTTTGTTGCTGCCCAAATATTCAGTACGTCAGCACAAATGTATCGCCATAAGGATGATTGACTTAAACTCAACACAAAGACACGGAGAGAGTGAGACAAAAGCATCACATTTCAACATTAACAAGCCAACAACTATAAATAAAAATAAATAGGGGTTAAAAGATTTCCTTATGAGATGTTTTAATCGAGAGCACATGAAACATGTACAGACTTGTCACGAACCTTGTAGAAGGTTTGGGTACCTCAACAGTTTCATTATCCAACAGGTTTGCAGAATAGTTTTTGATTTTTTTGCTTTCAGAATTGTTGAAGCAACTTGGATCAAAGGTTCCGAAACGAAGTTGGAGCAGTTGATTGCTGCACCCAATAACCACTAAGCTCAATGCAAAGACATAGGGAAAGAGACTGAAGATCTCCACATTGCAGAAATGGCATGTCACTGACCTTGATATGGGTTTCTCAATAGTTTTAACATCCAACGAATCGCCTGTATGGTTTGAGGTTTTATTGCTTTCGGAATTGTTCATGCAACTTGCATCAATGGTTCCAATACGCAGTTGATGGAGCTGTTCATTTCTGCACCCAACAATGGCTAAGCTCAATGTGATGGCATAGGGGAAGAGAAGTAAAACTTCACATTTTGACAGAACACATTTCACATAATAATAATCAGTGACTGACCTTGATGAAGTTTGGGGTACCACAGTAGTTTCAACATGCAATGAGTAAGCTGTATGACTTGAATTTTTATTGCTCTTGGGATCGCTCAAGTAACTTGTCTCAATGGTTCCAAAATGCAGTATGCTTTTTACTGCTTCTGGGACTTGGATTTGGTCTGGCCTGATGACTTGTTGGCCATCAGGAAATTCCAACTTCTCTTGCTTGAGAGTTGAATTAGCAGTTTCTTTCACTAGGGCAATTGCAGTTTCTGAGCCACTTCTTGCTTCAGGAAGCTTTGTGGTTGCTGGATATTGTTCCACGTCTATACGAGGGCCAAGAGCTGCTGCCCTTAGGCTCCCTATTTCACATTTGATGGTTCCCACCATTATTACACGTTTAGAACCACGTGGTTGAACCGGAACAGGATCAACAGCCGAGGGCGCCTGGTCCATTTTAGTCTTGGTATGCAAGGAACTCGTTGACTTTGTTGCACCAGCATCTGTGACATCTTTTGGGGGATTAGTATAACCAGCTACAGAATGCTGCACACACTCCGCAGCACTCGAACTACTCTTGGGCACCATCTCTGAGCCATCCACACATACAGATGTTGATCTGTACAAAAACAAAATATAACTCTGAAGTGCGATTTTGGAAAAGATTTCCTAATGAACTGCAAACGGTTTAAACAATTGTTTACACTGAAATTACAAGTGAACATTGTAAGCCTTTAAACAAGGCATTTACCTTCCTGCATGTGGCAACACTTTGGCACCTGCTTCTGCTGCCACTGGTTTAGGGGAAGGCTTGAACACTCTCTCTCTGTTGGCCACCACTCCATTCTCCTTTCGTGCTACAGTATTCCTTCCATGGCCTGTGCCTAAAACAGAGGCAAAAAAATCAATTGTAGTCTCACTCTTTCATTTGCCAAATGTACAGGCCTAACATATATTATAATGTCAGCTGTATCAGGATTTAGTTGGGTTCCATCCTTTTTATTAACCATGATTTATACTGTATATTATTGCACATTACTTTATGGAGTGAACGGTTACCATGAGATCTGTTCAGAGAAGAAGAGCTTCCTTTGCCGCTTCCTTTGCCACTCCCCCAACCATGTCCTTGACAGCCTGGTTTTTGCCCAGACTCTTCCGATGCTCGACTGTTCATTTTCTAAAACAGTAGAAACTAAAATTAAATCTTAATGAAGAGTAGATGAGAGCAAACTTAAATAAATAGGGAGATATCATTGAACTCCTTAACTAATTTGCTAGTTTCCTATTAATATTAAACTATATATGTGAAAAGCAAATATTTTGTATTATAGAGTAAGTCTATATGGTTGTATTGTTTGTACCTCATTTCTCTTAGTACGTTTGCTTTTAACTTCATAATAAGGCCCTGCATAGATCAATTGTCAAATTTATGAATAGCATCCATGCAAACAAATAAATGAAGGTTTAAATCTGTAAAGAGAACAATGTGAAACTTAAACCTATATTAAATACGAATTTAAATATATTAATTGCTAATTATATTATCCTTATGCCTCATCATGAGTTTGATTTCAACTAAAGCAGTATAAAATTGTTTCTCTTGTATTTCCTTTTCAGCAAATTGCAATGATATTTGCAATGTACTTAATTTTTGGTTGTTTAATGTTAGATTTCTATGAATTTAGTGTTTTAGTATGATTTAGTTTAAATTACATTTCAACAGAAAATTTTCGTTTTCATAACAGATATCATATATGTTATATGATATCAAAGTTGAGATTATATTTTTGAATTTTTATCTTAAATAATATCAAGATAGAAATATTTTTTGTCAATTATTTAAAAATTTTCATCTTAATTTTTTTTTTTTAAAAAAAATTGAAGTCATATTCATCTAAGTCATTAAATGTAAAACCATTTTTGAAAAGGATAAAGTAAAGCATAAAAAATATATCTTTTACATTGATTTTAACATATAGATTTTATTTTTGGTTGACCTGAAATTTTTAAAGTATTATTCTGAAATTGTTGAACTAATGAATAAAATTATAATTTGAATAAAAATAAAATCTAATAAAGGTTGAATATTTAATTAAAATTTTAACTCTATTTATATCTTTTTTATTTAAGAAATCTTCTTTTCTTAAAAAAAAAATTATAAAATAATATTAAATTTATGTATACATAAAAATTAGAAAATATTTAGCCAAAAAAATATGATAAGATCCAAATGACACCTCTCATATCATTAAACAAGCCAATTAGACATAAAATATTATGAAATAAACATAAGCAAAAAGACCAAAAGTTAAAAATACCAAGATGCAAGAGCCTATCGATGGCCTCATTGGGATCCATAGAGCACTCTTTGAGCATTGCATAAATGTCTTCTTCGTTGTGATTAACAATGATATCTTTAATATTTTGAACGATTTCTCCCATGGATTTTGAGCACAAAACCATAGAAGAAGCACTGCTTTTGTCCATGATTATCAAACCGCGACAGTAATTAAAGAACGAAAATTCAAACGAAATACACAGTATTATGAAAAGATTACAATGATAAAATTTTTGCTCATTTTATGAAAAAAATTGATAGAATGTGAGTATTTTGTTGCTTTTCTCCCTCTATTTTTATCCGATTCATGTGCTCCATCTGTTTTTCTCTTTTAATCTTAACCACAAGATGCACCAACATGACCAAATTTAACAAATGTCCATATTGGAATGGCTATATTTGACTTGTTAAAAAATAGATTGTCCTTGAAAATAGATTTTGTCCTAAATAAGGTTGGAAAGTATTGTGTGGTGGATTAATTTGTATTGGTTGAATGAATATGTGACTTATTACTTACAAGTGGGAATATTTTCTTCTTAATTTGAGACAGGTTTTTTGATAATAAAACAGTGTAAAATAAGTTAGTCATAGAATACATTTTACACCTTCATTTAAAGCAAGAAATATTTTGAATGACAATAGTCCAATATCGAAATTTAAAGATGACATGGTCTATAGAAACCTATATTGATGCCCTTCCCTAATATAGCAGTATGACAGCTTCTTTTTTTAAATCCTGTGTTGATCAAGTAAATTATCATATATTAGTTGAGAAAAATAATTAACCTCTTACTTATAAATGAAAAAAATTTATTACCTGTTTGAGTCACACTTTTCATTTTTTTAAAAGAATTGAGTGGGACAAAATCAACAACTAGATACAGACCATTCTTCCTCCAAAGTGAAAAAACTAGACAGAAATATGCCTAATCTTAAAACACAATAGAATAAAATATCAATAGATTTTACCAACATATTTAAGCTTTTGATCAATCATTAAATTTCTCCTGGTTCTAAATTTTTTTAAAGAAAATAAACTAATAAGAAAATGTTAAATGAGAGAGGTTTAATTTTGATGTTTTTATTAAATGAGATGTGATTGGTACTAATATCCATGGCCCATCTATAGGGTTCGAAAATTGAGCTCATAATCCTAAAGGCCTACGAGACTGCTTTGACTTCGGAAACTAAATCGACCCTAGAGGCTCAAGGATTTGGACCCACGT
This sequence comes from Nepenthes gracilis, assembly GCA_033239525.1. Lineage (NCBI taxonomy): Eukaryota > Viridiplantae > Streptophyta > Magnoliopsida > Caryophyllales > Nepenthaceae > Nepenthes > Nepenthes gracilis. Next base: position 6,102,950 of record BSYO01000006.1, read on the forward strand.
TTTAAAAGGCTCATGAGATTGATTTGGCCAAGAGCTAAAATTAGCCTAAGTGGCTCGAGGACAACAGCCTGCGTCCCAGAAGGCCCAAGGAGCCGATTTGATCTAAGAGGTTAAGTTGACTTTAAAGACCTGAGGACTTAGACCAGCGTCCCAAGAAACCAAAACAAGTTGAATTAGTCCAAGAGATTGACTTAGCTTAGGAGGCTCAATGATATCATAAGAGACCACATGGTTTCCAATAATAACTCGAGGACATGGAACAGAGGATGCAACTCTAAAAGTTCGAATACTCCTTGCTGACCAAGCCTTCAATTGAAGCCCGAGTATATTTGCTACCAAAATGCCCGCAGACTTGATAAAAACCAAGAACCTTTATTAAAGACAAAGATTCTTAGAAATCTCTAACGGCATTAGCGCAAAAAAGAAGCTCAGGACGACTGAGAACGCCAACTCAAAAGGCTGACTTTTACAGTGCATGCGCAATTTCTACAACACACAACTTGTACAGAAAATGACGGCTTCCAACACACATATGATGTGACGTCTCATAGAGTAGGCTTGTATGCACGCAACCTCTCTGACACAACAAAAGGAATTTGTAAAGTTGGTAGTAGACTATCATTACACGCCACTTCCATATGGGAAGGTTCAATTATTATACAAGCCTTCATTGTACACAAAATCAGGGATCTTGGAAAGTATTCTAAACATGTATTTGCTCTATTAACAAGAGAAGAGGAGGAACTACCGATATTTGCACGAATACTGTCAACAGTTTATCAGAAAGAGAATAAGGGCAGAGAAAGCCAAACATCTCTTCACTTCCTGTTCTAAGTTACTCTCCTCTGTAAACTTGGACAATTTGTAATCAGCTTAACGATAGTGAAATTTTTTCTGAACCCAGAGCCCCGTGATTTTTTCCTCTCATTCAAGAGAGAAATTTTCGCGTAAAATTCTGTGTGTTATCATTATCTTTTTCTCTCTCCTTATCTCTCAAATCACATTTACTAATCCAAAAGGATAACAATATATTTTGTATTGCACCGGTTCTGTTCGAGTATACTTTTAGAAAATCCGAAATCTCATTTGGATCTCTGTTTGTACAGTAGCCGGAATTTGAAGACGGAACAAGATAAAAATAAGTTTCTACTAAATTTAATTTTTTTTGCTTGATTGACAATAAAAAATAAAAAAATATTATAAATACTTAATGTTATATTTTTTTTTTACATTTTGTATGACATCTTTCGCAATATAATATTCTTTATAAATTAACTATAAAAAATACTTTTTTTAAATTTATTTAATAAAACATAAGAAATTTTTGATTTATTATGAATGACAGTGCCTGCCTGATACATATCAATAATGATATGCTTACAAAAGAATATATTCTTATTTCCTAAACAATAATAATAATAATAATCTAATATCGAATATAAAGCAAGATAAAAATATAATATATATTATAATAAAATAGAATAAATACTATGCTATTTACTTTATATAAAGTTTAAATATTTTATCTGGAAAAAAATTATCACCACTACTATAGGGCTGGGAGAGGCGGCGCCGCCAAATTGCGGGGGTTTGAGCAGTGATTTGGCAGGGTGTATTTAATTTCTAAACCTGAGAAATAAATAATTTTTTATTCGGTAAGTATTATTCTTTTTTATTATAATTATTTACAAAAAAAAATATTATAAAATGAAAAGGTTGCCAGCCGATTGGTTACTTGTGTGTGCTATCTCCGTATTCCACTCTCTCGTACTCTTTCCTCTCCGGAAGTCGTAACCCTAGGCACCACTTTTGCAGCTAACTCGAATCCTAGATCTTGAATCGTCTGTCGAATTTGAAGAACGCTTTCATAACCGATATGGGCTCGAAGTTGAAGAGCGATGTACATCACGGCGACGGAGCCAGCCCGGGGTATATATATCATGCCTCTCTCTGCCTTCTCTTCGCTTCTGTTCGTTCGTGATGGATCCATTTTATTTGGTTATCTATCTTGTTTTGATTGTGATCTATTTTGTTTTGTAGGAAGATTTTCATCGGGGGTCTTCCAAAAGATACTACCTACGGTAGGGTATCAGTCTGCCTCTGTCCCTCTTTTCGTTTTCTTAATGACGCGAGGAGTCTGTAGCATGATTAATTTTGGAAGTTTTATGTGAGGATTTGGTTAATTTTTGGTGGGATAGCTTAATCTGTTAAGTGATAACTTAAGTTGGGAATCGCTATTTTCTGTTAAAGTAGTGATGTTCATGTAGTCTTCTTAGTTGTTTGTATATTAGGGAGCTTGGTAAAACGTGTGAATTTTGTCTGCAAAGAGATGTTCGATGTGCCGATATGTGTTCATGTACGTCCTTACAAGCTAGCGGTGATGTTGGTCTGAACCCTACCGATTTCATAGTTGCTGGTTGCCTTTGGGCAATTTTGGAGTAAAAAGAGGGGGAGGGATACAATATTTTGTTGATCTCGTTCCCCTTTATTAAAAGAAACTGTAGATGGTAATCACCCTGTTATGCTTCAGGTAGATTATGGATGATAGTACTATTGTAGTTCTATACTTTTTTAGTAGTGTCAGTCTGGCTGACAGCATGAATTCTGATGGTTGAGAGAGTGGCTTGGCTTTCAAATACGGAGCTCTTGTTACATGAAGTGTAGTTTCAATTTGTGAAAATTGTCTGCCCTTTAGATTTCTTTGTAAAATCTGAAGTCTAGAGTATCCCATTGTTCATCTGAAAATTTTATGAATGTTTATATATGAGCTGTACTGAAATCAAGAGGCAAGCTCAATATACATCAAATTTGTCCATATTACCTGATTTATCATTGTAGTCTTGTTATGTTCAATTCTTACATTGGTCTCCATAAATTCCCAGTGTGTGTTTTGCTGATTTGGTTCCCTTTTGGCACCGTGTTTTCTCATGAAATAGCAACATTTAACAAGCACTTCGGGAAGTATGGGGAGATAACAGATTCAGTGATCATGAAGGATAGGATCAGTGGAGCACCAAGGGGCTTTGGATTTATTACTTATGCTCACCCTTCGGTAGTTGACAAGGTTATTGAGGATACTCATGTTATCAATGGAAAACAGGTTTGGTTCTTTGTCCTGCATCATCTCTGAGTGGCTTCTTGCTTCTTTTATGTGGAGGAAGAATGTTTTACCAACACCAATTGATGTGGTTTCCATGTGGTTTACCTGATCATCATTGATGCAGTGTTGCCCACTTAAAAAGAAAGTATATTTATCTGTGATTCAATGGAGCAGGAGCTTTGACTTCATCAAATTGTATAGCTTTATTTTTTATTAGATCTTGTGGCATGAATTGGAATAGGTTGAAATCAAGCGAACTATCCCTAAAGGTGCTGGCCAGTTGAAGGATTTCAAGACAAAGAAAATATTTGTTGGGGGAATTCCTGCTGCAGTCAGTGAAGGTATGCCTGCTCCATAAAGGAACTCTTTGCTCTCTTATCAATCATAGGAGAGAAGGAAACATCACACACATGATAGCATTTCTTTCTGAGAGAAATGAATCTTAATGCAAAAATCTTATCCTCAATTCTTTTTGACTCTGCAGATGAATTGAAAAGTTTCTTCTCAGCATATGGAAAGGTGGTTGAACACCAGATTATTCGTGACCATGAAACCAATCGATCTAGAGGCTTTGGGTTTATCATATTTGACAACGAAGATGAAGTTGATGATTTGCTTTCAAAGGGAAATATGATTGATTTTGCGGGTACCCAGGTGCGTGTAGTTCAATGGTCTGAAAGGGAAATCCCTGTAAAAAGAAACGAGTTTGTTACCGAGCATGTTTGCCTGCATGCTCCATCTGCTATTTATCATGATACTGATGGTGTTATCTTTCTGTTACACATTTTGATTTTACTCCATATTCCTGTATTCACATTGAGCTTTTCTGTTGAACTATTTCTGATCGTAGGTGGAGTTTGTTACAGGTGTAGATCATCTTATGAAAGGGCTGTCACTATAGTTTGCATTCTGCAGAAGCCTAGGTTAACTAAGTTGCTTTATTTGTAGGTGGAGATCAAGAAGGCTGAACCAAAGAAACCCTCAAACCCACCTCCAGCTCCAGCATATGGTAGCAACTCTAGGGCTCGTCCTTTTGGAGATGGTTATGGTGGCTATGGTGGCCCTTATGGGGGTTTTGATGCTGGGTTTGGCCCTGGCCCTGGCCCCTACAGGACACCAGGAAGTCTTGGTGGTAGGCTTGGTGCATATGGAGGTTATGGTAGTGGTGCAGAGTTCAGCGGTTATGGTGGTTTTGGCAGTGGTAGTTTAGGTGGCTATCGAGGAGAGTCATCCCTTGGTTACTCTAGTCGATTTGGACCCTATGGTGGAGGGTTCAGTGGGGGCTATGGTGCTGGCAACATAGGTGGATATGGCAGAGGTGAGGGTTATGGGGGTTATGGTGGTTCTGGGTATGGAAATGGTTACGACTCTAGCTCTGGTGCTGGATATGCTGGAGCTGGTGGGTTATATGGAAAGGGTGGCTATAGTGGGAATAGTCGATACCATCCTTATGCAAGATAGAGAAGGACACTTTATTTTGATGCAGGTGCTTAAGCTCATGATAGAAGTTCCAACCAGGTTCCTTTAGTCCTGCATGTTTTATGTCAGCTGATAGGTACATCCTACAAGTACTAGAAGTGCTCCTATTACTGCAAGAGGGAAGGCTTTAGAAGATCAAGAGCTGCATTAGATTATCTCGTCTCTATGTATGGTTTAGAGAACTCTGTAGAATGTCTGAAAAGTAATGTGTCTATGGTTATTTTGTTCTAGACATTGCATTCTATCTAGCTTGTTATGTAGACTATAGATTGTTTTGGAGATACCCTGCCTTTTTTTAGTGTTTGTTTTGATAGATGTTCATCTCTAACTTCAGCTTGTTTTATCTGTAGTGTAGTTTTCATATATTGCCTCTTCCAATTAGAGATTGCATTTGGAGCCGCTATGCCCTACTTTAGTGTTTATTTAGATAGATATTCATCCCTAACATTAGCTTGTTTAATCCATAGTTGTGACCATATCTCATATGTGTGCCTTCATTCCATTATCCTTTAGATTAACCATAGATAGCATCCTTGCCTTTGATTAAATCATCAACCACTAGCTGTGACAATGCATATTGGGTATATCTGTCCATCTAAGATGTTTTCTGATGATTTAGTGTAGATGTAACTGCTTTTTTTTTACGCCCTTCAATTGCATTGGTGTCAAAGGTTTTAGGTGGGGAGAGTGGTTGACATAATGCTACCTTGCAGGGTAAGCCTTATGCGACCTAGTGGTATATTCTTGAGTTACTGGCTATACCAATGTTCTTCTGGGTGAAGGACTTTACTGGATGAGTGTTCTTAGTTGATCTGCATTTTCCTGTATAATGGTTTTCTTAAATTCCACATATTAGGGTGCTTGTTAATTGTTGGCTTTTAGAAAGTATATTTTGTTCTGACAACCACAAGGGTCATAGGAATATGCTAAAATCTGAAAATGCTTGCCAGGCTCAACTGGCACTTGTTAACAAGATTGTCCAAAGTGTTGCATATGTTTACCTTTCTTACGAAGTGAATGATTGACCAGGGTTTTTCCTGTATGGAGTGGCATGCAGTAATGGAATGAGCCCAGTTGGGTATAATTTAGGGCATTTTAGCAATTGAAAATATATCATTGTCTGCTTCGTTTCTCTTTCTATGACATTTTCTTTAAGTCTGTCACACACAACAAGCACAGAGCAAGTGTTTGCTTTGTGTTGGATAGTCTTGTTTTGGTGATTCCATTAACCTTATAATGTGACTTGTGAGAGCTTAAATAGTGCTGTTCATACTTTTTTTTTACCATGAACTATATAAATCGTGTTATAACTTGTTATCTCACACCCCCAATTTTTCATTAGTTTTTAATTTTTAGCACTTAATTGACCTCTTGCTTGCATTGTTATTTCACAATTTGAAATTTCTGGGGAAAGGTAAGACAATTTAAGACTGGAATTGAACTCTATAAACGTTTTTCAACACTTCATGCCCTTCAAACTTTCAGTAAAACAGCACGCTGATTGATTTTATGTGCTTTTAAACTCATGAAGTACTTGAACTTTCTAATATCCTATACTAGGGTGACGGCCATGTTGTTCATTACAATGCAGCCGTGTTTGAAATCAAAGCATTTGAAACATTGGTATTTGAATTTTGCTCCGTGATACACATCAAGCAAATATTTTCGTCACAAAAGATGAACAGCTGTTCTATGTTATCCTGTTCTGTTAATTCATTTTCATTTAGTTCTTCAGTTACAATAGATAAATTCTTATTATGCTTCTGGTGCTGCCTTAACCAACCAATTTTAAATGTGATTTATTGTTTTTAATCAAAACTCGAGTTATTTTGACAAGCAACCGCTAAGCAATTTCAAATAAGCTATCAGATTCTGAATTGAATACCTAACCATTTCTAAACGTGATTTACTGTTAATCAAAAATCGAGTTATATTAATAAGTAACCACTATGCAGTTTCAAATGACCCATCAGTTTTTGGAAATTTGCCTGTTGGGCTTACTGTTTTTTAGACTTGTCCCCTTGTTGGAAATTTACCTGTCACACGAGGGTATTGCAACCAAGCTGCAAATTGTAGCTTCATGCAAATGCAACTGCTTCTATGTCTTCTGTATAAAGCAAAACAGGATGCTGCTTTTGATTTGTTTTGGACAAGTTTTATAGGTAGGGATTCTTTGATAACTCAGGAGGTTGTCTAAAAATCCCCTCCCCCCCTCACCCTAATTGATGTTGGATAAATAACCTAAACATTTTGCCGATGGTGGAAATTAGTTGTTCGTGGCAATCCTTTTTTTTTTCCTTCTCGTTTTTACTTATTGGAAGGGTCCTTTGATTTAAGAGAGAGAACTAAAATGGATGGATGGATGTCTTCTAACGGTGTCTTCCTAACACAATCTGTCTCGAAATAGCTGCAAATTGGATGCTTTTGGAACCATAAATAAGCTGTTACATGCTAGTATTCTGGTCCAACGTGGTGGTGTCAGTGACTCGTGTGTAAATCTGTGTCTTTTTTGCTCGAAAGGACGACTCGGTAGCTGCTGCTTAATTTGCCCATTACTGGGGTTGGTTTCCCTCTTCCAATACTGATTTTGTAGGTGAGAATTATGTTTTGGGTAAACAATGGCTTGGAGGGAAAATTATATACTTGTGGCGAGTAGTACTAGACGGTATGCTTTGGCTATCATCGTTGAGATGTCTCTGTTCATGGTGTTTCTCCTCAACACATACTAATGATGGGTGCTGTATATTATCTGAGTCTCGGTGTTAGAACGTTCTTCAACTGCAACGGTACCGGTTGCAAGATGATGATGGTGACAAGATAGTAATATGATTAAACTAACAACTGCAACTAATTATTCTTTACCAGTTGATTATATCATGCAGCAGTGTGAACTCGGAGTGATTCTCTCATGTCCCCTCTTGAAATATAAAAATAAATTATTTCTTAATTTGTAGCTGTCTTCAATCTAGTCTTAGATTTAAATTTAAAATTATTTATTTTATCGATTGAAATCAAGCTAACATGGAAATGCAAATTTTCATTAGTTATTGCTAAATGGTTCAAATAATAATGATAATAATCATAATTGAATTATAGGATCCAAATGCTGAACTAGGAAGTGGTTTTGAATATTGACTATTGTTTGGGCATATTATAATAAATTACAAATCTTTCAAATCCTTCAAAGGCTGCCCAAATCGGGGTAATTACTAGATGGTTTTGTAACTTTTAGAAGCAAAAGTCTACTCTTAGTAGGATAATAAGAATCTCTGAAAAATTTGTAATGAACATTTGATAATAGCCTGTCATCTCAAGGAAACTTTAAACTTTTGCTAGAATTATCGATTGGTTCCAATTTGTTATGACCTCAATTGTCTTAGAATTGACCAAATTAATCCCTCCGAAATCATGGGACCTGAAAATATCACTTCTTGAAGCCATCATTTACACTTCTTTAACTTTGCATGTAATCTTATCTCTCAAATTATCTACAAGGCAATCCTCAAAAGTAATTAATACTTATCATAAGTTTTTGAATATATTAAAATATTATCAATAAATACTATTAGAAATTTATCAATATTGGGTTAAAAATTTAATTTATCAAATTTATAAATATTGTAGGGACATTAGTTAACCAAATTGGCATGGCTAAAAACTCATATTGTCTATATCTAGTTCAAAAGGCTTATTCATTGCATATTCCTTAATCATCTATTGAAGATAACTCTATTGTAGATGAATCTTTAAAAAGACTTGTATCCATTACAATTGATTAAATAAGTCGCATATTTTAGACAATAGGTACTTATTATTAATAGTTATCTTAATAAGTTTTCAATACTCTATGCATAGCCTCATAGGTTAATTTTTTTTTATTTTTACAGTCAATACTAATGCATCCCAAGATGATATATTTGGTCTAATAAAGTCTGTTCTTTTTTTAACAATTTTTGTAATTATATTTTTAATCCATTTAATTTCAATAGCACCATTCTAGATGGAATTTTAGACTAGTGTGTTGCTTATGATATTATATCTATTTAATTTTTTCAAGATGGTATCTTGGCACACATCTTTTATCAAATGACATGCATGCAAGCATCAAATCATATAGATTGATTGCCTTTGTTTTATTCCTTAAAATAAATGGGTTCAAAACTTGGGATTGTAAAGTACATCATTTTGTGAAAGTAATCCATACTAGTATGGTAACATGTCGATCAATTTGTGCCTAAAAAATCATGCATATCTAATAAAATTAATTTATAGTGAATTTAAACCCATTCATTCAAATTGTACACCTTGGGCACATAATATTGATTAGTAAGGATGACTCTGTAGGCGTTGATATCACTAATAAAAAATCTATAATCTTAGGAGGTAATAAAAATGGCTCACAAATTTTAAAGACACAAATGAATGTGTAAACTTGGAATCCAACAAAACATGTGCAAAAGATTAAGCTTGGGATCCAACAAAAGTGTGTGGAAGTTTCAAAAATTATGAGCTTACCTTCAATCATCAATTAAAACGCATCCGAATATTAAGTCATCACTGCAAAAGCTCTCCGAGAAGCTTTTGACTTTCTCGCCATTTGCCTCAAAAGGTAAAGACAGTCATTGATCATGTGACAAGATTAGTCATAGTTGAAGCACACCCTTGATTGCTTGTAGCAAGGCCCCCATTGTGCATCTTTTTGCAACGTGGGCATACGGATCTTGACTACCGTGGGCTCGATGCACTTTAGAATTCAACTCTTTCCTCCCTTTATTAAAAGACCTTGCCCTCTTATGAGGTCGTCTTAGCCCTGAGTTTTATCCTCCTTGCATTGTTATTTTTTTCTTAAAGAACTTCTCCATCTTTAATTCTTACTGATACAATAAAGCTTGATCTAATGCTTAACCGTATTTCCTTAACCTTAAAGTTACCAACTACTTGTAAATGGTGTTGTTTAACCCTTGTAAAAACTTTCTCGCCTTTCTTGTTTTGTCCAAGATAACATGGGAAATATAAAGAATTGATTAAGTAACTTTAGAGTTATACTCTGCTATCGTTTTATTCCCCTATCTTAGTCGAATGTATTCATCTTCATTTTGTTTCCTTAGACCCACAAGGAAATATTTATCCAAAAATGACTCTAAAAACACGCTTTATTTATCTTGGCCTACCAATGGTTTGTCTCTTTGTGGAGCTTATTAAAAGCAGACTTTACCTTATCTTTCTCTGGGCAATGTATTGATTCAAAGGCTTTTTTGATCCTTCAAATCCGTATCTTTGCCTTTGTGGGATTTGGATCGCTCAAAAGTTTTGATACTTGCTCATCAGTAAAACAATTATATGATGTCAACGTGACTCGTTATTCACGACAATCAATTTTAAATTTTGTGGTCTATATGCCATACTATCCATCACGTTTGCCATCATGGCCATCATAGCGAGATACTCCTCTAGATCAAGGTGTAAACTTGATCCGTTGTGTTCAACTGACATTTTTCTTAAGTCCATAACAAAATTAACCTATTTAAATCATCATGCTATAGAAGATATTTCCTTTACGATTTTTTCTTATACCATTCAAACTTGTCATGTCCCCATCCCAAAATATTGAAATTAATTTATTCTTTGATTTATAATTATCTTAAATTTGATTTTAAATTCAATCTAAAATCATATATTTATTTCATTAATTTAAACCTAAATTATATCAGGATGTAAATATATATTAAATATCATTAAACAACCTAAATTATAATAATAATTATGATCAAACAATAAGACCAAAAAGCCGCGTCCTAAAGTGGTTTTAAATATTGACTATTGTTTAATCTTCAACCATATCTATGGAAAGGCATTTTAATTGAACATCATAACATAAAAGCTAAACTTAACTGAAACTTCTATTTAAAATTATATATTTTTATCATCATTGTTATTATTATTAAATAAAAATATAAACCAAAATAACTGAAGCTAAAAGTTAATATTTTAAACCTTTAAATTATAATAAAATATTAAATTGATCTTGTACCCTAAACTATTATCTGAATATCCTTTTCCTAATCAGAATCTCTTATAAGATAATTCGAGTCTATTAATCTGAAGAGTTAATAAAAATAAAAATAAGAATGTGTTTAATGCTCAACATACACACACATAACTATATATGGATATATGTAATGAAACATACTAAGATAATGTTATAATTAAAAGTCTAAAATATAGATAATAATTTAGATGCATACAGAAATATTAAAGCTAAGTTTTTAAAAATTGAACAAAATTTATATAATTTCTCTCAATATAAAAATGTATGAACAATTATATGGTAATTCAATATATATATAAGCATAAATTTACAATTTGAAAACACATAAGAGTATTAAACAGAAATTTTGCATTTAAATATGATTTATATAAATTTAAAATATATATTTTATAAAATTTTATAAAATGAAAGTATGATTCTATGCAAATAAAGTCTACAATATTTTAAGTATGAAATTGAAGGATGTATGAATATTTAAAATAATAAATATTTAAAAATTATAAAAAAAACAATTAATTTTAAAGGAATAAATGGCCTGGATGCACATATTTTCACTTACTCTTTTTTTTTTTATATAAAAGATTTTCTAATTTCACTTTAAATTTTGTATTTTCTTTTTCTCTATTCTTTTCTCTTTTTTCTTCTATTTTCTTTCTCCTACTTGTTTCAAAAATCAACTGCAAATCAGCTAAAATTGGCCAACAGGCCTATTCATGAAAAATGTGTGCATGATTGTCAATTAGACGAGAATTAAGCATTGAGATATAATCTATATTGTGTATGAGTGTCCCTTTGGCGTTAATATTTTATCCTAAATATACATGGATGTTACTCGAGTGAACTTTAAGCGTGGACACTTTGCCTAAAACGTGTTGATACATTATCACGTCTCAAAATTTGAGAACTCATATTTACCTAAATAATACTTTAAGTTAGTTGAATCAATATATGTTCATTATTTAGCTAAAAATTTATTTATTTTATTCATTGACCAAAACTAATTTTGTTGCAACAAAACCACAATTATAATAAACTAACAAACAGACTCAAAATAAAAAATTCAAACTATAGGATCCAAAATGTCATATCTAGAAATAATTTTGAATATTGATTATATGCGATTTCAAATATATGCAAAGAAAAGAATATATATTAATTTAAAATAAATAAAAATATAATTTAATTGCATTATTGTAAATAACTAGAAATCCATTTCAACCATAGAGATCACACATCATCAACAAGCAAATAAAAATAAACTCTAAATATATGAAATCTATCAATATAAACTATTGTTCTAATTACGTCATACCAACTTATATTTCAAAATCTTGAACTACTATCAATCAGTCATCCTTTCAATCAAATTTCCAATAAGTATTAACTCGAACTCTTTAATTTGAAAGATTAGCAAAAAAATTAAAGTAAGAATAACCTAATTATTTAGCAATATATATAATTTTACAATTCCACATATATTTTATATTGAAACATATTGAAATAAAATATGATCAAAATCATAAATAATAACATCATTCATAAGAATGACATGCAAAATTGTAAGTTAATAATCAAATTTTGTTCTTTGAACTATGTATCAAATAAAAATATTCAAATCATACAAAATATATGAATTAAAGATTAATGGTAGTCTCATTGACAAATGAGTGAATTATCAAACTCATGTATAAGTGTTTCCATACAACAAAAGGTTATATGTCATTATTCAATACTAATAAATGGGCCGTCATACATATAGCCTCGTAGACGGAGTTAAATATCGCTTTTAATCCGCAGATAATAGGTTTGAGCATTAATTATCAACATAATATATAAGAATATGTTATAATATATCTTTATTAATTTTCTATAATAATTTATATATAATTAAATAAAAAATTTTATACAAATATGAACATATTTGTTTTATTCTCTCATACCATAGAAAATATCCATATCTTTCAACTTAGTAGGATTTTTTTTTATTTTCTTAAATATATAGCATGTAATGCATTATGGGTTTTGTAGGTATTTAAATATACAATTTTAAAACATATAAAAATTATATTATATAGTTTGTAAATATGTAAAAATTATTTATTACAGAAATTATAATAAATCAATTTATTCAATGAAATTTTCTCTTTTTATTTCAATTATAAAGTATGTATAAGCAATTAAATATATATTCAAGGTATACAAAATATATACTTAAGAATTTAAAATAAGTAAGAATATATGTCTGAAAATTAATAACATGTAAGTATATTTAAATAAAATTTAAAAACATTCTTGAATATTGTTGTATAAAATCAACTTAGAAATATAATATACATAAAATAGGACATTTATTTTATAAAAACTTCATGGAATTAGAATAGAATAATATGCATATAAAATATAAACTCTTTAGCTACAAAAATATTTATTTATATGAGTATTTAAAATTATAAATATTTATAGAGATTAAAAAATTGTAACAAGAGAAAGAAGGACTTGAATGTATGTACCTTAAGTTTAAAATTACAAAAACAATCCATTGCATTTCACTTAAATCCACCTTCTCTGGCGTTCTTTCTTTCATTCTTTTTTTTCCTTTCTCTTCTATTTAAAATAGGGCAAAAATAATTAAAAATTAATTAAGAAAGCTTTATATAAAAAATTAGTGTATGTATACCCATTTAGCATACATTAAGTGTTGAGATAAAAGTTTTATGGTGCATGACCATCCGTTAAACGCGCATCAGGCCATGAGAACACATGTACATCTCTTGGGTATGCATCGAGTATAATCAATTTATTTAAAATATGTATTAGTTTCCAGAGACATCCTTTAGGCATGTTTTTACTGTTCAAAATACACATGTGCACGCATTAGATGCTAAAATTCACTAAGTCTAATGTGACCCAATCACAATATGCCAAAATATCATTTGACCTCAATATATTCATAAGTTTAACTTAATAAATAACATTAAAAATAAAATTAAAATCCATAACTTACATTTCTCCCTTTGTTATAAAATTTTATCATCGAAATTTAATAAATCTCAATGTAGAAAAAAAAATGTTGATATTTATCTTGGATCTCATTTTTCCTTTCCCATGTGACTTCTTCGTATGAATAGTTTCCCTTCGAAACCTTCACCTAAGGGATTATCTTTGTCTAAAGTATTTAATCCCTTCTCTCCAAAATTTGAATCGGTTTTTCAAGGTATAATAAATATTCACTAATCTTCAAGGTCCATAGTCAATTATATGCAAGGGGTCGATAACATACTTTTAGAGTATTAATACATAAAATACATTGTGAACATCCCCTAAACTCAGAGGAGAGTTAACTTATATGCTGCTTCACCAATTTTTTTCAGAATATCAAATGGTCTAATAAATCTCAACTTTAATTTTTCTTTAAACTCAAAATCAAGAGGCTCCCTTCCATGGAGATATTTTTTAAAAAATAAGATCTGCAATATCAAAACTCAACCCCATCCTTCGCGATTTGTATAATTTTTTCTGTTAAGTTTGAAAAACTTTCAGTGAATCTTCGATTAATTGAATCTTCTTTAATATCTCTTGGATAGCCTCCAGTCCAAAAAATCTCTGATTTTCTATCTCTTCCTAATGAATTAGGAAACAATGCCTCATTCTATGCAAAGTCTCAAATTGGTTATATTGATACTTACTTGATAACTATTATTATATGTGAATTTCGTCAATGATAAATAATCATCCCAATTGTCATTCATCTCCAAAATTGAAGATTGTAACATATCTTTCAAAATCTAAATCGTTCATTTGGACTACTCATTTGTTTAGGAGAATAAGCTGTGCCAAATTTCAAGCTAGTACCAACTTACGATACAAACTTTACCAAAATTTTAAGATAAATGTATGGTTTTGCTCCAACACAATTGAAGCTGGTATTCCAAAATCTAAATCATTCAGTCATCAGTGTTGGTCAGCTCTAATTCATTACAACTTTTATCTTTTTAGGATCGACCAAAATGCTTTCATTCGAAATTAAATGGCGTAAAAATATTACCTTCTCAAGCCAAAACTCACATTTCTTCAACTTAACATATAATCTCTTTTCATGGGGTGTTTATAGAGTAATCCTGAAATGTGTTGTGTGCTCCTCATAGCTCTTTGAACATATCAAAATATTATTGATAAATACAGCCATGAATTTATCAAGGTAAGATTAGAAAGTCGAATTCATCAAATCCATAGAAAATGTAAGGGCATTTGTTAACCAAAAAAGCAAGATTAAAATCTTGTAATACCCATATCTCATTCGGAAAGCTACATTTGCCACATCTTCCTTCTTAATTATTAATTAATGATAACTCAAACGGAGATTTATCTTTGAAAATACCTATACCCCATTGCAATTTGTCAAATAAATCATCAGTTCTTGACAAAGGGTACTTGTTCCTGATGTTATCTTATTTAACTCTCGATGATCTTTGTACGACCGCATAGACCCATTTTTCTTATTCACAAATAGTATTAGAGTACCCATTAGGGACACACTTGCTTGAATGAAACTCTTCTACAACAACTTTTACAATTGATTATTTAACTCTTTCAATTTTGACGTTACTATTCTATAGAAAGACTTCGATATTAGCGTCGTTCAAGGCATGATTTTGATCTCAAATTTAATTTTTTAATTTGGCGGCAACCTTGAAAGATTTTCTAGAAAGACATTCTTGAATTCGCATGCCACTGGTATTTTTTTGGCCAAAAAGATCATGTTTGCTGGTAGTGGTCACATAAGTCCAATAGGATTGACACCCGCACCTCCTTGAATAGCAAGTATGTTGTAACGTCCCAGCCGCATCCGCATGACAATATTGTCCGCTCTGGGTTGGGGGAACTTATGGCGTCCCAAGCCAACACGCAGTCCGCACGGTTTTGTTCCTGGCAGACGGAATCCACCGCCCCCAAAACGCGTCGTCAAGAAGAAGGTATCCACACCCTTATAATAAGGCATGCTTCGTTCACCTCCCCATCCGATGTGGGACTCTACGGTCCACCCCCCTTGGGGACCCAGCGTCCCCGCTAGCACGCCGGACCGGATCCCGGCTCTGATACCATCTGTAACGTCCCCGGCGCATCCGCATGACGATATTGTCCGCTCTGGGTTGGGGAAACTTACGGCGTCCCAGGCCAACACGCAGCCCACACGGTTTTGTTCCTGGCAGACGGAATCCACCGCCCCAAAACGCGTCGTCAAGGAGAAGGTATCCACACCCTTATAATAAGGTATGCTTCGTTCACCTCCCTATCCGATGTGGGACTCTACATATGTAATGCCAAAATAACACACAATGATTATTTTTGCATTATTTCTAAAAAATATATGGGTTCACAATTCGAACTCAAAAAATGCACCTATTTATAAAAACAATTCAAATTAGCATGATAACTAGTTAACTAATCAATATATAAAATTACATCAAAATCATACATATTTACCAATTTCAACCCATTGACCCACACAATGTACCTTGGGTACATAATATTTGTCACCAAAAATAATCTTATAGTTGTTGACACTATTAGCGAAAATTTCATGATCCTTGGGGGGGGGACAATAACAAACAAATTTAAGAGTCAAAAAAATTCATTAACCCAAAATCCAATAATACATGAGCGAAAGTTTAAAAAATTGTTAGTTTACTTTAAACTACTATTGGAGATGCATCTGCATCTTGGGTCGTAACTATGTGAGCTTTTCATGAAGTGCTCTGATTCCTTACTATTTGCCCTAAGGGATGTGGGCAATCATTTATCATATGGCAAAATTGGCCACAGTAAAAACAAGCCTAAAATACTTGTAGCACAACCTCCCTCCATGCGACTTTCTATAATGAGGGCACACGGGCTTTGATTGTAAAATTCTCTATGCAGGCTCCCTCCACAGTTTAGCTCCCTTCTTTCCTCTATCTATTGAATTTGTTTTTTTTTTTTTTGTAGAATTCTCCTAATCTCAAACTTTGGACTACTCAGTTGGTTGACTTCTAAAGAAACTTTTCTCTTTCCAACTCTTATTAACAGAAGAAGGCTCAACCCAATATCTCTTTATAGGTTCTCAATCTTAAGGTTACAAGATGCTTCCAAATAGTATTGTTTAGCCATTATAAAAACTTTCTTACTCTCCTTGCCTCATCAAGGAAAATGTGGAAAGTATAGCAGGATAGATCCGTGAAACTGGCATCGTATTCAGCCATGGTCCAATTCTCTTGCCGCAAACATACAAATTCGTCCTCCTTCTATTTTCATAAACTTGTTGGAAAGTATTTCTCCATGAAAGTATTCACAAATACCTTTTAAGAAATATGCTTATTTTGAGCCCAAGATCTGTTCTTTATAGACCACCAATGGTTCGCCTCTTCTTCTAACTTTTAGAGGGTAAATTTGACTTTTTCTCTTTTTCAGATAGCTTATAATTTTAAAAATCTTCTCAATTCCACATATACATATTCATCCCGTGGGATCTGAATCTCTCACTAAAAATCTTATATTTTTAGGGCCCTATTTTTTTGAGTTTAGGTTCAACTATTTCAAGGGTATGTTCACCCTTTAGGTGATTCAATTACACTTAGAATTGTTGGCTCGAAGTATAGAAAAACAAGTAAGGTCTTTATTTACAAAGTATAGTGTGTGCAATAAATATGTGTATAGAATAGGATATAAAAAATTTCTTTCATAAAGACACAAAAATAGTGTAAGTGAACAAATCTATATGTCACTAAATGCATGCAAAATTATTTATTTTCAAATGAAATTTAAATCATTCACCATTTGTCAAAAATTTTTAAAATTTTTACTTTTTTAAAAAACAAAATCAAATGGTGATTATCAAAAATTCAATATGAACGCCAGATATTTATCTAAATACCTTAATCTATATGCACAATACAAGAGAGAGTTATTTACGAGCCGTATGAGATATTTTGGCTTTAGAAGCTAAGTCCTTCTTGACCCAAGCCTATTTTTTCAAAGAACGAGTTGGCCGGTTCGAGTACATATAGATCGAACCAAACTTATTTCCTTTGAGGTCATATTTGGCGGTCATAATCAAAGTCGATATCGTCTCTCTTAATCGTTATATCTCACGTGCAAGCCTTATCTATTCGGAAGTCTATCTTGAGATTTCATATTAGAAGGAAATTAAATATTTTCTAAACTAATATCTAATTTTTTTTTATAACTCTAAACTTTCAATTTTAAAATTTTAAAATTGAAATTTAAGACATCAAATTCATTAGACTAAAGACATGAACATGATTTATTTATTAGATATTCAGAGATATTGTTTTACAATTCTTCAGACAGTAATTAATATTAATTTCGCTGCACGTTTTGAGCTTTTTATACATTAAAGGCACTTAAAACTTTGCAAAATAATATCATTTATGCATCTCAAACAAGCTGTGAATCGAATTTATGTTTTTAAATTAATTAAACATTTATCTCTAATTAAATCTCAAATGTAAAAGCAAATAATTCATCTAAAAATGTTACTAATCTTGTTTTTTTTTTAAAAAAAAATAATAATTGTAGACAACTATAAGCACATTCGATAAATAAAATAATAAGCTCGAACAAATTAAAAAAAAAAATAATTTTTAGATAATCTTCTTTTTAAGAAATTGTTTTTTGATTTAACTTAAAAAATGCATAATAAAATGTTTCAATCAATAAAATTTTATTATTGTTGGGTCTCATGTCAAGGCCCATGAAAGGATGTCGAAGCCCATGAAGAGTGTTAGAGCCTACAAAGGACAGCGAGCCCAACCCAATTGTGCAAGAGGTGTACACGGTGCCACGCTGGCAAAAGACGATGAAAACTCTGCAGCGCATTAATGCCCATTTCTTGAAATGCATGGCAGAAGGCGAAAATGCCGGCCAATCGGGAAGTGGCCGATACGGTGTTAACGGCTCAGCGTACCGCTGCGAACAACTAGCCAATCCCCTCTTCGGGTGTGAATCGGGCGTGGCCGCGCGCTCTTGCCCGCCCACGGCGGAACGACAAATGACATGACCGGGCGGTCAACGACGACGACGGGCGAGGAAGCCCTCAGCCCGGCATTCTAGTTCTCGAGTCCAATTGGGAGGAGCCTATAAGAGTTTCCACTCTCCGCAGAGAAAGGGATCCAATTTTCAAACTCTGATCTTCCCGTTTCTAAACTCGATCACAAGAAAGAAAGAGCTAGAACTGAAAACGCATTCACTTCCTTCTGGCACGAGCTAGCTCACAATCACTAACCCTACGTCTTCTTAGACAACGGGAAAGTTAGCCACCTGTTGCGGTGCACCAAGGAAGCCAGGCCTTCCATAACCTGCTCACTGCATTCTCCATACCATCATACACGCATCTCTCACGTTTCTACAGCATTCATCCGCCCACCGCTCATAGTGTGCGCCATTCTCATTTATTGCGGGAATTTGCTGACTTGAGCGTCGGAGTGGCCGTAGTGGAAGACATCCCGCCGGACCTCTGACCTGTTGTTTGTTATTTGTGTTGTGCTGGTCCAGGTTCAAGGCTACAGAGACCGGACCCTTCGCCTGAATCCACCGCGTGCTTGGGAATCCGAAAGCTTTCTAATCTGTACGACAACCGCGGATCCGGGACGCAATAATTATAATGAAGTAAAATGGTAAAACAATACTGGACATTAAATTATAAAAATATATTATACATGTTGTATTTAATGAGATTATGTAAAATTATAAAGATTAATTTTTCTTTATAAATATTAAAAATTTATTAAATATTGTTATAATTTTACCTAGTTTTTCCATGCATTTTGAAAAAAAAAGCACTGTAACAAAATTATTAATAATTTTATATAATTTTAATTCTTATAATATAAAATATTTCTGAATTATTTTTTTTTAAAACATTTTACCCCAAAAATAAATAAATAAAAATGCAGGGCCAAATAAACCAAACATTCTGGTAGTTTTGAACCCTTGTTTGAGGGCGTTGCAGTGTAATTCAAAATTGACCAGATTGCTGAGGCGGAGTTGCAGACGTCAAGGGCGCATGAGCCAACGCGATGGCAATTATTGCGACGGTTTCTTGTCTGTTATTGAGAAGGTTCGCATTTTCGATGCGCTTCGGCAAGTCCGGTCACGAAGATAACTCAACGATATCAAGCCTCTTCGTCTTCGGCAGGTAAAACCCTCTAATCCCAATTTCACACGTATGCTTTTCAAATTTACACTCATCGGCAGTGAAGGGTGCTTGTTTTCTGGCAAATGAAAATGAAAGGAGGATTGCTCAATTACTATGCTTACTTCTTCCATTCATTAGTATCGAGAGCAACTTCAATCTTGGAATTTTCTTTTCTGTTTTTGCTTGCGATGAGTGAGAGATTTTTTCTTCATGAAACTTTAAATAGTGAGAAGTTGCAAACAAATACCCATTGATGTAAGGAGACGGTGCCCTACTGCTGTTTGGTTCGCAAGGATGAAAGATGTGGGAAGAGAATGGTGCTTTATGCACATTTTAACATGTGCTTGGCGAAAATATCAATATTAAAATTGTTGAATTTTAGGTCAGTCCTTGTGAGTTTCACTCTCAATTAATTGGCCATCCGGAGAATTGCTCGATTCGGTGCCATGATTTGCCCGAATGAATGACTGGAGCGGCATAGGAGAATGGCATCTAATGAATACATAAAGGGGCACTCACGTGTGCTTTCTAGTAGCAGGCCCGCCTAAGGTGGTGCCCACGCGCTGATTCCAGTAGGTGTGCAAAGGCAGTTCCTGCTTGTAGCATTATAACACCAGCCCATGGCATAACAATCCTGTTGCAATTTAGGTCAAAATATGGAGTATTTTAACATAAGGAGTGTCACCTGAAAAGAGAGGTTAAAAAAAGAGAGAAGAGAAAGATTTTCGGCATCCAATTGAGATTAGATTCGAGTTTCATTCTTCGTCAAACTCGAATATATTGTTCTAACTTCGGTTGTAGAATATTTTATTAATTGGTTATTTGTTTTCTCACTATATTCTCTTCTGAATTGTTAAATGTGTTGTGGGGTTATACTCAATTGGTTATTCACATTGCTTGTTGTGAATGGCTCTCAGATAATCATATTGTCATGATGCTACTGTTCAAAAAAGCTATGCTCAATCTTGATGAACTTATTGCTTATTTGCTTATGAACAAGCTAGGCATCAGGGAAGTGATGATCTTTCAGGGGGAGTTGAGTGCCTTGGTATTCACTGGCTGTCAAGGGCACCGGAGATTGAGGAAGAGAAGTGAAAAGTCGGTGAGGAGTAACGGCCAGTCCAAGCTTAAAAATATCGAATGATTTTATTGTGGTAAGAAAGGTCATATGAAATGGAATTACCTCAAGGGGAAGTAGGAGAATGAGGCTAATTGCAAACATCAAGAGGAGAGATCATAACAACAACGATTCGGTCTCTATTACTACTTAAGAAAACCTTCTAGTCATTCATATAGGCCAGACATAGAGCTTTACGAGTTATAAGATTAGCTAGGTGATGAATAGCAAATATTCACTCCATGCAACATTGAAAAAGTCCTTCACTTCGTATACCCTCGGGGAGCATGGGGTATTGAAGATGGAAAACGATTGCTCGTCATGGGTAGTTGACATAGGAATGTTAGATTGTTCACAAGCAATGAAACGAAGCTCATGTTGCGAGAGGTGTGGCATGCATTGGATGTTCGGTTGAATTTGATTTCAATTATCAAGTTTGACGAGGAGGGCTTTTGCATGATATTCGGCAAATGCTAGTGGAAGCTCACCAAGGGCTTCACCGTTGTGGCAAGGAGAAGCAAACAACCAAGCCGGTGATTGATGGAGGCTTTAGTTGCCAAGAGCAATGCCAGGGCAACTAACACGGGGTTGGCCAAGGTGGTGGGAGAAGGCTAAGCAAGGGTGCAAGGGTAGCAATGCTACCTTGGTGAAAATGCCAAAGAGGAGTGGTAATACTTTGGGTATTTCAGTAGAGCAAAAGAAGGTGTAGTTCAAGTTCACGGAGGTCAACATTAAAACCCCCTTAGAGAAGAAATTGTCAAAGGATAAGAGATTATGGTCGCTGAAGAAGCTAGGGGGTCCCCCATAAGATCGTGAGGAAACATTTGTTAGATTTGGATCACTACTATCTTGTAAGTCTCACTCCAATAAATTTGTTTTCAGGAGGTTAGCTCAGTTCCGATGCGAGGACTCGCACGAAAGGATCAAAGTTGGTGCAGGAGATGATAACTGATGGATGCACAAGCAGGCATTCATGCGTAGGAACAAAAGTATCACCGCCTAATAGGCGCCCGAGGAGGCATGATGCGTGACATGGCACTCGAGCACTAGTGCATAATATAGGTACTCATGATGCGTGCCCAAAGGGCACTCCTACGCCAATACTAGGTATAAAAATTATGTGTGATTTTTAGGTAAAAAAATCAGATATTATTCGACAAAAAAGGGGCCGCATGAAGAAAAAATAGAGAAAAGAGAGAGGATAAAAAAATTTGACATCTACTTGAGATGCGATTTAAGTTCTATTCCTCATTAAGTTTAGGTACATTACTCTATTTTTTTATGATGTATTACTATTTGGTTATTCGTTTTCTTTCCATATTCTTTTCTAATAGGTTGCTAGGTGTATTAGGGTTGTATTTAATTAGTTATTCACACGGATTATTGTAAAGAAATTTGACAAGGGGTTATATTTATAACCGAATATTTTTATAGTAAATTTCTTTAGAATTTGTCTCATGATTTTTTTATTGATTGAGAATAACCTTTCACGTTAAATATTGTTGTACAATTTATATACTTGATTGTATAGATTTTTGTTTCTTTTGTTCTCATGATATTTTGTAGCCAACACTTGACGGAGGGAGTCGAGATTGTTTTTGCTGTGCTGATTGTGTGCATATTTGTTTCCGCAAATCTCAACAAACAAAGCATTGGCGATAGTTATAGAGTTCTCCAGTTCCATTAAATTATCCTTAAGGATGAATCAGATCGATCCACCTCAATGTATGAAAAATATCCTGCTGTAGTAATTTTTGTGGAAATAATTTGCCAATAGATCTTTTTCTGTCGGTTAACTAGACAATTGACCTTAAAGGACTTTATTTAATTCCTCCATTCTCCTAAACCAACGTCTCCATTGTATTTCTGTACACATTCCTTTCAAAACTTCCTATAAAGTCCTCTCTCCTTGCTTTGATTTCTACCCATCTGTATCTCCAAATGCTTTTTCTTTTGGAACCTTTGCATTGATCATGTGGCCTGTGGCATTGACCAGGCGACTTAAGAGTATTTTTGGAAAAAACAAAACTTATAAATTACATATTTCTGGATAAGTCCTTTAAAAAAATGGTTGAGGTTCTCTATAAATTGTTCTGCTTTATTATTATTATTATTATTACAAGTTTCAATTTGAAACTTTATAAAAAATCCCAGAAAGCACTTTTGACATTAAGAAATGAGGAAAAAAAAAACAACCCTTAGTTGATTGATATAGTCCTATCTGGATAGCAAAGGACTTTTCATTCCCAAGCAATGACATTTGCTGTGATCTTTTCTGTTAAATATTTAAAATATTTTGCAATGCAGAGACAAGGCAGTGTACACCTGGTCACCCTCCCTAGTCCGCTGGGCTCATGTACTATGCTACTCTTTTCTGTCTTTCTCTAATCAAGGCAGATATGTTAAACAGCTTCCCTTCCCATTTGTTGCTACTGCAATCTAACATTGGACACTTGGCTCTATCATTTGCCTGCTGTGTTCCAACTCAAAACACCCGTGACTTACCTCTGTTTTTCTGCAAGACCTGTCAGATATCAATTGTGCGCAATTGCATTCCCACCGATAGCATTTTTCCAAGATCATTGGCAAACAAAATATTATTAATAACCACATTTCTTATCCGATTGTAGTTCCATCCAGATTACAGCTATCCTCTTCTATCAAAGTCAGCTGGATATGACCTCCCTGCTTATAGGGAAGAGAAAGAGGGTCGAGGAATTGCCTTGCCTAAGTTCTCTGAAAGGTTTGAATAAACCATGGGGAATTCCCATGGATAAGCACAAAAAAGAAGTGGTGCAACCACACTGCCTAATGCTTAATCTGATTAAGGAGCTTTTCACTATCCCCTTGATTAAGAACACGAAACAGGATGCCCCAGTCCAACTAGTCGTAATTCTTTGCTACAACCAGCTTTAAGTATGGCATCGAACCTCCTTTCTTGTTCTCTATTTTAGAACATGAAAGATTGGTTGTGTCAAAATAACATCTTTAGTAAATGCTACTTGATTGCACGAAAGCAAGCAGCCACATCTCAGCCAGTTAAAAGCAATGTTGGATATAATTTGTAGCATGCACTTCGAAGGCCTTGCTGATGAAAGAAATGAACCAATGCCTCCCCCTCCCCCTCCTGTCTCTCTCATATATCCCATCATTCCATGACCTATGAAGTGGAACATGTTTGGGTAGTTTACTGGAGAAGACTCGCAAAAAAAATTGTATGAGTTTTGAAATTTTAGATTTTGTCTGCTTTAGCCTAACCCGCATACTAATAAACCATCCAGGACAATCAGATAGGATCTTAACTTTCTCATTCTTCTTCCATCACAAATTTAAACACAAAATACTCCAGATTAATTGCCATGCTTTTACACAGGTTTTACTTTTTGGCAGATTGAACCAAACACTGGTGGTAGAGGGAAATACATGGCTGCGATGGCAACTGCAGAAGTCTGTGATTCGAACGCAGCTCTTCTAGCAAGCGGTGAACTACGGGTGCTGCCACCTATCTTCCAGACATATGGCCAGCGTGGAGTGTTTTCTGGACCGATTGTTACCCTCAAAGTATTTGAGGACAACGTCTTAGTTAGGGAGCTTCTCGAAACCAAAGGAGAAGGAAAAGTTCTAGTCATTGATGGCGGAGGAAGCATGAGATGCGCCTTAGTGGGAGGAAATCTTGGACAACTAGCCCAGAATATGGGGTGGGCTGGCATTGTAGTGAGCGGTTGCATCAGAGATGTCGACGAGATCAACAGCTGTGATATAGGGATTAGAGCTCTAGGATCTCATCCATTGAAATCCAACAAGAAGGGCATTGGGGAAAAGCAAGTTCCTATTTATGTTGCTGGAACCTTGATTCGCGATGGGGAGTGGTTATATGCAGATAGTGATGGAATTCTGATCTCAAAGTGCGAGCTGTCCATTTGAATTCGACTTCCCTGAATCAAATAAGCTTTTCTCTCGGTCTTGCATGCAAAGTTCCATAGTCATATTTTCATTTGGTTCCCAAGTAATAATCATTTTTCATCTGAAGTTTCTTTGCGATGGACTCAACCTTGATTCTGGTTATTTGGATGAATTGTCAAACTTTCACCGATTAAGCAAATAATTATCAAAAATGAAGTAACACTTTACTTTTTTCTTTGCTTTCTCGTCTCCATATTAATAGAGATAATATTCTTCATGAAATAACAGAACTTTATATTTCTTTTAGACAATTTCCTAATTGTTCAAGAGCATTTAGAAACGGATTTTTTTCAGCTAGAATTCAGTTCAGATATCGGATACTTATTTAGAAGTTTTTGTAACTCGTTTATGTATAATAGAATCATCCCTTTTTTTAATTTTTTTTTTTAAATACACATATATATAAATATTATTAATATTTTTAATATCAATACAGAATTATTTTTTGAACCCCCCAAAAATTAATAATATATACATTTGCAATAATAAAACAAATCAAGAAATAATTTAAAGGATGTAGTCAAAATTTTGCATGACTATCCAAAAATTATAATGTTTAAATCCAGAGTCCTCTTAGGTTCCCTTGGTCCAGTGTTAGCCAAATTGAGAATTGTTACTACGCATGGATTACTATAATTTGTCAAAGGGGGTTTTTTTTTTTTTTTTGAAATATTTTAATTTCTACTTTTTCATCGAAATTGCTTTTTACTTTTTAAAAAAACTTGAGTTAAAAATTAAAAGAATCAAAAGCAACTTATAGATAATATCAATTAGCTATTAAAATATTTTTAAAGATATTTAATTTATTGCTTATTATAAGTAATGCTATATAAGCTGTTAATATGTTTAACCCACCCCGAGGTGACCCAAATAAACGGGCTGCGACATGCACGGACGCTAAATCTCGACAACTCATTTTATCCGTTGAATTAAAATTCAACGGATAAAATATAATATTAAAAAATATATTTTTTATTATTTTTTATTATAATTATATTTTATATTTTAAAAAGAAATAAATAAAAATACTTATATATATTATACTATTTTAATGTATTAAATATTAAATTGTACTTAATTCGACACAGCCCCCTGCTACAACGAGTCCATCCCTCTCCAGACCGTCAAAATTCCTAAGACAAACTGGCAAAACGCAACCATCGCTTTCACTCCTGTTCTTGGGCAAGGGGGGCATGTTATCTGTATGACCCACTGCCAAAAAATTCTACAAAATCGAAACTGCTAAGTATTATCTGCTAATGTCATCTCCAGCCACGCTAACCTTGATGAAATGCTGAGCTGATGGAGCTCTTCGGGAAGAACTACGTAGCCCTTCGAAGTTGTTTCGCAGGATTCTTTCAAGTACCTTTTGTAGCCGCGTTTCAGTGATTCCTGGACAACATGGCGAACATTGTGATCGCAAAACCCTAGTATTGCCCTCACGTGACGGAAGCACCAATCAAAGTCGTGAAAGCATTGTTCCCGGAGACTATCTCCCATTCTCAGGGCCAGAAACCCTGCGATCTTAGTCATGGAACTAAGAAATATAGGTGATTGCTGTGGTGGAACCTGCAGGAATTGATGAACAGGTGCTATTTCTGTATTAAAATGTGCAGGACTCTTTGACTTCCTGATAGCAGAAGCAGAGATGATGAACTTGAAAGTGCTGCATTCTCCCAAGGGGAAGGGATCGTCACACCTCGATCCCGATCCTCTCTTATTATCATAACCTGGGTAGTCTGAGATGTTGAAGTTGACACACTGGAGCAAAGCCAGAGAGTTTTTGGAGGCGAGCTTGTTTAGATTCCAGTTGCAAAATGGATGCGAGGTTTTGTGGGAAATATGAATTTCACCATCCGGTCGTAAAATACCAGCAGCGTTGTGGAAGAAGCCATCGATGAGGTTCTTATGCATACTGCATGTACCCAACAAAATAAAAAAGGCACTAATGAGAAGGTGATGAAGGGAAGATGATTGAGATAACTCGGTGACCGAAGGACAAAAATTTGCTAAAATCTAAGCAAAGAATTGATGCAAGTAGAATCATCAATATGAAAAGTATTCACCAAGTCAGATGCATAAAGGCAATATGATCACGGCTGATATAGCTTTATGGTTAGTGAAATTATTGACCACACTTAAAATAAATAAATATAAATATATTGGTATTGGTCATATCAGGCGATACATATAAGAATAAAGCATTATTGAATTTATCGGCTGATACATCACGATATATCGCCGTATAATAACATATAACGATTTTGTCATAATATTGCCTATACATTGGCAAATATCTCATTCAAGGGAAATGATAAACTTATTTAATTCTTATTTCAGTTTCACAGTTCTTCATTGAGTAAGCATCCTTTGCAAAATTATCAAAATTACAAGAGACAATTAAAAAGAAAAGAAAGGTAACTTTGCATGAATAAGATAAGAACACCTTACTTGATCACATAAGTATGATGTTCTCTTCCAATAAAGCCCGCATGCGGAAAGTTAAAGATAATACGGTCAAACTTCCTCATTTTGAGATCAGTATGAAGCTTCATTCTAGTCGCATCTACCCCATATAGGACTGATCCCCCTAAATTCTTTAGCTCTTCCAAATTTGATTTGGCTCTCCTGTATTTCCTGATCAATTCCTCTATTCAAACATAGTATTATAAAGGATTCGTGAGTCCAATGCCAGGATAGACACAAGGATTCTGATTCAAATGACAAGATAAGGAGTTGACACCAGCATAGCTGAACTATCAACCAAAACTGTAAAGAAAATATAAGCAAGGATGTTGATAATCAAACTTCCTCACCACACTTACAATGAAGGGAAGCATTTAGCCTTAAATTCATATGCAATGATTTCCACGTAAAGGAAATTGACACTTCTCATTCCAAACCAAAATTACGTAAATTGGTAACAGTTCATTAAATAGATGCCCTTCCATGCAAGCCTTTTTTTGAAAAATGCTGTTACTGTAATAACCGATTCTCACCCAAACCTACCCATCTCTTTCAAAACCTAAATGAGTGAGAGAATGACCTAGGCACATAAGACTTGGGTAAAATCTATTCTTCTGAGTAAATTTTCATCGTATGTCATGATGTGATCTATTTATACGTATGTCGCTATTATATATGTTTGCATAAGTATGAACTGATTTGCAAATTAAATTCTGGATGAACATCCTCTTGCTTAGGTCTAGATTAGCTCATGCAAGTTGGATTTCCTGGCCACATATAGAGGGGAAAAATTAGAATTTCACCTCATTTTCGAGAAATCTAGGTCGCAAGCATGGGATATGAGAATTTTGCAATAACTTCCTGCCATATTCTGAAGCAACAAAAACATACTAATCTCAACTCATTCATAACAAATGAGGCCGTAAATTGAATAGGAGTATAATCAACTCCATGCACATAAGTCTTCATCTTATGGAATGCAGTAGCGAGCTAAGACTGCGTACATCTCACAATTACAATGTGGACGTGAGATCTTTTTGAGATATTGCCTTTTATCATGTGCGCAATAACAAAGAGGGAAAAACAACAGAACGAATCGGCAAATACATGAAATTAAGAAGAACCAGAACATGGGATGCAACGCTTTTAACATGACGGATACAAAAAAATGTGATAAACGCCGTAAGAGACAGTTATAGATAGTTAAATAAAACTCAATGTTCCATTATGCTGAGCCAACCCTATGAAATTTCTGTTTGGGTCCATAGAAAGCATTAATCCTAAGAATGTTAAATCATTTTGCCTTGGAGAATCCTCCGGAAAAAACACAATTTACAGTGAGAAAAAGAAAGCCTGTTTTTATTGGGGTTCTGTTAAGACAAGTCAATATCACTTTTATTTTTGTTTGGTTCTTGAGAAAATCTCAAAAATTTGAATTTCGTATTTTTTTTTATCCTTCAAAAAACCATTTTAAAAAAATACAGAAACTGAAACCCAGTGCTTTCACAGGAGCTATTGATGAGAAACCAAAATCCCCTCAAATCCATTTTTGTTCCGGAGAAAACCCCCAAAAACTTAAAATCCTGTAGTTCATTCCCCACCAAAAACGATCATAAACCTATTTTTAATGGTAAATCACAAAACTTAGAACGCTGTAGTTTTTAATCACAAAAAAAAAAAAAAAAAATCCTTAGTCTCCAACATAACCCATTTGATACAAACAGTTTAAAATGTCATTTATAAACTTTTTTTTTTCTCACAAACCAAAGAAACTAAAAATTTGAAGAAGAGAGAAAGAGAGCAACCGCGAGAGTCCAGTGAACTGGACACTATGTTAAAGGCAGAACCAAAAGATCGAGCCAAACAGAGCGAAAACGAGAAGTCTCCTTCACCCACTAACAGGATTTGATGAAACGACGAGTAGTGCTTCACCCATTTCTCTGTGTGTTCTCCCTCCACCATTTTCAACACAGAAAGGACAGAGAGTTGGGGGGCAGTAGAAACCGCTGTGCTCGTCTGAGGAATGTCAATAGGCAGGACTGTATAAGTAATGATGAAATTTTGAACTTCTCGATAGTCGCCCACGTTCTGAAACTGATTTACATTTATGCCATTGCAATTGTATTCTTTTCGTATTCTTGTTTGCTAGGTGTAAAAACCATTTTCTTTTATAATTATTTTTAATTTATTTTTTACGATAATATTTTATTTGTATGTATTAATAAATATTTTAAGTGCTCGTCTAAGGAATGCCAATGGGCAGGCCGTGTTGGCGTCGAAAGATCAGGATCTACAAGATTCGGCAGCAGCGAAAAATTTGAATACTCTATTATCGACAGCCACCATTTAGTAGGAACAAAGAATAAGATATACACAGTATTTTTTACATGGAAACCCCTTTCCAAACCGAAGAGGAAAAACCACGGGACACATAATCCACCAATAAATTCACTATGTAAAATGGGTTACAAACCCCCGAGATAGAGTATCCGCTATATACCCGAGAATAATAAAGAAAAACCTCACCAGAGTAAACGGAAAATACTCTCCACTCTTTTACTATCTGTTTTTCTTTCTTCTCTCTCACTGGTGATGCACTCATCTCTACATTTTACAAGTGTTAGTGAAACGGCAGCCTGCCGTTTCACCCCCGCACACAGCGACTGGCTACACAAGCCCCTGGCTACACAAGCCCATGGTGATTTCTCCATCACCCAATGGTCACTCTCATGGCGCATTGCGCGCTCTACACACAGCATGCCCAGCATGCGTATATATCATAATCTGCCTGGAGACATTCAACCAATAGACAGGTTGAGTGTGGTCAACCACTTGTCACCCACTACTTTGTCCACTAACTCTGCAACCTGCCCACTAACTCGCAACTTGCCCCGCACGCACAGCCTGCCTACACAAACCGCAGTCAACTGCACACGCTACCTTCAGCAGTCAACCTGTCCACACTTTGTCACAACTGCCCACAACTTGTTACCGACTTTCCACAATGTCCTCATTGTCTTTGCGACCAAATTTTCGACCTATCAGGCTCATTGGCCATCACAAGAGTCCTCCAGTATTCCATGGTCTCCAGGCAGTGACAACGACCTCGGACATCCTATGTCCTCGGTCGTCACTGTGCACAGCCCATATCTCCGGACGCTACTGTGCACTGAGCTATGTCCGCTGCAGCTCTCAGACGGTCAACCTCCTGTTGACCGGATTCCGTTGGTCGTCTGCCAGTCAATCTCCATTGACCATCCACTATTCTCATCCGGTCAATGTCCCGTTGGCGGAAAGCTTGATTCTCGGTTGTTCCCCACAAATCTTCCAATGACAAATCAATTTGTTGGTTACCTACAAGGAGTGACCAGGACCAATAAACTTCCCTCACGATATTGTGGGAACACCTTCGCCCTTTACTCGCGATCATCGCCCTTTGCCTTCCGGCAATTTTCCTCAACTAGGAATCCCGCGTCGGCTCCCCCTTAACCTCGTTGGTCCACCGTTGGTCCCGCTCGGCTCCGCCCTTAGCCCTCCGCCGGTGGCCCCGCTGCTCCACCCTTGGGGCTCTGTGACTCACTTCTTGGCTCTGCACAGCTCCGTCCTTGGCCCTGCTGACTCTGTCGTGCTTTTTATCGTTCCATCCAGTTCCACACTAAATGGCAAACTCTTCCACAATGACTCCAGATGCACTTCGACCATCACAAACTTCGGCGGCTCCACTTCTGCAACACTTCATTCGGTGTCTTCCCCTTGCGACGCTTCACTCCACTCCGACTGTAGGTCAGCACCTCTGCAGGTAGCATTTTCTGGTCAGCACCATCCGCAAGAAGCCCTTTTCGGGCCTGGGTTGGTCTCAACCTGGCTCTGATACCACTTATTGGGGTCGAAAGACCCGGATCCACCAGATCCGGCAGCAGCGAAAAACCCAAACCCCCCGTCATCGACAACCATTTATTTAGTAGGAACAAAGAACAAGATATGCACAGTATTTTTTACGTGAAAATTCCTTCCCAAACCGAAGAGAAAAAATCACGAGACACATAGTCCACCAATAAATTCACTATGTAAAATGGGTTACAAACCCCAGAGATAGAGTATCCGCTACACACCCGAGAATAACAAAGAAAAACCTCACCAGAGTAAACGGAAAACACTCTCCACTCTTTTACTCTCTGTTTTTCTTTCTTATCTCTCTCACTGGTGATGCACTACTCTCTATATTTTACAAGTGTTAGTAAAATGGCAGCCCGCCGTTTCACTCCCGCACACAGCGACCAGCTACACAAGCCCATGGTGATTTCTCCATCACCCAATGGTCACTCTCATGGCGCATTGCGCGCTCTACACACAGCATGCCCAGCATGCATATATATCATAATCTGCCTGGAGATATTCAACCAATAGGCAGGTTGAGTGTGGTCAACCAACCACCTGTCGCCACTACTGTCCACTAACTCGCAACTTTGCCCACTAACTCTACAACTTGTCCCCCCGCACAGACCCACATGCATCGCAGTGTCACGAGCCAACTATCCACATCCTAACTATCCAACTATCCCACAACTTGTCGCGCCTTTCCACAACGTCCTCGTTGTTGCTGCAGCCAAGTTCCCGAACCTTCTGTGCCATTTGGCCATCACAAGAGTCCTTCGGTATTCCATGGTCTTGACAGCAAAGACAACAACTCCTGGACATCCCATGTCCTCGCCTCTTCACCAGTACCCCATATCTCCTGATGCTATCTGTACTCAAATGCCGCCCATCCATGGGCGATTTCATACCAGTAATACCAACTGGTAAGTTTCGGCCTTCTCAACCGGTCAATATCTCATTGATCGTCTTCAACATTCATCCGGTCAACTTTCCATTGACCGTCTTCAGTGCCATTCATTCAACTTCCCCGTTGACCGTCTTCTGCTGCCATCCGGTCAACTTTCCTATTAATCGTCTCCAGTTGCCCGTCCGCCATCCAGCAGTGCTCCTGCAACTCTCAGACGGTCAACCTCCCCGCTGGATTCGATTCCGTCGGTCGCCCTGCACGTCAATCTCCATTGATAAATCCCACTATTCTCCTCCGATCAATGGGGCGTTGGCGAAATTGATTCTCCGGTTTTTCCATAAATCCTCCGATGATAAACCAATTTGTTGGGTTACCTACAAGAAAGTGACCATATCCAACGGGACGGTATAAGAAATGTTGAAATTTATAATTTTTCGATAGTCGCCCTCGTCCTGAAACTGATTTACATTAATGCCATTGCAATTGCGTTCTTTTCCTATTCTTGTTAGTGGTAGAAACTTTTTTTTTAAACGTTTTTAACGTATTTTTACGATAATATTTTATTTGCATGTCTGTATTAATAAAAGTATATAGAAGTCAATAAATATAGAGATGTTATATTATTTGAGAATAATTCAAAAATGTATAAAAAATATACTCAATTTTTTATGTCTTTTATTTTTGATTCATAATTACTTACACGATTAATAATATAACATTTAATCTTATCATATATATATATATATATATACACATTAAATTAAATTTTTTACGTTATTTGTTTCTTTCAATAGTTGAGAAAATTTTATAGCATCTTCGTCCAGAGTTAGCCTAATTGAGAACTGTTACTGGGCATGGAAAACTATAATCCAGAGTTAGCATCTTTCAATATTTTTATTTTTATTTAATTTTTATTATTATGTAATTAAATTATATATTTTAATTATATAAATTTTATTTTTTAAATAAAAATTTTTAAAATAAAGTATATGAATTAACTGTATGAAACTTCTATATTATCAGTCTATACTGCTGATCAAAGAAATATTGAGAAGAGAAATATAGTTAAATTTTTAAATGGTTAATATATATATATATATTAAAAAAAAGAAGAAGAGGATGAAAAAAAAGAGGCAGGGCACATGCGACGAAAAAAAATGAAAAAAAGAAGAAAAACAGAAGAAAGAAAAGCAGGCGGCGTGCGCAGCAGCAGCAGTAAAGCAGAGAGAAAAGCAAAGAGAAGAAGCAGGGAAGATCAGCAGGAAAAGAGAATATTATTCTCTATAAATAGAGAGCCGGAGGTGTGAATCAGGAGGTGAGAAGCTGGGGGTGCGAAGCTGGAAAGGGAATTTGGGACGCAGGGGCTGGAGAGCTCGAGGGGTGCGAAGCTCTGGGTTTTTGGGGTGAAGCAGTGGAAGGAAGAAAGCGAAGCAGAGAGGGAGAAGGGAAAGCTGGAGAGGGTGAACAGAGAGAGAGAGAGAGGGAGAAGAGAGAGAGAGATAGTGAGAGGACTCGAGAGGGAGCAATGGATTCGGGAGAGAAAGAGAGGAATTTACGGTATATTTAATTTTTAAAATAGAATAAAGTGGGAGTAGAATAGTTATTTTAGGGAATAAAAAAGGATGAGAATAGAATTGAAATTATTATTCTTATATTTGATTGTTAGAATAGAATAAGGTGGAAATTAGTATTCCATTATTTAATTTATAGAATAGTATAAGGAATAAGGTAGAAATAGTAATAATAATAATATCTAATAATAATAAAATAATAATAATATCTAATAATAATTATAAAACAAATAAATCATAATATCTAATAATTAATAATAATAATAATAATAAATATAATAATAATAAAATAAAATAAATAATAATAATATATGATAATACCTAATAATAATAATAATAAATATAGTAATATGTAATAATAATGTCTAATAATAATAATAATATGTAATAATAATAAAATAAAATAATAATAATAATAATATAAAAAATATATATGTGGGAATTATTATTCCCATATGTGTTGGAATAATAATTCTCAGGAAATTATAGTTTTTATTCTACTACTAATTAAACGAAAAAATTTTTATTCCTACGAGAATAAAAATTTTATTCTCCCTAATTCCTACAATCAAACATAACATTAGCAGGTGAAGCAGAGAAAGAGAGAGAAGGGAGAAGAGAGAGAGAGTGAGAGAAAAAAAAAATAGAGACCAGCGCGAGCAAGGGAATTCTGCTTCTTCCTTTTTTTCGTTAATCATCATTAAATTATTTTTAATTTAATAATAATAATCTAAATATTAAATAAATATATTTAAATATTTATTTTTATTAAAAAGTTAAATATTTAATTTAATATTTATTAAATATTAATATTATAATAAAAAATTTTAAAAATTAACTATATATAATATTTTTAATATATTATAATTTTATCTAATAGATTTTAATCTACTGAATTAAAAAAAATAAAAGCAAAGAGAAGAGGGGATGGGGGAGAACCAGGACGCGCAGGGACACGAGAGCGTAAGAGGGAGAAGGGAGAGTGAGGAAGGGAGAGGAATTTGGGAAGATTTTTTTTTTTTATAGAAATTAATGTTTTAATTTAATAAGCTTAGTTTAGGTTTATACTATTGTATATATAAATTTTAACTTAATGTAAAATTTATTTTTATATCAGTGTGACTCTATTAGTTTATACTATTTTTTTATTGGTTGGTTTAATTTTATATTGATATCAAAATTTCGTAATTTTATATTACGTTATACTATAAAAATTAATATGTTACGACTAATCATCGTTATCACCTAACTTCTAATATTTAAAAATTTTATTTTTTTATTATATAATTTTTTATATTTTATTTATTTATGAGCCTTAGATGATTTTACCATCATCGCTCTTATAGTTTTATATTTAAATTATTTAGTTCTTATATTATATTTATTTATTTATTTATTTATTCTTATATTTCTACACTTTAATTTTCTGTACTTAACTTTTATTACTTGCAAAAAATATTTTAATTTTTAACAACTTTAAATTTTGTTATTTAATATCTCATATTTTTTAGTTAATTTTAAGGTTGTACTACAGCCATTACGGCCACTTTAATTATCACAAAGCTAGTGTTTTAATTTTCCTTTATTATTTTTTTTTCAAATTATAAAATAATTACAAGATTAATTTCACGTAGAAAATTAACTCTCAGTGAATACAATACCCGACTTATCAGAAAAATTACACCGAATACTCATACACTTACGAGATTAGAAAGAATCATACCTACCGAGATTCAATCAATAGTGTCTACTTTTTTCTTGTTGAAATTACCTTTTATTTTAACAAAAATTGAGTTAAAAATTAAAAGAATCAAAAGAAATTTAATGATAATATCAATTAGCTTTTAAAATATTTGTAAAAAGATTTAATTTATAGGTTATTATAAGTAATGCTATATAAGCGGTATATATGTTTAACCCACCCCAAGGTGACCCAAATAAACGGGGCTGCAACATGCATGGACGCCGAATCTCCGCAACGTTCAATTAAAATTTAACGGATAAAAATTAATATAAAAAAATATATAAATAATTTATTTATTAGTACTTTTTTTATTATTATAATTATATTTTAGTATTTTAATATTTTAAAAAGAATTAAATAAAAATATTTTAATGTATTAAATATTAAATTGTACGTAATTCGACATAGCCCCCCCTGCTACCACGAGTCCTTCCCTCCCTCTCCAGACCGTCAAGATTCTTAAGACAAACTGGCAAAAAGCAACCATCGCTCTCACTCCTGTTCCTGGGTAAGGGGGGCATGTAATCTGTCTGAACCACTGCCAAAAAATTCAACAAAATCGAAACTGCTGAGTATTATCTGCTAATGTCATCTCCAGCCACGCTAACCTTGATGAAATTCTGGGCTTCTGGAGCCTTCGGGAAGAACTTGAAAGTGCTGCATTCTCCCAAGGGGAAGGGATCATCACACCTCAATCCCGATCCTCTCTTATTTTCATAACCTGGGTAGTCTGAGATGTTGAAGTCGACACACTGGAGCAAAGCCAGAGAGTTTTTGGAGGCGAGTTCATTTAGATTCCATTTGCAAAATGGATGCGAGGTTTTGTGGGAAATATGAATCTCACCATCCGGTCGTAAAATACCAGCAGCATTGTGGAAGAAGCGATTGATGAGCTCCCTATGCATACTGCATGTACCCAACAAAATAAAAAAGGCACTAATGAGAAGGTGATGAAGGGAAGATGATTGAGATAATTCAGTGACCGAAGAACAAAAATTTGCTCAAATCTAAGCAAAGAATTGATGCAAGTAGAATCATCAATGTGAAAAGTATTCACCAAGTTAGATGCATAAATACAATACGATTATGGCTGATATAACTTTATAGTTAGTAAAATTATTGACCACATTTTAAAAAAATAATAAATAAATAGAAATATATTGGTATTGGTCAAATCAGACGATACATATAAGAATAAAATGTTATTGAATTTATCGACTGATATATCACCATATAATAACATATAACGATTTTGGAAGCCAAACTCATATATATCAACAAATATTTCACTCCGTGGGAATGATATATTTATTGAATCCTTATTACAGTTTCACATTTCTTCATTGAGTAAGCATCCTTTGGAAAACTTTTAAAATTACATGAGACAATTAAAAAGAAAAGAAAGGCAACTTTGCATGAATAAGATAAGAAAACCTTACTCGATCATATCAGCATCATGTTCCCTTCCAATAAAGCCAGCATGCGGAAAGTTAAAGATAATACGGTCAAACTTCCTCGTTTTGAGATCAGTATGAAGCTTCATTCTGTTCGCATCTACCCCATATAGGACTAATGCCCCCAAATTCTCTAGCTCTTCCAAATTTGATTTGGCTCTCTTGTATTTTCTGATCAATTCCTCTATTCAAACATAGTTATATTAAGGCTTCGTGAGTCCAATGCCAGGATAGACACGAGGATTGTGATTCAAATGAGAAGATGAGGAGATGAGACCGGCATAGATGAACCATCAACCAAAACAGTAAAGAAAATAAAAGTGAGGATGTCGATAATCAAACTTCCTCACCACACTTACAATGAAGGGAAGCATTTAGCCTCAAATTCATATGCAATGGTTACCACGTAAAGGAAATTAACACTTACTCATTTCAAACAAAAATTACGTAAATTGATAAATAGACGCCCTTCCATGCAAGTTTTTTTCAAAAAATGCCGCTACTGTAAAAACCGATTCTCACTCCTACCTACCCATGTCTTTCAAAACCAAAATGATTGAGATAATGACCTAGGCACATAAGGCTAGGGTAAAATCTATTCTTCTGGGTACATTTTTATCTTACGTCATGACGTGATCCATTTATACGTATGTCGCCACCATATATGTTTGCAAAAATATGAACTGATTTGCAAATTAAATTCTGGATGAACATCCTCTTGTTAGGTCTAGATTAGCTCATGCAAGTTGGATTTCTTGACCACATATAGAGGGGAAAATTTAGAATTTCAACCCTTTTTCCAGAAATCGAGGTCGCAAGCATGGGATATGAGAATTTTGCAATAACTTCCCGGCATATTTTGAAGCATCAAAACATAGTAATCTCAACTCACTCATAACAAATGAGGCCGTAAATTGAATAGTAGTATAACCAACTACATCCACATAAGTCTTCTGTCTTATGGAATGCAGTAGCAAGCTAAGACTGCGTACATCACACAATTACAATGTGGACGTGCGATCTTTTCGAGATATTGCCTTTTAACACGTGCGCAATAACAAAGAGGGAAAAACAACAGAACGAATCGGCAAATACATGAAATTAAGAAGAACCCGAACATGGGATGCAACGCTTTTGACATGATGGATACAAAAAATACGATAAACGCTGTAACAGACAGTTATTAAATAAAACTCAATGTTCCATTATGCTGAGCCAACCCTATGAAATTTCTGTTTGGGTCCATAGAAAGCATTAATCCTTAGAATGTTAAATCATTTTGTCTTGGAAAATCATCGGGAAAAACACAATTTACAGTGAGAAAAAGAGAGCCTGCTTTTATTAGGGTTCTATTAAGACAAGTCAGTATCACTATTATTTTTGTTTGGTTATTAAGGAAATCTCAAAAATTACAATTTCGTGATCTTTTTTTATCCTTCAAAAAACCATTTAAAGAAAAAAATATACAGAAACTGAAACCCAGCGCTTCCACAGGAGCTATTGATGAGAAACCAAAATCCCCTCAAATCCTTTTTTGTTCCGAAGAAAACCCTAAAACTTAAAATCTTGTAGTTCATTACCCACCAAAAACGATCATAAACCTAATTTTAATGGTAAATTCTCAAAACTTAGAATGCTGTTGCCTTTAATCACAAATATCATACTAAAAAAAAATCCTTAGTCTCGAACATAACCCATTTGATACAAACATTTTAAAATGTCATGTATAAGTTTTTTTTCTTCCCACAAACCAAAGAAACTAAAATTTTGAAGAAGAGAGAACGAGAGCAACCGTAGGAGTCAAGTGAAGTGGAGACCATGTTAGAGGCTGAACCAAAGGATCGAGCCAAACAGAGCGAAAACGAAAAGTCTCCCTCACCCACTAACAGGATTTGATGAAACGACGAGTAGTGTTTCACCCATTTCTCTGTAAGTTCTCCCTCCACCATTTTCAACACTGAAAGGAGAGAGAGTGAGTTGGGAGCAGTGGAAGCCGCTGAGTGCTCAGAGGAATGTCACTGTATAAATAATGTTGAAATTTGTAACTTCTCGATAGTCGCCCTCGTCCTGAAACTGATTTACACTTATGCCACTGCAATTGTGTTCTTTTCGTATTCTTGTTTGCTAGTGGTGAAACCATTTTCTCTTATAATTATTTTTAACTTATTTTTTACGATAATATTTTATTTGCTTGTATTAATAAATACTTTGAGTGCTCGTCTAAGGAATGTTAATGGGCAGGGCTGTATAAGTAATGTTGAAATGTATGACTTCTCGATAGTCGCCCCGGTCCTGAAACTGATTTACATTAATGCCATTGCAATTGTGTTCTTTTCCTAGAAACTTTTTTTTAAAAAATTATTTTTAGTATATTTTTCAGGATAACACTTTATTTGCATGTACTAATAAATATCCTGAGTGATCGTCAAAGGAATGTCAATAGGCAGGGCTGTGTAAGTAATGTTGAAGTTTAGAACTTCTCGATAGTCGCCCTCGTCTTGAAACTGATTTACATTAATACCATTGCAATTGTGTTTTTTTCCTATTCTTGTTAGTGGTTGAAACTTCTTTTTTTAATTATTTTTAACATATTTTTTACGATAATATTTTATTTTCATATCTGTATTAATAAAAATATATAAAAGTCAATAAATATGGAGATGTTATGTTATTTCAGAATAATTTAAAAATGTATAAAAAATATACTCAATTTTTTATGTCTTTTATTTTTGATACATAATTACTTACACGATTAATAATATAACATTTAATCTTATCATATATATATATATATATACATTAAATTTAACTTTTTACGTTGTTTGTTTCTTTCTGTAGTAGAGAAAATTTTATAGCATCTTCTTCCAGAGTTAGCCTAATTGAGAACTGTTACTAGGCATGGAAAACTATAATTTGTCAAAGCGATGTTTTTTTTTTCTTTTATATTTTTGGAAATATTATAGTTGATGAATATATTTTATATTTTTATTTTTATTTAATTTTTATTATTTTTAATAAATTTTTATAAAAATTATGTAATTAAATTTGTCAATCTACACAACCGATCGAAAAAACATAAAAAAGTGAAACATATTTAATTTTTTAAATGATTAATATATATATATATATATATACTTCTACAGTAAAAATAAGCAAGTACCAACTCAATATGGTGGTTGCATGCACAGCTCCCAATGCCTGCAATAATCGGCGCATGCCTGTCTAGCAACAAGACGACGCATGCATCCCCTGTAGATTGACTTGTCGCATTCCTATAAATGACGTCTTCTAACTACCAAATAATGTAGGTCAACTATATATCCATTATGGAAAATAGTCATTCAGTATGTCTGCTTTCAACCGGTCAACGCCTCGTTGACCACCTTCTTCTCTTGGTTAGTCAACGCCCAATTGACCGGCTTCTTCACTTGACCGGTCAACGCTCCATTGACCTGTTGGTCATCCTTCTAGGATCCCTGGGCAATGTTGAGTAAATCCTCATGCCCTCAGCTAGTTAATATTATGTTAATTGGAATACATAATTGATCGGTCAACACGTTGACCGAAATTCCTTCTAGTTAACATGTGCAGAGTTTGCGGACACACGTCGCACAGGTCCGCGGATCTTAGTCACACACAAAGCCCTCGTTCTCCATTCAAGTCCTCCGGTCACTAAGACTTCCACAAGGGAGTGATCTCCAACAAAATTTTCCCTCACAATCTTGAAAAATTTGAATCCGTTAGCTAAACTAAATTACAGCAATCCTCATTCTTACCTTTCGGCAAAATTTTAGTCACCATGTTTGTGCCATTTTCTTCAATCTCGACTTTCTCCAGTGACAGTAAGTCTTATTCAATAACATCTCTCACCCAATGGTATCGAATATTAATATGTTTCAATCTAAAATTGAATGAGGAGTTCTTGTAGAGATGTATGGTACTCTGACTATCATAAAATATCTCATACTTTTCCTATCCGAAATCAAACTCTTGGATAAATTTCTTCATTCACAATATCTCTTTATAAGTTTCTATCACTATAATGTACTCAATATCAGTAGTGAAAAGGGCCATGCATTTCTGTAGCTTAAACTGTCAGAAAATTGCACCTCCAATAAATTTCAACAAGTATCCTGAGGTGGATTTACGGGAGTCAATGTCCCCGGCCATATAAGAATTTCAGTATCCTACCAATTGAGGCTTGTCACTTTCAAAAGGCAGGCATCTCTTAAAAATTTTTCAGATATATCTCATTATCTATTTATTGCAGACCAATACTTCCTTCCTAAGTTTGATAGAAAACAGCTGACTGTATCAATTGCGTGTACTATGTCCGACCTTGTATATATCAAGCCGTATATCAAGCTTCCAATAGTTGAAGAGTGAGGTACGCCTTTTATGTATGATTTCTCAGCATCTAAGGACAAACATTGGCAACTGCTCAGTCTGTAGTGGTTCGTCAGTGGAGTGCTTACAAGTTTGGATTTATTTATATTAAAATATTAGAGCACCTTTTTAATGTAATTTTCTTGGGATAGCCACAACCTCCTTGCCTCTCGATCGCGAATAATTTTGACGTCAAGAATCTGTTTCGCCGACTCCAGGTCTTTCATGATAAATGACTACCCAAGTTACTTATTCAACTCCTTTATTCGAGCACCATTGCATCCAACGATCAGTATGTCATCCACATAAAGGAGAAAAAAGACAAAGTCATCCTCAAAAAAACTATGTACAAATACACATTGGTCACAAGTAGTCTGCCTAGTCTGTCAAGTCGAGGACTTCTTATGGCATATTATCTGCCAGAAATAACTTTATGGTGCAGTTTGTAAGATCCCTTTTGTCTTGCTATTCTTCATCGATCAGGTTCTGCCTTTCACTGTTCTCTCTATAGTTAGGATATTCTTTACCATCTCTTATCAGAGGATGAAATTACTTTACCCGTTGAACTACTCCACACTAAACTATAGATTCATTAAAGACGACGATGCCATTTAGATAGAGTTCTTAACTGTGCTATCTGATACCACTTGTTGGGATAGATGGCATCTGACTACTTTTCAAACACACACAGTGAAGTAAAAGGAAGAAGAAGAAAAATAAAATACTAATATTTTATGTAAAAAATTCTTCTCAAATAATAAAAAAATCAAATGACATTTGGTCCAACAATAAGATCCACTATATGAAATTGGTTATACAAATCATACGGCTATATAAGCC
Organism: Nepenthes gracilis; assembly: GCA_033239525.1. Classification (NCBI taxonomy): domain Eukaryota; kingdom Viridiplantae; phylum Streptophyta; class Magnoliopsida; order Caryophyllales; family Nepenthaceae; genus Nepenthes; species Nepenthes gracilis. The sequence goes on from BSYO01000006.1 coordinate 6,145,095, forward strand.
TAAGAGAAAGAAAATCAAAAAATAGAGCACGAGAAATATAAAGACCTCACACTTTATTTTTCACTCATTACTCTCTTTCTTTTTTCTGTTTTTCACTCTCACTTTTTCTCATATATCTCACACACTCAATACCTAAGTATACAATATATATATTCTTCTACAGTAGAAATGAGCGATCACTAACTCAGCATGATGGTTGTGTATACAGCTCCCAAAGCCTGCAATAGTCGGTGTATGTCTTGTCTAACAGCAAACGACGTATGTATGCCCTGCAGATTGACTTGCCGCATTTCAAGGAATGTCGTTTTCTAACTACCCAATAGGATAAGTCAACTGTACGTTCATTGAAGAAGATAGTCGTTCAACTTATCTGTTTTCGGCCGATTAATGCCCCATTGACCGCCTTCTTCTCTTGGCCGATCAATGCCCAATCGACCGGCTTCTTCACTTGGCCGGTCAACGTCCCATTGGCCGGCCAGTCATCCTTCTGGGATCCTTGGGTAATGCTAAACAAATCCTCATACTTTCAGCCAGTAAACATTATGTTGATCGGAACACATAATTCATTCTGCTTAGCTTGTGCAGAGTCCGCAGATATACGTCGCACAAGTCTGTAGACTTTAGTAACATATAATATTATCATACTCTATTCAAATCCTTTAATTATTAGGACTTTTATACGGAAGTGACCTCCAACAGTATGAAACTGGAAAGGGAATTTGGGACAAAGGGGTTGGAGAGCTCCAGGCGTGCGAAGCAGTGGGTTTTTAGGGTGAAGCAGTGGAAGGAAGAAAGTGAAGCAGAGAGGGAGAAGGGAGAGCTGGAGAGGGCAATCACAGAGTGAGAGGGAGAAGAGAGAGACTGAGAGGAGCAGAGAGGGAGCAGTGGATTCGGAAGAGAGAGAGGGATTCGGGAGGTGAAGTAGAGAGAGAGAGAGAGAGAGTGTGAGAGGGAGAAGAGAGAGTGAGTGAGAGAAAAAAAAATGAAGAAAAGGAAAAAAAAATAGAGAGCAGCGCACGAAGGCGAGAGAGTAAGAGGGCGAAGGGAGAGAGAGAAAGAGGGATTGGGGAGGATTTGTTTTCTTTTTTTTTTTTTTCTTTTTTTTCTTTTACAAAAATTAACGTTTTAATTTAATAAGTTTAGTTCAGCTCTATACTGTTATACCTGTGAATCCTAACTTAATATGAAGCTTATTTTTAAATCAGTTCGGTTCTATTAGTTTATACTATTTTTTTTATAGGTTACTTTATTTTTAGATTAATATTAAAATTTTGTAATTTTATATTACGTTATATTACGAAAATTAATACGTAACGACTAACTATTACAATCACTTAATACATAACATCTAATAATTTTATTTTTTTATTATTTAATTTTTTATATTTTTTTATTTTCTAAATATTGAATGGCTTTGCCACCACCGCTCTTATAATTTTATATTTATAATATTTAATTCTTACATTTTATTTGTTATATTTTTTTTATTTTGAGTCTTGGATGGCTGTACCACCGCTGCTCTATTATTTTTATATTTCTACACTTTAATTTGCTGCACTTAACTTTCATTATTGCGGGATAGTACAGCCGCCAATATCATTTTAATTCTTAACAATTTTAAATTTTGTTATTTAATATTTAATATCTTTTAGTTAATATTAGGGTCGTATCACAACCGTTACGGCCACTTTGATTATCACCAAATTAATATCTTAATTTTTTTAAATATTTTTTTTGAATTTTAAAATAGTTATAAAATTAATTTGACACAGAAAATCAACTCCCCGTGAATATAATAGCCAACTTATTAAAAAAATTATACCGAATCATCATGCAGTTGTGAAGTTTAAAAAAAATTATACATATCGAAGTTTGGTCAATAGTATCTTTTTTTTGTTAAAATTACTTTTTATTTTAACAAAAATTAAATTAAAAATTAAAAGAATCGAAAGAAACTTGATAATATCAATTAGCTTAGCCTTTAAAATATTTGTAAAAAGATTTAATTTATAGCTTATTATAAGTGTTGCGTACCAGGAATACGAGTTGTCCTACGGATCAGGGACCGCAAATCGGATCTTCTTGCTAGTCGATCTGACGCTGATCCGCCCTCCATAGTTTCAAATCTAAATTCTGCGCAAAACAACTAAAAACGAGAGGTCAGAGGTTAGCGAAAATTGCTCCCACCATAAACCCTCCGACGCTCAAGTCAGATGTCTTTTCAAGAATATAAAAGGATAAATGGGGGATGCATGTATGGTGGATTGAGCATGGATGCGTCCTATTGATAGATGGCTTAGAAGTGTGCATGAGAAGGGATATCCCTTGAAGGGAATCTCCTGGAGGGAGATGGGGATTGTTTGGATCGGCCCTTAAGAAATTATTCTGGCCACCTGGGATGATGGAGGGCTGGCCTCCTTCTTAACTTTCTTTCTGGAGGTTTTTGGCCGTTTTTCTTCCATCCCCTTTCCTTTTTCCCCCCTCTTTCCTTGTTGGGATCAAGTTTTTATATAGTTTGAGGATTTTATCCATAGCCAACGGTCAAAGATAACCGCCAGTCACACTTATCCGTAACCAACTGCCGAAGATAACCGCCATCGGATTGGATAAAGTAGTTTGAACGGTTTTCTAGGTTGGGTATACTGTACCCATCATTAGCCCCCTATGCCGGGTAGTTTGAAATTTTTTACTCCCGGCATATTTCTGATGGGACGTTGTCTGTTTGACTTTGTCCACTTACCATCTTTGAAAAATTTGATTTTTAAAATCCGGCTTCTTTTGAGCCGTTCGGTGATGTAACCAAGCTTTAAAATTCGACTTCTTTTGGGCCGCTCGGTGATGTAACCGAGGTTTAGAATTCGACCTCTTCTGGGCTGCTCGGTAATGTAACCGAGGTCTAAAATTTGACATCTTTTGGGCCGAGGTTTAGAATTCGACCTCCTTTGGGCCGTTCGGTGATGTAATCGAGGTTTAGAATTCGATCTCCTTTGGGCCGCTCGATGATGTAATTGAGGTTTAGAATTCGACCTCTTTTGGGCCGCTCGGTGATATAACCGAGGTTTAAAATTCAACCTTCTTTGGGCCACTCGGTGATGTAACCGAGGTTTAGAATTTAACCTCTTTTGGGCCGCTCGGTGATATAACTGAGGTTTAAAATTTAACCATTTTTGGGCCGCTCGGTGATGTAATCGAGGTTTAAAATTCGACCTCTTTTGGGTCGCTCGGTGACGTAATTGAGGTTTAGAATTCGACCTCTTTTGATCCGCTCGGTGATGTAACCGAAGTTTAGAATTCGACCTCCTTTGGGCCGCTCGGTGATATAACCGAGGTTTCAAATTCGACCTCCTTTGGGCCGCTCGGTGATGTAACCGTGGTTTAGAATTCGGCCTCCTTTGGGCTGCTCGGTGATGTAATCGAGGTTTAGAATTCGACCTCCTTTGGGCCGCTCGGTGATGTAACCGAGGTTTAGAATTCGACCTCCTTTGGACCGCTCGATATTCAAATTAGATGGTGTGCCATGTTCTTGGAGAGATATGGACCATGCTCTTGGCTTTCATTATTATTTAATGACTGAATTGATTCCCTGATCACCGTCATGCCATGTCACTAGTCGCCGTTTGGGCTATGAGATTATCAATCCAAGCTTGGTTTGCAAATGCTAGGTGGCCTCCATTATGTAGGAGTTTAGGGGCGAAACCCTCAGCGTAACATCTTGAGACCGGTACAAATCGAAGCAATTGAAACCCCTAGAGGATTGTCAACAAAAGCCGTTGTGTTGGGTTTGGTTACTCATGGTAGGATGTTTTGCACGATATGCGACTTGAACCGATTTCTTTGTAAGAGAAGATGATGCCGACCAGCAATATGTGAGAGGAGATGCCGGTTTGTAGTTGAAATTGGTTTCTTGTGAGAAGAAATGCCAACCAGCAACCTGTGAGAGGAGATGCCGAAGAGAATCTAAACCGGCTTGATGAGAGACGAAATGCCGGAGTGAATCTAAACCGACTTGATGAGAGATGAAATGCCGGAGTGAATTTAAACCAGCTTGATGAGAGACGAAATGCCGGAGTGAATCAGATCGGCTCACTGGGAAACAAAGAAATGCGATTAGCTAGTTGTTTCCTCACAGGGCTAGATGCTTGATTGGCAACTCGGCATGATTGGCAACTTAGCTGGACAGCTATCCTGTTTAACTGACTTTTGCTCACCGGAGTGAAAATCAGCATGAGTGTCTTTTGCGCACCAAATTGAGCTATGATTGGAGTGAAAATAATCGACGGAATGCCCTTTTTGGCCGGAGTTGATCTCAACCGGCTGAATGCCAGATTAGCAAAACGGCAAAATTGATGCTGGAGTGAGCTACTCGTGGCGCTGGTTTGGGTGCCGGTTTTCCATGCGATCAGAACACATGTTGAACGCCGTAGTGAAAAATGAGCCAACTGTGCGAGAGAGGAAGTGCTGGTTTGTAGTTGTGAGAGGAAATGCTGAGCGATTTGTGAGGGGAAATGTCGTTTGGAAATTTGCGAGAGATTTCCGGAGTGCTACACATACAGAATGCTTGTTCTTAGAGAGCTTCTGCAGGCAATTGTGAATGGGAAATCCGAAGTGCTTTTAACCGGGCAGCTTCAAAGGCCAATTCGGATTTTCCTCAACCGATTCAAATTGAAATTGGTTTTGATACCTTTAAATGCCGATTTGGATTTTCCTCAGCCGATTTGAATTGAAATCGGTTTTGACACCTTTAAATGCTGATTTTGATTTTCCTCAGCCGATTTGAATTGAAATCGGTTTTGACACCTTCAAATGCCGATTCTGATTTTCCTCATCCGATTTGAATTGAAATCAGTTATTTACACTTTCAATTGCCGATTTGGAAATTTGCGAGAGATTTTCGGAGTGCTTCGTGCTGCTAGGAAAAATCCGGAGTTGACTAAAGTCCGGAGTTGATTGAAGTCCGGGATTGGCAGCCTTCCGGAGTGGACAAGCCACATGAGTGAACATTCACTGTCTAAAGTGATGTTGGGGTGAACTTTGATTGGCTGAGAAACGTGTTGCTGCCGGAGTGCTTAATTTAGGAGAGATTTCCGGTGTGCTTCGTGCCACTAGGGAAAATCTGCGCTGAAATCCGAAGTCGATTGAAGACCGGAGTTAGCCAAAGTCCGGAGTTGGAAGCCTTCCGAAATGGATGAGCACTCCTGGGAGCCGAAGTGATTTTTGGAGCGAAGTGAAAATCAGTAGAATGATTTTCACGGGCCAAATGCTCCGCTTCAACGCAGGTTGCTCTGCTTTTGGACGGAATGGGTCTGTGCGCGGTTTGAGGAACCAAAGAAAGGGCTTTGAAGATGATGAGCACCAGTGAAGTGCTGTCCCGATACGGGCGATGTCGCCAGTCACGGTGCCAGCCATCTGGTGACGAGATCGTTGGCAACGGTAGCTTACGCGAGTGCGGTCAATGCCTTCTTCTTCACTCCACTGCGCCACGTTACACGATGCACCAAAATCTCGCCGAATCACCACAAAATTGCCACATGCAACCACAATACATGTATTCTCAAAGAGGGTGGAAGGGTTTGCTTGCCTTGATTTGGAGATTTTCTTCCGGCGATGGTGGTTGTAGTGGCAGTGGTTCCTTGTGGCTCACGATCTCCTTTCTCCACTCATATCTTAGCATGAAATCGGAGGGGAAATGGGAAGAAGGCATCACCACCTTCAGATCTGGGCTACGCCTCCTCCGGCGACGGTGGTCGCTACCGTTGCTAGCCTTGCCGCCTTCTTCCTCTTCTCTCCCCTCTTTCCTTTCTTTTCTGCTGCAACCCTGAAATCCGATCTACTTTTCTTTTTCGTTTTTTCTAATTGGTGAAAGCTAAAGCCGGTTTGACTAGTCAAACCGGCCATGGGAAAGAAATCAGAGCCTGTTTGACTAAGTCAAACCGGTCAAATCGGCCGTGGGAAAGAAATTGGAGCCTGTTTGACTAAGTCAAACCGACCGTGGGCCAAATCTCGGCCTTTTTCCTTTTTTTTTATTATGTTGGAGACCGGTGCTGAGGAGAAGCCCCCAACGTGACCTCCTTTGACTAGCCCCTCTTTGCCGTCCATCTTGGGAGTGGCAAGGATATTGCCCCTCAACCTTCTATCTCGAATGAAATCCGTTTGTTTGAGCCAACTTAAGTTCGAATATCATGCCTCTATGTTTTCTAAGTAGGGTGCTTTCTTCATTTCTTCTTCTTGAATTGCAGTATGGACGATTGAAAAAAGAGCCCCCAGGGCAACGTTGGTCATTCCTTGTGGATTTACGGAAGTGAGAGTCCAGAATATAATTCTTGGAGTGAACAAAATCCGAAGTGGATTTCACCTCAGTTGGTTTGGAATTTTACACCTGAATGAACTTGTAGGTGCCAGAAAATGCTGAAATGGCACCGTAGGCTCCAGTTCGGCAGATAAAAAAAATCGGTTGCTATATGAGAGGGAGTACCGGAATGGATCCGTGTTCGGCTGTCTGTGAGAGGAGATTCTGAAATACTTTTGTGTCCAACATTTTTAGGGGGAAAATGCAGCAATACGTTCCTGTCCGGCTTTTTTCTCTTTTTTCTTCTGTTTACACCGTTTTGTGCTTCGCCCTTTCTTTCCTCTATTAGAGAGAAAATACCGATTGACTTACAACCGGTAGTTTGAGTGCCGGTTGTAATTTTGAGTGAAATAACCAGTAGGAATAAAATGACGGGTTGGTGCAATATGATCTGCACTTTTAACGCAAAGAGTTTGGAACGTATGTATTGTACACTTGAGTATCGATCTTCTTTTATGAAGAGTGTCTACCGGTTTCATTTATGGCTATTTGTGAAATGGCCTAGGAGTGGGAGTTTCCTTGGCAAGGGTGTTGATATCAGTTTTGTTTTCATGTTTTTTGGTTTTTTTGTGGTAAAACTGGCCTTTTGGCCGGTTCCCACAGACGGTGCCAATGTTGCGTACCAGGAAAAAGAGTTGTCCTACGGATTAGAGACCGTAAATCGGATCTTCTTACTGGTCGATCTGACGCGGATCCACCCTCCATAGCTTCAAATCTGAATTCTGCGCAGCACAACTAAAAACGAGAGATTAGAGGTCGGTGAAAATTGCACCCACCATAAACCCTCCGACGCTCAAGTCAGATATTTTTTCAAGAATATAAAAAGATAAATGGGGGATGCATGTATGGTGGGTTGAGTGTGAATGCGTCCTATTGATAGGCGGCTTAGAAGTATGCTTGAGAAAAGATGTCCCTTGAAGGGAATCTCTTGGAGGGAGATGGGGATTATTTGGATCGGCCCTTGAGAAAATATTCTGACCACCTGGGATGATGGAGGGCTGGCCTCCTTCTTAACTTTCTTTCTGGAAGTTTTTGGTCGTTTTCCTCCCATTCCCTTTCCTTTTTTCCCTCCTCATTCCCTGTTGGGATCAAGTCTTTATATAGTTGGAGGATTTTATCCATAGCCAACGGTCAAAGATAACCGTCAGTCACACTTATCCGTAACCAACCGCCGAAGATAACCACCATCGAATTGGATAAATTGGTTTGAACGGTTTTCTAGGTTAGGTATACTGTATCCATCATTAAGTAATGCTATATAAGCTATACATATGTTTACCCACCACAAGGTGGCCCAAATAAATGGGGCAGAAGCATGCACGGACGCTGAATCTCAGCAGCTCATTTTATCCCGATCAACGGATACAAATTAATTTTAATTTGTCCCGATCAACAAATTAATGTTAAAAAATATATAAAAAATATATTTATTATTATTTTTTTATTATAACTATATTTTAATATTTTAAAAAGAATTAAATAAAAATACTTATATATATTATACTATTTTAATGTATTAAATATTAAATTATACTTAATTCAACACAGTCCCCTTGCACAACGAGTCCCTCCCTCTCCAGACCGTCAAAATTCTTAAGACAAACTGGCAAAACGCAACCATCGCTTTCACTCCTGTTTTCTTGGGTACGGGGGGCATGTTATCTGTATGACCCACTGCCAAAAAATTCTACAAAATGGAAACTGCTAAGTATTAATTGCTAATGTCATCTCTAGCCACGCTAACCTTGATGAAATGCTGAGCTGATGGAGCTCTTCGGGAAGAACTACATAGCCCTTCGAAGTTGTTTCGCAGGATTCTTTCAAGTACCTTTTGTAGCCGCGTTTCAGTGCTTCCTGGACAACATGGCGAACATTGTGATCGCAAAACCCTAGTATTGCCCTCACGTGACGGAAGTAACAATCAAAGTCGTGAAAGCATTGTTCCCGGAGACTATCTCCCATTCTCGACGCCAGAAACCAGGCGATCTTAGTCATGGAACTAAGAAATATAGGTGATTGCTGTGGTGGTACCTGAAGGAATTGATGAACAGGTGCTATTTCTGTATTAAAATGAGCGAGATTCTTTGACTTCCTGACAGCAGAAGCAGAGATGATGAACTTGAAAGTGCTGCATTCTCCCAGGGGGAAGGGATCATCACACCTCGATCCCGATCCTCTCTTATTATCATAACCTGGGTAGTCTGAGATGTTGAAGTCGACACACTGGAGCAAAGCCAGAGAGTTTTTGGAGGCGAGCTTGTTTAGATTCCAGTTGCAAAATGGATGCGAGGTTTTGTGGGAAATATGAATTTCACCATCTGGTCGTAAAATACCAGCAGCATTGTGGAAGAAGGCATCGATGAGGTTCATATGCATACTGCATGTACCCAACAAAATAAAAAAGGCACTAATGAGAAGGTGATGAAGGGAAGATGATTGAGATAACTCAGTGACCGAAGAACAAAAATTTGCTAAAATCTAAGCAAAGAATTGATGCAAGTAGAATCATCAATATGAAAAGTATTCACCAAGTCAGATGCATAAATGCAATATGATCATGGCTGATATAGCTTTATGGTTAGTGGAATTATTGACCACACTTAAAAAAAAATAGAAATATATTGAAATTAGCCATTTCAGGCGATACATATAGGAATAAAACATTATTGAATTTACTGACTAATATATCACGATATATCACCGTATAATAACATATAGCGATTTTGTCATAATATCTCATTCAAGAGAAATGATAAATTTATTTAATTCTTATTTCAGTTCCACGGTTCTTCATTGAGTAAGCATCCTTTGCAAAATTTTTGAAATTACAAGAGACAATTAAAAAGAAAAGAAAGGCAACTTTGCATGAATAAGATAAGAACACCTTACTTGATCACATAAGCATCATGTTCTCTTCCAATAAAGCCCGCATGCGGAAAGTTAAAGATAATACGGTCAAATTTCCTCATTTTGAGGTCAGTATGAAGCTTCATTCTGGTCGCATCTACCCCACATAGGACTGATCCCCCTAAATTCTTTAGCTCTTCCAAATTTGATTTGGCTCTCTTGTATTTCCTGATCAATTCCTCTATTCAAACATAGCATTATTAAGGATTCGTGAGTCCAATGCCAGGATAGACACAAGGATTCTGATTCAAATGACAAGATGAGGAGATGATACCAGCATAGCTGAACTATCAACCAAAACTGTAAAGAAAATAAAAGCGAGGATGTTGATAATCAAACTTCCTCACCACACTTACAATGAAGAAAAGCATTTAGCCTTAAATTCATATGCAATGATTTCCACGTAAAGGAAATTGACACTTCTCATTCCAAACCCAAATTACGTAAATTGGTAACAGTTCATTAAATAGATGCCCTTCCATGCAAACTTTCATTGAAAAATGCCGCTACCGTAATAACCGATTCTCACCCCAACCTACCCATCTCTTTCAAAACCTAAATGACTGAGAGAATGACCTAGGCACATAAGACTTGGGTAAAATCTATTCTTCTGAGTACATTTTCATCTTATGTCATGATGTGATCTATTTATACGTATGTCGCTATCATATATGTTTGCATAAGTATGAACTGATTTGCAAATTAAATTCTGGACGAACATCCTCCTGTTTAGGTCTAGATTAGCTCATGCAAGTTGGATTTCCAGACCACATATAGAGGGGAAAAATTACAATTTCACCTCATTTTCGAGAAATCTAGGTCGCAAGCATGGGATATGAGAATTTTGCAATAACTTCCTGCCATATTTTGAAGCATTAAAAACATACTAATCTCAACTCATTCATAACAAATGAGGCCGTAAATTGAATAGGAGTATAATCAACGCCATGCACATAAGTCTTCATCTTATGGAATGCAGTAGCGAGCTAAGACTGCGTACATCTCACAATTACAATGTGGACGTGAGATCTTTTTTAGATATTGCCTTGTATCATGTGCGCAAGAACAGAGAGGGAAAAACAACAGAACGAATCGGCAAATACATGAAATTAAGAGGAACCAGAACATGGGATGCAACGCTTTTAACATGATGGATACAAAAAAAATGTGATAGACGCTGTAAGAGACAGTTATAGATAGTTAAATAAAACTCAATGTTCCATTATGCTGAGCCAACCGTATGAAATTTCTGTTTGGGTCCATAGAAAGCATTAATCCTTAGAATATTAAATCATTTTGTCTTGAAAAATCATCGGGAAAAACACAATTTATTGTGAGAAAAAGAAAGCCTGTTTTTATTGGGGTTCTGTTAAGACAAAAGTCAATATCACTATTATTTTTGTTTGGTTCTCAAGAAAACTCAAAAATTAGAATTTCGTATTTTTTTTATCCTTCAAAAAACCATTTTAAAAAAAAAATACAGAAACTGAAACCCAGTGCTTCCACAGGAGCTATTGATGAGAAACCAAAATCCCCTCAAATCCTTTTTTGTTCTGGAAAAAACCAGAAAACTTAAAATGTTGTAGTTCATTCCCCACCAAAAACGATCATAAACCTATTTTTAATGGTAGAATCTCAAAACTTAGAATGCTGTAGTCTTTAATCACAAAAAAACAAAAAAATCCTCAGTCTTCAACATAGCCCATTTGATACAAACAGTATAAGATGTCATTTATAGATTTTTGTTTTTCCTTCCCACAAACCAAAGAAACTAAAAATTTGAAGAAGAGAGAAAGAGAGCAACCGTAAGAGTCAAGAGACGTGGAGACCATGTTAAAGGCAGAACCAAAGGATAGAGCCAAACAGAGCGAAAACGAAAAATCTCCTTCACCCACTAACAGGATTTGATGAAATGACGCGTAGTGCTTCACCCATTTCTCTGTATCTTCTCCCTGTACCATTTTCAACACAGAATGGAGAGAGGGAGTTGGGGGCAGTGGAAACCTCTGAGCGCTGGTCTGAGGAATGTCAATAGGCAGGACTGTCTAAGGAACGTTGAAATTCATAACTTCTCGATAGTCGCCCTCGTCCCGAAACGAATTAACATTTATGCCACTGCAATTGTGTTCTTTTCGTATTTTTGTTATTGGCAGAAACTTTTTTTTTTTTAATTATTTTTAACATATTTTTTATGATGATATTTTGTTTCCATATCTATATTAATAAGAATATATAAAAGTCTATAAATATAGAGATGTTATGTTATTTGAGAATAATTTAAAAGTATATAAAAAAATATACTCAATTTTTTATGTCTTTTACTTTTGATGCATAATTACTTACACGATTAATAATATAACATTTAATCTTATCATATACATATACATATTGTTGCGTCCGCGCATTCCGGTCGCTGTACAACAAGGGTCCGAATCTGCTTTTTGTGCTCTTGGACGGACGGAATCGTGCAACACAAGAAGGAATTGTCAAGTTTGACGAGAACGACGTTTCGGGAAGAAAAAGGGGACGATGGCACAAGGCACGAGGACTTTACGTGGAAAACCTTTTTTTGAATAAAAGGGGAAAAAACTACGGCGGTAGACGCTAGGTCCGAAAGATTATACTATCGTGAGAATGGGGAACAACTTGTTCACAGTGGCACTATTTGTTGCCGCACAAAGTTACAAGGTGAGAGGTCTTGCTTTCTCTTTTCTTTTCTCTCTTTCTTTCACTTGGATGCCGTTCACAATATGTATGCAAATGTCAACTGTTTGAATCCTTTCTTTCGTTTTTTGAATGGGGTATTTATAGAGGGGAATCATACCGTTGGTGTGGGGACACGTGACGTTAGTGTGTGCAGGAACGCTTGCCACTGACTCTGCTGATTCGGCGTGTTAGGGACGCCTGCCACCAACTCTACGGATTCGACGTGTCAGATGCCGTTAGACCCATCATGATGGCACATGCTTTGAGCGCCGTGATTTCCTACGAGTTGACGTGTTGCAGAGAACGCATGCTCCTTGGTAATAGTGAATCATCTGAGCTGGCGTGCCCGGTCATCTTGGACCCTCTTTTTTCTTGACCTGAGGGCCCAGAGGCGATGAGATTGTCCTCGTTCTCAGAAAGCCTTCTGAGTTTTTGTCGGATCCTCGGGCTTATTGAGTTGGGCTCTAGGACATTTTGCTTGCTAAAGATCCTCGGGATTTTGTTAACGACGTCAGCCCCTCATAGCGTCATTGTGCCTCTTGGGTCAAATTGGTCTCTCGGACCATTGTCACCATTTGGGCTTCTTGGGACGCTAGCCCAGGTCTTTGGGCTCTTAGGGCCAACTTAACCTCTTGGGCTAAGTTGGGCTTTTGGGCTTCTTGGGCTAGATTGTCCTCGTAATCCTCTGGTTTGTGGTCATAGCTTTGGGCCTTCTTTTCTGGGCCTTGACTGCCGGGACCCATCATTAGCCCCCCATGTCAAATGGTTCGAAGACTCCAACCGTTTGACATGCTTGGAAATCACTATTCTATTATAACAGAGCACAGGCGTCACACCTTACTGATGGGAGCTGCCTCTTATCCATCCGAGACCTTCTTACTAGTCTGAGACCCATCTGTCGCCGCCGTTTGGTTTTCCTGCAAGGCATTAAATGTGTCGATTGAGGTGACATTGCCTCGGGAAGTCAAAGCCCACGTTCGCTCCCTGCATATGGGCTACTGACGCGTGGCAAGGGCTATGATGAGGGCGCTATTTTACGTTTTTGAATTCCCTTTAAAGTTGCCTTTTCGTTTTCATTTCTTTCCTCCTTCACTTTTGCGTATCCCTAGCATCTCTCTCGTTTCCTGAAACCCTTTGTCGTCGTTCCTCTTCTTTCTTTGTCATAGAGACATTTCTCCCGCTGCCATGACTCTAGGCGTCAAGGAAATTGCTTCCTCTCTCACCCTTAAGGATCTTAAACAAATTCGGGTGAAGTATAGCATCCCAGACTCCATTGCGATGGTGGTTCCAGGAGCCACTGAGAGAGCTTGCAGCCGTCCGGATGGCTTCATCGCCGTTTATGAAGTCCACGTTAAAGGCGGGCTTCGCTTCCCTGTTCCCCTAGAGTTATACCATCTGATGAGGGAGTTGGCCGTCCCGTTCGCCAGGCTCCAACTGAACGCCGTCAGGTACCTAGTTTCCCTCTGTGTATTTGCACGTTGCCACCACAAGGTTCTCGAGGTAACCATGGTGAAAGTCATGTTTCCTTTTACTCACAATTTGGACTGGATCACCATGACTCATCATCCGGAGTTGCCGTGATGAGTGGAGGAAATCCGGATTCCACAAAAAGGTGAAAAGACAAATTCTTCTTTCTGGGTGTCCGGGAGAACTTGGAGCTCTCAGTTACATGGGGAAACGTGGCGAACAAACACTGCTCAGATGCCACGGTTGAGGAAAGGGAAGTAGCCAAGGTGGTCATTGACTTAGTGATGACCAACCTTTCTATTTTTAATGTTGGGAAGAAAAATACTTGGTTATTGCCCGAGAGGCTGCAGATGCCAAATGGGTGACTACGTCCAAGGATTCCACCGCTGCTGCAGCTGTGAAGAAGAAGAAAAAGAGATTAAGGAAAAAGGGGGGTTCCCTTACTATTAAGGAGCTGTCCGAGAGGCCGCAGAAGAGTCAACAGATTGAGGTCTCGGAGGATCCACTGCAAATCATTGAACAATCCTCGTCTGGCGATGATACTGCTGTCATTGTGCCTCTGGTCAGGAGGGCCATGGGTTTGGTTGCCGGACCTTCTGCGAAGCCTGAGGCTGCAGGCCCTTCTTCTTCTGTTGCCGAGACCCAGGTGGGGTCTCGGACTTTCCTGTGGGTCCGTCTGAGGACCCTATCATTTTTGAGGCGTCGGAAGAGGTTGGAGTCAATTAGGGCGAGGAGGCGGCAATGACTGCAACCGCTCTCGCCCTGGAAGCTGTTAATGCTGGGGAGCCTTGTGGGATGGAGTCAACCGTCGTCGCCCCTGTCGAGGAAATTTTTGAGATTCTTAGCGGCGATGAGGTTGAGGTCGCTGCCCCAGAGCTCTCGGAAGTTACTGGGTCCTCGGAAGTTGCTGAGTCATTGGAAGTTGCTGGGACCTCGGAAGCTGTGGAGCCCCCTGTCTCTAAAGGTCCTCCGTCCGAGGCTGCTTTTGATGCTCCTGCGGCGTCTGTAGATGAGCCACAGGAGCCCGAGGTCCCAGGGGAGTGTGGCCAAAGTCATGACCCTCTGGTCTCTAAGGTACTTCACCGTTTTTCCATCTGCCTTGCTTCTTGTTGCCTGTGCCTTAATGAACTTGCCTCTTTTTACAGCTCCAAGATCTGGCTGGGAGCCTTAGTCAGCTGGTTGGTGAGGTTGCCAAATCTCGCTTGGAGATGGAGTCTTTGAGGGCTACTTGAGAGGACAGCCAGCGGCTGCAAGTGGAGCTTGTTGAGGCTACTACGAAGAATGCCTCTTTTGAGGAAACCCTAAGGCTTCAGTAAGTCCAGTACGGACTCCTTTGAGAGTGGAACCTCCAGCTGGAGGAGGCGCTGAGGGCGTCGGTGAGCGCCGTGGATATAGCGCCCCTGTTGGAGATCAAGTATTGGGACGACATTCATTTGTACCGTCGGCTGAAGCAGCTGCTGTATCCGCAGTTCTCCACTGCCATGCTGGATCCTCGAAACGCGAGCGCCACATGCCCCGGGGACGTGTACGGTATTGCAGGGAGGCCATTTCCTGGGTCCCCACGTCCGAGTCCTTCCAGGAGTCCTTGCCCCTCAAATCAGCCAGGGAGCTCGAGCCGTGCAGAGGTCTCTCCATTATAAGAAGAAGGCAGCCTGAGGCCACTCCTCCGCAGGGTCCCACTGAAACCTAGCTTTTCTTTCTTCCCTTTCTTTTTTTTTTTTTGTTGTTGTTGTTGTACATTGTACATGAATAAAATGGATATTCAATTTTAGTGTAATTGTTTGATTTCTCCTCCTTGACTTCTGGAGTATTCTTGTCACGGTGTTAAACAAGTTAGTCTTGCGCCCAACTAACGTCTGAGTTCTTTGTCACGCGACCTTTTGGGCCACTTCGGACAAATATAAGTCTTGAATACGACCTCTTCGACCGCTCGGACAAATCCGAGTTTTTAAATACGACCTCTTGGGCTACTCGGACGAATCCGAGTTTTGAATACGATCTCTTGGGCTGCTCGGACGAATCCGAGTTTTTAGAATATGACCTCTTGGGTCGCTCGGACGAATCTGAGTTTTTGGAATACGACCTCTTGGGCCGCTCGGACGAATTGACGTTTTCTCTCTCCCCCTTTTTGTTTTGTTTTTTTTTTTATATAAGGGGCGAAAGGGCCGTCTTACCTAAGGACAACCTAAGTTTGGTAGGTTACCTGGACAGTTTGCGATCCATCAATCACTGGTAGTACTTCCTGAGGTGCGTGGCGTTCCAAGTCTGGGGCACCAGCTTGCCCTCTTGGATGCGCAGTTTGTAGGCCCCGCCCTGAAGGATGGCAGAGACCAAAAATGGCCCTTCCCAGTTCGGGGAGAGTTTGTTTCTGCGGGCGTTTTTTCCCGTGGTCTCCACGCTTCTCAGCACCAGATCCCCAACCTCGAACTGTTGCGCCTTTACCTTCTTATTGTAGTAGCGGGCAACTTGCTGCTGGTCTGCCGCTACCCTTAGCCTAGCTTGGTCACGGACTTCCTCGAGCATGTCGAGGTTCTCCCGGAGTCTCTGGCTACTGTCGGTTGCGCTAAAGCATCCAACCCACGGACTCGTGAGGCCTACTTTTATTGGAATGACAGCCTCGACCCCGTAGTAGAGACTGAAGGGAGTCTCCCTCGTGGGTTCTCTAGGCATCGTCTGTATGACCCGGAGGACAGAGGGCAGCTCGTGTACCCATGAGCCCTTGGAACACTCCAACTTGGTCTTGAGCCCATGCAAGATCATGCGGTTTGTGACCTCCACCTGTTCGTTGGCTTGGGGGTACGCCACTGACGTGTGGACCTAGTTGATTTTCAGGCTGGTGCAGTACTTAGTGAACGATTTTCCGATGAACTGTGTCCCATTGTCGGTCATGACGCACTCAGGGATCTCGAATCTGCACACGATGTTCTGCCGGAGGAACTCAGTGGCATTTTGCTCCATTATCCTTGTTAGCGGTACTGCCTCTACCCACTTGGTGAAGTAATCTATTCCTACGATTAGGAACTTTCTCTGTCCGAGCTTGAGCGGGAGAGGTCCAAGGATGTCGAGCCCCCATTGGGCGAACGGCCACGGAGATTGGAGTGCTCGGAGATCTGTGTGGGGGTGATGACTCACGTTGCTATGGAGTTGGCAATTCTCACATTTGCGCACGAAATCCATGGCATCGTATTTCATCATACTTCACCATTTCCTTGGGGGGATTAT
This sequence comes from Nepenthes gracilis, assembly GCA_033239525.1. Classification (NCBI taxonomy): domain Eukaryota; kingdom Viridiplantae; phylum Streptophyta; class Magnoliopsida; order Caryophyllales; family Nepenthaceae; genus Nepenthes; species Nepenthes gracilis. The sequence goes on from BSYO01000006.1 coordinate 6,161,743, forward strand.
GGCTACTTAAGCGCCAAAGCCCTCTTCAATTTGGGTCTTTGCTCGTTGCTGTGAGACGTGAAACTTGACTCCGCGGTCGTTTCCTATTTCCTTTGGTTGTGATCACGACAATGGTAGATGAAATTCACGACTTTGCTCCAAAGCTGTTAGCAGGATTGTCCTCGTTAGGATCCGAGTTCCCTACTAAGGAGTCAAGATGGGGGGAACAAGAGTTGAGAGTCTATAATGAGGTGGATCCTGCCACAGCGGTGGCGGAAGGTTGCTTCTCAGAGCCTTCAGTCCTTGGTCCGGCGTGGCCTTTGAGAGTGCGCCAAGCTTTGAATCTAAAGGAGCTTCCAATTTCTCTCGGCGCCGAAGGCCTGAGGAAGTCGGTCAGCTGATTCAACGGGCCCAGCGAACAGTTGAGGAGGCTGAGAGCTGGCTGCAAGCTACCATTGCTGACATCGAACAGAGTCGGGTTCGTGCAGCTTACTTCGAACAAGCCTGGTTGGAGTCAGAGGCAAGGTCGTTGCAGCTAGCTGATGTCAATTCGTAAGCTCAAAGCTAGATCACGACTCTCCACCGGGAGCTTGATTAGTGCCGATAGCAACTCCAAGAAGAGCACATCGTCCATGCCCAACTGGAGGCTGAGTTGAGGTCGAGGGTCCGACCGAAAGATCTGGCTCTGATGCTGGAGGGACAGTTCCAAGAAGGTATCCAACTGAGTTGGAGGATAGTTTCTCTGATGGCACCTGGCTTCCCGATGGGCCTCTTAGACTCCCAGAATGTGGGCATCTTGATGCTATCGGAGCAGACTAATTTCTTATTTTTCAGTCCTGCCGGGCCAAACAAGCGTAGATAGCACTGTTGCATTTTCGTGGCCACTGGTCGGCCCTTCCTATGGAGAAACTTTATTTATCAAATTTCTTTTTAATAGGGCAATTTATTTGTTGTAACATGCTTGCATTTAAGTGTCATGTGCTGCGCTTCCAATTTGGAAGTCAGACGAGCTTATGTTGTCGTCATTCTTGGCGGTTGAGATCCTTGCATTAATTGCTTGGTGTGACGGCCAGGATTTGGCAAGCGGCTGCGGCTTGAGTTGAGTGACCGTTTGTCAGGTGCCACGATGGGCTGCCTTAGATAGACGCATCATGCCCTACTGGAGGAACACGTCTCACAGCCATCATTAGGGGAAACCCTTGGGTTTCCCGCGCGACGCCACTTGATATCCTTCATTGTCGCCTATTTAAATGGTTCTACTTGACGCCATTTACACGTTGTGTTCTCCTACTTCCAGCGTCCATGGCGAAAAAGAAAAGTTTTCCTTCTCCCATGATTTGACAGAGAGTGGGGGAGATCATACCAGTTCTTACAGAGAGTGCCATTGTAGCCTTGACGGTGAGTTATCATATTCCTGGCGATTTGGCCCACCTCCTTCCTGGTGAGGAAGGCAGAGTGAACGCGCCCCCTAAGGGCTTCATCACCATATAAGAGCACCACCTAAAGGGTGGGCTTGACTTCCCAATTGCGTTGGACTTGTACAGGAACTTTGAGGCACTGGGCATCTTTGTGGCATGGTTTCACTCTAATGTCCTGCACTACCTAGTGTCCTTGTGCATTTTCATCCACCTTCACGCTTGCGTGTTGTGTGTATGCTCAGTGAAGGTGATCTTTTGTTTCAACCAGTCGAAGGACTAGATTTCCAAGTCTCCTCGTCCGAGTTTTTGCTTCGGGGAACAAACCCCAACTCGACAAAGAACTGGAAAAATCGCTTCTTCTTCTTGGAGGCCCCTCCGGAGTAGGATATGCCCAACGAGTGGGGCCTTGTGAGTGATTTCTTCATGTAGAGCATGAACGAGGAGGAGGAGAAGCAAGAGAAGAAGCTGATCGATCACATCTTCGTGGTGATCGGTACATTCTGCACTCATGGGTATTACTTGACCTCTGAGATTTTTGTGGTCGTTAGGTGGGAGCCCGCGGGCAGCAAGGCAGTGGCTGCCGAGCTAAGGAGGAAGGTCTGAGCCTTGACCATCTGGGAGCCACTGAAGGAACCACCTGAGCGAAGTGGCTCATCATTTTCCCCGGAGTACTGGAAGCCCTAAAAAGGCCCAAGGGGGCAGGAGGCACTTCGAATAAGATGGCCCTGATATTGCTAGCCGCATCGGGTCAGTTTGTTGAGTCTACCCTGATGATGCCCACCAGAACTACTGTTGGGGTATAGGAGCCAGGGTCGTAGCCGCTGAAGGGAGATGATGAGTGTCTATCGATTCCGGCCATTGCTCTGGCGAAGTATGGCATCCCCTTTGCTGGCCATCCCTCCGGTAAGGGTTCCACACCGAGTCCCCTTTTTGAAGTTGAGGCGGCGCCTTCCCATGGCGGGGGCCAACTAAGTCCATCGGAGAGGAAGTCGCACGGGCATCGAGGACGTGGCAATCGGCACCATAGAGCTTGTTGAAGCAGATGTTCTTGAGCCTAATGCTACGCCTGTGGATGCCCCGAGGCAGTCGACGCGCTAGTCTTGGAGTCACCCAATCCCCTCGTTGTGGAGTTTGAGCTTGCTGTGGAGGCTGGCATATCCGAAGAGTTAGCCTTTGAACCCCTGGTTGGCGGGGCTCCAGCAAGCGAGATAGAAGAGGCCGCTGAATGGCCGGAACCCCCAGGCATGCCTGCATTTTTGGTCGTGCTTGACTTCCCTAGTGCTGTGGTGGAGCCTTCCGTTGAGGAAGAACCTTTTATTGGGGTATGACTTCTTTGTTCGTTAAGTAAGGAATTTGCCTATCGATCTCTTTTTTGTATTATTTTCCCATGTTGCCAGGATCAACGGATTTTCCATTTCTTTTTCTCTTTTGAAGGCCTCGGCCACGTTTCGACACCTCCATACAGCCCTCTCTCAACAGGACGAGCTCACTCGTTGAGTTCGAGAGGCGGTCAAGTAGGTAGTGGCGCAGCATTGGAAGTATGAGGTCGCAGCCCTAATGCAGGAGGTTGAACGGCTATAGGGCAAGCTACTGGTGACCGGGGACCTCATTTCTGACTTGTAGGACCTGAGTACCGATGCTGAGGTTGACTTGTGAGTTCAGTTTTCCCCTAACGAGATGGTTGGATTGCACGACGCGAGGTTCTAGGACGGTATATGCCTATGTCGTTGCATATCATCCGTTGCGGTTCTGGGCGTCTCTGTAGGGATTTTCGATTCCCAGAATGACAGAATCAAAGAAAGCTCCTGCTTGACTGACTTCCTAGAGGGATCAGGGCTTTCCAGCACTTAGGGCAGCCGGATCCTTTGTACATTTTTCCTTGTATAACTTTTGAGAGTAGCCTTGTAACCTCTAGTTTGAACGATCAATAAAGTATACCCCCTTTTTTTTATCCTCCAGTGTCTCTAAGTATTGTTGTTCCTCTTAATGTGTTAGCTAAGCTATTTTGCTATCATCGCCAAGGCTCACTTAGGGAGCTGGTCGTGTTGTGTTCATCCTCGGTTGAGGATGTCGTCGCATCTCACGTTTAATGGGGTGCTTTGTCTAGTGTGTTGGACATCGCCACACGCCCAAGGTGGAGTCTCTCAAGGGCCAGCTGAGTTTTGAGACTACAGCAGTTGAACTCTGGGTCTTAGGTCGTTGCACACACAACACTGTTTTAGCGGTTGACCCTGCTCAGGGTATCGTTGCTCACGTGGGCATGGTCCTAACCTATCGACCGTCGTTGGCTAAGGGTGCTCTCTTTTTTGGAATAAGATCGCCGCACGCCTGCCGCTTAGGCCCCCTAAGGTTTCAATGGTCGTTCCATTGGGAGTTTCTAGAGCCTCCTGGTCTGCTTGTTTGACCATGTATGGGCCGTTTGGCATTGGGCCAATGGGTCGCTCAATGCCAGGCTAAGGTATTTCTTACAGGGGGATAAGCGCCCTCCTGACGTAAGGGCAGTCTAGGCCGTTGTTGACTTTGAAATGGCAAGCATGCATGTATTCATATGAATAGTCAGACAAGAAGAGGAAAACAACAATCTTATAGATGAAAATGTGATACATGTACAAGCACTCTAGACCAAATATGCAACCTTACTTGGGCGTGAATGTAGATCATTGATAGTATATTTTGAGGGGGGTGGCATTTTAAGTCAGAGGGACCAGTTTGCCGTCCTGAGAGGTAGCTTGTATACCCCATATCGGAGGATCACTGAGACAAGAAATGGCCACTCTTAGTTCGGGGAGAGTTTGTTTCTGTGATCAGTTTTGCCTGTTGCCTCTACATCCTGTAGAACCAAATCTCCAACTTCGAGCGGGCGAGCCTTCACCCGCTTATTGTAGTATCGAGCGATACGTTGCCGGTAGGCTATCGTCCTCAGACATGCTGCGTCGCAGGCTTCTAGAAGCAAGTCTAGGTGCTCTCTGAATCACTGAGAATTGCTAATGGGGTTAAAGCATTCGATCCAGAGAATGGGTAGCCCTATTTCGACAAGGGCAACTGCCTCACCCCGGTAACATAGACGAAAGGTCATCACCCGTGGGGTCGTTCAGTACGACAATAGCACAGATGGTAACTCATCGGCTCAAGAGCTCATTACATCTTCGAGTTCAGTCTTCAGCTCATCTCGCAGCATCTGGTTGGTCACTTTGACCTGACAGTTATCCCGCGAGTGCGCCAGGACAAGTGGACAAGTTTGATGCGTAAGCTTGTGCAATATTTGGTAAATTGCTTGCCCATGAATTGGGTTCCGTTGTCGATGACTATGACCTCAGGAATCCTAAATTGACAAACAATAATCTGACAAATGAACTCTGTTACATTTTGCTCGATTATGCGCGCAAGGGGGTTGCTTTGACCCACTTTGTGAAATAGTCGATACCCATTATGAGAAATTTCTTCTATCCAGAGGGCAAAGCCATCGGCCCAAGGATATCGAGTCCTCATTGTGCAAATGGCCACGGGGCTTGTAGGCTCTACAACTCCGTGTGTGGCTGGTGGCTCATGGACCCTTAATTTGGCAGCTCTCACACCTTTTGACGAAGTCCATGGCGTCTCGCTTTATCGTGGGTTAGAATAAAACTTGTCGCATGATTTTGAATAAGAAGTTCTTTCCTCTAACGTGTGAGCCACATATGTAAAGATGGACTTTGCTCAATGCGTATACGGTTTCCTCAGGCAAGAGGCATTTCAAGTAGGGGATTGAGTATCCCTGGCTGTATAATCTTCCATCGATGATCGCATACCAGCCAACTGTTTTCTCTATTCGTTTGGCCTCCTCAAGGTCCTCCGGCAGCGTTTCATCCGTCAATTATCTCCAGTACGGGATCATCTAGCTGTCGTCCTCAGCTACCTATAGCATCTCGCGCCCGGGGTCGTCAATGTTGGGTGCGGCTAGGACTTTCTGCATGCTCTTGGCAAACTACTTCGAAGGCCTAGTCACTGCGACTTTTGCAAAGTAGTCGACTTTCTAGTTTTTCACTCTCGGGATGTGCATAATCTCAAACTTCTCAAATGTCTAGGCCTGGGCCTTCACCTTTGCCAGGTAGTTAGCCAGCTGAGGGCTTGATGTCTCGAAGACTCCCTGATCTGATTGACCACTAGTTCCGAGTTGCTGTACACGACCAACACCTTCGCCAAGCACTCCCTTGCCAATTTGAGCCCAACAAGGAGGGCCTAGTATTCCGCCTCATTGTTGGTGGGTGGGAACCCAAGCGGTAGAGAGTATTTTATCTCCGATCTGTCGGGGGATCTAAGTACGACTTCAACCCCGTTGCATGCCAGCGTGGACGATCCATTGACGTGAAGTGTCCACACGTGGATGCTCGCGGCGCTAGCGCCGTTGACTTGGTTTGGGGCATCGAGAGCAGGGATTGTCGTTTCTACCACAAAGTCTGCGAGAGCCTGGCCCTTTACGGTCGGCCTCAGCTGAAACTCTACGTCTAACTCGCCCAACTCTATGGCCCACTTGACCAATCGCCCGGACGTCTCTGGTTTCTGTAGGATTTCCTTCAAAGGCTGGTCAGTCAGCATGACTATTTAGTGCGCTTGAAAATATGGTTGCAACTTTTGGGTGGAATAGATGAGGACTAGGGCGATTCTTTCAGCATGAAGGTAGCAAAACTTCGTGTCTATCAATACTTTGCTTACATCGTATACAGGTTGCTACATGCTCCCCTACTGCAGCATAAGAACCGAGCTTAGGGCTGTGTCTGACACCGCTAAGTAAAGATACAGACCCTCACCCTCCAAAGGAGGGCTTAGGAGTGGAGGGTTGGTGAGGTACTCTTTCAGCTCCTGGAATGCATCCTCGCACTCATCTGTCTACCGAAATTCGGTTGCCTTCGTCCGTCTAAGGGCCTTGAAGAACGGTAAGTACTTCTCTGCGGACTTGACCGAGAATTGCGAGAGGGCAACGAGTCTCATTGTGAGCTTTTGGACTTCCTTTATGGTCCGCAGAGGGTTCATGTCAAGGATAGCCCTGTTTTTCTTCGAGTATGCTACAATGCCGCGCTGAGATACTATAAAACTCAAGAACTTTTTGAAGGTCACCTCGAACGCACACTTGGCTGGGTTGAGCTTCATCATGTGGGTTTGAAGCACTTTAAAGGTTTTTGTCAAATCGTGAATGTGGTCATCAATGACTTTACTTTTGACGAGCATGTTGTCTATGTACACCTCTATGTTCCTCCCAATGTCGGCTTCGAACATCTTATTTACCAGCCACTGGTAGATTGCACCGGCTTTATTTAGTCCAAAGCGTATGACCTTGTAGTAGTAGGTCCTCTAATCGGTACAGAGGGCCCTCTAATCGAACATCTCATTGTCTAGGCCGTACAGAGGGCCCTCGGCTGCTCGCATCTAACTCTTTTTTAATCCAAGCTTAAAAAATGTATCGAGATATAACAAATTTTAAGAGTTTTCATTATCAATGAAAATCCGTTTTAATTGGTAGTCGAGCGTACCATCTGAAACGAGGGCTATTACAACAAGAGCGTCTAAATGAGGGGAGGTTACATGTGTCATATTGTCATTACTAAAACTAACGACATCGGTCCTAGCCTCTACCCTCGTTCTCTTGCTACTGGACATAGCTTCAGGCTGATCTTGGCCGCGACTTCTGGCTGGCCTACTCGAGATCATATTAATGACACTGGCGGCGACACGGTTCCTCGGTGGCTCTCGAGCTTCATTGTTGGGGACCTCGGGGGCCTGCCTCGAGCTTCTCATGAACCATGTGAAGTGCTCCTGCCAGATCAGGTCTTCAATTTCCTTCTGTAGGATCCAGTAATCCTCCATGGTATGCCCCAAAGACTGGTGAAAATGACAATACTTCATCTTATTTGCCAGTCGCTGGTAGATTGCACCAGCATTATTTAGTCAAAAGCGTATGACCTTGTAGCAGTAGGTCCCCTGATCGGTCATGAATGAGGTGTGCTCCTTATCGTTCAGGCTCATCCTTATTTGGTTATAACCTGAGTAGGCATCCATAAAGCGCAGGAGTTCGTGTCCAAACGTAGAGTCCACCAGCTGGTCGATCTATGAAAGTGAAAAGTTATCCTTCAGGAAGGCTTTATTCACGTCGGTAAAATCAACACACATCCGCCATATGCCGCTACTTTTCTTTACGATGACACGTTCAACAGCCAGTCCGGATATTGGACTTCCCTTATGAACCCCGCATCGAGAAGTTTCTTCACTTCCTCCCTTATAGCTATCAACTTTTTGACAAGTGGTTTTTGCGCTTCTACCTAATGGGTTTGCGACCAAAATCGAGGTTCAACTTGTGGACGATTACTCCGATCGATATCTCGGGCATGTCAGCAGAAATCCACGTAAAGACATCGATGTTCTAACTGAGAAAGTCCACGAGTTGGTTTTGGACTGATGTTGAAAGGAAACTGCCAATGTGCATGCACTTCTCAGGTTCGTTGGGGTCCAGGGAGACCAGCTCTGTCACCTCGCTGGATTGGGCCTGTTACAATGTTGCTTCATCGTGGAAGTCTAGATCCTCCGCTGGCCGGTTATGTATGGTGGGAGTGACCTGAGATAGGTAACACGTTCGCCCCATTATATGGTCACCCAATGTCTCCCCTACCTCGTATAGAGTAGAGAACTTCACCTTCAGGTGAAGGATCAACGTCATGGTTTCAAAGGTGGTTTGGAACAGTCGGCCCATAATGACATTGTAGACCGATGGTAGGTCAACAACGAGGAACGAAAGCGTTCATCGTGACCTCTAATTGGATCTCTCCCTGCATGGACACTGGTTCATTGTCTAGGCCATATAGAGGGCCCTCGACTGCTTGCATCTGACTCTTTTTTAATCCAATCTTAAAAAATGTATTGAGATATAACAAATTTTGAGAGCTTTCATTATCAATAAAAATTCGTTTCAATTGATAGTCGAGCGTACCATCTAAAACGATGGCTATTACAACAAGAGCGTCTGAATGAGGGAGGTTACATGTGTCATGTCGTCATTATTAAAAATAATTACATCAGTCCTAGCCTCTACCCTCACTCTATTGCTGCTGGAAGTAGCTTCAGGCTGATCTTAGCTGCAATTTGTGGCCGGCCTACTCGAGATCATATTAATGACACTAGCGGCGACACGGTTCCTCGATGGCTCTTGAGCTTTGTTATTGGCGACCTCGGGGACCTGCCTCGAGCTTCTCATGAATCATGTGAGGTGCTCCTGGCAGACCAGGTTTTCAATTTCCTTCTATAGGATCCAGCAATCCTGCATGGTATGCCCCAAATGCCAGTGGAAATGACAATAGTTTATCTTATTTACCAGCCGTTGGTAGATTGCATCGGCATTCTTTAGTCCAAACGTATGACCTTGTAGTAGTAGGTCACCTGATCGGTCATGAATGAGGTGTGCTCCTTATCGTTTAGGCTCATCCTTATTTGGTTATAACTTGAGTAGGCATCCATAAAACTAAGGAATTTGTGTCCAAACGTAAAGTCCACCAGCTGGTCGATCTATGGAAGCGAAAAGTTATCCTTCAGACAGGCTTTATTAACGTCGGTAAAATCAACACACATTTGCTACTTGCCGCTATTATATTATATCAAATATAATATTTAAAAATATTTAATATTATATCAAATAATTAATAAATATTTAATATATTACTTATTATATTTTGTCAAATATTATATAAAATATAGTATTTAATCATATCTAATATTATATCAAATAATTAATAAATATTTTAAATATGTACGATATTATATTGATAATATATATTTAATTATAAATGTTATATCAAATATTTATTAAATATATATTTTTATGATAAATACATATATTATACTAAATAATAATTTAAAATAAGATATATATAAAAAAATAGTATATTTTTTATTAAATAAGGGCAAAAAAGTTATGATGGTAAATTTTTACCATATTCATCATACTATTCTATAAACCAAACATTAAAATACTAATTCCCAACTTATCTTATTCTAATAGCTAAATATGATAATAACAATTCTCAACTTTATTTCCATCTTATTCTACTCTTTGTGAATAATAATTCTATTTCCATCTTATTCCATTATAATAACTAAACGTATCGTTATGGATAAAAAAATATTGGTCAACCTCCAACATCGGGTTCTATAACCGCGGTATTAAACCATTTATTCTTGTAGAATAAGGAGGAAACTAAAAAGAAAGAGTTATTCTTGTAGTTTTGAACCGTCTAAAATTTGAGTAACCGTGATGGCCGACTAGAATGAAAGAATAATTGAAAACCATCCAAGTCCACCATCTATACTAACATTACTAAAAAAATCAAATATTATTTCAACTTGATGGGTATGTCGAAAAATGGGCTGACCCAAGATCAACGGAGACCCAAAACGGCCTACTGAACGGTTAACTTAAAAACAACCAAACAGGAGACGCAAACCTTTACTGACAAAACTCCCACAACGACAACGGAGGCTGAGATTCAATTCCCTACTCTCTGCTGACACTTAAAAAACCCAAGGCATACAACGTGCGTCTGGCTGCCGTTTACTGCCTCCCCACAATCCGGATTCAAGAAGACGGTTTTGCCTCTCTTTCATTTCGATATCTATACACTCTTGCACTCTCTCCTTTTCACTTCTCAATTCCAGTAACATTCTCAGATTTCGAATGTTGTTTACTAACTTGGGCGTCGGAGTGTTTTCGGTGAGACAACTTTTCGTCGACACACTGACCTCTTGTTCGTTTTAGTGGTATGCAGGATCCTAACTCAGTGAACGGAACCAGAACCAGGACAAGCGGATCGACCCGAATCTGTTCAAAGTTCGGATCCAAGGACGCATCATTGGCGCCGTATGTAGGAAGCGCTTACAAAAGCTAACCACTACTCTGCACAACGCTCTCTTTTCACCGTCTGATTCTGATTCATTCGCAATGGTGAACACGAGAGCCCAAGCTAGCAATCCCGCTAGAGACGTCACTTATACCGACCAGGACCACGCTGCTGGTACCACAGTCAACTGGACAACGAGTGGAGTGCCAGCGCCCTACTTCCAACAGCTGATGGAGCAGATGCATGCTAACAATCGTCTGCTCCAAATACTCTGCACTCAAAACGAGCAGCGACAGCAGGCGACTCCTCTGGCAGCCGTTCCCGTGTCGGCCGCCAAAAAGGGTGTCCAGAGGAAAAAGAAGCTGGTCAAAAGGCTCGAGAGATCCAAGAGCAATCCGGTCCTAGCCTCCTCACACGTTCCTGGCCAGAACAGGCCTGAAGAACGCTCCGGGAGCACAACTCCGCGAGAAAGTCTAGAGAGAAGAAATTCCTGATACTCTCGTGCAGAAGACGGGAACGCAGTCCAGGAGCGAGCCTCCAGAACTGCCAGGTCCGCTGGAGGCAGTAGCCAACCAGCTGCTGGACCCTCCAGGGACAAGACAGAGTTGAGGGCTTACATCAACTCCAAGAGATCTGCAAACGCCACTAGCGCAGACCCGCGAGTCGATAAAATTTGGAACTGCATGTTCTAGGACGAGGAGCACACTATCGACTTGGACCGATCTCCTTTCACAGCGGAGATCCTGAACCGTCCACTGCCCACCAAGTTCAAGATGTCTTTCCTTGACTCATGCGATAGCAGCAGTGTTCCGGTTAACCACCTAGATCACTTCCGCACTCATCTGAGTCTACAAGGGTTGGAAGGCTTAGCGATGTGCCGCTGCTTCCGCTCACACTGAAGGGAGATGCCCGAATATGGTTCCATCACCTCCCTTCAGGCACCATCGGCAGCTTTCGGGAACTCACGGATCTCTTCCTAGCTCAGTACGCCTCGAGCCGACGGGAAGAGAAGCAGCCGTGGCACCTCTCCCACATTAAGCAGAAGCCGGGACAAAACCCACGGTGCTTCCTGGACCGCTTTGTGGCAAAGGTCAGACGGATTCCCTAGGTCACAGAGGAGATGAAACTGGGCAGTTTCAACTCCGCGCTGAACTACGAGGACTTTTTCAAGCACCTGGCCCACAAGAATCCCCAAACCTTCTGGGAAGCGGAATCCATCACCCAGGCCTACGCTGCAGTAGAGAAGGCCAACAAGGCGAGACGCCCAGAGCGAGCAGATCAGCCTCGATCATTCCCTGGAGAGGGAAAAAGGACGTACAACGGTAGTGATCACTCCCATCGGAAGCAGCACAGGACTGGGCCCCCGGAAACGCAGAGATTACGGCCCTACCAGCTTCACGCCTTTGATGGACACGCGCTCGAACATCCTCATGCAAATTCGCTGAAAGAAGTTCTTAAGTGGCCAAAATCACTAAAGAAGAACTCTGAGAACCAGTCGAAGTACTGCAACTTTCACCGCTCTGTTGGGTATTCAACTGAGGACTGCAAGACACTGCAGAGGAAAATTAATAAGCTGATTCGCAGAGGCCACCTCACTAAGTTCGTCAGGGGCTCCGGTCAGAGCTCCGAAGCAGCTGGCAGAGAGGGGCAGGAGAATTCTCCTCCCCGAAACCAGGTTGCAGTAGGGGTGGTTAATATGATTACCACCCAATCTGCTAAAAACCCATCTGGCGGCGAGGAACAGAAGACTGGGAGGAAGAAGCAACGAAAGGCGGACAACATCATTAGCATCAATAATGATGATTTAACTTATGTAATATCCCTCCATGCTGATCCCTCGTTGTATCCGCACTCGTTTCGAATGGTAGTGTCGACTACCAGCTGAAGCGAGTATTCGTCGATAATGAAAGTTCTAAAGATTTCCTTTACTTGGATGCGTTCTTCAAACTGGGCTTAAAAAAGAATCAACTAAAACCTGTCGAATGCCCATTGTACAGCCTTGATAACGAGTCTGTGCCTGTTCAAGGGACCATCCAATTGGAGGTCACCTTGGGTACGTATCCGAAAACAGCAAGCCGAACACTCACCTTCCTGGTGGTCAACCTACCCTCTGTGTATAACGTCATACTGGGCAGACCTTGCTTGACAGCATCTAGGGCAGTCACCTCGATTCTACACCTCAAGATGAAATTTCCAATGCCTTACGGTGTGGGAGAGGTGCTGGGTGACCAAGTTATTGGACGAACATGTTACATATCTCAGGTTACCCCTAGTGGCAACGCTAGAACAGTTGGGGAACTTGACCATTGAGACGAGACAACCCTTCAGCAAGCGCAGTCCGGCGAAGCCACAGATCTACTCCCACTGGACTCGGAGGAACCGAAAAAGTGTGTACAGATCGGCGGATCACTTACCGGACCAATGCGCGATGAATTGATCGCGTTCCTGCGACGGAATGCTGACCTCTTTGCATTGACTCCAGCAGACATGCCCGGGATTCCGGCGGAGGTGATAGTCCACAAGCTGGGACTGGATCCTGGCCGAAAACCCGTCAGGCAGAAGCGGAGAAATCACTCCGTTGAAAAGCTGGCCGGCATCCAAGAGGAGGTGAAGAAGCTGCTGGACGCAGGTTTTATTAGAAAAGTCCACTATCCGGACTGGCTCTCTAATATCGTCCTGGTGAAGAAAAGCAACAGGAAATGGCGGATGTGCGTCGACTTTATCGACGTCAACAAGGCGTGCCAAAAGGACAGCTTTCCCTTGCCCATGATCAATCTGCTGGTTGACTCGACAGTTGGATATGAGCTGCTAAGCTTCATGGACGCCTATTCGAGTTACAACCAGATCCGAATGAGTCCAGAGGACGAGGAATACACCTCGTTCATGACTGATCAGGGCATCTACTGCTACAAAGTGATGCCTTTCGGATTGAAAAACGCTGGAGCGACCTACCAACGACTGGTCAACAAAATGTTCAAAAAAAGATTGCTCGCAACATGGAGATCTACATCGACGACATGCTCGTTAAGAGCAAGGTCACCGACGACCACATCCGCGACCTGGTTGAGTCATTCGAGGTACTCTGTAAGCATCATATGAAGCTGAATCAGGCTAAGTGTGTCTTCGGAGTAGCCTCCGGTAAATTCCTGGGTTTCATCGTCTCCCAACGGGGGATTGAGGCAAACCCAGAGAAGATTAAGGCTCTCGCCGACATGGCTCCACCATGAAGCGTAAATGACGTCCAGCGATTGACTTGACGGCTGACAGCACTGTCCTGCTTCCTCGCGAAGTTCGGCGACAAGTACCAGCCTTCTTAAAGGCCCTTAGAGAGACAAAATTCAACGGGTTTCAATAGACGGCAGATTGCCAGTCAGCTTTCGATGAACTGAAGCAGTATCTAGCCTGCCCGCCGTTATTAGTGTCACCCAAGGGCGGAGAGAAACAATGCCTTTACCTGGCGGAGTTGAAGGCACCTCTCAGTTCTGTCCTCGTGCGCCAGGACTTCGACACTCAACGGCCGGTCCAGAGAACCGCTACTTACGCTCAGAAAAACTGGCCTTGGCGCTTATATTCGTCGCGTGGAAGTTAAGGCCCTACTTTCATGCCCACCGGATAGTGGTCCTCACGGACCAGCCTCTGAAAAGTATACTCCAGAAACCCGACGTTTCTGGGCGGTTGGTAAAATGGGCTATCGAGTTGGGCAAGTTCAACATCAAATTTCAGCCCAGGCCTACTGTAAATGCGCAGGCGCTGGCTGATTTCATTGTTAAAACTATAACCCCAATTCTCGATGAATAGCCCGAAGAAAGCGCGGAACTGCTTGACGGAGTTTCGAAATGGATACTCCACGTGGACGGATCGTCTACGGACACGGGCAGTGGTGCTGGAGTGGTCCTTACGACCCCGGATGGGTTTGAGGTGAAATACTCCTTCAGGCTCAATTTTTAGACAACCAATAACGTTGCCGAGTATGAGGCCATGTTATCTGGATTACGGTTAGCCAAGGAATGCTCTACCAAGAGACTGGCAGTTTACAGCGACTCCGAACTAATCGTTAACCAGGTTAACGGAGGCTTTGAGGCAAACAACCCTCACTTGGCCAAGTACTTGGCAAAGGCAAGGGAGGCCGCCCAGGGTTTCGACAAGCTGACCCTGGTTCATGTTCCCCGAACTGAAAACTGGAAGGCGGACCTGCTGGCCAGAGCCGCTGCAACTGAAAACACGGAACAGTACTCGAAGAACATGCGGGAGATCCTAAACGCTCCCAACATCGAGAAATAAGAGGCAATGTAGATTTTAGAAGCGGAAAACTGGATGACGCCTTACCTTAGTTATCTGGCTGACGGATCATTACTAGAAGACACGGAGAAGGCCAAACGGATCAGGAAGACGGCCGGTTGGTATGCTGTGGTTGACGAACGGCTATATCACCGTGACTACTCGACCCCATACCTCTGATGCCTAACTCTCGAAGAGGCTGACTACGCTTTAGGCGAAGTCTACCTCGGGATCTGCCAATCGCACATTGGCGGAAAAAACTTAGCCTTCAAGGTCATACGCCAGGGCTACAACTGGCCCTCGATGAAAAAGGACGCGCTTGAGTTTGTGAAGAAATGTGAAAGCTGTCAGCTTCACAGCAACTTTCACCGCCAGCCATCCGCGGATCTGAAGGCCCTCCAGGCTCCTTGGCCCTTCGTACAATGGGGGCTCGATCTTCTCGGCCCATTTCACATTGCCACGGGACAAAGGAAGTTCATCATCGTGGACATCGACTACTTCACCAAATGGGTCGAGGCCGTCCCATTGGCAAAGATTACGGAGCATAACGCTCTAGAATTCCTCCGCCAGAACATCATTTGTAGATTCGGAGTCCCCGAGGTTGTTGTGGCCAACAACGGGACCCAATTCTCAGGAAAATGCTTCACTAACTATTGCGCCAGCCTTGGCATCAAACTGGTCCACACTTTGGTGGCATACACCCAAGCGAATGGATAGGTGGAGGTCACGAACCGAACGCTACTCTACGGGTTAAAAACTAAGCTGGAGTACACAGGGGGCTCCTGGGCAGACGAGCTCCCCTCTGTTCTCTAGTCTTATCGGACAATCCCAAAGGAGCCAACGCACGAGACGCCCTTCAGACTCTATTACGGGACTGAGGCGGTAATCCCGGTCAAAATCGGGCTTCCAAGTCTTAGGGTGGAGTCCTTCGACCCACTGACTAATTCCAAAAAAATCAGGAAGTACTTAGACTTGTTAAAGGAAGCCCGCGACGCCACCAGAATACGGACAATGGCTTACCAACATCGGATTGCCCGATACTACAACAAAAGGATTAAGGCACGACGATTAGATGTTGGAGACCTGGTCCTACGAGGCATCGAAGCCACAAGCAAGTTGGCCGGCCGCAATAAGCTCTCCCCTAATTGGAAAGAGCCTTTCCTCGTTTCCGCCGTCCTGCGAAACGAAGCCTACAAGCTCCAGAGCCAGGACGGGAAGCTGGTTCCGCGAACGTGGAACGCAATCCACCTCAGATACTACTTCCAGTAGAAGGCGCAGGAACGCATTTGCATTATTGTGTGTATGTGCATTCGCTTGCTTGTTTTAAATTTGCCAAAATAAGTGTTTACTTAGCATGATGCCTACCCCTCCTATGTGCATGTATATGTGTTTGCTTTCCAGGTTACCCGACCTAGATTGCCCCTAAGTCGGGAGGGTCCTCACCCTCTCGTTCATAAACCCTAGTCATCCAGGCGGCCCGCAAGTGGTCGAACATGAACCTCGGTCATTCGAGCAGCCCATTAGCGGTCGTATTTAAACCCGAGTTATCCAAGTGGCCCGAAAGTGGTCTGATATAAACCCTGGTCATCCAGGTTGCCCATAAGCGGTCTAATATAAACCTCGGTCATTCGAGAGGCCCGAAAGCGGTTATAAGAAACCCTGGTCATCCAGCCGCCCCATTAACGGTCGTATCTAAACCTTAATCATCCAAGTGGCCCGATAATGGTCAAAATCTTAAGGGGCTTACGCAGCACACGCAGCGACCTCCTCTACGAGGAGATAACGTGATCAGTCAACGACTATCAGTGGGAGAAGCATCCTTCTCCAATGTTGGCTGCCCAAGTCAGCACTTTGGCAGCGCCATCAGGCTGGTTAACACAACCACCTGCAAAGCCTTAGGACCTCACTCCTTAGGCAGCACAACAATGGCAGCCGGCTAACCAAATTGGCCGTCCAATGTAACAAGAACGCAAACACAAAAGCAGTAAAGGCAAATGGACACAAAGTTGAAAAAAACTTCCATTTTATTACTTCTGAACGTGTTACAAGTTACATCTCATGTACATAAATACAAGGGAGGTCCCAAAAATGTACAACATAAGAGGCAACGAGGGCGGCGGAGGCCTCTGACTGTCACGAGCCTCCCCACGAGGTCGACCCTATGTTGCGCCGCTCTGTTGGCTAGATTGATTAGGTCAACGGGGAAGCCGGGATTGACTAACTGCATAATGCGTCGACTGACGTTAACTCCCTTCAACAGTTGCGCGTACATCATGCCCTCAACCTCATGGGGGCGGATACGGAGACTCAAGTCGTTCTCCAAGGTTACTACTCGCCCAGCAAGTCAATTGATGCGCGTTTTGGCTTGATCACCATCTTATTTCAAACGGGCAACCTCGGCCTTTAAGTCCGCAACCTCAGCCTTCAAGTTGGCATTCTCCGTTTCCACTCCCGCTAGGACAGTCTCGAGGACAGCAGTCTCCTCACAGTGCTCCCCCCGAAGCAGCCAGCCTAGCATCTAGCCAAGCGATCTCCGCCTCCCTATCGGCGATCAGCGATCAGCGATCACCCGGTCACGCTGCTCCACCTCCTTGATGATGGCGGCAGCCAACTTCGACGACTGCACAAAAGACAAACAAAGAACAAGTTAGAAATCCGGGAAAAGAGAAAATACGCGAAAGCCATCACCAAGAATCATACCTCCCAAACTCTCCTCACGGGTCTCTCGGACCTAGCCTCTAGACCTGGCCTAGGCGGCGATGGACCAGGAGCAACGTCCTCTCGAGTCGAGCTGGTGGCAGCCTCCTCCAGGATCTCATCCAGTAGCCTTTCATCAATGTCGTCCATAGCAACCGCAGGCTCTCCGACTACAGCCTCCGCACCAGCTACCGGAGGATCAAACTCCACCATTGGCTTCACAGCAGGAGTCCGCACGACTGGAGAGCCAACGGATGGCTCCTGTGCCTCAACCACTGGCTAACAGGCGGGCTCCGTAAAGGACTCCGTCTGCACCGCTCAAGGAGCCACCTGCGGCGCAGGCTGCGCCAAGATGATACTTTCTCCCATTGCCACCGACAGGTCTTCGAAGGTCCTTTCCATGTCTGTGGTACTGCCGGAGCTGCTACAAATCCCAGCGGCGACGTAATCGGGGCAAGACGATGACGAGGAAGGCGTTTCCAACACCTTCTTAGGCAACAGACCAATAAAGCCTTCATCTGTGGGACGGATACGGATGAGTAGACCCTTGAAGTCCTCCGGCCGCATCATCCTCGCCGGCGGAATGGGCTTTTGAACCGGGGAAGGCGATCCCCAGCTCACCTTCTTGGTCTCTGCCCCAGAGACCAAGAAGTCCCTCTTAAAGTCAGCGAGGTGGTCTTTGATCAACTTGGTCAACCACTCTAAGGAAGCCGTCTCTGCCACAGACGGCGTCCCAATATACACCTTTGGCACCTGGCCCCAGTCCTTCGCAAGGGGCCAGGTCACCCTCACGCTCATGAAAAAGAACCGGTTCTTCCGGTTCTTGAGCGAGTCATAAATGACCGTGTTTATTTTTAGACCGGAACGGGGGACGAGCGATATCTATTCGCCTCCCTGGTTTATTTTGAAAAGCCCCTTCACCAACGGCATCCTCAACCTCTTAGAATGTTTACAAAGGAAAATACAGAGGGTACAGATATACCGTACGGCGTTGGCGTAAAGTTGAGAAATTGGGACTCGTAGGGCTTATAGGACGGACAGCAAGTCATCCGGCAGAGGAAGACGGAGGCCGCTCCTCAGGTGGGCCTCGTATGTCATGATGTGCCCTGCCGGTGGAGAGAAGGCTCTGTTATCCTTGCCCGGTACCCTCCATGCAATATCCTTCGGGATATTGAACTCAACGCATAATGCTTTCACGTCACCCTCTCTAAGGACAAAGGCAATGTCGACGACGGAGACCATGGCTTGCAGACAGGGCTAGGGTTTCTTGTAGAAGGAAAGTAGAAGACGAAGCAAGGAGGCGTAGAAGAATTTCAAAGCGTGGAGGGAAACTTGAACAGCAAAACGCCTTAAAACCCCTCAGAAAGGACACCGTCAGTCCTGCCACGTGTCGCCTCCCTGTTTGGCCCTTCAAAAGGCAAATTTCCAATGCATTAATAGCTTGGATATCCACCCAACCAAAAGAAGACGTGTGTCTACTTTTGGCCCGACAAGCCGGCTGACTGCCACGCGCTAATCAGGGCTCGCAGAAAGCCTTCCGGAACTGACCAAAGACAGTCAACAGCTCCGGTTAACATTCTTTTTCGAAACTGACCAAAGACGGTTAACAGCTCCGGTCAACATTCTTTTTCGGAACTGACCAAAGGCGGTCAACAGCTCCGGTCAACTTTTCTCTCCGCCTTTCATAGAATCCTCCGGGATCCTCAAACGACAAAGGGCAGCGAGGGGCATCCCATCATGAACATACCGGAGGCCAGAATTCTAGCCATCGACATGGGAAGCTAGTGATAGGTATGCCGAAAAATGGGCTGGCCCAAGGTCAACGGAGGCCCAAAACGGCATGCTAGACGGTCAACTTAAAAACGGCCCAACAGAAGACGCAAGCCTTTACTGACAGAACTCCCACAACGACAACGGAGACTGAGATTCAATTCCCTGCTCTCTACTGACACTTAAAAAACCCAAGGCATACAACTCGCTTTTGGCTGTCGTTTACTGCCTCCCCACCATTCGGATTCAAGAAGACGGCTTTACCTCTCTTTCATTTGGATATCAATACACTCTTACACTCTCTCCTTTTCACTTCTCAATTCCAGTAACCTTCTCAGATTTCGAAGTCTGTTTACTGATTTGGGTATCGAAATGTTTTTGGTGAGACAACTTTCCGCCAACACACTAACCTCCTGTTCGTTTTAGTGGTGTGCAGGATCCTAACTCAGTGAACGGAGCCGGAACCAGAACAAGCGGATCGACCAGAATCTATTCGAAATTCAGATCTAAGAACGCATCACAACCTATCTTATTTAGTCCAAATTATAAGCTTGCCCATTTATTTCACACGATGAAACGACACTTTACATCCTTGGTGATAGGATGGTCTTTGAATCACCTACAGAACCTACAACGTAAATACACAACAAAATGAAGATGGTGAGAAATTCTTTATTGAAGAATTTCAATGTAACATACTTTGCAAATGGAAGAAATTTACTTCATACATAGTCTTCTCACTTGAATTTTAGAAAATCCAACCATCCCAAGCCACTAAGGTAACTGTACTGCCGCCTCAATGCCCATTTTTCACCTCTACCAATTACAAAACCAAAAGCCTCCCTAAGAGAGTCAGGATCCTGATGAGGCCCATTCAGTTTTCGATGCAAATGGCCATTTCAGTAGCCAAAAAAAATAAAAAAAAAATAAAAGTTCTAGCAAGATTGTAGCTCAACTTCATAATTTCGTTTAACTATGCTCTGCTATGATACTTCGAGTCGATGAAGCATTCTATGGTCTATGTTTGAGGGCTACATGGTATATTTTGAACTCTGAAAGCCACAGCATCAGCATCAACATCAACCAATTGAACATTATGTTAATGCTAACAAAAATTATGTCAAAATCAGCCACTGGGAGAAGAACCACTGTGTCGAAGAAGAATGAATCGAAGAAGAAAGAATCCTTTAAATTGCTGCTACTGGGGCAAAACAATTTCTTCAAGGGAATCAATAAAACCTCTCACAACCCACAGCTGAGTGTACCCCCATGTATTACTTCCTGTCAAAGTTTTCCACGCTCAGAACTCAGTTTCCTATGCTCATCAAGCCTACATTACTTTGCCTTGAAACACCGGGATCAAAGACAGGATTACTATCCCTCCACTTTGCTTTTGCAGCCACATCATCGAAAAGCCCAACTACAATGGGGAATGGGGCAGCAACAAATGGGAAATAGGAGAAGGTAGATCTACCCAGAAAAAGAGAGAAAAAAAAAAAAAGGGAGAGAGAGAGAGAGAGAGAGAAGACATGCTCCAGTAATTGTAGGGTGGGTCCATTGCATGCGACATCCATGACCCGTTGCATAGTGTCCGCTTAACTTAATAGATTGGACAACAAGCCTGCGCAATTTTGGTTTGAACTAAAACTGCTTGAGTTTTCCAACAAGATTGCGTGAGTGAAATTAAGTAAGAGGTTTGCAAGACAATTGCTCAAAGCAATAGACTGTTTTTTTAATAAAGTGACTGCAATTTTGTTTGGTTTTCTGATCTTTTCTTTTAAGAGTTGAGAGGAAACATGAGAGGGAGAACGGAGCAGGAGGGAGCAGGGAGAAAACAGGGATGCAACGAATACAGTAATCGGGCAGCTAAAGAGAAGGTGGGGTGGAAGAAAAGGCCTTCAATCCTTTTACGAGGTACTGAGATGTAGCAAAAGAATATTTAATTTATGGACGAACCGGCAAACCACCTCTCAAAGAACCAACAGGATGATCATAAAACGGCACTGCAATTAGAAACTACAGAAAACGGATAGTTATTGCTCAGCTCAAACTGATACAAACCAGCCCCATTAAAACTTGCATAATATCAGCAGCTTCGGCGATTAACCAGAACTCAGAAGTTTCAGCTACAACATAGTTAAAGAAAAGCTAAGCAATGGACCATAATTCACGGAGATAAGCTTGTAAAAGCCAATATAGAAAGAACAGGAACGCAACATTGCATATCAACCAAAACTTAATCACTCATCCCTTTATGAATATTGGTGATTTCCACAAGAAGAACTACAAATCCAGTGCTCTAATAATACAAAGGGAAAACCTTCACTTGGCCCCTAAGAAAAAAACAACCGAAAATACGAACCATACGGACAAGAACAAAAAGAAGAATTGAGAAAAAGAATTTTTTCATGGTTATTATGCAATCTACCTACCTTCAGCTTCAGCAGGTGTCTTTGCTATAATTGATAATGCATGTAGACCACTCTGCAACTCATCTTGCAATAAAGCATATATCATCCTGTGCCTCTTAACCAAACTTTTCCCCTCAAACTCCTCTGACACAACTTTCAAATTAAAATGTGATTCTCCATCACTTCCCCTTATCCCTGCATGTCCGACATGCTGATAGGAGATATCATCAATTTCCAATTGAATAGGCTTAAGCTCTCTCTCCAATATCTCCCTGATTCTCACCCCTCGGCTCCCCAAACCACCACCCGAATTCGAACTCCCATCACCCCTTTTAGAGCTCAATCCATTATCAGGAGCGCTGTCACCATTATCAACATTCATCCCCAATTTCGGTGCTTCATTTTCCCCAGTTGTATTTCCTCCTAGCTGCATATTCTCATTGCCCAAATCAGTATAAACAGAAACGGGTTCCTGTTGGTCAAGTTTTTCAGCCTCCATAGCCAGAACCAAAGCTTTCTTCTGCATCAACCTCAGCATATTCAAAAAGCCATTATTCCTAGAAGGTGTCAAGCTCTGCTGAAGCCCCAAAAGGGTTACGAACTCGGGCGAAACCCGCAAGATCTCGACAACGGGTCGACCCGAAAACCCTTGAACAAGCAGAGCAGCAAGCCCCTTTGTTAGAACTGAGTCGGAGTCGGCTTCAAACCAGATATTCTTCTCCGAGTCAAGGTAAGCCCTAACCCAAACCTGAGAAACGCAACCCTCAACCTTATTCTCTGGCCTCTTGTACTGATCGTCGAGAGGAGAGAGATTTTGGCCGTAAAACAGCAGCTGCTCGTACTTGGCCTTTGGTTCTTGGACGGACTGAAAGAGATTGATGATCTCTCGAAGCCTCGGAGGGAGCTTGTCCATGGGCTGAAGAGGCGGCGGTGAAGGCGTAGGCGAGGGCATAGCTTGGGGTCTTGTGGCGAGTCTCTCGAAAGAAATCGATTTGCTGACAGCGAGTGAGGAAGGTGGGTTTTGTGGAGATAGAGACGAAATTAGGGGTTTCGCCAAGGGGAAATCGGGGATCAGAAAATGCGGAAATTTGGTTGTCAGTAAGCGAAACGATGAGGAAATCGACGGGCGAGAAAAGAGAGAAAGAGAGGGTTGCAAATAGAGGTGGTGGCTGGAAATGGTGGAGCGATGGAGACCAGTCAGCTGTAAGCGTAAGGTCGGCATCGTTGGGGAAATTAGAATTTCTGCTGCAGTGAACGGGAGAACATATTTTAAATTTGTGAATATGAGAAAATAATGTGAAGACACGGCCCATTGGGCTCCTAATTTTATAGGTTACAGAGTCGGGCCCCCGAAACAGTGGCCCATTACTGGATTCACCTTTTGGGCGAGGGGCTTTTGCCTCCAACGCTCGTTTGAGCTGATATCAAATCTTAAGCGGGCCTGATTTAAGCCACGTGTCAAATTGATTTGGAGCTTTATTACATATCACACCAATTTACAGTTCACTTTCTCTCTCTCACACACACACATAGAGAGAGAGAGAGTTATAAAATAAATAAAAAATTAAATAGACCCTATATATAGAGAGTGTTATATGTACACATGAAGTTTATTCATTATTTAATAGTATTTTACTATCAAGTAATTCCATATAAAATAAATAATTATATTATCATAACTCAAACTGTCTTTTTTAAAAAGATATTTATTTTATTTCTATCAAATAAAGTAATTTACGGTCACACAAACAAAGACAGCCATTTAGTTATCTTTTTAATTTTTTTTTATTTAACTTCAACACAATTAATAGCTCTCTATTCCCATCCCCATATGGGTTTGAGCATCCCATTCTTCTCGAAATAATATCTCAAATTTATTTGATAAATTTACATTTAAAATAAATATTTAATATATTTGATTGAATTTTTAAATAAGATACATTACAAATAAATATGAAGAACGTTTAACCTTTCTATACTATCCAACCGATCCCTCAAAGCCTATCAAAGAATAAATATGTGAGACCGGTGGTAATTAAGGCCCCACACAAGTAGTGCCTAATCAACATTTAAAACTTCAGGATGGAAGATTCTCAATGCTAGTTTTATACAAAAATTTTTCTTATTTCTTCAACGCTAAAAACATAATATTTGAAAATCCTATAGGATCATAATAAAATATTCCATAGTCGCACGAGTACACATAGACCATCTTTAATCTATTTTCATAAATAAAAGAGTCAATTTTTGCATCAAAAGAAATGCCAAGGCCCAAAGTAATCAAATTAAAAAAAGAGATAATAAGAATTCTTAGGAGGTACCACCGATCCAGTAAAAAAAATATATATTCTTTTTACTGACAACCTATGGCAGATGAATAATCTCAATTGTACCTTAATTGAATCATCTTATGAAAGCTTTAAGGCAGACATTGTGAAATCTCAATCGTCTACGTATATTAATTTTTAATATAGTACCTTCTTATCTAGTTCTGTCAAATTTAATAATTAGCATTACTAAGACAGCTTCCACAGTCATCTAATTAGGAGAGCTTTATTTATAATATTAATATTCCTAATACTAAGACCCCTTTATCTTTAGGTTTACATAAAACATTCCAAATCACCTTAATAGAGGTATTATTAGAGTTTAGTCTATGCCACAAAAAAAAAAAATAAAACAAAAAGGGTAAAGAATATCATTTATATCTCCCAGAATAGTTTTAGAAATGATAAAAATAGATAACCAATAGGAGTAATTTATAGTAGGATAGATAATATAAGATGAAATCTATTTATAAAGGAGAGTCATCTTTTTTTTATAATATTTTTTCTGTATATAAATAATTCTATATGCAATAAAAATATGTACAAAATCAATATATGAACCGATGAAGATTATAAATATAAAAATATAAAGTTATACTATGCTATATCTTTACAATAACACAATATAAAATCAAAACTGAAAAAATCAAGTGATAAAGTCTAACCCTGACATCTCACAATCAAGTGATCTAAAAGTGCGAGTCTATTAAACATAAGCAACAATTTGCTCACCAAAATATCCTTTATTACTTTGATGATTTGCATCTTACAATAAATAGAACGATTTTATTTCACACTTTTCAAATGTAGTGGACAATAGTATAATTGTGGATCTAGCAACTGAATGAATAATGTACTTACCACACTAATGCTAAATCATAGAACGACAATTAGATTGGCCAAAGTTGAACCACTGGTCAATTTGATTTAGAGCTTTACTTGATGTCACAAGCATTTAAAAATTCACTCTCTATAAACCCCTTGTTAAAAATTTACCAAAAAAAAATAAAAAAAAATTATATCAACTTTTAGGTTTTATAAAAAGATTGTAAATAAGTAAAAAAAATAGTAGTTCTCGTAGATGTGGGAGGATTTTCAGGCACCTCCTCTTTGGCGGGGGGCTACGACACTGTACGGGCATTGTAGCACCTGCGACGCATATGGGAGCCGTTAGATTTTAAATCTAATGGCCCGTATTTTTATTAATAAAATAATAAAAATAAAAAAATATTTTTTATATAAAAAAACACAAGTTGTTGGATTGGATTTTAAATCTAACAATCCCGGTAGCGTTAGTGAGGCGATGACAAGTGTGGGCATTGCAGCACAGCACCCCGTGTTTTCTTTGGCAGAGGTTTCTGTCATTCACAAGGCACGAAAGTGGGTTAGCCATAGAGGTTGATTTGATTTAGAAAAAAGCCGGCCAGCCATATTTAGTTTAAGGTTACTTTATGACTAATTTGTATAAAATTACCCTTAGTTTTAATTTAAATAAATTAAACTTGACATGGTTTCATGCCGAATCAACCCGAAATCCGATAACTTGTCTCCAAAAATAAAAATCAAAGAACTTGATTGTAACTTAGAATCTGGTGCACCATGATAATCCTAGTAATTTTTATCCATTGAAAAGCTATTGAGATGATCAAATTGCCTAACCAAAATGTGTCATTACCTAATCCAATCCTTGTTTAAGCACAATTGACTATGTCTGAAATTATGTCAAATTCTACTTCTCTACATCAAATAAAGGTCTTTTGGAGTGCCTATTTCTTTAAAAGATGGATTAATTAATTTTTTTTTTAATTATAGTCATTTAATATTGATTAAATAATTATATTATTATTATTATTATTTTTAAAAGAAGGTAACTTAGGTTTTTTTTTTCAACGAAATATTTTAGTAGTTTAATATCGATTGAATAAGTATAATTTTAGCCATTTTTAGAGGAGGAACGAAAAATCTATTACCTTTTTGTAATCCCGTCCTTCATATGTGATGATAGACTCGATATATTTAACCACTTTTCAAATTGAGCCTTTTTGCAAAAAAAAAAAAAAAAAACTTCCTCTGCATTTGCATTGAACGAGAGATCTGCGGCAGGACAACCAAAGAAGTTTCTTACACTTATAGCATTTGCATTGAGAAAATCATAAGCTCTGGAATGAACATGCACATGAACTGCAATATTACCCAACTCTGCATGAACAACTTCCTCTGCATAAACACATGGGTGGCTTTGTTGAACAATTTCATTCCTCTTCTGTGCCATGGCATTTACATCAGCAACATTGTCAATTGCATCTTTTATATCTCTATAATGTCTTGCAGTCACCATTTTTCTTTTTTTGCTTTTTGGGGGACATCATGGAAAGAGCTTTTGACTAAACATGAGATGCAACTTGAATCGGAGTTGGTGGTTCACTTGCACCAATATTCACATCACCAAAGTTCTCAGAGGAAATTTAATGAGATGCTAGGAACTGATTGATGTCCTCAACAGTATTATCCCATATACCTGAGTCAATAGCAATTCCATCACTATTCATAGATGAGCGGCATGCCTTTCCTTTGCAGTCTCAGCAGCCTCATCAGTTGCTCTATCTTTCGCAGACAATGACTTAAGTTTATTATAGCAGTTGATTTCAGTTGATCATTCCTTTGCTTGTGAATGCTCCAAATTTACAAGAATAACAAAGTGTTAATTGAGACCACGATAAGTTCTTCATAATTATATGATTCTTCAGAATTATACTGTGATATCATTAGGTCTTTTTTTGTAAGTTATCATAAGAATATCTGTTTACCTTCAGAAGTTCTTCGAATAATTCAGGTTCTGCATCGAACATCCTTGTTATTGGACTCCTTGCAATGCCACTAAAATTTTTGAAAAGTGTAAGCGGGCAACGGGCGGCCTACTTAGTAAATTATAGGAACAGTTTTCACCTGTTGGCCGGAATGGACGGCGAACTAATAGGGTACAATGAGCACTGTGAAATAGAGAGTAGAGAAGAGAGACGAACACAGAATTTTACGTGGAAAACCCTTATGAATCAAGGGAAAAACCACGGGACACTAAATCCACTAAGAATCACTAAATATGAGAAAGTTACAGGAGGCAAAAATTAAGAACAGAGCAAAGTAATCAAAACTCTTACACTTGTTTCTTTCATAGCTCTTTTTCTTTTCTTTCTCTCCTTTGTTACACTCTCACTCTCAACTTGTTCTTTTTTTTTTTTTTGCAACTCTCCTCTACTTTTGCCATATATATTCGCTATGTGCAAAGTGTACATACATATACACACGCCTCTCATCATAGCTCAATGGTTGGTGCTCAACTTCCAAAGTTTGCCTGCATGCGCAGGCCTGGTCCTGCAGCAGGCGGCGCATGCCTGCTTCTGCAAACCGATCAGCCTTTGGAGTCCTGAGAATGACTTTCACCAACCACCCAGAAGGGTAGGTCAATGGTATCCTTTTTGGGTATGACAGTCGTTCAGATCTCCCAAATATGGCATGTCAAACTCTAATGTCCGTCGCTTCATATTAGCCGGTCAACCACACCGTTGACCGGTCGAAGTAGCCCGTCTCGCTTTTTCAAACAACTCACAACCTATGACGGTCAACATATTGACCGGAAAAGTTGATTCAGGTCACTGAAATTTCTTCCTCCCATCACATTCGTGCTATGTTCAAGTCCTAAGGACTTCCACACGGGAGTAATTCCAACAAAAAGATCATAGCATTCAATGAAACTTCCCTTAAGTGTCCTCATGTGGTTCTTCACTTTTTCTTTGTCAATTCGCCCTATGCCAGATTTTTGTCACACTTCTTGCATGATATTCTTCAACCCTAGTGTAGTGAAAACTCTATCAACTCTATTTTCTACAACTTCTTGGTGAAGAAGAGCATCAATTAGACTTTCATCCATTAATTTTGTCTGTTGAAGGACAGAAGGAATAGAATTACCTGGAGGAAATTTTAAACTATCTTCCCTGGTCAATGCATTTTTAATTATTCTGGAATCAGATGCAAAGCTCTCCCATCCAGGCAAAACATATGTAAATCGTAAGTTAAAAATACACATGACGTGACTAAATTATTTTGCTTTGGATATCCTTTCTACCTTGAAATCTTGCTGCATCTGCTTTTGATACCTTCGCTCAAATGTGTGTTTCATCAAGGGCCCATATACAATCCTGACTTACATACTAGTTATTGATTCATAATTTCAAAGTATTCATTGTGTAATAGATATGAAATGATTTTAATATTTACCTCAAAAGTATGGAAAAAACTAACATTGTTGAGTGTTCATGGAGTCACTTCTGATGTATGCTGTTGTTTAGATATTTATCTTCAAGAAATATTAATGCTTGTAGTACTTACTGGAAATGTCAGTGTATGGTCTCACTTGAACGATGGAAAAAGGTTGCAAGCGTGCCGATCTTTAAATTTTGTCCTAATATGATTAGGAACATGACAACTTTTTCTTCAATTGATGCACGTTGACTATCCTTGAGGTGACCACTTCTCAGAAGTTTATCACATAAACATTCAAATCCCACAGGCTTCATCTGAGTTACATTATGATGATGAGAGGGCGGATTATTTCTGATATGCTTCACTATTTTTGACAGCAAAATTGTTCTCTCTTTTCTTCTATTGTGGGTCATGGCAAAATAGATTTTGGAGGGCTAAGTCAATTGTTGCTGCTAAGTGCATGTACATGAAGAGTTACTTGTTGGAAATCACTCCCGTTAAGAAGTTTTGGTCAACATTGTTGACCGGTTGGACGGTCAACAGCGGTCAATATAGTTGACCGGCTGAAAGTTCAAGTTGACCGGTTTGGCTAAGGGTTCTCAGAACAACAAGAAGACGGTCAACAGGACGTTGACCGGTCTAAATGGAAAGACGGTCAACAAAGTTGACTGGCTCATTATGGCAACGCAGAAAATCTACTTTGTCTGAAATGGAGTAGGTTGACCTGTCTGTTTAGGTAATCTTGGAAACTCAAGACAGCAGATCTGTCTGCTGCTGCTGCAGGCATGCGCCACCTATTGCTAGACTGATGCATGCTTCTTGGGAACCGTGTACCAACCATGGAGTAAGACGTGGTGGTCCAGCTGCTACTAAATCTTATGTATATTCTTATATATATATATATGTGTATGTGTATATAAGCAGTATAAGGGGGCAAGTGTAGCTAGAGATATAAGTGAAGAGCAGCAGAGTGTGAGTGCGTGAGAGTAAGAAAGAAAAACAGAGGAGAGGAAGAAGGCCCAACTGTGTGTGTATTTCCGCCTCTTGTTTTGTAATTCTATCTCATACATAGTGCAATTTTACGGACTGAAAGTCCCGTGATTTTTCCCTTGATTCATAAGGGTTTTTCACGTAAATATCGGTCGTCAATATTCTTGCTTTCATTTCTTATCTTTCGATTCTGTTGTGTCTGTGTTGGTAGGCCGCCCCATTTCCGGCCAACAAGTGGTATCAGAGAGCAAGGTTAAGAACTTTATTCTAATGTCGTCAACATCATCAAAGAATCAACCGTTCAGTATTGAGCAGTTTAACGGGTAGGGTAACTTCATTCTCTGGCAAGAAAGGGTGAAAAACGTTCTCATCAGAGAAAGGACGATAAAGGCGCTGAAGAAGAAGGATGAGAAGCCTGTAAAATTGACCGATGACGAATGGCAAGATAAAAGAGATCTTGTAAATTGCACCATTAAACTCTATCTGGCAGACAATGCTCTCCAGAAATTGCTTGGCTTGACTGACCTGGCAGAGGTCTGGGAGAAGTTGGAGAGTCAATATAAGTCTAAATCCTTGACAACCAGACTACACATTAAGAAGCAATTTTATGGCTTACGGTTGTCGGAAGGAGGAAGCTTCGAGAAGCACTTGGACAAGTTCAACCGGATACTGACGCAGATGTTCGCCCTTGAAAAAGAGATCAAGGAGGAGGACAAGGCGTTGGTCCTGCTGGCTTCTCTACCAGCCTCCTATGATCATATTGTCACAACCTTATTGTTTGGAAAGAATACACTAAAGTTGGATGATGTTATTACTTCCCTACTCATGAATGAGTCAAGAAGATCACAAGGGACCTCGACATCTGAGGTATTTGTGACTGAATCTAGGAAAAGAAGCAGAGGCCGTGGTCAAAAGCAAGGAGAGAAAGCCCGCAGCAAGTCAATGTCAAGGTATCAAAACCTTGAGTGCCACCACTGCAGCAAGAAAGGCCACATTAAAAAGTATTGCTTCAAATGGAAGTGAAAAATGCGAAAAAAGAAAAAGGTGACAGTGGATGGGCAAAGAAAAAGTCCTCCATCTCAATAGTCACAGTAGGCGGACTCCTACTGACAAGTGAGGGAGACGTGGCAAATTTGACAGACGAAGAGTCCGACTGGGTAATCGATTTCGGTGCCACCTTACACGTCACGTCTAGAAGGCAACTGTTCACATCCTACACTCCAGGAGATTTTGGAGTAATAAGGATGGAAAATGAAGAAACATCTCCTGTTGTAGGCAGGGGAGATGTTGTCCTGGTCACAAACAATGGGTCGAAGCTGATGTTGAAGGACGTGCATCATATCCATGACATTTGACTAAATGTCATCTCAGCCGGTCGGTTGGATGATGAAGATTACTGCATACCTTCTGTGAAGGCGAATGGAAGCTGACAAGAGGGTCTCTTATTGTAGCAAAAGGAAAGAAGGCCTCCGGCCTTTATATGATGAAGGCTTGTGCAGTGGCCGGAGATGTGAACGCCACAATCTGCACTGGGATAATGAATCTGTGGCACAGAAGGTTAGGTCACATAAGTGATCAAGGGCTGTCCTACTTGGCCAAGAAAGGCCTAATCACTGGAGCAAAGGAGGAAGAACCAGAGCTGTATCCTCATTGCTTGGCCGGCAAGCAGAAAAGAGTCTCATTTCATGGAGACTGTCCGCTCCAAAGGCGGAGCTCCTAAAACTTGTTTACACTGATGTGTGTGGGCCATTCAGAGAAAGATCTTTTGATGGAGCCCAATACTTTGTTTCTTTCATTGACGACTATTCTAGAAGGCTGTGGGTCTATCCACTGAAGACCAATGATCAGGTTCTTGGTACCTTTGAGCAATTCCATGCTCTCGTGGAGCGTCAGACGGGAAAGAAGCTGAAGACCGTCCGAAGTGACAACGGCGGTGAATACTTGGAACCTTTTGATGCCTACTGCCGGTTACATGGTATTAGGCACCAAAAGACACCACCGAAGACACTATAGTTGAATGGAGTGGTAGAACGGATGAATTATACGCTCTTAGAGAGAGAACGTTGCATGCTCTCTAAAGAAAAACTTCATGCATCGTTCTGGGTAGAAGCATTCCGGACGGCGGCCTACATCATAAACAGGTCGCCCAATAAACCGCTGATGGGAGAAGTGCCGGAGAAGATATGGACGGGCAAGGAGCCGTCTTATAATCATTTGCGAGTATTTGGATGCAAAGCATTCGTGCATGTCCCAAAAGACGAAAGGACAAAGTTGGAGCCAAAGACGGCACAGTGCGTCTTTCTGGGCTACGGGAAAGATGAACTGGGCTACCGGTTCTATGATCCAGCTATCAAAAGACTCGTCCGGTTTAGGGACGTAACTTTTATTGAAAATGAGACAATTGAAAACATTGGCAGGAAGGTCAAGTGCGACGATAAGCAAACGGACCAAGAAAGCGTTGAAACTGTTCGTCCGACATCTTTAGAAGGAGAGGATCATGGTCAAGAGAAGGTTGGGGATAATGAAGAGGAGGCCATAGATCCTGAAGATGCCATTGATGGAGTCATTCCTCAACCGGTAGGGAATGTCTCTGTTAGACTATCCTTACGTAACAGACGACCGTTCGTCCGTCTGTCACCAAATGAATATGTCATGCTCACTGATGCCGGAGAGCTTGAGGATTATGAAGAGGCGATGAAGGACGACAACAAAGAGGATTGGCTGGAAGCCATGAAAGAGGAAATGTGTTCTCTTCATGAGAATCACACCTTCGACTTGGTTAAACTTCCTAAGAGAAAGAAGGCCCTCAAGAACAAATGAGTCTTTCGTTTGAAGCCAGATGAGAATACCAAGAAGCCAAAGTACAAGGCACGGTTAGTAGTAAAGGGCTTCAGTCAACAAAACGGAGTTGATTTTGATAAGATTTTTACCCCAGTTGTGAAAATGTCCTCCGTCTGGGTTGTACTGGGCTTGGCTGCCGCCCAGGACCTGGAGGTAGAACAGATGGATGTTCGGACTGGATTTCTCCATGGAGAACTTGAGGAGGAAATCTACATGGAACAACCGGAAGGATTCAAAGTCAAGGGAAGGAGAAACTTGTTTGTTGTTTAAGGAAAAGTCTATACGGATTAAAGCAAGCTCCTAGGCAGTGGTATAAGAAATTCGAGTCAGTCATGACCGGTCAAGGGTACTGGCGGACAACTCGTGATCACTGCGTATTTGTACAGAAGTTCTCGGATGATGACTTTATTATCCTTCTCCTATACGTGGACGATATGCTAATCGTTGGACGAAACAGTGGTCGGATAAAGGAGTTGAAGGAGCAGTTTGGGCGGTTATTTGCCATGAAGGACCTTGGATCGGCTAAGCAGATTCTGGGAGTCAGAATCTTACGCGATCGAAAGGCAAGGAAAATGTCGATGTCTCAAGAGAACTATCTTAAGAAAGTACTCCAACGATTTAACATGGACAAGTCAAAGCCCGTGAGCACACTGTTGGTGAACCACTGCAGGTTGAGCACTCGTCAATGCCCGACCTTGGATGACGAGAAGAAATACATGAAAGGCGTTCTCTACTCATCAGCTGTGGGATGCCTGATGTATGTCCTGGTGTGCACCGGACCGGACATAGCTTATACCGTTGGGACAGTTAAGCGGGTTTTGTCCAATCCGAAAAAGGAACATTGGTCCACAGTGAAGTGGATCTTGAGATATATTCGGGAAACTTCCAAGAGGTGCCTGTGTCTTGGAGGTGACAAGCCTCAGTTAGTGGGTTACTCAGACGCGGATATGGCCGGAGATATTGACACATGCAAATCTACATCGGGTTACTTAATGAAATTTGCGGGAGATGCAGTTTCTTGGCAATCCAAATTGTAAAAGTGTGTAGCTCTATCCATAACTGAAGCCGAATACATCGCAGTTACAGAGGCCTGCAAGGAGATGCTTGGATGAGTTCGCTCAAGAGTCGGGCATTAAACAAGAGAGATGGCCGGGCTAAAAAGTGTCATTCAACTTCCACTTCAAATTAAAGCACATTGATATACGATACCATTGTGAGGAAAAAGTTTGTTGGAAATCATTCCCATGAAGAAGTTCCTCAACAGGGTTGGTCAAGCGATCGCAAATGGGCGGCCAACATGGTTTGAAATCATTCCCATGAAGATTCGGCCAACATTGTCACGAATGGAACATGGTCAACAATGGACGTCAATATAGTTGACCGTTGGACGAAAGTTCAATATAGTTAACCGACTGGTTCATGGTTCTCGGCAACAACAAAGACAACAAAAGACAACAAGACGTTGACGGCCTAAATAAAGACGGTCAACAAAGTTGACCGGCTCATTATGGTAATGCAGAAAACCTGCTTTGTCTGAAATGGGGTAGGTTGACCTGCATGTTTAGGTAACCTTGGCAACTCAAGATAGCAGATCTGTTTGGTGCTGCTGCAGGCATGCGCCACCTATTGCTAGACTGATGCATGCTTCTTGGGAACCGTGCACCAACCATGGAGCAAGACGTGGTGGTCCAGCTGCTACTAAGTCTTATGTATATTCTTATATATATATGTGTGTGTATGTGTATATAAGCAGTATAAGGGGGCAAGTGTGGCCGGAGATATAAGTGAAGAGCAGCAGAGTGTGAGTGCGTGAGAGTAAGAAAGAAAAACAGAGGAGAGGAAGAAGGCCCAAATGTGTGTGTATTTTTGCCTCCTGTTTTGTAATCTCTATCTCATGCATAGTGCAATTTTACGGATTGAAAGTCCCGTGGTTTTTTCCTTGATTCATAAGGGTTTTCCACGTAAATATCGGTCGTCAATATTCTTGCTTTCATTTCTTCTCTTTCGATTCTGTTGTGCCTGTGTTGGTAGGCCGACCCATTTCTGGCCAACATTTCTTGAGTAACTGCCCTTCAGCATGTTCATTCCCATTCTAAGAGCACCAACTATTTGGACATGAACAGATTTGCTGAAGTAGATTGGGGCAAGAAAAATAAAATTTGAGCAAATCAAACATGAGTAACAAAACATGAGACCATAAATGATGTGAATGAAGCTATGGGAAATTGAGCAGGTAGTTGAAATCCTCAGCACCTAGTTTTACCGGAAGGACTTTATTTGAAGAGAGGGAGAATGTGAGGATTGTGGGTGGAAGGGACTCTGAGCAAGGTGCTCTTTTAGTGACCTATTAAGGCAAAGAAAGTAATTATCTTTTTAAGTTTTTCCATAGTTTTCATGTACCTCCATTACTCTCCAAATTTGAGGGTAATTGGTTTTGCCACACAAAGGTGAAGTGAGAATTTAATTTACTTTGCATTCCCTCCATTTGCTTCCGTTTCCCTTATACAATTTTACCACCAAACAAATGAAATATAATTTACTTCCCTACTACAATTTTACAACCAAACAAATGATATATAATTTACTCCCTTTCAGTTACCTCCATTTCCTTTCATTTCACTCAATACAAACAAAGCAGAAGTTTCTACTTGATTTTAAACTGTCTTTAGTAAGTTCTAAAAGCTACAGATTGTAGAATTTCTCAGTTGACAATACATCTATATTGTTTACTTCAAGTAACTTTCATATTTTATACAAGTCAGGTGTCCTGAGATAAGGTTGTAGCATCTTAAATTCTGGTTTTTTTAGTTTCTTGTTTGAATTCAAACTACAAAAAGGGTAAATATTGAAGAATGTGTTGCTGTTTTGAAAAAATGGACTGCAAGTGGTCTGCAATCTGTTCCATCTTTCCCCTCTTAGGTGCAAAAGAGGGTTAAGGTTCCATTTGGAACCTAGAAATTATGAAGGCAGTAGGGGGAAGAAGAATATGCACAAATATTAGTTGAGTTACAAACAAAATCCCTTTCCCTTTCCATTTCCTCGGATCTCTGACTTCCTAAATGTAGCCTTCTCAAAAATTAATCATGATTCTCATTGATTTCCGGTTCTCCATTTATTTGAAGTGGCATCGCTTGTGATCATGGTTGATGGTGCAATGACCAAATGTTATAAAACTAAAATCCTGAAGAACTCTGATTTTCACCTTTACATAACACTATATGTTGGTCCTGTGAAGAAAGAACAAACAAATTTTAAAGTAACTCAACGCTGAAATATACTCTTGTTCACCGGATAAAATCCGCGCTTTTGCTGGTAAGGCCTTATCTAGGTTGGTGTAGTTTGAGGCTGTGGAACCAAAAGGTCTTAGCATTGATTCATCCTTTCCCAACTTTCCATTGAAAAAAAAAAAAACACAATGGATTCCTTACTTTGCAGGTAACCTAAAGGTCCTGCTTTGAATTCTTGGATCCTAAGCACTAGGCTTTTACTGATTTTATAGTAAGAATGAAGATAATGTCAAATGTTTCTTACAGGTTGGGTTCAAGAAATTGGATTTTCTTGATTTATTGCTTCTTAACAAATATTTTCCATGTCGTTCACCATTTTTCCTTCTTACAAGCCATGCTGTACCAAACAGAAAATTCATATGTTTTTCTCCTTTTGGAAAGGAAAGAGGGGAGGGAGACTTGGTGGGCATTGAATTAATGTTATTGGCCTAGGAAATTTGGTGGTCAACGGTCAGGCTACCCTTGATTTTCTATAGCTTATTCTAAAGTTATTGCTTATTGTCATCTGTTAGCCTTGCTTATCCCTTGCCATATAAATGACCAACTTTCTTTTATATCTGGCGAAAAATTTTTGGGACATTGCGTCATCCGCCTTAATGAAGACTTATATCTAATTAGGTCTACTTCAATGAACTCTATTTTATTATTTTTTTCCAGCTGTAGTGCTTGTTGAATACCTGCTACTTGATAAGGATGGTTGCCTCTCATCTATCACTATGATGATTGAGCTTTTGATGGCGGACAGTTATGCCAAAAGAAATGAACTGGAAGGTTTATTTTTACCCTTATGTTTGCCCTAACAAGAAATCATTAATTGTGCCCTTCGGTCTCTTTATTCGGTGATTACTTATTCCTGCGTTTCTCTTATACATACATACATACATACATATGTATATATATATATATATATATATATATATATGTAAATATTCTCTCCATTATCATGAATCGAGAAGTTGCTTTTGAGTAAGGGTAGTTGATTTTGGACTTACTGAAATAGGTTTGAGAGATGAATGAACTAAAGAGGATAATTGCTTACTCAGTATAATGCTTAGTACTTCCCGGTATCCTTGTAATACATTAAGTTTGGAACTGATTTGTTCAATTAACTTGCTGTATTTGAGACTTTATATCTTTTAATTTTACAGTAATTCATATATTCATATTTCTACTCATCTATGCTTGCAGGTGATAAAGGCATATACGTTCAATAAACCTTGGATTATAGGCTTTGCAATGGATGTAGGTGGAGCCATCTTAATGTTGAATGCACTATCTCTGGGCCCTGTAAGTTCATTAATGATAAGTTGCCTTTTTTTAATATATTTCCATTAACTGTTAGAATACAATGCACTATTATGTTCATAATAAAGGTGTTAAATAGGCTGTGTCAAGCACGGAACGTGGTGAATAGTGTCTGGTGGTGTATAGCACAGTCTAACATTTCAGATTGTGCCAGGCTGCACAGTAGACAGATAGTGGGCTGTGGCACAATCGGGTTGTGCTGGGCACGACTCATTTGGGGTAGGGAAGGGGAGCAAGAGAGATGGAAGGGGGACCAAAATAATTTTATTTTTAATATATATATATATATATATATATATATATATTAATATATATATATATATGGACTGTGCCGTGCTGGCTCGTGGCACGGCACGATTCCACTTGGCCCAACACATTGCGGTCCACATGCCGTACTATGTCGGAATTTTGAAGTCCCAGGTTGTACCCGATACGGCCTATTTGTAAATATGTCGTGCCAGTATAATCCACCTGTTAATGTGCTGTGCTAGCACAACCTGCTTCTAGCAGGTGACCTGAATTAAATGGGCCGTGCCTGGTTAGCATGAACCATTTAACACCTATGGTTCATAAAAATGCCTAGGACATGGGAGCAGTTTGCTCTTGAGTGGAGGGAAAACACTTTTTAACGATAATGGAGATATTCTAAAATGTATATTGCAATTAATTTGATGTTATTCACTTGTTCGTTGTTTATTGCTTATCTGTTA
Organism: Nepenthes gracilis; assembly: GCA_033239525.1. Lineage (NCBI taxonomy): Eukaryota > Viridiplantae > Streptophyta > Magnoliopsida > Caryophyllales > Nepenthaceae > Nepenthes > Nepenthes gracilis. The sequence goes on from BSYO01000006.1 coordinate 6,198,874, forward strand.
TCTGGATTGCAGTTCCGTTTCCCTGCTGCCAATGAAAATATGACTTTTCAGTAGCCAACTGACAAATATGTAATTTCAAGCCCAGGTATCTGTTGTTCAGCCAGTTTCTGGCTGTGGACTTGCTATGCTTTGTATCTTCTCCCACTTCTACTTGAAGGAGCTAATGAATGCTGTAGATTGGATGGGGATTGTATTGGCTGGCATTGGCACAATAGGTAATCTAAGTTTGTGAATACTCTTTTGAGTTTTGGTATGTAGAAATCTCGAAATGAACGATCTAAATTACTGAATTTAGGTCAAACTTAATCAGAATGAGAGGTATATAATTATATATATGCAGGATCTGCAATTATCGACATAATGCCTTATGGTAACATCTGTGTGCATGCCATATTGCGTGCATTGATTATGTTGTTTTTCTAAAATGTACTTGTGTCTTTTGTTATATAATTATAGCAGGTTTTGATGCTCCTTTTAGACGTCGTAAAATCAAGAAGTTAGGAGTAATATACTTCGCCCAGTAAATAATATCATATTGAAGTGCTTTCATTGCTGTACAGGATTTTGAATTTGGTCTTAAATTTGTTGCGTTTTAAACGCCTTAATTGAACCGCATGGAGATGAATTGATAATGTACAATAAGACTACAATAAACACCAATAATAAGATACAAAATTTTATGCAAAAATTTCATTTTCAAATGAGGAAAACAATCATAGGATTATTCGTTTAAAGAAGATCCACTAAGTAGTATGATTCAATTACAAAAACCTCTAATAGATACAAGAATATAATACTTTGTAATAAATGAGCTCCCAAGTAATAAAGAGTACAAAATAAAAGGAAATAAATATGACTAATAAAATGTCTTTATAACAATGATAACAACATACCCAAAGTTAATGGAAAATAAAATAAGATTTAGAATTCTAACTGTGAGCAAATCTTCATCTTCACTCTATTCTATCACTTTTCTTCTTTTTTACACCGTCCTGATACTCAATATCTCAAAAATTACGTTGGATTTGCTCTAAAATTGCTTCAAGATGATTTATGTCAATAATGGTGCACAAGTGCCGGTTAGGTATGCATCGAATGCGACTTTACTGTGTAATTGGAGCTCCAGCGCCCTTCTGACGTTTATCAGATGTTGAGCAATTGAGACAGATTTCACTTCTGTGCCCTTCATGTACCTTTAATCTGGACAATGTACGTATGTGCACCTCTCAGATACCCTTCATATGCCCCTAATCTAGACAATAAGCACTTATGTGTGAATCAAGAGCCTGTCATGTACCACTTAAACGATTTTTTCCGATTAAATCAAAACACATACGTCATTGTGTGTGCCCCCAAATGATATATTAAATGAGTATAGCACTCAAAAAGGAGTGATCTACAACCCAAAAAACTCCCCCTCACAACCTTATGGGGGCATCACCATCCTAGCTATAACTCGGCAAGTTCTAAGTTTTTTCCTTTGTATCTTTTTAGTTAACATGACAAATTCATTCTCCTCGATCCTAACTTTATTAAGTGTTAACAATTCTGAATCAATAATATTCTTTACCCAATAATATCTCATATCAATATATTTTGATCGAGAATGAAATAAAAATTTTTTATAAAAGGATATAACATATTGATTATCACAAAATAACACATATCGCTCATACTTAACATATAAACTTCCTCATTTACAATATCTTCTTACTTACCTTTGTCACCAGAATAAATTTGCTTCGATGGTGGAGAGAGTAACACTTCTTTACGTCATGTTTGGTTCACGGAATAAATGAGGAATGGAATTTCTATTCCCGCGGAAATAGGAATTTCTTTGTTTGATTGCTTTTAAACCGGGAATAACGATTCCCTGAGAATCGTTATTTCCGATTTTACAGGAATAACAATTCCCACCAATTTGGTGGGAATTGAAATGGTGACAATTCCTGGAATAAGAATTCCAGGAATTGTGTTATTATTATTATTATTATTTATTAGGTATTATTATTATTATTTTATATTTATTATTGTTATTATTAATTATTAGGTATTATTATATTATTATTATTATTATTATTATTACATATTATTATTATTATTTCATATTATTATTATAACTACATATTATTATTATTATTATTATTATTATTATTATTACATATTGTTATTATTATTATTATTACATATTATTATTATTATTATTATTATATTTATTATTGTTATTATTAATTATTAGGTATTATTATTTATTTTATTATTATTATTATTATTAGGTATTATGATTATATATTATTATTTTATTTTATTATTATTATTATTACATATTATTATTAGGTATTATTATTATATATTATTATTATTATTACATATTATTATTATTATTATTACTATTCTTACCTTATTCCTCATACTATTTTACAAACCAAACAATGGAATACTAATTTCCACCTTATTCTATTCCAACAATCAAACGTACCGTTATAGTCTAAATTGCCATGAAACAACTCCTCCCACAAACATTATAAGATATTTCGAAGAAGATTTTTGAGAATCAATATTACCAACTATGTCTGTAACTTGAACCGACTTGTCATTTTTAAAATACAAACATATCTTAAAAATTTCTCAGAGATACCTTAGTTTCTATTTCACTGCATATTAACATTCCTTTTCAAGGTTGGAAAGAAATCAACTGACTATTCTTACTGCATGAGTTATATTTGATCTCATACTCACCTTTGCATACATAAACTGCCCACGGTCAAAGAGTAAGGGGTGTGCCTCATACTAACCTTTTTATCATCCCGAGAAAGATATTACTAGTTACTCAACTTGAAGTGGTTGACTAGCAGGGTGCTTACCAATTTGGACTTCTCTATATTAAAGTGTTGAAAGATCTTTTCAATGTAGTTATATTGGAACATCTATAATTTCTTCGCTTTTTGATTATAAAATATTTGTATACCAAGAGTTTGCTTCATCTGCCCCAGATCTTTCACAATAGAGGATTTCCCAAGCTGCTACTTTAATTTTGTAATTCAAGAGGTATTTCACCTCATAATAAGCATGTCATTCATTTAGAGTATGAAAATGACGAAATCATCTTTCAAAAAACTTTAAACAAAGATAAAATAGTTTGAAATTGTTTTTTTGTGACCGTGGCTCACAATTACAGATTCAAACTTTATGTACTATAGTCTCAAAGCTTGTTTTAGCCCATAGAAACTTTTTTTGGGCAATATTCCTGATACTCCCTCCCCTCAACTCAAAATTTCTCCGACTGTTCCATATAGATTTCCTTCTTAAGGTTGCCATGAAAAAGGCTGCCTGCACATCTAGTTTTTCAATTTCCAGAACAAGAATTATGACAAATCTAAGAACCACCCCAATAGAAGATATTTTCACAACTAGAGTAAAGATTTTCTCAAAGTTGGTACCTTTCCACTAGTTAAATTCTTTCACTATCAATCTCGCTTTGTATCCTGATTGTGAGTTATTCTTAGCAGTTTTTAAATAAAAAATCCGCTTGTTCTTTGAAATTCGTTTGCCATTTGACAACTTGGTCAACTCAAAAGTATGATTTTCTTACAACGATTTTATCTCATCTTGTATCGTTTACATCCAATCCAATTTATACTCATCCTCAATTACTCCATCAAAGTTTTCAGGTTCTTTGTCATTGATAAGTAACACATATTCATCAACTGATAGGCGAAATGAGGGCTTTCAATTTCTCATGGGCCTTTGAAGTGGAATGGTCTCGACAGGTCCAAAAATATCATAATGAGCACTATCATCCATATTTCTATCATTCACTCTTTCGAGTGTAGGAGTCTCACAATCTTCTTCCCCATCAAGGCCACCTTGATCACCATCTTCATCTTGAATCAGTTTTGGTGTCAAGAATTCAGGATTTGTATTATAAAGCTGACTGTTGTCACTGTTGAAAATAACTTTTTTTTATCTTGCTGATATCTTTGATAGTCTCATCTTTAACGAATACCACTTCCCTAAATCTGATAAGTTTCTTCTCTGTCGGATCATAAAACCAATAGCCCAATACATCTTTCCCCAAACTGAGAAAAATAAAATGCCTTGTCTTAGACTCAAACTTAGACCTCTCGCCCTTTGGAACATGAATGAAGAACTTGAATCTAAATATATGTAGATGGTCATACGAGACCGTCTTTACAGATGACATCTTTTTTGATATGTTGTCATTTAGTGGGCCACATAGTGAGAGGTTAATTATATGAGCCACAGCATTCAAAACTTTTCCCCAAAATGAATTGAGGAGCTTTGCATTCAAAAGCACTCAACAAACTCTCTCGGTCAATTCTGTGTTCATCGTTTCAATCACATCATTCAGTTGAGGTATATTCGGTGGAGTCATTTGATATCGAATTTCATGGATCCAATAATTTTTATCGAGTGCTCCAATATATTCACCTCATTTGTCACTTCGAATACATTTTAATTTCTTCCTCGTTTGTCTTTCAATTAGGATATGAAATTTTTTAAAGACATTAAGGATATGATCCTTCAATTTTAAAGTATATACCAACAATTTTCTCAAATATTCATCAATAAATATGATGAAGTAAGGCGTTCCTCCAAGTATCTTCACTTTAAAAGGGCCACATATATCAGTGTGAACCAATTTGAGAAGATCCATCTTTCTTGTGGATGGGTTTCCATAGAATAAAACTCTTCGTTGTTTTACTAGCAAGCAATGAACATAAGTTTTTAGCCTTTCTTTTTTCATGTCTCGAAAAAAGTTCTTCTTGGATAGACAATTCTGTCTCTTTTCGCTCATGTGGCCTAATCTTCTATGCCATATCTAAGGACTCATCACTTCTAAGTACGTGTATATCTCCAACTGAAATGAAAGCTTGCGACATATACAAGTCAGAAATCTTCTTTCTTTGGGTAATAACAGGAGATTCTCTAGTTAGCTTAGCTTCCTGTCGCAAAACGTGTTGTAAAAACCTTCATTGTATAACTTGCCCGCTAAAATAAAATTCAGCTAAATATTCAAGATATGTCATACATTTCTCAACAGTTCTTAGGTTTCATTATTTGTAATCGAATACATGTCGCCACAACCAATAATTCAGGACATTCCTTCATTTTTCATCTTCAACATTCCAAAATTGCTAAAAGTGTAATGTGTTAAATTTTCTTCTTAATATAATATGGAGTGATATGCAACTGTCAACCACTCAATTTGTTTCATGATTTGCCAAGTTGATAAATTCCTCTTCTTTACAAGTCAATAGAAGATCAGATTTAGTAATAATCAAAACTCTCTTATCATCTCGGGAATTTTCAACACCCTTCTCATTCTTATTAGCATTTTCACACTTTCACTTGTAACAATATTTTTTGATATATCCCTTCTTTTTGCAGTAGTGACATTTAAAATTTTGGTATCTCGTTTGAGACTTATTTAGCTCTTATTACCAAATTTTAGGCCACGGCCTTTATTTCTCCATCGTGCCTTTGAAATTAGCACTTCGTAGTGTGAAGAAGATTGTCCCTAGGATCATCACCTTATATCATCATTCAACATTGCACCGTTTTCTATCTCAAAAGCCATCATCTTATTTGGAGTGGTATTGGCTATGGCGATCCATATTACTTCCCATGAATCCGATTATATAATCAACAACCACACACCTAATAGTTCATCATCAAATTTGATACTCATATCACTCATTTGATCAATGCACGCTTAGAGTTCATTCAAATAGTTGGCTATAGAAGTACACTCATTGTATCTCACTTGTTTTAGTTTCATTAAGCGATATAATTTTTAGCTACTCGTTTTTGAGGTATAAAACATTTTTAACTTCTCCTATCATATTTTTGCATGTGTTTCATTTCAAAAATGATTATATACATTATCATTGACAAATTACTACATATAACTACAAACTTATTCATCCTCAAAAACCCATTCTTCCACAAATTTTGACTTGGACTTTTCAATAGTAAATATTAAAAAATGTATTATTTTAACAAATAATAAATCCTTTATTTTACTCCTCCAAATATAATAATTTGAGTCACTTAAGAAAATTATTTTACTTTCACCCTCTATTTGTTTAAAAACGTTTCAACATGATAATAACAATCATGTCTCTAATATCACTTGTTGGGTTCCGAACCCCTTATTTAAATCGTGTGGAGATAAATTGATATTGCAGAAGACGACAACAATAATCATCAATGATGAGACATATAAAATTTTACGTGAAAAATCTCTTTTCCTATAAGAAAAAATCACGAGATTATACGTTCAAAAAATATCCACTAAACGGTATGATCTGATTATGAAAACCTTCAAAAAATATAAGGACATAATACCTTACTGTAAATGAGTACAAGTAATAAATAGTACAATATTAGAGAAAAAAATATAATCGATAAAATATTATTCACAACTATCAAAATAACATACTCAATGTTTTTTATTTTTTTTTTCAAAATTTGATTACTCACTGTGCCATCAGGATGATTTTATATTAGAAACGATGCATAAGCAACTGTCAAGCATGCATCAGACATAAGCTCACTGTGGAATCGGTGCTCAAGTGCCCCTTGGACGTGTATTAGGCGTTGAATAATTTAGATAAATTTCACTCGTGCGCCCCGTAAGAGCACTTTAGGCATCTCTAATTTGGATAATGTGTGTATGTACGCCTCTCAGACACTCTTAATGTGTCCTTAATCTAGACAATCAGTATATTTGTGTAAATTAGGTACCTATCATGTGTCGTTCAAAACTTTTCTTAGATCAGGTCAAGGGATGTGTGCCATCGTGTATGCCACCAGATGATATATTAAATAGATATGATACTTATAAGTATGTGACTTACAATCTAATAAAATTTTGAGTCATAAAGTGCAAATTAACGTAATTTAAAAACCTTAGAGGTAAATCTCTTTCAAATATACTTCATAAATTCTGACAATGTAATGTAGTTAGACTCTCATATCAATCTGAATGAATTAACATTTCTATAGAAGTAAATCTTTGCCTGTTAATTAAGAGGATGACAAATTCTAAATTCTATCTTCATGAGACATATGTTTTTATTAGTATGAAATTTATAAATGAAATAGTTAATGGTGGGATTACCATTATCCTTTTTCAAGTGACGAATCATACATGTGTTTCTAAGTTGTTTAAGAATAGTGATGTTGAATTTCTTGACCCTTTGCCTTAGGATTAGGAAGTTTTATTTGTCGATGGAGGTAAGAGAGAAATATAAGTCAATGGTAAATCGTCAATCTCTAAAATATGCTATATAATTTATCTGTTGAGTTATGTTATAAGTAGATATTTTATTAGAGATTTTTATTGTATTAATTTACCTTTGTGTAATTCCTATTGAAATATATACTCATACTCAAGGGGTGAATGAAGGACGAACGATTTCAAAATGAACTTTCTCATCATTAGATAGAGAAGATCACCGAGATTTCATGCTCACTACTGAATTTATTCCAAATCCGAAATTTCGGATGGAATTAATATTTTATACTTTTTATATCTCCTGAGTGTTTAAAGATATCCGAACAAAGTAGCCCCTTAGTTGGAACAAGGGGAGCTGTGCTGCACAGTAGCTGTATTGCGGCCGCCTGCCGGTTAGATTTTGATCCAACGAGAGTGCTGCTCTTGCATAGAGGTTCCGATTTGATGGATTTTTTGTTTTGGTTATTTTGCTTTGATGTTGGTTTGTTTAGTTGCTCGTGTATATAAGATAAGTCAATTTTTACCATTTTTAATAAAAAATAATAATAATACAATTATATTTGATTTTCTTTTAAAAATAATAAAATAACAAAATAAACAAACCTTACAAAAAAAATCCCTGATCCACTCTTGCTGATCCCGGAGTATTTGAATTGAAAGTAAACCTAATCTCCATGTACCCACATTTCTCGTAACTTCAGCCAAATCAGTAAACTTAAATAAATGAAAATCGAAGTCGCACAACTTTTGAGAGGGAAGCAAAAGGTGAGAAGAGGGGGAATTGAGATTATATAGATATGTACGTACTTCTTTAGTTCAGCTACGTGAAAGTGGGGAAATTACAGTTCTATATGCCACAGGAGCTTATGGAACTGCCTAGTATTTGTACCCTTTGACGAACAAATTCTCAGAAGCCAAGCCACCGGCACTTCCGCCGGCGTACCTGCCGAGCGTGGCCTCGGAGTTGGCCTTGCACCGTGCCAAGAATGCCTCCTGAGCTTTGTCTACGTTCTCCTTCTTCCCGGCCCATGTCTTGAGCGTGCTCTGCTGCAGCGCTCGTCCGAAGGAGAAAGACAGCGTCCATGGCTTCAACACCTGCAGCTTGTTCATGGCGTCTAGGTTCAGCGTCGCCTCTTCCTCGCTTTGGCCGCCGGACAAGAACACGATCCCCGGCACTGCAGGTGGGACTGTCCTAAGCAGAGCCGCTACTGTGTACTCAGCTACCACCTCAGGTGTCACCTGCGAAATTGAAAGATTTGAGAATTAACGTTTGTCCATCTATTTGCACCCAGTAAGTATATATCTTTATGGAAATGAACAGAAAACCATTAAGGTTTTGTTTGGTTTGTTTAAATTATAACCAAAAAATTACAAACATTTTTACAAAGAAGGTAAATTTTTTTTTATAAAATTATAGATGGAAAAGATATATATAAAACTATAAAATATATTTTATCTGGTTGATATGGAACTCATATGATTTATTAAAAGTTTCTAATCTTTGGAATTAGAACGAGAAAGTGTAAAATAATAAACAAATAAAATATAACCATAATTTTTTAGTATTTTTTACAACCTTATCGTTTATAATTATCATTTTTACTGGTCAAACATAACATTTTTTTTAATTACTTAATTTTTTACTATTTCATTAATTTTATAGATTACAAAATAATAACAAACACACTGTTAGATAGACGGCTTAATCACTTGAGTTGTACGTTCCATAATAAATAATAATAATAATAATAATAATAGAGAAAAACGTTGAAAACGAGAGTTCTCATCACCTTTGGGCTATCAGATCCAGGGGTGACCATATTTGGCTTAAGGAGGGTGCCTTCAAGCAGCACATGATGGTCATTCAACGCCTTATAAACCGCCGCCAGCACCGCCTCCGTCACCGCCGCGCACTTCTTGATATCATGAGACCCATCCGTCAAAATCTCTGGCTCAACGATCGGCACCAGCCCGTTCTCCTGGCAGATAATCGCGTAGCGGGCCAAGCCCTGCGCGTTCTGCTGAATCGCCAGCTCCGACGGTTCGCTCAAGCCGATCTTCAACACTGCGCGCCATTTTGCGAACCGCGCGCCCACCTTGTAGTACTGCTGACAACGGGAGCCGAGCGAGTCGAAGCCCTGCGTGGTGGTCTCTCCGTTGGTTCCGGCGATCTCCACCACGCCCTTGTCGACCTTGATCCCCGGGACGACTCCGTTTTCGCTGAGGAGCTCGACGAAGGGCTTTCCGTCGGAGGTTTTCTGGTAGAGCGTTTCTTCAAAGAGGATGACGCCCGACAGGAAATGGAAGGCGTTGGGTGATGTGAAGAGGAGCTCGCGGAGGGTTTGGCGGTTAGACTCGATGTTCTCGACGTTGATGCTCGCTAGACGTTTTCCGATAGTTCCAGTGCTCTCGTCGGCGGCGAGGATCCCCTTCCCTGGCGTGGCTATGTACTTGGCTGTCTTGATCAGCTCATCTGCAAAATGCAAATAACTTATCACCAAAACTTCCCCCAAAAAAAGGGTAAAAAAAAAATTAATGAATTTGAGTTCTAGTCTTAACCACAGATGCAGTCTCCTTGTAGGAAAAACAAGTAATTATATCTCAATCTCATCTTACAAATGGAAGTTTGTAAGAACTCTAATTTGTGAGAAATGGAACTAATGGCTTTGAACATTACAATACAATATACTTCACGTGAGCCTTTGAACTATGGGCAAATGTATAATTGTTTCACTGGGTTAGTGCAATATTTATCCATCTTATTTTTCTCTAATTCAAGATTCCCAATTGAACCATACGTCAAATGAGAATATTGATAAACTTACGTCCAACTATCTCATATATATATATATATACTAATTAACAGATTTTTTTTAATAAGGTGAGATACATTCCACTACTTAATACGTGCATTTGTCTTGGTTATTGAACTTCTTCGACAGCCGTTGTCCGCCTGACCTGCCAGTTTGCTCAGAAGAATTCATAGGCTGACAGGCAGGCGAGACAAAATGAGCGGGTACTAGTTATCATGTCAAGCATGCATGGGCATTTACATAACACTGAGTTGTTTAACTCCATCAACTTGAAGTATTATGCATAAAATAACATTTTTAACATTTTCCTCCCCTCCCCCACAATTAAAAATTAAAAAATAAATAAATTGCCTAAATAAAACATGGTTTAACTACTTTTTGACACCTTGATGAGTATCATCTTATCCATTTATATATATTAATGGGTTAATATAAAATTAAATTAATAAATTAACTCATATTGTTTGATAGTTTTTTAATAATAGCTAAAATATGTGTCCAAAATATTTTAGAAAGAACTAATTTGGACATACCTATAAAATTTTCTTAAACTAATACTAACATTTTATAAACTCAAACGGATAATTACTGTTGAGAAAAAGTTATTTGTATATTATGGTTGAGTATGTAATTACTAATTTGATTTCTATTATTTGTATTTAAATTTATCTAATACGGTGATTTTTATAAATAAAATAACATGCCAAGATTTTAGCTTGAACTCACAAAGTGACGGCTAAAATTCTTCCTCTCCCACGGAAGAATTTATAACTTCCTAGGGTACTGAACAGGTGAAATGCCCCTGCATATCTAAAACTCATCCCCTCAAGTGTACGGTATTGCCTTTCTGCTTAAGAAACTATTAAGAGAGGATGAATCACAGCATTATTATTTCCTCTCTCTAAATTGGCTTGCACAAAGTATTTCCAGTATATATACTACAAAGCTGCAATACATAACCACCATGAAAGAAGAGCTTCATGAAACTAAGAGTGGTGTTATAACATAATCTTAGTCATACAGTAGTTATATTTAACCAATGCAGAAGAGAATTGAGAAGAAAAGAGAGAGAAGAGCGAGAAAAGAGAAGAGGCAGAGGAAGTGGGTACCTGCATACTTTCCAACAAAGGCTGACATGGTTGGAAGGTTATAAGTTAGATATTAAAAAAAAAGGGTAATTAAATCCGAAGGACGAAGATGGCTATGAGAAGCTTAGCCCAAAAATGACTCGTTCTATATAGATGCCAAGGTTGCTGGGATATGCTGAAAGAAATACCTTAAGCCATCCGTCGACGCGTGTCCAAAAGCTAGCCCAAGAATGGGCATCATCCTTTGGATAGAGGAATGGGTGATTCCTTCTTCTGCCACGTGGCGATGACATGGACTTATCTTTTTGCTGATCACATGAACGTGTGGAAAAGGTTCCTGCCCTAATCGCTTCGGTATGTTTTCCATAAGTATTTTATAGAGATATATATACGTTTTATTCATTTGTAAAGTATTTGAATGGTATAAAAATCCTACATCTATTATATAAGTTTATTATTATAAATCGTTCAGAAAAATATTATATTATTAATAACAGAGCATCTTTCAACATTACTCTTTATTTTCGATACATAAAAAGCCATGCACCTCCCAATTCACAAGTGTTCGGAAACCAACACCCCCAAAGAAAAAGCCTCCCTTTACTCTTTGTGTACATTAACTCAACTATTATTGTAATATTTATTGGGTCTCAATAAATTTGGATAGTCCCAAATGAGAAAAAAATAAAAAGATTTGAATGGGGTAAAAACAGGATGCCCAAATGAGAGAAAAAAATAATAATAATAAACTCAAATAAAGAAAATCAATGACCTAAATGGACAAAAAAATATGAATCCTAAAGTTCAGCCTAATAAGATGGAGTCCAAAAATGGGCCCACGTGGCTAGAATAAGTGAACAAATTGGGAGTTGACACATAGATTGTTAGTCAATTATAAGGATGCGTGCAGGGAGACCAATCATGTGTTGTCGTATAAATAATTTGGCCAATTATAATGTTTTGTACAGAAAAACTAATTAGCAGCCGCCACATGATTGTCCGACCAATCATAAGGCTCCATTCAGGCAGACCAATCAAGGACTACTACATAGATTACTAAGCTAATCATAGGCCTCCACATAGACAAATCAATCATAAAACTCTAGCTATATCTTCTATCCAATAATAATAGGCTACTTTACGGTTCAGATTTTCTTCAACTTCATTGTTTATAACCCCTCCATGTAATGAGGATTAGGAGTCGGAGAAAGGGATAGCCTGCCAAGCTAAGTCAAGAGAGGTGCTAGGGTGAGAGAGGAGGAGGCCTCCCAAGCACGACTTTGCTGCTGCCCGCTAGCTAGCTAGCGCCACTGTAGCTCTGCCGCCCAGCTCATTGCGAGTGGCACTACCACATCTGCTCCTTTGCCTAGGGCTGTTGTTGCACTTTCAACTGCTAGTGTCACGTTTGCAGCAGCCTCGTCACCTGTCTGTGTCTAGCTCCGTTGCTACTATATCGTTATCTGTCTTAACAAGTTACTCAAGCCATATCACCTACAGACCCATAACACTGGTTGGTTGTAAGGTTCATTGAGAGAACATTGAGTTCCACCCAGGTAATCTTCCTACGGCCATCCCAAGCATACCGAGACCTTCAAGTGAGTACAAAGGGATCCTTTGGATAGTCCTAAAGGGACAAACTACATTAATGTTGTCACGTCCCCCATTTTGAGGTCTCATTTATTAATTTCTTAATCATTTATCTTATTTAAGCAAGTTTTAAATAATTACTGATCCAAAATTTATTTAATATTTTGTCTTTGTAAAACTTATTTATTCAAATCATCGATCAAAATATAAAATTTTATCGAGATACAACCTAAAAATTATTATAAACAGACAAATAAATTTAAAATGAAAATATGTTAATTCATGGGATTTGAAATATCTTTTTTTTTTCTTTGGTAAGTGGGATTTGAAATATCATATTTAAAAATAATTTCTAATACCAACACACGTCACCTTGATCACTTGTAAGGAAAAGCGTTGTACTAAGTCAAAGTAGACTGAATTGTAGTCCAACTAAACTATTGAATGAAACTAAAAGTCTAACTTAAGTGCTGACATATTACACCACTATAAGTTGGATATGACAATAATCTAATGAAATGAAAACTAATAATATAACTACAATTTTAATTTTTACTTGACATTAAATTAATATCCAAAAGCCTAAGGGTACGTTTGATTTTAAAATGAAATAATGTGAAAATAGAATAGTCATTCTTAGAAAATAGAATAAGGTAGGAATAGATATAAGAATTGTTATTTCTATATTTGATTGTTGGAATAAAATAAATTAAAAATTAGTGTTATATTATTTGATTTATAAAAAATATGATAAATAAGGTAAAAATTTATTATAATGATTGTTTTGTCCTTATATATATATATATATATATATATATATATATATTTATAATTTATTTTAAATTATTATTTAATATAATATTATTTTATCATATAAAATACATATTTAATAAATATTTAAATAATTATATGTGTAAAATATAATTATATATTATATAATATATTTTTTAAATAATTATATATTTACTGATTATATATATTTTTATCATATATCATATAATATATATGTATATAATATATTTACGTGTATAAAATAATGAATAAATCAAGTAAAAAATAAATATACATATATATATGTATATATGATAATGTGTAAATATAAATATTTATCTGAATATTTTAAAAATATTTCTGTAACATCTCTACAATATATGTATATTTATCTGAATATTTTAATAATATTTTTGTAATATTTCTGCAACATCTCTACAATATATGTATATTTACCTGATTCTTTGAACAATATTTCTATAATAAATGTATATTTACCTAAATATTTTAATAATAATTCTATAATATTTCTGCAATATATGCATATTTATCTAAATATATTAACAATATTTCTGCAACACAGATTCATCTATATATAATCTAACAAAATGTAAAATTTAATATGTAACAAAACCTGGAAGAATAAATTAAAAAAATATATATACATGCTGGAACACAGTCTGATATATACATTTTAAAAATAGATTGTTTGAACAAATCTAACAAAAAATATCCGCAACAATTAAGGCCCCAACATGTTTTATAGTACAAATTGTTTGATGAAATCCAATCTTTACCCCGTTGGAATATTAAATAAGCCGGTCGTGAGTATCAGATTAAGTATACATTTTATATACATTGTATTCCTTTCACTCGTAGGTAATTCAGGAATTTCAGATAATAAAGTATATAATTGTGCTGTCATTTGCTCATGTGGGTTGGCTTCGAAGCTTTTGCTCAACAATTGACCGATCTCTTTAAAAATTATACTTAACACATTAACTGCTTGGATAATACAATCAGATAGTGCTGTCACATCTGTACTAATCTTCCGTTTGTTTCTCTAGACATTCTCAATGCAATTGAAATTCTCACACGCGGTATACTTTGTCAAGGAAAATCATTGGTGTCAAATAAGTCTTCAATTCTCATTTCTTGAGCATCATTCACGCTTAATTGCTCGTTTTTCTGGCTCATTGGTTTGAAGCACCTCAAGGATGTCCTCGATAACCTATGTATTTGCTCATGTGGTACAATTTTTGCCATAAATCATTGACAAATCTTTAATATGTAAAAATAATTTCTTCCTCCAAATTGTAACTCTCTTGTGACACTGTGTTGATAACATACATATTAATTTAGATTTAAATAAAATATAATACATTTTATATAAAATAATAACTCGGCTGTATATGCAGTAGCAAAATTTATACGCAGTATCAATGAACTTCATTTGGAAGTAGTTTCAACAAATTTAAACAACAACAAAATAGAGATTTTCCAACACAAAATGTATACTTTATTCTATACATGCAATTCAAATAATTATTTAACATAATAAATAGTCAAAAATTACCAATATCTATGCATTCCATACATGGTTTTTCGCAACAACCATTTTTCTTATATCATTCCACCCAAATCCGGATATATTCGTACCCCTTATCATATCATATACGATACTCCAATCATTTTTCAACGTCTTTATCTTAGATGAAATGTGAGGATGTGCCTTCAAATTCGAATTTGACAATTTTTATTGTAACAACCTCTCTAACTTATGTAAATAAGCCGATTTGAAACTATTGTCAGTATTATGTATACTAATATTATATAATTCGACCATACTAGTAACAAGAGCATTATTTTCATGAAGCTCCCATCTTCTTTTAGTTTCCTTATCACAGTGTGACATATTTAACTATGATGATCTGTCATAATTATGAATAAGTAATCGAAGAAGTAGTTATCATAAAAATTAGGCACCAAGTCAAACATATTCATAATTAATAACAGAATTGATGATATGGAATAACAAATATATAATTGACACTACTCAAAGCAAATATGTCAAATATATCATTCAATTATATCCCCTCTCGTTGAACATAACATTTGCAAAATTACCCCTAAATGCATTCCAATTATTAGTAGGATCTAATTGTATTATCATATTTGTATTTTTGTCTAAAGAAGACCCCTGATACATGCCAGCATATTTATCCTTAATAGGATCATAATTCCTTTTATTTCTTATAAAATTATGCAGTAGACAACAAGTAATGATAACTCGGTTGTGTGTTTTGACATTATAATATGATAGGCTTCTAAGACCCCTTACCGCATTTTTAGCAATCCAAAACACCTTACAATAACATTACGAGTAGCGATATATTTCATATTGAAGAATTCATCTGCCATTTGTGGCTGATGGCCTTCACGCCATTCATTTAAATGATATATATGCCCCCTCAAAGGTGTAAAAAATTTATTACAATTTATATATCTCGTATCAACTAAATAATAATTACCTATACGAAAATGTGGGATATCATTACGTAAAATAAGCTAATTTCAAAACATTATGATTAATTTGATGATCTAAGATCTTACCGTTTGAAATTTTCAGTCCACACCTTCTATTTAGCGCATCTCGTAAAATTTTAGAATCTGTTATAGATCCTTCCCAATTAGAGAGGACATATATAAATTGTATATCATGGGTATATACTCCTAACATGTTTGTAGTTATATCTCCCTTACGAGTTCGATATTTAGGTTTGTCTGTAAATAATACCCTTATTTTTATATATATTTCATCCAAAGCGCTTATACAACCCTACAAGTATATGTTGAACTAGAATGAGTTAGCTAGTACATTTGTCACGTATTTATGACAATAAATATATTAAATAATTATTATATCGGAACCACTTCCATTGCTCGTCTGTGTAGTTTTTAAAATTGGGTTCCGACCGTCTAAATAAGTGTGCTTGCATACGTATTATTGCAACTAACACGTTATTAAATATTATACTCACATTCTCACCCAACCACTGAAAATATGTGCAATCACCATAATTTTTACATAATGCGCAAGAATGTGCAAGAATATTACCACTTGTTTATCAATTAGCATGTGTTTTGATGAACAAAGTCCCCTAATGTTTGTTAACATCTCACATAGTTTGAGAAATATAAGTTTACTCATTTTTAATATGTTAATATAAGTGATATCATTGCCATGTATAATTCGGTGGGTATATTCTCTTTTTTTATAAAAGTCAAGTTTATAAGATCTCATAATTATACGTTTCGGTTATCTAATAATTGAGATGGCACTTAAGACACATAAAAATCACAAAAATGTTACGCAAATTTCAATTCATTGCATTATAACGACCAATATTTTCTTTTTCTTCTGATTGTTTTGATTAAAGCGTAATTTATCCATGAATTATAACAACAAATCATAGTAAATGTAAATATAATAAATAGAGCTTTTTATTTAATAGCTCAGCAAATGCAACATATACAACTATCTATGAAGAATCTAGATACAGCATATATAGTAATTACACTAAAGAAACATATATCAATACACAAATAGACAAAAAATTACTAGGATTATTATTGATTTATCGATATTTGTTATTTTTTAGAACCATTATTGATTTATATTATTTCGGCCTCCCCAAATAGCTCCCTGCTCCCTCTCTGTTTTTCCTCACTTCACACTTCTGTCTTCTTACCTCACTTCAAGCTCTACTATTGATTTATATTTGTTATTTTTTTAATCCTTAAAAAAAACTAGTAGATGACCAGTTATATATATATATCCCTATATACGGGGCTACATACTATATGCTATTATCTAAATCTTGATATAATATATTTTAAGTAATTCTCTATAATGATCCCTATATAATTGAAATAAAAACTCTATTCAAATATAAATATATCATTTATATTTTTTCATATTGAAAAAAATATTCTTATTATTTATTTATGTAGAGTTCTGTTTAATCTTTTCTTTAAATTTATGACATATAAAAATATATCAATATATTTATAAATATTTTTAAAAACATGCAGGAATAGGTAACTTGAATTTCAAGGTATGCAAAATTATATATTTTAAATATTTAAGATATATAAGTGTAACGGCCCAGATTCTAAAATATAGGAAGTCCAAGTCATTGAGTCAATATAATCAAGAAGTAAAAGGATATTAAAAATTTATTCGGTCAACGCCAGTTGACGGCAAAGATGAAGGAATGAAGGAAAATTGAAGGTATCCGGTCAACGCTTGTTGACCAGAAAACATGAAGGAGAATTTAACCGGTCAACGCCGGTTGATCGGAAAGGAAGGAAGGGGGTCCGAAGTGTTGAGGCGATAGAAAGAGAAAAAATTTAATCCGGTCAACATCAATTGACCGGAAAGCGTGAAGAGAGGCCAAGGGAGAATTGACCGCTGATTGATTGACGTAATGACCACATATGATTAAGGTCAGGATGATCATGCCTAAATGGGTAACCTACTCCCAACCACCCCGCTAACCTTCTAGAAAGGCAAGGGAAGCAAGTAAAGAAGTACAAGCAGTTGACTTACCCTACCTACTGCCACTAACCCCGACGTCTATAAGTAATAGCTCTGAGAATTAGGATAGGAAGCTGGGCAATTGAGCGGGTAAATGCGTTAAGAACTTCAAGCCAGAACCAAGTAAGGGGTTCTTAAATCCGATCCAGGCAAGTGAACTCACCGTTTTAAGTTCATGTTTTTAATACAAGTATATCATGCCTGTTTGTCTAACTAATAATGTTCAGTTAGTTCATGATGTTCGAACGCATGATGTTTGATTATTGCATGGTTTAGATGATGACCAGTTATTTGTTTATGAAAAAGTACCGGTTATTTCATGATGTTTGGACGTTATATTTAAATGCATGAAGCCTGGCCATATTTTTAAGATGTTCGATTATTGCACGTGTAAAAAGGACTCCGGCTTTTGATAAAAAGAAATTCAGCTTTTGTTGAAAAGACCTCCGGCTTTTGACAAAAAGAACTCCGACTTTTGTTAAAAAGAACTCTGGCCTTTAATAAAAATAACTCCGGTGTTAAGACATTAAAAGAAAGACCTTATGGTGTCCAGTTAATTGTATATTTGACTTTGATTTTCAAAAAAGCATGATTTGCGGATCTAAGTGTTTGATGGCCGAGTAGCTGTAGGCCTTAAATGTAGTCGTTATTGAGATATGATGGTCAAGAGTTGCAGACCTTAAATGTTGCCGTTTGATTGGTCCTGACTACAGGCCTTAAATGTAGCGTTTTGGAGGGTCTTGACTACGGACATTAAATGTAGCGTTTTGGATGGTCTTGACTACGGACTGTAAATGTAGCGTTTTGATTGGTCATGACTACGGACCTTAAATGTAGCGTTTTGGATGGTCTTGACTACGGACTTTAAATATAGCGGGTTTTTGATGAAAATGAATTTGAAAATAGAAGCATGTTTTTTGAAATCTAATTGCATGATTTCGGAATCTGCTTGCATTGACTCCGGCCATGTTTTATGAAGCTGTCTGCATGTATGCCTTTATTGCATTCTGTCTGTTTATTGCTCATGATTATGCATGATTTACGTATGAGTACCTTACTGGGCTCCCTAGCTCATCCATTCTATTTTTCAGATGATGATGATGGTGATGACGAGTTTATGCTGGACGAAAAAGAATGAGGTCCGATAGACTAGATAATCGGGATAGCTGGCCGGAATTTAAGCAGCGAGGAGCAAAATTAATGTTTTCATTTTTTTGATATTTTGGGAAAGTTTGTAAAATACTTTCATTGCTAAAGTTAATGAATATTAGTATGCTTCCGTACGCTGTCAGTGTTTGAAAAATTTGTGATTCCTAATGGCATCTCGATTTGTTCGGAACCTTCATGTTTGACCGACCTTATCTTGGCCGATCAAAAGAAGAAACCACGACCCCTGGCCGCCAACTCACGAAGTTGGGCCTTACGCAATCCTGTGCGCGCGATGCATGTATATATAAAAGAAAAGAAAAATTTTAAGTCCACCTTTTTAATCAGAGTTTGTGATCGGTTTCGATCGACGGGCGGCCGCATGCGGTGGAATGTGGCCAGTCCGTCACAATAAGGATAATATTGCAGGATTTATAGAAAATTAATATAATTTATATAAACTTATTAATTTATTTCAATAATAAAATATGTACGAACATGTATCTGAAAACAAACCCATACAGAAGCATTTAAATAAGATTTAAATGTATATATAAATATGATTATAGAAAATTAATTTTCACAAACAATATTCATAAATTAAAAGTATGTATTTTATTAAAATTTTATAGAATGAAAGTAGGATAATATACATATAAAATATAAATTCTTTAACTATAAAAATATTACATATATAGGTATTTAAAATAATAAATATTTATAAAAATAAAAAACAAGTAGTAACAAAAGAAAAAAGTTTGGATGTATTTACCTCAAATTTAAAATTTTCCAAAATATCTAAAATTTATTTAAATTTTCATTTTCTAACCTTCATTCTCTCTCCTTCGCTCTCTTTATCTCTTTCCTTTTTCTTTCTTCCCTTTATAATTCAAAAAAAAAAAAAAAAAAAGACTAAAATTGATCAAATGGAACCTTTTATAGAAAATTAGCACATGTACAGTTTTTAGGGGTGCTTGTCAGGTGCTAAGATGGCACATGAGCATTCATCAGAGGTGCATCAGGTGCGTGCATTCTATCGCAAATACATACATATGTTTCTTAAATATACATTGGGCGCAACCATTTTACTTAAAATATATAGAAGCATCCAAAGTTATTATTCAATTACGTCTTTATTATTCAAAATATATATGTGGGCGTGTTAGGTGTCGGTAAGACGTCATTCGATCTGAAATAATCTGATTGATATATTGACTTTGACTCAAAATCTTATTTAACATTGATATTATTAATAACTTAATTAACCATTATTAAAAATTGATTTAGGATCCATATCTTATAGATGGTAAGAGCTTCCCATACGGCAAAGAAGCACATGTTCTGGATAAATTTTAATTTTCTTGCTCAATGTATTAATCCCAATTAATTATCTTTCCCTATAATTTAGATAGAAAATTACTCTATATTTATTTTAGTTATTTTTAAAAATACTTTATCGATTTAAATGTTAAAAAGATCATAAAAAAATCCTTCCGTAATCTCTGTTACCTCATTTTTTTTATGGTGATAATTTTACAGCAGTTTTTTTCTCCAAAAAGTGATGCATTTAAATGGTTTTAAGCATATAGAAATTGAATATCTTATCATTAAAAATAAAATTCAAAAATAAAAAGTGTCAATAAAGTATATTAGCATCAAATTTATAATTACAGATTCATTAACTAAGAATCTTACCACCAAAAATATTTACGGATTATATTGATAGTATGTATCTTTATTATTATCCATGATGTAATGATATTACTATTAAAATTTGAGATCTTACATGATATATTTCTGATATCTTTTATTTTTTTATATTGTTTGAACTTAAAGTTTTAAATTAATAATAATATAAATAATTTTTTATTAAGATATTATTGTTAGACCATATAAATATTTCTTATTTAAGACTTTAATCATATGATTCACAAGTATTGTGATACATGGAAAGAATTATATCACATAATAATATGAAACCGCTGTGACTCGTATTTATTGATCACTTAATTATAATATTATCATATCTAAACTATTAAACGATTATAATGTTACATACTTGAAGTTTATTTTAATCATGTCAATAAATATTATTATCATATGGGTCAAGTGGAAGATTGTTAAAAATATGCCCCATATGATAAAGCATATAGTTTATTAATTTATTGAATTATGATTAAATAAATACAATATTATTTGTTTAGGCACATATTAAAAAAGATTTTAAAAGATGTGCTCGTTTAAAATATATTCTTTGATGAATACAATATATTATTTTTTAATAGATATATTCTTTTAAGATATATCCGTTGAGTAGAAGAAAATATTATTTTTTATTAATTATGTCTATTTAAAAAGTATATTTTGGACGAAAGAAGAAATATTTTAGTATTTTAGAAATGATTATCTTTCTATAAAAGGATATCAATGATCATCATTTTAGATGTTCAAGATTTTTATAATATATCTACAAATTATAAGGTAAAAAAAGAGAAAAAAATTATCTCTTAGTTCTTTGAGATAAGAACAATTTCGGTGTGGTATATAAAAATTTAATGATTATGAATCTAAATATATGCATTTATATATATAACTGATTGGTGAAGAAACATGATAATGAAAATTTTATGTATAAAAGTTATTATCTCATAAAAATAATTTAGGAAAAAATCCCACCTCGTTGGCCTTTTGCCATAAATAAATGGCTTTTATCATGGAGGAAACATAGCCCGAAATCATTCAAGAACCAGCATGCCAAAATGAACCGATGGCCCCTAATAATCATATCAGCTCATGCTATAATCTCTCTCTCTCTCTCTCTCTCTCTCTCTCTCTCTCTTCCTGCTTGGTGGTGATATATGGTGTAACTTAAATTCTAGTCAAAAAGAAAAAGTGATTTGAGATAACAATTGCACTCAACTCTCATCATGCTCAATGTTATAATATTAAGTGCTCTTCAAGTTTCCACTCAAAACCAGGATAATATCAGAACAACAATTGGTATTAATAATATGGTTAATTTTATAATTATGAGTTAAATTCTTATAATTATGTGTTTAATTTTACCAAATATATTTTATAAATAAAATTATACATCTAAGATTCATTACCTATCAAATGACAAAGGCAATGGAAAATATTCCCCTTAGTTTAAAAAAAAGAAGAACAGAAAAGAGAAGTTGACAATATTCTAACAAAAAAAAAGCTTGTATCTACTTTCATTAGTTTTTTTTTAATAAAAATAAAAATAAAGACATAGATTGCTGGGGTCGTGGGTTCAGGCAAAAAGAAAAAGAAAAAGCTTATCTGATTGACAATCATTCAAGTTTCTCGAATCCAAGGTCTGAAATTATGCTCAGTCTTTTGGCCCTTAGTTCTCCTTCGGTTAAAAATCCCAACGTCTACTTTGTTCTTCATTTTCTATAGTTTATATCGATATAAACTTAAATTTTCATCGTATAATATCGGTTATATTATATTCATTATATTTATATTAACTTAGAATTTTGGATCTTACAATTTCGTGCAAAAAAATAGGGTAAAAGGGTAATCTTACAAAGCATCCGGGGACTATAAAAAGTTATATAATATGATATTTATGTCATGTTAGATTAGTTATATTTTTCGGTTACTAAAATGTATGTTTATTTTTAAAATATGTGTTGAATTTAATGGATTATTGGATTATGCAATGACACATCGAAGTGACATTTTTCATAAGCTATATTATAATATGAGAAGAGTGCATGGCTTAGGCCGAGGAAATGGTGCACAATATCTAGAAAATCAAGAAAGATATTATGAAGCCAAGCACGCCTACGTTTAAGTAGTTATCAACATATGCATTATAAAATGATCCAGCAAAGAATGGATTAATTTAGTGGTGTTATTTATAGTAGAATTTATATCAAATCTTACGTATCATATTAATTTTTTGAGATAGATTATTTCTAATATAATATAAAAATAATTTGGTTTGATTACCTTTTTCTTAATCCTTGTATTGTCAAGTAAATTTACAAATAAAATTTTATCGGCACATTTGGCTATTGAAATGGCATAAAATAATAATAGAATAACTATTATTGATGAATAAAATAAAGTAAGAATAGAGTTGATAATTAATATTTACTTATTTGACTAGTGATTTGAAATGATAAATTAAGTTAGAAATTAACTTTTTAATATTTAGTATGCAGTAATATCAAAAATAAAAACCAATAAATATATTAAAAAAGCCTTTTCTTAACCTAAAAATAATATCTTAAATAATAGATCCGATTAGAATCAAATCGTTCAAAATCATCCAAGGCATGCATGCCTAAAATTTTATAGAATCTAATCAATAAATGCCAATATTACAGATCGACAGTGTTAAAAAAATATATCCAATCAATTTTTTATATTGGGAACGGATTATAAATTTTTTCATAAATATATATATATTTATTTATTTTCAATCTAAATTATGAACGAGCACGATTTTGACATGGGTGATCAGACTCGACCCAACTTGATAGTCGTAGTTTTTCATACGAACCTAATCTATGTCTGACCTAAATTTGATTTTGATCGAGTCTAAATTAGGATAATAATAAATTAAAAAATATCTTTAAATAGTTATTTTTAATTATCAAAAATAAAAAATATCATAGTATTGATACCTTTTATTTAATAAATATTATTTTCATTTGAAATTGCTATTTTTATTATTAGAATAACCAAAGAGTGAAACAGTAATTTTACTAAAACATAGATAGGAATTAAATTTTCAATCCATTATACTAAATATGGTATATTAGTAGGATCATATTCGTAGAAATTATATTCCAAGTTGGAATTGATGCGTCTTTGGATCCAAATTTCGAACAGATTCGGATGATCCTCTTGTCGTGGCTCCGGCTCCATTCCCTGAGTTGGATCCTGCACACCACTAAACAGAATAGGAGGTTAGTGTGTCAGCGGGATGTTGTCCCACCAAAAATATTCCGACGCTCAAGTCAGTAAAACAGTCTTCGAAAGAATAAAACTGAAACTGAGAGAAAAGATAGAGACAGAAAGAGTATTTTTTCAGATGTAAGAGAGACGGGAGGCCTTCTTAAATCTGGAAGGTGGGAAGGCAGTAAACGGCCGTGGGGGGCTCACTTGTTTGCCTTAGGGTTGTTGGTGAATGTGTTTGCGTAGCAGAGAGCTTGGGCAGTTTTTGAGAATATTGATGGCAGAGAAAGCAGATCTCTGAGAGCACTCGTTCGTATAATAGAAAGTGTATGCAATTGAGAGGATGATTGAAAGCGTCAATGAAAGCGTGCCCTCAATGGTGCATCAAGGGTTTCTTTTATGGTTGAGAGGACGATCCTCCTTCTTTGGAAGGAGTGATTGCCCCCATATTCTGCTGGCTGGCTTGCCTTTGGGAGTAGGGGCCAGTTGCCAAACTGTGAGAGATAG
The DNA here is from genome assembly GCA_033239525.1 of Nepenthes gracilis. NCBI lineage: Eukaryota > Viridiplantae > Streptophyta > Magnoliopsida > Caryophyllales > Nepenthaceae > Nepenthes > Nepenthes gracilis. The sequence continues at coordinate 6,223,588 of BSYO01000006.1, forward strand.
TTTCCCTTTGAGGCGGCCAACAGCTTTTCAAATCGGGCACCTTCCTTCCGTGCATGTTACCGTTGGAGAGCCTTAGTTGGCAAGGATTTGGGTAAATCTGGCGCCTTCCTTATGTGAAGGGCGTCAATATTGTCAAAATCCCCTTTGGTGCCAACTGGGACCGTGGAAAATCCCTGGGAAGCCATTGTTGGCCTTTTGATGATTCGTGGGCCTAAACGGACCAGACCCATTACTGTAGAAAAGCCTCATTTGGGCCCAAAGCGCAGCACGCGGACAGTCAACATTGGAGTTGACTGTCTGCGCGTGCGTTGACCGTCCTGGGCCTTTCAATTCTCGGCTCGTTCTGGGCCACAAGAAATGTTGACCGTCCCTCTTGGGCCTTTGTTGACTTTTTGGGGCCAGCCCATTTCTGGTATACCCATCAGGAATGAACACACCGTGCTAAATATTAAATATGACCTATGATTCCAAATTATTTTCAATAAGCGGTTTGCTTGCCCTTTCGAATTCATTTAATCTCAAATCCATGTCGCCGAAAGTTAACATTTTCGGATGTGACGGCTGAACATTTGCTCCGAACGGTGCAATAAAACGATGTTCCCATCAAGAATCAATTCCCTTTCGAGTCGTGACTTGTAACTATTAATAATCCAGTCCAAATATCAGATTTGTGTTCGTATTAATTAACTAAAAACTACGAGAATCACATCACATAGTAATATCTGAATTCATAATTTTTTTTCATTGCAAATTGGGTTGGAAATTCTGTGATACCATCATCCACCGCATCCTTGTTGGGTTATGGATTATTTTCAAATGGACTCATATCCATTTGACATGTCATTTGGTGGTTCGGATGAGGACATATAGGTTCTATATTAATATGGAGGATTAGAGTTTTTGTACATGTGATGAAGACCTGAAGCGCAGATTTCGAAGGGAGAGCGTTCGAGGCGCATCCGAATGGCACCTAAAATGTTGAATCCAGTGGCCTTGTGCTCAATATGTGCACGAGAGGTGCTAAAGTGCAGAAAATAGTGGGCGCACGCTCGAGCAGGGCTCACAGTATAAAAATGCCCCAACGGATTTTTAGGGTTAACGACTTACATTTTTCAAATTAGAGAGCACTGTTTGTGAGAGAAAAAGAAGAAAAAGAGAGAGAAAAGGGAGAAGATAAGTATTCGAATATCTAGTTAAGTTTCGAATTATATTCCAATTTTCGTTCACCTTTGATAGGCTATTTTGGAAATTGAAAAGAATATTTACCGGTTTTATTCCTTATCTTTCATCTTATATTCTCTATTATTTGTACTTATTTATGATAAGGTGTTGTGACCTTATATTTAAAATTTGTGTAACTGAACTATTATATAGTGGAGACATTCACAAATGAAAAGTCCAGTGGTTTTTCTCCCTTATTCTAAAGGAAGTTTTTCATGTAAAAATTATATCTTCCCTCATTATTTGTGATTGTTATTTACTCGTGGTGTGTTGTCAAATATTTTTTTGCGATTCAAATAAGTGGGTCGTATTTTAACAATTCTTCCTAGTAGATATAATACAATAAATTAAAACACGTAACTAATTATACAAGTTGTACAAATAATTTTATATTACAACTGTAGGACGGTTGTGTCTAAACATTTCTTGTATAATAAGATTCGATTATAGATAACCCCAATAAATTAAGTTCCTTCACAATTATAATACTTGTAAAGAGCTAATTAATACTAACCTCAATAACTTAGCAATCAAATAAAAACAAATATATTGAAAAAATGAATAACCATCTGATCGTCTCTAAGATTCAAATCGTTGAATGAATAAGAGAGCTGCCTAATACAGATGTCTGATCAGAAAAGGAACCGCTTTTTGTTGGTCAAAATTTAAATCATTCACACCACCACAAAACAAATAAGAGGTAAGAGGAATATAGGACTCATTTCCTGATATATAATTCGACGCTTAAATTACTAATCTTTATATTCAGATGAGAAAGATACGAGAAAATGAATACTAGAATGCAAATGAATGGGGATTGAGTATTTTTGTTTGGGGGGTTATGCTCCTTAAAATGCACTCAGCCAATAGAGGGGCTTTAAAAGTAATGCATTCTTACAGGAGAGTATCTGATTTTGTAATCTGTCTATCTCCGTCTTTTTCTTCTGTGAGAGAGAAGCTGTATTTATAGTAAGAGATATTATTTGATTGGCAGATTCCTAAATCAATGCATGGACATTATATCTCTTTGGTGGTTAGGAGCGTTACTTGTGCATGTAACTGTCGCTTTTATTTAATAGTTAGACCGTAAGGGTTTCAATCATTGGGTCGATGTGGTAACCACCTGAAATCGTTAATTGGATATTCATTATTACTCTTTCAATGTTAGGCAGTTAAGGTCGTGTCTCTTGGACCAGTAGTCGTGCTCTTTGATTCATGAGCTTAAAGGATGTTCTATTTGGCCGTCGTTACTTGAACCTTTTTTTCTTTCTTGCATTAAATATGGGTCGATTCGAGTACTATTGTACTCATCACTGGCTTCCCATACTGGGAGGTTTGAATTTCAACTCCAACATATTCACGATGGGATGCCAATTGCAGACTTTTCATGCGTGCTCCTTCTCCAAATATTCTATTGATTTGGTGTCTTGTTTGGTAGGTGTAAGGCCTGAGTTTTTAATTTATAGTAACCATAATTAATTAAATTAATATAATTAAAATTGAGATAAAAATTTATTAAAAATTAGGTCAAAATTCGTTAGCAGTAGCTATGCGCTCAAGGCACACTCGGGCTGTGCTCGAGTGCAACAGTCTAGAAGTATCAATGCTCGACGCACGCCTTAGTAGCGGTTGAGCTCTACTCTATATAAATAGGAGCTTCGAATCATTTTTCTGTCATTTTCTAGAGAAATATGAGAGAGCATGGAGAAGAAGTTGAGGAGAATAGAGAGGAAGCTAATGAACTCAAAATTCAATTGATCCAAGTTAGATTTTGGATAAATCAGAATCTAGACAAGTGCATTCTAAAATTTTCCTTCTACTGTTACTATTCTTTCATAATTCTCTGAGCATTTATTTGTTCAATGCTCATTAATGATATAAATTTGAAGTTATAATGATTGTATTGAGCATACATGTAAGATTTTCATCATTTTCTAGTGAAATTTCATAAGAACTCATACCTAAATTCATATATAATTTATATATATTCTAAATATTGTATTATAGCTGCATGTATGTCTTAAGTTTATGGTTTAGTAACCTTACAATTGATGAATTTCGTACACTTTACTACCACATATTCTGGGCTTAAAATTATAAGCTTACATGTTTACAACTTCAAAAAATATGGCATTGCATGTATGCTATTAAATTTAAATCGTATATTTTCTTTCAAGTTGCTAATTTTTGCTAAACTTTTACTAAAATTTGATTCCTGCATGGTTTGAATTTATACAGGAGCTTATACATACTGTAAAGCGTCAAATATATGTCTTATATGAGTTAAAAAAAGTATATAATTTAATCTACATGGTCTGAAATTTAATACATTTGCTGAATTATACATATTTGCTTAAATATTTTTATTTAGTTGCTAATTTAGTATTTCATACTTTAAAATTTATCATGGCCAAATTTTATAGAATGTTATATATAAAGTTATAGAATATTTGAAGGAAAACTCTATGATTAAGTTGTGAATTATGATTAATTTCTCCAAAATTGAGAAAATTAAGAAGAATAAAGAAAAGTATAGAGTTTTCTAAAGAATATGCACTGGACTATATTTAAATTTCAGCGAGTAGTATATTATGACATATATTAGTATATTATATAATAATCGATATCTGAACCTATTATCTACAGCTGAGAAATGGTGTCCAACCCCGTCTATAAGGTGATATATAGACAACCCGTCTATGGGTCTTAAATAGTAGCGTATGGCCTTTGGTTACGTGGGAGTGTACACAATTTGAGTTTTAATTGTCCACTCTTTTAGTCAGTAAGACCTACTAACCCTAATCTCTAAAAAAATCAAAAATAAGCATGATTTGATGAATTATATTGAGAAAAAACACAACAATAATTTTAAAAATATATAAATTGAATTTTCTACACAACTTTTATGAAAATTTCATATTATTGTATCTAATTATGGTCTATAATCTTTCTAATATATTTTTAGTGCAAATATAGATATATATATTCATTACTATAATGTGTATTGTTGAGCTTTTTACTCACTATTAGCTGCTTTTACTAACGCCCTTAAATGATATGTACAGGTTCTTATCAAATGAGTAGGAATGATGATCGATGATGTTCAAAGAGTGTAGACAGGAGTTTATGCTATGTTTATTGTCATTTTACAATTTTTAGATTGTTTTGTATAGCTTAGAATGATGTATTATAAGTTTTGAACATCAACTGATGTGTCTAATGTTGTATTATAGCTTACGGGTAATCGTTGGCATATTGTATTGAGTTTCGATCAGTTTAGTTTGCTGTTTTAATATTCCTGATAGTTTAGAACATGTTTAATGATGTGATTCGTTGATGTTCAAATTTCCGTTAGCAGTTTTAGAATTTTGGATGTCGATTTTTGGTGTTGTAATTATGGTTTGTTGGCATGTATGTTAGCTGTCCAGTAGTTGCAATTTATGATTTTATTTTCACAAATTTGTGTACTCTGATTATATTTGGATAGATATCACTTCTCACGTAAGATTCGACATCATAGTTGAGTCGGTATCGGAGCCATATGAGACGCGTCACATGTTTTGGGACCTATGAATAATTTTGTATTTAATTATTGTAGAGTCTAGGTATTGACATAGAATTCACGTCCGAATGTTAATTAAATATATATTTTGGGTTAACTAATATTTAGTTGGTTAAATGTTAATTACGAAATCAAGAATTGGAACGTGACAGTTGGATTTGATTTTCTGCCATCAATAATGAGATGCGTGATCTTCTTGGATTAGATGGCCATTGATCATTGATCTTGGTTATAAATAGCGAGGCTTTTTGTGCTTTACATCACGGAATGTGTTTTTCCTATAGAGTAGTATGACTGTTTGGAGCTAGCTTGGAGCCTTCACAACCATAAGCCGGATCTGATGGAAGCTTTCATCCTGTCTTTGAAGTCAAGATCCGAAGATGCGTTTGAAGTTTGTTTTGATTACCTTCTTTTATATGGGAAGCTGCCGTAATTTTTTACTTTTATGTCCGTTCCAAATTCAGGTCTTCATCACTGTGACAAGGTCCTAGGTTTTGGAGGGTTTGTACTCCCTTCCTAGTTGGAGATGGACAATATTGCTACTTCATCTCTCTCGGGAGAGCATTTTTTTGCCTCCCACCCTGTCTAAAATGGGCTGTTCTTAGAGTTCTGTTGCAATTTTTGGGGTGAGAGATTTTCTTCTTTTTGTGTCCGTCCCAAGGTTGGCATGTGTGTTATAACAGTGCCCTTTATCTTGCTGGCCCTTGTAGAGGTGATCGAGAAATATGTTCTTGGGGTCGATTGAACTTTTCTAGTTTGATTGTCTCTCTATGTATTATTTATCCTCAGTACTTTTACTATTATAAGTTTGTACGTTGTAAAAGGAATTAATGAATGGAACTACCCGAATATTATTTTCTTTCATTGTGTGGCTTTAATATTATTGTATACTTTGAATAGTTGAAACATTTGAATATTATTTTTTATTTTATAATTTCTGACAATCTGATAATTCAGACCACTGACAACTTGATTTTTTGACAATCTTACTTATAATAGCTAATTCTGAATGCTCAGTCAAACGTTCATGATTTAATTGAATTAGTCTCTAGTACGTCAGGGTCACTTGTCGTAAATCTGCCATCTTGGGAAGCAAGATGTCAGGGTATCATGACCTATGCTACGCTGGAGATATGTCGATTTGGGCGTTAGAGCCATCAACTATTTACCTACTGCACTCGGAGGCGTGGCATCAGGCCATCATTATTGTCATAGCAAAACTAACATGTTATAGCACATTTTGGTGTGGGCACGTGTCTCAACCATTATGGGCAAGCACCTTTTCAGTGTGCTTAAACGATGTCGTTCTCTAGCCAGAGTATTGGCCATTTAAACTCTAACCCTTTGTTGCTTTTTGCATCGCTCTACCTTTTTCTTCTTGCTTCCATGGCTTCTCGAGCAACTTTCTAGGGTATCGTTGCGATCCAGTCCATCCTTACAATGATGTGGGCGTTATTTATGAGAAGTATAATATTCCTGTTACTGATCCATATATAATGCCTAAGTCTACGCTCCTCGATTTAACTTAATTATTATCTACAAGGCCCATCTGAAAGAAGGCCTTTGTATTCCTTTTGTGAAAGAGTTGTACGAGATTCTAGAAGCTCTTGAGATTCTGGTGACGCCTCATCTCAACACTCTCAGATACTTGATTTCTTCATATATTTTCTTTCATTACAATAAGCTTCTCCGGGACACTCGGGCCGTTAGGTGGTCTTTTGATTCAATCAAGATGCTGACTGGATTTCTTTCAACACTTAAGAAATATAAAATAAGTGGAGGCAACCCTGATTCAGTAAATGGTTGGAAAGATTGGTATTTTTATGTTACGGTTCCTTCCTATTGGACACTCTCCAATCATTCGGATAGAGTCAATTCTGTCTACTCTAGAGATATCCTGGAGAGAGAGGATCACATGGCTCAACCACTAACAAAGCTTATTGAAGAGAATATTGTCTCTTTCCATAGGATGGGTACTTAGCTGACCTGAAAGGCATTAACCTATGTCAAATGGGAGGTGAGAATGGAAGGATAGGATGTCACTGTTATGTCTTTTCACTTGCCCAAGAGAAAGTCAAGAGAGCTTTTCATTCAGGACTCTCATGAAAGGGCGGTTGGCGTAGTAGTTCCTTCCTCATCTTCTTCTATTGACCTTGACTAAGCCATCAACGAGTGTTGTGATGTGATGATTAGGTCGCATGCTGGTGAGTCATCTGGGAAGCCAGATTTTACTCATTCTTCTCCAATTCGTCCTATTTTTGAAGAGGCGGCTAGATTCGTTGAGGGTGATGAGGCCCCAGTACCTTCTACTTTGAGAATAAATGACTTCGTGGCTGGCAAATATAGTGAGTCAATCGACACCCCATTCGTGGCCGAGTACTGAGTTTCAGTTTTGCTCAGTGCGTCACTTGATGTGTCCATATCAATGCCTCCCACTGAGGAGCATGTTAATATCAATCAAGTGGCAGAAGAATTCAATGATAATAATTTAGAGGCCATGATTGCAGAGGAGGTGCCTCGCTCTGAGCCTTTGGCATCTGAGTGTCAGAAGTTTTGGGTGTTTCTCCTTCTCCTCCTGAGTTTGAGGTCCCTCTCTATCGCCATATGTTTCCTCTATTGTGCTGGAAGTCCCCATCTGTTTTTGGTCCCGTTGATTCCTCCGTCTTTCGAGGAGAGACCATTTTTCATCGATATACTGCTTGCAATTTTTTTATTTGGCAATCATTCTTTTTATCGTCGACATTTTTGAATGACTGTTTCATTTTACTTGACAGTCACAAGAATTGGTTCGTCTGATTGCGGATAGGCTGTTCAAGATGTTAAAATTTCTGATCTATCTCAGATATAAATCGATCCTGCCATTCTTAGGGAGATGGAGATTTGGTTGATGTTGCCATTGTTGAGGCTTAATAGAGTCAAGATTGGGTCACTTTCCTCGACTGAGAGTTATCCAAGTGGCTCGCGAGATCTTGAGAGCTCTTCAATGAAAGATCCTTGGCCCTGGATCAAGCCGCTTTACTCAAGGACAAGCTTTAAGAGGTTGAGCAGCAATTTACCAATTTTTGTATCAAGTGTGCTCGATTTGAAGGAGAGTTGAGAATGCATCTCCACCTGGAAGAGGTTGGACCTACCCCGGAAGATAGATTTCGGGGCAATTTCCATAGATGTAGGCAGATTGTCCTTGATCACTGCCTACTTTTCACTAGGTTATCTTGATCTAAAAAATTTTAGAGCAACTAATCATTCTAATTTGATCGATTTCTCTGAGGTAGGTGGCGTGCCAATGCCACAATCACCGGGGTGCTCCCAACCTTAGGGTAGTTATTATGTTCAAGTGTAGGTAATTGTTGGTATCTTGTAATCTCTTAAAGGATGCTTCAGATCTCCTTGTTATAAATATCAAGTTGTCAATAAATCAATTAGATCGTTTTGATCATTGTTACTAATGTCTTTTTATTTATGTTGAATCTTCTTGCTCAAGATTCATTTTGTTTGTCGATTAAGCATTGTTTCTATTATCACCGAGTTTGGTTCGACATATTTGTCCGACAGTGTTCATTCCTGTGAGAGGATGTCACAGCACTTATATCGGGAAAGCCTCTTTGTGGCTAACTAGATTTAGTTGCCATAGTTGTAAGGCTTCGACGAAGTCCAGTTCATCATCCGCACTTATCTGATGGTGCTCATTCCTATTAGAGGACATCATTGCACTTGTGCATTGGGCTTTAGTTTGTTGATCATTGTTGACTGATGATACTCTTTTCTATAGAAGAATGTCATCACGTGCATGCTGAAATGCCCCCTAAGTTTTCTTTTATTTTGATTGCTTTAGGGAAGGTTAGGTTTCTACCTACAAGCCCATGAGCATTGACATTCGACCTCATTTACGCCGTTCGATTGTCTAGATTGAGGCTTTGTGTTTGACCTCATTTGGGCCGGTTGGTTATCATGATCAAGGTTTTGACCATGCTTTAGCAGGTCAATTCATGGGTGAAATGTTTACCTGACTTAGGGACAATCTAAGCCATTAGATTTTATGCAAGGATATGCAAGCAATCATTTGAAAAATCAACAAAGTAAATAAATGACAGTTTTATTAATTGTAATATGCTTGCATCATACACGCAATCGATATGTCATGTACAAAGTTAAACCTATGTTCGGTGAAGGTTCATTGATAGCATCTCTTGTGGTGGATTGTATTTCATGTTCTTAGAATTAGTTTTTAGTTCTGAGTGCGTAATTCATACGCACCATTTTGGAGAATCACTGAGACTAAGAATGGTCCCTCCCAGTTAGGGAACAGTCTATTCCGATCAAGAATTTTGCCTATTACCTTTATACACCGTAGAACTAGGTCCACCATCTTGAGCCGGCGAGCGTTTCCCCTTTTATTATAGTATTGAGCTATTCGTTACATAGCCTTGTTACATCTTGGGCTTCCTCGAGTAAGTCGAGATACTCTATGAGTTGTTGGGAGTTATTTTGTGAGTTAAAACTTTCCACTTGGAGGCTGGATAGACCGATGTCCATCACGATGACTGCTTAAGTCCCGTAACACAAACTGAATGATATTTCTAGTGTAGGTTCTCTTGGTGTCGTCCAGTAGGACCACAACACATAATGTAGATCATCTGCCTAGGAGCCCCCTGTGTCATCCTGGTTTGCTTTCAACTCGTATAGCAGGGTTCAAGTTGTTACTTTTACCTGCCCATTCACTTGTGTATAGCTGACAAAAGTGTGATTTAACTGAATTTTTTAACTCGTGCAGTACTTTGCAAACCTCTTACTATTGAATTGGGTTGCATTATCGGTCACTATGTCCTCAAAAATCTCAAATCTGCATATGTTGCTTTGCTAAACGAACTCTGTCGTGTTCAGCTCGATTATCCATGCTAGTAGTGATACCTCTATCTATTTTGTGAAGCAGTCGATACTGACTATAATAAATTTCCTTTGTGTAGATGCAACCGGCAATGGGCCTAATATGTCAAGCTCACGTTGTGCGAATGGCCAGGATGATTGTAGGATCTACAGTTTTGTGTGTAGCCGATGAGGGAAGCTACCATGGATCTAGTAATTTTCACATTTCTTTATGAATTCTATGGCATCTCACTTCATTGTTGGCCATAGTAACCTTGTCTCATGACCTTGAATACCAAGTTCTTACCATCTATGTATGACTCGCAGATGCCAAAATGCGCTTCGTTGAGCACGTAGTTAGCTTCTTCTGATGTTAGACATCATATATAATAGATTGAATACCCTTGTTGGTACAATCTTCTATTAATGAGGGTATACTAGCCTGCTGTCCTTTTTATGTACTTGGCGTCGTCCCAATTTTTTTCACAAAATGCCCTCTTCTAGGTATCTTTTGCATTGAGTGATCCAGGTATCACCATCTGAGATTTGAACCATCTCTTCTTCTGGGACTTCTATGCTCGAGGTCACGAGGATTTCTCACATATCTCAGGTGTATTGTTTAGTATTACCAATTGCTACAGCTTTCGCTAGTTGATCTGCCTTCTAGTTGTCTTTTGTCGAGATGTAGTGAATTTTCACATTGCTGAATACCTCGGTCAGGACCTTCACTCTAACAAAATATCTTCCGAGCAATGGACTGGTCGCTTCAAAATTCCCAACGACTTGGTTGATGATCAATTTTGAGTTGCTGCTTATAGTCATATTTTTGCCGAGCATTTTTTTGCTAGTCTGAGTCCAGCCAATAAGGTCTTGTACTCATCGACATTGTTTTTGGATAAAAATTCATGTATCATCAAATATTTCAACTCTAACCCAATCGGAATTTTTAAGACCACGCCTTCTTCACTCCCTGATTGGAATGATGACCTGTCCACATGCAAGATCCAGGTCAAAGCCTCCTGTTGGCAATTAGTGTCTTCACTTGAATCAATGTCATTCGAATCGTGGTCGGTCGTTTCAACTATAAAATCCGTGAGGACTGGACCTTTTACGGCCTATTATGGCCAAAATTGTATGTCAAACTCGCATAATTTGATGGTCCATTTAATCAACTGTCCAGACATGTTAGGTTTTTGTAGAATCCCCTTTAGTGGGTAGTCTGTTAAGATGATAATCTTGTAAATATGGATGTACAGTCATAACTTTTTGGTGGAGTAAACCAACACTAGAGAGATCCTTTCAGTGTACGACTATTGAGTCTCGATGTATCTTAGGATGTTGCTGACGTAGAGGACTGGTCAATGTACCTTAGATTCTTACCTGATCAAGACTGAGCTTAACACTATGTCGGATATTCCTAGATAGAAATATAATTTCTTGTCTTCTTTCAGAGAGGTCAAGAAAAGTGGATTGGTGAGGTATTCCATTAATTCTTGGAAGGTTGCCTAGCAGTCTTCTGTCCACTTGAAGACATTTGCGTTTGTTTCGCTCAGGATCTTGAAAAAAGATAGATATTTCTCTACTGATTTTTCTAGGAAATGGGAGAAAGCTGCGAGTCTATTGGTTAGTTTCTGAATTTCCTTCACAATTCGAGGTAGGTTTATATCCATGATAGCTTTTATCTTCTTTGGGTTCACTTAGATTCCCTAGTGAGACCCAATAAGCCAAGAAACTTTCCAGACGTTACTACAAGCACGCACTTTGTTGGATCTAACTTCATTCAATGCACTAGGAGCACCATGAATGTTTCTCCTAAATCGTGACTATGGTCATCGGCTTCCATACTTTTGACGAATATGTCATCCACATATACCTCCATATTCTATCCAATTTGCGCTTTGAACATTTTATTCACTAGCATTTGGTATGTAGCACCTGCATTCTTCAGACTGAAGGGTATGATTTTGTAGCGTCCCCTAGTCGATCATGAAGGAGGTTTACTCATTGTCACTCGGGACTCATCTGGATTCGGTTGTAGCTTGAATAAGCATCCGAGAAATTTAACAACTTGTGTCTTGATATTAAGTCTACCAACAAGTCAATTATGGGCAATGAAAAACTGTCTTTTGAACATATTTTATTCACATTGGTGAAGTCAACACACACCTATTATTGTTCATTATTTTTCTTGATGAGAACTATATTTAATAGTCAGTTTGGATACTAGACCTCCCTTATAAAGCATGTGTCGAGTAGCTTCCTGACTTCTTCTCCCATTACAATTAACTTCTCAATGGAATGGTTTCTCTACTTCTACCTGACAAGCTTGTGACTAGGATTAAGATCTAGCTTGTAGACTATTACCTCTATCAGAATCCCTAACATGTTAGCGGGTGTCCATGCAAAATATCAGAGTTTTTTTGCAATAAAGTCATAAGCCATTAATGCATGTGATCCGATAGAGAGCTCCCAATCTGCACATATTTCTTGAGCTTGTTTGAATCCATTGTGATTTGATCAGTCAACTCACTGGATTGATTATATTGTAGCATTGCTTTATCCTGGCGATTAAAGTTTTTAATTGGCTAATTCGAAATCACTTGATAGATCTGAGATAAGTAGCGCGTCCGACCGATAACTTGGTCGCTTAGGACCTCTCTGACACTATATATAGTCATGAATCTCATCTTAAGATGTGGGATTAACGTCACTACTTCGAATACAACTAAGTTCGGCCATCTTAAAATAGCGTTGTAGATTAGAGATAGGTTGACCAATAGGAATGTAAGCAAACACGGCGCTATCTTTGGATATGTTTCTATTGTGACCTCTAGTTAAATGGTTCCCTGAATCAACAGGGGTTCGGTGTCCAGTCCGTAAAGGGGTCCTTCGACCAGTCTTATTTGATTATTTTTCAATCTAAGTTTAAAATAGGCATCAATGTATAGCAAAAATCTCAAACTTTTATTATTAACAAAGACTTGTTTCAATTGCTAGTCAAGGGTATTGTTCGAAAATAGTATTGAAACAATAAGATGATCAGAATGGTGAGTTATTATATGAGTCATATTATCGTTACTAAAACTAAATACACATTTCTTTCTCCTATCCTTTGCTTCTTATTGTTAGAAGTCTTCTCTGAGTGGTCCAAAACTTTATTTCTGAGTGGTCTTGTGGATACCATGTTCACTACTTTGGCCGTAACTTGATTGCATGGTTGTTCCTATTGCCCCAACTCAATGTCATTTGCTTTCCTAGAGGCTTACCTTGGGTCTCTCAAGAACTTGTTGATGTACTCCTTCTGGATGAGGACCTTATTTTCTTTCTTCATAATCCGGCAGTTTTTTGTGCTGTGATCTAGAGATCGATAGTAGAAATAGTATTTTGACTAATCTCCTCCTTCTAGATTCTTGGGCTTCTTGGGCCACTTCAGGAACTTCTCGTCCTAGATGAGGATGCTTGTCTGATGTCATTCAACGAAATTAGGTTGAGAGGTCTAAACTCTCTTTGGGCACTTAATTTTATCCTCAGTTGTTTCCTAGAATCTTGGGTGCTTGAGTTGTCTCTGTTCCTCTTTTTCCCACTTGTTAATCCTGGATGGTGGTCTATTCGCTCCGATCACTTTGCTTCATTAGCCTCTTCGATGGTGTGGGTGATGGTCTCCGCTCCAATAAAGTCTTGGGTTCTTATTGGACCAAATGTTTGAAGAAGTCACCTGATTGCACAATCTCCATAAAGGAGTTTAGCTTCATCTTGGTGGTTAGCTTTGATACTTTTTAGGCCTCTGCATTAAATCGGGTCAGGAACCACTTGAATCTTTCTTTTTACCTTTGTCGAACGTGGATCAGGTGCCACAACTTCTTTTCCTCCCTTCGAATGGAGGTGAACTACGATAGAAAGTTGTCAAAAAGTTCTTAAAATATTTTGATTGAATTTAGTTTTAATCAAGAAAACTAAATTTGAGTGTCTTCTTTGAGGGTCACAACAAAGTAGAAATACAAAGCCTGTCACCTAAGCCCTGGAATCCTAACAAAGTATAAAAGTGATCCACATAGTCCATATGATCGGATTTCTGTCATAGGGTTCCAGATTTGACATTTTAAATTTGTAGGAACTCTTTTGCATCTCGATCTTCCTCGTGAATTATGACCTGTCCAGTCGGGCCGAGTTTCTATCTATACTTCCTCTGAATAATTGTTGCTCGATCTTCAGAATAATCTCCTCCACTTGGGAAATTCATGCAATCCTCTTGGCATTAAGAAAAGTTCTCAACTCTGAGTGGTTCGGGGATATGTGCTAAACTAGCCGACTATGGGGCCTTCTTGGTAGGGTGCTGCATAAAGCTTCTTCTTAGGCGGAAGGCCTCCAGTCATCTCAAGAACAATGTGAATTCCGCTGCTCCAAGCTGTCGTCCTATGTTTCAAGACTTAGTTGGCCTTCCAGCTAAATCTAGGCCCTACTACTTGTGGCCACTTGGGTCTCAAGGTTGTCAAACTACTAAACCATCTACTTGGTGGGCTTTTTTTTTTCTTCTAATTTTTCCTCCTAGTTGCTGAAGTGTGGGAGTTGGAGGATGGAGCCCCGGCAAATGTCCCTCCAGTCTGGTGCAAAGGGTTTTGAGGAGTTTGGATATTGTGTCTACTCGGGATGTCAGCGTCTCCACATTTATATTCATGACTGGATAAGCATCTCCATGACTACCTACTATTGGGTCATCGCCATGTGAGGTAGTGCCTCTATCTAGTGCAGTTGTCTGACCCTTGGTGTTTACCATGTCTATTTCTTACTCAATTGTTGTGTGGTTTGATTTTTTTTCTTCCCATAGATAGAGCCAATGATGCATCTCTAAAATCAACATTATTGAATGAATTAGAGAGCTACCTTACACGGATGTCCGATTAGATACACGGCTAATTTTTGTTACTTGAATTCAGGATTCTACACACCACCACAAAACAAAGAAGAGGTAAGAAGAATATGAAACTCACTCCTTGATATATCTTCCGATGCTTAAGTTAGTAATCTTCCTATTCTAATGAGAAAGATGTGAGAAAATAAATGTGAGAGTGCAAATAAATGTGAATTGAGTCTTTTTGTTTGGAGGGTTATACTCCTTGGAATGCACTTAGCCAAGAGAATGGCTTTAGAAGTGATGCACTCATGCGGGAGAGTGTCTGACTTTGTAATCTGTCTTGCTCTGTCTCCTTCTTCTGTAGGGAGAGATTGTATTTATAATGAGAAGCATTGTTTATTTAGAGAACCATTGAATCAATATGTGGGCATTACGCCTGTTCGATAGTTAGGGGTATTGCTTGTACATGTAACTGTCACTTTCATTCAATAGTTAGATTGTACGTTTTTTAGATCATTAGGTTAATGTGGTAACTGCCGAAAATCGTTCATTGAATATCCATTATTGCTCTTTAAATGCTAGGAGGTTAAGGTTGCATCTTTTGGATAGCCTCCGTGCTCTTTGCTTCTTGGGCTAAGAGAGTTTTCTATTAGGTCATCGTTACTTAGACCTTTTTTCCTTCCATGTACTCGATTTGGGTCGGACTAGGTATTGTTGTACCATCACTAACTAATAATATGTTTTACAGCTAAAATTAGAAAAATACATTTGAATTTATGAAAACTAGAAGCAAATCGGATATCAAATGAATGCCCAAATTCTCTCCTTTTTTTCCTTTCAATCTCTTCATGTGGGGGTCTATTGTGCAAAATGACTTTCTGATATTTGTCCCGAAATCATAATAAGGTATTTATATTCATTATGGCACACGAGCTCTTATTGTACGCATATTAGGCATGATATCTTCTTACAAATGATACACGTGTGCCATTCAAACATACATTCTTGTATAAATTCCATAATTTTATTACACATGTGAACCCATTAGGGGTTAATCATATGTTTGTAATAACACATGCGTTTCATGTATTTTTCACATCAGCCACTGAAAACCTCCGTAAGTGTGAATCCACATATAAATTTTAAGTGAATTACTAAATATCATATCTATTAAGTTGTGTGATTCACAAAAAACGTAACTCAAAAACCCAACACTCACACCACCATATGATACCATAACACCTACTTAGGAGGTTCATTCGAATTGAATTGTAATCCATGTATATGATTAATTCTCACCATAAGTGATCGTGAAGTATTGACAATTCTTGTCAGAATGCAACATAATAAGGACATAAAATATACGGCCTATCCATAAATTTATGGTTCAATATTTAAAATTGGGTTGAACACTATATACTAACACCATAAATAAGATAACCAGACAAAATTATTGTTGTACCAAAAATGGCCAAACTATTATCATTCGATGTCAAAAATAATCTTATAAATGCTTAATTTATAAATCATTATAAGAAAAATTATCTACCTAAAATGCCAAATATGAAAATAGCTAAAATATACACAACTTCATATTAGCATATCACGTCTAATTCCAAACAGTAAAAACTAAGTATCAATCCTATTCACTATAAGGAACTCAACAATAAGCCCCAAAACTATAAATAAAACTTGTAACAAACCAAAACCAAGTAGCTCAAATCAATAAATAGTTAATTTTTAAATAATAAGTAATTAAATCACAAAATAATTATCTAGAATAATAATAATAATAACAGCCCAACCCAAAATCATCATAGGATCGCATCGGACAACTTCTGGATAGCACAATCATGACCTGCTCCAAATAATTGTAAGAGAGGAACAATCTATATACATATACTATATAGAACCATCAAATATACTAATTTATCCACCGAAATACATATCCAAGGCCACATGGCCAGACCTAATATCTAAAACACAATCCAACACACAGCCTGAAAAGATTCAACAATAACAAAACAAATATAGTACTCCCCAAAATATGAAATATCATGACAGATCTCGGCCAATTCTTACAAAGTATCTAAATCCTCTACTATGAAAGGATACAACAGAAAATATGAGTTTAGAATTGAACATGTATCATATATAAATATAAACAAATGTATACAATAAATCAAAGGGAGGATTATAAATTGATATTAGAAGCAGATAACAAATTCAAATCATTGATATCAGAAATCAAATCTTCAAATCCAAAATAAAATCCAATGTCAAAATTCAATGATAATCTAATATTTAAATCGTATATTAAATCAAAACAGATATCATATCAGAAAATAATTCTCTTAAGATATATATATATATATATATGTGTGTGTATGTATGTATATAAAATAGATGTTCAATTATATCTTCAAATCAAAATAGATATCATATCAAAACAGATGCCCAATCAAGTACCCAATCAGATGTTCAATTAGATGCCCGATTAAATTGTGATTAAAGATAGAATCCAATAGCCAGATGATATCACTTGTGCAGATAATAGAAGCCTGATCAATAATATAAATAGATAATTCAGAGTCCATATCAAAATGTATAATCAAAATCAAATGAACAAGATATATTAAAGCCCATCTGTGGACAAAAATTAATGAATTTCAAAGTCAATATCCAAATCAAAATCCAAATACAAATCCATACAAAAATATAAAGTATGAACTAAATTTGAGTTACGATTATTTAAAGACTAATTTGATAAAAGTATCACTTCTAACCTTGTAATCTTCGGCCAAATCAAATGTAGGTAAGGTCAGTATATTAGGTCACCTATATACTCTATCTCATATAGGTAAGACTGCTCACTATATTCTACTATCCGTGATTTTGGGTATAATTTTTTAAGTTATCAGATATATTAAAACGTTTAAATATATTAAAATTTATTTTAAATACTAGACAAATGAGCAAGTCACTATAACAGAGCCTCTCCTACCAACAGAAAGAAATTTTAGATAACAGATATCTCCCTATCGGAAGGTGGCCAGATAATAGATAGTAGTGACCATGATCCACGGACACATGCTTGTGAAAATACACAACTCAATACAAGTTTTATACTCATTTCCATACAGAGATACTGATATAAAGATACACAATATTTGATATTTTTTAAACATTCATAAAATAGTAAAACCCTCCAAAATCATAAAGCCCAAACCAGAAACCTTCAAATCGACCAGTAAATTATACGTGTGTATAGAATGAATAAATAAATTGAGTGTATAAAAATAATATACATATTAGTAAGATCTCTAAACAATAGTCAAAATATATCATATGTTGAATTAAACTAAAAAAAGGGATTATAGATACTTATCTCGACCTTATACCAAACAAATTAGGTAAAAGGATGCTCTAAAATACCTGAATCAAGCTTTTTTCTCTACTTTTTCTCTCTCCCACTGCGCACTTCTCTTCCACATCGTGCCTCTGCCGCACAACCCACCAGCACCGCTTCCTCCTTCCTACTCTTCTCCCTCTCCTTCTCCTTCTCCTCTCTCTCTCTCTTTCTCCTTCTTCCTCTCTCCTCCTTCCTCCCATGTGCTCTCTGCAACTGCTCTCCCTTCTTTCTTTCTTTCATTTTTCTTTTCCTTTTTTATATATTAATAATAATAATAATAATATTATTATTATTATTATATTTTCTATTTTTATTTTTTATTTTTTTCTTTTATTATCCAACCGACACTCGTACACTAATATTGGTACGTATCAGACAACAACCAAGTAATTCGAATATCCTTTAAAATTTTACAACATTTAATTAATTTTCACAACATCTAAATTATTCTAAATCATAATTAATATTAAAATATACCAAACGGGAATCTAGGACATTACATTATCCCTTCCTTAAAAAATTTCATCATCGAAATTTATATACCTCAATTCTCAAATAAATAAGAAAATATCTCCCGAACTTCATCTCCACGCTCTCAAGTCCCCTCCTTGACCAAATGATTCTTCCACAACACATTGACCAATGAAATAACCTTATTTTTCATCACCTGATCCTTCCAATCCAAAATCTGAACAAGGACTTCAATAAATGACAAATTCTCATCGATCTCTAATGGCTCAAATTCAATCACAAGAGAATGATCATGCACATATTTCCTCATTATTGAAACATGGAAGATATCATAACAACTCACCAAATTTGAAGGTAAAGCCAATCTATAGGCCACATTTTCATCCCACTAAAAAACCTCAAAGATACTTTTAAAAACACCTGACCACCCAAATCGAACCTCAAAATGGATTGCAAGTTTGATCTACTACTTCAAATCTCAAATCATTTCTTGTGACTGATGACCATGGGCCCGCACGCTTTTGCTACGCCACTCTGATCGACCATATGCCCGCAAATTATTCTCCATATCAAATTCTAATTTAGCGCCCAATTTCTTATGAAACTTTCCCCCAAATCTTTTACGTGAACCTCATATCAAAAGCAAAAACCTTGAAATTGGAGTACCTTGCAAACTCATTCTTCCTGTATACCAACGGCCAATCTTGAGTATCATATCCTGACCGGCAAGCAATAAGCCGCCTTTATCAGTATATCCATCATGATCCAAATTGCCACGAAATTTTTCACCGTCCAAGGTAGACTAGAAACAAAATCTCAATGACTTCTTCTACTCGGCTTTCTCCTTTAGACACATGATACACTTTGCCACAAAGTCGGAATAAAATGCATACCTCAATCTATGAGCCTCATTCATTAATTCTTCCTACCCTTCAAGATTCAAAGCGCAAATACAATCCCAAAAGCGAAGAATTTGTATCTACTCGCACATTAAGATTCGCTACCCAAGACTCTGGCAATCTTCATCAAATACAAGCTGCTCATCAATTATGGCTCATCACCCAAATCCATCTTCTCCAAATCACTAGCTGCACCTGAATACAAGACAACAACATCATCAACCCTAGGGAGTTTTGTAGAGTGCAACTCCTTATACCACCCAAGCTTCTCATTCCTTGATCTTCAAATGCACTATCAAACATGAAGACTTTTGACTCAAAATATTGACAACTACATTCACCTTCCCCGACTGAAACCGAACCTCACATTCATAATCTTTTAACAATTTCATCCACCTATGCAGCTACATACTCGACTTCTTCTGCTAGACAATTACCTCAAGCCTTACAATCCAAAATAGATCACAAACTCTTCCTCATATAGATAATACGTCCAAATTCTCAAAGCGATTATCTCAGCTGATAACTCCAAACCATGGGTGGAGTAATTCTGCTCATGAACTCTCAGTTGCCTTGACTCATAGGTAATCACCCAACCTCACTGCATTATAACACACCCCCATCCCTTCTTGGAAACATCGCAATGCACAACAAATCCAACCGATCCATCAGGGATTGACATGATCGGTGTCGATGTCCATCTTCTCTTCAGCTCTTTGAAACTATCCTCACAATCATCAACTTAAAAATAAAACTTTCACTAGTTAGAACTCGCACTTCTTTAATATGGCATACAACTGCCTCTTTCTCAAGGTCCACAACACGGTCCTCAGATGGGTTGCATGCTTTTCATAATTTCTCGAATAAATCAGGATATCAGTGATGAAATTACCACAAACTGACCCAAATACAGCCAATGATTTGGTTCATAATATCCATAGAAGACGTTGATGCATTTGACAATCTAGAAGGCATCGTTAAAACTCATAATGGTCAAAACTCATTGAGAAATCCAACGCAGGCCTCCACCCTTTTGAACTCTAGTCCCAATACTCATATTTCTTTTTGAAAATATTTCTCCCGGAACTACTCCTACTAATCAATAGGGCCTAGTCCAGCACCTTACAATGAGTCTACGATCAAAGCGGCATCAATTACTTCCGGATTGAATCTTGAAGTCCCCATAGGAATTTTTGGGCTCCTAAGGCCTTGTCCGCCACCAAATTGGAACAAACCGAGATAGCTTAGCAAATTGCATGCTGAACTTAGCTACCGCCATGATTCCTTGCCACATCCTACCAAACTCGGCTCCCTTAATCTCCCGGATACTCGATGGAAAAAACTTCTCCAAAAAAAACCTCCTGAAAGACACCCCAAACTATCTCCTCATTCTCTTGGCCCAAAATATAGCACCGAGTGGCTGACCACCGGCCAGTCTCGCTTTCCAACTCAAATGCAGCAACTTAACTTTATCCTCATATGGATAGCTAATCACATCGAATATCCTTTCCATCTTCTAGATTAAATCATCAGTTTTGATTGGATCAAAATTTTTCAAAACTCCAGAACATGTCTACTCTTAAATAAGTCAAACATACTCCCAAAAATTCCAACCTTTCCACCGAAGAATGCCCTTTGCCATGCCAACCTTTGCGTAGCAAATAAATCCTCAGCCGGTTGCTAAATCAAACAACCCAAATATATCACTTACATGACCCATCATAGCCAAATAACCAATTTTGGATTTGACCCTAAATCTCTACGACCAGAATGTCTATTGTCCACCATAAACGGTACCTATCACACTAAATATTCAATCAATTATTTATCTAAAATGATATAATATACATATCCTTATGGCTTCCGCTCTGATACAATTTTGTAACGAACCAGAACAAAATAGGTTAGATCAATAAATAATTAAATTTCAAATAACAAGTAATTAAATTTGAAAATAATTGTCTAGAATAATAATAATAACAGCCAAATATAAAACACATCACAAAACCTCATCAGACAACCGTTCAAATAATATTATCATGACCTGCTCCAAAGAACCGTAATCAAGGGACAATCCATATACATAGACATATATAAATATGCGACCATCAAATATATTGATTTATCTGCCGTAATACATATCCAAGGCCATATCGGCCGGACCTAATATTCAAGACACTACCCAATACACAACCTGAAGAGATCCAACAATAACATTGCAAATATAATATTCACCAAAATAAGCGATACCGCGACAGATATCGACTAGCTCCTACAAAGTATCTAAATTCTCTACTCTAAAGGGATAAAATAGAAAATGAACCTAGAATTTAACAAGTATCATATATAAATATAAACAAATATATCCCATAAATCAGAAGGAGGATTATAAAAAGATATTAGAAATAGATAACAAATCTAAATCATCGATATCAAAAATTAAATCATCAAATTTAAAATAGAATCTAATATCAAAATCTAATGGTAGTCCCGTATTCAAATTATATATCAAATCAAAATAGATATCAGATTAGAAAATAGTCATCTTAGGACATATATTTATGAATATAAAATAGAAGTGATCTAGAGGTCAAATCAAATAACAGGTACCCAATCAGGTACCCAATCAGATGTCCAGTCATATGTTTGATCAAATTGTGATCAAGGATAGAATTCAATAGCCAGATAATCTAATCGCTTGCACAAATAGTAAAAGTCAGATTAGTAGCATAAATAGATAATCTAGAGTTTAGATCAAAACATATAATTAAAATTAAATATACGAGACATACTAAAATCTATCTATGGGCAAAAATTAAAGAACCTCAAAATCAAAGTCGAAATCAATGTTTGAATACAAATCTATGCAAAAATGCAAAGTATATACTAAATCTGAGTTATGATTATTTAAAAACTAACTTAAGAAAAATGTTATCTTATCCTCATAACATTAGGCCAGATCAAATGCAGTTAATGTAAGCATGTTAGGCCACCTATATACTTTATCTTCCAAAGGTAAGGTTACTAAATATGTTTTATCATCTATAGTTTTGGGTGTAATTCATTAAATTATCAAATATATTATGATATTTAAATATAATAAATTTTATTTTAAATACCAAACAGAGGAGTGGGTCACTACAATAGACCCTTTCCTGCCAATGAAAAAAATTTCAGGTAACAGATAACAAATAGTAGTAACCACGATCATCAAACACATGCATGTGAAAATACAAATTTTATACTAGTTTTCATACAAACATATTGATATAAAAATATATAGTATCAGATATTTTTTAACCTTTTATAAAATAATAAAATCTTTCAAAATTATAAAGCCCGAAGCAAAAACTCTCAAATCGACCAATAAATTATACATACATGTACAGAGTAAACAGATTATGTGTATAAAAATAACATGCATGTTAATAAAATCTCTAAATAGTAATCAAAATATATCAGATGTTGAATCAGATTAAATATAAGAATTATAAATATTTATCTCGATCTTATACTAAACAAATCAGGCATAAGGATACTCCGAAGTACCCAAAACAAACTTTTCTTTCTTGTGCTATGCACTCCTCTTCCACGTCACACCCCTGTTATACAACCCACCAGCCAGCTTCCTTCTTCATTCTCTTCTCCTTCTCCTTCCTCACTCTCATTTTCCTTCTCGCTCTCTCCCTCTTTCCTCCTTCCTTCCACGAGCTCTCTTTCACTGCTTCCCCCCCTCTCTTTCTTTCCTTTTCCTTTCCCCTACTTCTGCTTCTGCCAATTCTCTCTTTCTCCCCCTTTTTCATATAACAATAACAATAATAATAATAATAATAATAATAATAATAATAATAATAATAATAATTATTATTATTATTATTATTATTATTATTATTATTATTATTATTATTTTCTAATTTCTAATTTCTTTCTTTCTTTTCTTTTATTATCCAACCGGCATTCAGGAACCAACATCGGTATGCCTCAGGCGATAATCGATCGATCCAAATATCCTTTAAAATTTTATAATATTTAATTAATTTTTATCATGTTTAAATTATTCTAAATTATAATTAATATTAAAATAATTTAAGTGGATATCTGAAATATTATAAAACTTCTAACAATATTCCTTCGACAATCCTCTGTCTAATTCTACAACAATACAATATTTATTAATCTGGTGGGACTTTAGAAAAACATTACAAACATAAGTTTTATGCTTAACAATATATGTATATATAATGTGAATGTATGTGAGTAAAAATGTGTAAATATTTATATATCATAATTATGTGTGAAAATTTAAAATTATAATTTTTGATAAATATGTTCTAAAATATAATTTCACTTGAAATGCTTAACAAATAAGAATATTTGAAGCACACAAAGTGTACAAAATATAAGAAGAGAAAGAAAAGATGTGAAAACCTATCTAAACACATGAAAACTAAAAGATTATATCAAGAATAAATAAAAATTTAATAACTAAAGATTGGTGACACACACCAACAAATTGAAGAAAAAACTTTGAATAATGGAGTATATATAATCTATCCATAGATGATGGGTGTGTTTTTCAAGTTGAACATATTATATTAAGACATGTTTGAATATAATCTATCTATGATAAAATGGTTTTTATTTTGTCAAAATAAAAAAAAAAAGTTTACATCATATATCACACAAATAAAATTTTTTAAATAAAGAAAAAAATAAAATTTTTGTTTGAATACAATATCACAATGATCTCATATACTCTATATTCCACAATACAAGCATTTGTATAAAAATAGTATATGATGTTAAATACTTAATGATCTCATGATTTTCTTTATAATAATTTAAATATGAATATAAACCATTAAAAATATCCCAATGTTTGATAAAAATAAATAAAATCTTCAAAAATTTGGTAAAAATAAATAAAATTTATAAATATTTGATAAAAATAAACATGCATACAATAATATTCCATATGGGACAAAAGGAATAACATGAATGTATATACAAACAATAATTAAAAGAAAAATTAAAAGAGTTTTATAATAGGCAAATGAATGGGCTTAGGTAAGCATAAACTAAATATTTACCAGATCTGATGCAAAATAGCCATAAAATTGCCTTCCTTCACATTCTATCTATTCCTCTCTTTTCTCTATAAAAAATGACAGAAACTAGGTGAATGGAGTTTGAATACCCAGACTGATGTGCAAGAATCGATTAAATATGCATTAGGCGCTAAGACCAAACACATACACACCCAAGCACCACCCAATCTACTCAAGAGTTAGTGTTCTAAAAATACACCTCATCCGAGTGTTTTAGCCAACAACTGAGTGCACTGTTTTTGGGTGGGTGTTTGGATATTCTTTAAATAAACTACATGTTATTAACGAGAAGAGTTGATTGAAGTACTTTCGTTACTTGTATTTTCTAATTAAGGTGAAACCATGTTTATCTTATACTCATGAATATAACTTTTTGTTCAAAAATAAATAATATAAACAATATAATTTTCATGATAAACTCATAGATAAGGTAAAGAAAAATATATAGCCATCAAAATATTCGGATGTGTAGGTATCGGGGTATTTTATTGTAATTCTCATTATTCAATATTGGGAACATTCTGGCAATGTCATGGGTACATTTATGCTGTATGGTTTTGATAGAACATATGTGAGTTGTTTAATATAGATATCTAAGACATTTAAAGTGAGTCTTACTATCCGGGATAGTCATAAAGCGATCAAGCATGACTTTAAGAGCAATGGAGAATCATTGAGACTACAGAGAATTCTAACAGAGATGGTGTTTGTGAAATGATTAGGCACCACTTTGTGAGTGGTGGAGAGTTGTCAAGACTATAGAGAATGTAAGACGATTAGGCTATACTCTAAGAGTAATAGTGAATTGTCAAAATCATTGGCTATAGGTTTACTGTGGAGAAAAATATGATTCTCAGATATTATTCTTGTTGAACTTGTTGAGGCGAACTATTCGGTTTGGTTAGGTGTCAATGGATTTGGGTCACCACATTTCAGTTGAGATTGTTAACATTGCACAGTCTAGTTCGGCCGGGGGCCAATGGGTTCAAATTGCCATATCCGTGTTAAGCTTGCTGAGATGGACAATCCAATTTAGTTTGAGGTCAACGGATCCAAATCACCACATCCTTGTTGAGATTATTGAATCTGGCTAGACTGGTGAGACTTTTTGGAGCAATATGTTCTTATATCTTAAGATGTTGATTTTTATATTGTTAATTCTATCTAAGTTCCTTTAATTTTATTAATTGCTACTATTATGTGTAATTAAATTTTATTATATTTCTACCTTATAGAATCATTTGTTAAGTATTTAATTCATTTATTGTTATCTCTTATTCTTTCAAAGAAGCATATGTTACTACATAAGGGGGCAATAAGACCAAGTGGGTTAGAAGATCTAGATATTGTTATAATATTGTTTTGATTATTTTGTATCAAGTGTTAATATTTATAGTCTATAAGATCATTTTTGGAGTATTATGAGTTATTTTAAATATTATACTTAATATATATAAGTTTTGCAAAATTAAAGAATATTATTTGTGATGTTATGCGAGTTATATATCTTTATGGATAAAAAATATAGTGTCATGATTTGAATGATTGAGCTTACATGATATATATGATGATCTAGACCCAAATTATCTAATTCAACCTAAACCAACCACCCAAAAAACCAATCATAAATATTTATCATAAATATATCATGACTTAAATATCCATATTAAATATCCAATATCTTAAAATATAAATATTCATAACAAAATAGGCTCATGGGATCGTAATCCCAATAAAATTTCCATATCTAATAAAATATAAAAGAAGTCTTTCCATTTCTTAAAATAAAAGTTGTTAGAGTTTAGAATTGCCCCTGCACTAAATCTCCATAACAAATGTACAATGTTCTTAACATACTATTAACCTGCTCTACTTTAAGGTTAATGAAATATAATAGTGGGCCAAAATTTTAATAAATTATATGATAAATAATATTAACAATCGACAAATATATCGGACACATTTTGAATATATCATCCCGCAATTTTTTTCTCTGATTCTAAAGAGAATTTTTTATATAAATATGGTATTCATTATTATTTGTTATTATTTACTTATTGTGAATTATTGATTATTTTCTCACAACTTAAATAAGTTATCTAAGTTCTAACAAGTGGTATTACAGATACGATTATTAATGTCGTGTATTGAAATTTATTTGAATCAATGGAGATTGAAAGCAAAATAGTTTATTTAAATGGCATAAATTATGATATTTAGAGGAGCAAGATGAATGATTTGTTATTTGTTAAGACAATGTTTCTTTCGGTATTTGCTACGCAAAAGTTTAAGTCAAAATTTGAGAAATAAGTCTTTGAATATAAACAAGTTTGTGGTTACATTCAGCAATTCGTTAACGACAACACGTATAATCACATTCGAAATGAAACAAATGCAAAGGCATTGAAGGAGAAGTTTGAGACGCTCAATACTTCAAAAATTGTTAACAATAAATTGTACAATTTAATAAAATTAATATAAGTGAGATATAAGGGTATGGGCATTGTCTTAACAATTGCAAAAGTTGTGGATCACTTGAATAATTGCAAAAGTTTGAGACGTCTGTTACTAATCACTTGAATGAATTTTAAGGATGTATGGATCAATTGAGTGGTATGGACATCAAGTTTGACGATGAGCTATTAAACTTGTGGATATTGATCACCTTACCAAACTCATGGGAAATGATATGAATCACCATCGCCAATACCGCTGCAAATGGCATGGTGACTCTAGAAATAAAGGGAGCCGTGCAAAATGAGGAGATAACATGTCGATTATAGGGTACTTCTTCGCACTTCGAAGTGCTAGTCTCTGAGTCATAGGGAAAAAATAAAGGGTATGGCCCTAAATTTGGAGAGAAGAGTTGAAGTAAATTTCGGTCGAGGTTCTAAAACCTCAAGTGCCACCACTGTTAAAAAAAAGGATACATTAAGAAGTACTATTATAAGTAAAAGTGGAAGAACACTGGAGGAATAAAAAGAAAGCTGATAAGGCCTGAGATGATGAGAGAGCCTCAATTGTTACCAAGAGTGACCTTTTGTTATTGTGTAAAATGGATGAGGTAATCAATCTAGCGAATCATAAAGCGAATTAGGTGGTGGATAGTGGTGCCTCACTTCACGTCACGTCATGAAGGGAATTTTTCACGCCTTATACTCTCGGTGATTTTGTAGTGTTGAAGATGGGAAAAGAAGACATATCCCGAATTGTCGACTATGATGGCGTGTGCATTATTACCAACATTGTGGCCAAATTACTATTGAAGGATGTACGACACGTTCAAGATATTTGGCTAAATCTTATTTCAGTGGGAAAGCTTAATAATAAAGAATTTTATAACACTTTCTGTGAAGAGCATAGAAGTTGACTAGATAATTTCTAATAATTGCCCAAGGAAAAAAAATTTCCAACTTGTAAGTATTGTAAGCCTCATTTTTAATTGGAGATGTACATGTTGCAAGAGTAAGGAGTCTTCAAATTTGTGACATCGACGGTTGAACCACGTTAGCAAAAAGGGGCTAAATTGTTTGGCCAAGAAGAACTTCCTTTGAGGTGTGAAATAAGTTAAGCTAAAGATTTGCTCTCATTGTATGGCGGGAAAGTAACAAGTTTCGTTCTATGGAAACATATCTACAAAAAAGGTCGATCTCTTTAAGTTGGTTTACACTGACATATGTGGCCCTCTCAAGGTGAAGACACTCAAAGGAGTACTTTACTTCATCACATTTATCAATGATTATTCAAGAAAGTTATCGGTGTATCCACTGAAATTGAAGGATTAAACCCTTGATATGCTCGAGCAATTCATTCCATGGTGGAGAGGCAAATGGGAAAGAAGTTGAAGTGCATTCGGAGTGATAACGGCGAAGAGTATGTTGGAGCATTCAGCGTATATTGTAGGACCTATCGAATTTGATATCAAAGGTCTTCACCGAAGACACTACAACTGAATGGAGTGACTAAACGGATGAATAGGATGCTAATCAAGAGAGTTTGCTTTATACTTTCAGAGGTGAAGCTCCCCATTTCATTTTGGAGGGAAGTCTTGAATATCATGGCTCACGTAATCAATCTATTATCGAGTAGTCCATTAAATGGAGAAGTTTTAGAGAAGGTGTGGTCCTGAAGGGAAATATCCTACGACCACTTGTGCGGGTTTGGGTACAAGTCCTTTGTCCATATCCCTAAGGATGAAAGGTCCAAATTGGAGTCCAAGATAAGACAGTGCATTTTTTTTTTTTTTTGCTATGGGAAAGATGAGTTGGGATGTCAGTTCTACAATTCGATAGAGAAGAAGTCTGTTTGATCGAGGGATGAGGAATTTGTCAAGGATGAGATAATTAAAGATATCAGCAAAGTAGAGAAGGTCATTTCCAATAACGACGACAGCTGATTCTGTGATACAAATTTTGAGTCCTTGATACCGATGCCTGTTTATAATAAAGACAATGATCGAGGTAATACCAAAGAGGAAGAAGATCATGGGCCTCCTACGCTTGATGATGAGGATGATGTTGTCCCAGATGACGTTGCTAAACCCGCCAAGACTATTTCACTCCGACGATCCATGAGAGATCGAAAGCCCTTTGTTTGTCTACTAGCTGATGAGTATATGGTGCTTACCAATGGAGGTGAGCCTAAAAGCTTTGATAAAGTAATGGAGGATGAGTATAAATTAGAGTGGATGTAAGCCATGCAAGATGAAATGAAATCGTTGTAGGAGAACCACACATTTTAGTTAACGAAGTTGCCTAAGAGAAAATAAGCCTTGAAGAAGAAGGGGGTTTTCCGCTTAAAGGTTGATGAGAATAGCCCACAACCAAGGTACAAAGTGATGTTAGTTGTGAAATGTTTTAATCAGTGAAAGGGGATTGATTTTGAGGGGATTTTTGCCCTAATTGTGAAGATGTTGTCAATAAGGGTGGTGCTCGAATTGGCTGTTATTCTTGATTTAAAAGTGGAATGATTGGATGTGCGAACTTCATTTCTTCATAGTGACCTAGAGGAGGAGACTTAAATGGAGCAGCTAGAGGGATTCTATGTTGAGGAGGAAAAATATTTGGTTTGTCGTCTGAAAAAAAACCTATATGGGTTGAAGCAAGTACCAAGATAATAGTATAAGAAGTTTGAGTCTGTTATGGTGGGTAAAGAGTACCAGAAGACTATTTTGGATCATTGTGTCTTTTTTCAAAGATTTTCGGAGGATAATTTTGTTATTCTCCTACTCTATATGGATGATATGTTTATTATTGGGCAAAATCCCTCCCGAATTACCAAATTGAAGTAACCGTTTAGGAAATCCTTTGCCATAAAGGATTTGGGATCGGCAAAGTAAATTTTAAGTACTAAAATATTTCATGACAGCTAAATAAGGAATTTATAGATGTCCTAGGATGGCCACATTGAGAAGATACTTTAACATTTTAATATGGAGAAGTCCAAGTCGGTGAGCACTCCATTGGCCAATTATTTTAAATTGAGCAACCGACAATGCCCTTTTGAGGATGATGAAAGATAAGTATGAGAAGCATCCCCTACTCTTCAGTCGTGGATAGTTTGATGTATACTATAGTGTGTATGAGACCAAACATTATTCATGCCATTGAAACCGTTAGCTATTTTCTGTTAAATTTTGGTAAGGAGTATTGGTCTGTGGTGAAATAGATATTGAGATGTCTTCAACGAACTTCCAAACTGTGCTTGTATTTTAAAAGTGACAAGTCACTTTTGGTTGGGTATACTGGCGCAAACATGGTAAACGATGTCAACTATCAGAAGTCCACCTCTTGGTATCTAGTCAATTTGTGGGAGGAGTTATTTTTTGGCAATTTAAGTTGTAGAAGTGTGTTATTTTCTCAGCCACTTATACGGAATTCATTACTTGACAGAGGTAAGTAAAGAGATGCTATGGATGAAAAAGTTCATTCAGGAACTTGGTTTCAAGTAAGAGCAATATGATTTGTGATAATTAAAGTACAATTCACCTTTGTAAAAACTCGTCATCTCATTCCAAATCGAAGCACTTTGGTGTGAGATATCATTGGGTATGAAATATTGTTGACTCAAAGTTGTTAGAGCTTGATAAGGTCAAGTCCGAGAGGAATAGATCAGATATAATGACTTAAGTGCCACAAAGGTGAAGCTTGAAGCTTGCCGAACTAATGTTGAGATGATGATTGCTCCACACGATTATGAGAAAAAGTTTGTTGGATTAGGGGTCACTCCCGTGTAGACTCCATACCAATTTGACTTGTCCTCCAGTAGTCTGGAAGAGAACGCCCGCGTATTGTACTGATTTAGAAAAAATCACAAACTGGTACGCAACAGGTGCCTGATGTATTCATGAGCGCCGACCCCAAATTGGAGAGCGCCTAAGGCATGTTTGAAGAGCCGAAAGCAATAGGTGCGTGCCCAAGGGTTGCCCAAAACCCGATCCTAGTGGCGCATGCACCCGAGGAGCACTCGATGAGGGCTCGAGCACTGCCTCGCAGTATAAAAATGCACTGATATATTTTTAGGGTAAATCACTTGCAAATCTGATACATAGAGCGTCGACTTTAAGAGAAAAAGTGGAGAAAGAAAAAGAAAATGAAGAAGGGGAAGATTCAAATATTCAAATAATTTTCGAATCATATTTCAATCTCTACAAATTTTGGGTACAATGTTTTTAAAGTAAAGAAAAATATTATCGATCCTATTTCTTATTTTTTATCTCATATTTTTTTACTATTTAGACTTATTTGTGATAAGGTGTGGTATCCTTGTATTTGATAGTTTGTGTAATTGAACTTATTATATAGTGGGTATATTTCGGATGTATCATTTTATAGTTTTTCCTCTCATTTTAAAGAAGATTTTTCACATAAATCTGGTATTCATTATTATTTGTGATTATTTATTTTTGTGTATCGATGATTATTTTCTCGCCATTTAAATATGCGGTTTGGGTCCCAACAGTTATAACACATAATTAGTCTAAACTTATATGTAATAATTAGCTCATTAATTATTCTCATTGGTGATCATTTCAAATTAAAAGTTCAATAAGTTCGAGTCAAAACATGAGAGTGTTAAATTAGGATTACCATTGGTTTAGGTTTTGTGGTAGAAAAGGCTGAGGTGGTATTCTAATAATAGTGATCCTATTGATGTGAAGGTGCCGAAGGGGAGTGCTAGTACTTCAAGTATATCAATGAAGTAGAAGAGGGTGTTGTCAAAACTTGCGGAGTTTGATGCTTATACCCGGTGGATGAAAAGTTCCCGGTGGGTAAAAGACAACAACTTCTTATTGTAGAGGTGAGGTGTCCCTACAAGGTCGTGAAAAAAAAAATTGACAATTTTGATTTACTTAAATGGGAGTCATATACCCAATAAATGGGTTTATTCGTTAGTTTTTCTCAATTTCTATGCAAGAATTCACTTGAGCGAAAGAGTTAAGTGACACAAAAATGATGTAATATTCGGATCCCCATTTGATATATTTGAAATGTATTTAATATTTTGGATTTATGGATGTATTGGATTAAATGTTTTTGTGAAAATTTTAAAGGATTTGGTGGGTTCGCATTTCTGCGCTCGATGTGCATTGAAGGTGCGAGGGAGGCATATTTTCCAGAACCGATATGCTCAGGGAACGCTTGGGTCCGCACTCAACACGCGCTAAAGGTGAGCGGGAGGTGCAAAATTGTGCATGTGTGCGCTCAAGCATGAGGCGGATCATATATAGCCATGCGGTTAGGTTTTTGCCATTTTATGCAAAAAGCCGGGAGAAGAGAGAGAGAGGAGAAGAAGGATGAGAGAAAAAGTGATAATCGAGTGTCTCAGAGTATCCTTTCGTCAGATTTGTTGAGTATAAGATTGAGTCAAGTATCCGTAAGCCAAATCCTTTATCTATTTTTGTGTCCAACGATATTTGCATATATTTCGGAGATTTTATTTACGTGCTTGTGACTTTCGTGCACCCCCTCTATTTATTATTTATATGCATGCATATTTTACCTGTTATTCGATGAATTTTTACTAGCATTTGTGATTTTGGAGGGTTTTACAATTTATGAAAACCAAAAATAATATATATGTATATTGTGTATCGGTGTATTATGGAACAATGAATCAGGCCTTATATTAGTCCATATGCTTGCTGTGGGGATAAGGTCACTACGAGACCACGGCGGTTCAAGACCCAAGGAATTAATATATGTGATCTGAGATATGTGGCATTTGGTATCTCTTCCGACAAAGAGGTTTAATCCCAACGGGAACATATGTGATATGTTCTCTCACTTTCACCGGCAGGAAGGTTGAGACGCATTGTAGTTGACCTACACCACTGTGTGTTTTAATAAGAACTATCGTAAGGAATTAACAAAAATTTAATATATTTGGACGTCTTAATATATAACTAAATATGAGTTTGTATCCAAAACCGCTCGTGGCAAAATATAGTAAGTTTCTAATATATGGGAGACAAAGTATATAGACGGCCTTGAGTTGTTGACTTAAAACGTAGCCGATATAATTAAGGTTACCGGATGAGTATAACTCTTCCTTAAGTTGGTCTAATAATTTTTCGTTCTCCAATTTCATACATGATTTGTATTTCTATATGGATTTGCATCAAATTGCTTTTGAGATATGTGGTTTGGCGCACAGATTGGGCCAAAACATATCTCGTACGTGTGTGTATATATATATATATATAAAGGCCCAAAACTTGTTTTGATTATGTATTTTGGTTCCAGTTTCCTTTGTTTTTTGTATATGAAGTTATGAGATTTGGATCCAGACAGCTGATGTGGTGACAGTTACGGTTTATACGATATGACCTCAGATCACGATATGTTATGATACGATATGATATCGTCCATAAGATTTGAATGGATCATGATTTATTATGATTATATCTCAGATAAACAATTTGATACAAACGATGATTTAGTACGAGACTATTCCTCAATTTTTAAGAATTTTACGGACCTTATATTTTGTTTTACATAGTTTTGATGTGTTATCCATTTCCTCTAATTTATATGTATTGTTTTATATGTGATGATACTTATTGAGTTTTAGGCTCACATTTTTATATTTTATCCAATTAGACTAGTGATTTGGATACGATTGTAGGAGTTCAGATTTGATTTGACGCAATATTATTCCTCTAGTGAGTATGGATCTTTATACCTGTTAGGCCTTTGATCTCGGGGGTGCATTTGATTTGTATTTGGTCAGATGTGGGCTATTGAATCATTTGATAAGGATTGTGGGATATCTATGTTATGTAGATGAGTTATTATTTTGTTGGTTGTCCCCTTTTTGACTTATAGATAGCAGGTCATATATTACGTTATCCGAATTTATATACAATGAGGTTTTGTGCGGGTCGCATAGTGTTAGGCTTTGTGTACGTATAGATAGTCACGTCCAAGTTGAGCTCTATTGTTATTGATATATATCTTAAATTGTATATTATGAATTTTATTTTTGACCTATGTTTATATATCTGGGACTTGACAAATGGCGCACATGATGGACAAATGGGAGCCATTAATATTGTATTCCAATAATAGGTGCACCTTATGGGCATCCGAGATGGCACTTGTGCACTAATTTTCGTAAGTGCACCAAAGAAATTTTTACCCATGGCATTCAAACATCAAGGCAAGTGCTTTAGTTGATGTTTGAATGCCAACAGGTATATAAAATTTTAATGTGATTTTAGGTTAAAAATGGAGAACATTTTAAAATGAGGAGTGGTGTATGAACATAAAGAAGGGAGAAAAGAGTGAATGAGAAGATTTTTTTATAGCCGGTTGAGATTTAAATCAAGTTATATCTTATAACTAGTTTAGAGATATTGTTCTATCATCAGTTATAGGATGTTTCACTGATTAATTGCTAGTTTTTTTTGTATTTTCTCGTGTGGTTGGTTGGTATGTTTATGGTTAGTATTTAACTAATTATTCACACAGATTATTATAAATGATTCTAAAATATGGTTATTGTTAGCCGAATATTCATAGCATTGTTTAAAAATTATTTCGTGATTTTTCTATTACTGAAAAAGATTATCCACATTGAATCTATTATATAATTTATGTATTTAATTGTATATCTTTATCTCTTATATTCAGTCAAAAGAAAATGGTGATTGATGTTTGATAGATGATTCAGGATTTTTATTCCATTGCATTATAGTGTGCTTCTTCGGATCCCAACAACATCTCCATTAGGCTATGAAGCACGGATACGGACGTGACATGATACTGATACATCGATACGTTATTTTTTACAAATTAAGGATACGATATATTGGAAATATGCAAACTAAAATAATTATTTATATTTTTTTAATTGATTAATACTTCTATCTTATAATAAATATAAAATAAAAATATATTTTTTTCGAATCTTATACAAAAAAATCATAGAAAGAAAATGGTTTGTGTTCATATAAAGATAATAATATTGATACCAATTTTTTAAATGAACAAATATAAAACATAAATGGTACTCAATTATAAATATATATATATATTATTTTAAAGATTTTACGACTATATTTTCTTCATTATCTCCATTTTCATCACCACCACTAGTAAAAATAACGCACTCTAACTTCGTCTCATCTAATGACAATTGTGTAATTTCTAATTCTCTAATATAATCAGGTGAATCAAATATATTTTCACAATTGTTCCACATCTTACCTCCCCTTACGAATATTGTAAACTTCTCTTTAAAAGTAGGTGAAATTTATTATGAATGAAAACTAAATTTTTGACACATTTTGTAGTTATTTTATTCCTTCTCAATGACTAGATAAAGGAGTAAGTAATCTAATTTCTCTCACAATATGATGACGAAAATGATTGAACAAATGGCTTTAAAACTAAAGATTGAAATAAATACGTACTTGAACCATAAATAACCTATAGGCTTTTTATATCTATATGATAACGATTACTAATAGAATCAATATTTACAACTTGATTTACCATTAATAAAAAATTAGCAAATTTTATGTTGGCATTAACTCGATCTTCTAGAATATGAAATTATATTTTCATATATTTCATCATTTATTAAGAAATTTTTAAATCTTTGTGTAGATGAACTCTATTTGGCCCTTCACTAAACTATTGATTGTTATAGTACATTTACAAATTTAATAATAAAAAATAAATTATTATATTTAAATTTAATTTTATTTAATGAATGTACAATTAGATATTATTAAAGTAATAAATAATAATACTTTATTTACCTTGAATTTAGAGAATTGGCCATACAATAAAGTAAGGTGTTATTTTTGCTCCATTGATCAATAAAAATGTTATACACTATATTATAAAATATAGATAATTCTTCTGTCTACTTTTTTTCATGTTTATATATTACAATCTTTACTTTTTGAATTATAGTATCCTACATGTCATACACTAATTAAAGACAAAGCTTATTCGTATTACAAGCCCCAAGCATATCAAATATAGGGGTGGTAAATGAAAGTATATAATCAATCTTATCCCACTAAATATCATCTAAGAGTAACTCTTTCACATATTTAGTTTTTCCTATATCATTTTCTCTATACGTTCTCCACTTTTCACTGATAATAAAAATTTAAAGTACCACCTTAATAAGTTTAAATCTCTTCAACATAACAATAATTGTGACAAAATGAGTAATTACCACCAAAAGTAATTTCAAAGGAATATAATCATTGAATATAGATAATCGTATTGAGTGATTCATAATAAAATTTGTGATAAATAAATAATCATCAAAAATTTATATGATCCAAGAACACTCATCAAATATTATTTTATTATTCTTCATATTCTTTGTAGCACAAATATTTTATAAGGTGAGATTAAGTGTATGAATTACACATAGAATCCAAAAAATATAAGGATAAAGTTGATAAATTAATGCGCTAATACCTGCATAATTATTTACATTGTCATTATCACTTGAATAATATTGTTGGAACCTACCTCCTCAATGACTTCTTTTATCAAGTTAAAGATAAAATATTGATCCTTAATTTATTATAAACAATTAACCGTCTTAAGAAATATGAGACCACTTTCTGTCATAACCATAAAGTTAATCAATGACCTTCTTTAAGAGTTACTCCATTCATCATTCACAATACTTATACTTTTTTCCTTCCATGTTTCCTTAATAGGTTATAATAATATTTCAATAGTAACTTTCTCTTGTTAAAATAATATAGTTCTCAATATATTATATCAATGTATTAAATAGCCCACAAATGAATTGTTGGCCACAAATATATAAGAACTTATATAATATGGGTTTTTTACTCAATGAAATGATAAGCCGGCAGAGTAAAACATTCTAGAATATTATGAGAATAATGTATTTGAAATCTCATTCTATAATGAGAATAATGTATTTGAAAGTGAGAATATTACATTTGTGTTTGACTTCTCTCTCTATTCTAGTCAATGGAGTATCAACAGTGAAAACTAAAACCCTAGGCTCTTCAATTCAACAGAATGGAGGATTCGATTCTATTCTAGGCAATGGAATCTCTTTGATTCAACAATTAGGAGATGGAATGTGAGAATTGAAAACCTTAGGCCCTTCGATTTAACAGATTAGAGGAAGAGAATTCAGGGGGAATCGGAGCGAGTGAGTGGTGATTCGTGGTACATGAGAGAGGAAGAGTTTTTTAATTTTAATGAATAAAAAGCCCATAGGTTTTTAATTTGGATAAAAGCCCCATAATTTTTTTAATTTACCAAATACCCATAAATTATAAAATTATCTAACGTGTCTAAAATATATTTAAAACGTGTTTGAAATGTATCCAACGTATCCAAAACGTGTTCAAACGTGTTAGGACGTATTCGAAATATATCGAAAACATATCGTGGCGTATCCAAAGTATATCCGAAACGTATCAAGAAAAAACAAATCAACTTATTATGACACGTGTTGGTGTCTGATACGTGTCAGACACTGACACATTAAGCCCGAGAGAATACTTGTGCTTCATAGCCATTAGGTAACTTCAAAATATGTAAGATTTTGCCAATATCTGGAAAATAAATAATAATAATAATAAAACAACTCCCATCTTATAAAGAAGAAGCAAGAGAGGTCAAAAATAAAAGTAAAAATAAAAAGCCATAACCAAGTATCGGATAGAAATAGTTACTCCATCATCTATTTGATCTACTGATAGTTTACACAGACAATCTATTTGATCATGTTAGGCCTTTTTTCCTTTTATTTTCCCCTGCAAAATACAATTATTTTTTTCTTGTACGAAATTTAATTATTGAGAAAGTTAAATATACATATTTTTCAGCAGTAGGACATCAATCTTTCCTAACTAAATAAAATAACTGAACACAAAATATCATATGATTTGGCTGATTAATGTACACAATTAGACGTTGGCACGATCAATTTGTTTATTATTATTATTAATATTTGAATTTTTTAAACAAAATATTTTTTCAAAAAAGAAAAAAAAAATTAGGGCGGCGAAATGGCCGTAGGGATTCCGTTAAATGCGTCGTGAGATGACACTGAACCTTTATTTGGTCCAACCAACCCCGACAACGGCACTTTCTTTTAAACTTCAAACTCTGTTTCCCCAATTTTTATTTTTATTTTTATTTTTATTTTTATTTTTATTTATTTTGTTGAAAAAAGGTAAGCTCTGTTCTCCATTTCCTATTCACCAATTGATCAGAGCATTTAATGCTCTCGATTTTTGAATACTCGCCTTCATCCACTGATCCACGAGAAGCTCGTCGCCACTCTCGCACCACCTCCCTCATTTTTGTCGTCATATTAGATCTTTCTCACTCTTCCTCCCTCCCACTACATTTCGAATTTTTCCGACCAACTACTCAGAGATCAGTGCCGATCCTTTCTCCTCCGGCTGAAGAATTCAAGGTAAAGCAACGATTTAAAATTTTCCGATCAGTTTCTTTAGGCTTTTCTCGTGATCAGGGCATCTAATGTTGATGCTACTCTGTTTCAGAATGAGTCATTGGCTATAACTCCTTTGTTAGATTGCCGCAAATCTAATTTTTTGACTTCGTAGTGTTCAGATTACGAAAAGAAAGTCTTACTTTCGGCTGATTGTTTTCCGCATTGTTTGATCACTTTTGAATTGTGATAGAGGTCATCCGTTTGAGGAGAATTGGGGACGAGGAATCACAAAGATAAGGAAAGATGCCGCAAGAAACAAGCTACTCCAACTCGATTTTCACTTCTCCTTGCAAGAATTTGAGAGGTTTGAAGGCTTTGGTATGTAATGAGACGACTGAAGAGATTATCAATGACGATGAATTGGCTCAAAGAAAAGCCGAAGAAGCAGGTACTTCACCCAAAAATACCCCCACTATCTTGCCATTTCAAACGAGTTATGGAATTAAACAGCTGCCGGGTCTTTTTCTTTTTCTTCCTTCCACCTACAACTGGAAATAGAAGCCTAGGAAGAATTGAGGCTCTCTCTCTCTCTCTCTCTCTCTCTCTCTCTTAATTATAAAGAATATTAACAGTGATAGAGATAAAATATGGCAAAAATCTATATTATGTTAATGTTATGTTATTTGTTTATCTTATATTAATTATTTAATTATTATGATGACATCTAGATATTTTATTGAAGTTTGGCTTATAAGTATATAATTTTATATGCTTATTACCTATGATTTAGGATTTTTAAAGTACCTCCTTTCTAATATAAGAAAATCTCTCTATTTATAAATATTAATTAACCAACTATTCAAAATTCTAAAATTTTAGTTCTAATATAACTTGGGTCTACACATTGAATAAATTTTAAATTATTTGTAAAATTCTGTTTATATGTTTTAATGAGTAAATTTAAGAAAATTTTTAAACTATTCAATATATTTTTGATGACAATTTTATATTGACAACATTCATTTCTTGCATCTTTCAAGTAACATTGTAATTTGAGATGATTTAAATATGAATGCATTCCAAACTTTGAAGTAAAAATTCATTTTTATAAAAATATAAATTCCTAAGATTTAAATGCAATGTAGGACCACTAGATTAAAGTGTCGTTAAACCAAGCCAATAAATGAACTCTTTCAAACACTTTAGTCATTAATAAGTAAAAAAAAAAAAAGGGTTGGAACTTGAGGGTGAGATGAGGCTTGTTTAGCAAAGATTTTCCAAGTGTCTTGGGAGAGAAGGTGCAATTTTTAACTCCTTTTATAAATATATTCAAATTGTTCTAGAATAAAATAAAATTAAAACTTGTTAAAAATGTTGATAATAACTAATATGAAAAATAGAATGTTTTTTTTAGAAGTATTTTAAGAAGATTTAGTTCATTTAAAAGAAAATTTGTTCAAAATTCACACTATATAAATCCAATATCTACTATTAGCTATTAGAAAGAAAAAATATTCAAGAATCAATGTAATTGGATTGGATTTCATGCAAAATAGAAAGCTAATTTGAAATAATGAGCCATCGCATAAACTTTGGATTAACAAATTACGAATCCTACGTGCCATAAACATAAAAAAGGTATTATAGAGCCAAGGTATCCCCCCTTATGAGTTTTCCTCAAAGTTTGTGTTAGGAATACATTAGCTAAACTAGAATTAGTGAGTTGAGAGAATAAATACTTCTTTGTTTATGGCAATGTCTAAGAATGTCACAATCCCAAATCAAAATAAGTTCTAAAAATAATTAAATGAATTATAACCTATAAAATAAAATTCTAAATAAATTTCATCAAAATTAAAAATTTAAATATGGCCCGAACCTGACAAAAACATTCATATAACCCAAAATAACAACAATAATAATATCAACCATTACAAAATTTTTTAAACTATTCATTCGAACAACTAAAAATTATGATCTGCTTAATCAAAAGTCTGTAAGGAAAGATTGTCACTCACAATACAACAAAATCATCAATTCATAACTGCCAAATGCCACAATTATCCAAATAATGTTGTTTCCTTCCAATCAATACACATACAATCATTTTTATATCTACCACCCCAAATAATACTAAAAATACATCTTATACAAATGTGATTTGAATATAGGACTAATACTTACTAAATATGAACGATAATTTAATCAACT
Source organism: Nepenthes gracilis (assembly GCA_033239525.1). Taxonomy (NCBI): domain Eukaryota; kingdom Viridiplantae; phylum Streptophyta; class Magnoliopsida; order Caryophyllales; family Nepenthaceae; genus Nepenthes; species Nepenthes gracilis. The sequence continues at coordinate 6,264,107 of BSYO01000006.1, forward strand.
CTACCTCTGAACTCCCTTTAATAGATATGTGGTCTACTAATTTGAATGGGTAAGAATAGTAAAAATATGAGTTGAATGTTTAATAAGTATCAGTATATAATATATAATAAATACGTTTAGAAGCAGAATAATGATCGATAAAACATATACAAAACACATAAAATTACAATCCAAAAGTCTATCAACGAAAGTTTGAATGTGGTCCCGTAGTCAAAAATATAATCTGAAATAAATATCAAATTTTTAAATATATAAAATCAACTAAATTCCAACTATAAGTAAAACTTACAATTCTCAATCAAAATCTCAAATATCTAAATTAATAAAGGCAAAATATATTAAAAGTTAAAGCATGCTCAGATCGGAGAACAAAAAATCAAAACATAGATTTTGATGAAGGGTTGTACATACTTTCGATAATATTAAGTTATATCACTATTATTTTGATCCACAAATAAGACTAACTACATACTCTCCCCTGTAGACGGTGGCCAAAGTCACTATCTTTTGTCACTAGTGGAATGGGTGTACTCATCAAATCTGTTTTGATATATTAAAATTTTCGGATATATTAATTTTATTTAATTTTTTACGATGATTTTTTATAAAAATACAAACTAAGGAGGACATTTATATCAAATATTCAAAACTTTTCCTATCTAACAGAAAAGTATAAAATTTTCATTCAAGAAGGTCAAATATAAAGTCTTCCATCTCCAAAAAAAAGTACACTTATTGAATCAAATATTAAAATAGAGCTTGATCCAAAATACATGCATGAATACCACATGCATAACTCATATGCTCTTTTTTATTATTTTTACTGTACAAATATTCATATATTTAAACAAAATACCTCGAATCATTTACCCAATTTTTATAAAATAAATAAAATCTTCAAATAATAACCAAATTGAAGCGAAATCCCAAACTAATTCGTAAAATTGATACACATACACAAGGGAGACAGATAGGCAAGTAAAATAATATGTATGTATATTAAATCTACCAATGTAAGTAAAACTGATCGAAAATGAAAACAGACTAAGAGCCTCCAATTTTATAAATCTGATGAAATGATACTTCAAAATCCTTTTTCCCTTTCTCTCTCTTCATTCTTGTTCTCTTTTTCTCTCCTTTCTCTTTTTCTCGCCCAAAATGATTAAAATAGTGCACATTACCCCCTTATATAATAGAATCGGTGCATGGGTGTCACACCTAATCTCATGCATACATGAGCGCTGCCTCAAACGTGGGTATTTTGTAATCAATGCTCAAGCGGTCCTTAGGTTCTCCTCAAGTGCATCCAATTTGTCAAAAGAAGTGAAGCATATATTGGATGTGTATTAGGTGCCATTTTGCTTTCTCATTTTTAATTTTTTTTAAATTTATATAATATAATTTATTTTAATATATTTTAAAAAAATAAATTAACTGATAATATGAAATTAAATTATACAAAAACCAAATGTTACAGAAAGTAAGATACATAGACCCTCATTGAGGAGTGAATCTAAACATGTCTTGGGTTATGGTGATGGTGTGAGTAAATGGTTGAGTTAGCTTTGTCTCCTAATTGAATATAAGACACCATTTTCTCCTAATTGAATCCAAAAATTAACAAATAACAAGTAATTTAGTGCATAAGTTATACAATTAATTTAACATGAAAGCTCTTATTTTTTTTAAAAAAAAATCATAAAACTCTTTATCCAAACAATCTCTATTATTACAAATAACTCTATCTAAAAGTCATTCACAACAATTTTGCATGAATAATTGTTAAAAATTAATCCTGACACACATAATAATTTAAAAAAAATAAAATACAATGAGAAAAATAAGTAATCAATTAGTAATATATCTTACAACTAATACAAAAAAATTATACTCAAATTTGGTGAATAAAACTTAAAATGTCAAAATCTTATTATTTTTCTATTTTTTATTATCTCATTTTTGTTGTTCTTCTTTATGTTAAATGCACTCACAATACCCCAATAATTAAAATCGAGTCTTTTATATTAGGTGGTACACATTTGTCTGTCGTGCATGACTAGCAAGCCATATACTTGGCCCTTTAGACATCCCTTTTGCCTAAAATGTCGCTAGAATCTAAATAAGTGGATTTTTTTGATATTCATTAGGTAATTAAATTTGATTATATTAACACATATATTCATCATGCATCCGTAAAAAAAAAAATTAATTGAGCAAATTCTCACATAACATCAAGTATATCACTTGAAGAAAAAAATTGATTCAAAATGCAACATTCTGGGTCGTGCCTTAAAATTTTACATTGGGTTTACCTCTTCATCCTAATGTATGCGCTCTTGTGAAATATTATAAGAAATTCAACTAAAGATATTATATGATAATGAATAAATAATATTCTTAGTTTTTTTTTCCCAAATTTTATTAGTATTTATATTGTTAAATATATTTTGAGTAATATTTGTATCCCAATTCCCTATGATTCAAAATTTTATATTAAAAAAATACAATGAAATGATAGTGAATTCAACAACTACAAATAAAAATAGTTTAAAATAACAATTAAAAATAAAAATAGAAAACTAAAAATCGATAATAACATTAAAAAGAATAAATGAAACAAAAAAAATTCAAAATTTGTTGATAATCAAGGTTTTCCCTTAAATTATACTTGATGGGAGTGGTGGGCCATCGATTGTTCCCAAGCCGATGAATTTGGGAGTGGTGGGACCAGGCCTGGACTACTCGGTCCTCCCATCCTTTTGGGTAGGTGGGCTTCCTTTTGTAATCACTACTGGGGACCCACTGTCTCAATTATAGCCTTACAGGTGTAAAAATTGATATTATATATATAAATATATATATATTATTAAATTTAGGCATATATTAAAAAATAATAATGAAAGGGTATTGAAATTCTATTTTCAATATCATGTCCAATCAACTCATATTGTTTAATTCTTCCCTCAAACTTTATTCAAATTTTATTTGGTTAAAATCCAGGTCTTCACTGCATGTTATTTACATTATACTATATTACCGTTAATTTTTATTATTATTTTTGATAATAATTTTATTTGTAATTGACTTATAATTTTTTTGAAATATTAGGTTTATTTAATATATGATTTTAACCATATTTTATCTTGAATTTCTTGGATGTTATGGGAAAATGATATGAGAATCCTAAAATAATTTTTTATTCTTCTAAAAATATTGAACTGTTATAGCTTTTTTTTTTTTTTTTATAAATATTTTGACTAGATTTTTATAAAATGCCCCAAAGAATTAAAGGATTATATTCTATAAAATTAATACAACCTGCTTAGATTTGATTCTGTTTATTGATGATGCTGTGTTTATAGAAACAAGTTAATTGGCCATCAAAAAAAAAATCACAAGATCAAGCATCAAACTGGTTTGATCCTTGAACTTAAAAAGAACGTCGGGCCGTCTTCTTCATGGATTGCGGTCATCCTCGGCGCTGGATTAAACATCCGGAGCTGGCTTCCGGCTCCCTCTGGGGCTACTTAGAACTGCAATGAGCGTCCTTGAGTCCATGCCCAGGAGATGACGGTTCCCTTCACACCCAAACATGAAATCTCCCAAATTTACCGGAAGGGTTTCTCACGAATCACCACAAAAATGGCGGGAAAAGCTTTGCCTTGTCTTTGCTTTAAGTGCCTTATCTATCCCAGGACCTTATAATCGAACACATTATTAGGAATGTACTCGCAATTCGGTGATATCGATAAAATGTCTCTAAAAAACGAAGCTACTTGGAACGCTATAATGTGTGTTTTTTTCGTGCGGGTTTGAGCATTTATGCTGTTTCAAAGAACAAGGGGCAGCGACATGGACCCCAATTTGTTCGTGATTGCGAGCTTAATAACTGTCTGGAATAGGTCGGAGAACGTCATCTATGAAGGATACATGGTCCCGTCGTTAAATGTGGTTTGCTATATGACGTGTTTTTTGGTAATTCTCTTTTGCATTTTTTTGCGATGTATGGGTTTCTCACAAAAAGCCCACGAATATCTTGAGGAAATGCTTTGTAAGAATGTAGCTTCCTGGACTTCCTTGATGGTTAGCATTCTGATGCTGGACAGTCTGAGTTGTAATGAATATGTACAGACTGATGACCCTAGAGGTATTTGAATTCAGCGAAAACATGGTCACGACAGTTATTACCTCTCGCGGTCATGTAAGGATGAAGTTCTGAGTCACCAATTCATCGCACAAGTCTGGATTTGAGTAGAATATTTCTGTAGATAACCCGCTTGTGCCCATATTTTTGTCAGTTCGGAACACGGGTGCTCTTTTTACTATCACATGAAAAGAACGAGATACTATTTCATGCCATCCATTGATTGCTGATTACGCATATCATAGGATTTGTGAATGTACATGGTTGTTTTGATTGGATGCTTGATGTTTATGCTGAAGTAAAGGCTGCTACACTTTCTAGTTTGCTACTGGCCTGTGATACTTTGGGTTGGTTGAAGTGGGGATGAGCATCCATGGCTCAATAGTTAATTTTGGGCTAGATCTAAATGCTTGCGTATGCAATACTGCCCGAGAGGGATTTTGTCTCATGGAATTCATTGCAAAATGTTATGCTCAGCAAGGCAAATGCCTAGGCACCCTGCGACTATTTACTGAACTTTGGAGAGGAGGATGTCCGTAACCCATGTCACCTTTCTGCATGTTCAAGCCAAGAGTTTCCTGCCCAAGGCAACGCTGCCCATGCAGAATAATTGCTGGCCTCCAAGATAATTTAATTGTTGGAAATTCAATGCTTACTTCGTATGGAAAGTGTGGCTTGATAATGAAACAAAGTGGGTATTTCAAGTGATGCCCGAGCATGGCAGAGTCACTTGGAAGACATTAGTTTGAGGTCATGCTGATAATGAATAGCCAGTTGATGGATTGAATGCTTTTTGTTTGTTGATAGAGAGGACGTTTACCTGTGAGTTACATTACCATACTGTATGTTCTTGATTCTTTTTCATCCCCTCCTGATCTAAGTATGGGATGGACATTCATTCCCATATTTTTCGCGTGGGTTTTGAATCAGATGAGTATGCTTGAATCGGATGAGCATGTGAAATACTTTCTTACTACTATGTATGCTATCCACAAGCAACACTGATAAATGAAAATTGAAAGAGATCAGGAAACTGATTACAGAAGTGGATCATGTCCCTAATACAAGCATTGGGTTGCACAACTTGTATGAAGAACAGAAAAGGCAGAATCATGGAGCCATAGTGAGAGAATCGCCCTTGCTTATGCTTTGATCAACACTCCATGAGGTTCTACAGTGAGAGTTTTCAAGAACCTGAGAGTTTGTGTTGTTTTCCATTCGTTATACAACTGTATGATGCCATTTTTTCATGGAAATCATATTGATGGATCCTTACTGATTTCACCATTTTAGTGCTGGCAATGTTCATGTGGTGATTATTGGCAGTGAACTAGTTAGCTTTGAAAAACTTCGTTAGTATGATCCCAGAAATGAGAACATAATTGGAGTCATTCCTCTAGTGAAATAGTTGAGTTGGCCTTTAATTTATTGATTTGGTACTTCAATAATAGCGACATATGCTACAAAGTGAACAAATCACAGCAACAATAAAACATTAACAGACTGACATACCAAACTGTTATTTCTTTTAATTTCTTTGGCCGTGTCTTTTGCAGCGACAAGGAGGTACCAAGCAGCTGAGTGGCTGAGGCAGATGGACCAAGCTGCATGGGAGGCCCTACCCAAAGAGCCCTCTGAAGAAGAATTCTGCTTGGCCCTGCGCAACGGTCTCATTCTCTGCAATGTCCTCAACAAAGTCAATCGTGGTGCTGTGCCCAAGGTCCAACCCATGGCCTATCATGATGCATTATTAAAAATGTGCAATTTTATTTTCATTTGTTTTGATTCTATAACTATAGTTTCCTTGGGCTCTTTCTATCATTTGGGCTTAACTTTGTGAAATATTGAAAAACAGGTAGTGGACAATCCAGTTCTCACTTTGCAGTCCACTGAAGGAGCGGCGCAGTCAGCAATTCAGTATTTTGAAAATATGAGGAACTTCTTGCTTGCTGTTGGTAATATGAAGCTCTTGACTTTTGAAGTGTCTGACTTGGAAAAGGTTTGATTCATACCATCATCTTTTCTGTTATGTTATTTATCCTGAATATCTTAAAATTCTTCCCTGCTCCAGAGCATTAGTATGATATATCCATTGTATGTTCAGTAGTGACATTATTAATTCAAAAACACCATTTCAGCGGAGCATGATCATAATGTAATACATGGCATAAAATCCATTGCAGCACCAAGAAGTTCAGCCAAAAAAATAATCATTCTTCATATATGTAAAATACTAGACTTAATACACTGGAAAGCATGTTTAAAGTAGGCTGAAGCCCAAGTGACAGAGAAAACAGAAAAAAGAAGATTTTTCAAGGTTTTTATGCCCCTGAACTGTCAATCTAAGGTCTCCTTTTACTCAGAAAATTATGGTTTTAGCTGAATTTAGAGGCATGACAGATCCATAGTTGAACAGGCCCAAAGACTAAAACTATGCTGAAAGCCTCAAAGCATGTTAAAATTCAAATTTAGGTATAAGAGGGATTCTGATATGAAAGGGATTCAAATTCAAATTGCATTACATATGGACGGGAAAGAAATTGCATTTATTGAATGGGTTAGAGATGATAATGTTCCCTTATAAACCATACAAGCTGAGATAGATTATTGTGCCCATATAGTTCGAACTATCGATGTGGTATTTGTTGGGTTATGGGTCACTCTAGCGTGGGCCCATGCCTATTTGATGTGTCGATCGGTGGTATGGGTGAAGCGCACACGACCAAGGCCGGAAGTATCGGATCCAATAGTAGCACGCCCAAGGGGCACTAAATACCGTGGGTGCATGCCAAAGGTGTCGTTTACCGTGGCACCCGCACTCAAGGCCACGCTGACAGGCGCTCGAGCACGGCTTGCAATATAAAAATATGCCGACGCATTTTTAGTGTTAACCATTTGCAATTTCTAGACCTAGAGAGCGCCGACTGTGAGAGAAAAAGAAGAGAGAGAGAGAGAAAAGGGAGAAGAGGAAGATTCAAATATCCAGTTGAATTTCGACTTGTGTTTCAGTCTTCACCGACTTTGGGTACGCTGTTCTTGAAGTTGAGAAGAATATTTATCGGCTTTATTTCTTCTCTTTCATCCAGTATTCTCTACTGTTCAGGTCTATTTGTAACAAGGTATTGTGTCCTTATATTTAGTAGTTTGTGTAACTGAATTGATTGTATAGTGGAGATATTTCAGACATATTGTCTTGTGGTTTTTTCCTTTCATTCTTAAGAGGGTTTTCCACATAAAAATTGCTTCTTGTTTCATTATTGGTAATTGTTGTGTGTTTGTTGTGAATTGTTGATTGTTTCCTTGCGATTCAAATAAGCGATTTGGGTCCCAATAGTGTTAGGTATAGAAATTTGGATATTTACAGGGAAGGAATAATAAAACTTTAGTTATCTTTCCATTCTATTCAATGATGAGATGGAACAAAATGACATTCTTTTTTTCCATAAAAATCATGATCAATTCTAATTCTTGATTTTGATAGGTTGTATAAAAATCCTAAACACCTTTTTTGTGAAACTATTATGCCTAGTGCATCACTCGCAGTTTCTTGTTAGGTTAAGATAAAAAAAGTAGTAGCAATAGTATGAACAGATAACTATAGAATTAATAAGTGACTCATTACTTTGCATTATTTGGATCCAAATATGCAGTCAAGATATGTTGTATTGGTTTTGCCATTGCAAGTATTGAAATTGTTTTGGAATAAACCAAATAAAGAATCGGGTTATGAGTTGTAAAGAGAAATACTAAGGGATTGAGATAAAGAAAAATGTGAAAAAAAGATTAAAAAAAAAATGAAGATATTGCCATGAGCCTGGCACAAGTGTGCATGTAAATATAAAAAAATAACCAAACACTTATCCAACACCGGGCTGTGACAACCTGCAGCAAATTCCAATCAACATGTCTGAAATAACAAGGCTTATTAGGTCGCAGTGTGTGGCCAACAACCATGGTCATCCCAAAAATTCTATATGCATAACAAATATTGATAAGGTAAGACATCTCAAACCTTCTAACTAAATATACTGCATTCAAATTGAAATATAAGTTAAAGGCCCACAGCTACCAATACAAATGGATCCAAATTCGGAATAGCAAACTCCTAACCAAATAATCAAAAGACAATAAAACAACCTAAAACTATTCTTCCATGAGTAGTTTTCCGTATAATCCTGTAAGAGTTTCTACGCTCGCTAATCTGAAGGGGGTTAGAAAATCTGACGAGAGTGATCATAGTGCTTAGCACAATATATATATGTATGTATGTGTGTGTGTGTGTGTGTGTGCGTTTATATATATATATATATGTGGATATACATGAATGAGTATGCAAAAGGATAATAATTATGATCAAATACAGAATTTTGCAAACGTCCCAATATTGATAAAATGTTTGGAGGACAATTGATTGATTAATGAATAAATATTTGAGAAATTGATTGCAATTGAGCAATTGTACTTTCATTCCCTCCCTCTCTCCCTTAGTTGTTTCTCCTTCTTGTTTCTACCCTCTAGTCTTTATTCTTGTCTCTACCCCTCTATTACTCTTCTCTCTACTTTTCCCCTCCCCCAACATCATTTACCCAATGCATACAATTAATGATATCATAATACGCAAATCCAGGATTGGGTATTATGGATATATGATTCCAACATGTGAAGTCTATGAATCATCTCGTAAAAGCAATGTTATTATGAATAGAACATGTATTATTTTGAATATAATATGTTGGAATCATAGATCATTCATAGGCTTTACACATGTATTGGATATAAAGCATCAATACGAATTCAATTAGAAATTATGTGAACTTGTTCATTAAACAATGAAGAGCCTCAAGCTAAGAAAAACTAAGAAGGCTGTCTCAAGAACAAATTTCACTAAGAGCTCTATTGTAGAATTTAGACCTAAACATTAATTATAAGTGATGGAATGATATAACCTATGAATACATAAGATTCAATGGAAAAAGAACACTCATAAGTCATAGTTCATTGGGTGGAATGGTGGAACAAACTGGAGACCAACTCATCTATTATGAGAAGTCATGATCCTACAATAGAAAGAGATGAAGAGTACATATTCACCAGGAGAATTTTGTTTTAGCTTTATTTTATTAGGCTGCTAAAATGTAGTTGATCTAGTATGATAAAAGACATGACAAAATAAAAACTTGTCATGACTTGTAAAAAAAGACTATAATGAAATAGAATTAAAATATCTCTTTAGTTATATCCATGTTTTAAGAAATGTGATTTTGGAAATATCAAAAAATTTCTTGATATTAATAGAGTATTGTATTATTAAATACATGTAGAGCTTAATTAAATATTTTTCATCTGATTCTTTTCATTCAAAAGGAATCAAATGGGAATAAACTCTCATATCCAATTCTATAGTAGAGATGGAATTGAGAAAGAATCATCGACTATGATCCCAAAAGAACTAGATTTTGAAACAACATAGAGGAAAGATGAAAGGAATATCTTATCAAGGTAATCATATTTGTTTAAGTGGTTATACTCTTTAGGCTATTAAAATCGCTCGGTACACATCATGACAAATAGAAATAGGATGACGAGTAATTACACAAAATGCATGTCACGGTGAAAATATATGGAGACACATCTTTCTAGAAAACCAATTACAATATGAGCTATGGAATCACGTACTGGTTTGGGGAAAGGTTCCTTTGAATATTGGGTAGTTGTTCTCAAACTAGGTTAAATACTCCGGCAGAGTAGTAGAAAATGTAGCCGGAAAGGCTATTTGAATAGGGCCATCCAAAATACCCATATGAACACAATTCATTATTCAAGATAGCAATATATAACCAAATGAAGTAGAACTTTGGGATAAAAAATCTGTCTTTATATTTTGTTTTGGGCAAAAAATTTCTTTTTTTTGCCCTTTGCTTTGAAGGATAAAAAAATAATATGATTCAACCTCAAACTCATCTAAGTGTAGTAGACAATAGTGAGGCTCAAAAATCAAATCATATGAGTTAGCAATTGTAGATATGCTAAAATTGGTGACATTGTTGTTGCTATGGTAAAAAGTTAATATGCTCTTGTAAAAATCAGAATTGATCAAAACTATAATATGCTAAAATTGGTGACATTATTTTTGCTATGGTAAAAAGTTAATATGCTCTTGTAAAAATCAGAATTAATCAAAACTATAATTGTGCGTATTAGAAAGAACTCAAACACAGCAATGATATATTAATATGATATAATGACAATGGTGCATTTATCATTGATCGAGAAGGAAATCTAGAAGGCGGCATGATCACTCAAGGGTTGATACAATTAAAATTTACTAAAATATTTTTATTAGTTCCCAAGGTATTATAATTAGAAAACGAAAACATAATATAATAGAGTAGGATATTTTAATAAAATAGATTAGTCAGTAGATTGTGTATCTCATGTGCACATTTCTTTTTTTTTTTTTCCGGTAAAAAACTAAAATAGCATGTTGATTATATTGAAATTCAGGGATACCACTAATTATATTTCATCATGGATAGAAACACTATTGCTGATATGATCACTCGAGTTTAGTTGTGATCACTTAGGGGTTGATACAATTAAATTTTACTAAAATAATTTTATTAGTTCCAAGGTATTATAATTAGAAAATGAAAACATAATATAATAAAGTAGAATATTTGAACGAAATAGATTAGTCAATAGATTGTGTATCCCGTATGCACATTTTATTTATTTTTTTCCCATAAAAAAGCCAAAATAGCATGTTGATTACATCAAATTTCAAGGGTACCACTAATTTTAGTTCATCATGGATAGGAATAATATTACTGATATAATAATCCTCTATAAAATATGAATTCAAAAGGAATGGTTCGACTAGTATCTATTAACTTCACTAAAACATTGTTAACATAATTTTGGGAAGGTTTTACCAAAAATACAAGGAAACATCTAGAAAGGGACAAATATTTTTTGGTTTTAATTTTGTGATATATAAGCAATAGGAAAGGACCATATCAAAAGATTTTAAATTTAAAATATGTCATTCAACTTGGTATATGAATCTATCCTATTTCCAATTGTTTGGTTAAGGGTTATTTCTATTTCTGACATATTGACAGGAATTTAGCCTTTTTTCTTATTTAGTTAGAAGTAGAAAATTCATTCCCAAATAGCTGACATTGCAGTTATCAATAATAAAACCATAACCACAGTTGCAGCACCATCACCCTTCAACCACCATCTACATGACTATCACCCAACCCCTGCAACCCATTACCAACTCCTCCTACTGCCACCATCTCCAGCCACCCCAAAACCTCACTTTCCCATCCCAGCTACCTCCATTGTCATTAAACCACTCTTATGTGTACCCAATAGTATGCATCCACCTGTCACCTCCATTCTCCATTTTACCCCTCATTGCAAATAAAATCATCACCATAGCTACTGCTGGACCGATTACCTAATCTCTTCACTGCATCACCATCTATCCATCACAACTCTCAGCCATCTTCCCTATAGTTTGCTGCCTGCTGTCAGACTGCTGCTACTGCCTCACCTACACAATCCCCCTACTTCCCGACCCCCACCACCTCCGAATCAAAAGAATATTTTATTTCTCAAGACTTGCACAGTTATTCTGATTCTAATTCTTGGATTTGTACTAAATCAATGGCCAAATTGCCAATAGTTTTTATTCCAATTCTATGTCCTGTTGAAACAAACATGTAGGCGGAATTTATGTTTCTAATTCCCATTTCATTGTGCTCTGACTTCTGAGCCTGCTTCCAGATCCTCAACTGAATGGCCTATCTGTTTCCTTCCTCGCTCAGTTAGGATTTTGGTACTTGTCCAAAATTGTACCTCTCCCTCCCCATCTCTTGGAAAAAAAGATGTTCAGATTTTGATACTTGATTAGACCCCCAAACCCTAGAATACCAGGTTACTTCGAGTGCCCTCGCCCTCCCCCCTCCCCAAAAAATTTCTAAGTATCTGGAACTGCAGATACTTGTGGACTGTGAGAGTTCCATTTAATGAGTCCCAAAGCTCTGGGCATCATATTAATATGTGCCCTAGAAATAAACTAGGAGTTCTGAGAGAATGTGGGTGGGCTACCTGTTTTGGATTTCTTATGCTCTAATGGACGCATTTCTTGGACTTGTGTTCATTTAACTTGTCTTGAAAGTGGGGAGGCCCTATTACTAGTTATGCATACTTGAAATTCGAATTCCAGTTCGAGAGATTTTGGAGCACTTTCATGGACTTTTTAATCGGATTCATGCACATCACAAACTAGAACTAGAGTTTGAGAGGATTGGTATTGACTCCTTGTGTTATCTTTGATGCTCAAGTCAACAATGGGCTACTTACAAATGAGTTAGGGAGAGAGAGAAAGGGTGTAGATGATTGAAAGATTAGGCTTCGAGAGAATATTTTTCGGGGAGGTGTTCTGAATGATAAGCTCCGAATCTCTTTTATGCAGCTCTAAGTGCGGTGGGATTGATGTTGAATTGTAGAGGTCTTTAGGATTGGCGAGTGATCAGATGCTTCAAGATTCTGATCTGTCAGATTATTAGATAGTTATATGCTTGATTGTAAGATCCTTGACCATAAGACTATAATATCATCAGATGCCTTTACTGTGTGAAAGGGCTTCGTGTTTGTAGGGGTGTATGGCCTATTCTTGGGTTGATTGAGTAACTTTTTGTAACTATATGTTTATCTTCTGAAGAGTTCTCTACCTTTCTTCGTAACTGGTTTTCGTCTAATGAAATAGTACCTTTAGCATTAACTGCCATATCTGTGAACATGATTTAGTAGGTAGCTCGCCTTGTTTTCAGGATTCACATGCCATATTTATGAACGTGGGCTTAATAGTTAGTTTTGAACTATTTGTTGACTAAAGTCATGATAGTGGATCATATCTCTATGATTTAGGATCCAATTGTTACATTAATGAATATAAACTTAGTGGGCGGTTTCGAATAGTTTGCTAAGTAAAGTCTTGATAGTAAGTCATATATACTTGATTTTAGGATCCAACTACTATATTTATGGACGTAGGCTTAGTAGGTGGTTCCGAATGGTTTGCTAATTAGAGTCTTGATAATGGCTATTATCTCATTGATTTTAGGTTCCAATTGCCACAACATGGATGTGGGCTTAGTGGGCGGTTTCAAACAATTTTTTAAAAGATTATGCTAATGTGGAACCTCCTTTAGTACCAGCCTCTCTAGCTCTGGTCAATGGCTTTGGTTGTTATGATAGAATGATTGTTCGGCTTAACTGATAAATCAGTATTAAAAGATCAAGAAATTTGCTAATTATAAAAGGTCGACTATTTAGTTTGATAATCGGCCTTTCTTAACTCGCATCTTTTGATCTACCTTTACCAGCTTGTTTCTAGTGTAGCTAAACTTTGATTCTTTCAGTTATTTGACAACTTGATTATTTGGTCACCTAGCCATCAAACTTATCGCCAAAGTCTTTGAACCTAAGCCAACTGATGGAGGCCTTGTCCATGGACAGTGTGGCTGATTATTTGATCCCTAATAAATTGTCATCTCGATCTCAACCTGATGTTGGTGAGTTCGGGTCATCTTGAATTTTAGCCGGAACCAACACTAGCCCCCCAGCATCAAGAGTTGATTTCAAATCTTAAGAGTGTCTGTTTGATCGCTGCTCCACCTTAGTTTGATTTGTACCATGACAATCTGTCCTTGGCTTGAGATCACTCAGATACAAACTTCTTTTCCTAAGTGAGTCGTCAGGATGAGGTTGATTTGAAGTCTTTGTCCGGAGGCTTCATTGTGGAGGATTTTCTTTTTGATCGTGGAGGCAACTAGTGTAGTAGTGATATAAGATTTTGGTGAGCTTGTCACCCTTGGATGGCCAACTGTAGGATTTATGGTGGAGGGTTCATTTGTTCCCTCTCCTTTTGAGCCTGTGGCTTATGCAATTGGGCGGCTGTCCCGATAGCTTGATGATCTATATTCCTAGTGGCTCGGTAGACTTCTTATATGAGGATTGGGTTGATAATGAGTCTCTAGTCCCTGGGCATTAAAGTATAATTTTTGAATTGTAAACTCCCTAACAAGGTGTAGACTCTTGGATTGAAATCGAGTTAGACTCGAAATCGCCACCTCTCTATTGTATAGCTTAAGCCAAAAGAAAAACTTATTTTCATTCTTGTTTGTTTGCTTGTAGTTTCTGCATGCTATTGTTGCATATCTAACTTTGATTTACTGTGCAGACTGTCCAACTAAGCCATTAGGCTATCGTCATTGGGATGTTCTGAGCTTTTATCTTTGCTATGCTGACCATCCAACTAATCCATTTAGCTATCATTGTCAGGTTGTTCTAAACTTCTGCATGTGAACTGTGTGACTGAACTAGCCAGGATTGATATAGGCGTATCTTTAGATTTAGTAGTTTGACGTGTGACTACTCTTATGGCTAGCCGGTTGCGTTGTATCCATCACTCATTCCATTCTTTGTGCGGTGGGATCTTTTTGAGTCTTAAGCTCTCGAGCGTCAAAGCGTTCTTGGTGTTCAACCACCTCCACACATGACTTTGAAGCGCCGCATAAGCTTTCCAACTAAGCCATTTAGGCTATTGTCATTGGATTTCCTTGACTCTAGTCCATTGGCCATGTGGTTAAATGAGCATGACTGACAATGGGTGTTGTTACTACTTAATGAGGTTCAATAGTTTGATGTGCGACTATTCTCTTATTCATGTGGTTGCATTGTACCTATTGCGCATTTCACTCTTTGCGGCATTTGATTTGTTTAAGTTTTGAGCTCTAAGTCTCGAGCATGAGCATCGAAGCGTCCTTGGCATGCAACCACTTTTGCATATCTGATTTTGATTTGTTCTATGGGCTTTCAACTAAGCTATTAGGTTATTGTTGTTATTGTTGTTGGGTCAATGGGACCCTAGTCTTTGGACCATGTGGTTTGAATGAGCTAAGGCCGACAGGGAGTGTTGTGTGCAGTTGTGTGTCCCTAAGATTTAGCAGTTAGGTAGCTATTTTGATAGCCACGTGATTGTAATGGATCTACACTCGCTAAATTTTTTGGCTTCCTTGACAGTGTTGGAATCCTAAGCCCTGATCCCCCAAGCTATACGTGTTATGGTGTATGACCATCATTGTGGCCGTATGGTATCCTTCGACCTACATCTTAGATAATCGCCTATTTAGGTCAGAGCATGCAGTAGATAGGGTGTACATCTTGATTATTTGACTCAGGATCAACATTGGATGCTTTTTGTGTGCTCGTAGACAGTTGACAATAAAAATTGAAATATAGAGACATGTACCTTTGCCTTGTGGTTGTAGGAAAGAGAGATGCTTATTTAGGGCATCTCTTTAGGTGAATGGCATGTGGGTTTCTGGGTACTAGCTTATCGTCCTAGGAATGTAGCTTGTATGCTCCCTTTCATAATATGGCAACTATTAGGTTCAATCCATTCCCAGTGGGAGGTGAGTTGCTCCTTTTGGCTTCCTTTCAGCAACCTATGTGTTTTAGGGGCCTAGTTGTCCGCATTGATCGCTTTTGCCTTTACCCTTTAATAACATGTCATCTTTGACTAATACGTCACTACTCAAATGATCGCCAAAAAAAAAAAAGAATTCATTGGACGCTATCTCGATTGGCTTGATTGTGGCGGACTGGGCTCGGATCTTAATGTTTAACTACCCAATATTTACTGATTGTTCTTTGGTTAGCTAAAAACTTTAGGCTTCTGCAAGGTCCCTTTCTAGAGGGCTAGCTCTTGAGAGATGTCATCTTACAACCTTGGAAGAATTGCAAAGGACTAGTGGCATGGTTTCATTAATGCAATCTTCTTGGTCGCATTATGTCCGTGGACTTGTCAGAACCTTGTGGACTTATAAATGGCTTTGGGTGTCCTTGCATATTTATGTACGTCCTATTGGTCGGGTTGCTCTAGAACTCCTTTGGTAGACAAATTTGACTAGTCTTGCTATCTAATTTTAATCGTTTTCTTTGTACGATATTTCATTGGATGGTGGATTTGGACTCTTTGAAGGGAATGTAGTATAACTCAATTTTGAGCATAGTGGATCTGATTTACTATGATGTTGCTTCTAGTTCTAACTTCATCTTATTTCTACATTATGTCTCTTATATCTCCTTCATCTTAATCGTTGGGAAAATATCTTAGCTCGATCGCTTAGAATTATCATGTCATGTTCATTTCCTTAGCAATGATGTTATCCCTTGCTGATGCCTCCAATTCTACGAAGGTCTGGGGTGTCTACTACATGGCCTTAAAGAAGAACTCCCCTGGCTATGTAGATGTGATGAAGGCGTTGAGCTTGGCTTCGTTGGTGAGATTGGAGATCTCTTGGCCTTAGCATTGAAGCGTGACAGGAACTGTTTCAGGCTCTCACCTAGTGCTTGCCTGACGCTAGCAAGGTGCCAAAAATATTTCTCCTCTTTCATGCTAGTAGCGAACTGTGCTAGAAAGTTTGAGGAGAGCTCCTAAGCTCTAGCCGATTGAATCAAGTCTGAATATCTCCTTTCAATGTTACAAAGAAACACCAACAGAGGGTCACATCCCCTAAATCCTAGAACCTAAGGAGTGTATGGAAATGGTTCATGTACAGTTCTAGCATGGGCGTCTTGAATTTCTTAGGGAAATATCGTTCTAGAATTTTCAAGTGAAGGGAGTCCGATTTGTCCAGCTTGTTTCTTCGCCAAAGACTCATTTTTTAATCTTTTTTTGATCCTCTTCTTGATGTCTACTAAGGAAGCTGATTTTTGAGAGCTCTGAAAGATATTGGTTTGACATGCTTATTCGAGATTTGAAATGTTGATGTTGTGTGTACAAGGGCTTCTGGAACACAAACCTCTATTTCTACGCAGCCTAACTTCATCTAGACCCATGCGTTTTGTGTTGCAACGTTTCTTAGTCGGCTTTGTATCTACGTTTTTGACATATCTTTCCAATCAAAAGGCACTAGCTCCACTATAGATTTGACTAGATCTAGAAGATGTTAATTGTCTTCATTGTCGATCTATTGTTCTAATCGAGTGGTGCTAGCTCCCCTATATACTCGAACAGATCTAGAAGATGTTGTCTAATTGGGTGTCTTCCTTAAGGCCGAGTGTTGACCCCTTCTCTTGGCATCTTCCTTGAGGTTGACGTTTGAGCGAGTTGTTAATTTGTCTCATGAGGCTTATTTTTAGCTCTCCCGAGAGTAATTCTAGCATGTTGATTGTCTTATGAAGTTGGGCCACTATGGAGGCCTAATTTGTGCTTGTTTTCAAGTGATCATTTTGGCGGCTGGCACTATCCTGAGGAAGTATCCATCTAGAACATCCGTTAAGGCATAGTCGGAACACCTTTGGGATCGAGTGTATGACCTTTGTTGTGGATCTTTATGGGTGTGTTCTTCTTGGTTTGGGGAAATTAGTTGATTCATTCATTCGCATAGACTGTGCCAGTGTTGTGTGTATGGAATCTAGATTTGGTTTGAGAATCTCCGAATCGGATCATCGAATCTTTTCACCCGGATTCTATACACCACAAATTAGAATGAGAGCCTTAGAGGAAGTGGGACTTGCTCCTAAGTTATCCCCCGACATTTAATATCAGGCACCTAACAAATGAGGGAGGGAGGATGAGGGGACTTAACTCTTAGTGAGTATTTTAGGGTTCCAATAGACACAATTTGTTATGACCCTAACACAAGTAGGTAAATAATAAAAATATTAATAATTATTATTGTCCATAAACGAATAAAACTCAAAAAACTAAAACCAAGTTAGACATACATATTGAATCATAAATAACATAATAACCCATAAACTCAATAGTAGAAATAGGACCTGCCAAACTAAAGTTTGTTTGGCCTCCAAATGATATAAGTACTTATTCAAACCTAAATACCTTTATAAGAAAAAGCCTCAGACTAAATATCCAATGTGTCACAATCAAAGCCATACTAAACATCCATTTGATACAACGTCCCAGAGTAACAAGTTGCAGATAACTCAAATTTACATAAATCTAATATATAGAATCTCAAACATATCTCAAATTGCAAATACAACTAAACAAAATCTTCATCGATCTTCCGTCCATATTTTGCAAGATTCCATGGCTCGTTAATCTGGAAGGATTAGAAAATATAACAAATCGTGAGTCAAAATTTTAAAAAATATATAATAAATAATATATGTCTGTAAAACAAATGAAAGCGCAGAAAATCATAAAGTACATGCAAAATCCGATAAGTCAAACTTTTTGTTAAACATATTCAAAATTATAATTTTGTACGAACAATTCGGTATAGATACAAATATTCAAATCAAATCAGTACATATATACGTATATGCAAATCATGCACACCATATAAAATCATCAGAATACCAAATGTATAATACAATTGTAAAAATGTTAACTTTGAAAAATCGTATTGAAACCTGCAAAACTTAGAAGATTAAAATATATTAAAATATAAAATATGATATTGGTCAAATCACGAGAATCAAGAGCCAGTGACTCACACACCGAGTAATCAAAAGGCTAATTTTGAAGAACGAGTTACTCATATTCCCTATAACCTTAGGTTGATACATTATTATTTGAGACCCATAGGTTGGCGTCTACTTTCTTTTTTTTCATATAGATATTCCTCCATATAGATGCCATCAAACACTACTTTCTGTTTTTCCATCCATGGATGATAGGTGCATCTTTTAAGTGTACTTAACAGTACTAGGATATATCCAAACATAAGCCGTCAATTTCTTATAATGGTTTTCAAATAACAAACGGTAAATCTTATAACAAATATGTAAAACTTTTTTACCATATGAGAAAAGTATAAACTTAGATCAGATAATAAAATAGAGTCATTTTCAAATGCTTACATGGATGGCACATGTAAGGTCAAATGCACAATATTCCATGACTTTTCTTCATAGTATTTTCATATATGAACATAATCCTTCAAAATATTCACTTGTTTGGTGAAAAACAAATGAAATCTTCAAATATTTGATAAAATCAAACAAAATCTCAAAATATTCGGTGAAATACACATGCATACGATAATATTTGAAAAATGGATGTAAATGGTGACATGCTTGTGCAATAAAATAACAATCATCAGCAAAATCGAAGAATCTAAATAATAGATCAAAGAGTAGGCTTATAAATACTTACCTTAATATTAGATTTAGCAGATTTAATACAAAACAGCTCCAAAATTTCTTTCTTTCTCCTTCTCTCCCTTCTTCCTCTTTTTCTCTTCTCTCTCTCTTCTTTCTTCCTGCGTGAAATTGACATCAAGTTGGGTGAAGGGCCCTTATATACTCAAATTGGTATATGAGTGCTGTCTAGGCGTGCATTAGGCACTATTCACATACACAGGTGCTCAAGAGCACTGCATCAAGCGCATCTCAAGTGCCAACAAATTGCCTCATTCACACATGAGCACTATATTAGACATACCTTAGACACCATACATTTTGCCTGAACGATGCATGAATACCCCATAGGCGCAATTCAGTTGCACCTCTTTTGCCTAAAATACGCCCTATAGACGCAATTCAGTCGCACCTCTATTGCCTAAAATACGGATGAACACGGTGATCGCATCCATCAGGCATTGTACCCAGTTTCCTTAATTTTAATTTTTCTTAAATTTTTATTATACAATTATTTCATACATTAACCCAATACATATTAATAATAACATCATAAACATGTATGCAAAAGTGGGCATTACAACTCTCCTATTCTTATAAAATTTCGTTTTTAAAATTTACATACCTTATTATGCAAACAAATACAGATATTTCTCCTGAATCTAGTCTTCACGCTCTCAAGTTGCTTCCTTGGATGAATGATTTTTCTAAAGTACTTTAATCAACGGATCACCTTGTATGAAAAACTCGATTTCTTCTTTTCAAAATTTAAATCAGAACCTCAATATACTTTAAGTTCTCGTTAATTTGTAGCAGTTTGTATTTGATGATGTGTTTGGGATCAAACACAAACTTTTAGAGTATCAAGACATGAAATACGTCGTGACAATCTGCCAAAATGGGAAGTAAGGCTAATTTGTAAGCCAAATCACCGATTCATTGCAAAATTTCAAATATCCAATAAACTTCGATTTTAACTTTCCCTTCATCCCAAAATTTGAAATTCTTTCCTCAGAGACACTTTAAAAATATGTGATCGCCATCTTTAAAACTCAAATCAAATTACCAGTAATCAGCGTAGCTCTTTTGTCAGCTTTGCACAACTATAAGATGATCCTGAATCAATTTGATCATGTCTAACATTTCTTAGATAATATTGGGGCTTAAAAGTATACGATCACCAATCTCCTCCTAATTGATAAGAGACTGACATCTTCTATACAAAAGTCATAAATAGAGTCATCTTGATACTTAATCGATTGCCATTATTATATGTAAATTCAGCTAGCGGCAAATAATTATTCCAATTTCCTTTCATTTTCAAAGCAGATGTTTTAAGTATATCCTCCAAAATCTATATCATTCTCTTCAATTGTCCATCTATGTAGGAGTGAAAAGCCATACTGAACTTCAAATGAATAGCCAATTCTTTATACCAACCTTCCCCAAAATTTCGATATGAATTTTAGGTTTCAATCGGAAACTATCGAATTTGGAATTCCATGTAACATCACAATTTTATTGGTATACAATTGCACCAAACGGTCTCTTGAGAATGTTATCCTCATAGGAAGGAAATGTGCCGATTTTGTCAATCGATTCACGTTCACCTAGATTAAGTCAAGATTTCTTGCCATCCTTGACAATCTCGAAACAAAATCTATCATGATATGTTCCCATTTCTATCTAATCATGGGCAAAGTTGCAAAAATTCTTAAGACTTTCTATGTGCAACTTTAACATGTTGTCATATGATATATCTCTCCACAAATGCTACTATCTTCCGCTTCATGTTTCTCCATCAGAGGAGCCTTTTCATGTCTTAATATTTTATTAATTCTAGGATGAATGGTGTACTTGGCTCTATAGATTTTATTCAAAATTTCTTCTTTCAAACCTCTGATGTTTGGCACACAAATGCAGTTTCGAAACCGAAGAACTCCATTTGCCCGAATGTTAAGATTTGCCTACGATTCTCCATTCATATCTTTGATAATTTCCATCAAATACTAATTGCCCATTTGAGACTCTTTAGTCTTCTCTATAATTATTAGTTGTACTTGAAAATATGATAGTATCATCCTCAAGCTTTAGGAAAGCAAACAAATATTGCAATTCTTCATCCCGTCAAGCATTTTCTATTCCTTAATCATCATATATAGGCCATCATGATTTTCAACTTAACACATCAGCAACAATGTTTACCTTCCTAACTGATATCAAACCTCATAATCGCAGCCTTTCAGTAAATCCATTCATTAACGTTGTCTCATGCTCAACTCTTGTGAAAATAAATGCTTCAAACTCTTGTAGTCAAAGTATACCACAAACTTTTCTCCAAACATATAATGCCTTTATATCTTCAAAACAAAGACAACTGCAATCAATTTTAAATCATGGGTAGGATAATTTTACTTGTAGACCTTAGGCTGCCTTGATCCATAGGTGATAGCCCTACCTTGTTGCATCAAAACACAATCTAATTCTTTTCTCGAAGCATCATAATAAACTATAAAATCTCTAATTCCCCAAAAATTGCTAAAATTGGTGCAAAAGTCAATCAATTCATTAGTTCTTGGAGGCTTCTTTCCCATTCCTCATTCCAATGGAATGCTACTTTTTTCTGAGTTAGACACGTCAAAGGCACTGGAATTTTCAAAAATTTCTCACTGAAGCATCTGTAATATTGAACTAAACCAATAAAATTACGAACCGTAGTGACATTTGTTGGCCATTCCCATCTAGCAACTACAATTTTCTTTTGATCCATTGCGACTCTTCCTTTAGAAACAATGTGTCCAAGAAAGGGCACCTCCTCTCGCCAAAATTCACATTTCTTCAACTTTGCAAATAGTCACCTACCTATTAACTTTTGCAAGGTGATTCTCAGATAAGCCTCATGGTCATCATAACTCATCGAATAGATTAAAATATCATGGATAAAGACTACCACAAATTGATTCAGATACAATTAGAATACTTGATTTATCAAATCCATGAAAACTAAAGGCGCATCACTAAAAATTCATAGTGGCTGTATTTCATTCTAAATGCCGTATTTGATATGTCCTCTCGATTAATCCTTAACTAATAAATACCCAAAGCGCAATTCAATTTTAGAGAAAACTTGGGCTCTTTGCAAATGATTAAACAGATCATCAATTCTTGGTTTGGGATATTTATTCTCGATTGCGATCTTATTTAACTCTCGATAATTAATGCGTAGCCTCACCGATCCATTTGTCTTCTTCACATGTATAGCATCGGAGCTCCCATGATGATGTGCTTGGTCGAATAAATCCTTTCTCCTACAACTTTTGTAATTACTATTTCAATTCCTTCAATTCAGATGCAGCAATTCTATACAGAGCCCTTAAAACAGGTGCAGATTTGGGCACCAAATTAATAGCAAATTCGTTCTCTGTATTCGGAAGCAAGCCAGTTCTTTTGGAAAGACATTCTCAAATTCACTTACCACCGGAATTCGCTCAATAGCCACATTATGGCTCTTCGCAAAAGTGACATAAGCAAGATAAGATTTGCATCTATCTCATATCAAATGACTCGTATACAGAGCAGATATCAAACATGTCGACTCTTTCTTGACATTCCCCTGAAACCTAAAAGATTCATAACTTGAAATGCAAAATGAAACTGTCTTATTAAAGTAATCAACATTTGCGCGATAGTATGCTAACTAATTCATTCCCAAAATAATATCAAACTCATACATTTCTAATAAAATTAAATCCACCAATAATCCAAACCCACTGACTCAAATGGAATATTGGAGATACATAATATTTGCCACAAGCGATTTGCCTACCATCGCGGATACTACCACTGCATAATCCAAGATTCTAGAGGATGAACGCAAATTACAAACAAATTAAGGGGCCACAGAAGAATGTGTAGACCCGTGATCAATCAACACATGCGCCATAAATTAAAAATTCGCATGTTACCTTCCACCACCGATAGATTTGCTTGAGCATCCTTTGCCGTCACCGAAAAGTCTTCCCTAGAATAGTAAGCTTCCAATCTGTGAGCCTTGGTGGAAATAGGCACTCCATCATGTGGTTAACTTGATCTGAATTGAAACAAGTTCCAAGTAGCTTGTAGCATGACCACCCTTCATGGTATTTTCCGCAATGATTACACATTGGCTTCATGTGCTATGGCTTCGTCAGAGACGATTGCATTTCAATGGGCATGCACTTGCCCTAAGCCTTTGACTTCGAATGGGATCCTTTTGATCTCAAACTTTGACCTCCACGGCTAGTTGACATCTTCTCTAAAAATCTTGCTCTCTCTTGCTTCTGCTCAATAAGTAAGGCTTAGTTGAACACTTCTCCATAAGTCCTCATGCGTAAAAGCACTAGTTGTCGTCGAATAAAATCTTGTAGCCTTGAAGAAACTTTCTCGCCCTCCTAGCTTCGTCCACGACCATGTGTGAGGCAAATCGTCATAAATTTAGCATCATACTCCACTATTGATCAATTCCCATGCCTTAAGTGGGTAAGCTCGTTTTCCTACTCACGGACACTTGCTGGAAAATACTTCTACATGAAAGCCTTCAAAAACAAGTTCTAAGAGGTCTCCTGGTTCTCCAAGCCTGAAATTCCCCTTTGTATGGCCCACCAGTGGTTTACCCCTCTGTCCTACTTACAAGTGGCGAATTTTGACTTTCTCCTCCTTAAGGCAATTTATAACCTCAAACACTTTTTCCACTTAGTGGATCTATTTTTTTGCTTTATTCAGGTCCAAATCGCCACCCATGAATTTAGGAACTTTTTCATTTGTGAAACGATCAAAAGTCGTCATGCCATGCCTTGGGTTTCCACCTCCTTTTTGCACTGTAAGTTTCGCATTTTGCTGCTGGATCATATGATTCATAATGTCTAACATCCTGGACACATCATAGCCAAATAGTTCTTGTGGCTAGGACTAGCTCCTCTACCTCCTGAAATCTTAATACCTATCAGATAATAAATCCTAATATTTAGCTCATCAAATCATACACTTTCCTTGTGCCGTTCTCTAATACTGTTTACTGTCATGACTCTAGCACGAGTAGGTAAATAATAAAGATATCAATAATAATAGTTATCCATAAATGATTAAAATCCAAATAATAAAAGCCGGGTCGGACATTCATACTGAATCATAAATAATGTAATTTGCCCATAAACTCAATAGCGGACATAGGACCTACTGCAATAAACCCTGTCCATTCTCTAAATGATATAAGTACTTACTCAAACCCAAATATTTCTGCAAAGAACAGTATCAAACCAAACACCCAATATCTCACAATCAAAGTTGTACTAAACATCCATTTAATACAGCATCCCAAAATAACAAATTGCAGATAACTCAAATATACATAAATCTAATACATAGAATTCCAAACATATCTCAAATTACAAATACAACTAAATAAAATGTTCATCGATCTTCCATCCATATTCTGCAAGTATCCATCGCTCGTTAATCTAGAAGGGTTAGAAAATATTGGAAATTATGAGTCTAAAACTCAAAATAAATATATAATAAATAATACCTGCCTTATAAAAAAATGGAAGGATGAAAAATTATAAAGTATATGTAAAATCTGATAAGTCAAACTTTTCATTAATTATATTTTAAATTAAGATTTTGTATATATAGTTCGGTACAAATACAAATATTCTAATTAGATTACACACACACACACACACACACACACACACAAATCTCAAAATATAAAATATGATATCGGTCAAATTACAAGAACCAAGGATCGGTAACTCACACACCTATTAATCAAAAGGTTAGTTTTGAAGAACAGGTTACTCATATTTCTTGTAACCTTAGACTGATATATTGCTGTTATAGGCGGGCCGTCTACGTATTTTTTCCTATAAATAAGGTCAAACTTCACTTTTTTTCCATTCATGGATGATAGGCACATTGTTTAAGTGCTTCTAACTATATTAGGATATGTTCAAATATAAGTTGTCAGTTCCTTACGATGGTTCTCAAATAACAAACGGAAGACTATAACAAATATGCAAAACTTTTCCACCATTTGAGCAAGGTACAAACTCAGATTAGAAAACAAAATAGAATCCTCACCAATAGCTTGCAAGGATGGCACATACATGGTCAAATGCATAATGTTTAATGACTTTTCTTCACAAAATTTTCATATATAACATAATTCTTCAAAATATTTACTTCTTGGTAAAAAAACAAACGAAATATTTAAACATTTGATAAAAAAAAAATCATAAAATGTTTGGTGAAATATATATGCATACAAGAATATTAAAAAAAAAAGGGTATAAAAGATGATATGTATGTGTAATAAAATAAGAATCATAAGTAAAATTGAAAGATTTAAACAATAGACCAAAGGATGTGCTTAAAAATACTTACCTTAAACCTTAGCTTTAGCAAATTTGACACGAAATAACTCCAAAATCTCTTTCTCCTTCCCTCTCTTCTTCTTCCTCCTCCCTTCTCTTTACCTCTCTTTTCACTTTTTTTTGCACAAAATGATAGAAATTCGAGTGAAGGGCCCTTATATATTCAAATTGGTGCTTATGAACGTTGACAAGTGATCATCAAGTGCTTCCCAAACACATAGGCATGCATGAGTGCCGTATCTGGTGCACTTCAAGCGCCAATATTCAATCTCATTCGTGCATGAATGCTCCATCAAGTGTACCTCAGACACTACAAATTTTATCTAAATCACACATAAGTGCCCCATAGGTGCAACTCAAGCATACCTCTTCTACCTAAAATTTGCAAGAGTACGGTGATAGGTGCCCAGTACGGACTAGACCTAATTTCCTTAATTTTGATTTTTCTCAAATCCCCATTATATAATTAATTTTCATATTCACCTAATACATATATATTAATAATAATGTCATAAACATGAATAAAAAATCTGACATTACATATTTTGAACCCCTTTTGTACAAGCTGAGTGCTACGAGGAAAAGTTTGTTTTATGGATCAACTGATAATCAAAATACTCTTTCCTGCCTCTTTCCCTCGGAACCAGGATCATTTTCCCTTAGCGAGTGGTTCACTATTTATAGCATTATTAGCCTTAGATGTTGTTTCTTTCATAAGCGGTTTTTATCCATGATCTAAGTAGTGGGTTGATTGTTGGCCATTTGTGGTCAGCAACTGTGCCGCACATCCCAAATTATATGGGGACACCAACCATCAGGTAATGTTGATCGTGGGCCTCAAAGCTGCAGTTACAGGTGGTTTGGTGTCAGGCCTTGCAGGTAGGGCTGTGCTCCGCAGCTGCTTGGTAGACTCCACCCATTCCCCCTGGCTAACCCTCCTGGTTTGGTGTCGTCTAATTCTTCTTGCAAGGCCTGGATTCGAATTCATGGTGGCCGATTGCTTGATCATGGTGCGGCATGGTTTCAGACTGTAGTTAGTCATTGTGGGAGTTTGAATTTCTATTGGACCTTTCGTGCTGGTATATTGGGCCAGCTTTGTTTTGAATTTCTATCAGACGCAACAACTGGTATTTTGAAGCACTTTAAATGCGCAAATCATTATCTAGGAGTTTGAAAAAATTGGAGCTTTAAATGGATTATTTGCCTTATAAGTTTTAGATTCCAGTTCTCTTAGCTGTTTAATTTGATGGAGTTCTTTGTGCATTATTTTGCTTCTTAATTGGAAGTGATTTTGCTTTCTAATTCTCTCTTATTTCTTGATTTGAGTTTCTTTATTTGCAGGGGGGCTCTTCAAGTAAAGTTGTGGACTGCATTCTTTGTCTAAAAGGTTACTACGAGTGGAAGCAAGCAGGTGGAATTGGAGTATGGAGATATGGTGGCACAGTGAAGATTACATCATTTCATAAAGAGGAGTCCTCATCCTCTTCTATTTGCAGTGAAAATACTTGTGAATCACCTGATGATTATGAATCCTTGCAATACGAGCAGTTGTCAGAGTTTCTCTACCTTTCTATTACGGTTGCTAATGAAGAGTCTAAAGCAGCGAAAGCCCTCTCTTTACTCTTTGATCGTTTTGGGCTTCATATTCTGCAGGCTTATCTTACTGAGAGGAATGGAATTGCAGACTTCCCTTTGAATGCAATGGTAGGTAAGCTCTTTATATGCTTTTAGTTTCATCATGGTTCTGTTTAGAATCAAGCCCTAAAACAGAAAGTGGCTAGATATCTTAATGGACAGCAGTTGTAAATCACTGTTACATATACCAAGTAAGAACATTATGGCCTTTGAATTGAATTCAACCCTCTCATATTATGGCAGTTGTAAGTGCCTTATTTGATGTGTCAGCCATCAGTGTTGTTGCCTCAAAGAACTGACCATGTAGTTCCCCTATCTGTATACATTATCAAATGGTGAATTTATTGCCTCTGCCAATAAATCAAAATTCTTAGCAGGATATATGAGATTACAATGACCAATGGATACGATTCGACTGTTTTATCAATCATGCTGCAAAGTGTCTAAGTGGCTTGTTATTCTGAAGTTCTCCTCAATATATTTAAATTAGTCCTATTGTTTTACTCTCCAATATGTGGTGACTGTGTACTTTCACGGTGATCTAGATGCTCAAGCACTTCCTCTTTTTCTGAAGCAATCATTGTTGGATTGTATTGATGCAGACAATTCTTGGCGTTACCAGCAAATGAATCTGAACTTAATCTTCAAAATCTGATATTATTATATTGTTTCAAATTTAGGTAATTGATACTGTGATCAGGAAGGTAGTTAAGGATTTCTCCTCCCTGCTTGTTTCTCAGGGAATCCAGGTAATAAGAAGTCAGAATATTGACACATTAGTTCTTGACCCGGATCTTTTCACTTGAGCAAAGGAATTGTCACTATTTTTTTTTCTTCATAATGCTTTTCAGCTTGGGCTTATATTGAAGAAAATTCTGAAAAACATGTCGCTATCAAAGGAAGACTTCTTGGAAGCCATTTCCCAATATCTTAGCCAGCAAACGGCTTCAGCGTGTGGTGATTCATTGGAATTCTGCTTCTGCGGTGGGAAAAGAGAGATTATCCAGCCGATCGGTAGTCTTACCACCAAATACACAGGACTAATGGATAGTCAACAGAAACAGATTGCAGTATGCATTCCAAGTTACCAACTTATATTATCATTTTCTCGATTTGTTGTCTACCAATGTCGACTGCTTTCTCTCCTTGTTGTATAACTTCCTTTATCAGCATTCTTTTCATGATCCTATATCTTGCTCCCATTGATAATTAAACAGTGCAATGATTCTACAAAGAGGTGACCTGGGTAGTACCCTGTATGTTTACTGTCAAAATGTTACCTTTTGACTTTTATCTGCTGGTGGAGGGAATTATGAACCTCCTTTATGAATCCTTGTGCATTGCCTTATATTGAGTGAGTTCATTTGGTTGTTGCCGCACTAAAATGATGCTGGGGTACCAAGAGTTCATACCATTTAGACCTATTGGCTGACAGTCTTGGAGTCCCTTCAACTTTCTGTGACAGCTTGCTCTTGGTTTCAATAGAAACATGTGATGCACCTTCTCACTGCTAGTTTCAAAAATATGTCACCTTATCTGACATAATTTGATTCTTGGTTGTCCTAATTGCAGGTTCCATATTTCTGTTTAAGGCTTTCCTACTCAGATCATGATTTTTAGTCAAAGGCTCTTTTTTGCCTCTCTCACTGTTTTGTTTTTCTTTGATTCAGGAGTTGAAATCGTTTTTCCAAGCAACAAAAATACAAGTCAAGAAGGCCCAGTCAGACTGGGAGAAAGAGGTTAGAAAGCTTGGTAAGATCTTAGAGGCCTGTTTTATTTTGGCATTGCCATTGCAATTACAATGAGATGCTTGTATTTATTTCATGGTGCTTTTGAGAGCTGCAATTGATTCGAATGTATTTAATGGTCTAATTACTGCAGAGAACCATATCAAGGGCCTTGAAGTGGCATCCTCTTCTTACCACAAGGTTCTAGAGGAAAATCGCCTGCTATACAATCAAGTCCAAGACTTAAAAGGTAGTGATCTTGTTACTTGTTAAGTTTGCTTCTTTCTGTTGTATGTGAATCTGAGCCATATGAATTGGGTTAACTGTAGGTACAATTAGAGTGTATTGTAGAGTGAGGCCATTCTTATCAGGGCAATGTGATCAGAAGTCCACTGTTGATTATATTGGAGAAAATGGAGATATAATGATTGTGAATCCTTACAAGCGAGTCAGAGAAGCAAGAAGGATCTATTCATTTAACAAAGTGTTTGGAACAAATGTGACGCAACGTAAGCTTTTTCTTAGGGTTGATTCAAGTCAGGTCCTACGAAAATTTCTTTGGTAAATTTATTTGACAAGTACTTCTTTAGATGTAGTATATCTCCCTTTTATATAGCCAATCTTCAGCATGTCTTTAATGACATTTTCAGAAGGAAAAAAATGCTGATATAGTCTAATGGTAAAATTTCTCTTTGCCAAGGAGAAGTAAATATTTCTTCTTGAGAAAGTGATGCTAAAATAACATTCTATTAATTGGAGATAATCATTGTGAGGGTGAGAAAGTTACATAGAGAAATAGACATATCAAATGTCTACTGTCAAGTGGCTTGTCAATGCATGGTGCTTGCCAATATGAGACACAAAAAAAAAAAAAAATATGGGTCACACTCATGCAAATCTTTAGTAGCCAGATGTTTGAGAAGGACATAGCCCCTACATTGGATTCTTGGAAATCTATTAAATAATCTCTTTATGTGTCCAGTTATTCCTAAAATGTTATATGCTTAAAATGTGTTGTCTTGCAGTGAGACTAAGGATCCAGTGTATGTATTATGTGATCTAAATTATTATTTCCAAATTGATTGAATGTGGAATCAAATAAAATTGTAGAATATGAAGATAAATGTGGATTAGTCAGTGGTTAGTCAGATTTCTTATCATGTGCAAGGGATCTTTGCTTAATTCCTAGTTGCTACTCTCTGGGTATTACAGGAAATCTGATTTTTGCCCTGTACATCAAGTATAAATGTGCTTTTGTTTATCCTAGGACTCTTTTTTCTGTGCACTTGCCACTTAGTATATTAAGGAATCATTGTCTTTGGATGGCTATGACGTGGTTTGCTTCTATCACAATATGTGAATGTAGAATGCTACTCCTATACTTCGACACCTACCTTGTGTTGCTGGGAAATGGCTTATATATATTTTTTTGGAGGCTTTCACCTGCACTAGCACAAGTATACCCATTATATCCTTCGTATGGCATAAGCCTTGTCATGTCAGAATGTTAGTGCAGTTGACACATTTTTCTTTTTGTGCAGGGGAAATATATGCTGATACTCAATCATTGATCAGATCTGTTTTAGATGGCTATAACGTTTGCATCTTTGCATATGGACAGACTGGCTCAGGAAAGACATACACAATGGTACTAGTAACCTGACACTATTTCAATAAAATAAGCCAGCTTTTACCTGCACAATATAGCATGTTAGGAGTTCTTTGATAGACTTTCCTTGAATTCATGTTCTTTGTACAGCACCAATTGATTCTATAGACTGGGTTGTTATGGATTGCCTTGAGACATTTCACGTCAGCTTAAGACTATCGTCATTAGGACTTATTGCATTTGAAACTCAGCTAGTCATGTGAAGACTCGGCAAATCATGTGTACTGAGTCCTTTGTGATTAAGGGGCATATGTGTGGAGATCATTGACTTTTACTTCAAATTTGAATCTCTTCTAGACATTTTGGAGCCACCAGCCACTAATGTGGCATTTCATTACTGATGCTGTAAACGATCTCAGTTATTGTCTAAGATCAGGACAAAATTTCATCTTGGGATTCCACTGCCCCAGCTCCCATTCCACAAAAAAACCAATGCTACTAAGTAGAATAAAACAACTCCACCAACTACCAGAAGTTTATGTTGTTGCTGACCACCAAATATTGTCATGTGAACAATGGAAAGGTCACATTTCTCATGAAATCAGTGTCAAATGCTATGCTGCTGTATAAAGGAAGTATTTTGATCTGACTTCTTTATGGTTGTTTTATTGTCATAGAGTGGCCCTGATTTGACAGCTGAGGAAACCTGGGGTGTAAATTATCGAGCCTTGCGTGACCTGTTTCAAATTTCAAAGTCTAGGGAAGATATCATAGAATATGAAATTGTAGTCCAAATGATTGAAATATACAATGAGCAAGTGAGAGATCTGTTGGTTGCTGATGGCCATACTAGAAGATATCCTTGAAGACTTGCCCGTTAAGTTCTTTAGTAATTTATTGGGTATAGTTTTTATCACATTTTTAATACCTAGTTTAGGCTCTTGAAACATTTAAAAGATGAACTCATGTTTTTAAATATTCCTTGACTACCTCCATCCACATTAGATATTAGAAACAATTCACAGTTAAATGGCCTTAATGTACCTGATGCAAGTTCGGTTCCAGTCAATTGTACTCAAGATGTTCTTGATTTGATGAGAATTGGCCAGAAAAGTCGAGCTGTGGGTGCAACTGCTCTAAATGAAAGGAGTAGCCGGTCCCATAGGTAGACCCATGATTTTAAGTGTTGTCAATTTTTCACTCTTATTCCCCCGTTTATATTGGCACATTACTTTTACAAAAATGATCCTGGATTATGTGAATTCTCTGCAGTATTTTAACAGTACATGTCCGAGGGAAACAGTTGCAGTGTGGAACTATTCTTAGGGGTTGCCTCCATCTAGTGGATCTGGCTGGTAGTGAGAGAGTGGACAAATCTGAGGCAGTTGGAGAAAGACTGAGGGAAGCGCAGCACATAAACAAGTCGCTTTCAGCACTTGGGGATGTCATATCTGCTCTTGCCCAGAAGAGTGCACATATTCCTTACAGAAACAGCAAGCTTACTCAAGTCCTACAAGATTCTCTAGGTAATTAGTTTATAAGATTCCAAAACCAATTTTTTATCGATTTGTTTATTATAGATAAAAGCTTGCAGGTTGAAGAAGCCACTTGCACGTGCTGAACTGTTGGTGGGCTCAATATTGTTTACAAGATTAGATACAATGAGGAAAGAGGAGGGAGGGAGGAGGGACTTTCTATTCTGTTTTAGCTGTTGAAGAAAAAGTTTGGCAACTTAAGACAAAATTTAAAAGTGCCGACTGTTTTCTCGTGGAGTCATCTATAAATGTTTGTATTCTTGTTCATTTTTCTCACAATTCTTGTCCTATTTTTAGGTGGACAAGCTAAAACATTGATGTTTGTTCATATAAACCCTGAAGTTGATGCCATTGGAGAGACAATAAGCACTCTTAAATTTTCTGAAAGAGTTGGGTCTGTAGACCTAGGAGTTGCTAAGTCTAATAAAGAAACCACTGAAATTCGAGACCTAAAAGAGGAGGTTTGTTTTATGTATGTTTATGTTTTTCCATTCTAAACTTTCAATTTCGAAAGTTACCTACTTCAGCATTATATTGTAGATCTCAAACCTCAAGTTGTCATTAGAGAAGAAGGAAGCTGAACTAGAACACCTGAAAAATTCAAATATAACTCTGGAATCCCAGAAGGCAAGGGCAGTTTCACCTTTGCGAATGCCAAGGCTTGGCTTTGGTGCCACTGCCAGCACAAAGCTTGAAGTTGTTCAACCACACATTGTTGATAGAAGCTCCGAGGTAGGTCACAGCTCTGGTAAATAATGTGATTTTTAGCTGGTTGAGGATCCCATTGCACGTGAAGGTTTGTATTCCATGGCTCTTTGTAGTACTGCAACATATTGTTTGATGCTTGGAATACCAATATACTACATTTATAATGTAATGGAATACATTCAGTTGTTTGGAAGGTCACTTCACTTCATATTTACTTAAAAATATTGACACTAACTTAAGTTAAATTAGTGGATATAATGTATTTGAATTATGTTGCAATTATACACCACACCAATTACTGCCCGTGGTGCCCAGGGGGATAGAACAACATAAAATATATGATGATTTGTGAAGTTGCATTAAGTGTACTTGCATAAACTCTGGATAAATTATGAGTATAGTCTCAAAAACAATACTTATGTCTTTCTTTTGTCCAAAATTGAAAAATCAGGCTAGAAGCTGTTCTTCGAGCAAGCAAAGGTCTGGTAACCTCCCTGCATTGACAGACAAGGAGACAATGTTGAAGATGCCACCTATAGTAGACAAAAGATTACAAAGCTCTAGAACACTGAGATCACCATCCCCACCTGTTAGATCATTATCAACTGACCGTGGGGCTTTCACCAGGAGTAGGCTTAAGCCTGACATGACAGAAGAACCAATTAGGAAAATACAATTTCCAGCTAGAGCATCCGTCAACAGATCTGCCGTCATAGTGCCAATTATACCTTCAGTAGATAACAACTCAAAAGGTAATTCGTGTCCACCGGCGCCAGTGCTACAGGATAAAATCTCTGATGTCGTAAGCAACATTCAGAGGGCTAACTCCAAAAAAGTTCACCCAGATCAAGAAGATGAACCGCTTAAGCAAGTTCTTAGTGTAAGGCAAGGGGCTCTTCGGAAAAGCAAGCATGAGAGTAAAGTGAAGAGCAAAAATCGGTTGCCATTCCGAGTTCAGAAATCTGATGTAACATCAACAGAACTTTCTGACATGGATGTGGGTGGAAAGGCGGAGGCTCCTCGCAAGAGTGACTTTTCTGACCCTGCCAACATGCAAGGTTTTGTTGTTGACTTGCCTATACATAGCAATTCCAAGTTGAAGAACTTACAACAAAACTTCTCAAGGAGTTCCCAGAATCTTGAACCAAGGTATGACAAGTTACCTCTCAGGATGGAAGCTTAAGGGTTTTTATACTCCGAAAGTTGAATGGAAGAAAAAATAGAGGCAAGTTTTTTTCAAAACTTAGTGCATATGAAAAACTTGTGTATATTATGGTCATATTTCTCTCCAAATTTTCTTTTGCCATGAGATTTTCTGGAATCCAAAAGGGCGAGGAATATTCTTGACATCAATGAAAATTGCAGGGAATGAATTCCCATTTTCTTGACTCCATTCCTCCAATTTTTCACTCATGTGTAGATACACATCAACATATCATTTATTTTACTTTGGTTGCAGTTGCTCATCATTTGTCAACCATCCCAAAAAAGCAGAAAACAATCAAGGAGGTTTCATGGTTTTATCTACATAGGAGAGAATATATTGTTTGTGTGATGCTTCCATCCAGAAGAAAATGCACCTAGTATTAAATATTTCAAGCTAGCTTCCATAGAAAATTTGGACTTCCATGACCCTTTTTCATGCATCTGGAAGGGGATAGAATAGTGATGCAAAGTAGTCGATTTTATTTTATTTGAGGGATAAATCATCATAACACCTTTTTGGATAGAGAATAAAATATCACTAGGTTTTGCATGATACAATTTTTGTGAGATTCTAAATGATATCCAGTGACAACATGAGCATGTGAAGACCTATAAAAAATATAATTATGATTGAAAAACTTTTACTATATGACATGATATTGTTGATGTCACAGAATATTGTGAACTATTGCTATATTTTCCATCCTTGCTAGGTAGAACATTATGTGCTCAAGCTTGCAATGTTTAAACAGATTTGACATGTCGCATGATGCATGCTGAGAGTCTGCATGTGTGCGCACACATGTGAAGAACAAAGAATGTAAGGGGCTTTTTAGTTGTGAAAAATTAAGGTTGTAATCTGTATTTTTTCTGGAATAATAGAAAATCTTGAAATTTGTTCAATTGTGTATTTTTCATAGTTCTACTTTCTATTAAATTATTGAAAACCAGAGCAATATCAACATGATGTTTTTAAGAACTTTCCATTATGGATTTTCTAGAGTTTTTTTTTTTTTTGAATCTAGTTTATTTGCAATTTTGTTGAGAATTTCTGAAGGTAGAAACATTATTTATAAACTTATAAATGTAAATTTCGACTTTGGTATTATATTTATAATATATAGTAAGGGTTTTGATTTAATTTCTCAATAAATTAAATTTCTTAGTATTTATAATAACATTGTTGCCTGAGATGTGTTCCTCTTCTCTTTCTGCCACACATTGCCTCTTCTATATTCACATTCATTCCATTTATTTCCAGCATGCCATTTAGATCCACAGAACTGATCCAACCTTATCTAATTAATAAAGAATTGTTGGCGTTGGGCATAAATGCTTGTTGATTCTAGATATATTTATTCTGGACCAATCTAATACTGCACATGGCATTTTACAACTGACCCATCCTCCACCTAATCTTAACCTCAATCAAGTCAAGAAAAGGATGCACTTCATCTGTTAGGCCCATTGAGATGAACCCGATGCTACTATGGCCTAATTAAATAATGAGGCTTCTCAATAGTAAGTTGCTACAACTGTTTGCTTGCTGCCGTAGGAAGTTTTACGGATGTCTTGACTTACACAGCCGATGGAGAAGCTGCCCCATGCCCATATACTTGTTTTGGTATGCTTACAGCTGCATTATTCTGTGCAGAGGACAAATGCAGACGGCAGAATCATTGTTTGGCTGGGAAGCTTGAAAGCAATACATCCACACCTGAATTCAGGAGAAGCCGGTCTTAACCACATGGAATTTTTGTTTTTTTTTAATCTTGCCATGAGTTATATATAACTAAGCTAAATGGAGGTGAAGAATCTACATATTGGAAAAGGCTTGGTTTGATTTAATTTTTTGATTTGATTTGATTGCCGTGATGTATACAATAGTAGCCCATTAACTGTCATATTTCTGTGTACAGATTTGGTCCAGACATGTTGTATCCTTTTTTGCACGAGATATATTATCTTCTTTTAACCAGTTATATTAGCTCATGCCAAATATATGCCTTGCCTTTTTGGTTGAGTGAGCCAGCATTCCAAAAAGTGGTATTTATTTTGCAGTGAACATGCTGATATACTTAGGAGAGTGATATTTGATGCTTCTTTCCATGGAAAGCTGTAATCGTTGTGGATAAGAAATCTATCAGCATATTTAGGCCCCATTCAACAGAACCTTTCTTTTCAGCATGCATTGCTCATCAGCTGTAGTTTTAGAAGGGACGGTCACACATCAACGGTTATTTCAGCACTCATTCCGTTACACATTTCAACTATAATTTACCCCCTTGTTCCCTCTATCTACTCTACTTCCCAACAAATTTTTTGGAAGAAAAATATAGTATGTGCATTTCATGTAAAAGCAAACTTGAGGAGCTTTTCAATCGATGGGAGATTTGATTGTCCAATTATTTCAGATGAATGGTACATAACGTATCCATCTATGTTTTGCATTTCATGTAACAAAACCTTTCCTTGACATAGATTGTCAGCTGTTTTGCATTTACGATTGGCTGCACAGAGAATTCTATTCGACATCCAATGCTTTCCACCATCTTTTTGATGCAATAATCTTCGACATCCACCACATTTCAGCTTATATACACCTCAATAGCGCTTTGGATTCCTGCTGTTTTACACATGCATTCACTGCTTCTGTTTGAATCATCCTAGCCAACGTTCCATACCTTGGATGAGTACAGGTTGCTCTTGATTACTGGAAAAGTCTGGGTTCAACTTAGCTCAAGTTTATTTCAGATTATTTATACCTTTAGATCATAGGCAAGTCAATTTGTGGCCCATAAAAGGAAGGGTTAATCAAAATTTTCTTGAGTTGGGTCAGCTTCATCACCTCTTAAACTACTGATTTTTAAGCAAATTAGTCCTCATCAATACCTTGCCATCAGCATCTTGTACTACCACAGGTGAGTTTCCAGCCAATAGCCATTCCAAGCAGACGTCACAAAAATCTACAGAGTGCTCAGCCTCCTGCGTTTATCGAGCCAGCATTTGCCATAAGGCTTGCAACATGACAGTAACACGGTCAAGAAATATCAGCCGCCGTTCCACCTGGGTCACTGTTTGCAACCCGTTTGACGAAATGCCTCACTGAAACAACTCGCTCAAATCACCGGAGGTAGACCCAGAAGACTGCTCGAATCCTCTTGGATTGTTCGGAGACACTTTGTAGACAAATTTATATGAGCAAGTATATATAATTATAAATGAATAAATAAGATATCATATGTGGTTCTATTACCTTATTATTATTTTTAGCGACAATTGTTTCTGAGCTTGATTTTTCTTCCTACAAATTTTCAATTCCTCATGAATTTTTCCACTGACTAGTATAATATTACTGAATTCAGATTTTTTTTAAAATTTCTTCAATAAATTTTTTATTCTCTCAACTGATTAAATTTATTTTTATAATATAAAAAATTAATAATAAGATAAAATAGCACAGTATTCTTTTGATTTTTTAATTTTTTTATCAACTTTAAAATAAAGAATTGTTAGTAAGAAATTGAAACCCCGGTCATTCCTTCAAACCTACCATCCTCCTCCCTCCCCGTCACCACGCGCCATAAAGAGCCTCTGGAATGTACCCATTAGCTGAAGTTCTCCAAATTAGGAAGCAAAAATCAAAATCTTGAACTGGGGTTCCTAATTTTGAAAAGAATTTAAAACTTGTACGAGGGTTTCTAATTTTTCAAGATTTTCGAATACCGAATGAATGTCGATCGTTGGAGGGAGTCTGATCCACAAAATCTCGTTCAATCTCCAGCGCGGGTTTGTTTTGCTTCCATGGTACGTATATTTATATGAGTTCCATTTCTTCCCTTTTCACTTGTTTTTTTTCCTGTGTAGAAAAGGGTTTCATCGTTCTCTGCTGCACTTTCCCTACATTTTCCGGGAAGCCAGACGCATAATGGAATCGCAATTCGGGAAAAAAAAAAGGCTGTAAATTTTTTAAGTAAAACACTCAGTCATCCGTTAATTTTTGTTGAGTTTTCAATTTACATTGTTCACTCTGTCCATGAGTGCAAAGTCATGCCTCAAGAAAGAAAATTCTTCATATTAAAGATAGCAACTTAAGCTATTTTGCGTGTTAAAGTTGAGATTTTCTACGAATGCCCTATTTGGATCACAGAAATTGTCTGATCAGAATATAACTGATGCAACAGATCCTTCAATTTTTCAGGAATTCAAAGTGAGTAAGTTTTTTCTAACTCTCACGTGATCATTTTTTATTTTAGGTTGAAGAAGAGCGATGCTGCTAAGTGTGCGACGAACAGATCATGTAGTTCATCATTCCCAGTTAGATACATTCCTAATAAATCTCGGGAAGTTGCTGGGTTAGAAGTTTCTTCTGGGATTACTGCCTCAAAAGATCGAATCATCGGGGGCTCTAGTTCAAAGATGTTTGGGTACGAGAATTTGAATGTTCGAGAAGGTTCTCATAGCAGTACAATTCTTGGCAAGAAGTCTGAAATTGAAACTCAGAAAAGCATGAGCAACTTATCTGTTGATGCCAAGAGTGGTACTAATGCTCTACTTTATGACCTATCCATCATTTACTTAAAAAGAAATTTCAATATGATGTGCGCATCAGTAAAACAGTTTCTATATGGATGATCCTGTATATGATAGTTGAACCATGCACTTTATAACTCCATGAATATTCAGAATCAAATGAAGATATTGATTATGATGTTGGAGTCTTGGACAATGAGTTCACAGAAGTGCCTGAGGAGGTTAATGAGGAGTTAGAAATCCATAATGGCAGTAGTGAAGATGAAGAGCATGAATCACAGTCCCGTGGCATTAAACAAGGTGTTGAAAAGTTGGCAGTTGAATTGCTTGCAACAAGGTTTTCTCTCTCTCTCTCTCTCTCTCTCTCTTGCGCAAGCTGTGGTTACCAAATGAGCTTGGAAAGTCATTTTAAAAATTCATAGCTCAGCTGCTAAGACACCATTTCTGGTTGCTCAATACTTGGAAGCTGCTTCACTTTGTGATTTATATTGTTTCGTTTTCCCTTCTCGCTCTCTCTTTTCCCCAATGTCTTGATATCGTGATTTGCATCTTACTGAATTTTTGATGTCTTGAAATGTGATTATATCAATTAGTGGGGGTAAGGTAGTAGAGTTGATCCCAGCCAAGCAGCATCTGCTCTAGATTTCTGGTTATTTTGACGAGCTTTTAAGGGAATTCTAGTACTTTTTCTCCAGCTTGTACCATTAATTAAAACATCTCAAAAGTAAACTTTGGCTTGGCTCATTAGACTTCTTGAGCCAAGCTGGAACAACGAATAAGGCTTTAAATCTAGTGATGTTAAGTGAAATCCCAAATTCCTGCCTCTTTGAAATCCCTATAACTTTCTTTGCCTTTTTTTTTTTTTTTTTTGGGGGGGGGGGGGGGGGTTCTCTATCTTGACTTGTTCCTGCTGTTTTTTTCTCCGTACTTCAATATTTCTTGTTGGTCCCATCTATGCTTAATGTGATTTAATTGCTTTGCAGAGCATTTACTGCTGTGGAGCTGCGAAAGAAACTGAATGCAAAGCATTTTCCACATAATATTGTTGATGGAGTGATTCATGATTTTCTGAGCAGGTTTGTTGTGGCATCCGTTGATTCATGTAATATCAGAAATAATGACTTTTATTTTTTATGTGGACTGCACAATTTTTTCTATTTTAATAGTTTAAATGGTGAGCCACATATTTCTTGCCTAGAAGTTTGATCTCTCGTGTTGCTGTAGAGGGCTGATCAATGATTTTCTGTATGCTGAAGCATTTTCTCGTTCTAGATGGTCTTCCTCAAGTTGGGGACCAAGACGAATCAAACAAGTAAGTTTACATATTATGCAACCATCTTCTAGTGAGTCTTCATTTTTCCTTTACTACCATAGGCTAACATGGTTGTCCTTTTGATAAAAGGAAAATGTAATATCTTTTTTCCCTAGATATTTGGAACCTAATAATTATTATTCAAAAAGATATTTGAAAAGAATAATATGTAAATATTAGAAATATCAAATACAGCCCCTTGGGGGGTTGATGCTGGTTCCATGGAATGTTACTGTGCAAGATAAGTTATCAAATATAAAATCTCTGCAATGCAGGGCTAGCTGACCTTCCTTAAAATTTCTTAGGCCATGCTCAAGGCATTGAGGTTTCAAGTCCACAGATTGATGGTGCTTTTAGCTTTGCTTGTTGAAATACAGTCTTGTATCATTGAGTTTCAGTCCATAAGCCAGAAAAGAAGCCCAAAATATTGATGAATTGATAGGCTATGCTCTGTGTGCAGAAGCGAAAATAGGAATTTAG
The DNA here is from genome assembly GCA_033239525.1 of Nepenthes gracilis. NCBI lineage: Eukaryota > Viridiplantae > Streptophyta > Magnoliopsida > Caryophyllales > Nepenthaceae > Nepenthes > Nepenthes gracilis. The sequence continues at coordinate 6,304,595 of BSYO01000006.1, forward strand.
AAAAGCTAATAACAAAGAAAGTCTATTTTAGTAGGTTATGTTATTCTAGGAAGGACTGTCTTTGAAATTTAATTGATCTCCTCTGAAATTCTGGCTGTATAAACACTTGTTTTTCCATTTCTTTTCTCTTTTTTCCCTCTTCCTATTCTCATGAATAAACAACACAATCCTTCTCGTGGATGTTGTACCTGATCCTCCTTAAGGATTACATCATGATTTACCGCTAGCATATCTTCCAAACATACACACCAAAAAAAAAAAAAAGAAAAAAAAATGGGTAATAAGAACAAGAAAGTTGTAAGCCCCCCTCTGCCATGTCAACTATATGAATCCTTGTCTGCCCTTCTATTTAGTTTGCGGCTACATCTTCTGATAATGCATAGTAATCAAATCCTTCCTTACTCTGGGTATTCTTGCCATCTTCATCCCCTTTTATCAAGTTCAAAGTTCATGTCTTAATCAGGCACTTCTGAAGAAGGGGGTAAGTCACAGTGATGTGGAGAAGGCAGTAAAACTGGTTTTTGAGGATGGCAAAGGCTGTGGTCAAGATTCAAGAATCGGCGTCTCAGTGTCTTTGATGGAGCAACTATATGTGCAGGTTTCCAAGCAATGGCTACGCTCACAGAATGCACCCAATGAGACCCGAAAGGCCCGGATTGTACGATGGCTTCAGTATCGTGGATTTGACTGGGGTGTTGTGAGTGTCATCTTAAAGAAATTAGAATCTCAGTATCCTCCCTAGAAGCTGATCATTGCCGGCCATGACTCAAATTGGCAAATGTTTTGTTCCTCAAGCAGATTACTCTTTTCATCAAGGAAACACTCAAGAAATCTCAAACATCATAGCTGCAAAGCATCATGCCCCAAAAAGATTATTTGGTTATGTTGTCATGGTAAGTTGTATTGCTTTGATGTAAATAACCCTGAGAAGTAATAGTATCTTTGAAGAATTGAGCCAACAAAGGTGATTTAAGACTCAGGATTTTAGCTGATCTTGTACACCCCTTTGACAGTGCAGATTGGATAAGATAATCTCCTGTGATGTAATGATATGTCTGGGCCACCGTGTTTACAACCTTTCTAATTGAGTTGGTAACCCTTTTTCAGTTACAATCAGGTCCATCAAGTTTCCACTTTTGCAATCAACACCGATAATTCAAATTTCAACTAAATTCCGTCTGACAAATTTGCTCTAATATTATCTTTGAACCTTTAAAAGTCACATAATATTGGAAGATATCAACGTACTAGCGATTTACTTAGTCTTAGAGTAGCCACATGTTGGATTTTCAGCTATAATTTTGCCGCGAATAGGAATGCTAGACTTGATTTCAAATTTAAAGGTTTAACAGATTTGACTATAATGGATAAAACATTGCAAACTAAAACAGGAAAAAGTACCAAAGTTAATGAGCTGAACAATCAGTTTTCTGTTTCACTAGTTGATGGTTTTGATTCTTGATAGAGAAAAGTGAATGCTTAATGATGTTTTATATGACCCTGATCTGAACTACCAGTTTTCCATCATAACAGGGGCTGGTTTTGATTTTGATAGAGAAAAATGAACCTTAATGATGTTTTATATGCATTATTATTATGTTTTATATGACCTTGATCTTCTTCTGAGCAAGAAGAGCATGACAATCAACTGATAATACTTCTACAGATTTTATGATCCATGAATTGCTTTTATATGTTTATGAATTTTTCTAGTTTGGTAGCAAGTGCAATTGCATGAAGTATGCATTGTTCAGGTATAAAGTAGATATGGTCAACAATAAGAGTAATTGTTGCTCACGGTTAAAGTGTCCTTAATGAACCCTAGTAAAATAATACCTAGGCTCTGATTAACTTAACTGACTTCAAGTAATGTTACCTAAGAGATGATTACATGAAGTATTGTTTCCTTTTTGCACAATCCATAATGTGTATTGTACCAGTAAGTGTCCAATGTTCTCCTCAATGCAGAGTATAGAAAAATTAGTGTTATCTCAAGCTACTATATAATTGGAAGGTTAAGGTTGAAAAAACTTACTATTATTACAATATATAAGTGCCAACATCTGCTGAAAATTACACTTGTCTAACACAATGTGATGTCAGCTACACTTGCCGGCCTTCACAGCTCATCTTCCTGCCCTTCTTTAAGTAGACAATTACTAGCATCTATAAAACAAAGTCTGCAATACTATTTGAGAGCTGAGGCCTTGTTTTAACTCATGGAGTCATCAGAAAAAGCAAAAGAGCCGTTTGATGATTTTTGACAAATCACCTTCCTGTCTGGAAAAACTGCAGGCACAGATTGCACTACTCCACCCTTTGTCAAGTCATGCCCTATCCTTCCGCTATCGACACTGCGAATCTCCCTAAGCATTGCCACGATATCCTTCATCGTTGGGCGATCATCAGCCCGGCTGCTGATACACAGAAACGAGACTGCTAATGTTTGTATCATTTCATGCATTTGAGGGTCAGCTCTTCCTCTAAGCTTGTCATCAAGGATGCCCTCTGGGTCACCCTTGTTCTGAAAATGACCTCGAACCCATCGCACCAAGTGTGCTCCTCCTGGCAATGTTGGGTCTAATGGGTGCCTTCCCGTTAAAACCTCCAAAAGAACTATTCCATAGCTGTAAACATCACTCTTCTCAGTAACCCGTTGAGTTGAAGCAAGTTCTGTTCAACATTCATAAATGAAATTAAATCAGCTGCTGAATAAATTATGAAGCCGGAGTCAGTAGAATTATACCCAACCCCAAAAGCAACCTGATCCTCCTGTAACTTGAATCAGCCTCTACCACAGAAAATATATCGAAGTAACAAGGACTTGAAACCACTTGATCTAAACTTGGAAAACTTGCTGTCGAATTTGCGCAAGATAGAAAGAAACCTAACCTGAGATGATTCAAGGCATGAAATGACCCAAGATAGGAAGTGCCTCAAGCTTAAAAGGAGGCAAGATTGAGTGACTTGCTAGGTGTTTGGTTGGTAGAAATTACAACTTTTTCCAACCTGATTCCCAGGGTAAAAATGTTTTCTTGTTTTGTTGGAATTTTAAGGCGGAAAGTCATCCCCATGGAATAACTGGGGAAGGTGATGTTATTTATTCCTAGAGAAGTGGCAGCGACTGGTGCGGTGGCCATCGTGATGGTGGTAATAGTTTTTACCTATGAAAACCAAACAATATTATATTTATTCTCACCTTACACCCATGGAATATATATTTCATTCCCAATCCCAAAATATTCCATTCTATGAACGAAATGTGAAGTTGGTGCCCTGAATGACCCATTCTTAACAATCCATGTACAAAACAACCTGACCTTCCTGATTCCCACCTCTGTTATGACCTGTAAATTCTCCCGAAATCCTTCCTGACTCATCTTGATAGTAGATTATATCAGTATGACATGAGCAAAACATTCTTCCAAATCTTCCAATATGACCTAGGGTTATAACCTTTCAGAAGGTATCTTTAGACTCAAATGAATCTACTCAAAATCAAACATGAATCACATAAAGCCAATAAAAGCTATAAAAGGAGAAAAAATGAATTGGAAAATTTTCATTTGAACAAATTATTGGACACATACCAGGCGCCATGTATCCATAGGAACCAGCAAGGAGAGGCCTTTGGCTCAACTTAGACCTGTCATCAGCAGAGCCATTATTGCTATTGACAGGCCTAGCAAGTCCAAAGTCAGCAAGATAAGGCTCAAGTCTGGCACCCAATAATATATTCATGGCCTTGACATCTCCATGGATGATAGCAGGCACACAATCATGGTGCAAGTAAGCAAGCGCATGAGCAATACCAAGCACAATATCATATCTAGCCTCCCATTCTGCTCTTCCCTTGCCTGTGCCATGAAGCAGTGAGCTCAAGTTTCCATTCGGTAGGTAATCATAGAACAAGAGCTTCAAGCTCCCATTTGATCCCCATCCCAGCAGCCGGACAATATTCCTGTGCCTGATGGAACCCAATGAACTAATCTCAGAGCTGAATGCTTCTGTCTCTTCTGCTGCCCACATCTTCTTGACTGCTAGTGCTTCGCCATTAGGCAATGTAACCTTGTACACAACCCCCGAAGAACCAGTTCCTACCACATTAGCAGATGTCAAGTTCTTGACCACATTGTCAATGGGAAACTCCATTTTTTGGTACAATGTCAACTGCCAAGTCTCATCTTCAACCAGTTTGTTATCCTTTATGCGGGCACGAACCAGCATGTAGATTGCGAGAAGTAATAGAACCACACTTATGCTCACTAGAATTGACATGGCCAGCTTCATCGTTGATTGAGCACGCACACCATTTCCCATAATTTCGACTCCATTTGAAATGTAAAGATCTTTGTTTCCCACAAGATTGCTAAGAGGTAGTTTCCTAAAAAATGGGGTGTTCGGCAAATCTCCAGAGAGATCATTGAAAGAGACATTCAAAGAGACAAGATTCTGCAGGGTAGTGAGGATGTCTAAGTTGCCGGTAAGCTTGTTATGTGACAGATCAAGTACTCCTAGTCTAATTAGGCCAGAAAATTGAGAGGGGATTTCACCAGAGAGTTGATTGCAGCTTAGATTTAGGGCGATCTCCAAGGCTGGGAACTGACCCAATTCTTTGGGTATTTCTCCAGTGAAACCATTTCTCCCCAGATCTAGTAATTGCAGCTTGCTGCAAGACAGAATCTCTGCTGGAATTCTGCCTGAAATTCGGTTCTTGCCGAGATTTAGCTTTGTTAGCTCATTTAGCAAGCCAATGTTGGGTGTCAATGTGCCTTCCAAGGATTTAAATATCAACAAGAAGTTAAAAGATCTGGATATACTGCAGTACGTTATTGCAGTTGAAATATTCATCTCACCGTAAGAAGAAAAAAAAAGCAGCAGCATCGAGAGAATAATGAAAATTTGTATAAAAATATGAAAAATTTTCTCAAATTAGTTCAAAACAAAAATTCTTAATAATCATAAATACTAAATTAGATATATTATAATAATAAATGGATTGATATCAAGTTTGGGCACTTAATGAATAGTTTTTAGAATATTTCATAGAATATTTAAAAATTTAAAAGGCCAGTACCTGTTAGTTGATTGTCTGAAATATCTACAAATTGCAGACTCTTTGGCAGAGTTCCTGGAATGGAACCAGTGAGTGTATTAGAATGGAGATCAAGAAACTCGAGATTCCAGCATCCAGAAATTGATGGTGGGATTGCTCCAGTGAAGCGATTGTCGCTCATATCTAGGAAATTTAGGCTGTTCAAATTCCCAATGTCAGATGGAATTTTGCCTGAAAGTCTGTTGCTATTCACTCGAAACCTATATAAACTCGTGCAGTTTCCTATATCAGGAGGTATGAACCCTGAAAAACCATTTGACAATAAAAGCAATTTTGTGAGATTTCTTAATCCAAAAATCTCTCTGGGTATTGAGCCAAAAAACTGGTTGTATGATAGATCAAGCGCTTGAAGCTCCTGGCAGTTTGAAATTCCTGCTGGTATATTCCCTGTCAGCTTGTTTTGCCAAGCAAAGAGAAGATTTAAGTTCTTCAGATTACCTATTGTTGGTGGCATCTCACCTGAGCACAAAAATTAGATCATCGTTAATGAGGATACTTCTTAACCCTGAAATTCTTACACTAGCTTTTACCCAATTCTGTATATACAATAGCGATCAGATAAACAACAACAAAGCATTAAGTCTAATTGATTGAGGTCAGCTATATAAATCTGCTTTCATCATACTCTGAGAATATAAGCAATTTTAAATTATTTTTATCTCCTTACTCTTAAGTTTTTATAGGTTTAGCTATTTCTTCCTTTCTTTCCTCTAAACAAGAGTTTCTCACCTTTTTTTACTGGTGCTTCATTTGAACTACATATAAAGTGTCTAAACCACTTTAGATGTTCTTCCTCATATTATTTTAGTTAGGTATGATTTTTAATCGTTTATAGATATTTTTATTCCGTATCTTTTAGGGGCAACAAGTAAATATTCATTTCTTTGCTACTTGTGATGTATGAAATGTTACGTAAATTACCGCACAATTAGATGCATAGCGGTATTTGCTCCTCCAAAAATATGGTTGCATAAGGCAGGAAGAACTGCAGAATAATAGCGAATTTAAATCCTTACCTGAGAGAGCGTTATTGTCAATTTCAAGGTGAGTGAGAGCTGTGCAGTTTGTGATCTCAGGAGGTATGCTACCCGATAACTGATTCACACTTAGCTGAAGCTCTTCAAGCTTTGGAAGGTTGCCAAAACTTGCTGGTATCTTGCCCACCAACAAATTCTCTGATAAATCCACAACCGTGAGCTCGATGCAGCTTCCAAGCTCAATTGGGATTGAGCCCACTATGCTATTCTGCCATAAAAGCAGGCTGTGAAGCTTTTTAAGCTCACCCACTCTCCTTGGAATTGAACCTGAGATAGAATTTTGGTACAAATACAGGTTCTGCAATTCAGTGTTATTTCCTATTTCCTCTGGGATTGAACCAGATAGCAGAGAAGTATAGATAGCAATCGTTTGAATTCTCTTGAGAGTTCCTATTGAAGAAGGAAGACTGCCTGAAATGCTGGTTTCAGCAAGGCCTAGCGTGACCAAATTCGTGCAGTTTCCAATCTCTGAAGGCAGCTCTCCCTTGAGATTCTGATTCCCACCAGCCCGAAAAACTTGTAAATTCCTCAACTTTCCAATACTCTTTGGAACCTCCCCGCTTATTTGATTGTCGTAGAGAGTCAAATAAACTAGGCTAGAAAGGTTTCCAATCTCTATTGGAACTGGTCCCGCAAGAAAGTTGGTATGGAGTGACAGAGTCTGCAGCTTCTGCAACCTGCAAATATCAACTGGGATTTCTCCATTGATCGCGTTATCGCTTATATCAATCACGATCAGCTCTTGGTAGTCGCCAAACTCCGGTGGGATTTCTCCAGTCAGATTGGTGGATGACAAGACGATGGTGCTCAATGACTCAAGAGGATGAAGATTGGCGGGCAGCGGGCCGTGCAAATCTAGCATTGTTAAGCTCAGCTGAATCACCCTCCCTCTTTTGTTGCATGATATTCCAAACCAGCTGCAAGGAGTTGAGTCCAGGGGATTCCAAGAGATTAGTATGTCTCTGGAGTTGTTTAACCTGTTCCTCCATGAAAGAAGAGCTTGTCCTTGCTCATCAATGGAGAAGGAAAAATGGAAAAGCAGAGAGTTTAGAGAGAAGAGTAATGTGAGGCAGAAGATATTGGGAGGAAAGAGGAGATTTCTTAGAGTTGCCGGCATTGATGCTGAGAAGAGCTGCTAAGAACAGTCTGTTTTGGGATTGTGAAAGGGGGAAACCCCATGTTTTGTTTATAGTAAGAAAAGCAGCAGATCTGGATCAAGAGCACTCGACCTCTGTATTTTTAAATAATATTATATATATATATAACAAGATTGTCATTAACTGAGGATGGTGACGGAGATGGGTTTTCTGTTCTACTATCTATTTGAATTAATTCTCATTTTCTTTTTTTTTTTTTTTTTTTTGGGCTATGAGCTCTTTGTTTCAGCTGCAAATTTTATTGCCATGGGTTATCTGTCCTTGTGGAGATATTTAGTCCCTAACCTCAGAAACCCTAATTCCCATGTAGAATTTTCTGAGGATCCTTTCTGTCAATAGATTTTTCTTCTCCATTGTCATTTGCCCTCATCACTGATCCTGGCAGCAGATACCTTTCAGCTCAAAACCTGCTCCTACAATTCTGCTAATTATCGAAACTAGTAAGTTATGTCGTGATTTAGCAATACAGTCCGAATTTTAGTTAAAAAATTATTGAGAGAAACCCACCCTTAAACCTCATTCATAGGGCTTTTTTGCATATCCGTTTGTAAAAATTTGAGGTATTTTGATGCAAATTTCTTAGACGTGGTCTGTTGGAGGTGAATTTTAAAAGCATTGATGTAAAATATAAGTAAGGTTTCTTGACCAAATGTCATGGCTTTAGAGTGGAATCTAAAGGAGAAAGTGAATTGCACATGGAAATAAGGCATGATAATAATTAAAAAGGGAACTCACAAAATAAATATTAAAAAACTGCGAAGTCATGTCAGGCTGCCGGTCGACCTTCACTGCAAATAATTAGAAGACAACAAAAGGAAAAAGAGTTCCGTGGCTTGAATGTGAGGGAGGGACAACATTACTACATCATATAAATTTTTTAATCGATAATGAGTTTTATTAATTAACAAACCATAATCAATGGTCCTTAATCAATTGAGACAGATCTGTTGTTAGACAAAAAGATGACTAATTTCTCATATGTTTAAATGTTATTCTTATCATCAAATATCAGATTTGATGTGTCACTGAGTCTGAATTTTCGTGCAGATTAAGGAGCCTTCGTATTTCTCCTTTGAGTCGGATTACGAATGGGTCCGGTCTTCATATCTCTCAATCTAGGCCCTATGCACCGTAAACTACAAATAAAAAATCAGAGGATGGCAGAAGGTTGTCCTATCATAAATATTCTGACGCTCAAGTCAGAAATCCTTTCTCGGGAACAGAAAGATGCACACGTGAAAGTAAACGTGATGAAAATGTAGGAATATTGGGATGAGGAGTGCATGGGATGATCAAATGAGGCTTGTGCTCTCTGGGTTGCACTGCTAAAAGTGGCTCACTATCGTTGCTGTTAGGAGATGGTGGTTTGAGAAAAGAGAGATGATTCTTTCTCCTCATTTCTTTGAGTGCTGGATGTTAGGATTAGGATTTTAATCTTAGGATACCATTAAGGCTCTTTTTGGTGGAAGTGGAATCCCCCATCTCAGCTGATGGAGAGGATATTTGTAGTCTCTTTTAGAGAAGTTTTGGGAGTCGGGATCTTTGACAAGGGGTTTTTCAGGATTCGTCGGCCGCTAAGTACTGGCGGTGGTCAGCGGTGTTAGTTGTTGCCTTGTGAAGGCGTGGAGACCATTGTTGAGCATGTCCAACACAGGCCTGTTTGACTTTGTTTGGGTTGGCTAAGCAGCTATTGGAACGGCATGTATTGCGATTTGTCAGCATTGATCTTATCTTCAATGGGCTGATATCCCCTGAGCCGGCACCTCTTGCATCGACAACTTACAGCCATCTCTGCAGGGGTGCGAGTAACGCTGATTGGCTACGTCCCTGGGGTGTCAAGTGGGCTTTGCTTCTAATCTCCCGGAACACCATCACTGGATTGGGCTCCTCTACTGATCGGATCCGTTTTCTTTCAATTGTGCTTTGGTGGTTCCGACCCAAATTCATGCTGGACCCATCAAGATCTAATTAAAAAATAAATTTTCTAATAAAATATATAAAATTTTATAATATTGTAGCCTTTGATATTTTAATTAATAACAAAATATGCATCATATAACATGGGATAGTTTTTATAATATAATAAACTCGGTTCAAACTATGACCATTCTTAAGATTAGGTGGCAAAGTAACAGTTTAAAAATTCATTGTCACGGAGTGGAGAATAAAATGCTAAAAAAAAAGGGGTATACATAATTTATTAATCAACCATTTGGGTCACTAAGTTTTGTTAATACCATCATATTTTTTTAACAAATCATTACATGTGCCTGACACTTACATCTGTTATGCATACATCTACAATTAACAAGTTCCATTAGCAGCAATGCACCAAATTAATTTATATAGCCAGCTAGCTTGCTAAATAGTACATGTACATAGATCTATGGACTGGATCTAAATCACCCTTTGAATTAATCTCTTAAATCTCATTAACTTGTATGGCATTGTCACATTGATTGTGATCTTTTGCATGTCAGATATTGTCTTAACTTGAAGTTTTAGCATAAACTGCAACAAATTAAGTTCAATCAAATGGGTAATTCAGTTTAAAATTGTTCCCTTTCATTTTATTTAGCCAAAAAAAAAAAAAAACAAAAAACAATTAACTGTCAAAGGTTAATGCGTACCTCAATGGGAGCTTATCCAAACGGCGGTTGCCCGATATGAGATTCAGAATTGAATGTCTTTACGTGGGTATTGTGCATCATCAGTATCAAAGTAAAGGGGTCTTGATTTTTTTTTAGAAAAATTCTTTCAATATTTAAGTCAATATCTGATTGTGTCGAGTTAAAGAGTGAGATATACGCCCAGCTTTTAAAACCTTACTATAAGACTTCTTTGTTAGGTGATTACGGAGAGACCCGCTTGACAAAAAGTAGATTGCTCATTAGTGCAATGCCCCTTGTGGCTTGAAATGACAATGTCTCCTGATCTTTTAAGTGAGAGAAAAGATCTTCCTCTAAAAACCAGTCACTTGCCATTGAAAATATTAAACTCTACTTGTTGGGCAGCTTCAGGCCTCCAGCTCCCTAATTTGACAGAGGGCAAAGCCCCTCCACCAATAAGTTGGCATGGGAGGGGTAGTTAATCCCCTCAAGTGAGAGGCATGTTCAGTCCAAATAGAAGAATTAAGTATTTGCTACACAGAATTCAGTAAGTATTTCTTATGCTGATATATTTACCCTAACCTGTATCTACATATATTTTAGTTGCACAAGGTAAATTAAGTCAAATGCATGGTGATAGGTACGCCAATAATGGGCCGGCCCAAGAAGAAGGAACAATTCAGATCTACAATGGCTCATTAACGTCTGGACGGTCAATACTTGCGGTTGACAAATCGAAAGGCCAATGAGTCAGGAGAAGCCCGAGAACGAGACAGCCCACTTGGGTCCAAGACAGTCAACGTTTCCATTGACCGGATCTATGCGAGAAGGTCAACGCTTCTATTGATCGAAAGTATGATCACTTGGCCGTCTACAGGCCAGGTTTGAAGTGGGCCAAGCCCAATTTGGTCCACACGATCGGCCTTAATCAGCAACGGTCTTCTCTCCTAATTTCGCTTTCTTCACAGAAGGCAATCTCCATGGCAACGGTTATCAGCAGATTCAACGCGGATCTCTGAAGGAAAGTGCCAAAATCTCTTCCCTGTCTGATGAAAACCTTAACGGTTGCAAAACGTAGAAGGAAGGCAATCAATTTAGTGACCGTTACTACCATAAAAACTCTATACTAAAAAAGACAACAATCCCAACCGAGTACGGGAATCAAGTTCTTCTGTACAGGGAAGATAGTCCAAAGCAGCGCCTATAAAAGGCTATGGAGTCCACACTCCAAGACACGTTTGATTCCACGCATTCACTTGCTCACAAAGGCTCTCTACAGAAAAAGCTCTAGCGCTTCTGATTGCAAACTTTCTCTCACTCTTTGCCACTTCATTCCTAGCAAACACAGTGCCTAGAGATAGTGCTCCTCACAAGCCCACAAAGTCTCTCTCCGCGAGAGCACCCACTCATCTCAAGCATTCCCAGCATTTCTTTGCATTGTTTATCTTTCATCTTCTTATTTTGAAAGCTGTTTACTGACTTGAGCGTCGGAATGTTTACGGTGGGACAATCTCTCGCCGTCACCTAATCTTTCATTCGTAGTTGTGGTGTGTAGGATCCAGACTTAATGGACGTAGTCGGACTCAGACGATCGACTTGATCCGAATCTGTTTGAAATTTGGATTCAGGACGCATCATTGGTGCCGTCTGTGGGAAGCTTACAAAAAGTCGACCACTTTTTCTATACAACTTCACTCAGTGCACATCACTTTCCATCGGACAGAATGGTGAATACCAGAGCGCAAGCTAGCGAGCCCATTAGAGATGTGACCTCACCCGACCAAGGCCAAGCTGTTGGTGCCTAGGTTAATTGGGTAGTCAATGGTGTGCCAGCACCATTTTTCTAGAACCTGGTGGAGAATATGAGTAACATGAACAAAATACTCCAAATACTCTGTGACCGCTAGGATCTTTTCCTTGAACACACATTTCAGGATCTTTTCCACCCTCGAATCTGAGGGTACGATGTCACCAACTCTTTTGGAGTTGAGGTAGGTCCTCAACTCCTTTTTTTCTTTGACGTGACGAGTAGTCGGCCGGCTACTGCTACCAGCGGATCTAGCGGCCCTGGAGGCTCCCTCCTGAATATGAGAGGAGGCGTTTGCCCGACAGTATTCGGATTCCTTCGTTCTGGGGTCTCCACCGGAGTCCTGCTGCCCAAGCGTTCTTCGAGCCTTAATCAACTCTAGGTATGTGAGGCCTCCGAAAAATGAGTGCTAGCCGGCCTCTTGGTCTTCTTGGCCGATTTCTTTTTCTTTTGACCTCCTCTCCTGGATTCCGACTGAAGTAATGGTCCACAAATTGGGCCTCGATTTCTATCGCAAACCCTTCAAGTAAAAGCGGAGGAATCATTCCGTGAAAAAGTTGATCGTCATCCAGGAAGAGGTAAAAAAGTTACGGGATGCCGGCTTCATCAGAGAAGTCAATACTCAGATTGGCTATCCAATCTGGTGAAAAAGTTGATCATTCTAATAAAGAAGAGTAACGAAAAACGGTGAATATGCGTCGACTTTACTGACGTTAACAAAGTTTACTCGAAAGACAGCTTCCTTTTACTCAGGATCAACCTGCTGGTGGATTCAACATCCAGACATGAGTTGCTGAGCTTTATGGATGTGTACTCGGGCTATAACCAGATTCGAATGAGTCCCGAGGACAAGGAGCACACTTCGTTCGTGACGAACCAGGGCACCTACTGCGACAAGGTGATACCCTTCAGTCTAAAGAATGCGGGTGCAATTTACCAGCAGCTCGTAAACAAGATGTTTGAAAATCAGATCGGCCGCAATATGGAGGTGTACATCAACGACATGCTTGTCAAGAGTAAGGCCACCAAAGACCATATTCGCAATCTGGTTGAGTCCTTCGAGGTGCTCCGTGCGCATCAAATGAAGCTAAATCCTTCTAAGTGCGTCTTCGGAGTATCCTCGGGGAAGTTTTTGAGTTTCATCTTCTCTCAATGAAGGATCGAGGCAAACCTGGAGAAGATCAAGGCCCTCACGGACATGACACCGCCACGAAGTGTCAAAGCCGTCTAAAGGCTAACCGGAAGACTGACAGCTTTGTCCCGCTTCTTGGTTAAGTCAGGAGACAAGTACCAGCCTTTCTTCAAGGCTTTAAGGGGAACCAAAGCAAACGGGTTCTGGTAGACTGCAAAATGCCAAGCAGCCTTCGATGAGTTGAAGCAGTACCTAGCTAGTCTGCCGTTGCTGACGTCACTCAAGAATGGAGAGAAGTTGTACCTCTACCTGACAGTATCGAAGGTGACTCTCAACTCCGTCCTCATAAGCCAAGACTCTGACTCTTAACGACCGGTCTGCTATGTAAGCAAGACGTTGACCTGCGCGGAGACGCGCTACCCACGCATAGAAAAGTTAGCCTTCGCCCTTGTCTTCTCCGCTCGAAAGTTGAGACCTTACTTCCAGACTCATCGCGTGGTAGTCCTAACTGATCAGTCTTTGAAGAACATTCTGCAGAAACCTGACGTTTTGAGGCGGCTGGTAAAGTAGGCTATCAAATTGGGAGAATTCGATATTGAATTTCATCCTAGGCCAGCCATCAAGGGGCAGACTCTGGATGGCTTCATTGTCAAGACAACGATCTCAATTTCTAATGAACAGCCCACCGAGGACGCAGGACTACATGGGAAAGATCCGAAATGGGTTTTCAACGTAGACGGATCGTCTATGGACTCAGGCAGTGGTGCCAGAGTGGTTCTGAGGACCCTCGACAGGTTTAAGGTGAAATACTCCCTTAGACTTGACTTTTCAGCCACCAACAATGTTGCCAAATACGAAACCCTGTTGACTAGGTTAAGACTAGCCAATGAGTGCTCGGTTAAACGATTGACCATCTATAACGACTCTGAGTTGGTCGTCAACGAGGTTAACGAGAGTTTCGAGGTACGCAACCCTCACTTGGCCAAATACTTGACCAAGGTAAAGGAAATCAGCTGCAGATTTGACAAGGTAACCCTTGTTCACGTTCCTAGAGCTGAGAACTGGAAGGCCAACCAATTTGCCAGGGCAGCAACGGCCGAAAACCTAGAACAATACTCAAGGGACATGCGGGAGGTTCTAAGCACTCCCAGTATGGAAGAATAGGAAGCGATGTAAATCTCTGACACCGAAAGCTGGATGACGCCTTACTAGAGATACCTGGCAAATGGAACACTGCCAAACAACGCGGACGAAGATAAGCGGATCAAGAAGACGGTCGGCAGATATACCATGTTTGATAGACAGTTATATCGCTATTGCTATTCGATTCCATACCTCAGGTGCTTAACCTCTAAGGAGGCAGACTACGCCTTGAGCGAAGTCCACCTTGGATTCTGCGGATCACACATCAGCAGAAAAAACCTAGCGTTCAAAATCATGTGTCAGGGATATTACTGACCGACGATGAAAAAAGACGCCCTCGACTTTGTGAAGAAGTGTGAAAATTGCCTACTCCGCGGTAATCTTCACCATCAACTGCCCATTGAGTTAAGGATTCTTCAGACTCCTTGGCCTTTCGCGCAATGGGGGCTCGATATTCTCGACTCATTTTTTATTGCTATAGGACAAAGGAAGTTCATCATCGCAGGTATCGACTACTTTACCAAATGGGAGGAAGCTGCACCGCTGGCCAAGATTACCGAGCACAACCCCTTAAAATTTGTCTGCCAGAGCATAGTCAGCAGATTTGGCACTTCTAAGGTCGTTGTGATTGATAACGGAACCCAATTCTCTAAAAAAATAATTCACCGAGTATTGCACCTATCTAGGTATCAGATTGGTCCACACTTCGGTGGCATACCCACAAGCCGGCGGGTAGGTGGAGGTCACTAACCGCACGCTGCTCCACGGTCTGAAGACCAAATTGGAGGACATTGGGGGCTCATAAGTTGATGAGCTGCACTCCGTTCTGTGGTCCTATCGGACGACTCCAAAGGAACCGACTCGCGAGACCCCCTTCATTCTCCACTATAGGATTGAAGTAGTAATTTCTGTTGTGATTGGGCTCCCAAGCCTTAGGGTTGAGTCCTTTGACCCACAAGGCAACTCTCAAAAAATCTGGGAACACCTAGATTTATTGGAGGAATCCCTCGATGCTGCCAGACTAAGGACAGCGGCCTACCAACAGCCAGTGGCAAGACATTACAACAAGAAAGTAAAAGCACGACGATTCAAAATTGGGGATTTGGTCTTACGAAGCATCGTGGCTACGGGCAAAACCATAAATCGGAATAAGCTTTTCCCAAATTGGGAAGGCCATTTTTTAGTCTCCGTCGTCCTGTGGAATGGAGCATACAAACTCCAGACCCCGAGCAGCAAGTTGGTTCCACGAATATGGAACGCGGTCCACCTCAAGCGTTATTTCCAGTAAAAGGCACAGGTAAGTCGTCCACTTCATACGAGTGTGCTTGTAACGTACACGTTAACATTAATAAAACGAGAATGTTTTTCCATTGTATCATGTCATTTGCTTCCTTCTTTTTCTATTTCATATGCATGTGTGTGAATTTGCAGGGTTATAAAAGCAATCTAGACTGCCCCTAAATCGGACGGGTTTTCACCCGCTCGTAATTAAATCCTGGTCACCAGGCGGCCCATGAGCGGTCGTAACTAAACCCTAATCATTCAGGCGGCCCATAGACGGTCGTAACTAAACCCTGGTCATCCAGGTGGCCTACTAACAATTGAATTAAACCTTAGTCATCCAAGTGGCCCATTCACGATCAAGATCTTAGGGGGCTCAAACAGCACGCGGGACGACCTCCTAAACAAGGAGATAGCGTGATCAGTCTACGACAGTTGACAAACAAAAAGCAAAAGCGTAAAAAGGAGACACACGCTGCCTGAGCACCACCCATTTATATATTAACATTACACAGCAAAGAGCCTACACAATACCTCTCATAACACCTTACAAAAGAAAAGGGAACAAAAATAGTCCTGACAGCGCCACCCGGGTCTAGAGATATTATGACTCAGCTTGGTGGTTCCCCGAGGCTGAAGAACCTCCCCGAGAGTTACGTCGGGACCTCCGATCGTGACCGCCGGAATACCACACTAAGTATGACATCTGAGAAGCGCCAGCATTTTGCGAGTCCAGAAACCCGAGGGGAAGTGAGGATCCACCAGGGAGGCAATCCTGCGGCTGTAGCAAATACCCTCCTAGAACCGCTCCTCTAGAGCAGGTGCCACCTCTTCAAGGCGAAGCCTCGTCCTCAACTCGCCTTCAAGTGCTGTGATCCTTTCTAAGGCCTGTTGGTGCGCTTTCGGATCCTCTCGCCCATCAGCGTTGAAGGTTGGACCCAGACGAATAGAGCGCTCCCTCTCTCGAGGCACATCGTTCTCCTCTGAGGACAATATCTCAATCAAGTCGCCATGCACCTCATGAGGCTGGCAAAAGCCAAGAAGAAGTCAGCAAAAGGAGCACAAACCGTTGCAACAAAACCCTAAAGCCAAAAGATTAGCCCATACCTGACGAGAAGGCCCTGGGCGATCACGGTAAGCAGGGCAAAAAGGCTCTTGAGAGATCTCCAAACGCGACCACTCTGAAGAGGAGGGTCTATGGGAGGGGCAGGGCGTGTCGTCTGGCCCCCAGTTCAGGAGACTGGGAACATCGATTATATTCTCATCAACCATGGTGGAGGAAAAACTGCTGTGAGGCAAATTATAAAAGCCCTAGCCGTTTTATAGGCCAGATTTCCCGCCTAAAAAAACAACACGCGAATCAAAGGGTTGCGTCCTTTCAAGTCATGTCGTTTCAATGCCCAACGATGTGTGCGCTAACATCACGTTTATGAGAGGTCAGTCTGCGATGGTCAAGTGTTTGCGGTAGAAACTTTCAACCGATCAACGACAAAACGAAAGCAAAAGCATGACAAAGGCACAAGCGACGAAAGTCAACATCCTATGGGCAAGGTGCTCCGCCGAAAAAGCTAGCCACCAAACGTCTCAGTTGTGATGGATGGCTAACTTGCGTACAATACGCCAAGTCAGCCAGCTGGCGCAGGAACAAATAAATGAAACGACACCAAAGGCGAGAACACAGAATATTAGTAAAACACTCCTTTTATTGATTAAATCTGTATAATTACAGTAGTGCCAAAGACAAAAAGTACAAAATATACGGAAGAGTAGAGCCCCAAATGGGAGGAGATGTTGGCCCATGATCACTCTGGGATTACCCCACGAGGCTCTCGTGGCACTAGGCAGAACGATTTGATGGGTCAAGATATTCCACTGAAAAGTTGGGGTCAACCAACCGCAAGCAATGTGCCGCAAAAGTTGACACCTTCCTACAACCGCGCCACCAGTATATTAGAGACCTCATGGGGGCGTATACGAGTAGTCAACTCGTTTTCTAATGATGACATCTATCCCACGAATTGATCGATATGCCTCACTGTTTGGTCATTTTCCTCCCTCAGCTGGACGTTCTTCTCTTTTAGTCTGGCATTCTGCTCCTTTATTCTGGTATTCTCTTCTTCCAGATTGGACAACATAGATTGGAGAGCAGTTGTGTCCTATTGGTGCTCCGCTCTCTGCAGTTCTATCTCATCGAACCAAGCAATCTCCTTATCCCGGTCAGAGATTACTAGGTCCCTTTGGCACAACAACCTATTGACTGCGCCAATTACCTTCTCCTCCTGCAAAGACCAAACGCGTCAAGTAACAACAATGGAGAGGAAAAGGAGAGCTGCGAAGATTTACCTGCCAGACTTGACGCTTCGGCCTCACAGGCCTCCTACGAGACCTAGGCTTCAGCAGCGAAGGACGGGAAATAGCACCCTCCTGAACAGACGCAGCGGCGGACTCCGCCACACACTCCTCCAACAACTCCATAATAGAGTCCTCCGACTCAACGGACTTTCCGACAGCTTACTCCTCTGGCACAGTAGTCGACTTCAAAATCGGTTCCGGTAGCTCAACAACTGGTGAATTGAAGATCAGCTCGAAAATCAGCTCAGCTGGCGGCTCAATCGCTGACTCATGCAGCTTAGTTGGTGGCTCAGCAGCTGGCTCTCGCAGCTCAGCGGGCGGCTCAGCAGCTGGCCCCAGTGGCTCAGTTTGCAGCTCCTTGGTTGACTCGAGTATCTCTGTTAGTGGCTCAAAATTCAGCTCCTCCAGCTCAAGTTGTGGCACCGGTACCAGCTTCGCCAACGCAGGCTACACCAAAACCACGGCTCTACTTGCCATAGCGCGCAACATGGCGTCATACGCCTCTAGAGCCAGCTCATCATCAACTCCTGAGAGGCCTCCCATTCCTACAAGGCGCCCAACAGCCACGTAATCTGGCCTAGAGGATGACTGAGAAGGTTCCACGGTCGCAACCCTCTTTTGCTTTGGGCTGGTGGGAGCAGTGATTGGGGAAGATTCACCGACGTCTCCAACGATCATAGCTCCGGCCTTCCTCTTCCTCTGTGAGACCTCTGGCGGAGGAGTTCTAAACTTCTGAACTGGAGAAGAAGGTCCTCAATGTGCTCTCTTGGCTTTCTCTCCAGAAATCAAGTGGTCTTTCCTAAAGTCACTACGGTACTTCCTCACAACCTCCAATAGCTTTGCCATGGCGGCAATCTTTGCCTTCTTCGGCGTCCTAGTGAAGGCCTTTGGAACCTTACCCCAGTCCCGAGACAAGAGCCACGTCTTAGCAACGTGAACAAAGAACAAACGATTCTTCCAATTCTTCAGTGAATCGTAGATAACCTGATCGATTGGAAGGTCTTTGGGAGATAGAGAAATCCGGTTCCCACTCTGTGTAAAGCTAAACATCACCCTCACAGCGCCAACTGTCATTGTCTGAGAGTGATGATGTATGAAGATGCATATGGAGAAGAAATATCATACGACATTGGTATAGAACCGTACAGTGGGTACTTGGAGGGCGGTAAGGATGTTGAGCAGCTCCTGAGGGACTGAGAAACGAAGCCCACTCCTCAAGTGGGCCTCATACACGGTGATGCAACCCTCAGGAGAGGAGCATGCTCGATCTTCCTTGTTGGGGACTCTAAAGACGATCTCCTTAGAGATGTTGTACTCGACGTACAACTCCTTCACATCACTAGTGTTGAGAACTGAGGCGATTTGGGAAGCTATGAAAATGGAGGAAGATAGTGGAACACTAAGAATTTTTCAGGAAGGAAAGATGAAGGAAAGCGTGGGAAGTTTGAAATATAACGGATGAAATACTTAAAGGCATGTAAACACTGGAGAAGGAAAAACTGTCTCGTAAACATATACCCATCATTGTTGATACATGTCGCTCCCTGAAAGGGTGCAAATATTCGGATCCCCTGGTACATTAATTAACAGTATTGCAAATCCACCGAGTACAGACACGTGGCCAACTTTCTAGTTGACAATACAGCGGCATGATGGCACATTGTTTCAACTCCCACAAGTCATCCGGATTTTGGCCTAGACGGTCAACAATCCGGTCAACTACTCCTTTACAAGTCCTCCGAATTTCGGCCTAAACGGTCAACAATCCGGTTAACTCTTCCTTTACTAGTTCTCAGAATTTTGGTTTAGACGGTCAACAATCTAGTCAACTCTTCCTTCACCAGTCCTCCAAATTTTGGCCTAAATGGTTAACAAATCCAGTCAATGATCTTCTCAACTAGCTCTCTGAAAATTGACTAATGATCAGCAATTGCGAGTCATCACCAGCTTCCTCATCAGGAAGGTAACCCAACCACTCGCGTCCTATCCTGAACATGCTAAAGGCCAGAGTCCCAGGCCACAAGTATGGGGGACTAGTGATAGGTACGCCAGTAATGGGCCGGCCCAAAAAGGAGGAACAACCTAGTTTCGTAATGGCCCACTAATGCTTGGACGGTCAACGTTTGCCGTTGACCGATCGAAAGGCCAATTAGTAAGAAGAAGCCTAAGAATGGGACGGCCCACTTGGATCCAAGACAGTCAATGTTTTCATTTATCGGATCTATGCAAGGCGGTCAATGATTCCATTGACTGGAAGTATGACCATTTAGTCATCTACAGATCAGGTCTGAAGTGGGCCAAGCGCAGTTTGGTCCACACGACCGTTCTCGACTAGCAACGGTCTTCTCCCCTGATTTCACATTCTCCACAAAAGGCAATATCTATGACAACGGTCATCAACAGATTCAATGCGCATTCTTGAAGGAAAGCGCAGGAATTCCTTCCCTGTCTGCTGAAAACCCTAACGGTTACAAAATGTATAAGGAATGCAATCAATTTAACGATCGTTACTACCATAAAAGCTCCACACCAGAAAAGGTTGCAATCCTAACAAAGCATAGGAATTAAGCCATTCTGTACAAGGAAGGCAGCCCAAAGTAGCGCTTATAAAAAACCATGGAGTCCACGCTCTAAGACACGTTTGATTCCACGCATTCACTTGCTTACAAAGGCTCTCTGTAGAAAAAGCTCTCGCGCTTCTGACTGCAAACTCTCTCTCTCTCTAGCTCTTCGTCACTTCGTTCCCAACGGACACAATACCTAGAACTAGTGTTCCTCAAGAGCCCACAAAACCTCTCTTCGCGAGAGCACCCACTTATCTTAAACACTCCCAGTATTGCTTTGTATTCTTTATCTTTTGTCTACTTGTTTTGATGGTTGTTTACTGACTTGAGCGTCGGATTGTTTACGGTGAGACAACTTTTCGCCGTCACCCGATCTCTTGTTATAGTTGTGGTGTGCAAAATTCAGACTCAGTGAACAGAGTCGGACTCAGATGATCCATTTGACCAGAATCTATTCGAAATTTGGATCCAAGACACATCACATGGTGTTTGCAGAAGATAACTTTTAAAGCATAGCAGTTTTGTATATGAATTTTTCACTATATAGAGATCTATAAAAAAGGTCAGAAGTACAATCTTATCTTATATTATGTCGATAGCTATTGAGAAAAAATAAAAAAGAAGAAGGATGATTTATGGCGACAAAGCAATCAACAACATGATTTGCTTGTCTAAAATTATAGCCTACAAATTAGTGTTATAATATTGCCAAGAAATAAGCGTTACGTAAGCCATGAAGGTAGGTGATAGTAGCATGCTATGATATATTCCGGCCTTAATTATTTCCTCTGCAGATCATTCTTGAACTCACGTGAACTGCACGTGAGTTCTTTTCAATTATTAGCTTGTGTATTAGGTTGGATACATTAATTAATTAACTAATGATGGGTATTATTGCCGTAAAGGTTTGACAGATCATTCAAAACAGAAAAATATCACGACATATGCATGTAAAATAAATCACATCTTTTTTTTTCTCATTTTTTATATTTATAAAGCTATGCTTGTATATTGTAGATTTATATAATTCTCTATATTTTTTTAATACTAATACTTTGAGTTTCAAAGCATTGATATGCTTAAACTTGCCATAATTTATTTCTTTATATAGAGAAAACATACATGATAATTAGATGATAAAATTTGATATGCTACGGTACATGCTTGACAAAAACTATGATCCTATAACCGTATTTTTTAAAACATATGTAATAAGTTATCTATTTTAAAAATTTTTTTACGGTCACCTTATCTTTTTTTTTTTTTAAAAAAATAGTATTATCGTTATACCTTAAACCATATCATTTTTCAGTCTTGTACTCTAAATAAGACATTTTAATAATTAGGCAATTTATTAATTCAGTCTGTTGGATAAGACAGCTTAAATTTAGCTCTAACAGCTAAGGATTCAGCTAATTCTGATCCAATTTTTTTACCATATATGCCGGTTACCTTCTTTCCATCTAAATGAAATAATTACGGTCACTTTGCTTCAATCTTTTCTTAAATAAAATAAGACATGAAATATATAGGAGTGATCCACCCCAATAGCTTATCCTTATTTGGCTTATTATCAATGATAAGATTTTACTGCTAATTATATAGACCCTAGACAATTCGTTGGATAAAGGGGTATTTGAGATTGATTACTCTTACAAAATAAGGATTCATAATTAATAGATTACATTAATTAACCATAAGAGAGGAAGAAAATAAAGAATATCATATAGTATATCAAAAGTGTTATGTAACTTCATATTATTTCTAATTATTAAATTATATTATTTTTAACATATATATTATATTTATCTGAAAATTTAAATATACGATAATAATTATATATTATTTAAAAATTATTAAATAAAATAAAATAATATAATATAATGAATTACATAAAGATAGAGGATGAGAGACAGATAATGGAGGGTTGGAGAATGCTCGGAAGTACGGTCTTCACTTTTTGGAACCAAAAAGCGTGTACACGTGCACTCTTTGTGTTCTTGATGTGCATCCACTTTTCCTTCACATTTAAATTTAATTATATTAAAATAATTATATTTAGTTCATAAAGATAAAAGAATTAAAATTAAAATTAAATAAAATTTATATTTATTTTTAATAATTTTTAGTATAACTAAATATATATGACTAATTAATATTTTTTTTTTATTAAACATCGATTGTTTTATAGAATATAAAAAATTAAGCGTGGATTGAGATTTGCTATATTATGAACTTTGTGATAATTGAAATTTTTTAGAAAAGAAATATATAAAATTCTATCTTTAAGCTTTATAAGTTTTGATTAGATTACTTTCACTTTATTTTTTGCACTTTGGAAGGCTTTAATGTATGGCCTTTTAAGCTTTGAGTTCGTTTAATTATGGAATCAATGCGCTTTTAATTTGCTTAAACCCCGGATTAAGGGTCTAATCATTCTTCCCTAGTGGCAATCTTGCTGCCCTAATCATCCCTCAATTTCAGGATCTTTTGCCTGCCAAACGCATCGTTTTGTGGCATTTGTTTAGTACTCTCATAAAGTTAGTGATGATAATGGGGAAGTAAACCTAAAGAAGGGAGGTTGCCTTGAATTATTCCTTTTGTTAGTTTCTTTTTTTTTTTTTTAATACGGTGATTAAAACCGAGTAATTCAATTTAAATATTTTATAGGATATGATTAAATTATATAGCAGTTAAAAATTAGGTCAGATTAATTTTTAAACTAAAAAAGAACATTAGTCAAAATAGTTGTTTCAATCCGAATTATAAGTATTTTTATGGGGGAAAAAAAAAAGAATCCTCTCAACAAAACCTATCTTAATGAGTTATGTAAATATTATTCTTTTTTACAATAATTTTAGGTACTTTTGGGTCTAGTACCGGTGAAGCCCATTACTCGCAAGGCCTATTTCAGGAAGCGGAAGCCCAAATTGATTATTCAGCCCAGAACTCCAAGCAACCTACATGGCGGCCCAACGTTTGCAGCCAATTAGCGCTTCTTGCAGCTCATTAATGTTGCTGCAGGAGGCAGGCGTGAGACAGCAATGCGAGCCAATAAGGAAAATGTCAACCCTACTGGCTAGGATTTTTGCCATTCCCTACAGCTGACCAGCCAATCCTCATGCGAAAGGTAGACCAGGCATAGCTTGCGATGCACGATGGTCTCTTCACCGCCACAAGGCGACGACTAACATCACCGATCGCCACCAGTAGGTCAAAGGCCGGCGAATCCTTCCAGAAAGGATTCTCGCCCCCAAATCTCCACTCTCTAGAGCCCATATATTCCCTCTCTTTCTACAGGAGAGAGGATCGATTCCAAAATCTGTAATTTGAGTCTGGTATTAAGACATACACTTCTAGAAGCTCCTGCTCTCAGACTCACAACCAGCTCTCATCCTTCACAGCCTTTCATAGGCTACGAAAGTTAGCAATCCATCGCGGTGCATACAGGGAGCCAGGCCTCCCATCAATACTCATCAACTCTCATACTCCCACATTCATACACTCCTATCGCACACTTAGCATAATTTTGCGCACCTCTAAGCGTGCTTCCCCCCTTTCCGTTCATTGCGAAAGGTTACTAACTTGAGCGTCGGAGTATTTTCGGTGAGAGAAATCTCACCAGCCAATCTCTGACCTCTTATTTATTAGTTGTGTTGTGCAGGTTCCAGGTTAACAGTGATCGAGATCGGACTCGCTCATGATCACCTCCAGACGACGAGAAATTTGAAGGTTCTCTAATTTGTACGACAACCAGGGAGCCGGGATGCAACATTGGCGCTGTCTATGGAAACGCGATAAAAAGTCTAGTGTCTCCCTTCAACACTCACTCCTTTCCGATAAGATGGTCAATGCCCGGGTGCAAGCCAGCGCCCCAGTAAGAGATGCAGCCGGTCACGGCGACGACCCTTCAGTGGGTAGCTGTGCCGATGTCAGCCCGCAGCCTGACGTTCACTGAGTCGCCACCGAAATGGGCAATATGAGGCTGATGCTCCAGGCCTTCTGCACCCAGACGGGCACATAGTGGATGGGGGCTGCTCCCCCAACATCTCAGGCGTCATCCTCCAGGCGGGGAAGGTGTCGCACCAGAGCCCCCAAGGGCAGATCAGATCGGCCTAACGACGCCGAGGCCCAGACGGCCTCCGGCAGCAAGGCCCAGTCTGCGGCTGGAAGCCACCCTAGCCGGGACGAGCGGGAGGAGAGCCCAAAGCGGCGTAACCCCCATAACTCCCGTAGTGAGATGAGGCAGATAGCCGCGGACTCATACAGCATGTGGCTGAACTGCACAGAAAGCCACCATAACCGGCAAATTCAGCAGCACCAGTAGAGTTACACGGAGCTCTGTGATGCCATCAACGGGCGGAGAAGCAAGTCTGATCCACCGATAGAGGAAAATGTGAAGGTGCTCTGGGACCTCCTACACAAGGAGAGGCCCGTGCGGTCTTCCGCTAACCTACAAAGATCACCCTTAGCCATGGACCTCCGGACCCAGCCGCTTCCCCGCAAGTTCAAAACGCCAACACTGGACGGATACGACGGGAGTAATGATTCGATGGACCACCTCAACTACTTCCGCACTCACCTGTCCCTCCAGGGAGGGAGCGAGGCCGTGATGTGCTCGTGTTTTTCCATCACTCTCAGAGGGGACACACTGCTTTGGTTTCATGGCCTCCCACCAAACTCGATCCGCTCCTTTGATGAGCTTGTGGACTGTTTCTTGAACTAGTTCGCCTCTAGCCAGAGGGAAGAGAAGCAGCCATGGCACCTAGTTCGCCTCCACCAGAGGACAAACGAAAGCTTGAAGCAATTCCTCAATAGCTTCATCACTAAGGCGCGCTGGATCCCTCAGCTCTCTGATGAGTTGAAGCTCAACACCTTTGTTGCCATGTTGGTGGCAGGGAACTTTTTTAAGGACTTATCGCTTCAGCGCCCTCAATCATTCTGGAAAGCAGAGCCCATCGCCCAAGCCTACATCTCGGGAGACAAGGCTAGCGAGGCAAAGAGTCCCGAACCGTGGATCACCCTCCGGAAGGGTCTAAGCCAGCCGCAAGGAAGAAGAGGAACGGCGACAGTAGCCGCTTTGAGGAACGTCGCAAGCAGCCGCGACCTTCGCCGGAATCTAGGAAGGAGTACGGGCCAACATCCCTAACTCCCCTGAACGATACCCGCTTGAACATCCTGATGCAGATCCAGGATGAAAAATTCTTCAAATGGCCAAAAGTGTCAAAGGGCCTGAGCGGTGGTAACCAAACGAACTACTACCAGTACCACCGCTGCCTGGGACATTCAACGGAGAACTACCGAATCCTGCAGCAGGAGATAGAAGACCTAATCTGCAGTGGACACCTTAAACGGTTTGTAAAGGGCTCGGGATATGCCCCCACGGTCTCAGAAGGTGAGGGGAGCGAGCCTTCGAGGAACCGTACAGCCGTTGGTGTGATCAGCATGGTCTCAACCGCGCCGGCTAAAAGTAGCAGGCAAATACAGCCCGAGCAGGCTTCCAACAGCAAGAGAGCGAGGATAAGGGATAGGAGTGATGTCATTAGCTTTAGCAGCGATGATATGGCTCATATAACATTTACCCATTCTGATCCCCTTATTGTATCTGCCATCGTTTCAGACGGTATGGTTGACTCCAACTAAAACGAGTCTTAGTTGATAATAGAAGCTCTTAGAATTTGCTGTATCTTGTTGCTTTCTTTAAGCTTGGATTGAGATGAAGCCAGATGAACGCGGCCGATGGCCCTCTATATGGTCTGGACAACGAATCTTTACCTGTACAGGGGGTCGTCCAGTTGGAGATTATGATGAGAACTTATCCATGTATTGCAACTCGAGAACTAACGTTCCTTGTTGTCGACCTACCATCTGTCTACAATGCCATCCTGGGTAGACCATTCCTCACGGCCTTCAGAGCCGTTACTTTGATCCCTCATTTAAAGATGAAGTTTTCGATCCCTTATGGCGTAGGAGAGGTGCTCGGTGATGGAACGGACGTGCTATTTGTCTCAAGTCACTCCAGCGGCGCAAGACCTTATGGACAGAGAGTTGGATCCCTGCAACGAAGCCATGCTGTAGCAAGCTCAATCTGGAGAAGCAACCGAAGCGATCTCTCTAGACCCTACGGAGCTAGAAAAGTGTGTGCACATCGACAGCTCTCTCACTGCAGCCAACCACGACCGACTGATTAGCTTTCTTTGGAAAAACTCTGAAGTGTTCGTGTGGGTTCCTACCGATATGTCTGGAATACCGACAGTAGTAATGGTCCACAAGTTGGGCCTCGATCCAGGTCACAAGCCCGTCAGGCACAAACGCAGAAACTACTCCACCGAGAAACTAATAGCCATAATGGAGGAAGTGAAGAGATTGCTGGACGCCAGATTCATTAGAGAGGTCCAATATCCGGACTGGCTATCCAACGTCATGCTCATGAAGAAATGCAACAGCAAATGGTGGATGTGCGTGGACTTCAGTGACATGAATAAAGCATGTCCCAAAGACAGCTTCTCGCTCCCTCGGATCGATCAATTCGTGGACTTCACATCTGGGCACGAACTCCTGAGTTTCATGGACGACTACTTAGGCTATAATCAGATCAGGATGGACTCGGATGATGAGGAATACACCTCATTCATGACCGACCAGGGAGCATACTGCTATAAGATAATGCCTTTCGGCCTTAAAAATGTGGGGGCAACCTACCAGTGCCTTGTAAACAAGATATTCGAGGCCTGTATTGGAAGGAACGTGGAGATATATGTCGACGACATGATCGTCAAAAGTAGATTAACCGGTGACCACATTTATGATCTAAAGGAGATCTTTCAGGTACTCCGTGCTCACAGGATGAAGCTCAACCAGGCCAAATGTGCTTTCGGCGTGACCTCCGAAAAGTTCTTGGGCTTTATTGTGTCCCAGCGCGGCATAGAAGAAAATTCGAAGAAGATCAAAGCCATCGTTGACATGAACCCTTCGCGGACTGTGAAGGAAGTACAGAAACTCACAAGACGGCTGGCAGCCCTTTTGCAATTCCTAGTTAAGTTTGCGAAGAAGTACCTGCCCTTCTTCAAGGCGCTTAGAGGAACGAAAGCATCGGGATTTCGGTAGACGGATGAGTGTGAGGAAGCTTTCAAAGGGCTAAAGGTGTACCTTGTTAACCTACTTCTCCTGAGTTCACCATCCACAGGTGAGGACCTGTACCTCTACATCGCCACGTTGGACACGGCACTTAGCTCAGTGCTCGTCACAGAACATGAGGGCGCACAACGACCAGTGTACTATGTGAGCAGGGTATTGACGGACGTGAAGACTAGTTACCCTCATGCGGAGAGGATTGCGCTTACCCTCTTCTATTCGGCACGAAAGTTAAGGCCCTACTTTCAAGCGCACGGAATCATCGTTCTAACGGATCAACCCTTGAAGTCGATTCTACAGAAGTCGGAGACCTTTGGGTGGCTAGTCAAGTGGGCTATAGAGTTGGGAGAATTCGACGTGGAGTTTCGGCCATGACCGATTCTTAAGGGGCAAGCTTTGGCGGACTTCATTGTCGAGGCGGCAACCCCAATTCTAGACGACCCACGCAGCCCGAAGAGCTTGGACGCACCGGAAGTTCTATCATGGATCCTGAATGTAGACGGATCATCTACCCAAACAGACATGGAGCTGGAGTCGTACTTAGAACTCCAGCCGGGAAAGAGATCAAGTATCTGTTATGCTGACCTTTCCTACCACCAATAACGTGGCAAAATACGAAGCCCTCTTTACAGGACTTTGTCTAGCAAAGGAGTGCTCCACCAAATCACTGGTCATGCACAGCGATTCAGAACTTGTGGTCAACCAGATCTAAGGATTTTTCGAGGCATCAAACCCTTAACTCATAAAGTACTTGGAGAAAGCAAAATCTCAGATCCAGGCATTCGAACATTTCAAGATCGAACACGTACCCAGAGCCAAAAATTGGAAAGCTGATCAGTTGGCTAGGGACGCAGCTGCAGGATCTCCGGAACAGTATGCCAGGAGCCTGCGGGAAATCCTGGCCGCACCTAGTGTGGACGGTCCGAACAAGGAAATACTGCAGGTTAACGAAGGCGACAATTGGATGACCCCATACTAGAGGTATCTGGAGGACGACGGACGGCACACTGCTTACAAATGCCGATGAGGCCAAGCAGATTAAGAAGATAGTAGGCTGGTACGCGATCCTCGATGGTAGGCTATGTCGGTGGGGGTATCCACTCCCTACCTAAAATGCCTAACCCCAGAAAAAGCTGAGTATGCACTGAGAGCGAAGTCCACCTTGGTGTATACGGCTCGCACATCGGAGGAAAAAACCTCACATTTAAAATCATACGGCAAGGTCTTTTCTGGCCCACGATGAAGTGAGATGCCCTAGAATTCGTGAAGAAGTGCGAAATTATTAGGTTCACGGGACCATGACTCATTAGCCTCGCACAAAGCTATACGGTCTTCAATCTCTACGGCCGTTCGTACAGTGGGGGCTCGATATCCTTAGACCCCTACCATTGGCCTCTGGACCAAAGAAAGTTTTTATTGTTGGCATTGACTATTTCACCAAGTGGGTAGAAGCAGTCCATCTGACACCAATCGAGGAGCAGAATGCAACGGAGTTTCTCCGTAAAAATATCTTCTGCTATTTTGGGATTCTCAAGGTTGTAGTGACTGACAATAAAACCCAATTCACCTACAAACGATTCACCAAGTACTGTGCAAGCATGCGCATCAGACTGGTTCATACGTCTATAGTGTACCCTCAGGTGAACGGACAGGTCGAAGTCACCAACTGTGTACTACTACACAAGTTGAAAACCAAACCAGAGGACGCAGGGGGCTCCGTGGTTGATGAGTTACCTTCCGTGCTCTGGTCATATCAAACAATCCCGTCAAAATCAACGAGAGAGACACCCTTCAATCTCTACTACGGGGTTGAAGCGATCATCCCCGTCGAAGTGGGACTTTCCTGCCTGTGGGTCGAATACTTCGATCTGACCACCAACTCCTAGAGACTCAGAGAATGCCTTGAATTGCTCCCGAAGGTTCGTGACACAGCCCGGCTGAGGACTGCAGAGGCATCAGCAGTGCATTGCACAATACTACAACAAGCAGGTGAAGGCACGCTCGCTTGAGGTTGGAGACCTGGTCCTCCAGAGTGTAGAGGCCGCGAGAAAGGCCGCAAGTAGGAACAAACTCTCCCTAGGCTGAAAGGATCCGTTCCTCGTCTCAACAATCATCCAAAACGGAGCGTACAAGCTATGCACCTAGATGGCAAGCTGGTCCCGCGGACCTGGAATGCCACCAACCTTAGGAAATATTATCAGTAGGATGGCACCGGCCCAGGTAAGGCTTACACGCACACCATGAGGAATGGTTGTACATGTATTGTGTTTCCACTTAATAAAATTGATCATTTTTGTAATCTTATGTGTTCATTCATATGAGTGCTTGCATGCATAACATTTCAAAAAGCAAAACGACCTAGACTGCCCCTAATTCGGGAGGATTTTCATCCGTCCGTAAAGCAAATCCTTGGCTCAATGCCAAGCGGCCCGAAAGAGACAATCTCAGAGTTTTGACTCTGCGTTGAAAGGCCCTAAGCAGCCCTTCAATTCTTGGCTCCGTGCCAAACGGCCCGAAATCGGCCACCTCAAAATGTCGACTTCGCGTCGAACGGCCCCGAGCGGCTCGATAAACTTTGGTTCCATACCAGGCAACCCGTGTGGTTGAATGTTGGCCTGGGGGCTTTTGAAGTTCCCAACATACGGCCACTAAAACCTTAGGGGGCAAGAATTGGATGCGTGCGGCGACCTTCTCCCGAAGAAGAGAGCACCCTTAGTTTACAATGGTTGTGGGTTAGCACTGTGCACACTAAAGCAATAACGCTCTGAGCGAGGCTGAGCACCTAATACAGGTATCGTGTGCGAAAAGGCCTTAGACCGAGAATCCGGCTGCCGTGGCTTTAAAACCCAACTGACCCTTGATGTGGCTCCATTGGGCTTGCGACAATGTCCACTCTATTGGACCGAACTTCCCATTAAACGCGCGAGATGCAACGACATCCTTTGACGAAGGACGAGTAC
This sequence comes from Nepenthes gracilis, assembly GCA_033239525.1. Classification (NCBI taxonomy): domain Eukaryota; kingdom Viridiplantae; phylum Streptophyta; class Magnoliopsida; order Caryophyllales; family Nepenthaceae; genus Nepenthes; species Nepenthes gracilis. The sequence goes on from BSYO01000006.1 coordinate 6,334,887, forward strand.
AACACAAGAAGGTATCAGATTGGAGCCATGGTGACAATAGCTTTATAATCTTAGCCGTTAAAACACGAGTTATGATTTCAAAAATTACATCATATACTCAAAGGCACTAAATGCAAGAAAAAATGTAGCTCTTCATTCATGAAGCATATGCAAGGCATTGTCAAGCGGCAAAAAGGAAAAGAAGCTATATACAGGCAAAGCTGTTCCTACAGGTTTGATGGACCTGCCTCCTCAAAAAAGTTCCTCAGGTGAGAGCTGCCACGGACCCTGGCGTTCCATGGATGAAAGATGCCCTCCGAGATGCCCGGAAGCACGAGCGAGGCATTCCTGCTGCACAGGCGAATAACGTCCCAGAACTTGAACTCAAGTGCGAGATCCATCTCCACCAGAGTAAGCCATCCCCTCAAGTCTCTGGAAAGGCTCGAGATACCATCCTCCGTAGTAGTAGCCATTCCCTTTAGCTACTTAATCTCCCGCCTTAGACGCACGGTTTCCTGCGCCTGCAACCCATTTTCCTCCTTCAGATGCCTGTTTACTTCCTTCAATTACCCAATCTCCCCGTTCAGCTTCTCATTTTCCTCACGGAGGGCAGCGACTTCAACTCCCACATGCTAGGTCGTCTCTTGCTCGGATTCTCCCCAGACACAATGAAGGAATCCGCACAGTTGAGTAACCATCACGTAAAGAAAGTCAACTTCCCCAGGGATCTGCAAGGGAAAACGAAAGATTAGAAATCCACAAAGTTCTGATCAGTAGAGGAACACTCCATTCAGAACGATCATACCTGAGTACGGGATGCATATGGACGACAAGCTCCGTCTCCTAATGCAAGCGAGCTTGGGGGCTCTATGCACCCAGCTGCAACCTCCGCCGGGCTGGGAAAGTCTGGAGCCGCAGATGATGAGGGAACACTTGGGGGCTCCGGCTCCTGAGCCGCCCTTGCCGTGGCAACCTTCGAAGTCAGATCGGTCCCAGGCAAATTAGCAACCTGTCTGGCTTCAACTTCCTCCTCGTTGGCAGCAACACTCTCCAGGACGTGCGCACCCGAAAGCGGCCTAGTTGGCGATCCAGCAGGCTATGGAGTCATTGACGGACCTGGCATAGGCTTTAAAATGCCAATCCTCTTAGCTCCTCAGGACATGCCGCGTCGATCTCTACGACTGTCACGCCATCGACAGCCACCGCCTGCAGCACCAAGTCGATGAAAGGACCCATCGGGGATTCTCCCCTAAAGTGAAGTTTCACCATAGGAATGCTGTACTCAGCCAGCGCCCACGGCGGAATCGATAGATGCTTGGTCGATCCCTCCCGTGACTTAATGTTCGACGCTTGCCCTGGAACGGGACTCATGGCTCACGCGGCTGGTCCCGCAGCTGGTCTCTGTGACCTCCTGGTAGAGTGCCTCAGGCCTCCCTCAATCTTTTCAGTGAGGCTTCAACCTCTTCATTTGAGGACGTCTCTAACAGAGAGCAGCTCTCATCAGCATTTTCCCCTGATGGCTCGTGGAGGACAATGGCCCCAGGTTTCTTCTTCTTAGGGCCAGGGATGGCCCAGCTAGACTCAGGACCCCACTTGGCAGTAGAAAAAGCATGGGAAGTTAGATAGTAGCCCTGGATGGAGAACGTCTCCATTATCGAGCTAATAGCAGCGACCAACTCTGACGCCTCATTGATCTCCTCTGTAAACACATCTCCACGAAAGAACTATGGGATCAAACCCCACTCGCAAGAGAGCTCCAATCAGAAGGCTCCTAAAAGAAGAAGAAATGGTTCTTCCAATTCTTCACCGAGTCAGGATTGGTCCCTCAAAAGTGGAAGCCAGATCGAGGAGACATCGAGATCCAATCCTCCGACTCAGTGAAGCGAAAGATCACCTTTGCCGCCTTCGCATCGAATGCGCTGGTATGAAGGTGAGCGAAGATGCACAACGAGACCAAGTAACGAACGGCGTTGGGATGAAGCCTCGCCATAGGAACGCCCATTGCCTCAACAAGTGCATACAGGTTGCATGGCATGGGGTAGCAGAGCCCCCTTTCAGGTGGTGCTCGTAAACCGTAATGAAGCCCTCTAGAGGAGCGTTGGCCCTACCGTCCAAGCCAGGAGCGCAGTATGCCATGTCCTTGGGAATCCCATAGTCCACCATCAGAGCGGCGATGACACTCGCCGTCAGGACAGACTCGGTGTTGCCAACACCATGTTGGACTACTCGAGAGGCACAAGAGGAGGAAGGAGAATTCTTCTTTACCATCTTTTTCTCAAGGAAATATTATGGACTCTCAATGCAAGGAAGCGTGAAGGATGCAATCTATGAAGAGTGTTGCTTAAATGTGCAACAGGATGCCAGTGCATGGGAAACTCAATCAGCGTTTCACTTGATGGCCATGCCACGTGCCAATTTTGCAGAAACACCTCAAATTCTAAACGGCAGCCAATCATGGCCCTCGCCTGATTGCAGATCACAATCTCTTCAGTTGCCTACCAAAATCCCGGTTGTCACCCAAGTATTAAATGCGGATTCTGACTGCCAGGACGAGCGGTGGCAAGGTTTTCATGGCACGCTTCTAGAAGAACAAATTAATCATTCCAGCATAATGGACAACAATGAATAAACCGCACGATTAAGTAAAAAAGTTTTATTATGTGATAAACTAATAAACTCTTTTTACAACAGGAGTCAACCAACGGCCTTGGATTACAACTAGTTGCCCTCACTAAGCCCTGGAGGATCCCGAGTCGTATACTTTGTCAGGTCGGCGCGAGTCTGGGGGTCTGAGTTTTGAGAGTTCAGAATGCCGATGCGGAAGTTTGGCTCCTCCAGCCTGACTAGCCTCTGGCTGAGACGGATACCGTCCTGGAATCTCCCTTCTAGTGCAGGGGCCACCTCCTCCGACTTGAACCTCGATCTTAACTTGGCCTCAAACCGGGCGCGTTCCTTACTAAAGTCGACTTGGAATCGTTCGAACTCCTCTTGAAGGGCCAAAATACGGTCTCGAGCCTGCATATTGACACCAGCAAGGCTTGACACCCTTGCTTCCGACTCCGCCCACGCCCTCTCAAAGTTTGCGATGTGAGCCCTTGTTGCTCAATCTCTACGACCACAACCTGCACCCTGGATTCAAAATCTTCAACAGCCTATGCGACTTGTTGGAACGCGGAATCCACCCTCCTAGGCCCACGATGCCTCGAGGAAGTGGACGCTCCCTCCATTTCAAAGCCTGGTGTCACCCTTAAAAACCTCACCAGTCCTACGACAGAGGCCTATGAGCCACAGCCTCCTGTGGCAGTAGCACCGGGTGCAATATTGTTGCGGATCCTTGAGGCACGTGTGTCCCCTGAGGACTCACCAAAGGACGGCTCAGATTCTGACGAGGATGATGATCTTTCCATCAATATCGAGAAAGAATAAGGTAGCGCCCGTTTTATGCTCTCGAAGTCGCCAAGAAACGCGAAGTTCTTGGAGGGATTTCAGGTGCTTAAACAGCCAGAAATCTCCCAATGAAACGGCGTTGCCTCAAGAAAGAAGGGTTCCGAGAGGGAGCCAACAGGCTCCTTCCATGTGGCAAATCCCTAAAGTATTGCGCTTTTTCAAAGCAATTCATTGTGACGCGACGCCCCACGATCTCTCATGCAGTTAATGCATCAGAAAATCCAACGGATGTGGCATCTATTAGCGGTGTTTGATCTCCCAGGGCAATGGACGTCAACGATCTTTTCCCGCTGCATCCTCCCGTTGACGATTAGCATTGGGACTTGAGGGATGACACCGGCGGAACAGACCACAAGTAGCTGGGAATAAGCGAACGCATAGGTTGGCACGAGCCGTGGTAGAGGGAGCAAATTACCCCTGAAGTGCCACCCGAAAAAGCAATAAATGAAAGAAGATGCATGCGGGGAATAAAAGCAAAGGCCTACTGCTTTTATGGATCAAAACTTTCTTTATAAAGTACAAAGCTTGCGATAACGAAAATACAGAAAAGAGAAAGATACAGCACGGAACATAAAGTCTAGAGTGGTGGCTCCGCATGCTTGGAGTCTCACTAGAGAAAGTGATCTACATCAGATCACTCTGGCCGCCGCTAGAACTCTGATTCGCCCAAGCACCAGAGTTGCCAGTGCTGAACAGACCTTGAAGGTTCAACCTGAGATAACCGCAAATAAAAACCAGCACCCTTAATAGCAGTCCCAGAAGGGGTGCGGCTATGATGCACTCCCCCTACAAAAACTCCACCTTCTACCTCATCTTCAGATGGCACATATGATGAACCAGGTGTGGTTGAGGTCACTTGCAACGCGCTATCTTGGGGACTAAATGCCTAGTGATAGCTTCGTCGTGATCCTCCTGTGCACCAGAGGACATAATGGCCATGAGGAAGGTGTAGGGTGACCAAGCCACCTTCGTTAGCATCAGAAGTACCCACGGTCAAAACATGAAGACAGTCTTCGCCAGAAGCTCCGGATCTCCAACAAGTCCATCCTATTCCTTCGCGGATCTCCGCCGGGAGCGTGACAAGCTAAGGGCTTCTCATTGTTCCTCTAAGAATCAGCTAAGGCATAGATCCCACCAATCGGAGAACTCCTCTATTTATAGAGGAATCGGCGCCCTGTCCATTCTTAGTGAGGCGCCCCACCTGAATAGCCATCAATCACTAAACAGGAAAGTTTTCAGAATTGACCCAGATTTTGGCGTGTAAATCCTTCCATTCGGGGCATTGAGTCTCTACGGCACCCAAAAAGCCCACGTGATCGTTTAGGGAAGGTGCGACTCCAGATAAGGACAAAATCTAGTGCATCTTGAGGAAGGACGCGTGGTGAGCAATTGGACCCTCATGGACATGCTAAGCCTCAACTATAAGTCGGCCCAGGCATGGGAGGTTAGTGTTGGGTCCAATATCAGTGAAACTTAGAACTTGCAAGGCCTAATCCAGGAAGCGGAAGCCCAAATCGACTATCTAGCCCAGAACTCCAAGCAGCCTACGTGGCGGTCCAACGCCCGCAACCAATCAGCACTTCCTGCAGCTCATTAATGCACTGCAGGCAGTAGGTGCGAGGCAGCAAGGTGAGCCAATGAGGGAAAGGTCAACCCTACTAGTCATAACTTGTGTCGTTTCCTACAGCTGACCAGCCAATCCTCATATAAAAGGTAGACTAGGCGTGGCTAGCGATGCACGACTGTCTCCTCACCGCCACAAGGCGACAACTGACATCACCGACCGTCACCAGCAGGTCAACGGCTGGCGAATCCTTGTAGAAATGATTCTCGCGCCCAAAGCTCCACTCCCTAGAGCCTATATATTCCCTCTCCTTTTACGGGAGAGAGGATCGATTCCAAAATCTGTAATTTGAGTCTGGCATTGAGACATATGCTTCTGGAAGCTCCTGCTCTCAAACTCACGATCAGCTCTCATGCTTCACAGCCTTTCACAAGCTACGAAAGTCAGCCACCCATCGTGGTGCATACAGGGAGCCAGGCCTTCCACCAACTGCTCATTGGGTCTAACTCACGCATTCATACACTCCCACCGTACACTCAGTATAATTCCGCGCACTTCTAAGCGTGTGTTCCCCCTTTCCGTTCATTGCGGAAGGTTACTGATTTGAGCGTCGGAGTGTTTTCGGTGGGAAAAATCCCGCCGACCTCTGACTTCTTATTTGTTAGTTGTGTTGTGCTGGTTCCAGATTAACAGTGACAGAAATCGGACCCGCTCGTGATCACCTCCGGATGACGAGGAATCCGATAGCTCCCTAATTCGTACAACAACTACAGGTTTGGGACGTAACGGGTACGATATTTTATATTTTTCAAGTATTTTTATGCAAATATTATTTAAAAAATAATATTTACTAACTAGCTCCGAATCAGGATAATTTAATTATAAATGAGGATCACTATAATTTTTTGTCACGTGTAACTGAACGTCATACTATATAATCCATTTAATTATCATAGTTTCTCATCTATACAATCTGATTTTTTTTTTTAAAAAAAATCAACAATCTAAGTTTAAATTTTAAATAATACTATTAATTAATTATTTTTATTAGTTTTTTATATATTGGATTTAATATTTATTATATGTTAAGATTATAAACAATTTTTAAAAATCTAATTATCTTTAATATTTTTTTTATTTTTAAATTATGGAAATTATATTTTAATTTAATAGCTATAAAAAGAGAAGTAATATACTATTTCTGGAATCCCCAATTTTCCAGAGAATCTACGGTCTGATTTTTCAGTTCCTGCTTTATTTTGGCATTGTGATTCCTTGGCTATGGCTTGCTTTAATTTCTACTATGAATTTTTAAAGCCCTTCAAAGCACAAAGGGTGAGAGCAAATTATGATACTCCAAAGCACATTTTGAGATTATTAGCTTTTCTTAGTTCAATCAACGAAATTTTATAATCATAAAATAATAAAGTTCAGTCAATAAATACAGAATCTCACTTCATAGTTGTCCATCTGAAATAAAATTGTGACATAAAGTATCATGTCACTTCATGATAATTTACACCTTATAAAAAAAAATAATCATTTAAAAATATATAAACTAATTTAATTAGTTATAAGCACGTACTGTAATTACCCATTTTATAATAATTTACTGATCTAATAGCGGTGTGATATTTAGCATTTTCTCTACAATTTAGGTCTCCGAGGCCACTTGATGGCCGTATGGGTTGCTTGATTATTCATTGATTGCCCCTTCTTTTACCCGCTATTTCATTTTGGTGATTAGCTAATTTACATTTTTTTGCAAGAGAATTTACTTTTTTTTTTTGTTATCCAATCTCCTAAAATAAGAAGGCACTCGGCAACAATATGCAGCTATTTCTCATAATTTTTAAAGACCACTGCTGCTAATCTCGGCCACTTTTACAGTCAGGTATCACGGTCTAATTTTTATAACCACAATAACGTACAAAATATCCAATTTTTCTCAAAAACGGATACCAATCAAGTTAACCTATAAAAACTCTTAAGTCACTGATTGAAAATACAGAAACCCAAGCAAACAATCAATAATAAGACAACAATTGGATATAGCGGCTTTTTTGCTATTGACAAACTTAATACTAGCATATTTTCAATGTTGTGTCCCGGAATCAGCTCTAACATTTAGGAGTACTTGTGGGTTAACTTGGCTAGCGTCCATCCTCATGGGAGAGCTGAACATGCTGCACGGTTTTGTGGTTATAAAAATTAGACCGTGACACCAGGCACCCACAATTCCTCACTGAAAATTCCTAATTCTCCCAACGAATTTTTGTTACATAATAAACCCAGAAATCAAGAAACGAAGGTTGTTTGGGGGGGAGATGGCAGAAGGCCACAAAATTCTCAACCTTCCGAATTGCAGAAACCTGAAATGGAAGTAATCACATGAGCAATGCTGCGCCGATAACATAAGATGCTCCCTAGTCCCAGTTCTCTATCAATTGCACGAATCGACCGATGATTGTAGCTGCACATCATTGTGTCTCCAGAGTATTCACTTTCACTGTCAGGAGTGGAGAGTGCAGGTACAAGGATGTTAATCATCACCTCCCAAAACATTTCAATATTGAAGAAGTAAGAGCCACCGTAATGAATTTCATCCCAGCAGATCCACCAGGGAAATAAGATATAGCATAGTATGCTAGTGCAACTACCTGCAAGAATTCATTCTCAGATTCAGTACTCAAATAAATGGGATTCTCCATGCTCTGAAAAAGAACTGTGTTCACCCCATGCTAGATGCAAGGGTATACAATAGATAGCACATTCAACATGCTTAGGTACTTGAAAAATGCCGTCCCATATCACCCTCTTGGAGCCAATCAGCTAAAAATATTTAAAATTATTAACGCAGGAAAGAATGACGCAATATTCCCCCAAATAAAACCAATGAAGTTCCATTTGAGAAATGGCTGATGGCATTGAGGAGAAAAGGCATAGAGCAGCAGGAGTACGGGAAATGTGGCAGACAGAAATGCCATGAGATATACTCATAGCTCGACATTAGAAATAGCTTGATTAGAGCTTGTTTGAGCTTAGTTACACAGCTCAGATAGCGTTTTCAGCTGTTCAGTTACCAAGCCAGGCTTAAGCAGAGCACCACTCAAGACACAGTAAACCAAGCTACTTGACCTCCACTTGCGGATAGTTCATTAGAAGCTCATTTAAGCTAGGTTTGCTTAAGCCAACCACAATCCGCAGCCCAAGCAAAGCACTACAGCTTAGCTCATGCCCACTTATGTATAGTTCTAAATAGAAAACATAGGGCAACAGAAGCGCAAAAGCTAGATACCTGTAATGCAGAGAAAATCACAGATAGAACATAGCTGTGCAACACCATGGAAACATAGATTGTACCAATCATACAGCCCAGAGATCCCAACGTAGAAGGAAGCCTCTGCATGAAAGTACAGAAGGATAAACCAAAATGCTGGAAGCAGAAAGCAAATTAGAATATCATAGTGGATGTAAGTAAAAGATACCTCTTTTGATGACATGTGAGCTAGCTGGTTTGATGGACCTCTCAATGCAAAGAATGACCCAATGATGAAGCCACACCCGAGGGTGAAACAGATGGCAAACTTTTGGGGCATCAGCACCATCACCGGAAGGAACATGGTGAATGCAATGAAGATAAAGAACATCCCAGTTGCCAGTAGTAAACCAAAGTACATGAGGGATTTTCCCGAGGGGAGACTACTAGTGGTTGATTGCAGGTTGCCTGGTAAGTCCCTTACTCCTTTTGAAACCCTGAAAAAAAATAAAAAATAAAAGCAGTGAAAGATTATCAAATGCTAGAAATCTTCACATTTTTTCATGAAAGAAAATCATCGTCAGAACAGGCCAAACATTTTCATATCAAGGTTGATTGCTTTCAAAAACCATAATAAAAAGCGATAAGTCTCACTATGTAGAGTTTGCTTTATAAATTTTCTTTCTACGTAACGAAAAATAGAGATAGTTTTCCTGTAATTTGTTATTTTTTTCAGTCCTTTTGGCAATCTACAGATTCTAGGGTAGGTGAAGGCTTGAAAGCAAGACTTCCAAGTGGTTTTTTCACACAAGGTCATTAGTGCACTTCAATTCAGTAAGCTACTAACTGAGGTGTCATTTGTGAAGAATGAATAAGTGAAGAAACAACAACCACATGATGACCAAAGAAGCATATCCTCCTCCCAGAAGTTGTGCAAAAGAATGATCGGCAAGTACTACACTGCTGTTCAATTGAACAATTATTATAACCTCAGAAATAGGCAAAAGAATGTCAATGCCTATCAAGTCAGCAATTCCTTAACAGGTCATGGATGCCACTGATGAATGTTGGGAAACACTGACAAGGTGCATAACGAGGCGACAGGATTTAAGGGAAGGACGTCTAGATGTGTGCTCCAACATTTGAGAACCTACAGCAACTGGCTTTCGTGCACATTCTTCTGCCAGATATCAAAAAAAGTGAAGATGTAGGGGATGGTGTTAGTATTAATTAAACTCCTTAAGAAACCAAAAGAATGAATGAATATAGGGAATAAAGAATAAGAATAGTAATTGATTATATCATAATCATTGAATAAAAAACAGATTGCAATTCTGCCATTTGTAAATCAGGAAATTATGATTCCTCTAAAACAATAAGCCATTATGCTGTGCTCCTCAAAGTTGAACAATAACCATAATATTATATATCAATTTAAAGTAACATAAGTTCTGTAAATCACGACGGCTTAAACTCTCAGTCTGTCCTATTCAACCATCCATTCCAAATTCTTGTTTATGACAAAAAAACCCAAAACTCAAACTAGGCTTTTAAATATACCCATCCATATTTTATTTTTACTTGTTTATCCTTGCTTCTCTCTTGGAAGCACATATTCATATATTTTAAACATACGCAAATCTTCTAATAAGCCTAAATCTACTTATTTTTTCATAGATACAAAACATGCACAAATCAAAAAAAATTGGAGTATTTCTTTAATGATAAAGTTTCAGAAAAATATCCATCAAACTTAATTTTGATAAAATTGACTGAAACTGTTCAAATGTATAACTATATAATTAAACACAGTTAATTTTTAGCATATTAACTTTTGATGTGACCATAAGAAAAGATTTTTGCATATGCAACATTTATTACTAATACATATTGTCTAATATGGCCATTACTGGTACCGATATTTTAATCCTTATCTAGGTTCATTTGATCATCGCCAAATCCCACATAGGAACCTCACAATAACCTTTAGATCACATTCAAGAAAACTAGAAAATTCAAAAGAAAATAGAACTTGTAGAATAGCAGAACTATATAATAACCATTTGGGAGGGAAGTTTCCAAAAAAAAAAAATCTGCCCAACTATCTCCATAGCCAACCTTTTTATTTATTCTAGGAACTTTGACATTAGTCTCATCTTGGAATTTATTGGGACCCATTATTTGAATCAGCTAAACAGTAATCTACATAATACTATCTCTCTCTCTCTCTCTTTCTTTTTTTTTTTTTTTTTCCGTCCCTTCTTTTCGTTTCTTTCTTTTATTGAGCTTGAGATCATTTACCATCTTGTTCACTGTTTGCTGAATCACAATGGTTGCAATTAACCACCTACCCTTCTAAGGTCAGTGAACTTAAACCCAATGCTCAATCCAAGAAGGAAGTCTTAAAAGTGTCTATCACCTAAGAATAAAAAGGAAATAAGGACCCACTCACAATTAGAGTTGTGACAAAAAAAGGAGTGATATTCTAGAATAAAAGTTGCAATCATCATCATTGTAAGTAAGCAATCTTTAGGCTACTGCATCAGCCTGTCACGATGTTCATTTCATTAAACAATGCTTGAAGGCTTTACATGCATTAAATATCAAGGGTGCACTGTCTGGGAAGGCAGTGAGAGGCTCGTATGACTTTCCTCTTTGTAAGGAAACTAGTTTGGGCATCCTAATAAGAGAAAGACATAATGGTTAATCACTTGTGAGCTTGATCAAGTGTTTGTACTTAAGATACTCTGATGTTTCTTTTTTTTTGATAATGTTGAAGATGATCTTTTTGATGTTGAATAGACAATCTGTCTTGGCTGAAAAATTCAAAAGAATAAACAAGATTCACAACCAACCCTCAGAGATGAAGGATTCCCAGCGACAATCCCTTCTATCTCTTTCCTTCTAGATCCCCAAATAACAGCTAAAAGGATTTGTGCTCCATAAGAAATCTTTTCCTTTCTCTTTTTCTTTTTCATTATTGATAAACCATTTCGAGCCAAAGCTCAAGCTTAATACAGTTGTCCTGAACCAACTCAATTCCATCATCAACAAAGAAGATCTAGAAACATAGAAAAAGAATTGTCCCACATCCCACAGTTAGACTTCAACATACACGATTACAGCATGTCTTTAGTCACTGGGATAAGATACAAGGAGGAATGAACAATGGCCATGAGGAGAGGCTGTGTCAACTAATGAAGTTGGCATGGATTGATTTAAGCCCTGATAGACCGTATGGCAGTAAGGGAACATCAGTTGCAAAGAATATAAACCATTTTAAGACCGATTATTCAGTCAAAAGGGAATGGTAATTAGATGAAATATGCTAATTAGATCGGTTATGAATTCCTAGCGCTTAGTTGCAAGGGTGTACGCTGGAGATTAATTTTACTTTCATGAGTTGCTATTTATAACCAATAGGCCTACTGCAACAGGAAAGATCAGTATGAATTTAAACATTGGATCATCGAGGAAGACTACGAATTCGATATGCTTCCTCGAATACCCGCCTCTTCTCTAAGCTCTTCACTCACTTTTTCAATCTTCCTGTCATTCCCTTCTCAATTCTCTCACTACTGCCTGACTGAATATAATTTAAATTGTCTTACGAGCAGAGATTTCAGATCACAAAATGACAGCAATCTTAAATCAGAAACAAATAGAAGATCTCTGACAGTGAAACGACTGCTGCCAGTATTACCAGCACTATTACTATCAAATCTACCGCATCGGAAAGAGAAAACGAAGGGAATAAATAGAACATCAGAAGCCGAGCAGTTAATCTCCAACGTGGTTCTCATATCTCTTCCAGAACGTCGCCAAGAAAAGGAAAATACACGTATGCAAACAGAAAACCCTAATTCACAGAGCGAGTGAAAACTCACACATTGAAAGTCCCGGTGACCGTGTCGTTAGCAGATCTATAGGCGGCTTCGAGGTCAAATCCTAAACTTGAAGAATTTTCACCGGAATCTCTGGAAGCAGCATACGAGTTCCAATCGGCAAGCAAAGAGGACGATGTTTTATTCTGCAGCGATTCTTCGCTCCCCGTAAACCATGCTTGAGCTACTTTCATGCTTGTTCTGAAATTAAAAGTTTGGCAACGAAATCACTGAAACGAACGGAATGCAAATTTCAAGGCGACAGATTCTGCTAACCAGCCGACCGATGAAGTGACAGCGGCTTTGTTATTAATTCGCTAAGGAGAAATCGCGAAGGAAATAGTAAATATTATCAAAATTTTTCGGTTAAATATTTAAATTAAACATATTTTATATTTAATACAACTTGACTCAAAAAATTTATATTTCCCAATCAATTCAATATATTTTAAACTATATATGAAACCAAAAATAATAACTAATATTTAATTTATTTCATGAAAGAAAATGAGAAGGGAAAAAATAAAATATATGATCTTTCTTTTTATGAATTTCGATAATTTGATTATATACAAAATTTGCAATCACTTGCATGTTGTTTAATCTTAAATTATATAACAAAAATAATAAAATGATTAAAATTATTATTACTATTATCAATATTATTATTATCACTATTTTTACAGTATTCTTTATATTATTTTATAAACTAAATAATTAAATACTAATTTCTACCTTATTTTATTTCAATAATTAAATATAAGAATAACAATTCCAACTCTATTCTCATCCTATTCTATTTATTAGTAATAATTATTCTATTCTTACCTTATTCCATTTCAGTAACCAAACGTACTATTAATAATATTTGTCTTTTTTATTACCATTGCCATCTTTGTTGGTAGAAGACGGGAGGCACCTGGCATGGGGTATTTTTGAGCATAGAGAATCCGCCTATCGATTCAGCCAAAACAAATGGATGATTGAATGAGGTTCAACGACTACGATACGCCATGCAACACCGAGATTTTAAAACTATATTTCAGATCTTCATTTGTCTCTTAAGCCCATGTAATTGTATGTAGGGTTTAAGAAGATACAATTTCAAATGGGAAAACATCTGGGATGACTGTACATGAATGCGAGATAAGTACCAATTTCCTGGTACTCCTTCAAAGCTGCAACGCAGATGCCAAGCGGCTCCAGAGGCTACGCCTAAGGGCTGTAAAAGGCAAAAACATGAAAAATGAAATCAGCAGGCAGAGAAGACTCTTTAACATACAATGATAATGCCTAATATGAGACCATAGAAGAGGAGGAAGAACTCACGAAATTGGAGGAATAGCATTATGTCATGATAATGGAGGCACAGATTGAAGCAGTGAATCAGCCATACAGAACTGATACGTCCAGATTTATAGAGCAAAAAAGAAGTGGGTTATGTGGGTTTCGGCTTGTCAATTTGGCAGCCTCACAAGCAACCTTGAATTTCGATAGTTAAAAGTTCTGCGATTGGGCTCGAACTATTTTCTCACCAAAGAATAATGAATTGAGCTCCGGCTAAATGTATTTATTCTAGAGGCTGTGTCATCGAACCAACCGCCTCTCAATTATTTTATTTTCCGTGATATTCTATCCATTCATACATATTAACAGGCTTACATAAAAATAGCCGATGGATGTAAGGTTACCTGGCAATGCCCAAATAATGTTTCCAAAATATTTCTCTTATTCATTAGCAATAGGTATCAACAGATTTAAGCTTATTGCTACATTGCACAAGCTCGGTTCACCAACTTAAGAGCCCGAAGGGTAGGGGGAAGAGATTATGCCTGATTTGTTAAGGTCATTAACCGAGCACAGATGAACTTCTAGCCAAGCAATCTCGAAGTTGAACACTGTTACTTGTTAACAACAAATGGGTGTGTTCCAAAGTTCATGGCGATGCTGGGAAGGGGAGATAGGGAAGAAACGAAGAAGTGAAAAGGAAATAGGAATGGCATACAAGGGAATGGAGGAAAGGGAAAGGCTGACATGACCAAGAAAAGGAATGAAAAAAAACAATACATCAATATCAATTTAATTTATTAATAGCTAACCATATAATAGAATTATGGTCTTATATAGACACATCTTATTCCTAGATTAATTAGAAATTAAACATAATTTTTCTAATTGACGATGGCTTAAATAAGAAAATAATAAAAATAATATATAACCTTTTTTTTCAAACTACAAGACATGTCAAACTACTGAAAGGGGTTTTAGGGGCTTTTGACGAGCCGCAGAGGATTGCATGTTTTACAATTTTACAAGCATAATTTGTATGTTTGCTTAAAGACAATTCCTCCAGTTAAGATCCTATATGCCCTCGAAGCCAAAGATCCAACCTTTTCTGAAAGAGTTACTCCTATGGCACGTTATTGCACAATTCTCAAGGCTCTAGGCCATGAAATGATATATATACTATTATCAGAATATATCCGAAAATATTTATCAATTTTGGATCCCCCTGATACCAATCTTTTCTGATAACACAGAAAAATCATGATACATTATTGTATGGCCATATATCCTAATATATTAGTTGATTTTAACATGTGATCTGATACTTCCTTATCAGTTTTCACATAAAATTTTTTTGCTCTTGATGAGTTCAAAAATTCGTGGGCTGGCCCAAAAGAGGCTCATAGGGAAGACCGACTCAAGAGCAGTGAAAGCCTAACAAAAGTTCCACACAACCCAAAATTCATTCAGCGGAACTCGGATCACATAGGTCGACCATCCAAATGGCCCATTAACGCGGCCCAGTGATGTCCACCTGACAGATTCAATTCAGCACACAAGCCTACCACGCCGCAGGCACAGTTTGTCACTCCCTCTAACAACCTAAAAGGGGCAACTTGCAAGAAAAGCAAAAAAAAGGGGCCCACGCGACGCCAAAGAATCACAATGCCATCGAAGCCCTATCGGCACCTAGTTATCTCCATTTTTCTACAAATACCTCTTTCCCTCCATCTAAAAAGAGAAGGGGGAAAAAAAGGGCAATAAGAATGGAGGAGAAAGGAGGAGAAACTCCGAAAGGAGATACTGAAGGCAAGCCCCTGTTCACTCCTGACCTTTGAAGAGAGGACCCATCCTCCAGCTCCAGCAAATGGTTGCCCAGGCCTCACACCAACTTCAGATCTTTGCAACGCAACGCCAGTAAAGATTACCCGTGGAGCAAGGTGTAGAGTATCCCCTCCACATGAGGCCAAAGGAGAGACAAGTGAGTGCACCTCACTCTATCTGGGACACCCAGGGATCCCATCCTCCTCCAATAAGCTACTCCCATGTCGAGCACACTCACCGGAGCTCAACCTTTCATTCCTAAGCCCCTCACCTACCGAGCGCTTTCACCAGAGCTCAGCCTTCCATTCCTAAGCCACTCTCCTGCTAAGTGCACTTACTAGAACTCAGCCTCCGTTCCTAAGTGACTCCACAGTCGAGCACACTCGTCAGAGCCCAATTATCCGCCAACACTCAATCCTTATACATGTATCCATGCATGTTTATTTTCCTTATGTCTTTCTATTTAATTGAGAAATATTTCTAACTTGAGCATCGGAGGACATATCAAGGAGCGAGTCCCGCCATTTTCTGACATCCTATTCGTTAGTTGTATTGCGTAGGACCCAAGTTCAAAATAACGAGGACTGGACCAACTTCAACTCGACCTCTTGAAAAGATCAAGTAGCCCCCTAACTCATTCAGTAATTCGAATCTCGGGACGCATCACTGGTGTTATTTGTGGGAAACAACAGCAAAGCCTAACCACTGCACCTATAAAAACAAGCATGGTCAATATCGATACACAAATCAGCGCACCGGCCGTGGGCATCAACTCCCGTGATGACGACCCCCCTGCAGGTAGTCAGAAGGATGAATGGCTCACCCAAGCCACCCGCATCCATTTGAAGATGACACGCTAGGGGCTCTCAATCCGACTCGTTGAGCTCAATGCCCAAGGAAAGGACCCAGAAGAGGGAGGCGGCCCCCGCCTCAGAACAATCAAAGGCCTGACGACCTTGTAGCATGAGCGACTACAGAAGACAGGGTCTAAGCGTGACCGAAGGACTAACCAAGCTACAAGGCAAACAAAGGCCCCTCATCCAAAAAAGAGAGCTCCATGAAGCACTAGCTAGCACCTCGCCGACCTGAGACCTCACGCCCAATGTCCTCACCTGGCATTCCGCCTGAATCGGACCTGGGCCCTACTGGGCTCCCCAGACCTCGGTGACACCCAATGCAAAGTAGGCAGCACGCTAGAACGTCCTCGGGGGCGGTAGATCCAGCAACCCCCCAATGTGGCATTCCACGCTAGAAGAAGCCTCCCACGCGTCAAGCAATGCTTCTCTCAGAACCTCCGGGTTGCAAGTTGGCAGTGAGAGTCTTGCATAAGAGATCCTGCCACTGGGCGGCTGCTGGCTAACCAAGCAAAGGCTGCAAGATTCATCAAGAAACACAAGAGCCGCCGAGCCCGCACTCCATGCCGACTGCCACGACCAGCCATATGGTGGGAGCTTCACATCTCGAGCCTAGTGCCTGTCCCTTTAGGGCTAAAGGAGGTATGTGAACGTCGCCAACGGCAAAGCCAGAGACAAGGGCCCAGCTGGCATGGATCTAACGAGCAAAGCGCAGAGTGTGGAACAAAGGCTCCCAAGGCCACAAACGTCGATGACAGAGCTTGGTCCCCTAACAAATGCTTTGCCGAGTACAGCATTGAAAAGCCGAGGGATAGGATTGTTTGCAAAAGGAAGAACTCTACCGCTTGACAACCTCGACATTCGAGAAAATCCAAGCAACATGACCCACTCCCGACGAGAAGTTCGACCTGGTTCTGGGGCGCAAGACAAAAGCCCAGAGCATTGATACCTTCACCGTCCCCGAGATCATTGGTGACTTTCCACCCATGGAGAAGACTCCTATAGCATCAACAGGCGCTTCGTCATTCCCTTGCCGAGGCAAAAGGTGTGGCCCAGGAAGAGCTTCTAGGGTGCACGACGCTCTGCTCGCGAGCATCTTCACTAGAGTAGGAGGCCTAACCTGGGGGCTCGGAAAGGCCAATCCCATAGCAACGCCTCTCATCAACCTTGCGCAGAGCGGTAGGTCCTCCAAAAGCTACCTCAATGCTCATAATGGGGGGCTTGACAAGCTCAGCCCATCAACTATCATGTCGCAGTAGACGTCGTCCAAACTCGGGTAGGTCGAGGCCGTATTGGCCGACAACAGAGCCCGAGCCACCAGCAAGCGGATCATTCAGCCCTGCGGTGAAGCAGTGGCCTGTCGGTCCGAGGTGGACCAAGTCCCCCGGAGCATAGAGGCTATAGGCTAGAACACCGACAAGGCACCTTGGTGACCCTTCGGAACTGTGCACATGAGTCGTACACCCGGGAAGGTCCCAAGGGTGTAGCTCGCCATCCACCACAAGCATCATCGACGATTCCGTGCTGAATCTAGGTGAGTCCTGCACGCATCATATGGATTGCTTGAACCATGCCTTAATTAATAAAATCATCATTTCCTTTACTTAGCCGACTCATGCCAATGCTTGCTTAACATCTCATAACATTGAATGGCCTAAACTGCCCTTAAGTTGAGAGAACTCTCGTTCACTCATAGCTTGACCTGTGAAGGGTCAAAGAACCTTGATCCCGCTATCGAGCGGCCTATACGGAGTCGAATTTTGAACCTCGGTCCTGCTACTGAGCGGCTCATACGCGGTCAAATTTTGAACTTTGGTCCTGCAACTGAGCAGCCCACGCACAGTCAAACACAAAACCTTATGGGGTGTTACAACATGTGTGTGACAACTTCCTTCAGTAAAATCGAGCACCATCAATCAACGAATGTTAGTAGACTAGGACCAAACACACAAAGCTACGACATTCTCTAATATAACCCAGCGCCAAATGGTATGTGCAGACTACGGCCTATATTTCGCCAAAGCTCAGCGGTTGTGGCCATGAAACCCAGTTTGCCCTAGTGAGGCTCACCAAAATCCATGCCACAACTTCCTCCCATAGGAAAGAACACGAACAGAACGACGCGTCTAGCTAAAGCCTAGCGACGATGGCGGCGTCGCCTAGACGGCAAGGATTTCCTTGTGCCACGACCTCCTCACAGCGGGAGTTATCACAGCTGAACAAATACACCTACCTGAGTTCGACACAGATGGTAATGATGCTCAATCAGTGAAACAGAGTCCATACAATACAAAAATAAATCAACATAATGGGAGACATCAGCAACAAGGGTTAGAGCAATTTAACTTATTCATTGAAGATCCCGAAAAGTATAATCCCGGCACCAAAGTGCGTACAACAAGTACAAAAAGCTGCCTACGTCTACTACCCAGGCGACATTCTATAGGTATGGACCCCCTGGTCTGTACGGTACAGGCCCCAAACTTCTCTTGGTAGCACACTGAATTGAGGCTCACCCCTAAATCAGGCATTCTCATTCCGAAGATCAACGAGTTGCCACCATACCCTCTAAAGTTCGTCCTCGAGCGAGGCGATCCGATCCAGAGCCCAGGCATTGGACCTCAAGAGCTCTTGGTATCCTGCCTCGACTCCAGATAACTCTTGGTCAAGGTAGGTAGCCCACTCTTCACTCCACAGAGCCTCGGCGACAGCAGTACTCATTCGGTGCTCCACATTATCCAGCGCAGCAAGATCTACGTGCTCTTAGGATAGCTGCTAGATTTTGGTGTCCCTCAAATGCAGCACCCCCTCGACCACCCGAAATGCTTTCTAGACCTTCCAGACAACATACAACAGTTAATGAGAGCAGTAGTAGGAATGCACGATGATTTCGGAGGAAAGAAACCTGCGGTGCAGTACCTTATAGTGGGAAGGCCCTCCACGGCGTGATGGGCCAAGAAATTCCTCAGCTCTAGCAGGAATCGACGGAGAGCGTAGGGTGGTGCATCCAGAGGAAGAGGTGCCTTGAAGATGGGAGAAGGACCGAGCCTACCAAAGACACCAAGAAGCTCGCACACCAACTCTTCCGAGCGAGATGTCCCCTTAGTAGCCGCCTCAACCTCTAGTCCATCCTCGGCCGTTCCCTCTTCCATCCGAGCCCTTCCAGCATCTGCCTCAGCAAGCACGGTGGGAGAAGAAGACGCAAACGCCTCTAAGGAAGAAGCCACCAAGATCGGGGTCCTCCCTCTTGACATAGCCAAGGTGATGATAGGCTTGCTCGACCCGCCGGCTAAGAAAACCCCTGCTCCTCCGGCTGAGCCAACCGACGACGACTCCACCTCATATTCATCAGACGAATCTTCAAGGCCTAGATCACTTGAGGATAACTGATCCAAGTCAAGCCCCCTAGACAGCCCACCTGTGGCCAAAAAAGATGCCCTCACACACGCCATGTCAATCCTCCGGCATTCCTCGAATACGATAGGTAGCAGAGAAGCCACTCCCATAGAAGCCCGCTCAAGAGAGTCTTGGAAGAAGAGCGCCCTACACCTTCTCCTGAGATGATGAACCCACGTGGCGAACGTGACACCTTCCTCCAACGAAGTCTCACCCGGCTCTCCCTCGAGGACGCCCTGGGAGACCCAATCTTCCATGCAGTGTAGAATGACAGGATGATCCTCAGCTAGCGCTGTCAGGGGTCGCCCTATCTGCGCCTTATGTGGTAGGATGTCACTAGCATAAAAGCTATTGACCCTACCCCAATTATTCAGGACCTACCAACCAACGCCAACCGCCAAGAACAAAAAGCGCATCTTCCAACCCTTTGCCAAACCTGGGCTTTCCCCGCATAGCTGAAACCTTGCTCGGGGGATGAAGGAGACCCAATTTCCCTCTTAGCCGATTTGAAGAAGCATCTTCATCCAGAGTAAGTCTCCTAGCACGAAAGAAGGCACACATAGTCACCAAGTACCGAACGACGCCGAATTGAGACAGGCCACAGGGATCTCCAATGCCCTCAGGATCTCACTCAACTCCCTCGCAAGCAGGATGCGGAGACCGACCTGTAGATGCTCTTCGTAAATGGTTATGAACCCAAGAGGAGGGGAGCAAGCTGCATCCGTTGCGCTAGGCTCAGTGTGTGGAATGAAGCTCAAAATGTGCTATTTATCACACAGATACTCTATATCTCTGCCGGCCAAAACCGACGGGATACCGATGGCGCCTTGGGAAGCCATTTGAAAACTACGCAAGCCCGCAAGGAGAATGGTAGACTAGGGCAAAGATGTTCCAAAAGCAGAGAAGACAGGAGAACAGTTGAAGAGTCAACATTTAAATAGCCAGTGTCTCAGCCTGCAACGGCGTCGATAGAGTGGTATTGAAAGGGTTGCATCCCCACCGCGTGGTGCAGCAGCATGTCTTTTCGTTGGCCTCATTAAGGGGGTCGACGCATCGCCTCCCCGCTAAATCTGCTAATAGCTACCAGCTCAGACTCTTTGGGCAGCAAGGCGCAGGTAATGATGACCAGATGCCCCGGTTTTCCAAAAAGCAAATTGGCAGCATGCCCCCTAGCAGGCTCAGGGTTGATCTGACCAGATTGCACCCTGACCTAGTGTCTGAAATGGACAATCGCAAGTCATGATTGCTAGAAGACCGAGTCGCCAGCGGCTTGGAATGTCAGATTGTCGGATGTCAAGTAACGGAAAGCAATGCTTAAGTGCTCTTGTTCACATCATGCAAGAACATTGGGGCCATAAAACATGAAAATAAGCAATGTTTGGTAATTCTATTCATTAATTCCTTTTATAAAGTATAATCTTTCAACAGCAAGCGTACAACATCGGAAGGAAATAAAAATAAGGGGAGCAACGACCTAATAGTATTTGCCCAAACGGCTTCAGGGAAGACAACTATGATCAGAATGCAAAATGCAGCTTCACCCCATGAAAGCCAGCCTCCCTACTGTCCACCCCCTTGGGAGAATGAAACACAGTAGGGTGAGCATGCAGAGCCCTCCCTTGTAAGAGCAAAGCACAACCCTACTGCTCTCACCCAGGAAGCCACTTCCCAAGATCCAAGCTCTGAAACGAGGCTATTACCTCCGAGTCAGCGGGTCTCTATTGGACTTGATACTGTGCCAAAGGCCACAACATGACTCCAGAGCGAGGACTAGAGTTTCTCCTCCCCAACAGTTTCTAAAAGCAGTCCTACCAAGGACAACTAACGGTCAAGGCGCTTGCCCAGACAGGAAGGGATGTCTTCATCCGCCATCCGACAAGTGGAGGCGCTTGCCCTTTGAAGCTACTCAGAAAAGGGCACCCGAACACTAGCAGGGAGAAGGCGACGGCAACCGCCAAGACTCGCACCTCCTCTACTACCACATGAGGACAGTGCAGGTCGAGCCCAAAAGAGGGAAATTAGGGCGGACTTCTAGTGCATCCGCAGTATCAACTTCAAACATTGGGTAAGAGTCTCGCCAATCTCAAGCACGTGGCTATGTAGACTCCATGCTAGCTCCGAACTCCCGCACCACCTGGCTGGTAAAGACGATTTGTGAAGCAAGGCGTTGAGAGCCCCTCCATTTATAGCTAGACGAGGAGATCCACCCTCATTAAATCAGACAAATCAGGACAATTGCCCAGAGAGCACCATTGGTGGAAAATCGCTAGCATTAAATGGACATCAAGTCACATAGGAGCTACCAAACGCATTGGGAAGGAGCGTGCCTTGAGAAGGAAATTGCGTGTGAAGGCCCGCACAATGACGTCCCATCAGAACATGTCGAGGGTTGAAATTTCACGCCTCCCAGTATATGAGCCTAGCGATAGGTCCAGTAACCCATGGGCCGACCCAGGAGAGGACAGCAAGGAAGACCAACCCGGGAGCAACGGAAGCTCAGCAAAAGGTCCACGCGGCCCAAGACTCATTCGGCAGAGTTTGGACCATAGAGGCCGACCATCCGACCAGCCCAGTAACGCGGTCCAGTGGTGTTCACCTGACAGATTCAGTTCAGCACGTAAGCATACCTACTCGCCACCTTGTCACGCCGCAGGCACAGTCTGCCATCCGCTTTGGCCAACTAAAAAGGCGCAATTTGTTAGAAAAACATAAAAAGGCACCCACACAACGTCAAAGAATCGTGGCACCATCAAGGCCCTATCGGCACCTAGCTACCAACATTTTTCTACAAATAACTCTTTCACTCCGTCTAAAAAGAGGGGGGGAAAAAAGGCAATAAGAATGGTGGTGGAGAAGGGAGGAGAAATCTCGGAAGGGGATACTGAAGGCAAGCCCCCGCTCACTCCTGGCCTTTAAAAAGAGGACCCGTCCTTCAGCTCTAGCCAATAGTTGCCTAGGCCTCACGCTAGTTTTGGATCTTCACATTGCAAGGTTGGTAAAGATTACCTGTTGAGTGAGGCGCAAAGTGTCCCCTCCACATGAGGCCAAAAGAGAGACAAGCGAGTGCACCTCACTCTATCTTGGACACCCAGGGATCCCATCCTCCTCCGGTAAGCTGCTCCCCTGTCGAGTGCATTCACTGGAACTCAACCCTCAATTCCTAAACCGCTCCCCTGCCGAGCGCACTTACTAGAACTTAGCCCTTCATACCTAAGCTGCTCCCTTGCCGAGCGTTTTCACCGGAGTTCAGCCCTCCGTTCTTAAGCCACACCCCTATCGAGCGCATTCACCAAAGCTCAGCCCTCCGTTCTTAAGCCGCTCCCCTATCGAGTGCATTCACCAAAGCAGCTTCCCAGCTGAGCCACTCGCCGGAGCCGGAGCTCAATTCTCTGCCAACACTCAATCCCCATACATGCATCCATGCACATTTGTTTTCCTCCTATCTTTTTATTTGATCGAGAAAGATTTCTAACTTGAACGTCGGATGACATACTGGAAAGAGAGTCCCGCCATCCTTTGACCTTCAATTCGTTAGTTGTGTTGTGCAGGACCCAGGTTCGAAATAAAGATGATTAAACCCACTTCAGCTTAATCTCTTGAAAAGATCAAGTGACCCCCTGACCTGTTCAGTAATCCAGACCCTGAGACACATCAACTCCGATATATTTGATGTCAATAACTTAAGTTTGATATGTCCAACACTTAAATTGGCGTGACTGATACCGACAACAATATTCTCATCCATCCTCTAGGCTGATTAGTAAGAGCCCCACCAGACTGAGGGCATAATCTAGGATAGATAGTAGGTCCATAGACATGGCCTATACATTGCCAAGGGTAAAAGCTTTGATACTAATGGTAGCAACACAAAGCCAAACAGCCTCATGCAAACCCTTTTTGTGGCCTTTAATCAACTCGGGCCCATATGTGCAACAACTGTTAACAAGAGTATCTTATAACCCCGTTCTCTTACCCATATAAGAATATCTGATAAAAAAATTAGTCCATAAAGCATATGTAATGTACTAACTAGACAAGGATGCATGTATATTTCAACTTCTGAATCCAAGGCAAGCATTAAATTAAACGACCAATGACTATAACCAACTTAATGAAACAACTTTACTCAGAAAAGGGAAAAACAAACCTCATAATATTTTCAAAAGCTGCACCTCGAACACCAAGGGCTCCTTTGCATGAGACAGAAGGCTACGTCGGGGTCCAAACTGCATCCAGAGCCATAAATTAGAATATGATGTGTAAACTTCTGTAAGCATTTATATCAATACCTTCATAAGATTGAAAAGGAGAGTTAGCTACATAAGAAAAATCTCAATATTAGGAGGCAAAAAAGGACAGAAAACATGTGCTACAGGAGCCACCTTGCTTTAGAAAACATAGTAAAAAAGAGAGCAAGTCTATCTTGGACAAAGGCAAACCTCCTCAGGCATGGGTTTTAAGTTTTCATTTACATATCCCACAGAAGGTGGTATCAAGGCCCTTCTCTTCCCTGAAAATAGCCCATGTAAGAAGAAATCTTAGTCAGCTGAACACAAAGATGCTAAATGGGAAATGAAGTTTTTGAATCAAATGTGCTGGGTCAATAAATAACTACAAAGATTAGTGCAGAAAAGGAAGGAAATATTGCATTACTATCAGGAACACTAGCCAGGGGTGACTTTGAAAAGAACTAAAGCAGAACTATAAGAAGCAACAAATATCAACGGCAGAGTAAAAACAAAACAACACCAGGAATGAAATGGAAATTATAGGACATGATGAAGAGCATGCATCATCCATAGGAAAACAGTAACTAGAGATATAAAAACAAAGATATAGATAAAGCATAACCTGAGGCAAATAAACAAGGATTAGTCACAGCCTTTCAATTTGTTTTCCATTTTAGCATGACATTTCATTTTTATCAACATGTCCCAAGTTTTAATATTTTTTAGTTGTAGAATAATGTTTTAATTTTGTCAGTTATGCACCTAACCTTTCAAATTTTTTCATTTTTGGTATAACAAGTAATGGTACAGCGTATAAGAAAATTCATCTGCAGGTGAAGAGGTGATGACACAATTTGAGTATGAGCACAAAACCTATATATCCTAAACAAACTGTCAGATACAGCAGACAAGTTGAAAATCGTTGCCAGAAAACACGTGCAGTTTAGACATGAGATGAGGAAGAGTAATGAAGGCAAAGACAATGTTTATCATGCTGTCATTTTCTTAAGCAACGTAAATCACCAAAGCAGTATAAGCAAGGGTTAGAAATCAGAATGAAAGGGTGCAAGTGGGTATATATATCAGGTCATGCTTGCTAAGAGTGAGGAGGTGTAGCACAATTCTTTGCTGATGCAGCTGGCTCAGCAAAAGTGAGGTAACGAAAACATGGTATACTAGATGCATTTATCATGTAAGAACCTGTTATTAAGATTCAACTGAGATAAATTTTTACAAGCATTACCAACATCTAGAAATTACCTCCAACTTTCATGCCGACTAAGACATCCTTCAGTCCTTTTATAATCTGCCAAATGGAGCAATTTAGGGCTTACATTGATTCTCCAACATTATTAACATTTAACAGAAATACAAAGAAGATTCACAATAGAATCATATAGAAGGACCAAAACATAATTTCAGATCAAGAAGGAAAAGACAGAAAATATAGGATCTGTTTTGCACAGAGAGAGAGAGAACCACTTCTCACAACATAACAGGAGCATACAATTCAAAAGTACTTAAGTAACACCCACTTCAGACATTACAAAAGGCGATGCCATAGTAGTGAGCATTCATATGTCAACAACCTAAAAATCAGAAAGGCCGCATTTGGGACATAACCAGGCCAATAAAAATGTAGACATATATGAAATAGAACATTCAAACATACTTAGACATAAGAAATATTAGGGGGCACAAAATAACCTCAAAAATGGAATAAAATATCAGCAGATATTTTACATATCGGCCAATATTTATCAGCATCAAGACCCCTAATATTAATATTTCCCAATATGGTGATAAAATTGTGGAATGTCATAACATCAAAGATATATCAACCATTATTTAAAATATTGTCCAATACACCCAATATTTGTCCCTAGATTCTACTGGCAAAAAAATTGTTTAATGTCCAACACAAATACGTATCAATCAATACCACCTTGACTTATATTGATATTTTCAGCCATGCCTCCAATTAACCATCCTTCTTAATCCTTCAAAAGTAGGGACATGAGGAGAGAGAGAGGAGCCTGTTAATGAGAGCGATAGCTACGTTCAATAAATGGGAAGGTGATGAATATGGGGTTTGAATTTGGTCCCATTCCAGAAACCTTTTCCTGAGGCACTAACTCGAGAGTGTTTTTTGAGTAAGAACTTCTCAAATAGCATCCATTCAGTAAGGCAATAAACCAGTGACATGGCACAAGACCCCTTTATTTCGATGCCCAAAAGGTCAGATATACAAAGCGTCGACTCTACATCTCCATTAGATTTTCGAAATTCAAACTAGTAACTTCTACACCAAAACAGGAATGAAGCACCTCCAAATTATGAAGTGTTTAAAATGGCAATTGAACACTCTTCTAGAAAGACTCCAAATTGCTCAGGAACCTACCTGCTTCTCATCCAGAAGAAGTGCAGCAGGCATGGCTTCTCCAGTGAATTGATCAACAGTGCTGAATGGAGGTATACTAGAGTGTAAGCATAAATGACACTTGGTATAGAATGATTATAAAAAATAATAACAGCCATTAGCTCAGGAAAAGGAAAAAATAAGGGGGTGGTCTTCAGTACAAGGCCCCCACATCGTAGGACTTGAAGAGATTCAGACGTACGAAATGTATTCCTATATTGTAAAGAGGTTGTTTCCAAACAACACAATGAAAGAACAATCAATTTAAAAATGAAAACAGGAAGCAACAAATGAGACATATTGATTCTTCTGAATGAACATACAAACAACAGGGCCACAAGTCATTTTCATTTTAATGGGTAATAAACTCCCAACACAGGCCAAGGAGACTTGAACCTTGGGACTTCCTATGAAAAAACAAGTACTCTTACCACTTGAATCACAAAATAGTTCAACGGAGCACCAGCACTTTAGTCCACATTTTTTATTCCTTTTCCATTTAGAATACATATGAATTATATTGGAAGAATGATAAGTAGGCTTCAACGAAGTGCAAAAATATATAACCACAATGATAGAGTATTAACTCCACTAGCAAATCCTATTCTGACATTCCATGCCATTTTAGGCAACTCCAACAGTAATAACTCAGTCAAATACTTCTTTACTACTTGACCCTACATTTTCCTCGGCATAGCTTTCCCGTTTTATTGCCTCAATGCATTATCTAGCTTGGTTTCAGGTTCTGATCTTCTTTTCACTTAACCACCTACCTTTATCCTGATTTTTCATCCCCAAAAAAAAAAAAGAAAAACAATTTATTTTTTTCTTTCACTCTTCAATTTTGCATTTCATCTCAATTTAAAACTTCCATTACAATTTTTGCCAAAGTCTGTTAATACTTATAGTGAAATGACTAATATGTCATCTTTTTGTTTTTTCAAATATGTGAAGTGGACGCCAAACATGGAAAATAAGTTAGTTTTACCTAAAATTACCATAAAAAGGGCACAGGTGGCAAATTGAAAAAGTAGTACAAATTATAGGTGGTTATTTAGTAAAAACAAAAAAGTGGTGGATATGTAAAAATACAAAGATATAGAGGTGTGGTTAAGTGTTAAAAAAAAAAAAGCTTTTGAAAGCCTCCCGAATCATTTTAAACTCCATTCCCTCACTTAGTTTTCGATAGAAGTACTTCTAACTTGCTGTGAGTGCTTTTTCTTGTTACTCAAACATTTAGAGTTACTCACCATCCATATTAACATCCTCGTTTCAGCTAGACTTACTTTTAAAAAAATTTGTTTTTTAAATTGTTCAACATTCAAATTCATACAATATAATTGGTCTTATAGTCCATCTTACGATATCTACCTTCTAATTACAGAAGTATCTCTCCATACCATAACAATTTAGGAGCATTTGTCAATTAACCCATGCACATTGAACTATACATTGCAACTTTTTCAATCTCTCAATTTCCTCAAATTTTACATCCAAGGTAAATGAAAAAAACCTTGTTAATGTTATGAATTTCCTAGCCATTACTTGTAAATTGTTCGTTACCATGTTCCCTTAATATTTTAAATCCTTCATCTACAATTTTAGTGTCAACTCAACTTCTCTTATTTAATCTGTCAAGTGTCAACATAGTATTACCTGCTAAAAACATAGGCCATCGATTCTCATCCAAAATATGCTAATAAGTTCATCCATAACTAAGACAAATAAGCATAACTCAAGGAGGCATTTACCTCCAAACCTAGTCCATAGAGGACCTATTGGTACTTAAAGTAGATCATCACAAACTCTTTGGAAGATCCTCCGAGCTTATGCAATCTCAAACATGAATTCATTGCTGACCCTTGATAATTGGAAAAACCCTAGCTTCCACCAACTACAGTTCTTATAATGCCAATTACCACAACTAATACACATTAACATATGCTACATGTTTGAAATTTTTATTAAAACCAGCAACTGAAAACATGATTACCTATAAACAAAATACCCATTTGACCGCCGGCATACATAATTAAATTCCACCAAATCTCCTTCAATAGCTTCTTGTCCGTCTCCTTCAATGATATCTGAAAGAAAAATCACAATATGCTGTATGAAATTCTGATAGTGTACAACTATGCAACAAACCACACCTTTTGGGATTAAGCAGTCTCCATGAAAAAAAAAAATACATTTTCCCATCCCGTTAGCTTTTTAGTCACTCAGCTACCAATGTAAACAGCCTCGCCAATAACAACTTCTTAGAATCAAAAAACAGCTTAGAGAAAACATCTTGACTGCCACCTGATCTTCCAAATTGAGTAATATTATCCTAGAGTAATTTTCCCTGCACTCAATCATATGCAGTGCCTTGAATCAAATTCATAAAGACGTATTATATGATATCCTAAGACAAATTTACCTTGAACCCTTATGCCACCAGGAAGCTTCCTTGTTCTGGATGCTTCAAATGCCAAATGGTATGCACACATAGGAGATATAATTAGCACTAACACAGAGGACCACAAACCATGGTTTCCCATCAGCAATGAAAGTAATGAACCATAAGATAAAGAGAAAAAAAAAAACATTTCACCGAATTATTTCAGACTCTTCCATCTCTGGAATTGGTGCAGCAAGAAAAGGACTTGGATATGATAAGATGGGCACAAATCCCATATATAGCAATGACCTCCTCTGAAGACTTCTGGCAAGGAAAGAAGAAAACCCACTTCTATTGTTCTTTGTGACAATATGTGTTGTCCATTTGTTGTACTCAGAACAAATTCTACTAGTAAAAAAAAATTACTTCAAAATTAGCAATATACTACAAGAAAGAGCCACACCAAACTCATTACCGAGGAGTATACATATTGGAAGAGCAATGATAGGAAATGAATTAAATCAGACCACTGTTTAGCATGATGTGGAAATAGAGGAACCAGAGGGCTAAAAATGGGAAATGGAGCGTAGATAAGTTGGAGGTGGGGAGAAAGGGATTTGAGCTGATAAAGCGTCTCCAAAATTCAATTGCATTCTGAAACCATAATTGATCAGCTTGCTCGTTGCAAGGAATCCACTGTTAACACTATTTGTCGCATCACTACACAAGCATGAAACTCCTTCCAAAACAATGCTTAACGTGGGTAGAGTAACCCACCCGGGTGCTTCTATATAGCTCTCTCCTCCACCCCAGGATACTCCATCCATAGAAACACTTGACGTGGGTGGAGTAGCTTGGGTGCTGACAATAAGCTCCCAACACCAACCTGGCAAGCTATACCATCCCTAAAACTGGTTGACATGGGTGTATTAGTAGCCACTTGGTTGAAAAAAGCCACATATTCCGCTATATGCGGGGAAAGTATCAAACTAGTTTTGAGTCTATTCTACGGTCTTACCTTATGGCGTAGGTTGTTTTCACGGCTCATGCAACTACTAGAATTGTAATGATAACCATAAGGTTGGGTCAAGGCTCCATTGACTACCCTACTTGGGTGCTTCCATCTATCATACTCGGTGATTGTAAGAAGCAGCCAGCAATTATTACACTGTTTAGATTATAACGTTTTAACTACAATTATAAGCAAATTAATAAGCATACAGGACCAGCAGAGCTATCGTCTTATTAGCATAACCCTAGTAAAAATTACCCACATGAACAACACTGTCAAATAACTAAATTTGCAAGCAAAAACGCAACAATTCACAAAGATACGCATGAAAGAGGGGAAAAAATTCATCAAACTCTCAATTCACATCTCCCATCAAGCATAAAAGTATTCTCGATAAGAAACGCAAAAGGAGACATCGATGAGAGCGTATACCTGGAAAACGTTGAAGTTTGCGGGAGACTCGTCAGACACCGTAAAAAAGTGGCTGCCATTGGTGAACGCTATCGTCCGCAATTTCGACAGTTGGGTAACCTGATAGCCAGCTGAAGACCAAATGTGTAATCATACAAGGGGTATCAAAGTGTGACCCCGTTTAGCTGTGGGCCGAGGCCATAAATTGGATGGTCGATGAAACTCACGATTTCCATATATACACACATATCTGTAAATTAACTTTATCATTGGTGATGGTGCAGCGACTTGGATTTGGACCGACCGATGACAAATTTTAGATATCTTGTTTGATCATTGCCTTTTTATCTTTTTCAAATTATTTTATTACATTTTTATTGGTTTATAGTTTGATATCATTATCTATAAACATGTATACCTTTGACTAAATGAACATGATCTATTAATGTTCGATGCTATGCTGTGAATCTTTCTTACAAATCTCTTTGTTGTGACAAGGCAATGTAGAGCTTCAGTATAAGAAAATTATTATCAAAACACAACAGAAAATAAAACTTTTATAATTGTAATAACAAATATCATCATTTTGATCAGTAAAATAATAAAAAAATATTCACAAATAAATAAAATTAATGCAAAATATATTATTTATCCTAAAAATAATATAATGATCAATCGTTTGATCATAATGATATCCATACTAATATTTTTAATTTATTATTATGTTTGTTATACAAACTAAAATCACAAAATATATGTGTTAATACGCATTTAAGGATTATTTTTTAATACTAGAAAGGCACTTTAGTTGTGTAATTTTCAAGACAACTAAAGGGAAGAGAGCAGATGCTCCTCTTAAATAAATATAGGGAAGTCTTTTGGCTCCCCACATTAATCCTTCCAATTAATTTTTAATTAATCTAATTAATTTTTTTATAAATATGCCTTAAAATGGTTAACACTTAACCTACAATATTTTTATTTCAACAATTAATATGATACTATAATGTGTGTACAATCAAAATTGGTTATAGAAAAATATTAAATCTCATTTAACTAATTAAACACCTTTAATTATGATTGAACTCTTTTTATAAATAAATTAATCATTAATTAATTGAAAATTTTTACGGATAATAAGTAACACCTAATAATATAATATGACCTCCCAAATAATATGAATAATTATATATATTAAAAGAATATTTTTCTATATCTTGAATAATTTAAGGGATAGAAAAAGTCAGCCCTTACTAAATTTATTCATATGCATATATGATATTTAAATAAATAATTTATTTAATTAGATTTTCCTTATTAAATTTTAAGCTACAGTGATTAGTGATTTAATAAGTTATTAATTTAACAAATCATGTTGCACATTTCTCCTCTTTTACTGGAAGTAATGAATTCTTTATTGATCACTCTTTTATCACTTTGTGTTTTTTATTATACCCAATAAATAACTCTCTATATATAATAATTTAACATATATTAGTAGTATCAAAGTATAATAATATATATATAAGATATTAAAGTATCTCGAGTCTAATGATCATTTATGTAATTATTATGCGAGAAATTTTGTTTACCGGCAAAACTTCTATTCATGAATACTTCAGCCAAGTAAATTTAATAAAATACTTTCTAATGAGTGCCTATATATTATTATAATATCAACCACCTAAGTGACTAAAAGCTCAATTACCTCTTTAACAGATTGGTATAATATGTACCAATTTAATTAGATTACTAATATACTATTTTAGTAATCTTACAATTAAAAATATTTAAAATTAAAATTTATAAGTAATAAAAGCCCATAATTATAACTCAACATAATCAAAACATAATAGTACCTAAATATAATTTCTCTCTCCTCATATTACACATGTCAAACTACACTCCTAAATGGTAATAAGGTTGACCACTTACCTCCATCTAAGAAATTGTTTTTTAAAAAAAGTACCCAAAAAACCTTATTTACAATGAATTTGGGCCATGCAAGTTAATTTATAAGGAAAATTTGTTGAGCATCAGTCCCGTATAGAAGTTCTAGTGGCCGGAGAACTTGGATGGAGTACAAGGATCTTGTGTGCAATTAAGGTCCACGAACTTGTACAATGTCTGTCCGCAGACTCTATAGAAAGAATTCCGGTCAACACTATTGACAGGAAGTTTTGGTCAGTCAAAAATGATCGGTCAACTTATTGATCAGCCAATTATATGTTCCGGTCAATATAATATTGACCAGCTGAAGGCATGTGAATTTGCTCAGTATTGGCCAAGAGAAGAAAGCCGTCAACGAGACATTGACCAGCTAAAAACATAAATGTTGAACAACTATTCTCTCCAAAAGACATACAGTTGACATATATGATTGAACAGTTAGAATATATAATTCTTATAATGATGACAAATCAATCTACAGAGGCATGTATGTGCCGTCTGCTGTAGGACAAAGCATGCGCCACCATTATAGGCTGCGAGAGTTGTCCACGTAACCACCATATTGAGTTGGGGGTTGCTGATTTTGCTGAAAAAGTATATATATATATATATATAATAGAATTAAGCATTATAATATATATCTGTGATATATGAGAATTAAGAGAGTGAAAAATAGTGAAGAGAAAGAGAATAGTAAGGAAAAATACAAAGTGTGAGATCTTTGTATTTTCTCATACTCTATTCTTCGATTTTTCTTTCTCTTGGGCTTATGTAGCTGTGTGATTTGTATAACCAATTTCATATAGCGGATCCTATTTGTAGACTAAGTATCCAGTGATTTTTTTCTTATTTGAGAAGGGTTTTCTATGTAAAATCTCTATATTCAATTCTTCTTCCTCTTTCACTGCTCTGTGTGCATGTGATTCTATACATTGTTGTCCGACCGTCCACTTCGGTACTAACAAGTGGTATTAGAGATAAGGTTATGGTTAAGCCCTCTTCTGATATCAACAAGTGGTATTAGAGAGCATGGTTAAAAATTCTATCTAAATGGCATCATCATTTTCAAAAAATCTACAGTTTAGCGTGGAACAGTTCAACAGGTAAGGTAACTTCATTCTCTGGTAAGAGAAGGTAAAGAACATCTTGACTCGAGAAGGTATGGTGAAAACATTGCAGAAGAAGGAAGAGAAGTCAGAAAACTTGACCGATGAAGAATAGCAAGGCAAAATGGATCTTTCCAACTGTACTATAAAACTGTGTCTGGCGGACAATACGCTCCAGGAAGTCCTTGACCTGACAGACCCGGCGAAGGTCTAGGAGAAGTTAGAAAGCCGGTACAAATTCAAGTCCTTGACAACTAGGCTACACGTGAAGTAGTTCTATGGCCTGCGGTTGTCGGAGGTGGGAGTTTTGATAAGCACTTGGATGAGTTCAACAGGATAGTGATGCAAATGTCAGCCCTTGACGAGTAGATCAAGGAGAAGGACAAGGCATTGGTATTGCTGGTTTCTCTACCAGTTTTATATGACCATATCATTACAACTTTACTGTTTGGGAAGAACATGCTTAAATTGGACGAGGTTATTATTTTCTTACTTATGAATGAGTTAAGGTGATCTCAAGATGCATCAACCTCTTTGTATTATGAGATACTTATGACCGAGTCCAGAGGAAGGAACAGAGGACGCAGCCAAAAGCTTGGAGAGAATGATCGCAGTAAATCTCAGTCAATGTATCAAAACATTAAGTGTCATCACTATGGTAAGAAGGATCATATTAGAAAGCACTGCTTTAAATAGAAGCATGAAAATGTGGAGAATGAGAAAGGAGAAAAGGGACGATGAGAAGAAAAGTCCTTGGTTTCAGCGGTCACAGGAGGCAATCTCCTATTGACGTGTGAAGAAAACGTGGCAAGCCCGACGGACCATGAGTCCGGTTGGGTGGTTGATTCTGGTGCCTCTCTCCATGCCACGTCCAAAAGGAGACTGTTCACATCTTATACTCCAGGGGATTTTAGAGTGATAAGGATAGAAAATAAAGGAATATCCCCAATTGTTAGCAGAGGTGACATTATGCTAATCACCAATAATGAGACAAAATTGTTGTTAAAAAATATACGACACGTCCCTGACATCCGGTTGAATATAATTTCAGCCAACCGATTTAATAATGAAGGTTATTGTAATACCTTCTGTGAAGGAGAGTGGAAGTTGACTAGATGGTCTCCGGTTATAGCATAAGGAAAGAAGTGCTCCAGCCTATATGTAATGAAGTAGTCTGCAGTAGCCGAAGATATGAATGTTACAACTAATAAGGAGTCCGAGAACCTGTGGTATCGTAAGCTAGGCCAAATGAGTGAACGGAGACTGTGCCATTTGGCCAAGAAACGCCTTATCCTAAGAATGAAGGATAACGGGCTGATGATGTGTCCTCGTTGCATGGCCAGCAAGCAATGAAGAGTCTTGTTCTATGAAGACTCGTCATCTACAAAGGTGGAGTCACTTGACTTGATCCACACTAATGTATGTGGACCATTCAAAGAAAAGTCTTTTGGTGGCGCCCAGTATTTCATGTCTTTCATTGATGACTATTCCAGAAAACTGTAGGCTTATCCACTGAAGACCAAGGATCAAGTCTTCGATACATTTGAACAATTTTATACTCTGGTGGAGTGTCAGATGGGGAAGAAATTGAAGACTATTCGAAGTGACAACGGAGTAAGTACATTGGGGCATTTGATACCTATTGCCGGTCTCATGGCATTAGATATTAGAAAACACCACCAACAACGTCACAATTGAACGGAGTGGTCAAGCGGATAATCCGCACACTATTGGAAAGGATCAAGTGCATGCTTTCTGAGGCGAAACTTTCTGCATCCTTTTGGGCAGAAGCGTTGAAGACGGCAACCTATGTCATTAATAGGTTGCCCAGTAAACTTTTGAAGTTTGAAATATTGGAGAAAATATGGTCAGTAAAGGAGCCATCCTATGACCATTTTCGGGTGTTTGAATGTAAGGCCTTTTTCTATATCCCAAATGATGAAAGGACCAAGTTAGAGCCAAATACGATACAGTGTATTTTTCTGGGCTATGGGGAAGATAAATTGGGTTGCAAATTTTATGACTCAATTGAGAGAAAACTTGTCCGATCGAGGGACGTAACTTTTGTAGAAGGTGAAACGATTGAGGACATTCGTAAGAAGACCAAGTCGATGCTTGGTCGGACGGACAAAATGAGTGTTAAAATTGTCCATCCAGTACCTCTGCAAAATGAGGACAATGGCCTAGACATGGTCGGGGACAATAACGAGTCAGTTACAGTACCCGATGATGACCAGAATGAAGTCGCTCCCCAACCGTCCGAGAAGGTTCCTGTCCGATGATCCTTGAGGAACAGACGGTCGTCCGTCTGTCTGTCATCCAATGAGTATGTCCTACTCACTGATGTCGGAGAACCTGAAACCTTTGAAGAGGCTATGAAGGATAAAAATAATGAGAGATGGTTGGAAGCCATGGAAGATAAAATATAATATCCCGAATTTTCGTTCAAATTAATTTAATATAAATTATAATTTTGGGTAATTTGGACGTAACAAAAATTAATTAAATATTATAAAATTTGGACGAATATTTGGATCAGACAGGCTGGCGCCCAAGGTACGCTCGTCGCTCGTACTATTGCCCGATTATCGATTTGAATTTTGAAATAAAAAAATAGAAAATTATATATATATATATATATATATATAATATGAAAAAAAACAAAAAAAGACAAAAAATAGATAAGAATCAGGAATCGTAGAGAGAGAATAAGAGGGAACAAGAGAGGAGAGAGAGGGGTGAAAAAACCCCGGCGAAGCCCATTCTCCACTGTGTTCGTGGTGTGAAGGAAAGGAGGAGATCGCACGGGCAGAAGGTTTCATCGCCGCCATCGCCGGAGAAAATCGGTGAAATTGACGTATGTAAGTCCTTTCCTTCTTCTTGTGGATGCCGATCTTTAGTTTACATGTACCAATTTTGTAGAAATCGGCTGATTTTTTATAGATTTGGCATTAAAAATGCGGTGGAGAGAGAGGGAGAGTTTCGTCGCCGTTACTGCCGCTGCCAATGCCACTGCTTTGTCGCCAGGATGCTGCTGCCTCCATCGCCCTCCGTTGCCCATGCCAGAGCTATCGCCGGTGAGGGTGACAGTGAGAGAGAGTGTGGCAGAGTCGGGCGTGAAGGGACAGAGAGAGGGAGGAGACAGTTTGGCACTGGTAGGAGAGAGAAAGGATGCCGTTCAAGCATTACGGGATATCTTTTTTTCAAATCTGTAAAGTATGAGATTAAGACAAGTATCTATAAACCCCTTATTTGGTCTAATTTTGCATCTGATTTATTTTGGATACTATTTAAAAATTTTTTACTAACATGCATATATTTTTATATACTTAAATTTTTTTATTCTACACATACATGTGTAATTCATTGGATAATTTAGAGGCTTTTTGGATTAGATTTTATGAATTTAGAGGGTTTAATATTTTTCTAAAAATTCGAATCATTTACTAAATATTGTATATTTTTATATTAGTATGTATGACGAAAATGTGCACGAAACTTGCATAAGCCATATATTTTTACATTCACATGCTGGGTTGTGCTCACTACATTTGGATTTGGATATTGAATTTTCTGGCCAATTCCCGATAGGAAGATATTTGTTATTTAGAAATCCCTTTCCGTCGGCAGGAAAGGTTTAGAGTAGTGACCATTCATATTTGAATAATTTGATTTGATCTTAGAATATATTCGAACATCCTAATATATCTGACAAATTTAAGAATTGCACCCAAAGTCACGGGAGGTAAATAATAGAGAACAATCTTATCTATGGATACAGAGTATATGGATGGCCATACATGCTGGCCTAATTTGCATTTGATTTAGCCTAAGGTTATCGAAATTATATGTAATCCTTCTTCAAACTAGTCTTTAACTAATCAGAACCCAAATTTGGTGCATAATTTATATTTCTGCATTGATTGGTATTAAATCTTGATTTGGACATAGATTTTTGGACTTGGATTTGAGTTTTACCGATTTTGCCCATAATTGGGTCTTGGTATGTCTCGTACAAATGATTTTGACTATGTATTTTGATCCAAACTTTTGAAATATTTGTTGTGACGTTGCTTCGGCATCTGCGCACGCTGTTAGATCATCCAGCCATCGAATTCTACCCTAAATCACAAATTGATTGAGTTTTGGATTTGGATTTGGACTCGAACTTGGATTTAGACTCGAATCGACATCGGCTTTTAAATTAGTTCGGATCACCTCTATTTTGGTTATATATATACGTCCCAACGAGGATTATTTTCAGAATTTGGACATTTGTTTGGATTTGGATATTTGATTTGAGTACAAGACTACCATTAGATTTTAATTTTGGATCTTAGATTTCTATTAAATTTATCCTATCGGCGAATTGGATTTATTCTGTAATTTGACTGAATTTTTATCAATTTGACCTTTCCTTTGATTTATTGGACTTATTTTGTCTAAATATGATACTTGTTGGGCATTTAGTTCACGTTTTCTATTTTATCCCTTCAGAGTAGAAGGCTCGGACGTATTATCGGAGTTAGAATGTGACCGTCAACTATTTGTCCGATTTGGTAAGTTTTAGTTTGTTATAATTAAAATTGAAAATTGATATAATTGTATTATGAAAATTGATCGAGTATAGACCTATAGTTATATTTTGGAATCAATTAGGATATTTTATTATATCTTATTCATAATTTTGGTTAATTTATTACCTTAATTATAATGATTGTAAAGTAGCACATATTTATATTGTCTGAATGATTGTTCGATGAGATCCTGTGAGGGTTTTAATTTGTTGGGTCCTGTATATTTTGGTTTGTCACAACTGAATTTTTAGATTTGGTATTATCTATTAAATTTATTTGAGATTTAAAATTTTAAAAATTATAATTAATTATTTAATCGACCTGTTTAGTTTGAATTTGTGATAAGAAATAAGCTCTCTCCATGAAAATCATACTTTTAATTTGGCCGAACTGTCCAAGGGGAAGAGAGCCCTAAAGAATACATGGGTCTTCCATTTAAAAACTGATGAAAATACCACACAGCCAAGGTACATGGTGTGGCTAGTGGTAAAAAGCTTTAATCAACAAAAATGGGTTGATTTTAATGAGATATTTGCCCCGGTGATGAAGATGTCTTCCATAAGGATTATGCTAGGCTTGGCTGCCGCTTGAAATATGGAGGTGGAGTAGATGGATGTTCGGATGACTTTTTTTCATGGTGATTTTGAGAAGAAAATTTACATGGAATAGTCGGAATGATTCAAGGTTAAGTGGAAGGAACAACTTATTTGTCGTCTGAGGAAGAGCTAGTATAAACTAAAACAGACTCCTAGATAATGGTACAAGAAGTTCGAGTCGATCATGGTTAGTCAATGGTATTAGAAGACTACTTGTAACCACTGTGTATTTACACAGAGTTTTTCTCAGGACGACTATGTCATCCATCTTCTTTATGTGGATGATATATTGATCGTTGGACGTAATGGTACTCGGATAAAGGAACTGAAGAAGCAATTTAGGTAATCATTTTCCATGAAGGACTTGGGGTCGGTGAAACAGATTCTTGGTATCAGAATTATTCACGACTGAGAGGTAGAAAAATTGTGGCTGTCCCAAGAAAGTTACATTGAAAAGGTATTCCAACGTTTCAATATGGAAAAGTTTAAGTCTGTGAGCACTCCACTGGCGAACCACTACAAACTGAGCAATCGCCAGTATCCATCCTCAGATGCTGAGAAAGTATACATGAAAGATGTACCTTACTCTCTAGCTGTAGGAAGCTTGATGTATGCTTTGGTATGTACGATGCCAGACATAGTACATGCAGTTGGCACTGTTAGCCATTTTTTGTCAAACCTAGGAAGGGAGCATTGATCCGCAGTCAAATGAATAATGAGATATATTCGAGGAACTTTCAAGAGGTGTCTGTTTCTTGAAAGTGACAAGTCTTAGTTAGTAAGATACTTTGATACTGATATAGCCGGGAACATTGACTCTCGTAAGTCCACCTTAGGATATTTGGTGAAATTTGCTGGAGGAGTGTTTCCTGATAGTCAAAACTATAGAAGTGCGCTACCCTTTTAATTACTAAGGTTGAGTACATTGCAGTGACAGAAATTTGTAAAGAGATGTTGTGAATTAAGAAGTTTATCCAAGAATTGGACCTCAAACAGGAAAAATATGAGATACTTTATGATAGTTAGAGTGTCATATATCTTTGCAAGAATTCCTCATTCTATTCTAGATCAAAATATATTGATATTCGATAATATTGTGTGAGAGATGTTATTGAAGTGGGTTTGCTGTCACTAGAGAAGGTCGGAACTGAAGAAAATGGCGCGAACATGATGACCAAAATTTTACCAAAAGGTAAAATGGAGGTTTGTTGCAGTTTGGCTGGGCTGACGAATTCTAATTCCCCACGCTTGTGAGGGGAAGTTTATTGAAGGTCACTTCTGTGTGGAAGTCCTGGTGGTCGGAGAACTTGGATGGAGTACGAGGACCTTGTGTGCGATTAAGGTCTACGGACTTGTGCGATGTGTGTTTGCAAACTCTACAGAAGGAATTCTGATCAACGTTATTGATCGAAAATTTTGGTCGGGCGAAAATGACCGATCAACTTGTTGACCGATCAATCATGTGTTCCGGTTAATATGATGTTGACCGGATAAAGGCATGTGGATTTGCTCAGTATTGGTCAAGAGAAGAAGACGGTCAATAGGGTGTTGATCGGCCAGGAGAAGAAGATAGTCAACGAGGCATTGATCGGCTGAAAATAAAAATGCTGAACAATTGTTCTCTCCAAAAGGCATGTAGTTGACCTACCCGATTTGGCAGTTGGAAAACGTCATTCTTGGAAAGATGACAAGTTAATCTGTAGAGGTATGCATGCGCCGCCTACGTAGGACAGGGATATGCGCCACCATTGAAAGCTTCGGGTGCTGTGTACGCAATCACCATTCTGAGTTGGTGGTTACTCATTTTTCTGAAGGACTATATATATATATAATATACTTAAACATTGTAAGAGGCATCTATGATATATGAGAATTAGAGAGAGTGAAAAATAGTGAAGAGAAAGAGAGTAGTAAGAAAAAATATAAAGTGTGAGGTCTTTGTATTTTCTCATACTCTATTCTTCAGTTTTTCTTTCTCTTAGGCTTATGTAGCTGTGTCATTTGTATAACCAATTTTATATAGTGGATCCTATTTGTGGACTAAATGTCCTATAATTTTTTCTTTATTTGAGAAGAATTTTCTACGTAAAATCTCTGTGTTTAATTCTTCTTCCTCTTTTACTACTTTGTGTGTATGTGTGTGATTCTGTGTATTATTGTCTGACCGCCTCCTTTAGTGCCAACAAAATCATCTTAAATATGCATGTTTGTATAGATGATTTCCTCTACCATTTTAGCAGAAAAAAATTATTTTGACAATTTATATGTAATTACTTTAGTTTATTTCTCAAAAAACTCTTATATGTAAAACAATATGGTAAAATTATCAATCTTTTCATGCTGTCTTTGCAGCTCATTGGAGATGAAGGCTAGTATATAATAACTAGCCTAATATTGTCATCCTTCCACTTATGATAAGTGCCTTTCTCCTCCTTGAATGCTTCATTTTTATGAGGTTCATAAAGTTTATAAGGTATAGGTCCTAAATTTTCTTTTTAATGGAAATTAATCAAAATAAATTGATAAAAATATCGAAGTCAATTAAGATTTAGAATCAAATTAATTTTCTAACCAAGATAAATAGGCCGAGTAATGCCTAATCAGTACTTGATCTATATGCATGCGTATTTTAGGCAACAATAACGCACTTAAAGAATATCTCTAAGATACTCTTGCATATTTTAAATAAATTAGTCATACTTGATATATATCCTATTGATACGCTTGTGTGTTTGAAACGGAATGTTAATACATAATACGTGCCGCTTGTGTACATTTTGGATTATGCCTTGACGCATGATCCATGTTTGACTAGTGAATATGCATTAAATTTTTTTTATAAATAAGATCATTAGTTGATTTTAGTCATTTTTGTATGATTCTTGAGAGAAGAAGGAGAAAGAGTAGAGTGAAAGCGAGAGAAGGAGAGAAAGAAGAGGGAAACCAAGTAAACTCTATAAGATTTTACTAAATTTAAATATAAAATAAGTGTATTTAATTTCATTTTTCTTTGTTACTGATTTTTTAAAACATCTTTAAGTGCTTTTTGTTCTAAATACTCATCATGTATCATTTTTATTTATAAATTATTGCCTTATATGTATGTGGTTCTATTTACATTTTATTTTAATTTTTAGAAAATGCATATCTTAAATACCCACATATCATATTTAGGTGATGAGTTTCTCCAATAATATTTTTACATGTTCTTAATTATGTTACTATTCTTACATATCTTTAATTTTAAACTATATATTTTTACATGTTTTAAATTAATACAAAACTCTTCTTATATATTGTATAATTGGAAGAAATTAATAAAATTAAGAATATTGACTTCATGTAACTTTTAAAATTATAACTTCACATGCTTTTAATATAAATCTTAAAATTTTTATATGTTTGTAAATTACAAAATATAACTCTTGCATATTTTAAAAGTACATATGAAAGTTTCTGCATAGGTTATGCTTCACTATATGATATAAATTTGAAAGAAAAGATAAAAAAAGCCTGTACATAAGTTTGATTATAAATATATTTTTTTCGGTATGAGAAAATTTAAAAATATGTTCGTATTTAAGTTGAGTTTTTAGTTCGATTATTTATTTACCATTATAGAGTATTAATAAAATATATTTGGATATGTCATATTATATTATTAATTAGTCAAAAGTCATGCCTATCATTTGCGGATAAGAAAAGCTTCGTTCGATACCATTTATAAGATTATATGTAGACGGTTACTTACGAGTTTTGAATGATAATGTATAACCTTTAGTTATATAAAGATATTTATAACCCGATCTTTAATATTTGCCTTTTATTGATAAAGTCATTACCAATCCTTGGTTCCCTATATTTTTGTATAATTTGAGTATATTTTCAGTGCATGTATAGTTTGATATAATTAAACGTCAATTTTAGATTATGAATGATAAGTTTATAAAATAATATTATCATTTTTTGGGTATTTGATCATACCATATTCTAATATTCCTTACATGAATAGATGTTCTCATGTGAAAATTACATATATGTATTATTAAACAACTAGCTCATTCTTACTTCGTTTTGCTAACCTTTAAAATTAGAGGGTTCGGTGCTTACTTGCAGGTGATCGGATTAAAGAATAGCTTTTCGGAATTATATTTAAGACTTTTGGTTCAATTTATATATTAATGTTGGAAAGAATAAGTTTTAAATTGTTACTTTTGCTTAAGTTGTTAAGTATTTTATAAATTCAGAAAGTGATGATGTATGATATTAGTATGTTGAGTTAATTTGAGTTTTCTTTAACAGTTTGGTTGAATCATAATTTTTCATTACTCTAATTCAGTATGGATATTTTTTCTTACATAAGTTTTGAGATCATATATTATTGATATTTATAGTCACTTTTGGGATGCAGTTTTTTGGGTTATGTAATTTAACTTATAATTTTTCGGATCGTTTAAATGTATTTGATTTTTAAGTTCACATTCCAATATTATTTTAAATTTTTAAACGGTGGAATAAATAATTAAATTTAAATAATTAAAGAGTAAAATCTACTTTAAGTCAATTATATATTAAGAATTAATATAGTTAAATTTTTGTATGGATACATGACAGTTATGAGTCATGTATATTTTTATGATATAAATCTATTTATTACGCCGCAAAATATATGATATAGGTTTGTTCAAATTCTATGTTAAGATGGAAGGTTGTTTTAGTATATAATATATGACTTGTATAATATAAGTCGGTGAATTTAATATTTGTATACCCAGCGTATGACCGACATGACTAAGGATGGGATTTTGAAATATGCTGAGAGTGGTATTATAGTAGTAGACCATTGGGATGCAATGTGCCAAGTATTTAGTGAATTTGTAGAGTCATTTCTGGGTTTACCCTAATGAGTGGTGAGAATATTATTCGATAGAGTTGAGTTTGATACTTGTATACCACGAGTGGTAAGATATCATAAGATTATAAAATTAATTACTTGTCAAACTTATGAGTATTGATACGCTATAAATAGTATTTAGCTGTTGATGGTGGGTGCATAATAATTGATTAACAGTGATAAAATAAAATTTAAAGAGATTGTTACAATATTTTATGTAATTGTGACCTCTATTAAAATACATTTGAATGAACCTA
Source organism: Nepenthes gracilis (assembly GCA_033239525.1). NCBI lineage: Eukaryota > Viridiplantae > Streptophyta > Magnoliopsida > Caryophyllales > Nepenthaceae > Nepenthes > Nepenthes gracilis. The sequence continues at coordinate 6,378,215 of BSYO01000006.1, forward strand.
TAACTTTATTGATATTTAGATTTAACAGAATTCTGATTGGATTCATGATGTTCGATTTTTAGTAAAAACTCTTGATAGTTGTCCTGTAGTTTAGAAGTCATGATATTAATTGTGACGGAACGAATTTTTTTTTTTTTGTCCTTAAAGCTTCCGTCAAACAGAAATACAACTGAAAACCCATGCTAAACCAGTTGGGTGCAACACAGGATCAAAGATGCCATCTAGGACCCATATACTTTTAACCATAATTAGTATAGCGGAAGTTATTCTAACACTTGCGGAAGCATTCACATTCATTCCAAAATATTCATTTTGAGTACATAGCCAAAAATGTATAGCCATAGAAGTCCGTCAAATCATTACAATGATATTTCTTCAAAATAAGCTTCCGAGGGCTTTAATCCTTCAGACAAGCTTTAATCACTCCAACTCATCAGGCACACACTCTAAAGCTTCATCTGTGGGGAAAAAAATATAAAATAGTGAGCCGAGGCCCAGCAAGGTACATGCACATGGGCAGAGAAACAGTGATGCAAGAATAGTCATGTAACTGTGCAGAAATAGAACGGAAATCAGATTGTACTCCAACAAATTGAGAAACATATTATACTTCGGTATTAGAGATTGGTAGACAGAAATCGGTGATCAGTAATCATTATAATCTAGAAAGCAGCATCAGAAACTTCTCTTTCATTCAAAACAAGATCTGAATGTCGACGGGAACAAAATCGAGATAATAGCAACGGTACAAAATACTATACCTAATGCAGGCAGTCGAATGCAACGGTATCTCAATGCAGTATAAACCCCGCCAAAGATTTCCTACTAGCTGAGGGGGCGAATAATCGAGGATGGATTGTATTCACTCCACACAATCTAAGGCCAGTAACAGAAGTATCCCATCTCAAGGGATCAGAACAGGGTGCCTTCTAAAGGTAGGCCGGTAACAGGAGTATCCCGTCTTGCGGGATCAGGACAGGGTGCCTCCCGAAGGTAGGCCGATAACAGGAGTATCCCATCTCGCGGGATCAGAACAGGGTGCCTCCCGAAGGCAGGCCGGTAACAGAATCCTCCTTTCCGTAACGCCCCGAGGGCAGGGCGGACCACAAATAACTCCATGGTCAGAGTCATCCTCGATTACCACCGAAAGGTCGTAAGGCATGCCGGAGAGCCTTATCTTCCCAAATCGGTACAGATAGTCTGATCATAAGGTTGGTTCATAATTTCTTTATTCCGGTTTTCAAAATCTCACAAAGGAGGCCGGTTTCAAAATTTTAGATGCAAATCCTTATGCAAGGCCGGTTTCACACTTTACTTTAAAAATCGTGTTCCTTGTCTTACATGCAAAGTGTCGATTTCCATTTTGTATGCAAAAGCCGAGTTTTCATGCGTGCCGATTTCGATTATATCATAAAAGGGGGCCGGTTTCCATTTCCTTTCAAAGGGCCGGTTCGCTTCTATGCAAAAGGGGCGGTTGGATTGTTCACATGAGGACCGGTTTCGATTTGGTGAACAGGGGTAGTTTGATACCCAAGGGATCGTATTCAGTTTTGACGTAAAAGAGAGCCGATTTCGATCTTACCGTCAAAGAGGCCGAATTCGACTTTTACATACAGGGGCCGATTTCGACTCCAGACCTGCCAGGGCCGGTTTCGATAAAAGGGCCGGTTTGACATCAAGGCCGGTTTGATTCTAAGCGCTCAAGGCCGACTTCGATTTTGAATATGCAAAGGCCGATTCGGACTTTAAACCTGCCAAGGCCGGTTTCAATGCAAAGGCCGTTCGGATTTTAAACCTGCCAAGGCCGGTTTCGATGAAAGGGGCTGATTTCAATACCAAGGCCGGTTTTGGTTTTTGATGCACAAAGCCGACTTCGATTCTGGATATGCAAAGGCCGACCCTGATTTTAAACTTGCCAAGGCCGGTTTCCATGCAAAGGCCGGTTACGATTTTAAACCTATCGAGGCCGATTCCGATTTCAAGGGTAGAAGGGCCGATTTCGATTTTAAGGGCCGATTTTGATTTCAAGGGTATAAGGCCGATTCCGATTTTTAGGTTATGAGGGCCGATTCCGATTTTAACCAGCTAAGGCCGGTTTCATACAAGGTCGATTCCTATTTTAAACTTGCTAAGGCTGGTTTTGAGGTCAAGGTCTATTTCGGTCTTTGATGCACAAGGTCGATTTTGACCTTAACGCGAGGCCAGATTTCTATTGCGATGCAAAAGGGGCGACGCACAAGCCGATTTTGATTTTCGAATTCAATACAAAGACCGAATCTAGCTTCAACGCCAGGGCCAATTTCGGTTGCGATTCACAAAGCCGATTTCAGTTCGACGCAAGGCCCGGTTTCGATTTTCAAAGGCAAGGGCCGATTCTAATTTTCTCATCTTAGGCCGGTTCCAATTTTCAAAGGCAAGGGCCGATTCTAGTTTTCTCATCTTAGGCCGGTTTCGATTTTCAAAGGCAAGGGCCGATTCTAATTTTCTCATCTTAGGCCGGTTTCAATTTTCAAAGGCAAGGGCCGACTCCGATTTCTAAACCAGGGCCGATTTCGATTTCGACGCATAAGTCGATTTCGATTTGTCCCACAAGGGCTGGTTTTACTTTTATCGTTCAAGGGCCGATCCTGATTTCCTTACTTTAGGCGGTCTCGATTATTTCATGCAAATGGGCCTGACTGGATTATTTCATGTAAACGGCCGAAGTTAATATTCATAGGCCGGACGTTATGCAAATGTGCCGTATTTCATGCAGTTCGAAGCCAGAATAGTAGATTCATGAAAACTGATGTAAAACGGAGCTTAAAAGCATTCGCCCAATATACTAGAAGTGAAACAGAGCAAAGATAATTGTAAATGAAAAACTGAACTTAAATGTGGCGTCCGAAGTATGTTGCAGTAAAACATGAACTTAGAAACCGAGCAGAACACACTTGTAATAATCTTAAAATATGGACTTGAAAACGGCGTCCGAGGTACACTTGCCTGGGAGTTGGGCTGCTTAATTTCACCGTCCCGCAGCTTTCTCCTTCCCTCTCTTTCCTTCGCAGCGACTGCGTTCTCCTCCCCTCTTCCTTCGCACCAACCGGTTATATATAGAGGAAGGAGTTGGTGGAGAAGGTAGGGTAAGTTACCTGCCCCGTACTTGTTTTCAGGGGGTAAGTGGGGGTAACTAAGTCATTTCACCTACCTCATTCAGTCGCCGCTTTGTCGCCGCTTCGTCGCCGCTTCGTTGGATTCCAACGAGTTAGGTTTCTCCCGTAGGCACGTGCTCGGCCGAACTTGAGGGGCCGATTTAGATTTTTGTAGCAAAGGGCCGATATCGACTTTGATGCCCAAGCCGATTCTGATTTCAATGTAGAAGGGGGCCGGTTCTGATTCTCTTAATGGTTGGCCGGTTTCATTTCTGCTATACGGCTGAGCCGGTTTGGATTTCATGGCCGATTTCATTCCTTTACGTCATGAGGCGGTTCCACTTTTAAAGGTGACCGAATTCAATTATGCTTAAGGGTTGATTTCACATGTTGATGCAAAAAGGGGGCAAACTTATTTTAAGTAGTTAAAGTTTTGGATATCACATTAATGAATCTCAAATAGATAATAATTGATTGCAAATTATTATTAACTATGTATATTTATATTATTTTTGGAGATATTTTATCAAATTCTGATATTAATTAGATTACTTACTAGGTATTTAACTCACAACTTCATTTTTTAGCACCATAATAAAGTAGGTTAATAATATACTAGCGGAGATTATATTATTACAATAAAAATTTTTAGTTAGAGAGATGATTTTAGAATTCTAAGGTATCATATTGCGAGATTGGAGTTTTCTTTTAAGTTTTAGTAAATGTTGGATAGATATTGTGAGTTTTTGAGAGATCATTCTCAGGAATTATGTACTCATTATCAATGGTTATTTATGATGAACTTTATTATTTTGTTATTATTTTTGTGAAAAATATTTATGGTTATTGTTAGTGTTTTATTTATGAGATTATATATTATGATGATTTGTATAATTTTTAAGAGTCGGTGTGATAGTTTGAGAATATAATCGTTGATTGGGCTCAAGTTGCCACACATATCCTCATGGTCTTACTAGGATCTATGCTATATAGGGTACAAAATACTCTATCTCAAATTCATATATTAAACCTAGCGATCTTTGATATGATTTTCCTCATTATCTCGTCATCGGTTATTCACAATGTTATAAGCATTCTTCCAAAAATAAGACGCCAATCCACTGGGATATGGAACAAATATAAGATAGTCGTAAACTATATTACAACTTCATAGGTAGAGATATAGGTTTGTGGAAGGTTTTTCCAATATTACTATGCCATTGATAAAACTGACGTAGAAAGATGCCAGTTTCATTTGAATGGACCAGTGCGAGATGAGTTCCTAAGGGTCAAGGTGAAGATTGACTACAGCATCTGTTTGGACAATTCTTGATGAGTCGGACGAGTACGATGTATATAGTGATGCATCTTTGAGCGGTTTAGGCTACATTCTCATGCAAGATGAAAATTTGATAATGTAAGGTTTGAATTTGAATTTTATTTTAATTATAATTAATTAAGTTAAGATAATTAAAATTAAGGTCAAAAGAGAAAAAAATTATGTCAAAAGTCAACTTTAGATTGAGTTTCTGTGAGTTGATGGATGCCTGATTGGCACCTAACGTGCACATATACGTGTTCTAGATCAAGAGGTTGCGCTTGCTTGTCGTCTAAGTGAAACTTGAGTGTACTTTTTAGATTAATTCACGCTCGATGCATGCTCGAGGGACGCTTGAATGCATTAAGATAGAATGTTGATTTCTAATGCACACTCAAAGCAGTGTTTGTGCCCTACCATGTTTGACCATGGTACCTGACGAGCGTTCATGCATCACTCTTCTATATAAGTTATGTTCAACTAATTTTCGGTCAATTTCTACTAGATTTTGATAGAAGAGAGAGATGGAGAAGAGGAAAAGAGAGAGGGAATCAGAGAAGCCACACTCAAGTGAATCAAAGCAAAATTTTAATACTTTAAAATTAAGGCAAGTGTATCCCCAAACCTTCCTTCATTTATTGCTAATTTCTTCAATTTTTTGAGTATTTTTTATTTCATACTCATACATTTTATTTCACATGCATACTCATACATTTGTTGCTAACTTTAAAATTTTATTTCATAGCTAAATTGTTCATATTTCACATGAATGAACTCTCATCTCACTTTTCTCTAGTTTTATGAAAATCATGTTATTAGTTCATGTGCATTGATTTGACAAGCCATTTTTCTGCAAATAAGTTTGTGCATGTATTGATAACCAAGTTTAATACTTTAATATGACATAAATTTCGTATATAATATTCTCATATACTTATAATCATTAAGTATATGATTTGCATATTCTAAAATTTTATAAATTTGCTCCTATATACATGATATTTGAACCGAAACATTAAATTCTCACAAAAATGCTGTTATTTCTGTAATTTTGTTTGAAAACTGATAACATGAAATTACATATTTGAAATCAAGTATATTTAAATTCCTGCACATGATAAAAAATAAAGGAAAACTCTATAATATGTTAAAAAATTAAGAACATTTTTTTTTAAATGAGAAAATATAAGAATTATGAAGAATTAAGTAGAGTTTTTATACGTCTGAATATTGAACTATTGTAATAAGTTCAACAGGTAGTATATTATAGTATACATTAGAATATTATATTAGTGATCGAAATTTAAACCTATTATTTGTGAGTAAATGTGACGTTTGGTCTCATTTATAGGGTTATATGTATGACGGTCTACTTACATATATTAAATAGTAGCATAAGATATTTGATTTTATGACAATAAATATAATTTAAGTTTAGATTATTTGTTCTTTTAGTCGATAAGGTCCTACTGATTCTTAGTCTCTAAGAATTTACATAATTGTGTATGAATTTTATGTCACAATTTGAATAAGAATATAAACAAAAAATTTGAAAAGTTATGTACATAGTCATAAAAAATTTATCGCATTTTACTAAATTTGCTTTATTACTCCTTTCGGAATGCTTGATTAAGGATTGCATGTTAAATTATATAAATTCATATACCTTATTAATCTTTTGGCTCACTCCTATTTCTGTTTTTTAATAACCTCTTCATATTAATGGTTGAGCACTTGCAGAGGAGATATGAAATTGGTCAAGGAGCTAATTGGAGAAATTAGATTATGTTTTAAAAAAAGTTATTGTATTTAGTTTCTAAATAGTAATTTAGAATGTTTATGATATTTAGATGATAATTTATAAATTATAATATTGATATTGGCTTTCTATTATAATTATTCAGATACTCTAATTATATTTTAAATTAGACATGACTCCTTGCGTATGATTTGATGTATTATTATTGTCAGTGTTCCACCCACTTGATGACGTAACATTTTGGGTCCTATAGTCAGGTTAAAAATTTTATGTCGGTCAATCAATGTATCAATGTGGATACTCACATTAACAAATAATTGGATTGTTAATAATTAATATATTAATGTTATTAATTATTAATGAAGGAATCCAATTTTAGGACATGATAGACAACTTATAGACCCAAACAGTTGAAAGCCTATGAAACTAGATACCCAATACATGACATCGACCTTGCAGCTATCATCATTACTCTGAAGATTCAATGACATTACTTGTACAGTGGAGACATTTTTGATATGGATTGACTATAAGAGTTTTACGTACCTGTTCTCACTAAATGAGCTCACCATGCGACAGAGGAGATAGTAGGATCTTCTGAATGATTAGAGGAGATAGTAGGATCTTCTAAATGATTACAACTGTGCATTTAATAAGTCAAAAAAGGTAATGCTGTAGCTTACGCATTGAGTAAGACGTCTGTAGAACTTATTGCTCGTTTGATAATACATGAGTGGCGTATGCTAAAGGACATGGATGGTTGTTAGTTGCAACTATATTGGAGTGAGTCCAAGGCAATGATGTCTTATCTTTAGGTTTAACTGATGTTGACTGATCGAATCAAGGATGCATTGTAGGAGAATCCTTTTCTTGTATTGATCCACGGATACATAGATAGTGAGGCATGAACTAGATTTCACCTCAATGATGATGACATTCTAAGTTATCACAATCGGTTGTACATTTCCAACATTAAGAATTTGCAAAAAGAAATCCTTGGAAAAGATCACCATTCTAAATATACATTACATCTAAATAATACAAAGATGTATCATGAGATGAGTAAATTTTTCTTGTGGAGCACATTGAAGAAGGATGTTGTGGACCGTGTTTTGAAGTGTTTAGTATTCCAGTAGGTTTAGATGGAGCATCGGTGACTAGTTGGGAGATTGCAATCTATGCCTATTCTAAGTTAAAATTAGAAACACATCACAATGGACTATATTTTTGGACTTCCAAAGATAGTGCATGGACATGATGATGTTTGGGTGATCATCGACTGATTAACGAAATCAGCTCACTTCTTGGCTATCAAAGTTAACTTTTTATTGGATCATCTCTTGAGACTGTATTAATGAGATCATGCAGTTACACAAGATACTAGCTACTATTGTGTCTAATAGGAATCCATGATTCATATAACGATTTTAACTGATTCTACATTAGGAGCTGGGGGATAAATGTGAGATTTAGCATGACCTTTTTATCCACAGATGGAACGATAGTCCGAGTTGATCATTTAGACATTAAAGGATATACTGTGGCCATCTATGTTTGATCTTGGAGACAGCTAGAATTCACATCTACCATTGATGGAGTTTACATACAACAGTTGTGACACCCAATATTTTGTTTATAAATTATGACATCATGAAAATAATATTGGGTCAATTTAAAAAAAATTATAGTAAAATCTGAGAAAAATTAAATTTTTATGAATCAGATTTAGTACCTAAAAAGCGTTTGACTCATATACGGGACCATTTTAGGTTGAATGGTCACATCTAATGTGCACTCTAGGGATACATGTGCGTATTGTAGAAGGAATGCACACGTCCGTGGTGAACACGGGCGGCGTGCATATGTAATTAGAATAAAATATTAATACTTGATGTGTGTCTGATGAGCACACATATGTGGTAGGCTTTTTGCCTTCGCGCATGATTCATGTATAACCTGTCCATGATGCACCACCTTGTTATAAATAGGATTTTACAACCAGATTTTAGATTATTTTGAACTGATTCTTAAGAGAAAAGGATACATGTTAAGAAGGGATAAAAGAAAAGAGAGAAAAAAGAACAAAGAGAAATCAAAGAGAAATTAAGCAATATTTGGTTAAAATCAAGTTAAGATAAATACATCTAAACCCTTATTTCTTTTGTTATTTTTTTAATGATCTCTATGAGTATTTATTATTTTAAATGTTTATTTATGTAATACTTTCACAACTGATGCGTTATGAATCCAAATTTCGAACTTATTCAGGTCAAGCTATCTGTCGGATTCCGGTCTTCGTCTGCCGAGTTTGGGATCCTATACACCACCACTTAAAACGAGAGGTTAGGTGACGGCGGGATCTAAACCCACAGAAAATACTCTGATACTCAAGTCAATAATGAACCTTTTGAGGATGAGAATGTAAAATGTAGTGAATACAAAGATGGATACTTGAAGTGTGTTTGGGAACGTTGGTGGGAGGTGCACTCGTGGAGAGAGTCGCTAAAGTTAAGGATACTTGTAGAAAGCAGTTTTTCCTCAGTACTCAATTTGCAAGGAACTAATAGCTGAGAGAAAAGGAGCGAGCGTTGGAAAGTTTGTGAGCATAGAGAGATTCTGTTAGCTTTAGAGATGTTAGATGGTGTTCTGTAGGGAAAAGAGAGCATGCCTGTGGAGTGATTCTCCATAGCCTTTTATAGCCATGAGCCTCCACTACCTTCCTTACATAACGAGGTGAGATGCTCACCTTATTTGGGGATCGTTGCCTTTCCTGTGTGGATGAGTGTGACATTCTTGGTTGTAACGGCCAGAAGGTGGATCCCTTTCCTTCCGCGCATGGTAACCGTTAAGGTTCCCCCTATGGATCGCACGCCGATTCGTGCACCTTCCTCCCAGGATGCGCTCCAATTCTGGGAGGTTGCTGTTATAGTGAAAATTGTCTTTCTCGGAGATGTAAAGAATCAGGGCAGATGATCGTTGAGGCTCGGGAAGGTGCGTGTGGGCCGATTTAGACATGGGCCACGTTTATCTTGGGACATGATCGGCCTACTTGCTGCCTCTCCAGTCAACAGCAGCGTTGACCATCCCAGATATAAGTGGGCCATCATTGATTTTTGGCCACTTATGCCTTTTCGGCCGGCCTACTACTGACGTCCCCATCACGAGCCCCCCCAGCTGGTGGACTGGGACTTTACCCTCCGGCATGTTTACGATGAGATGCGTCTGGCTATGTAACTTGTAAAGAGAAAGTTTAATGAGAAAGGTTGCAGCTGTTTTTGGTCTTCATCTCTCGTTTCTGTGCATGTTTCGCTATTCTTGATTTTTCTCTTCGAGTTTACTGACCGTGTTACTTAAGTTTGGGAGACAGAACGGAAAAGAACGTTGACTGGATTCATCAACCACAACATCAGAATCTTGAGGGTAGAGCGGGAGAGAACGTTGACTAGATTCGTTGACCGCCACGTTAGAATCCAGAAAACTCAGTGGAAGAGAGCATTGACCGGATTCGTTGATCACAACGTTAGAATTCCGAGAACTAAACGGATGCGCTAGTTGACTGGATTCATTGACCATAACATTAGAATCCGGAGAACTGAGTTGAAGAGAGCATTGACAGCTTTCGTTGACCGCCACGCTAGAATCCAAAGAGTAGAATTGGAGAGAACGTTGACCGGATTCGTTGACCGCGATGTTAGAATTTGGAGGTTAGAGCAGGAGAGAACATTGACCAGATTTATTGACCGCCACATTTCAATGAATCCTAATAATTCAACGGAAGTCGTTGACCGCAACATTATAATTCGAAAAACTAAGCGGATGCGCTAGTTGACTAGATTCGTTGACTGTAACGTTAGAATTCGAAGAACTGAGTTGGAGGGAACGTTGACTGGATTCTTTGACCGCAACGTTATGATCTGGAGAACTGAACTGGATAGAAAGTTAACCTGATTCGTTGACCGCAATGTTAGAATCTGAAGAATGGTGCGGCTTGAGAAAGATGCTGGAAGGGCAATCAAAGGGCTGCAGAGTCATTTCAGTACTCTGAATGGCCCATTGTTCTCTACCATGTGTCATCATGCAGTGAAGTTGTAATCCCTGTAATTAATTCGAAAGAGGATTCGACTTAACTGCACCCTCTCCAGAATTGGCACGTGTTTGTTATAATTACCACGCCTTTTCAATGCGCTGCTTCATTTCGTCGATGGCAATCTTTATAAAAACAACACGACAGTTCAAAATTTTCACACTTTTCTTCCTCCAAAAAAAATCTTAAGTCTTCATCTTCTCCTTGCTCTGTTCTCATGGCTCCTTCAGTCTCTGAAATTTGTTCAGTCATTTCTACCGGTGAAGGGAGGTAGTTATACGTTGAGTTTAATATCCCATCACACATTGTGTTTTTGATGCCTATGGAGTAGGACAGGGCTTGCTCTCCTTTGGCCACATCATCGTATACAAAGCTCACCTATGGAGTGGGCTTCACCCCCCAGTTCCAGAGGAGCTACTTCACATTCTCACGGCATTTGGTATTCCCATCGCATGGCTTCACACGAATGTCGTGCGCTTCTTTTGTTCACTGTGCATATTCCTCCACCACCATTCGTGGTTACTGACGGTGGAGGCTATCAAGGTCATGTTTCAATTCACCGAGAGTGGCGACTGGATTTCCTTATCTTTTCAGGAGCTGCGTATTAGCAGTATGATTTATGATTTGGTCAAGAATTGAAAGGATCGATTTTTTTTGTTTGTATTGTTGACGGCTAGCCTTTGTCCCGAGATTTAGGCAATGTCCCTAAAAATTTCACCAGGAAGCCCACCAAGAAAGAGGTGGAGGCAGTGGAGCCACTGCTGTAGGTGGTGAGGGGGCACCTCCGAGTTCAAGAGGGATCACCTGGTGTCTAGGGCAAAAGCCAAAAAAGCTCGTTGGGGTGCTCCCTTACCTGTTCAGAAGTTTCGAGCTCCACCGCCGGCGATATCACAGCCCAAGAGGAAGGCTAGCGCTCTCACCATCTGCAATCCCCCTAGCAGCCCTAGGAAGAAGAGAGCTATGCCAGTTGAGCTTGCTTCCTCATCTTCCATGGTGCCAGATTACCATATGGTTGGTCGATTGGCTGGTGTTGGAGAACGCTCCAAGGTTGAGGCTTCTACGGCAGATTCTGGAGCTATGAGGGAGCCACCATGGGAGGTGTTGGCGCTGAGCCATTGCTGCCAATTGCCTTGGCAGCACCAGCAGTGCAAGTTGAGTTGGTGCTCGAAGCCGCCGGAATAGAGGAGCCAGCCGCCGAGCTGCTTGTAGAGCCAAAGGAGTTGGTTGCCGAAAAACTTACTGAAGCGGGTGAAGTTATTGCGGAGCTAGCTCAAGACGCCACTGCTTCAAGTCTCTTGGTTGTCCTGTCGAAGGGCTTTGCCTGTGAAATCACTGTGGAGCATGCTTAGGAGACTACTGCTCCAAGTCGCCCACCATCAGGTCCTGAGTCGCAAGGCCCATCAGGAAGGAAGAAATGAAAAGTCTTCTAGGTAATTTCTTCGAAGCTCTCCCTTTCTTCTTTCTTTGCCGTTATAGCCTAACTTCTTTTATTTTCTTGTAGCAAGAGAAGATAGTAGGAGCAGTGCTGAAGGGACTGTGCCAGAGGAAGGTGGTGATTGAAGACCGGGAGGAGGAGATCCTCCAGCAAGGAGAGTAGCTGAGCCAGTTGGGCGTTCAAATTCAACTGTAACAGGAGGAGAAGGCTGCACTCTAGTTAGAGCGATCTGAGCTGAGGGCGCAGTCGGCAGGGCAGGAAGAGAGGACCGTCCGAGCGGAGAGGCTTATAGATAAGCTTCGGGTGAAGATAGTCTCGTTAGAGAACGAGTTGTCTACCCGTCTGCGTCCTGAGGAGTCAGCCAGGCGTTGTGGACCAGGCTCTTGGAATGTGTCAACATCTATTGCCGAATTGTCAAAGTTGTGGATTCAAACTTTCCTACTAGCGTCCTTGACCCCTCGAACCATGGCGCCTAGTGGCGTGGAGACCTGGTTGACTTCTCTCAGGGTGCACAGGGGCCTCTCCCGCGTCTTCCTAGGAGCTCTGCCCCTAAGTTGGGATTTTTATATTTTGGTTTTTGTTTCCACCTTTGTAACTGCTGCGGTACATTGAATATATTAATGAGCATTCTATTTCGGCAATGTTTAGTTTCCACGCCTTTCCCTTACTTTTCCTCTTTTTTCTCTTCCGCTTTCTTCTTGTGCCGGCCGGCCAACTTGTCGGGTGGCCTTTGACCGGTCATCTTGAAACGTTGGTCGTCACAGTCTTGCTATTCGGAGGTGTGTGTCGTACTTTCAGATGGACCTTTAGTCCTCGAGAAAACATCGGGATGAATCCGGACGTTGTATCAAGTCATTTTAATATACGAGCACACTTTTGTTTAACGAATTGAGCTTTCGTATTATGTGGCGCTATCCTTGTTATGATTCTCGACTAGCCTTCTGTCGGAGCATTTGTTCTTTCACACTTTGCCCCGATTTATCGACTGTTGTAGACTAACTACACTATCTCTTATTGAAGGAGGTTGTCGTGCATGCCGTTTGAACCCCCTAAGGTTGGGTTTTAGACTGCAAAAGGGCTACTTGAGATAGAATCAATGTTTAATTTGACCGCTTGCGGGGCCCTTGGCATCGGGCTAAGGTTTACCTCGATGGCTTACGGGCCGTTTGGATGATCAAGGTTTAAGTTGGGCACTGACGTGCTACTTGAATGGCCAAGGTTTAAGTCGGCCGCTGACGGGCCACTTGGATGACCAAGGTTTTAGTCGACTGCTGTCGAGCCACTTGGTTGACCAATGTTTGATTAGGAGTAAGTGAAAATCTGCCCGACTTAGAGGTAGTCAACGTTGTCTATTTTTATACAACCTATAAGAAAGCATTCAGATAGAAACAAAAAGAAAGAAAAGAAGCAGAGAACAACAGCAGATGAAAAGGGAAAAGAATATCTTTTATTAATCAACAGTGTATGTTACAAGAACGTCCCAGATCACACAGATGACTTAGCTGGGCCTTCATTGGTAGTAGTGATTTAAGTGGATCGTGTTCCATGTTCGTGGGGCCAACTTGTTATTTTGGGTTCGGATTTTATATGTTCCATTTCACAAATTTTACAAACTCGGACCAAATAGGTCAATTTAAATAATTAATTATTATTTTTAAAATTTAAAATTCTAAATAATTTTAATCAAATATTACTAAATCCTAAAATTTGGGTACGACAAATCAAAATATACAACTTAATAAAATTAAATCTACACAGACCTCATCGGACAACCTGTCCGGACAAAATAAATACGACCTCTTTTACAATTATCATAAGAGAGGTAACAATCCAACCCAAATTAGGATCAAATAGAAAATAATGTCTGAACTATTTCCAAAATATAATCATAAGCCTATATTTGACCAATTCATTATCCAATCATATTAAATACTAATTTAATCCATGCTACTGAAATTAAAACTCACCAAATCTGGCGAATAGTTAACAAATCACGCCCTAACTCCAGCATGCATCCGAATCTTCTACTTTAAAAAGATAAAACGGGAAAAGTGAGCATGATACTCAGCAAGTATCATAATTTTAATAAATGGAGTCCAATAAATCAGAAAAAATGTCAAATAGATAAAAATTCGTTAAAATAACAAGACAAATCCAAGTCATCAATAAAATAAATCCAATAAAAAATCCAAGATTCAAAATCCAACATTAGTCTCGTACTCCAAATCAAATATCCAAATCCAAAACAAATATCTCAATTATAAAACAGTCCTTATCTGGACATGTATTGGACTTTGAAATTGGCGAATTGTCTATTAAAATTTGTCTGGATCACTTTTATTTTGTTTATATATATATATAAACAAAATAAAAGTGATCCGGACAAATTTCAATAGACAATTCCATAATTTCAAAGTCCAATCCAAGTCCAAGTCCAAGTCCAAGTCCAAATCCAAGTCTGAGTTCAAATCTAAGGCCATATCAATTTGTGATATGAGGCAGAATCCGATAATCAGATAATCCAATAGCATGCATAGAAGCCGAAATAGTATCGCGATAGATATTCTAAAAGTCTAGATTAAAACATATAATCTAAAATCATTTGTATAAGACATATCAAGACCCAACTGAGGGCAAAATCAAAGAATTTTCAATCCAACTCCAAGATCCAAATCCAAATCAAAGTCTAATATAAATAAATGTAGAGACACAAATCATACATCAAATTGGGTTTCGATTATTTAAAGACTAATTTGAGAAATGATTATACATGATTCGAATAACCTTAGGCAAAATCAAATGCATATTAGGCGAACAAGTATGGCCACCAATGTACTTTATACCAATGGGTAAGGTTGCTCACTATTGTTTGTCATCTACAATTTTGGATGTAATTTTCAAGCTTGTCAAATATATTAGGACGTCGGAATATATTCTAATGTTAAATCAAATTATCCGAATGGGAAGGGTCACTACTCCAAATCTTTCCTACCAGCGGAAAAGGATTTACAAATAAATCTCCCCGTCGAGAGCTAGCCAGAGTGTCCAATTTTTAAATCAAAATGTAGTGACCATAACTCGACACGTTCATATAATTGCACGGCCTATGCAGAGTTTCATATTCATGTTCATACAATATACTGATATAAAAATTATACAAAGTCCAATAATTTTTTTGGCCTCCCAGAAAAATATAAAACCCTCTAAAAATTATAAAATCCATATCAGAATCCCCAAAATTAGTCATTGAATTACACATGTATGCCCAGAATAAATAAAACAGGTGTGTAAAATATATATATGTTAGAAAAAATTTTAAACAGTATCTAAAATAAATCAGACCAAAAAGGGGGTTTATAGATACTTGTCTTGACCTCATACTTTGCCGATCTGAAGAAATGATGTCCTGGAGTGTCTGAATCAGCACTTTCTCTCTCCTATTATGCGTACCCACCTCTGCCCGTGTTCTCCATCTCTCTCCACGTGGCTACTGTCACACGCCGCCACCACCCACGCTCTTGCCGGTCATTGGTGTGCCATCATTGCCGTCGCCGACCACCATCATAGCGCCACCTCATTGCGCCACCGCCAAGAACGCTGCCGACAACCGCTGTCGGCCTCCTCGATGGTTTCTCTTCGCAAAACACCACACCGGCCACCACGGCGCCACCCATGGGCCACCGAGAACCACCGGCATCAGCGCCTCCTCGCCGCACGACGCCATCACCAGCCGTCGCATTCCTCCTCGCGTGGCTTCTCTCTCTCTCTCTCCTCTTCCTCTCTTTCCCCTCTCTCTCCCAAATACCCTAATCCCCAATGCACTGTTCTTATCTTTATCCTATTTTTTTTTCTTTTTTTTATATACATACACACACACATATATATATATAATAATAATATTATTATATTTTATATTTTTATTTTCTTTTATTCCAAAATACAAACCGATATTTGAGCAATAGTACAAGCGCACATCGAGCGACAACCCGACCGATTCAAATATCCATCCAAACTTTATAATGTTTAATTAATTTTTTGCCACATCCAAATTACTCAAAATCATAATTAATATTAAATTAGTTCGAATAAAGATTCGGGATATTATATTCTCCCCTTGTTATAAAATTTCATCCATGAAATTTACGCATCTTGATATTAACCTCAATTATCATATAATGAGGATATTCTTCCAAATTTCATTTTCAATCTTCTCAAAAGTCTTCCATGATTAAATGATTTATCTAAATCTAATCCTCAATAAATAGGAATATTCTTCCAAACTCATCCTCGAGATCCCTTAAAGCTTCCTCATTTAGAATATTCCTCAAAAGCATAGATACCAATAAAAATATCTTATTCCTCTGCACTAGGTCATTCTCATCCCAATAATCAAATCGATAACCTTAATCTAAAATACTTCTCATCAATCAAAAACAACTCCAACACAACCACATGCGAAGAATCATTCACATAAGACATAACACGTTTATCCATTAAATTCAGAAGTAAGGACAATCTGGAGGCCACTTCCCTAATCTGTTGAAGACTTTGAATATCATAATGAACATCCACTTCATATTACCCTTCGACTTCAAACTCAAAATTCTTCTCTTCAAGATACTTCCAGAAACATCTAACTACTCTTTTCAAACCTCTAATTAAATTACGAATCTGATCTTCTACTTCAAGTATCAAATCAAATCTTGTAGTTGATAGCCATGAGATTACACACTTCCGCTGCGCCACTCTGATCAATCATCAACCTCAAATCAAATCAAAAGCCTCTAAATAAGAATATCTTGCAATCTCCACATCTCGATAATATGCCAACAACACATCTCAGAAATGACTTCCTAATAAGCAAGCGATATGCCAACTTCATTAGTTTAACCATCACCAGCCTTAAATTCCGGCAAACAATGAAAAGTCTTCATCAGCTAAACCATCATCAGCTAGCTTAACCTTATCCAAATAATCATCAAAATCTTTTGCTGTTTAAGGCAGATTCGAAACAAAATCTTGAAGGTTTCTTCTTGTCAACTTCTTTCTTTAGGCATGAGATACATCATGTCCCTACTCGTAATCAAACTGCCATCAAACTCTCTATCTCCACTATGCTAGGTGGAGAGTCTTTGACATTCCCATCATACTTGGACAACTCTAACTCAATCACAATTACAAATGACCTCATTTACTCCCGAGCTTCTATCAAATCAGCTTCCAAACTTTCATTCAATCAGCTAACACTCTAATGGAAGAATTCTCGATAGCATGCTTCCTCTAGAACATGCAATGGAGAAAACACTTTACCACATAGGCTTGAGATTACTGGCTTGATTGCGTCCAACTTCATGATGGTTCATCTAAAAATAGACTTCATATCTAATCTTCATAAAAGCTTCTCCCACAAATAGGAGCTTCGCCCGGAATCCAATTCTGATAGCAAAGAGAGGAAAATCCATCTGGCTCAATCTTCATTTTGGTATTCTTGCCACCGCACCTCCACGCAAAAATTTTTAGACTAATCTTGAACTTTTCTTGGATAAGACACCCTATACGCAGAATCCAAACACATTTAAATATTTTGTAGAAGTATCATTGAGCGCTACCAATCCTTTTAACCCATCAGGGATCGACAAAACTGATGCCAATGATAATCCATTTTTTAATTACTGAAAACTTTTCTTACAAATATCACTATTTCCATCTTCTTCAAATTTTCAAATGACACATTAAGAACCATATAAACCAAAATGACACCTTAGAATCTACAATAGACTTTATAATCAGATCTCATATTTTTCAATATTCTTCAAATAAATTAAGACATCATTGACAAAGCCACCATAACCAACTCAAGCACGGTTAAAAATTTCAATCGATAATATCCATAAAAGACGTCCAAACATTTGACAACCCAAAAACAACATCGAGACTTCGCAGTGGCTACACTTTGACCTGAGAGTTGTCCTATGCATATCCTCCCACTTACTTCTCAATCAATGGTATCTCGAACACGGCTCAATCTCAAAAAAAAAAAAAATTCAAACTTCTCGAAATGGATCAAAATCCTTGATCCTGGAAAGCTAATATATATTCGATTCCCAAATAATATAAACATAAATCCATCAATCCATCATTCATTACTAGAGAGCACTAAAGCACCTCACGCCAAGACATTTGGCCAAATAAAATCTTTTATAAACAAATTCTGCAATTGCTGCTTCAATTCTTCAACTCAAATGGGATCACCCCATATGGAACCTTTGAAATAGGCACAAATTCAAGCATAACATCAAAACAATTTGATCTGCTAATCCGGAAACAATGCAAGCCGAAACCTCTGGAAAAACATCTTCAAACTCACAGATGACCAAAATGTCTTTAATGGTCACAAAATAACTCCTAAATTGTGACCATATATGTGAAATGAGCTTAGCACCCATCTTTCAGTAGATGACTTAATGCCGAAATCAATTCTTAAACCTTCTAACTGATTCTTCCTTGAAACTCCGAGGGTTCATACCTCAAAATACAAAATGGGACTGACTAACCAAAACAATCTTCCATAACAAGGGATCCGACTCTAACTTCATGAGCAATAACTGCAAATACTTCGCCTGGAACCGTCCGTCTTCTATCTGGCTTTTTGGAATCCGGATGCTTGGAATTTGAAAGATCCCTTGACAAATAGCATATCTAGCAGCAATTTGAAGCAGTCTCTATTTCTGACGAAGTAAACTCGTCTTGCGTACTTCTTCTCGCTAAACTTGCAGGCTAATCTTGCAACCTCAAACTTCAAGGAGGAAGACTTTACTTCATCTGATTTTCCTTTAACTTATCCTTCGGAGGATAAACAAGTCCACCCTATGAGCTTTGACTCCAATGCTCTAATTTCTTCTAAAAATGCTTCTCCAGAACTACTCAATCAACAGGGCCTAGTCTAGCTTCTAGTACCGATTGCTTCAAAATTGAATCTTGAAATCCATGCAAAACTTTCGAGCTCTCCAGGCCTCATTCACAACTATATGGGGAAGCAAATCAAGATGGCTTCACGAACTGTACATCTTCATCAGCTATCAACCTTTTCTTTAACGGATCTTTCAAATTGTTTATCATCTTTTTGAGCATTGCTTTAGGAAACTAAACCTCGAGCACTTCTTCCATCGATGAATTATAAATCCAAGTCCAAGATCCAAATCCAAATCAAAGTTTAATACAAATAAATGCAAAAATACAAATAATATATCAAATTGGGTTCCGATTATTTAAAGATTAATTTGATGAATGGTTACATATGATCTCAATAACATCAGGCAAAATCAAATGCTTATTAGTCCAGCAAGTATGGCCACCTATGTACTTTATACTCATGAGTAAGGTTGCTCACTATTATTTGTTACCCATGATTTTTGGGTGTAATTCTCAAACTTGTTAGACATATTAGGATGTCCGAATATATTTTAAGGTAAATTCAAATTATCCAAATGAAAAGGGTCACTACTCCAAACTTTTCCTACCGGCAGAAATAAATTTTTAAATAAATCTCCCCGTTGGAAACTGGTCAAAGTGTCCAATTTTTAAATTCAAATGTAGTGACCATAACTCGACACGTGCATATAACTGTACGGTTTATGTAAAGTTTCATATCCATTTTCATACAATATACTGATATAAAAATTATACAAATTCTAATAAATTTTTAGGGCTTCTAGAAAAATATAAAACCCTTCAAAAATTGTAGAACCATATCAGAATCCCCAAAATTAGTCATTAAATTACATGTGCATGTCAAAAATAAATAAAACAGGTATACAAAATACATGCATATCAGTAAAAATTTTAAACATTGTCTAAAATAAACCAAAAATTAAATCAGACCAAAGAGGGGGTTTACAGATACTTGCTACGACCTCATACTTTGCTGATTTGAAGAAATGATGTCCCGAAGTGCCCAAATCAGCACTTTCTCTCTCCTCATGCATACTACGCCTCTGCCGGTGTTCTCCTTCTCTCTCACGCGATTGCTTTGCCACGCCGCGACCACCCACGTTGTCGCCGATCACCGGCATGCCGCCATTGCCATCGTGACCACCACCATCACAAATTACCTCTACGTTCCGCCACTAAGAATGCTGCGACAACCGCCGTCGGCCTCCTCATTGGTTTCTCTTCGCAAAACACCCCACCGGCCACTACGGTGCCACCCATGAGCCACCGAGAACCACCGTATCAGCGCCTCCTCGCCGTATGGCGCCATCCGCCACCCGTCGCTTTCCTCCTTGTGTGGCTTCTCTCTCTCTCTCTCCTCTTCCTCTCTTTTCTTCCCTCTCCCGGATACCCTAATCCCCAATGCACTGTTCTTATTTCATCCTATTTTCTTTTTCTTTTTTATATATATACATATATATATATATATATATATATATATATATATATATATATATATATATATATATATATATTATTTTATTTTTTTTTTTTTTTTAAAATATAAACCGATATTCGAACGATAGCACAAACGCACCTCAGGTGCCAACCCGACTAATTCAAATATCCATCCAAATTTTATAATATTTATTTGATTTTTTATCACGTCTAAATTACTCAAAATCACAATTAATATTAAATTAATCCGAACAAAAATTTGGGATATTACAACTGAACGGTTGAGATAAGGAACGGGCATTCCCAATTCAGAAAAAGCTTGTACTAATTGGCTATTTGCTCATGGCCTCTATGCTTCACAAGACCAGGTCTTTAATTTTGAATTGCCGCGCTTTTACTTTCTTATTGTAAAAATAAGCGATTCGGTTTTGGTAGGCGACTGTGCGCATTCTGGCTGCATCGTGGGATTCCTCCAGCAGGTCTCGGTGTTTCCTGATCTTTTGAGAATTGCCAAGTGGATCGAAGGCCTCGACTTTAAAACTTGGGATCTTAATCTCAATCGGTATCATAGCCTCAATCCCATAGTAGAGGCTAAGGGTGTCTCATGTGATGATTCCTTAGGAGTCGTTCAGATATATTTGTTACTCATGATCTTTGGGTGTAATTCTCAAACTTGTCGGGACGTATTAGGATGTCCGAATATATTTTAAGGTAAATTCAAATTATCCAAATGAAAAGGGTCACTACTCCAAGCTTTTCCTACCTATAAATAAATTTTTAAATAAATCTCCCGTTGAAAATCGGGTCGAGGTGTCCAATTTTTAAATTCAAATGTAATGACCATAACTCGACACGTGCATATAACTGTACGGTTTATGTAAAGTTTCATATCCATTTTCATACAATATACTGATATAAAAATTATACAAATTCTAATAAATTTTTAGGGCTTCTAGAAAAATATAAAACCCTTCAAAAATTGTAGAACCATATCAGAATCCCCAAAATTAGTCATTAAATTACATGTGCATGTCAAAAATAAATAAAACAGGTATACAAAATACATGCATATCAGTAAAAATTTCAAACATTGTCTAAAATAAACCAAAAATTAAATCAGACCAAAGAGGGGGTTTACAGATACTTGCTACGACCTCATACTTTGCTGATTTGAAGAAATGATGTCCCGAAGTGCCCGAATCAGCACTTTCTCTCTCCTACTGTGCATACTCGCCTCTGCCGGTGTTCTCCTTCTCTCTCCACGCGATTGCTGCCACACGCCGCCGCCACCCACGTTGTCGCCGATCACTGGCATGCCGCCATTGCCATCGCTGACCACCATCACAGCGCCACCACTTACGTTCCGCCACTAAGAATGCTGTCGACAACCGCCGTCGGCCTCCTCATTGGTTTCTCTTCGCAAAACACCCCACCGGCCACTACTGTGCCACCCATGAGCCATTGAGAACCACTGGTATCAGCGCCTCCTCGCCGTATGGCGCCATCGCCAGCCGTCGCTTTCCTCCTTGTGTGGCTTCTCTCTCTCTCTCTCCTCTTCCTCTCTTTCGCTTCCCTCTCCCGGATACCCTAATCCCCAATGCACTATTCTTATTTCATCCTATTTTCTTTTTCTTTTTTTATATACATATATATATATATATATTTTTATTTTATTTTTTTATTTTTTTATTTTAAAATATAAACCGATATTCGAACGATAGCACAAACGCACCTCGGGTGCCAACCCGACTGATTCAAATATCCATCCAAATTTTATAATATTTATTTGATTTTTTATCACGTCTAAATTACTCAAAATCACAATTAATATTAAATTAATCCGAATAAAAATTTGGGATATTACAACTGAACGGTTGAGATAAGGAACGGGCATTCCCAATTCAGAAAAAGCTTGTACTAATTGGCTATTTGCTCATGGCCTCTATGCTTCACAAGACCAGGTCTTTAATTTTGAATTGCCGCGCTTTTACTTTCTTATTGTAAAAATAAGCGATTCGGTTTTGGTAGGCGGCTGTGCGCATTCTGGCTGCATCGTGGGATTCCTCCAGCAGGTCTAGGTGTTTCCTGATCTTTTGAGAATTGCCAAGTGGATCGAAGGCCTCGACTTTAAAACTTGGGATCTTAATCTCAATCGGTATCATAGCCTCAATCCCATAGTAGAGGCTAAGGGTGTCTCATGTGATGATTCCTTAGGAGTCGTTCAGATATATTTGTTACTCATGATTTTTGGGTGTAATTCTCAAACTTGTCAGACATATTAGGATGTCCGAATATATTTTAAGGTAAATTCAAATTATCCAAATGAAAAGGGTCACTACTCCAAGCTTTTCCTACCGGCAGAAATAAATTTTTAAATAAATCTCCCCGTTGAAAACTGGTCAGGGTGTCCAATTTTTAAATTCAAATGTAATGACCATAACTCGACACGTGCATATAATCATGCGGTTTATGTAAAGTTTCATATCCATTTTCATACAATATACTGATATAAAAATTATACAAAGTCTAATAAATTTTTCGGGATTCTAGAAAAATATAAAACCCTTCAAAAATTATAGAACCATATCAGAATCCCCAAAATTAGTCATTAAATTACATGTGCATGTCCAGAATAAATAAAATAGGTATACAAAATACATGCATGTCAGTAAAAATTTTAAACATTGTCTAAAATAAACCAGAAATTAAATCAGACCAAAGAGGAGGTTTACAGATACTTGCTATGACCTCATACTTTGCTGATTTGAAGAAATGATGTCCCAAAGTGCCCGAATCAGCACTTTCTCTCTCCTACTGTGCATACCCGCCTCTGCCGGTGTTCTCCTTCTCTCTCCACGCGACTGCTGCCACATGCCGCCACCACCCACGTTGTCGCCGATCACTGGCATGCCGCCATTGCCATCGCTGACCACCATCACAGCGCCACCACTTACGTGCCGCCACTAAGAATGCTGTCAACAACCGCCGTCGGCCTCCTCGTTGGTTTCTCTTCGCAAAACACCACCACCGGCCACTACTGTGCCACCCATGAGCCACTGAGAACCACTGGTATCAGCGCCTCCTCGCCGTATGGTGCCATCGCCAGCCGTCGCTTTCCTCCTTGTGTGGCTTCTCTCTCTCTCCTCTTCCTCTCTTTCGCTTCCCTCTCCCGGATACCCTAATCCCCAATGCACTGTTCTTATTTCATCCTATTTTCTTTTTCTTTTTTTATATACATATATATATATATATATATTTTATTTTATTTTTTTATTTTTTTATTTTAAAATATAAACCGATATTCGAACGATAGCACAAACGCACCTCGGGTGCCAACCCGACTGATTCAAATATCCATCCAAATTTTATAATATTTATTTGATTTTTTATCACGCCTAAATTACTCAAAATCACAATTAATATTAAATTAATCCGAACAAAAATTTGGGATATTACAACCGAACAGTTGAGATAAGGAACGGGGCATTCCCAATTCGGAAAAGCTTGTACTAATTGGCTATTTGCTCATGGCCTCTATGCTTCACAAGACCAGGTCTTTAATTTTGAATTGCCGCTTTTACTTTCTTATTGTAAAAATAAGCGATTCGGTTTTGGTAGGCGGTTTGTGCGCATTCTGCCGCATCGTGGGATTCCTCCAAACAGTCTAGGTGTTTCTGATCTTTTGAGAATTGCCAAGTGGATCGAAGGCCTCGACTTTAAAACTTGGGATCTTAATCTCAATCGGTATCATAGCCTCAATCCCATAGTAGAGGCTAAGGGTGTCTCATGTGATGATTCCTTAGGAGTCGTTCAGATATATTTGTTACTCATGATTTTTGGGTGTAATTCTCAAACTTGTCAGACATATTAGGATGTCCGAATATATTTTAAGGTAAATTCAAATTATCCAAATGAAAAGGGTCACTACTCCAAGCTTTTCCTACCGGCAGAAATAAATTTTTAAATAAATCTCCCCGTTGAAAACTGGTCAGGGTGTCCAATTTTTAAATTCAAATGTAATGACCATAACTCGACACGTGCATATAACTGTACGGTTTATGTAAAGTTTCATATTCATTTTCATACAATATACTGATATAAAAATTATACAAAGTCTAATAAATTTTTCGGGATTCTAGAAAATATAAAAACCTTCAAAATTATAGAACCATATCGAGAATCCCCAAAATTAGTCATTAAATTACATGTGCATGTCCAGAATAAATAAAATAGGTATACAAAATACATGCATGTCGGTAAAAATTTTAAACATTGTCTAAAATAAACTGAAATTAAATCGCAGACCAAGAGGAGGTTTACGAGATACTTGCTATGACCTCATACTTTGCTTGATTTGAAGAAATGATGTCCCAAAGTGCCCGAATCAGCACTTTCTCTCTCCTACTGTGCATACCCGCCTCTGCCGGTGTTCTCCTTCTCTCTCCACGCGACTGCTGCCACATGCCGCCACCACCCACGTTGTCGCCGATCACTGGCATGCCGCCATTGCCATCGCTGACCACCATCACAGCGCCACCTCTACGTTCCGCCACTAAGAATGCTGTCGACAACCGCCGTCGGCCTCCTCGTTGGTTTCTCTTCGCAAAACACCCCACCGGCCACTACTGTGCCACCCATGAGCCATTGAGAACCACTGGTATCAGCGCCTCCTCGCCGTATGGCACCATCGCCAGCCGTCGCTTTCCTCCTTGTGTGGCTTCTCTCTCTCTCTCTCCTCTTCCTCTCTTTCGCTTCCCTCTCCCGGATACCCTAATCCCCAATGCACTGTTCTTATTTCATCCTATTTTCTTTTTCTTTTTTTATATACATATACATATATATATATATATATATATATATTATTTTATTTTTTTATTTTTTTATTTTAAAATATAAACCGATATTCGAACGATAGCACAAACGCACCTCGGTGCCAACCCGATCGATTCAAATATCCATCCAAATTTTATAATATTTATTTGATTTTTTATCACGTCTAAATTACTCAAAATCACAATTAATATTAAATTAATCCGAAAAAATTTGGGATATTACAACTGAACGGTTGAGATAAGGAACGGGCATTCCCAATTCGGAAAAGCTTGTACTAATTGGCTATTTGCTCATGGCCTCTATACTTCACAAGACCAGGTCTTTAATTTTGAATTGCCGCTTTTACTTTCTTATTGTAAAAATAAGCGATTCGGTTTTGGTAGGCGGCTGTGCGCATTCTGGCTGCATCGTGGGATTCCTCCAGCAGGTCTAGGTGTTTCCTGATCTTTTGAGAATTGCCAAGTGGATCGAAGGCCTCGACTTTAAAACTTGGGATCTTAATCTCAATCGGTATCATAGCCTCAATCCCATAGTAGAGGCTAAGGGTGTCTCATGTGATGATTCCTTAGGAGTCGTTCAGATATATTTGTTACTCATGATTTTTGGGTGTAATTCTCAAACTTGTCAGACATATTAGGATGTCCGAATATATTTTAAGGTAAATTCAAATTATCCAAATGAAAAGGGTCACTACTCCAAGCTTTTCCTACCGCCAGAAATAAATTTTTAAATAAATCTCCCCGTTGAAAAATCGGTCGTGTGTCCAATTTTTAAATTCAAATGTAATGACCATAACTCGACACGTGCATATAACTCATGCGGTTTATGTAAAGTTTCATATTCATTTTCATACAATATACCGATATAAAAATTATACAAAGTCTAATAAATTTTTCGGGATTCTAGAAAAATATAAAAACCTTCAAAATTATAGAACCATATCGTAATCCCCAAAATTAGTCATTAAATTACATGTGCATGTCCAGAATAAATAAAATAGGTATACAAAATACATGCATGTCAGTAAAAATTTTAAACATTGTCTAAAATAAACCAGAAATTAAATCAGACCAAAGAGGAGGTTTACAGATACTTGCTATGACCTCATACTTTGCTGATTTGAAGAAATGATGTCCCAAAGTGCCCGAATCAGCACTTTCTCTCTCCTACTGTGCATACCCGCCTCTGCCGGTGTTCTCCTTCTCTCTCCACGCAATTGCGGCCACACGCCGCCACCACCCACGTTGTCGCCGATCACTGGCATGCCGCCATTGCCATCGCTGACCACCATCACAGCGCCACCTCTACGTTCGGCCACTAAGAATGCTGTCGACAACCGCCGTCGGCCTCCTCGTTGGTTTCTCTTCGCAAAACACCCCACCGGCCACTACAGTGCCACCCATGAGCCACTGAGAACCACTGGTATCAGCGCCTCCTCGCCGTATGGTGCCATCGCCAGCCGTCGCTTTCCTCCTTGTGTGGCTTCTCTCTCTCTCTCCTCTTCCTCTCTTTCGCTTCCCTCTCCCGGATACCCTAATCCCCAATGCACTGTTCTTATTTCATCCTATTTTCTTTTTCTTTTTTTATATACATATATATATATATATTTTTTTATTTTATTTTTTTATTTTTTTATTTTAAAATATAAACCGATATTCGAACGATAGCACAAACGCACCTCGGGTGCCAACCCGACTGATTCAAATATCCATCCAAATTTTATAATATTTATTTGATTTTTTATCACGTCTAAATTACTCAAAATCACAATTAATATTAAATTAATCCGAACAAAAATTTGGGATATTACAACTGAACGGTTGAGATAAGGAACGGGCATTCCCAATTCAGAAAAAGCTTGTACTAATTGGCTATTTGCTCATGGCCTCTATGCTTCACAAGACCAGGTCTTTAATTTTGAATTGCCGCGCTTTTACTTTCTTATTGTAAAAATAAGCGATTCGGTTTTGGTAGGCGGCTGTGCGCATTCTGGCTGCATCGTGGGATTCCTCCAGGCGAGTCTAGGTGTTTCCCGATCTTTGAGAATTGCCAAGTGGATCAAGGCCTCGACTTTAAAACTTGGGATCTTAATCTCAATCGGTATCATAGCCTCAATCCCATAGTAGAGGCTAAGGGTGTCTCATGTGATGATTCCTTAGGAGTCGTTCAGATATATTTGTTACTCATGATTTTTGGGTGTAATTCTCAAACTTGTCAGACATATTAGGATGTCCGAATATATTTTAAGGTAAATTCAAATTATCCAAATGAAAAGGGTCACTACTCCAAGCTTTTCCTACCGGCAGAAATAAATTTTTAAATAAATCTCCCCGTTGAAAACTGGTCAGGGTGTCCAATTTTTAAATTCAAATGTAATGACCATAACTCGACACGTGCATATAACTGTACGGTTTATGTAAAGTTTCATATCCATTTTCATACAATATACTGATATAAAAATTATACAAAGTCTAATAAATTTTTCGGGATTCTAGAAAAATATAAAACCCTTCAAAAATTATAGAACCATATCAGAATCCCCAAAATTAGTCATTAAATTACATGTGCATGTCCATAATAAATAAAATAGGTATACAAAATACATGCATGTCAGTAAAAATTTTAAACATTGTCTAAAATAAATCAGAAATTAAATCAGACCAAAGAGGAGGTTTACAGATACTTGCTATGACCTCATACTTTGCTGATTTGAACAAATGATGTCCCGAAGTGCCCGAATCAGCACTTTCTCTCTCCTACTATGCATACCCGCCTCTGCCGGTGTTCTCCTTCTCTCTCCACGCGACTGCTGCCACACGCTGCCACCACCCACGTTGTCGCTGATCACTGGCATGCCGCCATTGCCATCGCTGACCACCATCACAGCGCCACCACTTACGTGCCGCCACTAAGAATGCTGTCAACAACCGCCGTCGGCCTCCTCGTTGGTTTCTCTTCGCAAAACACCACCACCGGCCACTACTGTGCCACCCATGAGCCACTGAGAACCACTGGTATCAGCGCCTCCTCGCCGTATGGTGCCATCGCCAGCCGTCGCTTTCCTCCTTGTGTGGCTTCTCTCTCTCTCTCCTCTTCCTCTCTTTCACTTCCCTCTCCCCGATACCCTAATCCCCAATGCACTGTTCTTATCTTCATCCTATTTTCTTTTTCTTTATATATATATATATATATATATATATATATATATATATATATTATTTTATTTTTTTATTTTTTTATTTTAAAATATAAACCGATATTCGAACGATAGCACAAACGCACCTCGGGTGCCAACCCGACTGATTCAAATATCCATCCAAATTTTATAATATTTATTTGATTTTTTATCACGTCTAAATTACTCAAAATCACAATTAATATTAAATTAATCCGAACAAAAATTTGGAATATTACAACTGAACGGTTGAGATAAGGAACGGGCATTCCCAATTCAGAAAAAGCTTGTACTAATTGGCTATTTGCTCATGGCCTCTATGCTTCACAAGACCAGGTCTTTAATTTTGAATTGCCGCGCTTTTACTTTCTTATTGTAAAAATAAGCGATTCGTTGTTGGTAGGCGGCTGTGCGCATTCTGGCTGCATCGTGGGCTTCCTCCAGCAGGTCTAGGTGTTTCCTGATCTTTTGAGAATTGCCAAGTGGATCGAAGGCCTCGACCTTAAAACTTGGGATCTTAATCTCAATCGGTATCATAGCCTCAATCCCATAGTAGAGGCTAAGGGTGTCTCATGTGATGATTCCTTAGGAGTCGTTCGAATATATTTGTTACTCATGATTTTTGGGTGTAATTCTCAAACTTGTCAGACATATTAGGATGTCCGAATATATTTTAAGGTAAATTCAAATTATCCAAATGAAAAGGGTCACTACTCCAAGCTTTTCCTACCGGCAGAAATAAATTTTTAAATAAATCTCCCCATTAGAAACTCGTCAGAGTGTCCAATTTTTAAATTCAAATGTAGTGACCATAACTCGACACGTGCATATAACTGTACGGTTTATGTAAAGTTTCATATTCATTTTCATACAATATACTGATATAAAAATTATACAAAGTCTAATAAATTTTTCGAGCTTCTAGAAAAATATAAAACCCTTCAAAAATTATAGAACCATATCAGAATCCCCAAAATTAGTCATTAAATTACATGTGCATGTCAAGAATAAATAAAACAGGTATACAAAATACATGCATGTCAGTAAAAATTTTAAACATTGTCTAAAATGAACCAGAAATTAAATCAGACCAAAGAGGGGGTTTACAGATACTTGCTATGACCTCATACTTTGCTGATTTGAAGAAATGATGTCCCGAAGTGCCCGAATCAGCACTTTCTCTCTCCTACTATGCATACCCGCCTCTGCCGGTGTTCTCCTTCTCTCTCCACGCGACTGTTGCCACATGCCGCCACCACCCACATTGTCGCCGATCACTGGCATGCCGCCATTGCCATCGCTGACCACCATCACAGCGCCACCACTTACGTGCCGCCACTAAGAATGCTGTCAACAACCGCCGCGGCCTCCTCGTTGGTTTCTCTTCGCAAAACACCACCACCGCCCCTCTTTGTGCCACCCATGAGCCACTGAGAACCACTGGTATCAGCGCCTCCTCGCCGTATGGTGCCATCGCCAGCCGTCGCTTTCCTCCTTGTGTGGCTTCTCTCTCTCTCTCCTCTTCCTCTCTTTCGCTTCCCTCTCCCCGATACCCTAATCCCCAATGCACTGTTCTTATCTTCATCCTATTTTCTTTTTCTTTTTCTATATACATATATATATTATTATATTTTATTTTTTTATTTTTTTAGTTTAAAATATAAACCGATATTCGAACGATAGCACAAACGTACCTCGGGTGCCAACCCGACTGATTCAAATATCCATCCAAATTTTATAATATTTATTTGATTTTTTAGCATGTCTAAATTACTCAAAATCACAATTAATATTAAATTAATCCGAACAAAAATTTGGGATATTACAACTGAACGGTTGAGATAAGGAACGGGCATTCCCAATTCAGAAAAAGCTTGTACTAATTGGCTATTTGCTCATGGCCTCTATGCTTCACAAGACCAGGTCTTTAATTTTGAATTGCCGCGCTTTTACTTTCTTATTGTAAAAATAAGCGATTCGTTGTTGGTAGGCGGCTGTGCGCATTCTAGCTGCATCGTGGGCTTCCTCCAGCAGGTCTGGTGTTTCCTGATCTTTTGAGAATTGCCAAGTGAATCGAAGGCCTCGACCTTAAAACTTGGGATCTTAATCTCAATCGGTATCATAGCCTCAATCCCATAGTAGAGGCTAAGGGTGTCTCATGTGATGATTCCTTAGGAGTTGTTCGATATAATTATAGCACAAAGAGCAGTTCATCGACCCAGGAGCCTCCCACGTCGTCTAACTTGGTCTTTAGACCGTGCAGTAGCATCTAGTTGGTGACTTTCACTATTCATTTGCTTGGGAATACGCTACCGAAGTGTAAACCAATCTAATGTCCAAACTGGTGTAGTACTTGGTGAAGAACTTTTTTAAAAATTGGGTTCCGTTGTCAGTCACGATGACCTTAAGAATGCAAAATCTGCTTACTATGTTTTGACGGACAAATTTTAGGGCATTATGCTTAGTGATCTTGGCCAGCGGGGCAATTTCTACCCAATTAGTAAAGTAATCTATACCCGCGATAATGAATTTTCTCTGCCCGGTTGCAATAGAAAATGGGCTGAGAATATTGAGCCCCTATTACGTGAAGGGCCAAGGTGTTTGGAGGGGTCTCAACTCCGCATATGGCTGGTGGCGACGGTTTCCATGCAGTTAACAATTCTCACACTTTTTCACAAACTCCATGGCGTCCTTCCTTATTGTTGGCTAGTAATATCTCTGGCTCATGACTTTGAATGCTAATTTCTTACCGACAATGTGTGACCACATATCCCAAGGTGGATTTCGCTTAAAACCTAGTCGGCCTCCTCAGTGATAAGACATCAAAGGTACGGAGTTGAACACCCTCGGCGATATAGTCTTTCGTCGACCATGATGTACCAGCTGACCGTCTTTTTGATCCGCTCAGCCTTATCCGTGCTCTCCAACAGTGTACCATCTACCAGATACATTTAATACGACATTATCCAGTTTTCGCTGTCAGAGACTTGCATCGCTTACCGTTCCTCTATACTGGGAGTGTCCAAAAATTCCCACATATCCCTCTAGTACTACTCTGGATATTCGGCCACCGCCATTCTCGCGAGTTTGTTGGCTTTCCAGTTTTTAGTCCTCAAGATGTGGACCAAGTATAACTTATCAAATCTCTAGATTGTGTCACTCACCTTAGCCAGATACTTAACCAAGAGAGGGTTGCACGCCTCGAAGGTCCCATTGATCTAATTGACGACTAGTTCTGAGTTGTTGTAGACAATCAAACACTTAATGGAGTATTCTTTGGCTAGTCGTAATCCGGCTAACAAGGCCTCATACTCGGCAACATTGTTGGGGGCTGAAAAATTGAGCTTAAGGGAGTATTTTTCCTCAAATCCGTCTGAGATCCTTAGGACTACTTCAACACCATTGCCTAAGATAGTAGATGAACCATCCATGTTGAGGACCCACTCTGCCTCTTCTAGGTGGTGATTGGTGTCCTCAATGTGGTGCTCATTAATGATCGGGGTCGTGATCGCGACGATAAAGTCGACTTGGGCTTGCCCCTGGATGGCTGGCCTAAGCCAAAATTCAATGTCAAACTCTCCCAATTCAATGGCCCACTTAACCAATCGTCTGAAAAATCAAGGTTCTGAAGGATGTCCTTCAACAGCTAGTTGGTCAGGACGACCACACGATGAGCCTGAAAATAGGGTCTCAATTTTCAAGCCGAAAAGATGAGCCGTGGATAGCATGTCTCCACGTCATTCAACATTTTGCTTACATATTAGATCGACTGTTGTGCGTCAAAATTCTGGCGTATCATAATAGAGCTAAGAGCTGCCTCTGATACCGCCAGGTAAAGGTACAGCTCCTCTATGTCTCTTGGTGATGCCAGCAATGGCGAACTGGCCAGGTACTACTTCAGCTCATCGAAGGTGGCCTGGCATTCTACCATCCACTAAAAACCGTTTGCCTTCGTTCCCCTCAGAGCCTTGAGGAAAGGTTGATACTTGTCTCTCGACTTAGTCAAGAAGCAGGACAGCGCCGCCAGTCTTCCGGTTAGCCTCTGGATATCCTTGACACTTCGTGGCAGAAACATGTCCATGAGGACCTTGATCTTCTCTAGGTTCGCTTTGATCCCTTGCTGTGAGACGATGAAACCCAAGAATTTTCCTATGAACACTCCAAAGACATACTTTGATGGATTTAACTTTATCTCGTGTGTACGAAGTACATCAAAAGATTCAGCCAAATCATGAATATGATCACTGGTGGTCCTACTCTTGACGAACATGTCGTCTACATCCACCTCTATATTATGGCCAATTTTCTTCTCGAATATTTTATTCACGAGCCTTTGGTAAGTTGTACTCGCGTTCTTTAGACCGAAAGGTATGACCTTGTAGTGTAGGTGCCTTTACCAGTTATGAACGAAGTGTGTTCCTTATCCTCTGGGTTCATCCTGATCTGATTGGAACACGAGTATGCGTTTATGAAGCTCAGCAGCTCGTGTACAGAAGTGGAGTCTATTAGCAAGTCAATCTTGGGCAAAGGGAAGCTATCCTTTAAGCAGGCTTTGTTGACATCGATAAAGTCGACGCACATTCGTCATTTTTCGCTACTTTTCTTGACCAGGAGAACATTGGAGAGTCAATTTGGGTATTAGGCTTTCCTAATGAACCCGGTATCTAGCAACTTCTTCACTTCTTCCCTGATGGCTATGGGCTTTTCAACAGAGTGGTTTCTCCGCTTCTACCTAATGGACTTGTGATCGGGATCGAGACCCAACTTGTGAACCATTACTCCGACCGAAATTTCCTACATGTTAGCGAATGTCCACGTGAAGATATCCGCATTCTGCCTTAAGAAAGTCATCAGCTCATCACGTAGGGTCCAGCGAGTGAGCGCCCTATCTGTACATTCTTCTCTTGGTCCTCCGAATTCTGTGGTATGAGGTCGGTGGCCTCGCTGGATTGCGCTTACTGTAGGGTTGCTTCGTCTCGATAGTCCAACTCTTTTATGGGCCTTTCGTCGCTGCCTGGGATAATCAGAGATATGTAGCACGTTTGTCCAGTCACTTGGTCACACAGCACTTGACCAATACCGTATGCTGTTGGAAATTTTATTTTTAAGTACGGTATTGAGGTCATGGATCTGAATACTATTTGGTATGGCCAGCCTAGGATGACGTTGTATACGGAGGGCAAATCAACAACCAGGAAGGTGAGTGTACGACTTGCCGTTTGGTGTGTACGTGCCCAGGTGACTTCTAACTATATTGTCTATTGGACCGCTACTGGCTTGTTATCTAGGCCATACAGTGGTCTTTCAGCCGGTTTAAGTTGATTCTTTTTGAATCATAACTTGAAGAACATATTGAGGTAAAACAAATCCCTTAAACTTTCATTATTGATAAAAACTTGTTTTAATTGGTAGTCAATAGTACCGTCTAAAACGAGTGCAGATACAACCAGGGGATTAATATGTGAAAAAATTACATGCGTCATGTTGTTATCACTAAAACTAACAACATTTTCCTCCATCCTTTGCTTCTTGCGCCCAACTTGCCTCTCATGGTGATCTGTCTGGTGGGCTTTGGGAGGCCTAATGGTTACCATGTTAACCACACCGATCACAATCCGGTTTCGTGGCTGGGGTTGATTGGACCCTTCTTCACCTGAAGCGTCAGAACACTGTCCAGGGTTCCTCAGGAACTTGGTGAGATGGCTCCTTCGAATCTGCTCCTCAATCTTTTGTTGAAACGTCTTGCATTCTTCAGTGGTGTATCCCAGAGATTGATAGAAATCACAAAATTTTGCTGGATCTCCTCCCTCCGTGTTCTTCAGTGACTTTGGCAACTTAACAAACTTTTTTCGTGTCATTCTGTGGAGTTGGGTCGACGAGCCTGCACTCCTTCCAAATCGGTGGCTCAGTCCTGGGTTGCTTCCTTTTGGGGTTGTTGCTGCCCCCATTCTTCCTCTTTTCCTTAGCCGAAAAAGTGTGAGGTTGGTTGGTCCTTTCTGGATGTTTTGCCTCGTTGGCCTCTTCAGTGGCCATATACGCTCTGGTGATGGCTTCCACTTTCCGAAAAGTCTTTGAATTTTTGTGGGCCAAGTGCTTAAATTAGTCGCTCGACCCTAATACAGAGATAAAGCTATTGAGCTTCATCTCTTCGGTGAGCTTGGGAATTCTCTTAGCTTCTGCCGCGAATCGCTCCAGGGACTTCCTTGGGTTCTCGCCCTGCTTCTGCTTGATATGGGCGAGGTGTCACGACTATTACTTTTCTCAGCAGCTGGAAGCGTAATGGGCTAAGAAGAGATCGGTGAGATCCCGAAAACTCTGAATCGAGTTCGAAGGGAGCCAATGAAACCAAATCTGGGCGACCCCCTTCAAGGTAAGGAGAAAACATAAGCATATTGCCATCTCCTCTTGGCCTTGGAAGCTTAGATAGGTGTGGAAGTGATCCAAGTAGTTCATGGGATCAACGCTCCTATCATAGGAATCCAGGGTTGACATCTTGAATTTTGTCGGCATTAGTCGAGTTAGGATCTCAGTGTTGAGGGAAGATCTCTCTAGATTGGCGGCGTGCTCGTCGTCGTCCTTTAACACGCAGTTCCAAATCTTCTTGACCTTTTCCTCCACTCGGGAAGAGTTTCCAGATCTCTTGGAGTTGAGGTAAGTCCTTAGCTCCGTTCTTTCTGCAGTACGGCGCGACACCGGCCTGCTGCTATCGCTTGTGGATCAGACAATCCGGGAGGCTCCCTCCTACATGTGAGTCCTTTGCTCATCCTGGGAGTACTGAGGATTTCTTCTTTCGGGACTCTCATCTGGAGTCCGCAGCCTGAGCTCCCCTCAAGCCTTAAATGGCTTTGGGCATTGGAAGCTGCCAGGATGTGAGAGTTGCCCAACTTTGAAATCTTCTTGGTCAGCCTCTTCTTCCTCTGGCCTCTCTCCTGGAAGCCGGAATGAGAGTTGAAGAAGACTGAGCCCCCCTACTTCCTCTTACCCTGGTGTGTGCAAAGCATTTAGAACATTTGAGACATTTTGTTCATTTGTTCCGCTATGGTAAGGAAAATTGGAGCAGGCTGCTCTCCGACCCGACTACCAACTGAGTGGTTGTGGTCGAGGGAGGCAACCTCTAGCGGAAACTCTAGCTTGAGCCCCGTTCACCATTTTGCTAAATGATGTTGGTTTGAAGGATGTAATTGATCGGCTTTTAGTCAACGTTCCCACAGACGACATCAATGATACATACTGGATCTAAATTTCAAATAAGTTCGGGTCAAACTGTCTATCAGATTTCAGTCTCTGTCTACCGAGCTTAAGATCCTGCATGCCACAACTTAAAATAAGAGGCCAGGTGATGACGGGATCTGATCCCATCGGAAATATTCCGACACTCATGTCAGTAACGAGTTTTCTAAGTATGAGAAGGTAAAATATAGTGAATACAAAGATGGATGCTTGAAATGTATTTGGGAATGTTGGTGGGAGATGCACTCATGGAGAGAGTGGCTCGAGTTGAGGATACTCGTATAAAGTAGTTTTTTCTCCGTACTCAATTCGCAGAGAACTAATAACTGAGAGAAAAGGAGCAAGTGTTTGAAAGCTTGAGAGCCTCTATCAGCTTTAGGGATGCTAGATGGCATTTTGTAGGCAAGAGAGAGCATGCGTGTGGAGTGATTCTCCATAACCTTTTATAGCGATAGGCCTTCGCTGCCCTTTTTACGTAGTGAGGCAGGATGCCCACCTTCTGTGGGGATTATTACCTTTCTTGTGTGGATGCGGGCACCATTCTTAGTTGCAACGGTCAGAAATGCAGATCTCTTTCCTTCCGCGTATGGTAACTGCTATGGTTCCCCCTGTGGATCATGCGCCTTCTTCCCGAGATACGCTCCGATTCTGGGAGGTTGTCGTTACAGTGGATATTACCTTTCTCGGAGATGCGGAGAATCAGGGCAGATGACTATTGATGCTTAGGAAAGTGCGTGTGGGCCAATTTAGACATGGGCCACAACTGGCCTACTTGCTACTTCTCCGGTCAAAGGCAGCGTTGACTATCCCAGGTACAAATGGGTCGTCATTGATTTTGGGCCACTTACGCCTTTTGGGCCAGCCCACTACTTGCGTCCCCATCAGTAACTAAAGAGTTTACACTTTGAATGCATATTATCTTACTCTCATTCTATAAACTTTTTATAGAATATATGCTTTTAATTTGTACATATTGTGTGTTAAAAATGATTTCCTGCAACAAGGTTCTTACATGTTCTTGAATTCTATTTACTACTCTTACGTGCCTTTAATTGCTAACTTTATACCTTTGCATAAATTGTGCATGCATGTTTTATATTGAGAAAAATTATATAAGTTATATTTAGTTTGTGAACTTGTAAGTATAAATGTTTTACATGTTTACAAAATTTTATAATGTAGTCTCTATATATTTCTAAGTTATATTTTTAAATGCTTGCATGAATTATGTTTTATTGCATGCTCTTAAATTAACCATTGAAAGTTCTTGTATATTTTTAAAGTATAAAGTTAAATTCCTACATATAAATGTTTTAATGTATGATATATATTTGAAAAAATAAGGAAAAAATTATATATAAGTTTAAAAATAAAAATATTTTCTCCGATATGAAAAAATATAAAGAATAATTCATATTTGAGTATAGTTTTTCATTCACTTATATACGGGCCATTTCAAAGAATTGACGGTAATATATTATTGTATATGATAATATATTACAGTGACAATCGAAATCTGAACTTATCATCCACAGATTGAAAGTACTGTTCAGACCCGTCTAGAGAATTATATATATGATAGCCCATTTACAGGTTTTAAATATAACCTTTAATTGTGTGAAAATATATATAACCTGAGTTTCGATAGCTACTGCTTTATCAGTGAGGCTATTACTGATTCTTATTTCAAAAATTTTAAGCATGATTTGAATATATTTTATATATTTGTACAGTTCAATATGTTTGACATCACAATTATAAATTTGAGTATGATTGTAAAATTATATAGTTTATAAAGAATAACCATCAGTTGGAAGTTACATAATAAGTTTATGAAAGAATATTATTCATTTAATAGATATTTAGTCATATCATATTCTAACATATTTTTTA
Organism: Nepenthes gracilis; assembly: GCA_033239525.1. NCBI lineage: Eukaryota > Viridiplantae > Streptophyta > Magnoliopsida > Caryophyllales > Nepenthaceae > Nepenthes > Nepenthes gracilis. Next base: position 6,415,464 of record BSYO01000006.1, read on the forward strand.
ATGTATATATATTTATTGATAAAAAATTTACATATTATTGAATAATTAACTTATTTTTATTTTTGTTTTACTAACCACCTTTAGATTAGTGGATTTGAATTACTTGTAAGAGCTTGAATTTTGAGTTTTTTTTTTATCTTGGAGAGTTAAATTAAGATTTTTAGATCAATTTACGTATTATTATTCAGTAAGAGTAATGGTTTATATTGCTAGTTTTGGTTATTTAAATTTTTTTGTTGTAATTCAAAAATTGGTGATATATTATATCAGTATTTGAGTTGATTTTGCTTTTATTTAAATAGCTTGATTAAGTTGTAATTTTTTAGTGCTGTATTTTTGTATGGATGTTTTCCCTTGCAAATAGTTTAAAATCTTATATTGTGAAATTTGGAATCACTTGTGGGCGTGACTTTTGAATCTTGTTATTGTATTAATGCTTTAGTTTGGGAATGGTTATTAGTATTCAATTTGCAAGTTTTCGTTTGATATTTATTTAAAATTTTATTTTATCAGTAATTTTTTAAATTTATAGATTTAAACTAATTTAAATTAATCATTGAATTAATATAAAATAAATTTACTTTTGAAATTTAGGATGTGATAGCATTAACAAACATGTGAGTATCAGTATGTCTCTTTTTTGTGGTATTCTATGGGAGAAAGTGTCATTCACTAGTTAGTTTGAAGGACATCAACAATCGAAGGATAAGAGACCTAAAAATGCTTAGGAGATCACGTAAAATATCAACTCAATTTGATATCATTTTGGGGTGACTCAAAGTAAACAGATAAGGGACATCATGATCTATGGTTTAATATAGGTGATGCGGTGTTCTTGAAGGTTCCGTCGTGTAAGAGTGTCACGTGCTTTTGTGTGAAATGGAAACTTTGACTGTACTTTATTGGACCTTTCAAATTCCTAGAGCATATCAACAGGGTAACTTATAAATTAACGTTACCATCATCTTTGTCGGCAATTCACAATGCTTTTCATGTCTTCATATTAAGGAAGTACCTACACAATTCTTTTCACATGATCAACTACATACCATTGTAAGTGCACCAGAACCTTCCTTTCAAGGAGTAGCTAGTTTTGATATTGGATTATTAGGATAAGTTTCTATAGTAAGACTATCAATATGATGAAGATCTTATGGAGGCAGCACAACAAAAATGAGGCGGCATGAGAATCAGAGGATGACATTAAGAGAAGGATCTAGAGTTGATCAAGGTATAAGTTACATATTTTGAAAATAAAATTTTTTAAGGGAGAGAATTGTTAATCTATAGTATTTTGATTTAATTTATTGGATTCTTAATCTGAGAATATCATTAATGAAAGTGCTTAATGGGCCAACAATTATAGCGAGCTTATGTTAATTTCATGTTGAAATCGAATGAGTAGGATTCGTAAAAATATTTGAGAACTATTTTGGTAATTTTCTCAAAGAGTAGTCAATATTTGTTCTCAATACATTAGAATATTAATTGGGATTTGTTATGACTTTAATATATACTTATGTGTATAATTAAAAATTAAATTAACTAATTAGACCGATAAATATACATATAAAATCCTAAACTCTAATTTAATTTACAAAGTGCCTAAATTATCCTCAACCTTTCTTAAACACATCCCATGCCATTGATGCTCTCATATTACAAAATGCCTTTTCATAATTGTTGATTAATCATCCTTTGTGTAAGTAAATATTTAGACATATCTTGGTTATATTCTCATATTTCCAAAAATTATGGCAATTGTTTAAGTATAGAAATCCTTGGATTATCATACCTTTCTCAAATCTTATAGAGTTCAATGGTCTACCTTGTTAAATAAGGTAATGACCATTTGATAAAGATTAATAAATTGTAAAAATTTAAAAATGGACAGTGTCGACACATGAAGAAGAAGATAAACAATGCATAGTGATGGGTACATCAAAAATGGGCTGGCCCCACAAGAGTCAAAGGCCCAAGACGACGGTCAACACTCTAACGGCCCAATTGGAAAACGGGAACAAGAGCTGAAAGGCCCATGGCGATCAACGCTGGCGTTGACCATCGGGCGGCCAACTCCCAAACAGATGGTCAACTCAAACGTTAACCGTCTACCTTACGCGCATTGGGCCCAAAGAGGCTCTTCTACAGTAATGGGCCTGGCTCACTCAGGCCCATGGCTCATCTGGCGGCTGACGACGGATATCCTTCTAAGGGCGGCCAACACGCATGCAGACGGTCAACTCAAGCGCTGACCGTCCGCGTTTTGCATGTTGGGCCCCAAGAAGCCCTTCAACAGTGACGGGCCTGACCCGTTCAGGCCCACCAATCATTAAAAGGCCAACAACGATTCTCCAAGGATATTCCACGATCCCAGCTAGGGCCAAAAAGGATATTAACAATATTGGCGCCTCCCGTATAAGGAAGGCGCCAGATTTTTCCAATTCCTTGCCAACTAAGGCACTCCAACGGTAATATGCTGAGGAGGAAAGAAACCAACTTGGAAAATTATTGGCCGCCTCAGAAGGAAACAATCTCGATCAGCATGGCAACTGGCATCAGCTCCAAAAGGCAAGCCAGCCAGCAAATCAGGAAGGCAATCACCCCTTCCAAAGAAGAAGGATCACCCTCTCAGCTACAAAAGAAGCCATTGAATCATCATTCAGGGCATGCTTTCATTGACGCTTTCTTCTATACTTACCATCGCAAAGGCTTTCATTGATGCTTTCGGTAACACAACACAAGCGCTCTCAATTACACTTTCAGCCACCCATTCAATCGCATACGCTCTTTGTAGTACGAACGTGTGCTCTCAGAGATCTGCCTTCTCTGCCACCCACATTCTCCAAAAACCCTAAGGCAACAAGCGAGCCCTCACGGCCATTTAATGACATCCCACCTTCCAGATTCAAGAAGACCTCACGTCTCTCTTACATCTGGGCCAAACACTCAAACTCACACACTCTCTCTATTTCAGTTTCTTTCTACGAAGACTGTTTCTTGACTTGAGTGTCGGAGTATTTTCGGTGGGATAATTTCTCACCGAATACGCTGACGTCCTGTTCTGTTTAGTGGTGTACAGGATTTGACTCAGGAAACGGAGCCGGAGCCACGACAAGAGGATCATCCGAATCTGTTCAAAGTTCGGATCCAGAGACGCATCATTGGCGCCGTCTGTGGGAAGCGCTTATAAAAGCCTACCACCAAAATCTGCACGAACTATCTCTCTATCACCTTTTGATTCTGCAATGGTGAACACGAGAGCCCAAGCTAGCGACCCCGCTAGAGATACTGCTGACCCCGACTAGGACCACGCTGCTGGTGCCATAGTCAACGGGGCCACGGGCGGAGTCCCACAGCCTTACTTTCAGCAACTGGTGGAGTAGATGCAGGCCAACAATCGCCTGCTTCAACTACTTTGCACGCAGAACGAGTAACGATAACAGGTGGCTCCACCAACGGCCATTCCTGCTCCTGCCACCAAAAGGGGTGGCCAGAGGAAGAAGAAGCCAGCCAAGAGGCCCGGAAAGACTGGAGACAATTTACCTCCAACATCCTCCCACGTTCCTGGCAAGAACAGGCCTATGGAACGCTCCGGGAGTACGTCTCCCCCAGAGAGCCCAGAAAGAAGAAATCCCCGATACTCTCGGGCAGAAAATCACAATGCAGTCCAGGAGCGAGCCTCCAGGAATGCTCGGTCCACTGGAGGCAGCAGCCGATCGACTGCTGAACCCACCAGGGACAAGACAGAGTTGAGGGATTACCTCAACTCCAAACGATCAGCAAACGTCGCCCGCACCGATCCGCGGATGGACAAGATCTGGAACCGTGCGTTCCAAGAGGAAGAGCGCATCATCGACTTGGACCGATCTCCTTTTACTGCAGAGATCCTGAGCCGTCCGCTGCCGACAAAGTTTAAAATGCCGTCCCTTGACTTATACGATGGGGGCAGTGATCCAGTTGACCACCTAGATCACTTCCGCACCCATCTAAGTCTACAATGGCTAGAAGACTCAGCGATGTGCCGCTGCTTCTCGCTCACGCTGAAGAGAGACGCCAGAATCTGGTTCCATCACCTCCCTTCAGGCACCGTCAGTAACTTCCGTGAGCTCACGGACCTCTTTCTGGCTCAGTACGCCTCGAGCCGACGGGAAGAGAAACAGCCATGACACCTCTCTCACATAAAGTAGAAACCGGGAGAGAACCCACGGCATTTCCTAGATCGCTTCGTGGCTGAAGCCAGAAGGATCCCCAGGATCACAAAGGAGATGAAGCTGGGCAGTTTCATCTCTGCGCTTACTTTCGGTGACTTTTTCAAGCACCTTGCCCACAAGAACCCTCAGACCTTCCGCGAGGCAGAATCCATCACTAGGGCTTACGCTGCAGCAGAAGAGGCCAATGAGGCAAAACGTCCAGAGCGGGCAGATCAGCCTCGACCATTCCCTGGTGAAGGGAAGAGAAAGTACAGCGACGGATAACACACCCGCCAGAAGCAGCGCCGGACTAGGCCCCCAGAACGCCGAGACTATGGCCCCACCAGTTTCACGCCCCAACGTCCTCATGCAGATCTGTGGAGAAAAATTTGCAAGTGGCCCAAACCAAGAAAAGAAAGATTAAAAAAACACCAAATCTTGTGACTTCCATCGCTCTGCTGGCCATTCAACTGAGGACTGCAAGACACTGCAGAGGGAAATCGAGGACCTAATTCGTAGAGGACACCTCACGAAGTTTGTTAGAGGTCCTTGACAAAACTCAGGGGCGGCTGAAGAAGAGGGGCAGGAGCAGACTCCTCCCCGAAACAGGATTGCGGCAGAGTGGTTAACATGGTCACCACCCGACCTACCAAGAGCCCAACAGACAGCAAGGAGTAGCAGACTGGGAGGAAGAAGCAGCGCACAGTAGATAATACGATTAGCTTCAGTGATTGTGACTCAAATCATGTAATGTCCCCCCACGCTGATCCCCTTGTAATCTCAGCACTCGTTTCAGATGGCACTTCAGACTACCAACTGAAATGAGTCTTTATTGATAATGGTAGCTCTAAGGACTTGCTTTACTTGGATGCGTTCTTTAAATTAGGCTTAAAAAGGAACCAATTAAAACCCGCTGAAGGACCTTTATACAGCCTTGACAATGAACCGGTGCCCGTTCAAGGGACAATCCAACTATAAGTCACCCTGGGTACCTATCCGAAAATAGCAAGTCGCATGCTAACCTTTCTGGTAGTTGACCTGCCATCAGTATACAACGTTATACTGGCCAGACCTTGCCTAGCGGCATTCGGGGCAGTTACCTCGATACCGCACCTCAAAATGAAATTTCCAACACCCTACGGTGTTGGGGAAGTGTTAGGCGACCAAATAATTGGGCGGACATGCTACATGTCCCAGATTACCCCTAGCAGCAGCACTAGCAGGGTGGGAGAGCTCGATCACCGAGACCAGACCACCCTGAAACAGGAGCAGCCCGGTGAAGCCACGGATCTAATCCCACTAAATCCAGAGGAACCAGAGAAGTGTGTGCAGATTGGCGGCTCACTCACTGGCACACTACGCGCTGAACTGATCTGATTGCGTTCCTGCAACGGAACGCTGACTTGTTCGCATGGACTCCCGCAGACATGCCCGGGATTTCGGCTGAGGTGATGGTCCACAAGTTGGGCCTCAATCCTGACCGAAAGCCAGTAAGGCAGAAGTGGAGGAACCACTCCGTCGAAAAGCTAATCGCCATCCGAGAGGAGGTGAAAAAGCTACTGGACGCTGGGTTTATTAGAGAAGTCCAGTACCCAGATTGGCTCTCAAATGTCGTCCTGGTTAAAAAGAGTAACGAAAAATGGCGAATGTGCGTCAATTTCACTGACGTCAACAAGGCCTTCCCAAAAGACAGTTTTCCCTTGCCCAGGATCGACTTACTGGTTGACTCCATGGCTAGACATGAGCTACTCAGCTTCATGGATTCCTATTCGGGTTAGAACCAGATTCGAATGAGTACGAAAGACGAGGAGTATACCTCATTTATGACGGACCAGGGCACCTATTGCTACAAGGTGATGCCCTTCGGATTGAAAAACGCTGGAGCAACTTACCAGCGACTGGTCAACAAGATGTTCGAAAAGCATATTGGTCGCAACATGGAGGTTTACGTCGACGACATGCTCGTCAAGAGTAGGGTCACTGGTGACCACATACGTGACCTAGAGGAATCATTTGAAGTGCTCCGCTAGCACCAAATGAAGCTAAATCCAGCCAAGTGCGTCTTCGGGGTAGCCTCTAGGAAGTTCTTGGGTTTCATCGTCTCTCAACGGGGGATCGAGGCAAACCCAGAAAAGATTAAGGCCCTCGCTGACATGGCTCCCCCACGGAATGTCAAAGACGTCCAGCAATTGACTGGACGGTTGGCAACTTTATCCCACTTCCTAGAGAAGTCCGGTGACAAGTACCAGCCCTTTTTTAAAGCACTAAGAGGGTCGAAATCCAATAGATTTCAGTGGACGGCTGACTGCCAGTCCGCCTTCAATGAATTGAAGCAGTATCTGGCCAGCCCGCCACTGCTAGCGTCACGCAAAGATGGGGAGGAGCTGTACCTTTATTTGGCGGTGTCAGAAGTGTCCCTCAGTTCCGTCCTCGTGCGCCAGGAATCCGATATCCAGCAGCCGGTCTACTATGAAAGCAAAACATTGACCGGCCCAGAGACGCGTTATCCACGCGCTGAAAAAATGGCCCTAGCACTTATCTTCGCAGCACAGAAATTGAGGCCATACTTTCAGGTGCACCGCATAGTGGTCCTTACTGACCAGTCGCTGAAAGGCATACTCCAGAAGCCCGACGTTTTGGGATGACTGGTAAAGTGGGCTATAGAATTGGNGTGAGTTCGACATCGAATTTAGGCCCAGACCAGCCATAAAGGCGCAGGCTTTGGCTGACTTCATCGTTGAGACCACGACCCCGATTCATGAGGAATAGCCCGCAGAAAATGAAGAACAACCCGATGAGGTCCTAGGATGGACATTCCACGTGGACAAATCGTCCATGGACAGTGGCAGTGGAGCAGGGGTGATCCTTACGACCCCTGATAGATTCGAGATCAAGTATTCCCTAAAGCTTGACTTTCAGGCAACCAACAACATTGCCGAGTACGAAGCCCTGTTAGTTGGCTTACAATTAGCAAAAGAGTGCTCTGCCAAGAGGTTGGCGGTTTACAGCGACTCCGAACTAGTCGTCAACCAAGTCAATGGGGGCTTCGAGGCGAACAATCTTTCCTTGGCTAGGTACCTGGCAAAAGCAAGGGAAGCCATCCAGGGTTTCAACAAACTGACCTTGGTTCACGTTCCTCGAATTAAAAATTGGAAAGCAGACTGATTGGCTAGAACAGCTGCTGCCGAAAACCCAGAACAGTATTCGAGGGACATGTGGGAGATCCTGAATGCTCCCAGCATAGAGAAACAGGAGGTAATGCAGATTTTCGAGACGGAAAACTGGATGACGCCCTACCTAAGATGCTTGGCCGACGGATCACTCCCAGAGGACGCCAAAAGGGCCAAGCGAATTAAAAAGATAGCTGGCTGGTACACAGTAGTCGATGGGCGGCTATATCGCCGCGAATACTCAACACCTTATCTCCGCTGTCTATCTCCTGAGGAAGCGGACTACGCGTTGGGCGAACTTTACCTCGGGATCTGTGGATCACATGTAGGCGGGAAAAACCTGGCCTTTAAGATCATGCGGCAGGGCTATTATTGGCCCTCGATGAAAAAGGACGCGCTTGAGTTTGTGAAGAAATGTGAAAGCTGTCAGCTTCACGGCAACATTCACTACCAGCCGTCCGCTGCCTTGAAGTCACTTCAGGCCCCATGGCCCTTCGCGCAATGGAGGCTCGATATTCTCGGCCTATTTTCCATTGCCACGAGGCAAAGGAAGTTTATCATCGCAGGCATCAACTACTTCACCAAGTGGGTCGAAGCTATCCCGCTGGCAAAAATCACAGAACACAATGCACTGGAATTTCTTTGCCAGAACATTGTCTGCAAGTTCAGCGTCCCAGAGGTCGTGGTGGCCGACAACGGGACCCAATTCATGGGAAAACGCTTCACCAAGTATTGCGCCAGCCTTTGCATCAAGCTGGTCCACACTTCGGTGGCATACCCCCAGGCCAACGGACAGGTGGAAGTCACGAACCGTACGCTACTCCATGGGTTAAAGACTAAACTGGAGGACGCCGGGGGCTCATGGGTTGACGAGCTCCCTTCCGTCCTCTGGTCTTATCGAACAACACCGAAGGAGCCAACGCGCGAGACACCCTTCAGCCTCTATTACGGGACTGAGGCGGTAATACCCGTCGAAATCGGGCTTTCAAGTCTCAGGGTGGAGTCTTTCGACCCACAGACCAACTTCCAGAAAATCAGGGAGCACTTAGACTTACTAAAGGAAGCCCGCGACGTCGCCAGAATACGGACAGCAGCATACCAACACCGAATTGCTCGGTACTACAATAGAAAGGTGAAAGCCTGGCAGTTCGACGTTGGGGACTTGGTCCTACGAGGCATCGAGGCCACATGCAAGCTGGCCGGCCGTAGCAAGCTCTCTCCCAACTGGGAGGAACCTTTCCTTGTCTCCGCTGTCCTGCGAAACGAGCGTACAAACTCTTGAAACCAGGATGGGAAGTTGGTCCCACAAACGTGGAACGCAACCCACCTCAAGCGGTACTTCCAATAGGGAACCCAGGTACGCACTCACCCACTTGTGTGCATTCATTCGCATGCTTGTTCTAATTCGGTAAAATAAGGAGTTTACTTAGCATATAGAATCCTAAGCTTTGTGTGCATACATATGAACTGTATTTGCCTTGCAGGTTTACCCGACCTAGACTGCACCTAAGTCGGGAGGGTCTTCACCCTCTCGTTAAACCCTAGTTATCTAGGTGGCCCAGAAGTGGTCTGAAACCCTAGTCATCCAGGTGGCCCATAAGCGGTCTTAAACCCTAGTCATCCAGGTGGCCCATGAGCAGTCTGAAACCATGGTCATCCAGGTGGCCCATAAGCGGTCTGAAACCCTAGTCATCTAGGTGGCCCATGAGCGGTCTGAAACCCTGGTCATCCAAGTAGCCCATGAGCGGTTTGAAACCTTGGTCATCCAAGTGGCCCATAGCGGTCTAAAAACCTTAGGGGGCAAGTATGGCACACGCAACGACCTCCTTTTGAGGAGCAGCAACGTCAGTTAACAACGGTCGAAGGGAGAAACATTTCTTCTCGGACATTGGCAGCCCAATTCTTTACTTGCACGGCGCCACCAGGTTGATTAATACAACCGCCTTCCCAGCTTAAGGATCTTATTCCTTCGGCAGCCATCCAACCAGGTTGGCCGCCCCACGTAATAACGTTCTCAACGAAAGGGTAGCGTGATCAAACAGTAACGAGAAGCGTTCCTTCTCTAACGCTGACTGTTCAAGTTTCCACTTGGTCAGCACCGCAAGGATGGTTAACACAACCACCTGCCAAGCCTAGGGACTCAGCTCCTTGGACAACCAAGCAACGGTCACCAGCCAACCAGGTTGACCGCCCAATGCAATGATCCACACAAACACAAAAAGCAATAAAGACAGTGGACACCAATTTGAAAGGAATTTCCATTTTATTGCTCATAAAATATATTACAATTTACACAAAGTCCAAAAGGCAAAAGGAAAACAAGAGGCTACAGGGGCGGCGGACCACCCTGGCTGTCTCGGGGCTCTCTTACCAAGTCTTCCTTACGTTGCGAAGCGCGGTTACTCTGATTGATAAGCTCGATTGGGAAGTCAGGATCGACTAACCGTGCAACGCGCCGTCCAATATTGAGCCCCTCTAACAGCCGGGCGTGCAGTGCGCCTCTGATCTCGTGGAGGCTGATCCGAGTGGCCAACTCGTTCTCAGGCAGCAACAGTTCTGTCGGCAAGGCGCTTATTGCTCGCCTTGAGTCGATCCTCCTCCTCCTTCAGGCGAGCAACCTCGGCCTTTAGCTCCGCGTTCTCTGCCTCCACGCCCGCCATAACAGCCTCAAGAGCAGTGGTCTGCTCATGGAGCTCCCCTCCTGAGGCGGCCAGTTTGGCCTCCAGCCAAGCGATCTCAGCCTGCCGATCCGCAATGATACGATCGCGTTGCCCCACTTTCCGAGAGACAGCTGAGATCAACCTTCTTAACTGCACAAGACAAAAGCGAAGTGTGAGTTACAAACACAAGGAGGAAAGAAATACAAGGGAGCCGTTGCAGAAGTCATACCTCATAAGTCTTCCTAAAGGGCCTCGCAGGCCTGGACTCTAGGTCTGGTCCAGCTGGCGATGGAATGGGAGATGACGAGTCAGGAGCATCCTCTTGTGCCAAGCACGCCACTGCTTCATCCAAAATACGGTCCAAAAACTCATCATCATCAACAGCAGCAGCGGGCTCCTCCCTTGCAGCCTCTGGAGCAGCCGCGGTAGGCTACCTTCTCCTGGCTGCCTTTGGTACGGCTGCTGGTGGATCAACTCTCGTCAACGACTCCATAATAAAAACGCGTGAACCCTCAGGCGCCTCGTGAGCCGGCTCCTCCGTCGATTCCATCCAGGCAGTGCCTGGAACCACCTTCGCCGCCGGCTGGGCTAGGATGACTCCTCTGACCTCCGCCAGCCTATCCTCAACGGACTTTCCCACACCAGTGGTGCTGCCGGATCCGCCGTAGATCCCGGCAGCCACAGGGTCAATCTGCAACGAAGACGATGAGGGCGTGCCGGTTACCCTCTCAGTAGCTTCCTCTGTGGGCCATGGGCGGATGATCACGCCCCTTGAGTCTTCAGGTCTCATCATCATGATCGGAGGGTGCGGCTTCTGAGCCGGTGATGGCGGCCCCGATTTAACCTTCTTGGTCTCCGCCTGGGAAACCAAGAAGTCCCTTTTGAACTCGTCGGGATTAAGCCATATGGCCTTGGTCAACCATGCATAGGAGGCGCTCTCTGTTGTAGACGGTGCACCAAGCTACACCTCCGGAACCCGGCCCAAGCTCCTCACAATAGGCCATTTCTCTCCCACTTTCACAAAGAAGAACCGATTTTTCCAGTTCTTCAGCGAATCATGAATGGCCTTATTAATTTTTATTCCCGTACAGGGACTGAGTGAAATCCACTCCGCCCCCTGGATCACTTTAAATATTACTTTAGCTTCTAGGAAAAAATGCACAAAGTACAAAGGTACCTCACTGCGTTGGCATGGAGCTGAGCGATGGGTACTCGTAGAGACACCACGATCGACTCCAGCTCCTCCGGCAAAGGCAGACGAAGGTCGCTCCTCAGATGGGCCTCGTAAACGGTGATGAACCCCTCCGGTGGGGAAAAGGCTTTGTCGTCCACGCCCGGAACCCTCCAGGCCATCTCTTTGGGAATATCAAATTCAACACACAGTGCCTTAACGTCATTTTCTCTAAAGACGGATGAAGAGTCTGCAACTGAAGCCATAATCGGGCGGGAGCTAGGGATTCTTTTGAAGAGTTCGTCTGAGAAACGAGAACGGAGAAGACGACGGTTTGAAGGCGTAATTGATACGGAGGGGAAACTGCAAAAGGACGGTCTCTGGTGTAGAAACCCCTCATTAATGACACCGTCAAGATTGTCACGTGTCGCCTCCCCACTTGACCCTGCAAAAGGACGGATCTCTGGCGCATTAATGACCCGGATCTCTGCCCCAACCAAAGGAAGACACGTGTCGTTTTCTGCCTTACAAACCAGCCAAAAGTTGGCAGAACGCGTTCCCAAAATTGGCCAAAACGGTCAACAATTCTGGTGCTTCAGAATTGACCAAAACGGTCAACAATTCTGGTGTTCCGGAATTGACCAAAATGGTCAACAATTCTGATACTCCGGAGTTGACCAAAACAGTCAACAATTCTGGTACTCCGAAATTGACCAAAATGGTCAACAATTCTGGTACTCCAGAGTTGATCAAGACGGTCAACAATTCTGATCAAACTCTCCTTCGCGCTTTTTATGAATTTTCACGAGATCCTCAAAGTAAGAAAAGACATCCCATCATGAACATACTGGAGGCCAGATTTCTGGCCACCAGCATGGGGGGCTAGTGATGGGTACAACAAAAATGGGCTGGCCCCACAAGAGTCAAAGGCCCAAGACGACGGTCAACACTCTAACGGCCCAACTGGAAAATGGGCCCAAGAGTTGAAAGGCCCAGGGCGGTCAACGCTGGCGTTCACCGTCGAGCGGCCAACTCCCAAACAGACGGTCAACTCAAACGTTGACCGTCTACCTTACGCGCATTGGGCCCAAAGAGGCTCTTCTATAGTAATGGGCCTGGCTCACTTAGGCCCATGGCTCATCTGGCAGCTAACGACGAATATCCTTCTAAGGGCGGCCAACATGCACGCAGACGGTCAACTCGAGCGTTGACCGTCCGCGTTTTGCACGTTAGGCCCCAAGAAGCCCTTCAACAGTAACGGGCCTGACCCATTCAGGCCCAACAATCATTAAAAGGCCAACAACGATTCTCCAAGGATATTCCACGATCCCAACTTGCGCCAAAAAGTGATATTAGCAATATTAGCGCCTCCCGTATAAGGAAGGCACCAGATTTTCCCAATTCCTTGCCAACCAAGGCACTCCAACGATAATATACTAAGGAGGAAAGAAACCAACTTGAAAAGTTGTTGGTCGCCTCACAAGGAAACAATCTTGATCAGCATGGCAACTGGCATCAGTTCCAGAAGGCAAGCCAGCCAACAAATCAGGAAGGCAATCACCCCTTCCAAAGAAGAAGGATCGCCCTCTCAGCTACAAAAGAAGCCATTGAATCATCATTCAGGGCATGCTTTCATTGACGCTTTCTTCTATACTTACCATCGCAAAGGCTTTCATTGATGCTTTCGGTAACACAACACAAGCGCTCTCAATTACACTTTCAGCCACCCATTCAATCACATACGCTCTTTGTAGTACGAACGTGTGCTCTCAGAGATCTGCCTTCTCTGCCACCCACATTCTCCAAAAACCCTAACGCAACAAGCGAGCCCTCGCGGCCATTTAATGCCTTCACACCTTCCAGATTCAAGAAGACCTCACGTCTCTCTTACATCTGGGCCAAACTCACACACTCTCTCTATTTCAGTTTCTTTCTACGAAGACTGTTTTACTGACTTGAGTGTCGGAGTATTTTCAGTAGGATAATTTCTCACCGAATACGCTGACGTCCTGTTCTGTTTAGTGGTGTACAGGATTTGACTCAGGAAACGGAGCCGGAGCCACGACAAGAGGATCATCCGAATCTGTTCAAAGTTTGGATCCAGAGACGCATCACATAGGTAAATAAGTCAGTTTTCTAATCATTTTTAGCAATTTTTATGAAAATACTAACGAAGAACAAAATTGTATGGGTGCAGACTCATACCTATAGTCCAAAACAAATAATATATTATCATGTTGGCTTAAATTGCTACAGGTAATTAATTCATAATTTTAAATATCTAAAATCAATTTAGACATATACAATATAATAGGCACCATTTTGAAAAACATATTGGACTGGCTGCCCTACATTTAATGTAGTATGAATATTCTATATTCATTTAAAATAAAATAAAAGATTTGAATTATAATATAATTGCTGAAATGGGGTTAATTTTTTTCTTTTTTTTATAAGAATTAATAATAACTGTTAAATGAATGATAAAAATTAAAAACTCCGATATGTTTTTTTAATACAAAGTCTCAACAACATTGAATTAAAATTAACGACCTTAAATTAGACAAAGCATCATTCCCACGCCCACTTCTCATAAATCTCATATTCTATTAAAAGTTAATATTGAGACATGATTATTTTTAATTATTAAAAAAAAGGGTCAAATTTTCTTATTTTATGAAATTTAAAAGTGGTTAATTTATAATTGTCCCATAAAAATAGTAGGAATTGTAAAAAGGACTTCTCTACATATTTATATTTTAGTAAGTTTATCTCATATAATATTTTATTTATTTATATTAATAGATTCATATAAAATAGATAGATAAATAAATACTATGTTATACAAAGATGTCTCAGTGATATTTAAAAGTGTTGCGTTCTGGATCCGCGGGATCCAGTCGGATCCGTAATTTTCAGGCAATACAAGTGTTTGAGGTGTTGGGTGCGAGATGGGGGCCTTTTTCCTTCTTTCTTGAGCAAATTTGGGGGAAGAGAATCCGGTCTTAATTCCCCTCTCGCACCCAACACTTCAAACACCTGTGTTGTCTAGAAATCACAGATCCGATTAGATCCCGCGGATCCAGAACGCAACAAAAAGATTTTTTAAAGATATTTTTTATTAAAAAAAAGGAATTATTTATTGGTATATGAAATAGCCCTAGTTAATATTTGACAAACTTTGGAATATCTTTTTAATTATCTAATTTAATGTGACACTTAATATATTCCTATGTTTTCTTATGTTTCTAAATAATATTGATAAATAGATTAGAAAATACATCAAATTAGATAAATAAAAAATATTTTAATAATAGCTATATAAGGTAATTTTTGTTGTGTTGGTTTTTTGTGCCGGGGGGTATTTGGGCCAAAATCGAGTTACTTGGAAGGATTTGGGCCAGCAGTTAGCAAGTATGAAAACTAGACCAATCAAAACCAGCCAGGTGGATTTTTTATTTTTTATTTGTTTTTAATTTTTCTTTTTGATTTTTTACTCACCTGTGAGATCGAATAAAAATAAATGTTAGCTGTGAATATATGACTATGGAAGGATCTAGAATGTGGAAACCCTAAAGCTAATCTTCCTATATAAGCGCGCTCTATGACACACTCCGCCTCATTCTGCATTCCATTCAGCTTGTTATTTCTTCATACACTCCTCTCAGGAGTAGGAAAACCCTAGAGTTTTGGTGAGCAGAGAAAGATAAATGGCGGAGACGGAGACGTTCGCTTTCCAAGCAGAGATCAACCAGCTTTTGAGTCTCATCATTAATACTTTTTATAGTAACAAGGAGATCTTTCTTCGTGAGCTTATCAGTAATTGCTCTGATGTAAGTTGCATCCTCCGCGTACATACCTCGTTTCAGCTTGTTTTTGTGTTAAATCGAATGATTTTGAAATTTTAGGGTTGTAGATCTGTCAAATTTTGGGTCTATTCTTTTGTAGGAGATCAGTTTAGGTTTGTCGAAGAATATTTCGAGCGCGTTGTAGCTGACAGATCTTGTAGCTTCATGTTTAATTGAATCGTTATTTGGGCCAGTCATGATTCGGATCTATCCTTTTCTGCCTTAGGTTTTGGAAACGCTTCAAGTAGAAGGTTATATTTGTGTGTGTGTGTGTGTGTGTTTGTGTGTGTGTGTGTATGACTTGTATGTATGCTTGTAGAGAAGTATGTAGTATGCGTGATTTCTACCTTTTATGCTTTATCACTTATACCATTTATGCATTATATCTTATGATGGATGCGTTTTATGTACGTAATGCATGTATGATATCTCCGGAATGAGGATTGAGGGAAATCAATGCTGTGTTGCAGAAATGTATTCTTGGGTTCTTTATTGTTTCATAAGACCTGTAGTTTAGAGCCTCAATTTTTAGTTTCAGGGGTCCTGTTACTATCCATTCACTCATTTATTTTTTTTACCTGTGCCATTTCATTTATGCCTGCTTGGTTTTAAACGCATAAATTAAAATATTACAGCACGGTGGAGACCAACATTCAATTTTCGAATGGTTTAGTAGTTTTTCTTCAGATGCTGACCCGTGCAGATCGATCTCACGACTTATGCACCGTTTATGGTTGTCTCATTGAATTGTAATTTTCTGGTTGGAAGTGTCAAAAATGATGACTTGGATTGCCCGTCTACACTTGTTGTGTCATTCAGATGAGTGCTATTGATTTTTGGTATTGCATTACATGTGCTCCTAGACCTGCATATTTTGAACGTGTGAGGCTGAACCATTCCATGTTGTTCTTATGCAGTTGTAGATTTAGGGGATTTTTGCACTGAAAATTTTGGTGTGTAAAATTTCTTTGGATTGTTAGCTATTACTGCTATATGATCCGTAGTGGTTTTTTTGCAGACGTTACTCAATTGTTTATCATATGCTTAAGGTTTTTTTATGGGATTCAGGAAATACACGTCTCTGTTAGGTGTATGTGAGTTACGATGATGAAGTGAATGGCCATATGTCATGCTATCAATTTTTTCCTTCTACTGGATGCTATGTTGGATGTGTATTGTGGTTACATCTCTGGGATCATTGGTCAAAGATGCACGTTTCTTTTATTAATTTGTTCCCCTGCGACTGACTTGATACTGTGTTGTGTAGGCTTTGGATAAAATCCGTTTTGAGAGCTTGACTGACAAGAGCAAGCTGGATGCACAGCCAGAGCTTTTCATTCACATTATTCCCGACAAGGGCAACAACACGTTGTCAATCGCTGACAGTGGTATTGGGATGACCAAGGCTGGTAGGTTGATGCCTCTGTATCCATATTTTCTGGCTAGCAGTTTTATAGTTTTTGCCTGTTGTATACTTGATTATCAGTAAACTAATGGATGACTGTAAATTCCTGCAGATTTGGTGAACAACCTGGGTACTATTGCACGATCTGGAACAAAAGAGTTCATGGAAGCTCTTGCTGCTGGTGCTGATGTGAGTATGATTGGTCAATTTGGTGTCGGGTTCTACTCTGCCTACTTGGTTGCTGAGAAAGTTGTGGTCACCTCAAAGCACAATGACGACGAGCAGTATGTGTGGGAATCCCAAGCTGGTGGGTCCTTTACTGTGACCAGAGACACCTCTGGTGAGAGCTTAGGGAGGGGTACAAAGATGACTCTCTACCTTAAGGAGGACCAGCTTGAATATCTTGAGGAACGCCGCCTCAAGGATTTGATCAAGAAGCATTCTGAGTTTATTAGCTACCCTATTTCTCTTTGGGTTGAGAAAACCATTGAGAAGGAGATATCTGATGATGAGGATGAAGAAGAGAAGAAGGACGAGGAAGGAAAAGTAGAGGATATTGATGAGGACAAAGAGAAGGAAGAGAAGAAAAAGAAAAAGATCAAGGAGGTCTCACATGAATGGTCTCTAGTCAACAAGCAGAAGCCAATTTGGATGAGGAAGCCTGAAGAGATTACAAAGGAGGAGTATGCAGCTTTCTACAAAAGCCTTACTAATGACTGGGAAGAGCACCTGGCAGTCAAACACTTTTCTGTAGAGGGTCAGCTTGAGTTCAAGGCCATTCTCTTTGTTCCTAAGAGGGCGCCTTTTGATCTGTTTGATACAAGGAAAAAGCCAAACAACATCAAGCTCTATGTTCGTCGCGTCTTCATCATGGACAATTGTGAAGAATTGATTCCCGAGTACCTGGGCTTTGTTAAGGGCATCGTGGATTCTGAGGACCTTCCTCTAAACATCTCAAGGGAGATGCTGCAGCAAAACAAGATTTTGAAGGTGATACGCAAGAACCTGGTGAAGAAATGCATTGAGCTTTTCTTTGAGATTGCAGAGAACAAGGAAGACTATAACAAGTTCTACGAGGCCTTCTCGAAGAACATCAAGCTTGGCATCCATGAGGATTCTCAGAACAGAACCAAGCTTGCTGAGTTGCTCAGGTACCATTCCACCAAGAGCGGTGAAGAGATGACCAGCTTGAAGGATTATGTAACAAGGATGAAGGAAGGCCAGAACGATATCTACTACATCACTGGTGAGAGCAAGAAGGCTGTTGAGAACTCCCCTTTCCTTGAAAAGTTGAAAAAGAAGGGGTACGAGGTACTCTTTATGGTCGATGCTATTGATGAGTACGGAGTAGGTCAGCTGAAGGAGTTTGAAGGTAAGAAGCTGGTCTCAGCCACCAAAGAGGGTCTAAAGCTGGATGAGAGCGAAGATGAGAAGAAAAAGAAAGAATCCTTGAAGGAGAAGTTTGAGGGTCTGTGCAAGGTCATCAAGGATGTGCTGGGGGACAAGATTGAGAAGGTTGTTGTCTCTGATCGTGTTGTCGACTCTCCCTGCTGTTTGGTAACCGGTGAGTATGGGTGGACCGCCAACATGGAGAGGATCATGAAAGCCCAAGCTCTGAGGGACTCGAGCATGGCTGGGTACATGTCGAGCAAGAAGACCATGGAGATCAACCCTGAGAACCCAATCATGGAGGAACTCAGGAAGAGGGCTGAAGCAGATAAGAATGACAAATCGGTGAAGGACTTGGTTCTCCTGCTGTTTGAGACTGCTCTCCTAACCTCTGGTTTCAGCCTGGACGACCCCAACACCTTTGGAAACAGGATCCACAGGATGCTGAAGCTTGGCTTGAGCATCGATGAGGATGCTGTCGATGCAGACACTGATATGCCCCCGCTTGAAGATGCTGATGCTGAGGCCGAGGGCAGCAAGATGGAGGAAGTTGACTAAGCATTATGGCATTTCTCATAGTGAATGAAACCCCGTGGACTTGGATTAACATTTTACTTTTGTCCCCTTTGTTCTGTGAGGGATTTCGTGATTATGGAAGACCTTTTTTCTTTTTTTTTTTTTTTTTTTTGGCGTATGTAGACTTGATGCAGTTTAGATAATTTCTTCGTGCTGCAATTTGAAATTTTATTGGGAGAACTTATCTTGATGATGTGCCTAAATGAATCCATGTTTAGTGTCCATTCAGGAAGGAGACGTGAGTGTCCAGCCCATCATCTTATTGGATTCTCTGACACGTTTTCATGGTACGCCCCTCTAGATGGCCCCCAAGCTGGTAATTTTGTTAGGGCCTTCTCTCTTATATCTCACGCCGTGTTGTTTGATGGTAAGCTCTTGTCGTCTGTTGACTACTACCTAAAGTAATAGTATTTTAACGTGTAATCTGCTTGGTCTTTATCAATTTTGTTAAAGTATATTAATATTATAAATAAATATAGTTAAAAATATCTGATTATTATTTTTTAAATATCGTATAGATAAAAATAATTAATTTGGTCCTATCTAATTAGTTATAGGAATTTTTTTTATAAATATATCTTTTTATTTTAAATAGATATTAAATTTTAAAATTATTTTAATATAGTATATTTTTATAAAATTAATAAATTTTATATAATAATTAATTAATTAATATTTTAATTAATATATTATAATTTTTAAAAATATTTTGTATTTTTAGTGTTATATATATGATTTTAAAAAAATATTTAAAAATAAAAAAATTGTGTTACAATCTGAACCAGGATATAAATGTGTACGGTTTGGTTATAAATTTTTATTCAAATTTAATTTATATTTTATTAAAATTAAATTTTAATCGAATTGAGTATGCAGTAATGATAAATAGAAAAATATTTAAAAATAATTATTTTTAAATAATTAAGAATAAAAAATTTAAAAAAAAGTATTTTTATCTTTTATTTTAAAGAAACCGATAATTTTTTTAAAATTATTATTTTTATTATTATAGTAATTAAATATTAGAATACAAAATAAATTAGACTTTAAAAAAAATTATTGTACTTAATTTTACGGGCCATCCGTACGATATATGGCTTGCCTTTGTTAAATTGGATACCTATTAGGCACCTATCAATTTATAAAATAAATAAATAAATAAAATAAAAATAAAAATAAGTAAAATATCATGAAAATTTTATTATATTATATATAATATGTGAAACGTTTAATGTCATAATTTATAAAGTAAATAATATATATCTAACTATTTAACTTATATTTTTATTTGCATTGCTATTGTCGCTTTAGAATTAAATTTATTATCGAAATTCATAATGATTGAATTTATATTACAATTTTTTATGTTTAACTAGTTTTTAAAGATAATGTGCATTTCTATTAGTTTCTACATTATCTTACCTTCTTTGTCCACCGCTCATTCCCAAAAAATGAAAGCCGACTAGGATAATATTATACTAACCAATGATTAAGAGATATTGTATTATTAATGTTAAATAAAAAATATGTATTAATTAATATTTTATAAATTTAAAATATTTAATTATAATTGATTGCTTGTGAGTTAAAAATATGATTAGACTATAAATAATGAAGATATTTTATTAATTTTATATTTTCACTAATTATCTCTGATCCACGTTGAAATCATACCTAAAAAAACAAATATTGTCTATTAGGAGGTTTTAACGGGCACCTATCAATTTAAAAGAAAATTAATAAATAAAATAAAAATAAAAATAAATAAACTATTATAAAAACATATATCATATTTTATTTAATATGTGAAATGTTTAATGTTTAATTTATAAAGTAAACAATAATACAGCTTATCCTATATTGTTATTTGTATTGCTATTGTCAATTTTAGAATTATATCTATAACCAAAATTCAGAATGATCAAATTTCTGTTACGATTTTTTTAATTTAACTACTTTTTAAAGATGATGTGCATTTCTATCGGCTTTTACACCGCTTTATTCATTCGTTGACTACTCAATTCCAAAAAAATATGAATGCTTACTTGGATAATACTTGATGCATTTTGAGAATTCGAATTGTATGAATTAAATAGCCGACTACTTTACTTGGATTCTTAATGCAAATGGGTCAGGTTTTTTGTAATTACGAATCAGAATCCTGCGTAATATAACAAAATAAATTAGAGGTAAGAGATATATGAAACTCGCTCCCCGATATATTATTTAACGTTTAAATTAATGATCTTTCTTATAGATTTGGAAAGATATTGAGGAAAAAAATATAGGAAATGAAAGAGGATGAGAATGAGTATATGTTTGGAGAGTTATATTCTTTTTATATTCTCGATTGACTGAATTGCCTTCTTTTTCTTTATGGGGAGATGTTTTATTTATAATTAGAGGTATTGTTTTGCTAATCAGTGCATTAGATCGATATGTATGTTTAACGTCGTTTCGAATCAGTAGTGGGAGGTCTTACTGGTAGTGTGTAATAATCATCTCTATTTAATGATAATACCACTTGACTTCTAGATCTAGCGTTACTTCAGCCACTCTTCCGCATCCATCCATTAAGTGGCTCATTATGGTGCTTTAATGTCTAATGTTCAACTTTGCCATTTGGTTCATTGTTTAAACAATACTGCATGATTGGCTTTGTGGTATCTTCTATAGGGTCGTTAGCATTTGGGTCTCTTATCCAACTGAGTATTTAGCCAACTCATTTTTGGTTGTATCCATCACTAGCCCCCATATTTGGAGGTTAGAATTCACACCCGCACCATGTAGTATCCCATCTGAGTTAAAGGAATTGAAATAGTAGCTGCAGAAATTATTAGAGAAAGGATTTATTTGACCCAATGTATTATTGTGAGGCGCTCCTGTGCTATTCATAAAGAAGAAGAACGGATCCATGAGGTTGTACATGGAGTATTGGGAGCTGAATAAGATCAAGATCATGAATAAGTATCTTCTCCCGATAATCAATAATTTGTTCGATCAGCTATAAGTAGCTTGAGTTTTCTCAAAGATCGATTTACATTCAGGATATCACCAGCTGAAGATCAAGTGGGATGGTATTTTCAAAATGGCATTCAGGATACTGTACGGTCATTATGTGTTCCTAGAACACCTTTTGGACTGATGAATACACTGACATCATTCATGGATCTGATAAATGGAGTCTTTCAACTGTACCTGGATCAATTTGTGATGGTTTTTATTGATGATATCTTATTTTATTCAAAAATTTTTAAGAAATATAAAGCTCATCTAAGGATCGCATCACAAACTTTGAGAGAGGAACAGCTATTTGCTTAGTTAAAGAAGTATAAATTCTAATTAGAAGAGGTGTCATTTTTGGGTCATATCATTTCTAAAGGCGTTTTATCGATAGATCCAAAGAAGGTAGAAGCGGTGACCAATTGAGAGAGGCCAGTGAATGCCTCTAAGGTGTGGAGTTTCTTGGATTTAGCGGAATATTATAGACATTTTATTAAAAATTTTTTAAGAATTACAATATCTTTGACCCGCTTAACCCAGAAGAAGACGACATTTATTTGAAATGATAATTGTGAAGAGAGTTTTTAAGAGTTGAAGAGGAGGTTGACTTCAGCACCTATGTTGTCGATCCTTGATGGATCAAGTAGATTTGTAGTGTATTATGATGCATCCAAGAAGGGTTTTGGGTGCAAATTGATGCAGTAGGGTAAAGTGGTTGCTTATGAGTTGAGGTAGTTGAAAGCTCATGAGTCGAACTATCTCACCTATGATTTAGAGCTAGCAGTGCGATCTTTGTATTGAGAATTTGGAGGTATTATACATATATAGTAAGAAATTTATAGTCTACTCTGATCATAAAAGCTTAAAGTATCCGTTATCCCAGAAGAAATTTAATATGTAGCAGTAAAGATGGATGAACCTGTTAAAAGATTATGATTGTGAGATTCAATATCAACCTGAAAAAGTGAATATCATTGCCGACACTTTGAGTAGGAAGTCTTCTTGGTCGACGGCTCATTTGCTGATCAAGGAACGAAAGATGTTGGGTGGAATAAAAAGCTACACGATTCGGTTGTTATAAGAATCGAGATTTCATGAATTATAATTGAGTTAAATTAATATATATAAAATTAAGATCAATAAATAATTAAAACTCAGACGTTAGGAACTTACCTCGAGATTTAATAAAAAATTAATTGATAAAATCAATTTAACTTTTGATTAATAAAAGATAGAACAAATGATAATAATGAATAGTTGGTGTTGATTAGTTTGAAAACCTTGTTACGTATATACACTGCTCAGTTGAATTAACACTTAGTTGAACATTCATATATATAGCATTTTGGGCGTATAACTCAGTACGGATTGTATTATGTTTAATATTGATTCGACTGTCTTTCAAATCTTGATTTACCATGACTAGAGTTGAGTCAAAACGGGATGTTGAGTTCTTTGAGTTTAAGCTTGTTGGGGAAGACTATATTTTTTTTTCTTTCTAGGCGTATTGATCATGAGCTTGTTGGGTTATTAGATTGGGCAAACTCAATTGCTATTGTATCTAATAGTAATGAAATAAGTATTATATTTTTGACATTTATTCAAAACACCATGATTCTTATTTAAAAACATTTATTTGTTTGTTTATGTTATTTTTCCTATTGGGCCATGTGTCAGCATGGTATTGGCCTCTATTGTCATTGTCAAGGACTAATCAGTGGAATTTAAGATCCGGTAGATTCCAATACGATTAAACTAATTTTCTAAACAAAATAATTTAATAATAATTATTGCATCAAGATAATTTCATATTTGTATAACGGACGTTTTCAGGGAATTAATTAAAATTCATAGTTTTAAAAACACTTTATTGGTATTTTATTATAATTACAAAAATAATAAAATTATAAATTTAATATGAGTAATGATATTTTAAAATATTATCTCAAATAATACTTTAGAATGGTATATATATTGAAAAACAAATGCAAACGAAATGTAAAAAGAAACGTCCCAAACCTTGCTTCCAGTCTCCACTTTGTCGTATTATAAGATTACACGACAAAATCGATAAAGCAGCCTGAAATTTCCACATCATTTTGAATATTCGTCGTGATTCTTTTGAATTTCAGGATCCCATTGTCACTATCACGTGACCAAAAATTATATATATATATTAAGTATTATTAAAATTTATGATTTTTCCTGTTATTTCATATAATGACTATGTATATTTTATTATTCAAGAAAAGAAAATTTTGTAATATATTTAAAAATAGCGTTACACGTCCTTACCCTTACAATTTATTTACCACTATCTTTTTTATGTGTGAAATCTATTTTATTTAATTATTTTAAAGAGAAGTTGTTACCAGCTTGATAAACCAGGATGTTAGGCCGTCTGCGAAGCCACCAACCACACGGAAGAGCACTCGGATCACGCAAGTTTTCCGAAAATTACGGAATTATATTCGGTTATAATAATCGGGTCCGATAACAGAGCACATGAGATTGATTTCTTTTTAATTATTTTTGTTCTATTTTTAACTACATTCTATTATCTTGTTGCTCACGTGGCTGTAACTACATTCTGTTTTAACACATGGAATTGCTCTTTACTGTTATTTAAGTCAGTTGGCAGTAAATGAAAATCAGAGAATACTTCATCTGAATTCTTTCTCCTCTCGTCTCTCTCCCTCACTTTTCCCTCTTTCTCCCTCTCGATCCTCTTTTCCCTTCTCTTCTCCTCTCTTCTCTTAATCTGCAGAATTTTCGTTGTCAGTCACTGCTTGACCTCCCCTCCCATCTCACTCTGTATCGGAGTCCTCGGCCTTTACCTCTCGGACTCAGTGAAGCAGCACTCCTCGGACTTTACCACAACTCTCGGAGCGTATCAACTGGTGTTCTCATTGAGACAAATGGCAGAGGGCATGACGACGCGGCCTAAATCAATGGAGGAATCCATTGCCGGGTTAAAGGAGACGACCGTCGCTCTTCAACACCAGTCTGAGGGTATAGTCACCACCCTCCAGCACCATTCCGAAGGTATTACTTCTAACACTACTCTGGGTGAACAGTTGCAAAAGTCTATGGCAGAAGTCCTTCATTCCCTTGCTCGAATCGAAGCTCACAATCGATCCTCAGTAAACCCTCCTTTGCTTCCAACACCACCATCGTTCCTGGCGTCATCAACCACACTACCCGTCTCTCCTCACTCAGCAACCCAAACTCTTCCCCCTCACCACCAAACCGATCTCCAGTCCCCTCTTCCCGTACACTTACCAAAGCTTGAAGTTTCCTTTTTCTCCGGTGACAACGTTCTCGGATGGCTGTTTCAAATTGAATGATTCTTCCAGTACCATCTTACCCCCTTTGATCAGAAACTCACCATAGCCGCCTTCTACATGTCGGGTCTAGCACTCCAGTGGTATCAATGGATGCATGCTAACCACCAGTTATCGACATGGGACCTGTTCACCCGAGACCTAGAACTACGGTTTGGTCCCTCTTCTTATTTAAACCATGAAGCTCTATTGTACAAACTCCGGCAAACTTCATCGGTTACGGTGTATATGGCTGAGTTTGAAACCATTTCCACTCGCACTACGGGACTCTCTGCAACAAATCTACTGAACTGCTTCTTATCCGGGTTGCGGGATGACATACGGTGAGAACTGCTTCAACTTAAGCCTCAGACGCTTCCAGAAGCCATTGTCATGGCTAAGCTGGTGGAGGAGAAAATAGATGCTAGCCGCTCACTGGCTCACCGTACTCCAGTGCCCAAACCATCTGTAACATTTCCTAACTCTCATGCCAAACAGTTGCCTTCCCCAAATCCACCATCCAGGTTGCCCATCAAGCGCCTCACCGCATCAGAGATGACCGCTAGGCACGAGAAGGGGCTTTGTTTCAACTGTGACGAACGATTTACACTTGGCCACAGTTGTAAACCGCCCCAATTTTTATGTATGCTGATAGAGGAGGATCACTCTGATACCCTAACGTCTTCACCTTCCGAGGCTGAAATAGTAGAAGGAAATTTGGCAGCAGAGTATATTTTGGGGGCAGAATCTCCTTCCCTAACTCTAGATCATGCTCCGACTATTTCTTTACACGCACTGGAAGGCCACTTTGTCCCCTCCACTCTGAGATTACAAGACTATATGATGGGCCAGCCAATGATTATTTTGGTGGATAGTGGTTCCACCCATAATTTCTTACAAACTAGAATGACCAAACACTTGGGGCTGCCAATTGAACCATCACATCATCTTAATGTCATGGTTGGAAATGGAGATTCTCTACACTATGAAGGATTGTGTAACGGCGTTGTGGCCACTCTGGGTAAATCCAAATTTACAGTGGACCTACATTTGTTATCCATCTATGGCGCTGATATAGTTTTTGGAGTCCAATGGTTGGCTTCAATTGGACCCGTGCTCTTCGATTACAAGGCTCTCTGGATGAGTTTTGAGCATGAGGGCCACACGATTACCTTACACGGATTACTTAAGGCCACCATGTCCACCATGACATTAAGCCAATTGCAAAGAGGTGAAGTCACCAAGTCAGTTGCCACATATTTCCAGCTAACCTTGTTGAAGGCACATGAGGAATGTACGGCAGATGCTTTACCTGAGGCCTCTCCCAAATTCAATCTACCAACAGATCTTTCAACGGAGATGGCCAACTCCTTGCAGTCCCTTCTTTCTTCCTTTGCTGATGTTTTCTCTGTGCCACATGGTTTACCCCCCCACCGTAACACTGATCACCGAATCTTCCTCCAACCAAACGCCTCTCCTATAAACGTGAAGCTACATCGATACCCTCATTTCCAGAAGGCAGAAATGGAGAAAATGATTCGAGATATGCTTGATGAAGGGATCATCCAACTGAGTACCAGCCCTTTCTCATCACCGGTGCTACTAGTAAAGAAAAAGGATGGTAGCTGGAGGTTTTATGTTGATTACTGAGCCCTGAACGCAATTACAGTGAAGGATAGATTTCCTTTGCCAACTGTGGATGAGCTATTAGACGAACTCCATGGCGCTAAGGTATTTTCAAAGCTAGATCTGCGGGCAGGCTACCATCAGATGTAGGTCAACGAGGAGGATATACACAAGACTGCATTCCGCACTCACGAGGGCCATTATGAATTCTTAGTAATATCCTTTGGACTCTCCAATGCCCCTTCAACATTTTAAGCAGAGATGAATGAAATATTTTGTAATGTTCTTCGGAAGTTCGTCTTTGTATTTTTTGATGACATATTGGTTTATAGCCCCTCCTGGGAGAGCACTTAAAGCATCTCGGGTTGACTCTCTAGATTTTACGGAATCACTTCCTTTATGCCGAATCTTCCAAATATGAATTTGAGTGTTCATCCATAGCATACTTGGGACATATAGTTACTGATCGAGGAGTAGCTGTGGATCCCACTAAGATAGAAGTAGTACAACGATGGCCAACGCCTGCGAATGTTCCACAGCTGCGAGGATTCTTGGAATTAGCCGGATATTATCGTCATTTTGTGGCCTGATAAGCCCAGATTGCCACTCCTCTCACCCATCTGTTAAGGAAGGGCACTTTCATATGGAATTCTGACGCAGAGACAACCTTTCAGACTCTTAAAACTGCTCTCACCTCCACGCCTGTCTTGGCTTTACCTGATTTAACTAAACCCTTTTCCATACACACCGATGCATTAGGGACAGGTGTAGGTGCAGTTTTGATGCAAGCGGGTCATCCAATAGCCTTCTAAAGCAAGCAGCTTTCTCCCAGACTGCAGAATTCATCTACCTATGTTCGGGAGCTTTGCGCGGTGGTTGAGGCTGTCAGGAAGTGGCGGCCCTACCTTTTGGGGTCCAAATTTATTATCCAGACAAATCACCAACCACTTAAGTCCATACTGGTTCAGACAATACACACCCCCGAGCAACAATGTTGGATCACCAAGCTTTTGGGATACGATTTTGACATCGTTTACCCTCTCGGGAAAGACAATGGACTGGCTGATGCCTTGTTTTGGCGGCAAGAGGGCTCTTGCCTTGTTATGAAAGCTGCAACCTGTCCTGTTCTGGCCATACTGGATGCCCTCCGAAACTTCCACAAATGAAATCCTGCTTCTTCCTCATTAATCTTCTCCATTCAAAACAAACCTGGTGACCATGCTGGCTATTCTCTTAAAGATGGCCTTATCTTTTACCACACCAAAATTCTGGTGTCCACTGAATTTGCTCCACAGGACCTCATATTGCAAGAGTATCATAGCTCACCCCTAGGGGGTCATGGGGGATTCCAACGTACTTTCACCCGAATTGCCAACATTTTCTATTGGCCTTAAATGGGCCACGACATCGGTGAATTTATCCAACAATGCTCCGTATGCCAGCAGGTTAAACCCCTTACAACTACTCCTCAAGGTTTGCTGTAAGCCTCTTTCCATCCCGGAAAACTTTGGGAATCAGTTTCCATGAATTTCATTACCCATTTGCCGCCTTCAAAAGGGAAAACGGTAGTTCTGGTG
The DNA here is from genome assembly GCA_033239525.1 of Nepenthes gracilis. Taxonomy (NCBI): domain Eukaryota; kingdom Viridiplantae; phylum Streptophyta; class Magnoliopsida; order Caryophyllales; family Nepenthaceae; genus Nepenthes; species Nepenthes gracilis. The sequence continues at coordinate 6,443,405 of BSYO01000006.1, forward strand.
ATTGTGGATCACCTATCTAAGTATTCCCATTTTGTACCACTGCAATCTCAGTTTACAGCCCTGGATCTTGTCGAAGTTTTTGTTAAAGAGATATGCAGGTTGCATGGGGTCCCAGGGGAGCTAGTGACAGATCGTGACCCACTTTTTATGAGTCATTTCTGGCGGGAACTTTTTAAACTCTAGGGAAGCAAATTTGCCACCAGCAGCTCCTACCATTCACAAACCGATGGGCAAACGGAGGTTGTTAACCGGTGCCTAGAAGACTACTTGCGTTGTTTTGTTGCTGATAACCCCACCACTTGGGTTCAGTGCCTCCCTTGGGCCGAATGAAATTATAACATCGCGTGGCATTCTTCGATTCGTATAAGCCCATTCGAGGCAGTGTATGGCCGAACACCTCCTTCTCTATTGGATTACACGCAGGGCTCATCTGCTATGGCTGCTATAGATGAATTGCTCACTGACCGGACTCACATCCTCACGGCCCTTAAAGAAAATCTCAGGCGAGCGCAACTGTGCATGAAGCAAAAGATTGATAGGTATCGCACTGCTAAAGAGTTTTTAGTTGGTGATTGGGTTCTTGTTAAATTACAACCATATCGCCAAACCACAGTTGCACATCGACAATCAAACAAACTAGCAAAAAGGTATTATGGACCTTTCTGCATTTTGGAACGCATCGGCCCAGTGGCTTATCGGGTCGAGTTACCTGAAGGCTCCAAAATACACAATGTATGCCATGTTTCATTATTGAAACAATTTAGAGGAGACGCAACAAATCCGCCAGTGGATTTTCCTACTGAGGCACACGGTACCCAACCCATGCTCTATCCTGCAGAATTACTAGGCTTCAGGAAACTCCTTCTGCAGGGCAAGTTCATTCCTCAGTTCTTGGTTCGTTGCCAATCTCAGTCGGCCACTAAATCCACTTGGAAATCTGCTACGGAATTTATGCAAGACTTTTCCACATTTAACATTGAGGACAAGGTTATTTTCGATGGAGACGGTAATATTACCGGCTTGATAAACCAGGATGTTAGGTCGCCTGCGGAGCCACCAACCACACGGAAGAGCACTCAGATCACACAAGTTCCCCGAAAATTACGGGATTATATCCGGTTCTAATAATTGGGTCCGATAACAGAGCACATGAGATTGATTTCTTTTTAATTATTTTTGTTCTGTTTTTAACTACATTCTGTTATCTTGTTACTCACGTGGCTGTAACTACATTGTGTTTTAACACATGGAATTGCTATTTGCTGTTATTTAAGCTGGTTGGCAGTAAATGGAAGTCAGAGAATACTTCAGCTGAATTCTTTCTCCTCTCGTCTCTCTCCCTCACTTTTCCCTCTTTCTCCCTCACGATCCTCTTTTCCCTTATCTTCTCCTCTCTTCTCTTAATTTGTAGAATTTTTGTTGTCAGTCACTGCTTGACCTCCCCTCCCATCTCACTATGTATCAGAGTCCTCGGCCTTTACCTCTCGAACTCAGTGAAGTAGTACTCCTCGGACTTTACCACAGCTCTCGGAGCGTATCAGAAGTTGTAGATAAATTATTGAAGTAAAATAAATAATATTTTTAATAATTAATATGATGCATGCTTTTAAATTATTAATGTCGAAAAGATAAACTTTAATTATTTTGAAATATTATTAACCAAATTGCATCTACTTTTTTAATTTATATTTACATTTTTTTATAAAAATAAACATGAATGGGTACTATATTAGCCGTCAAATATGGCTCAAATATATCATAAAATATCTTATTATAGTTATTATTATTATTTTTTCTCTGGATCTTATCTCTTTGAGTTAATACAGCCTCCTCCCCCCACACACACCCCTCAAATTCGGAGGGGGGGGGCTGCAATGCGGGGTGTGGGATCGTTGCAACCCTACCGATGTTTCCACGGTCGTTAAATGTGAAAATCCAACGGTTATATATATATATATATATATTAAAAAAATATTTAATATTATTTTTTTTATTTTTATAATTTTTTTATATTTGATTAAAAAATAATTATTTTTTTAATATTTTTTTTAATTTTTTTTTTAAATATCGGCCGTCGAATTCAAAATCAGACGGCCGAAATGGCCGGTCCCAACACCCCTCTGGCTATATTAGTTAGCCTCAAGCTTAATCACCTGAGCGTCGCCGCCGTCGCTCTGAGAAAAAAAATGGCGAAGATAGAAACGGAAACCAGAGGCAACTTGCGCCTGATCTTCCTCCTCCTAAGCGTACTCCTTCTCGTACTCTTTACTTGGCTCAACCTCTCCTATCCTTATATGCCCTCCAACAAGGCGGAGATTCTTGACAGCGCCGCCTCCTCACAGTGGTGCGTCTCCACCAACCGCCTCCTTAAAAACCCGACTCGCCGCCCCCAACGCAACCACAACCACTCCTCCGACACTCCACTGCACCCGCTTGACCCCCTAACCATTCAAGAATTTAACAAGGTCCGCAGAGTGGTCGCTTCCCACGCGCTCTTCAAGTCCAAGCCTTACGTGCTTCACTCGGTGGGGCTTGAAGAGCCGGACAAGTCGCTTGTCCTGCGTTGGAAGTATGGCGATCTGATGTTGCCCAGAAGAGCATCTGTGGTTGCACGTGTCGATGGCAGGTCGTACGTGCTAACAGTGGACCTGGACTCTGGCCGGGTGACCCGGCAAGAGATGGTCTCTTCATCCGGATACCCGTCGATGACCATCGAAGACATGAACACGGCGATGTCGGCCCCGATGAATTGTCCTGGTTTCAACCGTACGATCATGGACCGCAGAGTTGATCCGGCGGACCTGGTTTGCTTGCCCGTATCCTCAGGCACGATCATGATTCTCTGGTTTTTCTTTATTGGTTGCTTTGTGTTATATTACGAGTTTCGTGTCAGAGAGTTAAAAGATAAAATATTTAACTTATAAATTTTGAAAACTTTTTTTCATAGAGTATTTTTTTGGGGTGGGCTCTCTCCCAAACTTATACTCGTATAAGCGGTGCTCTTGTTGAGAGCAGCCCCGACTCTCAGAAATAGCTACTTAAGGAGGGGCTGACCTGCTATCAATACACCGAGGTATAGTGAAGCGTCCCAAAGTGAAAACCACAAAAGTCAGCAGCCCTTAAAAGGGGAAGAAATATTATGAGTCCCACATCAAAAAATTAGAGACAAAACATCTAGCTTATAAGTTTGGAGAGCTTTTCCCTTATAGAGCATTCTTTTGATATGGGCTGTCTTCTCAGATTTGTACTCACATCATATTATTTTATCTATCGTTGATTGGTGGGCTTAGGCAAAACCATGCGAATTATCTGCATAACAAAATAAATTTGAACCTCTAATTAAAAGTCAACCACTTAATATTTGAGCACAAAAATAATATTGTATAAGAATTTTTAAAATAAAAACCTTTTTAAATCAAAGAAAAAAATAATTGTAAAACTTTAAATAAATCTATTATAAAAGTAACTATTATAAAAATAACTTTATCCAAAAATTATTTTTCCACGATTTGATTGAATGATTGGATAAATACAACCTTAACATACCTAATAACTCACATAAGAAGAATACAATAAAAAAATATGAGTAACTAAATAGTAACATATCCTAAAAAGCAAACTAAAACAATGTATTTAACTTTGGTAAAAAATAAAACTCAAATCGCATATTAAGTATCTTTTTCTTCTCTCTTATTATACGGTTTTTTTATATTGTAAAATAATTTTAAATATTTTAAAATAATATCATGTGTGACTTTATAATAGTGTTAATGTATGAGTATTCCTTAGATACGCATTAGGCACGGACTCATTTGATAAGTGACACACGAGTACTCTTTATGTGCAACCCTTTTGAACATAGCACGTACACCCTTTATGTGCACATTAGGTGCCTTTTCTAGGCAAATGACACATGTTCTTTTTTCAGGTGCCCATCATGTACTAAATAGTTGAGCCTTGATTGACCCTTATATGGGTATTGTCCAACTTTTCAGTATTTCTTGTCACTTGAATGACCCTCGGTTAGTACTTACACTGATATTGCACAACCTTTACTTAACTTTTTTTACTCGAGTGTTCCATGTGCAAACATTATGCATCATCTAGAATACCTTTTTGTTTGTTGTGGTACTCATATATCAATGATCAAAATCCAATAAATTTTTCTCAAAATCTTGTAGGGAACCTCTCACATTTCCAATGACAGTCATCTTGTACCTTTTGGTAATTTTTCATGAACGTAAATTTGAGCACCGATCTCTGTAAGTTTGAATAATATTATCTTTTACTCCACTAAATCTGGAATATTTTTACTTCCCTTCGACTTCTATTCCATGAAAAAATTACTCTCCCTTGTACTCCTCTTCAGTCTCTTTTCACCATTGTACTAATTCGTTTGTTAGTTACCTTGGCATCATCCTAGAAAATCGAAACCTCTATCAAACAGACTTAAACGCTTATTTTTCTTACCATAATTAAGGTGTCTTTCATCAGTTTTCTTTGATTTTTTGGATGTTATGCAAAAGTCATTCTCATCAATCTTTCTAGTTGAAATTACATTCAACTGTATATCTGTAATATTTTAAATTTTTATTCAGATTAATTTAATATTAATTATAATTTTAGGTAATTTAGGTATGACAAAAATTAATTTAATATTATAAATTTGGAATGATATTTAGATCAATTGGATTGCCGTCCAATGTGTGCTTGTGCTATTGTCGAAAATCGATTTAAATTTTAGAATAAAAGAAAATTAAAATAGAAAATAATAATAATAATAATAATAAATAATAATAATAATAATAATAATAATAATAATAATAATAATAATAATAATAATAACATAAAAAAGGGGAAAAAACAGAAACAGAAAGGGATTGGGGGAGAGAGAAAGAAAAGAGGGGAGAAGAGAGGAGAGAGAGGAAAACCGGCGTGAGCTGCTGTCGCCGTTGCGGCCGAAGGTCCCAACACCGAAAATGGAAGCTGACGAAGCCCTTTCTGTGATACTATCCTCTATTTTATCTACTGGTGTTTGTAAAAGGAGAGATCTCAAACCGAAGCCAAAACGACAGTCGTCCGTTTGCCGCCATTATCGGAGAAAATCGATAAAATCAAGGCAAGTAAATTCTTTCATTCTCTTTGTAGAGGTTGATTTTTGGGTTGTATGTATGCATAATATGAAAATCGGCTGAAAGTTTGGTGATAGAGGCACGGTGGAGAGAGGAGGAACGACAGCTTGCATGCATCACCGTCAACCGTTGTGCCATCACTGGGTTATTGCCGCCGTGGTTGCGGTCATCGTCACCGTTGGTGCAGGGGCTACCATCGACAGAGGAGAAACGCAGAGAGAAAGAGGTGTGCAAAGAGAGAGAAGGTGGAAAGAGAAGAGAAAGTGCCGAAAGTGAGAGAGGAGCATCGATTTGGGCACTTGAGGATCATCCGATTTGAGCACTTCGGAGCCTCCTTTCTTTAGATCTGCGAAATAAGAAATTCAGGCAAGTATCTATAAACTCTCTCTTTAGTCTGATTTAGTATCTAAAATATTTTAGATATTATTTAAAATTTTTACTAATATACATGTATTTTTATACATTTAATTTATTTATTATGGACATGTATGCATTGTTCATTAGATGTTTTGGGAGTTTTGGTACTGATTTTATAATTTTAGAGGGTTTAATAACTTTTTTGGAAGTCTGAAAAATTGATTGTATAATGTATTATTTTATATAAGTATATTTGTATAAAATGAGTATGAAACTTTGCAAAGGCCATGCAGTAACATGCACGTGCTGGATCGTGGTCGCTACATTTACATTTAGAATATTATATATTTTGGTCAGATTTCGACGGGAAGATTTATTTGTAAATCCCTTTCTGCCTGTTGTGACCCTCCCCATTTAGATAATTTGATTTGACTTTATAATATATTCGGACGTCCAAATATGTTTGACAAGTTTGAGGATTGAACTCAAAGTTGTGGGTGACAAACAATAATAAGCAACCTTACCCATGGGTATAGAGTACATGGGTGATCATACATATTGGCCTAATTTACATTTGATTTTACTTAAGGTTATCGGGATTATGTGTAACCGTTCATCAAGCTATTTTTTAAATAATCGAAATTCAAATTTGATATATGATTTGTATTTCTATATTGATTCGGATTGAACTTTGATTTGGATTTAGATGTTTAGATTTAGATTTAAAATTCGTCGATTTTGTCCTGAATTGGGCCTTGCTATGTCTCACATAAATGGTTTTTTACTATATGTTTTGATTTGGACCTTTGGACTAATTGCTACGACTCTGCTTCGATTTCTGTGCACGCTATTGGATCATCCGACTATCAGATTCTACCCCAAATCACAAGCTGATCGGGTTTTAGATTTGAACTCGTGTTCGGGGTCACACTCAGACTCGGACATGGATTGGACTTTGAAATTGACTATTTACCTATTAAAATTAGTTCGAATCGCTTCTGTTTTGTATATATATATATATATATATATATATATATATATATATATATATATATCCCAATGTAGACTGTTTTTCGATTTGGACATTTATTTTCGATTTGGATATTTGACTTGAGTACGAGAATACCATTGGATTTTAGATTATAGATTTTGGTTATTGGATTTTTATTAGATTTATTTTATCGACAATTTGAATTTATTCTGTCATTCGAATGGATTTTTATCCATTTGATATTTTCTCTTATTCATCAGGCTCATTTTGTTTTAATATAATACATGATGAGCTCTCAACTCATATTTTCTGTTTTAACCCTTCACAATAGAAGGCTCGGACGTAATGTAGAAGTTAGGATATGATTTGCCAGCTATTCGTCCGATTTGGTGAGTTTTAATTTTATTATATATTAAATTGATATTTGATGTGATTGAATTATGAAATTGACCGGGTATGGCTTATGATTATATTTCGAGAATAGTTTGAATATTATGTTATACTTGATTATAATTTTTGGTTGAATTATTACCTCCGTTATGATAATTATAGAGTAGGTCATAATTATTTTATCCAGACAGATGTCATATGAGGTCCTTTATGGATTTTAATTTATTGGATTATGTGTATTTGATTTATCACATCTAAATTTTCGAAACTTAACCTTATTTATTAAATTATTTAGAATTTTAAATTTTAAAAATTATAATTAATTATTTAAATTGAGATACTTGATTCGAGTTTGTAACAGAAGTGGTATTAAAAAAAGTCGTAAGGAGAGGTACTTTGAATCATTTTGGATAAATGATTAACTGAATGTTTGGATATGATAAGTACTGCCTTTAGATGATAATAGAAAATTTAAGTTATGAAAATTTGGGTTTGAATCTGAATGCCAAGTCGTAGAGGTTTGGATTTGGATTGGAAGGATAATCATCTGATTATGATGAGTCGTGCAAGCAACATAATGTATGGTTTGATATAACAGTTGAATTAGAATTTTATTTAGTTTCAGCAGATATATGGAGATTTTATTAGATTTTATAATTTTGGAAAAGTAGTGGCCTTGGATGGTGCTGGTCTGAAATATCATGAAGTAGAAGAAGATTTTGGTCTGCAAAGAGATAAGTGATAGAACGGGTCAGTCTGAAGTCTCACGGAGTAGAAGAATATTTTTATTGACAGAAAGGTAAGCAGTGGCTTGGGGATAGTGAGGGTAAAAATAAAAGTATTTATGCAAGATCGTGGTGGTCTAAGACCTGGGTGAATTGATATATGATAAGGATGGTTGAGTAGATACAAGCGAGTAGATAGAAATGCCTTATCTTGGGCTAGGAGAATGAGGAGATTATTTGGAATGTCTATTCATAGACATGCTTGGAATGTCTCTTCTAAGACATTTGATAAAAATTGGAATGATACAGAGAAGATTGGTGTGGTTCTGCGCAATGATGGCAAGCGTGTGCAAAGTGAGAAACGATCGTTGTGTTTGATTGGAGAAATGAAGATTTTTCAAGATTGAAAGTTATGGATAAAGATGAAGAATGTCATATCAAGTCAACTCATCTCTCTTCGTAAGAGAAGCCGTAGAGTCTTGGTGGACAACCTCTACCAGAAGATAGGACAATAAAGTGCATGTCTGATTTTATTGGTAGCAAAAATGCTGATCATGTAGAGGTTTGAAACTACGGTTGGAGTAAGAAGAAGACTCAAGGGTTGTCCATTTTCTAATCGTCGTTGTGATCGGGTGGATAGTCATCCCATAAATTTTTCATCACTGAAGAATCGATGGATGAAGGGTTCGAGGTTCGGCCTCCTAAAGCAATGCTTAGGAAGATGTTGAAGAATTTAAAAGATTTGTTAAAGTATGCTAGTACCTGAAAACTTTAAGATTCAATTTGGAAGCAGTCAGTGCCGTTTCGACTCTTGACTCATGGCGAAGAACTGGACTAGACGTTGTTGATCGAGCAAGAGCAACTTTGGGAGAAAAGCTTTCAGAAGAAATCAGAGTATTGTAGTCAAAGTTCGAAGGATGAATTTATTTACCCTTTGGGGACAGGTAAAAGGAAAATCAGATGAAGCAATGTCTTCCTACCCGAAGTTCAACTTCGTAAAATTTGTTTGCAAGTTTAGCGGGAAGAAGTACGCAATATGAGTTTACTTTGTCAGAAACAGAGTCTGCTTTAAATTGCGGCCAGATATACCATCTATCCAAGGATTGTTCGAATACCAGGCATTTGGATTTCAGATGTCCAGATAGGAGTCAGACAGTTCCAGGCGAAGCATTTGCAGATACAGCTTATGAAGTTAGAGTAGGATATTTTGTCATGGAAGACTGTTTCGATAAGTCTGTTCCATTCTACATTTTGGGATATGAGTCCTCAAAATTTTAAGAAAGAATCAATTAGAAGGCTTAAGAGTCGATTTCGGCATTACATATAAGTCATCTGTTGAAAGATGTTTGCCAAGCTCATCTTACATATATAGTCACATTTGGAAGTTATTTTGTGACTATTGAAAATATTTTGGTCATCTGTGGAGTTTAAATATATTTTTAGAGGATTTGATTGGATTGTTCTCGGATCAGGAGATCAAATTTATTTTTAATGTTGTACTTGGATTTGCACCTATTTTGAAGGCGTCATATAGGGTGGTCCCATTTGAGTTGAAAAAATTGAAACAACAATTACATAATCTGTTTGTGAAATATTTTGTTTGGCCAAGTGTCTTGACGTGGAGTGCTTTAATGCTCTCTAGTGAAGAAAGATAGATTGATGAATTTATATTTGGATTATTTGAAAATCGAATATGTATAAGCTTTCAAGGATCGATAATTTTTTATCTATTCCGAGAAGTTTGCATTTTCTCTGAGATTGAATCATGTTCGAGATACCATTGGTTAAGAATTAAGTGGGAGGATATGCATAGGACAGCTCTCAGGTTAAGGTGTGGCAATTGCAAAGTCTCGATGATGCTTTTGGATTGTCCATTATTTTAGCATTTTTATGGATATTATTGATTGGATTTCTGATCGTGTTTGGATCAGTTGTGGTGGTTTTATTTATAGTGATTTTATTTGTAGTAGTTTTGTTATTGGTGTTCTAATTTATTTAAAGAATTTTGAGAAGTATAAGGCTTGATTGGGAAGTATGTTACAGATTATAAAAAGGCATCATCTTAGGTCATATTGGTTCTTAAGATGATATTTAAAAATCTGAAGAAGACGACAACATTGTCAAATCGAAAAAGACCAACTAAGATCGCGGGAGTGCTAAGTTTCTTCGATCTAGTTGGTCTTGATGGGAGATTCATTTAATATTTCTCGAGAATTGCAATGTCGATGGTGCCTTAGAATAAAGGCTTTGAAGTGATACTTCTGAGAAAAGTTTTCAGTAATTGAAGATTGGATTATCATTGGCGTTAATTTTGTCGATCCCTGATGAATTAGAAAGATTGGTGACGTTTAGTGATGTTTTTAAGAAAGATTTTGATATGTTTAGATTCTGCATAATTTGGCGCATTATTAAAGAAAAGTTCAGGATGCTGCGCAGTCCGGAAGATTTTACGTGGAGGTGCTATGTCGAGAATGCTAGTAGGAAGACTAGGCTAGAAGGATTTCCTCTCCTTGTTGTCAGGATTGAATTTCGAGCGAAGCTTCTACCTGCGAGAGAAGCTCTTATGAAGATTAGAGGTGATGTCCTTTTTGGACAAGCCATCATGAAGTTGGACGCAATTGAGCCAGTAACCTCGAGCCTACGATGTAAAGTGTTTTCTCCATTACACATTCTAGAGGAAGCATGCTATCGAGAATTCTCGTATTGAGTCTCAGTTAATTGGATAAAAGCTCGGAGTTGAATGAAGAGAAGTTCGGGAGCAAACAAGGTCATTTGTAGTTGTGATTGAGTTAGAGTTGTTCAAATGCGACAGGAATAACGAAGACTCTCCACGTAGCAGAGTGGAGAGAGAGTTTGATGACAGTTTGATCACGAGCCGTGGTAAGATGTATCTCGTGCCTAAAGGAAGATACGAGAAGAAACCTTTAAAATTTTATTTTGGGTTTGTCTCAAATAGCAAAGGACTTGATGATCATTTAGATAAGATTGGGCTAGCTAATGATGGTTTAGCTGATGAAGATGGTTCATTATTTACCAAGATTTGGGGTAGATGATAGATGAGTTGATGAAATCGGCCTATCGCATCTCTATCAGGATATCATTCCCGAAATTGGTCGTTGGTACATTTTCGAGATGAGAAAATTGCAAGATATTTCTGTTTCGAGATTTTTGATTTGATTTGAGGCTAATGATCAATTAGAGTGGCGCAGTGAGAACGTGTAGACTCATGGCTATCGATCATAAGATTTGATTTGAGGTTGAAGTAGAAGATCGGAATTGCAACCCGATTGAAGGTTCAAAAAGAGTAGTTAGATGTTTTTGAAAGTTTTTTGAAGAGAAGATTTTTAAATTTTAAAGTCAAAGGACAATTGAAAGTAGAGGTTTGTTTAGACATTTAAAATTTTCAGCAGATTAGATGAGTGGCCAACAGATTGACCTTATTTCTGAATTTGATGAATGGATACGATATGTTTTATATGAAGGACCTTTCGCATGTGATTGAGTTAAAATCATTTTTGATCAACAAGAAGTATTTTAGGTTAAAGTTGTGATTTCAATTTTGGGATATGAATGATTGATCCGCTACAAGGAATAAAATATTTTCATCGACCATTATACTTTTGAGAGATCTTTCAGTTGCGAAAGCGTTAAGGGATCTTGAGAACGAGTTCGAGAGAATATTTCTATTTCTTGAGGATCAGATTTGAATAAATCATTTGATCGAGGAAAATTATTGTGAAAATCGAAAATAAAGTTCGGAAGAATGTCTTTATTGTATGATAATTGAGATAAATATCGAGATGTTTAAATTTTGAGGATGAAATTTTTATAAGGAGGAAAGAATGTATTATTCCGGATTTTTATTTGGATTAATTTAATATTAATTATGATTTTAGATAATTTGAATGTGGTAAAAATTAATTTAATATTATAAAATTTGGAATGATATTTAGATCAATTGGGTTAGCACCCGATGTGCGCTTATATTATCGCCCGAAGATCTATTTAAATTTTAGAATAAAATAAAATTAAAATAGAAAATAATAATAATAATAATAATAATAATAATAATAATAATAATAATAATAATAATAATAATAATAATAATAAAAGGAAAAAAAAACAGAAAGAGATTGAGGAGAGAAAAAGAAAAGAGGGGAGAAGAGAGGAGAGAGAGGGGGACCGGCACGGGCTGCTGCCGCCGCCGTCGCCAAAGGTCCCAATGCCGAAAATGGAAGTCGACAAAGCCCTCTTTGTGATGCTATCATCTATTTTGTCTACCGGTGTTTATAGAAGTAGAGATCTCGAACCGAAGCCAAAAACAGCCGTCTATTCGCCGCTGTTATCGAAGAAAATTGGTTAAATCAAGATAAGTAAATCCTTTTATTTTCTGTGTAAATGTTGATTCTTGGGTTGTATGTATGTATAATATAAAAATCGGCTGAAATATTGGTGATTTTTGTGACAGAGGCACGGTGGAGAGAGGGGGAATGACGGCTTGCATGGGCCGCCATCCACCGTCGTGCCGTTGCTTGGTTGTTGCCACAATGGTCGCGGTCGCCATCACCGTAGGTGCCAAGGATACTGTTGGTAGAGGAGGAACGCAGAGAGAAAGAGGCGCGCAAAGAGAGAGGGAGGAGAGAGAAGAGGACATGCCGGCAGTGAGAGAGGAGGGTCCGATTCGGGTACTACGGAGCCTCCTTTCTTTAGATTTGTAAAGTATGAAGTCTAAGTAAGTATCTGTAAATCCCCACTTTGATCTGATTTCGTATCTAAAATATTTTAGATACTATTTAAAATTTTTACTAACATATATATATTTTTATACATATAATTTATTTATTCTAGACATGTATGTATAGTTTATTGGATGTTTTGAGAGTTTTTGGTACTAGTTTTATAATTTTGGAAGGTTTAATATTTTTCTAGAAGTCTGAAAAATTTATTATTTATTATATATTTTTATATTAGTATATTTGTATGAAAATGATCATTAAACTTTATATAACCCGTGTAGTCACATACACATGTTGGATCGTGGTCACTGCATTTGGATTTAGATTATTGGATATTCTGGCCAACTCCCGACGGGAATATTTGTTTGGAAATATTTTTCTGTCGGCAGGAAAAATTTGGAGTAGTAACCCTTCTCATTTGGATAATTTGATTTGACCTTATAATATATTCGGACATCCTAATATATCTGACAAGCTTGATAATTACATCCAATAATGCAGATGGCAAATAATAGTAAGCAACCTTTCCCATGTGTATAGAGTACTTTGGTAACCATATATGCTAGCATAATTTACATTTGATTTTACCTAAGGTTATCGGAATTATGTGTAACCATTCCTCAAGCTAGTCTTTAAATAATTGAAACTCAAATTTGATACATGATTTGTATTTCTGTATTGATTCTTATTGGACTTATATTTGGATTTAGATTTTTAGACTTGGATTTAAAATTTATCGATTTTGTCTTCAATCGGATCTTGGTATGTCTCGTATAAATAATTTTGGACTATATATTAAGATCTGGTCTTTTGGACTAATTGCTACGACGCTACTTCTAGTTCTGCGCACGCTATTGGATCATCTGGTTATCGAATTCTGGCCCAAATTACAAGCTGATTGGGCCTTGGACTTGGACCCGGACCCGGACTCGGACTCGGACTCGGACATGAATTGGACTTTAAAATTGGCTATTTGCCTATTAAAATTGATCCAAATTACTTCTATTTTGCTTATATATATATATATATATATATACACGTCTCAATGTAAACTATTTTTTGATTTGGATATTTATTTTAAATTTGAATATTTAATTTAAATACAAGACTACTATTGAATTTTAAAATTTAGATCTTCGATTTTGATTGGATTTATTTTATTAGTAATTTGGATTTATTTTGTTATTTGAATGGATTTTTATCCACTTGACATTATCTCTTATTCATTGGATTCCTTTTACTTAAATATGATACCTGCTGAGCGTTCAACTCATGTTTTCTGTTTTCAGAGTAGAAGGCTTGGACACAATGTAGGAGTTAGGATATGATTTGTCAGCTATTCATCCGATTTGATGAATTTTAATTTCATTATGGATTAAATTGATATTTGATATGATTGGATTATGGAATTGGCTAGGTATAGGCTTGTAATTATATTTTGAAAATAGTTCGGATATTATATTATATTTGATTATAAATTTTGATTGAATTATTACCTTCCTTATGATGATTGTATGAGCAGGTCACGATTATTTTATCCAAACGGTTGTCCGATGAGATCCTGTATGAATTTTTAATTTGTTGGATCATGTGTATTTTATTTATCACACCCGAATTTTTTGGACTTAGTATTATTTATTAAATTTATTTAAAATTTTAAAATTTAAAAATTATAATTAATTATTTGAATTGACATACTTGATTCAGGTTCATGACAATATCCAGAATATGTTTCACAGCCTTGAACATGAATTTTGTCTCATTACTTGTCTGCAAATTAATATTCATGATGCCAATTACCCTTAATGAGCAATTGTTGCCCATTTTTAATATTGCATAGTCCCTTTTTAGGTGCAAATATTATACATCCTTCATATGAGCTATTCGTTTGTTTTGGTACACTCAAAAAAATATTTTAAAATCTGGCACTGACTAATTTCATAGTTATATGTTGATTTATAATTAGTTTTTAAATATATCTAATAATTATTAAAATTAAAAAACAAATAAAAAATTTTAAAAAAAAATAGAACACAAACGACCCTACACTTCAGAAATAAATTATTGAAAGATTATAAATGAGTGTTAGGTTTATGATTTCTCCTAATTTATAGTATAGTGCCCAACATTAATATTTTGTTAGTAGCCTTAAGATGCAACATTAATATTCATAACAATATTTATAAATCTCTTAAAAGAAGTATTTGAAAATATAGCTAATTAAGGATTATTATTTCCCGATATTTGATCCCGAGCCAAATTCCGAGCAAAATTGTCTTAGGCTATTCAAACTCGACTAGCTTTGCTTGAGGTTGGTATGTTGAAGTTAAGTCATAGAGACTGAGTTGCCGTGATCGAATTCGGACCCTTCTAGCTGCCGTTATTATCAAGACTTAGGATCTAACTTGTGTCCAAGAATTCACTGTGTATGAAACTTTGACCTATTGCCCATGGTGGTCTAATGTTATAAAGTTGACTCTAGCTTGATTATTATGTATTGCTTGATTTGATTTGATTTGTTAGTGTAACTTGTTTTGAAGGAGCAAATTAGAATTCTATCAAAAAATAATTCCCATTCTATCAAACAAGTTAAATGCTATGTTTGACTTGGTTGAGTTTAATGACTATAAGAGAAAGATTGTTTGAAATTTTTGGGCAGAATTCTAATCAACTACTACAAATCTTTTTTTTTTAAAGTCTTTTTTTGGGTAATTCTCTAAACTCCTATGCTAAGAGTCGGATTAGGAAGCAGGGGCATTGCATTCCAGGGCTGTCCGATCACTTTTGATCCAATGGCCATAATCAAATTTTATTAAAAACTTATTTATTAATAGTTTTTTAATTTTTTTTAAAAAAATTAAAAATATTAAAATACCTATATTGTATAAAAATAAACCAAAAACCTGTCATCATTTTTTGTTTAAATTTATCAAAATTAAATTGAGACTGTTGGATCATGGTTCCAATTGCCAGGGGACAGAAGGAACGCGAAGTGGCACCTGTGCTCCTTGGATTATTATGCCAGCTTGTTCTCTTCTTTTGGTCCACACTCCTTTTTTAAAGGTTTTAAAATTTTTAGTAGTATCATATTTAGACATTAACCTATTAAAAACAAATCAATTTGTGTTATCTTTGAAGTAGTCTAAGCTTCATATGGCTTCAGGTTTAAATCTCTATTCAGTTTTGATTAAATTGCTCTCGGTTGATGAATTTATGATCCGTAATTTAGTATATGGAAGGTCAAATCAACTCCTTCATTAAAAAAAATAAAGTAAAAATATTGATTAAATGATGTTTTAGAATACTTTAATTATGATCATTACGGTTGTATTTACTTAATCTAATGATCTTTGCTACACCCCATCACGCAGGGTGGTACGGGAAGAGTGAAGAGAAAAGGAGGTTGATTAAGGTGCAATGCTACTCTACGAAGGACACTTCTAATTTCTACATGAGGCCCATCGAAGGGCTCACTGTCCTTGTTGATATGGACACCCATCAAGTGGTGGAGATTGTTGATCAGGGCAGGAACATACCCATTCCGAAGGCTGACAACACAGAGTATCGCTACTCGGCCGGTGACGTCCACCGAGAAATGAAGATAGTCAACCCAATATCCCTGGAGCAGCCCAAGGGCCCGAGCTTCACAGTGGAGAACGGGCACACGATTAGATGGGCGAATTGGGAATTTCACCTGAAACCCGACGCGAGAGCTGGGGTGATAATCTCCCGGGCCATGGTCCGGGACCCGGAGAGCGGAGAAATGAGGAGCGTCCTTTACAAAGGGATGACGTCGGAGTTGTTTGTCCCGTACATGGACCCGACCGACGCATGGTACTTCAAGACTTATATGGACGCGGGTGAATATGGGTTCGGGTCACAGGCAATGCCGCTTGATCCTCTCAACGACTGCCCGAGGAACGCTTATTATATGGATGGTGTTTTTGCCGCTGCGGACGGAAGTCCGTACGTCCAATCTAATATGGTCTGCGTATACGAGAGCTACGCCGGTGATATTGGGTGGCGGCACGAGGAGAGTCCGATCACCGGAATGCCGGTTAGTGAATAGAGCAGCTAACTTGTTGATTTGTAAATTAGGCAAGTTTGCGTTCTCTATTGCGCATTTCAAGTATGAACACGGGTTCAATGGTGGGCTTTCGAATTTCGACCACTTCTGTTTCCAAAATTCATTCAACAATACAAGATTTAAAGCCCCTCTGTGACAATAACATTTGCCTGTAAATTAAGCGGAATTGATCTTATACGCAACGTCAAAATTTTGAAGCACAGACATGGGTGCTTAAGTTTGATTATAAGCTAATTAGTTGATGCTAATTGTTGTTGTGTCAAATTTTCACGACAGATTCGTGAAGCAAGGCCGAAGGTGACACTGGTGGTTAGGATGGCAGCTTCAGTTGGCAACTACGACTATATTGTGGACTGGGAATTTCAAGCTGATGGGCTCATAAGAATCAAGGTTATCTTCCACCATATCCTTCCATCTTTTATTTTGATTTTTATTTTTTGAGGATGTGAGAATTCACCATTGATTCATCATGCTTGATGCTTTACCTCACTTTTGGAAAGTTAAAATTACACCGTGCTTGATGCTGCTCTTAATTAATGTCAAACTAGGGAGGTAAAGACAGAGAGTTATGACTTTATATTTAAATCGTTTTACCCCGTTGCTAACCTCTGGATTATAACTTGTTATAGGTTGGATTGAGTGGAATATTGATGGTGAAAGGAACCCGTTACACCAACACGAACCAAGTGCCGGGCGCCGAAGACCTCTATGGCACCTTGCTGTCCGAAAATGTCATCGGAGTCATCCACGACCACTTCGTTACCTTTTATCTCGATATGGATGTTGACGGGTCGGATAATTCTTTCGTTAAGGTGAATCTCCAGAGGCAACAAACATCTCCAGGAGAGTCACCAAGGAGGAGCTACTTGAAAGCTGTCAGGAACGTAGCCAAGACAGAAAAAGACGCACAGATAAAGCTTAAGCTCTACAGCCCGTCCGAATTCCATATGATCAACCCGAATAAGATGACCCGGGTTGGGAACCCAGTTGGTTACAAGGTGGTTCCTGCTGGCACGGCAGCCAGCTTGCTCGATCTGGAAGATCCACCTCAAAAGCGGGCCGCATTTACGAACAATCAAATATGGGTCACTCCATACAACCAAAGTGAAGAGTGGGCTGGTGGCTTGTTTGTTTACCAGAGCCAAGGTGAAGATACTCTAGCAACATGGTCCCAGAGGTAAAAGCTTCCATAACACTATTCCTTGCTACGGTCCAAGGTGCTTCAAAGTCTGAAAATGTTAGATATTCATAATCTTATCTCTGTAATGTATGAATTATATTTTGTGATCTGAATCGGTAACTTTCATCACCATTAATCAATTTTATTGTTAACGACTGCTAATGCAAATGAAAAATAATTTTGCAGGAACAGGCCGATAGAGAACAAAGACATAGTGTTGTGGTACACTTTAGGGTTCCATCACGTACCATGTCAAGAGGACTTTCCGATCATGCCGACTGTATCGTCAAGCTTTGATCTGAAGCCTGTCAACTTCTTTGAGATCAATCCCATTCTTCGGATGCCACCCACCGGTGAGGATGACTTGCCAGTTTGCAAAGACGCTGCATCAGTTTAGACATTTACTTTGCCTGCCTTGGATTAAAAATATAGCTGTTGGTTAATTAGAAGGCTGAGACCGTTGTTTATAATCGTGCAACATGAATGGAAAATAAATTGTAATGCTGTTTTAGGGTGATGGTATCGTAACTTTAAACCGTGTTTATCAACTGCTTGTTGGCAAGACCGTATAAAATTGTGAATTTTAAAATTTATTATTGCTTTTACAATTGACCGTACAGATTTTTAGACTTTAATCTAGCTTATGAAATTAAATATGTTTTTAATCAGATTGTTGAGAATCTAGCTAGCAGCGATCTTAAGTAGGTTGAGCCAAGCATAGCACAACATACCGATGGCCCTGGCCACGACGACACTAGGCTCAATTTTGTTTGGCGGTGACTTTGTGCATGATTTGCTAGCTAAAGAACAGGCCAAATGAAAAATTTTAAAAATATATGCACAAAAAGTTATAAATAAATATATAAAAGATTGCTATATATATAGAGAGAGAGTGAGAGAGAAATGAGATGTAAAAGATCCTTAATACTAAGATTAGTAATACAATATGTATTCTTCTGATGGGTCCTGAAACCTAGGCCCAAAATCGCAAACGCAGGCCTAAAAAGTCGCATAAAGAGGCTGGCCCAAAAGGCCCATAAGCCCGATCAAATTCAAGCAGCTGGCTCTGTCGAGCGCTTTGCCCACCCGGACGGACGCTGAGACCTCTTCGACGGGGACCACCAGAAAGACCAAAATAACCTGGATGTCACCAACAGATGCCACGAGCAACCAACGGCTCCTCGACATGCCGCACTGCGCAGCCATGCGCCTCAGCGCCGAACCCGCAGACCGTGATGTGTCCCTGCCACAGCCGCATCTACAGTGGTGGCGATAGTGGCAGACAACCCTGACGTGCCAGCACCACGTATCGTCTTCCTTGCGGCATTACGTTCCCTATAAATACCCAACTTCAGCAGCTGAAGAGGAACCTTTTGGCTTCTGAATCTTCCTAACCAGACTCTAGCAAAAACCCTTCAAAGAAGAGAGAAAGGAGAGAAGTTATATTCCAAGTTATATTTCTTGTGTTGTAACATCCAGAGGACGTTAAAGTTCCCAGGCATTCATCGTTGTACTTTCTCTTCATCATAGTGGAATCTCTCGGACCGCCCGTCCATCATCGTGGTTTTTCACCCTTCGCCAGATTGAGGGGTTTACCACGTAAACTGAAGTGTTCACCCACTACCCCCGTGCTTTTCTCTTCACTCAAATTCTACTCACTTTGTGTTGCTCCAATCTGTCCGTCCGTGTGCTCGGAAATCCGCTCGCACTCGATTTAACGCACGGCCAGAGTTAACCGGACGCAACATTGGCGCCGTCTGTGGGAAGCGACTGAAAGTCAGATTTTCACACTTTCTGCAAGTACCCAACAGCCTAAGCTTCGAATCTCTCAATGGTGAACACAAGGGTGCAAGCGAGCGCAGTCCCCAGAGAAGCGGCCTCGCAGGGCGGTGGCGCTAACCCCGTGGCTGAGGTTGAGGATCATCCCGACCCGGTGTTGAGGGGCTTGGCCGCCCAGGTGGCTGGCATGTCACAGGCCTTCGTGACCCTCTGCTCCAAAATCGACCAGCTTAAGCAAGCGGCTCCCGACAGTGGCCTCATGGTCGGGCGCCGCAGTCGGGAACGAAGGAGAGGATCGCCGCGAAAGACCTCCCGGTCGGCGGAACACTCGAGGACCTGTGTGGCTTCCAAAGACAGAGCGCCACGAAGGGTCGAGGACCAACTAGGTCCTCGGGTTCAAGGAGAAAGCCCCGAGAGACGCCATTCGAGGCCCAACTGGCTCGCCGCGACCACGACGATCAAGAGGCGGTTCCCCGAGATGCACTCCCAAGAGGAGCCTGCACGGTCCCTGAGGGCCGTGCAGTTCAGGAGCCTTATGAGTTAAGGCACTACCTGAACGAAAGAAGGACAGCTGCCCCACCTCGAGTGGAGGCCAGACGAAAGAAGAGGATGGAACCCGATGCCGCGTGAGAGCAATGCGGAGGAGGAGCTAACGCACTCCAATCTCCGTTTTCCATGGAGATTAGGACGAGGACGCTCCCCCCAAAGTTCAAGATGCCCAATCTGGAGTTGTACGACGGCAGCGGCGATCCCATGGATCACCTTAACCACTTCAGGGAGCACCTGAGCCTCCATGGCTTGGACGAGACAACCATGTGCCAGTGCTTTCCTTTCACTCTGAAAGGGGATGCACAGATGTGGTTCTATGGAATGCCCGCGGACTCTATCCGCGATTTTGGAGACCTGGCGACGGCTTTCTTGTCCCAGTTTTCCTCCAGCAGAAGAGTGGAAAAGCAGCCCTGACACCTCACTCGAGTCAAACAGGGGGCCAGGGAGGGCTTGAGAGGATTCCTTGCACGGTTTACCGCAGAGGCCAGGCAGATCCCGAGGCTGACCGACGAGGTGAAGTTGAACGCCTTCCTCTTGGCCCTCGAAGGGGGTGCTTTCTTCAAGCACCTCATACATAAAGGCCCGCAGACCTTTATAGAGGCTGAGGCTGTGGCCAGAGCTTACATAGCGGCCGAAGAGGCCAACGACGCCAAGAGGCCTGAGAGGGACGAGCACCCTCAGCAGAAGGCCGCGGAGGGAAAAAGGAAATCTGGGGACTATCAAAGTCCCCAGACGACAAAGAAGCACCATAAGGCCGAGCAGAGCTCTCGAAGAGAGCCGCGGCCAATCCATCTCACGCCGCTGAACGACTCCCGCACCAACGTCCTCATGCAGATCCGGGGAGAAAAGTTTTTGAAGTGGCCCAAGTAGTTGAAGAACCCGGGCGGTGGGGACCAATCGAAGTATTGTGACTTCCACCGCTGCGGGGGCCAAAGCACGGAGGATTGCAGGACCCTGTAGAGCGAGATTGAGGAGCTCATCCGGAGAGGACACCTCAGCCGCTTCCTTCAAAGGCCAGCACAGGCCTCAGGGTCCGAGGACGGCGGAGACGCGGAACGCCCCAGGAACCGAGTGGCTGCGGGGGTCGTGAACATGATCTCCAGCCGACCGGCTGGGGGAGACGGGCGTGGACTTACGGCAGCGAAGAGGCCAAGGACGGGACTTGGGAGTGAAGACGATGTTATCTGCTTTAGCAGTAGGGACTTAGATCATGTAACTTCTCCTCACTCCGACCCCCTGGTTGTAACCGCACTCGTTTTAGATGGAGCAAATGACTACCAGATGAAACGAGTATTTGTTGATAATGGAAGCTCTTGCAATTTGCTGTATCTTGATGCCTTCTTCAAATTAGGGCTTAAGAAGAATCAAATGAAAGCGCCGAAAGGGCCACTCTACGGGCTGGATAACGAGCTTGTGCCCGTCCAGGGTATCGTCCAGTTGGAGGTAACCCTGGGAACCTATCCGAGGACAGCGTCAAAAATCCTCACCTTCCTCGTCGTGGACCTGCCCTCGGTCTATAACGCGATACTCGGACGGCCTTGCTTGGCCGCGTTCAATGCAGTGACCTCCATTCCGCATATCAAGATGAAGTTCCCCACCCCGTGTGGGGTAGGAGAGGTCCTCGGAGACCAGTCAACCGGACGGATGTGTTACTTAGCCCAGACCGAGCAAGTAACACTTCCACAGCCCATGGAAGACCTCGACCTCAGGGACGAGGCGACACTGCAACACGCTCTGCCGGAGAGCCCTGTAGTCCGAGTCCCGTTGAATCCCGCGGATCAAGAGAAATATGTCCAAATAGGAAGCTCATTCTCAGAGGCGGTAAGGGACCAACTCGTCAGTTTTCTACGGGAAAACTCGGACGTATTCGCATGGTCCCCCAGTGACATGCCCGGGATCTCACCCGAGGTCATCGTCCACAAATTAGGCGTCGACCCTCGGCATAAACCGGTCAGACAGAAGCGGAGAAATTATTCCACGGAGAAGTTGGTGGCCATCCGCGAGGAGGTCAAGAAACTCCTGGACGCTGGATTCGTCCGAGAAGTCCAGTACCCGGACTGGTTGGCCAACATTGTCATGGTAAAAAAGAGCAATGGGAAGTGGAGAATGTGTGTGGATTTCACCAACCTCAACAAGGCATGCCCCAAAGATAGCTTCCCATTGCCCAGGATCGACCACCTTGTGGACTCAACTTCCGGCCATGAACTCTTAAGCTTCATGGATGCGTACTCCGGGTACAACCAAATCAAAATGAGCCCCGAGGACGAGGAGCATACGTCATTCATGACGGACCAAGGGACATACTGTTATAAGGTAATGCCCTTTGGTCTCAAGAACGCAGGAGCAACCTATCAACGGCTCGTGAATAAGATGTTCAAAGACCAGATTGGCAGAAACGTGGAGGTATACGTTGAAGACATGCTCGTCAAGAGCCGGGTGAGCAGCGATCACGTGAGGGACTTGGCTGAGACCTTCCATGTGCTCAGAACCCATGGGATGAAGCTCAACCCTAGTAAGTGCACGTTCGGTGTTTCCTCTGGAAAATTCTTGGGCTACATCGTGTCACACCGAGGAATTGAGGCAAACCCAGAAAAGATCCAAGCGATCCTGAACATGCGGTCTCCACAAACGGTGAAGGAGGCAAGCAAAGCCTTCGGGCGAGTGGCCGCCCTCTCCCGTTTCCTAGCAAAATCGGCCGAGAAGCAACTGCCATTCTTCAAAGCGCTAAGAGGAACAAAATCCCGAGATTTCCGGTGGAATGATGAATGCGAGGAAGCATTCCAAGGACTCAAGAGCTACCTCTCGAGTCCGCCCCTATTAGCTTCTCCCTAGCAGGGCGAAGAGCTATACTTGTACCTCTCCGTGTCCGACGCGGCACTAAGCTCGGTGTTAGTACGAGAGCAGCACGACAAGCAGCAGCTCGTGTATTATGTTAGCAAAACTCTCGCCGGCGTCGAGACCAGGTATCCCCTGACGGAGAAGGTGGCCTTGGCGTTGGTCTGGTCCGCGAGGAAACTCAGGCTATACTTCCAGGCGCACAAGGTAATAGTTTTAACCGATCAACCTTTGAGAGCTATTTTGCAGAAACCCGAGATCTCCGGCCGGCTAATCAAGTGGGCCATTGAGTTGGGGGAATTTGACATTGAGTTCCGTTCGAGACCTGCCTTAAAGGGACAGGCGCTCGCGGACTTCCTCGTTGAAACAACGGCACCGCCCACTTGTGACGAGGACCGGACTGTTACGGACGAGTTCAGCAGAACCTCCACTTGGACCTTGCACGTGGACGACTCCTCCATGAAGGACGGCTGCGGAGCAGGGATTGTGTTACGCACACCTGAGGGGATGGAAATAAAGTACTCATTGACGTTGGCATTTTCGGCCACAAACAACGTCGCGGAGTACGAGGCCTCTTGACCGGACTCCGACTTGCCAAGGAATGCTCGGCCAGAGAGCTCGTCATCTATAGCGATTCCGAGTTGGTCATTAATCAAGTCCGCGGAACCTTCGACGTCAACAACGAGCAGCTGTCCAAGTACCTTTCAAAGGTCAAGGACATGGTCGTGGGATTCAAGACGACCGAGTTCATCCACATCCCGCGGGAGGAAAACGCCAAAGCCGACACGCTTGCTCGAGCCGCGGCTTCCGAAGATCCTGAACAGTACGCCAGGGAGATGCGAGAGGTCCTGAGCAGGTCTAGCATTGAAGACCCCGAGCGGGAGGTGATGCAGGTCACGGACGGAAGCACCCGGATGACTCCCTACCTGAAGTTTCTGTCTAATGGCTCGCTGCCCGAGAACACGAACGAAGCCAAGAAGATAAAGAAGACAGCGGGTTGGTACACGATCGTAGACGGCCGGCTGTATCGACAGGGCTTCTCGACCCCCTACTTGAGGTGTCTTACTCCAGAAGAAGCCGAATATGCCCTGCAGGAGGTGCATCTCGGAATATGCGGATCCCATGTTCGAGGAAAGAATCTAGCCTTTAAGCTCATGAGGCAAGGATATTACTGGCCGACTATGAAATATGACGCCATGGATTTTATGCGTAAATGCGAGAGTTGCCAACTCCACAGTAACATGAGCCATCCCCCCCACACAGAACTCCGGGTGCTGCAAACCCCATGGCCGTTCGCCCAATAGGGGCTCGACATCCTCGGGCCATTTCCTCTCGCCCCTGGACAAAGGAAGTTCCTGATCGTGGGAATCGACTACTTCACCAAGTGGGTGGAAGCGGTGCCACTGGCCAGAATAACAGAGCAAAACGCAACGGAGTTCCTCCGACAGAACATCGTGTACAGGTTTGGAGTGCCCGAGTGCATCGTGACCGACAACAAGACACTATTCATCGGAAAGCGGTTCACTAAGTACTGCGCAAGCCTGAGGATCAACCTGGTGCACATATCGGTGGCGTACCCCCAGGCCAACGGGCAGGTGAAAGTGACAAACCGCACGATCCTACATGGGCTAAAAACCATGCTAGAATTATCTGAGAGCTCATGGGTACATGAATTGCCCTCAGTCCTCTGGTCGTATAGAACGACACCACGAGAGCCCACGAGAGAGACCCCTTTCAACCTTTGTTACGGGGTCGAAGCTGTCATCCCAATAGAAGTATGCCTTACCAGTCCCCGGGTTGGATGCTTTAGCGCAACGGATAACAGCCAAAGGCTCCGAGAAAGCCTCGATGCCATCGAGGAAGTCCGCGACCAGGCGAGACTTAGGGTGGCGACCTACCAACAACGGGTGGCCCGCTATTACAACAAGAAGGTGAAGGCGCGACCATTCGAGGTCGGGGATCTCGTACTAAGAGGCGTGGAAGCCACGGGAAAAATAGCTGGAAGAAACAAGCTCTCACCAAATTGGGAAGGGCCATTTTTGGTCTCGGCTATCCTTCGAGGAGGAGCTTACAAGCTACGTACCCAAGATGGCAAGCTGATACCCAGGACCTGGAACGCCGCTCACCTAAGGAAGTACTACCAGTGAAAAGCAGGCCGTCTCCAACAAACAAAAACTTGGCTGTGACCGAGCGATCCGAGAGGCCGGGCCCTTGAGGTCATAACAAAAACTCGGCTGTGACCGCGCGGTCCTAGAGGCCGGGCCCTTGAGGTCTTAACAAAAACTCGACTGTGACCGAGCGGTCCCAGAGGCCGGGCCCTTGAGGTCTTAACAAAAACTCGACTGTGACCGAGCGGTCCCAGAGGCCGGGCCCTTGAGGTCATAACAAAAACTCGGCTGTGACCGAGCGGTCCCAGAGGCCGGACCCTTGAGGTCATAACAAAAACTCGACTGTGACCGAGCAGTCCCGGAGGCTGGGCCCTTGAGGTCTTAACAAAAATGCGATTGTGACCGAGCGGTCCCAGAGGCCGGACCCTTGAGGTCATAACAAAAACTCGGCTGTGACCGAGCGGCCCTGGAGGCCGGGCCCTTGAGGTCATAACAAAAACTCGGCTGTGATCGAGCGGCCCCAGAGGCCGGGCCCTTGAGGTCATAACAAAACTTGACTGAAACAAAAAAAAAAGAGAGAAGAAAGAAAGAGGCACTTGTGATAAAAGTCAAGGATTTCTTTTTATTCCATAAAATACAATACAATGATACAAAAGGAAGAACAAGGTCTAGCCCTCGCAGGGGCCCTGAGGCGGAACGACTCCAGATGACTCTCCCGGAGACGAAGAACCTGCCCCGCGGCTCGAAGTTCCCGGTTGACCTGATGAATGGGACCCGCTGAGGAACTTGGCACCAAAGACTCGGGAAATGGCCTGTCCCGAAGACCAAGCACATCCTGAGGGCGCACGGCGCCCGCGTTACGCGGATCCAACACAGCAGTGGGAAACTGTGGATGCAGGACCCGCATCACCCGGCGGCACAGATGGATGCCATCCCAGAACTTGGACTCCAGCACAGGAGCCATCTCAGCAATCTTCACCGAAGTCCTTTGCGTCTCCTCCAGCTAAAGGATTCGTCCCGTCAGGAAACCATGTCGAACATCTGAGAGCCTCAGGGCTTCCTTAGATGAGGCAAGTGCCGTATGAAGCCGCTGGATTTCTTCTTGGGCGGCCTTCAAGGACTCCGCCTCCCGTCAAGACCGAGCGATTTCGCCCACCAACCGGCTAAGGCCACCAATCAGATCCTAGAGTTGCAAAAAGAATCAAAGCCACTTAGATGCAGTTAGCAGAAATGGAGGCAAAGAATAAGGCAGCTTAGTACCTGAGAAATGACAGGATCCTCAGTGGGGGTAATCTCCTCTGGGACCTCGGGCGCGAGTGGGCGCTTCGCGGGCGCCGCAGGAACGTCAAGAATGGCCTCGGAGGAAGGACCTTCAGGGGTGGGGGGCTCCGCTACCTCCGGGACGTCAGTAACGGCCGGGATCTCCAAGACTGCAGTCATGGCCTCCTCACCACCAAGAAGGTCAAAGATCTCCCCAGCAGTAACATCAACAGTGGCCTCCATCTCATGAGGCTCTATGACCTCGTCCAAGGCTGCCTCCTCTAAGGCACCAAAGGCCGCAGGATCATCAGAAGGATGACCCGCAGAGACGGCAGAGGCCTCAGGACGGACCTCGATACCAGAAGGAGATGCTGCAACGACCTCGAGCTCCGCAGAAGGACCAGAAGTCAGCCCCGCGGCCTTCCTGACCACGGGGGCAATGACGCGGTCATCCTCTGAGGAGGACTCACCAGCGGCACTCGGCGGATCCCCAGAGACCTCAATCCGCGGGCTCTTGGGAGGCCGCTCGGAGGGCTCCTGAATCACAAGAGGACCCTCTCTTTTCCTCAGCTTCTTCTTCTTCTTCTTTTTGGAAGCGGCAATGGCAGAATCACCAGATGGCACCGTCCACTTGGCTTCCGCCAGCTTTTCGGGGGACAGCCAGATGTTCTTCTTCCCCGTGCTGAAGCCGCCCAGGTTCGCTAGTACTAAGTCCGTGACCTCCCCGGCGGCCTCCTCTCCTCGCGGTGACGCGGAGCCGTACTTGCTAGCGACGTTTCCCCACACGGAGGAGAGCTCCCAGTCCTCGGCCACCTTGAGGAAGAAAAACCTGTCCTTCCACCTTTTGGTAGAATCCGGGTTCCCACCGCTCATCTCAGCAAACTCGGGGCGGGGGGTCATGGCGATCCACTCAAGAGTCTGATTGAAGCGGAACATGATCTTCACCATGACCGCCTCGAGGGTTTTGCTATGGCAGCATGCAAAGACGCACAAAGAAACCAAATACCTGATGGCGTTGGGCTGAAGCTTCGCGAGCGGGACAGCCAACTCCTTCATCAGGCGGCGGAGCTCGGCAGGAACAGGGAAGCGAAGTCCACCTTTGAGGTGAACTTCGTATACCGCAATGTAACCGTTCGGTGGGCTGCTCGCCCTCTCTGCGGCTCCTGGAACCACCATCGAATCAGATGCCGGAATGCTATACTTCGCCTTGATCTGCTCGAGATCTTGCGAAGAAAGGGAGGAAGCAATATCTTTAACACCGGGAGCCATGACAGCAAGAAAGGAAGGAGAAAGCGTCGTGAAGGTTTTTGAAGAAAGCTAAGGGAAGAGAGAAGAAAACGCGAAGAATAATGAGGATACGACGAAAGATTTAAAGAGATTTTCAAACAAGTGAAAAGGCGCCCTCATGATATCGTTCCACGTGTCAACTCCCCATACGCAGTAGGCAAGGGTAGGCCTTAGGGTTTCCCAAGGCGATGTCACATCAATCGTCCATCGCATTCAATGCTCCACAAGGAGGGGAAACGGCAGCGAAAGACAGGTTTCGTGATTCACCAGAAGATCTCGGACATCTTACAGGCCAGCAGAAGACGAAGACCGCGGCCTGTGACAGTGAATAGATGCTTGCAAGGCATGTCAAACGGCTGAGTCCTCGAACTGCTTGACATGAGAGGCTCGTGATGGGTCCTGGAACCTAGGCCCAAAATCGCAGACGCAGGCCCAAAAAGTCACGTAAAGAGGCTGGCCCAAAAGGCCCATAAGCCCGATCAAATTCAAGCAGCTGGCTTTGTCCGAGCGCTTGGCCACCTGGACGGACGTTGAGACCTCTTCGACGGGGACCACCAGAAAGACCAAAATAACCCAGATGCCAGCTCAGCGCATGCTGCCACGAGCAACCAACGGCTCCTGACACGCCGTACCTGCAGGCCATACGCCTTTGAGCGCCGAACCTGCAGACTGTGACAGGTGTCCCTGCCACAGCCGCATCTACAGTGGTGGCGATCGTGGCAGACAACCCTGACGTGCCAGCACCACGTGTCGTCTTCCTTACGGCATTACGTTCCCTATAAATACCCAACTTCAGCAGCTGAAGAGGGACCTTTTGGCTTCTGAATCTTCCTAACCAGACTCTAGCAAAAACCCTTCAAAGAAGAGAGAAAGGAGAGAAGTTATATTCCAAGTTATATTTCTTGTGTTGTAACATCCTGAGGACGTTAAAGTTCCCAGGCATTCATCGTTGTACTTTCTCTTCATCATAGTGGAATCTCTCGGACTGCCCGTCCATCATCGTGGTTTTTCACCCTTCGCCAGATTGAGGGGTTTTCCACGTAAACTGAAGTGTTCACCCACTACCCCCGTGCTTTTCTCTTCACTCAACTTCTACTCACTTTGTGTTGCTCCAATCTGTCCGTCCGTGTGCTCGGAAATCCGCTCGCACTCGATTTAACGCACGGCCAGAGTTAATCGGACGCAACATCTTCATATAAAATTAAATGAGATTGTCATTTAAATAAAGTTACAATATATTTAATATTTGAAACATTGTTAGGAAAAAGATCTTAAAAACTATTCTCTATTCACTTATAATAATATGTACTATTTTATAAGTTACAAAAGCTGTGTGAATGTTAAAAATTTTTAAGTCAATGATTTTTTTTTATAATTTTTAAATTTTTAGAAATTCAATGTAAGATAATATTAATATATAAAAGATTGCTAGGTAATGATCAAATATTACTAGTTACAGAATATTATTAATTTTACCTTTGTTAGTTTAGTAATTGATTCTTGTTCAATTATAAAACATATACTAGCAATTAACTTCCAAATTTGAAATCTTTTTCCATCAAGAACCAACATTTTAAGTGACCCATGTATACTTCGAGTTCCTCCTGATTCATCATCTAGTTAAAGTGAAAAATTCATAATCCTATTGTTGCGTCTTTGGATTCGATTATCGTACGAGCAAATGAACTGTTCGATCTTTCACGTCGGGTCAAACCGGAGCCGATCGAATCTCTTCTCTTCGAACCTGGGCCTTGTATAATACAACTAAAAATGATAGGTCAGAGGACGGTGAGAATTGCTTCCACTGTATATTCTCCAATGCTCAAATTAGAAATCTTTCCAAGTGAATAGAAAGATGTAAGAAGGATACTTAGATGCATGTAGTTATGGATAGAGCGTTGGGTGCGCCCGAAAGAAGGGTGGCTCGGAGTTACACCTGATTGAATGGTGTGTCTAGTTGAGTGGTATCTTGGATGGTTGATATCTTGGAGGGACCATCTTTCACTGGTCGGAGGACTTTTTAGGAGGCTTTTTGGAGGGAGAGTCCTCCCTACTAGGCTGCCCATTTCTTTCTCTTTTCCCTCTCTCTTTTTTCCATGCCTCCCCCTCTTTTCCTAGGATAAAAGAGGGTATTTATAAAGTTGGATGGTGGTTGTCCATATCCATTGACAACCGCCCATGACAACCACCCGTGATAACCATCCGTGGATAAGAAGAAACAGTTAAACAATTTTTCTTCTCGGTCCAAGTATACCGAGCTCATTACTAGCCCCCTATGTCGCACGGTTTGAAAATTTTCAACCCCTGATATGTCTCTGATGGGACTTATTTGTAGGTTTAGATTTATCGGCTTGCTATCCTTGGAAAACCTGATTTTTGAGATTTAACCTCTTTAGGGCTGCTTGGCGATGTAACTGAGTTTTGGAATCCGGCATCTTCTGGGCCGCTCGGTGATATAACCTAGTTTCAAAATTTGACCTCTTTTAGGCCGCTCAGTAATATAATCGAGTTTTAAAATATGACATCTTCTAGGCCACTCGGTGATGTAACTCAATTTCAAAATTCAATATCTTCTGGGCTGCTCGGTAATATAACTGAATTTTAAAATTCGACATCTTCTGGGCCGCTCGGTGATATAACCAAGTTTTGGAATTTGACCTTTTCTGTGCCGCTCTATAAAGCAATTGAGTTTTAAAGTTTGACCTCTTTTGGGCCACTCGGTGATGTAACCAAGTTTTAAAATTCAACATCTTCTTGCCCGCTCGATAATGTAGCTGAGTTTTGGTATGCTGGCGCTCATATGAACAAGTAAAATAACTATACTATTAATTAAAGTATGATTCAGACATAGAATATGATGCATGCTAGACTTACTTGAATTTATCGTGGAATCATTGTCGGCTTTTGTGGTGCTCGAGGTAGAAGGCATGTTGTGCCATTTGGACTAGTTGACCGTCTTGGGCACGGCTTGCATGTATCGCTCTGGTGGGTCATTAAAGTACTTTTTGCTGATTCTCTGGCCTGTTGCATCTATATTCCGTGGGATTTGATCATCAATCATGGTCTCGCTTGCCAGCACCTTACTATGGTGCTGGGCAATCCGCTCTCCTATAATTCAGGCTCTGTCACTAGTCGGTAAAAATTCACGCCGACATGAAATTTAGATGGGCAATGCTAATTGTGGTGTGATGGGTAGTTGGCTGGTCATGCCTAGCCTTCATCGTGAAAACCGTGGCAACTTTTGTAAGATCTACTTTTTATTGTTGGGTCTGATGAGAGACTTTGCTGTAGGATAGGGCTTGTTTACCTCCTAAGTATTGCCTCTTGTTGTATCACAACACCTTTTTCTTTTTTCCTCTATTTTTAGATAGGAGCATTAATAGCAAAGGCAACAGGAGGAACATTGTGGTTGAGCGACACTTCCTCTCTATTTTTGTTCTTCGACAGATTCTGAATTGTTGGATGATCCTGAGAGTCGGACTAGGTTGCAGTCAAATTGTTAGGTCCTTGGACAAATTTTGGACTAAATCCTTTACTCTTGTCCTCGAACAGATTTGGAATTGAATGTCTGTTCCTGTCTTCGAGCAGATTCTGGACGAAACCTTCTTCCTATTCTCGATTGGTTCGGGACGGAACCTTCAATTATGTCCTCGGACAGATTCTGGATTGAATCCTGTAACCTGTCCTCAGATGCTATGGGCTCAGCCACATCTGGCACCTCGGCCTCTTCTGCTCTCCCTAAACTCCATGGAGGTGTTTCGTCTTGGTGCCTCACTGCAAGGTCAGCCATGGCCGTCGGCACAATATAGTGGCCGTAGTCGCCAGATGCACAATTTAGAGGCGAGGGTTTCACCGCAGCTCAGGTGTGGAACTCATAGGTGAGGTTGTGTCCGCAGCCTCAGACAACTTCGTCCGCGACCTCTGAAACTCGACGTTGCATCCGCGGCCTCTGGAACTCGACGTTGCATCCACGTCCTCAGCTAGCGGTCAAGCTCAGCGGATCTGATGTCCGCGGCCTCAGATGTGGAACCCAGAGGTGAGGGTTGCGGCTGTTTTGGCTCTAGGTGTCGGAAGAGACGCGGCCGAGTGGATTTGAGGAGCCGAAGAAAAAGGTGATGATGATGAACACCGATGAAGGGCCGTCCCGGTATAGGCGACGTCGCCAGCCATGGTAGCAGCCACTCGGCAATGGGGATGGTAGCAACGGCAACTCAAGTGAGCGCCGTCGGTGCCTTCTTCCTCTCTCCATCGCACTATATTACACAATCTACCAAAATCTCGTCAGATTACCTCAAAATTACCACATGCAAACACAATAACGCCATCCTCAAAGATGAAGAAAGGATTTACTTGCCTTGATTTGTTGATTTTGCTTCGGTGATAGTGGCGATGGCGGCGGTGGGTTTTCACATTTCATGTTTTCATGATTTCACTCCTCTTGTTAACGTAGAGCAAAACTGAGGGAGAAACATGAAGAGGGCTTCGTCGGCCTCAGATCTGGGAGGCGTCTGTTGGCACAAAACGGAAGACACGGTGACTACTTGGACAGACCACTTGGACGTCAATAGGGATGAGCGTTCGGATGGATGGGCAACAGTAGAAATAGAACAAGTGAAAAAACACACACGAGATTTTAATGTGGAAAGACCCTTCTCAACTAAGGAAAAAACCACAAAAAGTATGCACTATAAACAATTAATTGTTTATAAGAATATTAGTTACACAAGCCCAAACAAAGAAAAATAATCACAAGTGTATATCTCTCAATCTCTCTAGAAAAGTGTCTCTCTCTCTATCTTTACAGTAAATGCTTGTCCACAACTCTCTCTATACACACTCAAGTGATGCCCACACAACATAAACAAAGGGTACAAGTATATATATATATACAAGAGGCCTAGTGGGTGGCCAGCCACCCTAGCAGTAGGGTGGCAGGACCACGCCTCCTAGGTCTGTTATAGCAGGTGCACGCCTGGTGGGCGAGTGGTAGGCCTGTTGCCCCATTGAAAGTTGTAACCGCTTCAAACTTTCAATCAGCATGGGTCAACTGCTCACCTGCAAACACAGCTGTAGTAGGCCTACAAAGAGAGAGAAAGTCAACGCCTAGACTTTCAGAGTCCTCGTCATGCCTTCAGCTACCTTTTAGACATGACTCCTCCAATAAGTCCTCATCTATTGTGACACTCTTCTCGGGCTCATGTTCTCGGACCTCTCCAAAGTCCGCGTCCATTTTCTTCCACTTGTCCACGGACAAAACACCACGAAGAGAGTGACCCTAACAAACTTCCCCTCACGACCGAGTGGGAGCGAAGTTAGTTAGACCGGCAATGTGACAACAAGCTTCTAGCTTTCCCTTTGGCAAAACTTTGGTCAACATGTCCGAGCCATTCTCATCTGTCCGGATCTTTCCAATTGATAGCTGCCCATCATTAAAAATATCTCTCACCTAATGATATCAAACATTAATATGCTTCGACCTGGAATGGAATGAGGAGTTTTTACACAAGTGAATGGCACTTTGGCTATCACAGAGGATCTCGTACTCTTCTTGCTTTAGACCCAATTCTTGGACGAACCTTTTTATCCACAACATTTCCTTGCAGACCTCGGTCACGGAAATGAACTCTGCCTCCGTGTCGAGAGGGCAACGCACTTCTGCAACTTGAACTGTTAGGAAACTGCCACTCCCGCAAATTTCACCAAGTACCTAGACGTTGATTTTCGAGAGTCAACGTCCTTGGCCATGTCTGTGTCCATGTACCCAATCAGCTGAAGCTTTTCCCCTCCAAAATGCAAACCCATCTTTGAAGTTTCACGGAGATATCTGAAAATTCACTTCAGTGTGGATCGATACTGCATCCCTGGGTATGAGAGAACTCGGATGACAAGACCAACCGCATGGGCAATGTCCGGCCACGTACACACGGCCGCATATATTAGACTACCAGCGGCTGAGGAGTAAGGAATCTCACTCATGCGTGCTTTCTTTGTGTCCGAGGACAGACACTGCTGCTTGCTCAGTCTAAAGTGGTTGGCCAGAGGGGGTATTGACAGGTTTGGAGCTTTCCATGTTGAATCGCTGAAACACCTTTTCAACATAGTCTTCCTGGGATAGCCAGAGCTTCTTGTCCCCTCGGTCACGAAATATTCTGATCGCCAGAATCTGCTTCGCCGGTCTGAGGTCCTTCATGGCAAAAGACTGCCCCGTTGCTATTTCAGCTCCTTTATCCGAGCACTGTTCTGTCCGACAACCAGCATGTCATCCACATAAAGGAGGAGGATGACGAAGTCGTTTTCGAAAAATCTTTGAACAAAGACACAGTGGTCGGAATTAGCCTTATGGTATCCTCGTCCGATCATGACAGACTCAAACTTTCGGTACCACTGTCTTGGAGCTTGTTTCAACCCGTACAAGCTCTTTCTCAAACGACAGACCAGTCATTCCTTCCCCTTTACCGAAAACCCTTCTAGTTGCTCTATGTAGATTTCTTCTCCAAGATCACCATGAAGAAATGTTGTCCGGACGTCTAGTTGCTCTATCTCCAGATCCAAAGCTGCTGCCAGTCCGAGCACCACACGGACTGAGAACATCTTGACAACAGGTGTAAATATTTTATCAAAATCAACATCCTTGCGTTGACTAAAGCCCTTAACCACAAGCCGTGCCTTGTGTCTTGGGTGCAAAGTGTCCTCGGTCGCCTTTAACCAGAAGATCCATTTGTTATTCAGGGCCTTCTTCCCCTTTGACAGCTTAGCCAGCTCAAAGGTATGATTCTTATGAAGAGAGGTCATCTCTTCCTTCATTGCCTCAAACCATTTGTCCTTCTCAGCACCGCTCATGGCCTCGCCAAAGTCCTCAGGTTCTCCCGCATGAGTGAGTAGGACGTACTCACCTGCTGGTAGGCGGACGGACGGACGTCTCTCCCTGGACGACAGTCTCACAGGGGCCGCCTCGGCCTGTTGAGGTACCTGATCTTCAACCTGATTCTCCTGAGGCATTGGAACCACCTCTTCATTGTTGCTTGCCATCCTTGGTTCGCTGTCCTCGGACTCAGGGGGTACTGGACGGACAGCTTTAACATCAACTCTGTCCGTCGAGAAGTGTTAGGTTGAGTCTTCTTCTCTTTCCCAATGCCTTTGATGGTCTCTTCTTCAACAAAGACCACGTCAGGGGATCGAACCAACTTCTTTTCCACTGGGTCATAGAACTTATATCTAATCTCATCCTCGCCATAGCCTAGAAAAACACATTACTTTGTCTTTGGCTCTAACTTGCTCGTCTCATCTCTCGGAACATGAACAAAAGCTTTGCAACCAAATGTCCGAAGATGGTTGTAAGTTGGCTCCTTCTCGATCCAGATCCTTTCTGGGACTTCCCCGTCCAAAGGCTTACTGGGCGACCGATTGATCATGTGGGCGGCCGTCTTCAAGGCCTTAGCCCAAAAGGATCCCGGAAGCCTGGCCTCGGACAACAAGCACTTGACCCTTTCCATCAGGGAGCGGTTCATCCTCTCAACCACGCTGTTCAATTGTGGCGCCTTCGGTGTAGTCCTCTAATGTTTGATGTCGTGTGCTCTACAATAGGTATCAAAAGTCCCAATGTACTCTCCACCGTTGTCACTCCGGACGGTCTTTAACTTCCTCCCGGTCTCACGCTCAACGAGGATATGGAATTGCTCAAAGATTCCCGTGACCTGGTCCTTGGTTTTGAGTGGGAACACCACAGTTTCCTCAAGCAATCGTCAATGAAGGAGATAAAATACTATGCTCCTCAAAAAGACCTTTTCGGGAAGGGTCCACACACATCTGTATGTATGAGCTCTAGGATCTCGGACCTTCTGGATGATGCATCTCCCTGAAAGGAGACTCTCCATTGCTTCCTCGCCATACAGTGAGAGCAAATCCTTAGCCTTTCTTCATCCAACTTTGGGATGAGACCCTTATTGGCCAGAAGACTTATGCCCCTCTCACTCATGTATTCGAGTATTTTGTGCCACAGGCTCAAGGACTTCATACATCTTGTGGCATTCACCTCTGCCACCTCGGCTTGGGCTTTCAACGCATAAAGGCATGAGGTCTTTCCTCCTCGGGCAACCACCATAGATCCTTTCATCAGCTTGAAACCGCCGTCACAAAAGACGCTGCAGTAGCCTTCGTCATCAAGCCGTCCTACTAAAATGATATTCATACAAATATCTGGGATATGTCGGACGTTCCTCAATATCAGATGGGCTCCATTATTTGTCATCAAGGAGACGTCGCCCCGTCCAATGATCTCGGACGTCTCCATGTTGCCCATTTTCAACGCTCGGGGGGCACTTGGAGTGTAAGTAGAGAACAACTCTCTCCTAGAGTAGACGTGTATGGATGCGACAGAATCCACCACCCAATCAGAGGCCTGCTTGGCCATGGTCACAGAGTCCTCTGACTTGCAGGCCAAAAGGAAGTCACCTCCTGTGACAACAGAGACCGAGGACTCTTCCTCGTCACGTTTCTTTTCACCCATATCTTTTTCAGCATTTTCACGCTTCCACTTGTAACAAAACCTCTTGATGTACTCCTTCTTGCCACAATGATGGCACTCCATGTTCTGGTACCGAGAACGTGACTTACTCTGCCCTTTGTCTTCAGACTTTGGGCCACGTCCTCGGCTCATTCCCCTCGATTCGATGACAAGGACCTCAGAGTGCTGAGAGGTGGACGTATCCTGAGGCCGCCGTCTCATCTCCTCGTTCAGCACCGCTCCTTTAGCCATCTCCAAAGTCACCACGCCGTCAGGGGCTATGTTGGCGATGGCGATCCTCATGATCTCCCATGAGTCCGAGAGGATTGTTAGGAGCCAAAGTCCGAGCACCTCATCCTCAAATTTGATCCCCATGCCACTCAGGCGATCAACATAGCCTTGAAATTCGTTCAGGTGGTCAGCGACAGATGAACTGTTCTTATACCAAATCTGCATGAGCTTCATCAAGTGAAAGATTTTGTTATTGCCGGTCTTGGAGGCGTACAGTTTCTGTAATTTTTCCCACAACGTCTTGGCATTCGTCTCTCCTCTAACGTGGTTTTACACGTTATCATCGACAATTGCCCAGATATAGCCACACATTTGCTTGTGCTCCAACGCCCAGTCCTGATCCGATTTCTTCGCCGGCTTTTGGGTGGCAAAGATCGGGTTGTGTGTGGACTTCACAAAGAGTAAGTCCGACATCTTGCTCTGCCAAGTGTCAAAATTGGTTCCGTTTAAGTAAGTCATTTTGCTCCCGACCTCCATAGCAGCCAGCAACAAGGTCACCATTCAAAGAATCACGTCTCTGATACCCTTGTTGGTGCAAAATGGAAGACACGGTAACCACTCGGACAGACCACTCAGACGCCAACAGGGATGAGCGCTCGGACGGACGGGCAACTGTAGAAATAGAACAAGTGAGAAAACACACACGAGATTTTAACGTGGAAAGACCCTTCTCAACTAAGGGAAAAATCACAAAAAGTATGCACTATAAATAGTTGATTGTTTACAAGAATGTTAGCTACACAAGCCCAAACAAAGAAAAATAATCACAAGTGTATATCTTTCAATCTCTCTAGAAAAGCATCTCTCTCTGTCTTTACAGCAAAGGCTTGTCCACAGCTCTCTCTATGCACACTCAAGTGATGCCCACACAATACAAACAAAGGGTACAAGTATATATATATATACAAGAGGCGTAGTGGGCGGCCAATAACCCTAATAATAGGGTGGCAGGACCACGCCTCCTAGGTCTGTTATAGTAGGTGCATGCCTGGCGGGCGAGTGGCAGGCCTGTCGCCCCATTGGAAGTTATAATCGCCTTAAACTTTCAATCAGCGTGGGTCAACTCCCCACCTGTAAACATAGCTGTAGTAGGCCTACAAAGAGAGAGAGAGTCAATGCCTAGACTTTCAGAGTCCTTGTCATGCCTTCAGCTACCTTTCGGACATAACTCCTCCAACAAGTCCTCGTCTATTGTGACACTCTTCTTGGGCTCATGTTCTCGGACCTCTCCAAAAGTTCGCGTCCATTTTTTTCCACCTGTCCGCGGACGAAACACCACGAAGGGAGTGACCCTAACAGCGTCATCTCCTACGACGGCGATCATTGTTACTCCGTGCGTTGCCCTTTCTTCCTTCTCTTTCCTCTATCTTTCTCTTTTCTTCTTCGTTGTTCTGCCCGATGTCATTTTCACATTTCACTTTTTATTTTCTCTTATATATATATATATATTATAAAATATAATATAATAATAATATAAAATAAATTTTATATAAAATAAATATTTGATTATTTTAAAAGATAATAATAATAATAATAATAATAATAATAATAATAATAATAAATAGAATAAGTAATAATAATAATAATAATAATAATAATAATAATAATAATAATAAATAGAATAAATAATAATAATAATAATATAAGTAAAGAAAAGAAGAAAAACAGGGAAGAAATGGAATGACGAAGAAGGAGAGGAAAGAGGGAGAAACAGCCGGCTGATCTTACTGCGATGCCGTCTCCATCTCCTGCCGACCGGTTGAAATAGCTACCTTTTCTTCTTCCTCTCGGTTGTCAGCTTCGATTTCGCTTTTTCAGTTGCCCTCATTTCCCTTAAAAATTATTGCTTTCCTTTTCTTCCACTTCTTCTTCTGGTGTGGCTACGGGTAAATCAGAGAAAGCAAGAACAAGATGTTGGCGCAAAACGCGGAAGGCAACGGTGACCGAGCGGACAAGGTCCTCGGACAGCCAAACGGAGCAGAGCTCTCGGACGGACACAAAAGTAGAGATAGGGAACGAAAGAGAACATACAAATTTAACATGGAAAACCCTTCTTTTAACAAGAAAAAAACCATGAAAGAATGCACTATAAAGGATTGTTTACAAGTGTTAGCTACACAAGCTCAAACGAAAGAAAACAATGTTCAAGTATGCAACTTCTCTCACTAAATGTTTCTCACTCTATCTTTACAAAGCTTGCCCACAGCTCTCTCTCAAAGCTCTTCCTACAAAATGTCTCAGCTCTCACACACACACAAGTAAGGGCACAAGCTATATATATATATATACACAAAGGCAGGGTGGACAGCCAGCCACCCTACTGGCCGTAGGTTACAGAACCTACGCCCCTAGGCCTGCCATGACAGGCGTACGCCTGGCATGCCATATGGCAGACCTGACACCTGGGAAGTTATTGCGCCACAACTTTCAAGTAGGGTAGGTGACCAACCCACCTACAGAAACGGCCGTAGCAGGCCTACGAGGATAGAGTCAACGCCTACACTTCAGGAGTCCTCGTCCACGTCCTCTCGGACATAACGCTTCAACAAAGTCCTCGTCCATTCTGCCAATGGAGTCCACGGACTACTGCCACTCAGGAGTGACCCCAACAAACTTCCCCTCACGACCGAGTGGGAGTGAAGTTAGTTAGACCTGCAATGTCACAACAAGCTTCCAGCTTTCCCTTTGGCAAAACCTTTGTCAACATATCTGACCCATTATCGTCTGAGCGGACCTTTCCAATTGATAGCTGCCCATCATTAAAAACATCTCTCACCCAATGATATCGCACGTCAATGTGTTTTGACCGAGAATGGAATGAGGAGTTTTTACATAAGTGAATGGCACTTTGACTATCACAAAGGATCTCGTACGTCTCTTACCTTAGACCCAATTCTTGGACAAACCTCTTCATCCAAAGCATTTCCTTACAGGCCTCGGTCACGGCAATAAACTCTGCTTCTGTAGTTGAGAGAGCGACGTACTTCTGCAACTTGGACTGCCAGGAGACCGCCCCTCCTGCAAATTTCACCAAGTATCCGGATATTGATTTCCGAGAATCAACGTCCCCGTCCATGTCTGCGTCCGTGTACGCAATCAGTTGAGGCTCCCCTTTTCCAAACTGCAAAGCCGTCTTGGATGTCCCGCGTAGATATCTAAAAATTCACTTCACCGCAGACCAATGCTCCATACCTGGGTTTGAGAGGAATTTGCTCACAAGGCCAACCGCATGAGCAATGTCCGACCGCGTACACACGGTCGCGTACATCAGGCTGCCAACGGCCGAGGAGTAAGGAATCTTACTCATACGCGCCTTCTCAGTGTCCAAGGATGGACACTGCTACTTACTCAATCTGAAATGGTTGGCCAATGGGGTACTGACAGGCTTGGACCCTTCCATGTTGAATCTTTGAAGCACCTTTTCAACATAGCCTTCCTGGGACAGCCAAAGCTTCTTGCCCTCTCGGTCGCGAGAAATTCTGATCCCCAGAATCTGTTTCGCCGATCTGAGGTCTTTCATGGCGAAAGACTGCCCCAGTTGCTTCTTCAACTTCATGATCCGAGCACTATTCTGTCCGACCACCAGCATGTCATCCACATAAAGGAGAAGGATGACAAAGTCATTTTTTGAGAACTTCTGAACAAAGACACAGTGGTCCGAAGAAGTCTTATGGTATCCTTGTCCGACCATAACAGACTCAAACTTCCGATACCACTGTCTCGGAGCTTGTTTCAGCCTATACAAGCTTTTTTTCAAACGATAGACAAGTCTTTCCTTCCCTTTGACTGCAAACCCTTCTGGTTGCTCCATGTAGATCTCTTCCTTTAGATCTCTATGGAGAAAAGCTGTCTGAACGTCTAGTTGCTCAACCTCCAAGTCCAAAGCTGCTGCCAGTCCGAGCACTACACGGACCGAGGACATCTTCACAACGGGTGCGAAGATTTCATCAAACTCAACACCTTTTCGTTGACCAAAGCCCTTCACCACAAGTCGTGCCTTGTGTCTTGGCTTATTTGTGTCCTCAGTCGCCTTTAGGTGGAAGACCTATTTGTTCTTCAGAGCCTTCTTCCCCTTGGGCAATTTAGCCAGCTCATAGGTATGGTTTTTATGAAGAGAAACCATTTCTTCCTTCATGGCTTCAAACCATTCATCCTTCTGAGCGCTACTCATGGCCTCATCAAAATTCTCTGGTTCTCTAGCATCAGTGAGGAGGACAAACTCACTTGCTGGAAGGCGGACGGACGGACGCCTCACTCTGGACGACCGTCTTGCTGGGGCCACCTCGGCCTGAGGAGGTGCCAAATCTTCAACCAGGTCCTGAGAAGTAGGAACCGCCTCATCTTGGTTGCCTGCCACACCTGAACCGCCGACATCGGACTCAGAAGGCACTGGACGGACAACATCAGCATCAACTCTGTCCGTCCGGGAAGTAGTGGGAGGAGACTTCTGCTCCTTCCCAATGTCCTCGATGGTCTCGTACTCAACGAAGACCACGTCGTGGGACCGTACCAGCTTCTTTTCCTTTAGGTCATAGAACCTATACCCAAATTCATCCTCGCCATAGCCCAGAACGACACATTGCATAGTCTTTGGCTCCAGCTTGGTCCTTTCATCTCTCGGAACATGAACAAAGGCTTTGCAGCCGAAAGTCCGAAGATGGTTGTACGCTGGTTCCTTTTCGGTCCAAATCTGCTCTGAAACTTCCCCGTCCAGAGGCTTATAGGGCGACCGATTGATCACGTGGACGGCCGTCCTCAAGGCCTCGGCCTAAAAGGATCCCGGAAGCCTGGCCTCGGACAACATGCACCTGACCCTTTCCATCAGGGTGCGATTCATCCTTTCTGCCTCGCCATTCAGCTGTGGCGTCTTAGGTGGAGTTTTCTGATGTCTGATGCCGTGAGCTCTATAGTAGGCATCAAACGTCCCAATATACTCTCCACCGTTATCGCTCCGAACGGCCTTTAGCCTCCTCCCGGTCTCCCGCTGAACGAGGGCATGGAACTGCTCAAAGGTTCCCGCAACCTGATCTTTGGTCTTCAAAGGGAACACCCACAGCTTCCTCGAGCAATCGTCAATAAAGGAGACAAAATATTGTGCTCCACCAAAAGACTTCTCCGGGAGGGGACCACACACATCAGTGTGGATGAGCTCCAAAACCTCAGACCTCTTGGAAGACACATCTCCTGAAAAGGAGACTCTGCGTTGCTTCCCCGCCATGCAGTGAGGGCAAGTCCTCGGCATGTCTCCATCCATCTCCGGAATGAGACCCTTCTTCGCCAGATGACTCATGCCACGCTCACTCATGTGTCCGAGTCTTTTATACCACCGGTCTGAGGACTCCATACTCCCTGTAGCATTCACCTCTGCTACCTCGGCCTGGGCTTTTACTACGTAAAGGCCTGAAGCCTTTACTCCTCGGGCAACCACCATGGAGCCCTTTACCAGCTTGAAACTGCCGTCACAGAAGACGCTGCAGTAGCCTTCATCATCAAGCTGTCTGACTGAAATGATATTCATCCGAATATCAGGGACGTGTCGGACGTCCTTCAAAATCAATCGGGCTCTAGTGCTCATCAGCCAGGTGATGTCACCACGTCCAATGAACTCGGACGTCTCCTTGTTGCCCATTCTCAATACTCCTGGGGCGCACGGAGTGTAAGTGGAGAACAGTTCTCTTCTGAAGGTAACGTGGATTGAAGCGCCAGAATCCACTACCCAATCCGAGGATTGCTCAGCCACGACCACTAAGTCCTCAGACTCGTGGGCCAAAAGGAGATCTTCTCCTGTCACAGCAGAGACCGAGGACTCTTCCTCGCCATGTCTCTTCTCGCCCCTTTGCTTGGTAGCATTTTCACGCTTCCACTTGTAACAAAACTTCTTGATGTGGCCTTTCTTGCCACAATGGTGGCACTCCATGTCTTGATACCGGGAACGTGCCTTACTCCGCCCTTTGTCTTCAGACTTTGGGCCACGATCCTCGCTCCTTCCCTGCATTCGGTAATAAGGACTTGAGTCTGAGAGGTGGACGCGCCTTGAGAACGCCGTCGCACTTCTTCGTTCAGCACAGCTCCTTTGGCCATCTCCAAAGTCACCACGCCATTTGGAGCTGTATTGGCAATGGTGATCCTCATAACCTCCCACGAGTCCGGGAGGGTTGCTAGCAACCATAGTCCGAGGACCTCATCCTCGAACTTGATCCCCACGCCATTCAGACTGTCCACGCAGCCCTGAAACTCATTCAGGTGATCGGCGACAGATGACCCGTCCTTGTACCGTACTTGCATCAGTCGCATCAAGTGAAAAATTTTGTTATTTCCAGATTTGGAGGCAAAGAGCTTTTCCAGCTTCTCCCAAAGCTTCTTGGCATCGGACTCACCCCAAACGTGGTTGTACACGTTGTCGTCCACAAACTGCCGTATGAAGCCGCATACTTGCTTGTACTCCAACGTCCACTGCTCGTCCGTTTTATCAACCGGCTTTGCTGCGGCAAAAACGGGATTATGCATGGACTTTACGAAAAGCAAGTCTGACATCTTGCTTTGCCAAGTGTCAAAGTTTGATCCGTTCAAACAGATCATCTTACTTCCAACCTCCATCAGCAACAAGATCACCGTTCAAAGAACCAAGATCTCTGATACCACTTGTTGGCGCAAAATGCGGAAGGCAACGGTGACCGAGCGGACAAGGTCCTCGGACAGCCAAACGGAGCAGAGCTCTCGGACGGACACAAAAGTAAAGATAGAGAACGAAAGAGAACACACAAATTTAACGTGGAAAACCCTTCTTTTAACAAGGGAAAAACCACGAAAGAATGCACTATAAAGGATTATTTACAAGTGTTAACTACACAAGCTCAAACGAAAGAAAACAAACTTCAAGTGTGCAACTTTTCTCACTAAAGTGTTTCTCACTCTATCTTTACAAAGCTTGCCCACAGCTCTCTCTCAAAGCTCTTCCTACAAAATGTCTCAACTCTCACACACACACAAGCAAGGGCACAAGCTATATATATATACACAAAGGCAGGGTGGACAGCCAGCCACCCTACTGGCCGTAGGTTACAGAACCTACACCCCTAAGCCTGCCATGGCAGGCGCATGCCTGGCGAGCCAGATGGCAGACCTGACACCTGGGAAGTTGTTGCGCCACAACTTCCAAGCAGGGTAGGTGACCAACCCACCTGCAGAAATGACCGTAGCATGCCTACGAGGATAGAGTCAACGCCTACACTTCAGGAGTCCTCGTCCACGTCCTCTCGGACGTGACACTTCAACAAAGTCATCGTCCATTCTGCCAATGGAGTCCACGGACTACTGCCACTCGGGAGTGACCCCAACACAAGAAAAGAGTAGCCAAAGATTTATATTGTTGCCGCTATCAAGAAGCGTCGCCAAGATTGTCGAAGTCGTCACCGTTGGCATTCCTCATTAATCAGGCAAGTTGATTTGAGGTTCATTCGTGACCTTCCTTCTCCATCTTTATGTCAAATTTCTAATTGTGTATCAAGATTTTGGACGAAATTGTAGTATATGGGTAAATTTTGGAGGACTTCGGTGAAATTGGGCCGTTGGTGAAGAAATTGGAAAAAAACAGGGCATTCGGCTTATGCCGTGGGTTTCTAAGAATCAATATGATTTGGTGTTCAAAATAATTGGAATGTAAAATTTAAAAACTTACTGTTAAAACTTGTGAGTTGAAATTTCGTTTCCATGCTTTGATTTTGTGAAATTTTGGTTAAGTGAAGATTTAGGCAAAACAGAGCTTTCGGCTTAATGGGAAAACAACATTTCGGACTTCACTTATATTAAAGCTTGAAGATTAAATCTTGATAAATAAATGTACATAAATTCCTGACTGGCATAGTTTGAATTGGTTAGAAACTGGTGAATAGCGTAGAAATCGTGTTGCATTGTCTCCCGAAAATGAAAGTGAACCACATGTGTGTGAGAGCAGAGAGGAAGTACTGCTGCCTTTGCTGGCTGTAGCAGTGGGTATCGTGTGTGTGTGTGTGTGTATATATATATATATATATATATGTATACATGGCATTGTGTTCTGCAATAGTTGGAAAGGAGGATTCTGCGGAGATGTCGCACGCCGTGAATATTGAAGCTTCTGTTGTAATCTGTGTGCTGATTTGAGGGCTTCCCTTCTTGGATGTGCACCGATCTATGGGATTTCGTTACAGGGAGATTGTTATTTGGGGAGATCTCCGCATTGCGCCCAATTAGGACAGATAACCATTGTGTATGGAGAGGGCTCTTGGGCCGTCTCTAGCTTGGGCCGTTTTTAGATTGGGCCGCATCCATCTACTTGTGGACTGCCTCCGATCAATTGGGGTGTTGACCGTCCTTTGAGCTATTGGGACGTGATTCCTTCTAGGCCGGTTGCTACTTTGGGCCTAGCCGCTTTAGCTGCTCCCATCAAAATTATACAACGCACCGGCATTCTTTAAGCATGTGCATTTTGCCACGAACACACACATACATCTTTCATGCATGTATTCGACGTGGCCAATCTGTAGTACATAAGCGCCCTAGATGTATCTATTAGGCGCATCCTTTATGACAAAAACATACATGTATGTGTGTCATGCATCGGTTTTACTCAGTCTAATGTGGCCGGATTAAAATATTAGTTTTGACTTAAATTCTTATTTAATTTTAATAGTTTTATTATCTTAATTTAATTAATTATGATAAAAATTTTAATTTAAAATTTGTACATTATAAAACCCCTCT
The DNA here is from genome assembly GCA_033239525.1 of Nepenthes gracilis. Taxonomy (NCBI): domain Eukaryota; kingdom Viridiplantae; phylum Streptophyta; class Magnoliopsida; order Caryophyllales; family Nepenthaceae; genus Nepenthes; species Nepenthes gracilis. The sequence continues at coordinate 6,488,357 of BSYO01000006.1, forward strand.
AGGATTGGCTCAACACCCCTGTAGCAAAGATATAACTTTGTCATACCCTTAATGCACTTGAACTTCACTGCTTCTCAGTACACTTTTCCTGGATTAGAAAAAATATGTTCACAACACTTACATCATGAACTATTTCAAGTCTTGTATATACCATTGTATATATCAAGCTTTTGATTGCTGAATAATAGGAAACGAATGTCATTTCTTTCTTCTCCGTTCCCGACGAGGGACACAAACTTTTACTTTGCTTGAAGTGGATAGCCAGTGAAGTGCTAGCTGATTTGGCATTATCCATATTGAACATTTTGATTGCTTGTTCATTGTACTTCTCCTGAGACTACCATAGTTTTTGGCTCTTCTAATCTCGAACAATCTTCATGCGAAGAAAGCTAGCTAGCTTTCTTCTATTAATTGTTCAAATTATAAGTCCAAGCTACCTACCAATCTCATCAAATTTGATTCCTTTCTTCTATTAAAATCCGTTGATGACTATTTGAGCCTTGTGTTTCATTAGTTTTACGTTGCCATAATTTTTTTAGTTTGAATGCCCATTTATTCTTTGGTACTTTATTTTCTCTAGAAAGTTTAACTAGATTATAAATTTGATTCTTTTACAAGAAACTCATCTCATTTTATATAACCTCTACCCATTCATTTTTATCCAAATAGATTTGAGTTTTATGTAAATTCTTTGGCTCCACCTCATCTAATCGCAGGATGAAGTCTGATTCTGTATTTTATTAATGGTATCTATAGGTAACCTCTCTCCGATCTCCGTGGTTAATGTGCACTGAATTGCCATCCTAAAGCTTCTAGTGTGGCAGGTTGCGCTCCCGGTGCTCAACAATTTCTTCTGCTTTTACTTTTGATTTAAGAATGTCACCCTATAACTTATCATAATCTATGACATGTCACATTGGTATAGGGTTTAAGATTATATTTGAAGGACTGACACTTAAATCATTGGACTTTGTTGGCTTTTCAAAGTTCCCATAAGTTTGATTTCAAAGAATACAATGTCCTTACTTTGGATAATTTTTTTTTCTTACAGGTCCTAAAGCTTGTATCTAGATTCATTTTTTCCATAGCTGATGAAGATACATGGAGTAGACTTGATGTCTAAATTTTGCCTTGATTCTTTGGATGCATGTGCAGAACCTTAACTTTAAACACTTTTACATGAGAGTATGAGACTTTTCTTCAAGACCACAACTTATTTCAGAATTCAAATTCTAACACCATCGAAGGTCATCTGTTGATAAGGAAACGAGTGGCCTGCACGACTTCCCCTTAAAATGGCTTCAATAGTTTTGTCATGCTAAACATACATTTGACTTTCTCATTAATGATTTGATTCATTCATTTGATGACAACATTGTATCTTCTCATGGATAATGTTATGCCCTGTGCAGTAGGCATTGAACTCCCTGGGTGTGAATTCACCTCCATTTTCAGTTCAGAGGCATTTTGACTTCTCCTTCACTTCTCACCTCACTAAAACGTAAAATTTTATTAAACATTTAAGAGTTTGATCTTTAGCTTCACTCCTATATCTTCCTAGAAATATCATTAATGAAGATCATAAAATAATTATTGTTGCCTAGTAATATTTCTTCAATAAGACCACATACATCGCAATGCACTAAGTTTAACAACTCTAATATTCTCTTTGACAAGGAATCAAACGAGACTCGATGTTGCTTTATGAATAAATAATGTTCACAATGGATTAAGGCACCAACCTTGCTAATGGTGATCAAAGCCCTTTTGGCTAGTGCGGCTAACCCTTTCTCTCCCATGTGGCCAAATCTCTTGTGTAATATATTTGGTGATGCCTCATCTTCGATTACATTTGACATTATTAGAATAAATTTTCACATGAATTTTGTATGAAGTGCTGCAAAATATGCCAATGAGTAATAATCATAGCTCCTTTGGTAAGTCTCCAAGCACCACTACTGAAGTGATATTCATAACCCTATTGATCCAGGGACGTCACAAAAATAAAACTAAGCCGAAAGTCCAGCTTATGTCTAATATCTTTCAATATCTAGATGTAACCAATGTTTGCCTTGAGTTGCACATCTCCAACATTCATAATATTAGAGAAGCTAGAATTTTTCATTTTTATCATATCAAAGTCTACGGCTTTGTATAATGTAAAGAATTTCTCGTGAGGGATAGGATAATAAGAAGTTTTAGTGTTTACTACTCATTTAGTATCTTAGCTTGAAACATATAGATACGCCATTTCATCTATAGAAACAACTAAAGTATTTTTAGAGAAGGTGACTAAAGTTTCACAATCTACTTGTTTCGGCTAGTCACTACTCTATCTTTGTTCTCTTTGTAACTTTTGGCCATTTCTCTCGCTGTGGTCTTTAATTACACAATGATAATACTTGATTTTATACCATTGCTGACTTCGGCCATCACTAGATTTACCACGGCAATCTCAGAGCTTTCCTCTACCATGGCTTCTTCCCCTACTTTTGCCTCTAACAGCTATTTGAGCATTTTTTTTCCTTGTTTCCCGTGATGAGTAACTGGTCAATACTAGCCTCCCTATTGAATTGGGCAATGTTTATCACTGACATGGTAAGTATACCTATTGGAACAAAATTGCTAAAAGAGACCATCAGCATCTTCTAACTATTTGATAGAAAACTAAAAAGTAGAAGCGTCCGCTCTTCATCTCCGAGTTTTATGTTAACAGATGCAAACTGATTTATCATGTTCTAAAATACACTTATGTGTTCAACTGTAAAAATTCAATTTTTTTTTTAATTTTAGATTTATTAGTTTTTGCATTAAAATGGCTTTATTCCAAACAGTTTTGGCTTGATACATATCCTCCAATTTTTTCCAGATGGCATATGTGTCAATTTCCTGTGCAACGTGATGAAACACTCTATGGTCAATCCATTCTTTGATTTGACCAATTGTATTTTTGTTGATCTTACTCTAATCTCTTCCTTCCATATTTTTGGTTTTACGCCTTTATACTCCAATGGATTAGCCAAATCTTTACAATTTGTACAATTTGAGACCGTCAATCTGATTGTTACTCTCATAAAAGAATCCTCTAATAAAAAATGGTAGTTTTAACTACAGTTGGGTTCCAAACAGAAACTTTAGAACTAAATCTATAAAAATGAATAGCATTGATGTGTCCAGTATCATCCAAATAGTACTAAATCACTAAAAAAAAAAAGGTTACTACAATATTTAACCGCTAAATGATGGTTCTGTGGAATTGGAACTGAATCAACTTGGCATCTAACTCGTGAGTTGACTCAACGAGGGGACAGTTACTCACGTGCTAAGTCTGTTTGGATGATTCAAGCGAGTGGATCCACGATTTGACTTAGTGAGTAGAATAAGGGATGTAGCTGAGTTGAATCAGACAATTTATTAAGTTAACCTGGGCAACTAACTCATTGAGTGAGCAATGACAGCCATTGTCGGAATATGCTATGCTAATAAGACATGCATTGGGAAAGTGCGTGCATGTAATCCTTATGCGTCTTCTTTCTCTAGTAGCATGTGCAATGTGTGGGTCTTATACACCTGTCTCAAGAGGCACGTGTGAATGTGTTAGGTGTTGTCCGGTTGCCAATTTTGATATCATTCATATCATTGTGCTCGTATGGAAGACAGAAACGTCCTCGTAACCTCAAAATTTAATTTTGAAATTGTCAAAAATACTCTTAGATTGCCAAAAATTTGCTATCGAAAAAAATTTTGTGACAACCACCATCTTACTCTGATATAACTTCATTAGAAAATAGAATGCACAAAATAGTAAAAAAATATAGAATATAATGTAATTTGACTAATTTAGCCTATGTCCACAGTCAAAGGGGGGAATATTATAAAATTGATAACCTTGCAACTATCTCAAATTTTTTCTTTCAACCCTCACAGAACTTCCTTTATTTTTGCTTTATTTTTATCAGCCTCACCACAACTCTCTTTACTTTGGCTCTGATAGAATTTTATTAAACCAAACCACCTTATATGGTGATTAAGCTAACTCTTGACTTTTCAAAGGATGACAAAACCCACAAAATATTGCTGTCAAAAATGAGGAAGATAATAATGGGAAGGCTTAAAGGTCAAGGGTTTAAATATTGATGGAGATGAACGGGTGTGGATTCTTCAGCTATTAAATAATAAAAATTAAATATTTATTTGATATAATAATAATTATTTATTTATTTAAATTTTAATTATAATCGATATTAGCTAGTGAATGATCATAATATCCCTATTAGTAGGACTATAATATCACTGGCACCACTTCTGAGATGAACACTTGCACCTCACCTCTGTCTCTCTCTCCCTCCCCTTTCCTCACGGCATTCACCAGGTGAACACCGATGCCTCTTTCCTTTGCCTCCGGGAAATCACCATGCTTGGGTTTGCCATGAAATGAATCACAGAAGGCATACTCATTTGAAAGTAAAAAAAAAAGCTGGAATAACAATAATTGAACAAATATTCAACTTTTTATAGAATAAGTACTTTTTCTGATCAGAATATAGAATAAAAATGCCTTCAAAATTGTGATAAAAAAGACTTGCCACTGCTTCCTACCAAACATTCAACTAGTGTCATAATTTTTTGTGGATTGTTAAATAAATTTTCATATGATTGTTTAGCTAGGAAGTTGTTATATGATTAGTTTACGCAATAAATCGAGATGATCAGATTTAAGTTGAGTTTTTTTTACTAAATATAACAACTGATGCATCTGGCACAGAGGATTAGGTTTTAAGTGAGCCATCAACAAATGTGAAAATGAGTGGCTCTTCTATTGAGATAAAGAAAGTCACTATTGTGACCATCAAAGTGGGATAGAGGATGTGGAATTGCTTGAGCGTAGGAAGGTTATGGGAGGCCTTACCTGCCCTAGTTAATGACCTAGGTTCAAGCTTTATCAACCCTCCCCTCCGAATCTTGCCTCTCAATAAACAAATAAATAAATAATGTAACAGAGGGATTATGTTGAAGATAAGGCATAGCTGGGGCATTCGACGTCCACAATTCTTTTTTCTTTTGGGGAGGGTGGAATAATTAATTTTAGTATGAAATATAGCTCACATAAAATAGAAACCCAAAGTAAATGACCACATAATGTCACTCGGATCGTCATGCTTTGATATGAAATTTATTAATCTATTTGAGTTCTGTTCATATGTTATTTTATTATAATTTAAATAGAAACATAAATATTATATTTGCTTTATCATCAAATAATCTAAAATTTAGGTATTTTTAATCTGATAAGGATGCTTAAAACTTTTATTTACCTTAATTTTTTGAGTATGTCAACAAGCTTTGATACCTGTTCAATTGCAAAGCTCTCAAGATGTAATTTCACACATTTATATTTGGATTGATTAATGAAGTATTTCGTTTTTGTGGGGCTGCAGAAAAAAAATCATTATTGTAATAAGGATTATGACAAGGTCAATAATTTAAGTAATCAAATATGACAACCCAAGGAGTCAATAGCAAGGCCATTAAATGGATTTTTTGGGACCCTGCAATGTCTAAATCACTCCCCATTGGAGTATAATTGCACAATATATTACAAGTATCATATTAATTGTTTCATGATATTAGTAGCTAACTAGTAAAAATTATATAATTAATAGAAATATTAATAACTAATAATATTGATCATAATCACTTGATAATAAATCTTTCAAAAAATGAAGCCATCTAATTTGATAATTAATGGCATTCCATAGTAAGTATTGCTCCTAATATATAGTATAATTTATCCTAGTGGCAAGCCATATTTTGTGACTGCCCAAATCTCAATGTCCCCATAAATCTTAGTTTCTACAACATTTATTCATTTAATCTCAAATGACTATAACACACCACATATATCAAAAATCATCTTGTTTTATGTAGAGCCTCATAAATGTTTTGACGGATCATATTCATATTAGAAATATTTAATGAGATATAAATTTTATTTTTTATGAATTTTATTACCATATTTGCTCACTAATTAATTATATGTAAAATAAATTAGCATAAATGGATCCATAAATATTAAAATTTAATTTGTTGATAATAATATACAAAATAAAAATCACACTGAAAATCATTTTTATCTTAAAGAACCAGTAGATAATTTCTTTCTTTTTTTTTTTTTGTCTCCTTAAAAATTGTAAAAATTTTATATAGGCCTTATACATTACAAAAATGATGGTTATAGAATAAAAGATTATCATTATTAAATTATCAAAATATCTTTTTTTTTTCTATCAAAATGTATGTCGTGAATGAGCATATCTTTAAAATTTTTTTAATTAATTATAAATAATTTATATATCAAAATTAATAAGATTTTATCATTTAATTAAAATTTAATAAATTAATAAATTATATATATCTTACAATGTAAATTTTTTTAATATTCTCTCACTTAACCAATATAACGTTAGTATTTATCAAAATGATTAAAATAGGCTTTACGTGTATAACATTAGAATTATCTAATAGTTTAAATACCACAATACTATAATCGAGCAACCAATATCATTATGAGATGTAATTTTTTTAATGTACCACAACACTTACAAACCACATGACTAAAGTCTCAAATAAAAAATATTCATATAATCTAACAATAATAACTTAATAAAAGACTATTCTTACTATTATTAGTTCAAAACCTTACATTCCAATAATATAAAAAATAGGAGATATCAGAAACATATTATATAAAATTTTAAATGTTAAAAGTAAAAAATATAGATATAATTACATTATGGGTAAAAATAAAAATTCATACTATCAACATGATTCATAAATATGTTTGATAGTAAATCCTTAATTAATGAATCTGTAATTAAAAGTTTAATACTAATATATTTTATTAATATTTTTTATTTCTAAATTTTAATTTTAATAGTAAAATTTTAATTTTCATATACTTAGTACCTTTTAAATATTTATTGTTCTTTGAAAAAAAAATTACTGTGAAATTATCACAATAAAGTTTCAATAATTTGGCTATATTATCTAACAATTTTAAATTCTAAATAAAATTTTATAATCATAATGCATGCATAATGGCTTCAAAACATCCACAAACTCTACTAATATTTATATGTCTTTTACTTTCTCTATTTACAAAGTGTTGCGTTCCGGGACTCGGGGTCCACATGCAACACAAGTGTTTGGGATTTAGGATTGTAGAGAGAGAGAGATTAAGTCCGGATTTTTACGTGGAAAATCTCCTCTTGAATGGGGAGAAAAAACCATGAGACTTTGGGCATTTAGAAATACTTCACTATCTTTATGGAAGTCTTTACAAAGTACAAGTTTTTAGGGTGGATTCCTTCCTTGTCTCTTATTTTGTGTTTCTCTCCTTAAGGGCTTCACTCGTTGGGAAGCTTTATCACTCCTTTTTTTCTCTCTCGTAGAGAAGGGAGGCGTAAGGTGTTAATGAAGCGTTTAAGTTATTTTCCTTTTTGTGCCTGGGATGGCTTGGAATGAAGAGTTTTTCCTCTGGAGAAGGTTGGAAAGGAATGGGCCGAGAAGGGAGCTGTGGTCTTCTCCAAACTGTGCAGTGTCCCACTGGCCTCATTCAATACTGCTAACGTGCGCGGGATAGCACGCGGCTGGCGCCACTGGTAGGCCTGGGCGTGTCAGGCATGCGGGGTCTAGGCGTCAGTCTTGATTTGACTAGGCGTGTCCTATTTAGATGGCGACTGGCAGTGGTTGCAGGTTTCTTGGGAATCGGCGAAGTCGCTTAGCTGACATTGTCGGTTGTGCATGGGGCAGTCCTCATCCCTGCGTGGCGCTTCTTATGGCTTCGTGAGTTCGCGGACTCATCGTAGGAGGCAGCTCTCGAAGGATCCTTGGAGGAAAGCCCTCGAGTCTCTTCTTGACTTTTCGAACTGATTTGAGACTTGGCAGGACTTCTGGGGTTCTCGGGCTTCTTCTTGTCTGTGTATCTGGATGTCGTTAGTGATGTCCTCGAGCTTCCATGTGAGCTGACAGGTCCTCTCGGACTTCTGCTGTGGCTTTGGCCTCTGCGTATTGGTCTCCGTTTTGGGCCTTTGGGGCTGTCCAGCTGCCTTCTTGGCTCGTGGATGCATTTCTGGGCCTCTCGCTTGGGCCTTTCCTTTATGGGCCCTTATATTGGGGCCCAACCATAGCCCCCATGCCAAAGGGCTCGAGGCTCTCGGTCGTTTGGCATGAAGTCGCTGATCTTCTAGAGGAGTTGGCTGCTTCTTGTTCCAATTTGGCTGCGCGCGTGCTTATAACTCGATAGGGACGTTCCTAAGGTGAACATTTAATCCGTGTTCCGAATCAGGCCTTTTACGGCGGTAGTCTGAGCACGTGTGTGTCCTCGGGACGAATGCGGCGTTAAGCTTGGTGGGAGATGGTCCCAGGACTTCTTCTGGGTCCGAGACTTTTCAGCGCCGCCATTTTTGGGCTTCTGGGATGCATTAAATGCTGATGTGACGCGCTAACAGGCACCTCGAGAAGGAAAGGCCATCATTCTTCTGAGACGAATGGCCGGGCGACGCGTGGCAAGGGTAATGAGTGCGTGTCAAGAGAGAGATTAAGTCCGGATTTTTACGTGGAAAATCTCCTCTTAAATGGGAGGAAAAAATACGAGACTCTGGGCCTTTAGAAATACTTCACTATCTTTATGGAAGTCTTTACAAAATACAAGTTTTTAGGGTGAATCCCTTCCTTGTCTCTTGTTTTATGTTTCTCTCCTTAAGGGCTTCACTCGTTGGGAAGCTTTGTCACTCATTTTTTTTCTCTCTCATGGAGAAGGGAGGTGCAAGGTGTTAATGAAGCGTCTAAGTCGTTTTCCTTTTTGTGACTGGGACGGCTTGGAATGAAGAGTTTTTCCTCTGGAGAGGGTTGGAAAGGAATGGGCCGAGATGGGTCGAGAAGGGAGCTGTGGTCTTCTCCTTTTCCTTGAATAAGTTCAGAGAGGAGAGAGAGTCTCTCTGCAAGAACCTTTGCTGAGTATTTATAGGAAAAAATGTGCCGTTGGGGAGGGGACACGTGGCGGTCACCAAGCGGCCGAGAAACTGTGCAGTGTCCCACTGGCCTCATTCAATGCTACTGACGTGCGCGGGATAGCATGCGGCTGGCGCCGCTGGTAGGCCTGGGCGTGTCAGGCATGCGTGGTCTAGGCGTCAGTCTTGATTTGACCAAGCGTGCCCTGTTTAGACGGCGACTGGCAGTGGTTGCAGGTTCCTTGGGAATCGGCAAAGTCGCTTAGCTGGCATTCTCGGTCGTGCATGGGGTAGTCCTCGTCCTTGCGTGGCGCTTCTTATGGCTTCGCGAGTTTGTGGACTCTTTGGAGGAGGCAGCTCTCGAAGGATCCTTGGAGGAAAGCCCTCGAGTCTCTTCTTGACTTTTCGGACTGATCTGAGACTTGGCACGACTTCTGGGGTTCTCGGGCTTCTTCTTATCCGTGTATCTGGATGTCGTTAGTGATGTCCTTGAGCTTCCTTGTGAGCTGACAGGTCCTCTCGGACTTCTGCTGTGGCTTTGGCCTCTGCGATATTGGTCTCCGTTTTGGGCCTTTCGAGCTGTCCAGCTGCCTTCTTGGCTCGTGGGCGTATTTCTGGGCCTTTCGCTTAGGCCTTTTCATTATGGGCCCTTATATTGGGGCCCAACATAGCCCCCCATGCCAAAGGGCTCGAGGCTCTCGGTCGTTTGGCATGAAGTCGCTGATCTTCTAGAGGAGTTGGCTGCTTCTTGTTCGAATTTGGCTGCGCGCGTGCTTATAACTCGATAGGGACGTTCCTAAGTAGGCCAGAGTACAACAGTCCGTGTTCCGAATCAGGCCTTTTACGGCGGTAGTCTGAGCACGTGTGTGTCCTCGGGACGAATGCGGCGTTAAGCTTGGTGGGAGATGGTCCCAGGACTTCTTCTGGGTCCGAGACTTTTCAACGCCGCCATTTTTGGGCTTCTGGGATGCATTAAATGCTGAAGTTACGCGCTAACAGGCACCTCGAGAAGGAAAGGCCATCATTCTTCTGAGACGAATGGCCGGGCGACGCGTGGCAAGGGTAATGAGTGCGCTCTTTTGAATTCTAGGAGTATTTAAATGCCTCCTTGCTCCGATTTTCCATCTTCGTGCCCGCTTTCGTTTTATCCTATAAGTGTTGAGGCTTTCCGTTCTTCCTTCGCTCGAGTTTCTTCTTCATTTTTTTTGTTTTTTGACGTCCATGGCGCTTGGAGTGAGACAGATTGCTTCCACGGTGACGCTCGACAAGCTTGCGGAGATTCGAGCTCGATATCGAATCTCTGAGTCCACAACCATGATGATTTCGGAGTCGCACGATAGCGCGTGGTGTCCTCAGGACGGCTTCATCACCGTTTATGAAGTCCACCTCAAAGGTGGGCTACGGTTTCCTGTGGCAGAGGAGCTTTACGATATCATGAGGGCACTTGGAGTGCCCTTTCGCGCACTCAATCAAGAACGCAAGAAGGTATCCGTGTCCCCGTGCGTTTTCTTAAGTGATAAGAAGCTCTTGAATGCCCTCACGGTCAAGGTGATGTTTCGCTTACACAGAACCTTGATCGGATTATAATGACTCCCCGCCCGGACTTTTCTTTGATGTGCGGGGTAACCTTGACTCCTGTGCGGTGGAAGGATAAGTTTTTCTTCTTTGGCGTTCACGAGTATTGGGCCGTTTCCTTTAAGTGGGGGAAAGTGGCTAGCCAGTATAGCTCTGATCCTTCGAAGGAGGACAGGGAGAGTGTGAAGGAGTTCACGGACTTGGTGGCCAAACTGGGGAGCTTTCACCGAACAAAGCGCGTGACTCTGGCTGTCCCCCGAGAAGTTTGAGGAAGCCGGTGGGGACCATGAGCCGAGGCTTTAAAGAAGTCCAAGAAGAGACTGAGGAGGAGAGATGGGACACTGAGGATCGGGGGTCCCGCTGATCGCCTGGGAGAAAACCTCCTCACCGAGAGCTCGGGGCTTCCGGTGGCGGTTGTTGAGCCTTCCTCCAGTGATGATGATGATGATGATGATGATTTCAACATCGATGATTTGAGTGACGATGATGTGGATGCTCCTCTGCTTAAGAGGTCGAGGACTGACTCTTTGCCTGAGTCCTCGGGGTCTGAACGTCTCGCCTTCACTTCCACTGCTAATCCTCCTGCGACTTCCTCGAGGCGATTGTTCGGCATGCGCGGAGCTCCCGGACGTCCAAAGTGATGATTTTGTCCTCGAAGTTCCCGTTGATTTGCCTGGTGACGTCTCAGACAGGACTGATCATCCTTCTGAGGACATAGGAGGCGGGAATTCCATGGTGGATCTTTGAGAGGGGAATGACGAAGAGGTGGTAGAGGTCGAGGAGTTAGGTGTCCGCGAGCTCATGCCCCTTGATCCTTTTGAGCGCCCTATTGTGGTCCAAGTCGAGCGACCGTTTGAGCTTCTTGGGGATGTTGATTTTGAGGCAGGCTCTTTAGCGCCTTTTACAGCTGCTGAGCTCGAGTCGAGGGGACGACTGTGGTGTCTGGGAGTGGTCTTCAGGAGTCTGAGGCCCCTGGGGAGTGTGGCACAGGGGACGATCCTCTTGTTTCTAAGGTAACCGACTGTTTCTTTTCTCGCCTTGCTCCCAGCTGTTCATATTTTGATGAGTCTTTCTGCTGTAGCTCCAGGGTCTAATTGGAGGCCTCAGTGAACTGGTGGGAGAGGTCGCCCAGTCCCGCTTGGAAATGGGGTCTTCGTGGGCCCCCCGGGAGGCTGTGCAACATGCGGAAGCAGAGCTAGCTGAAGCTAAGGAGAAGATTGCCTCTTTGGAGGATACTGTCAAGCTCCTGCGGCTTCGTCAGGGCCTCCTCTAGGATCGGATCCTTCACCAAGAGGAGAAGTTGAGGACGTCCGCAGTTGGATGGGGCACGGTGTTGGGCCGTTGACTCTTTGGGGATGGCATCCGCATGTGCCGCCGGGTGGCGCGACTGATCCGTCCGCGGTTTCCTGTGGCCGTCCTCGATCCTAGGAACGCCAGTGCCTTGAGCGTAGAAGACTTATACGGCGTTGCTGGGAGGCCTTTCCCTGGGCCTCCTCGGGCAGGGCATGAAGGTGAACCTCTTACGCCCGAGGAGCCAGTTCCGGCCGACCAGGTGTGATCTTCAGGAGCTCAAGAGGCTCAAGGAGAAGGGAGTCAAGTGGCGCTCCCTTGACATTTTGTTTCTTTTTCTTATTTTATCACACTTGTACATAAGCTCATTTTTATGAATAAGACTTGTCCTTTCTGCGTCAAGGTTTTGGACTTTTCGTTTTGTCTTGTTTGTACGAGTGTCTCTCTCTCTTTTTTTTTTTTTTTCGGCGCGATGCGCAGCGCCTTACTCTTAGCTTTGAGTGTGTGATCTTTTTAAGATCCTTGGCCTTTTAACTTCTCGGGTTTGAGTATGTGATCCTTTTAGGATCTTCTAGCTTTTTCACCTTTTGACCTCTCGGGCTTTTCGGCGTTGAAGTTTGACCTCTGGGGCTGCTCGGCTACTGCCAAGTTTTTGGAGTCCGACCTCTGGGGCCGCTCGGTACTGCTGAGTTTTTGGAGTTTGACCTCTGGGGCCGCTCGGCTACTGTCGAGTTTTTGGAGTTCGACCTCTGGGGCCACTCGGCTACTGCCAAGTTATTCTTCTTGTGCTGCGAATTGCTTCATTGTTGATGAGGGAGCATGAGAACGCTTCATAATAGACATAATAGACATAATGATGGGACATTTTTATTAATGTACACGTTTTACATTGAGTGGCCTATGGCCTTGCCCTTTGAGCGGCGCGACCGGGTGCATCCTACTGTTCTGGGGCCATGCCCGGGTCGTGGTAGGAAGCGATCGAGATAGCCCTCCATTACTAGCCGCTCGATTTCCGCCTGGAGCTTCTTGCAGTCCTCGGTGTCATGGTCGCGGCTGCAGTGGTAATGGCAGTACTCCCACTGGTCACCTCCTTCTGGATTCTTTAACGCCTTAGGCCATCTTAGGAACTCCTCATCCCTGATCTGCCTCAAGATGTTGGTGAGGGACTCAGTAAGAGCCGGCGGGTCTGATGGCCTCTCTCCTCCAAGGACCAACCGTTCGGGATTGTTTTGCCCGGACGGTCCCTGGGTCTCCATTTGGGCATTCGCCATTCTTTTTCCTTTCCCTGTCCTTTGGGGCAGGGGGTCTTTTCGTCATTTCGGCTGGCTTGTTTCGCCGATTTTGGGCCCGAAGACTGTTTTTCAGAGCCTCTTGAGCCATTTCTTCGTCGGGGCTTGGCTCATGGACTTCTTTCTGTTGAGGTAGTCACTCAACTCGCCAGGAGCCCGCGTTGCTTGTCGCCTCTGGGGCGCTGCTAGACGCTGGCTTTCGGGGCACGTGCCCCTGGACTGCTCGTCCACCTTCTCGCGGAGGGTATGGACGACTCTTGAAAGACTGTTCACCTTCTGTACTAGCTTGCACACGCTAGTACTGGGGCCGCCACTCATCCTGCCACTCGATGGGAGACACCTGTCGTAGTGCTCCTCCTCCCGGGTGGACGTACTGTCTTGTCTGCTCATCATCTCCAGGGCGTTGGTTGTTTTGTGAGGGGGGAAGCTTGTGAGCCTTTTGTTAGGTTCCCACAGACAGCGCCAATGTTGCGTTTTGAGACTCGGGGTCCACGTGCAACACAAGTGTTTGGGATTTAGGATTGTAAAAAGAGAGAGATTAAGTCCGGATTTTTACGTGGAAAATCTCCTCTTGAATGGGGAGAAAAAACCATGAGACTTTGGGCCTTTAGAAATACTTCACTATCTTTATGAAAGTCTTTACACAAAGTACAAGTTTTTAGGGTGGATCCCTTCCTTGTCTCTTCTTTTGTGTTTCTCTCCTTAAGGGCTTCACTCGTTGGGAAGCTTTATCACTCCTTTTTTTCTCTCTCGTGGAGAAGGGAGGCGTAAGGTGTTAATGAAGCGTCTAAGTCGTTTTCCTTTTTGTGCCTAGGATGGCTTGGAATGAAGAGTTTTTCCTCTGGAGAAGGTTGGAAAGGAATGGTCCGAGAAGGGAGCTGTGGTCTTCTCCTTTTTCTTGAATAAGTTCAGAGAGGAGAGAGAGTCTCTCTGCAAGATCCTTTGCTGAGTATTTATAGGGGAAAATGTGCCGTTGGGGAGGGGACACGTGGCGGTCACCGAGCAGTCGAGAAACTGTGCAGTGTCCCACTGGCCTCATTCAATGCTGCTGACGTGCGCGGGATAGCACCAGCTGGCGCCACTGGTAGGCCTAGGCGTGTCAGGCATGCGGGGTCTAGGCGTCAGTCTTGATTTGACTAGGCGTGCCCTATTTAGATAGCGACTGGCAGTGGTTGCAGGTTCCTTGGGAATCGGCGAAGTCGCTTAGCTGACATTGTCGGTTGTGCATGGGGCAGTCGTCGTCCTTGCGTGGCGCTTCTTATGGCTTCGTGAGTTCGCGGACTCATCGAAGGAGGCAGCTCTCGAAGGATCCTTGGAGGAAAGCCCTCGAGTCTCTTCTTGACTTTTCTGACCGATCTCGAGACTTGGCAGACTTCCGGGTTCTCGGGCTTCTTCTTGTCTCTGTATCTGGATGTCGTTAGTGATGTCCTCGAGCTTCCATGTGAGCTGACAGGTCCTCTCGGACTTCTGCTGTGGCTTTGGCCTCTGCGTATTGGTCTCCGTTTTGGGCCTTTGGGGCTGTCCAGCTGCCTTCTTGGCTCGTGGACGCATTTCTGGGCCTTTCGCTTGGGCCTTTCCTTTATGGGCCCTTATATTGGGGCCCAACACAAAGGATCTAAATAAATTATAATTAGGAGCCCTCGAGTCTTTCAACTAGTATTGTAGACCAATTTAAAATCCTTAGCCCTAATATTTTAGATGTATACAAATTAATATTTGTATGTTTTTTTCTATTTTAATGGGAATAATTGTACTTATTTGAATGTTTATATGAGAGTGTTTCTCAAATTAATAGATGAATATGTATGGAGTAATACTCAATCTCAATGAACACCACCCAAGAATACTATATATAGCACCAATGAAAGTAAAGCCTTTATATTGGGGACTAAAAAGAATTGGATGCATGTAATTAGAGTAGTAAAAGCTTACATGCTATTTTTATAACTGTCTTTTTATAAAAGTTTAAATATATTTCTATATGTAAAATCTCAAAAGAAGCTTGAAAGATTCTTAGAATAACTTATAAAGGTGCCAAAATGTTAAAGAACTTAAAACTACATATACTCACCACTAAATTTAACAAATTAGAATAAAAAAATATATAGTTCGTAAAGCGATAAAATTTCTATCTAAACATTTTACACCTAAAATTATCGCTATATAATAGAGCAAAAACCTTGATAAAATTAAAATTGAAGAACTTATTGATTTATTATAAACTTATAAACATAATTTGTCTTACTCTAAGAAAAATAAATTAATTGGTTTAAAAATTGTTAGAGAAGAAATAGATGATAGGCTAATGTAAAATCTTTGGAGGATGAAGATCTTACCTTTTTCGTTAAAATCTTCAAAAAATTATTTAAGAATAACAAAAGGAACTCTTATAACAAAAAGAAATCAGACGACACAACAAAGTAAAAAGAAAGAAAAAAGAGAAGTCAAAGATTTAAAAAATTAAAAAATATCAAAAAAATTCAGCAACATAAATATCATAATTTTGGTCATTCCTAAATTGAGTTTCTAAACTTTAAAAGATTTAAAGAAAAAGTTATAATGCTACTTTAACTGATACCGAAGAATATGAAAATAATGATAAAAAATATTTACAAGAAGATGAGATAAAATATGACTTTTATAGTATAAATCATTAGTTGTAATGAAAACAGTAGTGAACAATTTGAACAATCTAGTTATTCTCAGGATGAATTTAAAAATAAATTTGGAGACATTAAAAAAGCTTACGAAAATATTATTTAGGGGGTGATAACCATGGACAGGGACAACACCGACAAGTGAGGAACGACGACGAAATCAGAGAAGGAGACCTGGAAGAGGGAGTTCACTAGAGAAAAAATTGGGGAAAGAGGGGAAACAGACGAGGAGGAGAGAGACAAAGAGCAAAGAAAGGGAAAGTTAGGGAAAGAATGGAAAAGGGGAAAAGGTGATAGGGAACAGGTGCTGAGAGAAGGAGAGCAGGGAGAGAGAGAGTGTGTGTGAGAGAGTGACAAGGAGGGAGATAATTCAGAGAAGGGTTACTATCTTCATATTCCCCGAAGGATGAATAGTACAGATTTATATAAATCAGCTGAGTGCCATGTGTGCATGCTAACAAAAACATAAAACTACCCATGTGCAGTAATAAAAGGGAAATAACTAAAAATAACATTTGTATAGGAGATGAAAAGCCTAACAAAAGTAACTGAATATAATCTCTAAATTTAGGAGGCAGCCCAGCAGCCTAAGAGATGAAAGAGCCTCCAAGTGTATATCATTGAGTTCGTAATATTATCGTCTCTTTCAAAATAACCTTGTCCTTAAGGTTAAATATGAAAAAAGTTTGATGAAGTGGTACCACTGTCTCTCGACACCATCCTCCTCCTTAACAGTTGAATGCTCCATAAGGGCGGGTAGATTGGAACATGTCCCAATCTGGGTATATGTAGTTACCCAACCGCAAACTGTTGTACACACCATGGAGCATGTGGTAGCCTTGCAGCCAGAATGTGCCGTCCGGGTTGCCGGGGGAATTATCGCACTGGAAATCATTCCTAACACGACCAAGAGAAATAGCTTATGTTCCAAGGAACATGAAGTCGTTGCAGAGCTCCATATTCACAATCGCACCATTGCCTTTGAAATGCTTCCTCACGGATGTTGTCATTGCTTTGTAATATGCTTTCGCCAGACCTACCTTGCCCCTATACTCTTCACACACCATTTCCAACAACACTGTTGAATTGCTGAGCCCGATTTTTAGTTGGGGCTCGTCCAGAAGCACACGTTCAATGTAGGGTCTCTTCCCACTGGATCTCCTAGCACACAGGAGCGCAGTGTCCCATTTTGAGTCCTCAGCATGGCAATGAGCTCTGAGCCACAGCAAGCGCTCACACACCTATCCATGGCCATCTCTTACTACCAGTAGGAACGGTGTGTAGTCGTTGCTAGCAGTGAGGCTGACATCACAGCCCATACTCATGAGTAGCCTCACAGTTTTCAAGTGTTTGCATCGTGCTTCACCATGCAGGGCACAAAACCCCCCGGCATTGTCGCTGTCCCTTTTCAGGGAAAACTCGGGCATCACCTTCTTCCACTGGTCCCGCATCTATCTAAGTGCCGATAGAGTGATCACACTTGCACTAGAGTGAGTGCACTGCTCTGATAGTTTGAGCATCTCCTCCCTTGCCGTGACCGATGCAAGGGCCGTTCATTGCTTTAGATCCATCGCTATCACCGGATTAACTTCCATAAGTTTCTACGTCACCCATCTTTTAGTGAATCTCTCTGTAACCCCTTTATTTGGCTCTGGTGGACGTTTTCTAGCTACAAGCTCTACAAGCAACACGCGGAAGGAATAGACGTCGCTTCGGATGGGTCCAAACTTTGATACTTGGGCTTGGAGTTTGTCTATAAGTAGGATATGCGAAGCTTTTATATTTCTGTGGATAATTAGAGAATTAGTATAAGTATGCAAATAGGTAATTATATGAGTTACATCATTAGTAATGTCAAGTTGTACAACAAGCTCAAACCCATCTCCTCGGTTACTATCCAAATGCTCCCTCAGTGTTCCATTGCTCACATATTCCACAACAATAATTCTTTCATCGCTTGGATTTATATACCCATATGCCCTTACCAAATTAAGGTGTTCTATATTTGACAAGGCAGGGATTTCACCCTTGAATTATGTGGTTAAGTAGTTGTTATACTGGTCCTCTGGCTCTTGCAAAAATAAGCTATTGGTTTGCTCCCTGCCACTAGTCATATTTATGTCATCAAAACTCACTGATTCCAGAAGAGGCTTCTGGGAGTACAAACACCTCTGGTCGTTATAGAGACTATCATTAATACTAACCAGGACCTTGGCCAAAACAATAAAATGTTCCCAAGAAGTGTTGTCAAATATTTTTGCTGTCACCGGTCTCGCATCATTTAGAAGAGCTGCAAGAGCGATTGTTGATTTTGCTTGTCTATTATTCCAGTCATGCAAGTGAAATTTCCGGCTGGGGTGACTAAGAAAAGTAAACACCATAACTTGAAATTCCAGGAGTCTAGCCTCGGTCAAGTCAGTGGCTAAGAGAGAAATACTTATAGAGTTGTATAGTTCTTGCAATGGTTGGACCGGAGCAAGGGCAAAAGTTCTTCCTAGATCTTCTCTTGAAATTACAACAGCATAGGATAAGTCCCGCAAATCCGTAATTTTGTTCTCGCATGCTGTCACTAGCTCCACGCCAGCGAGATTAAGAAAAGTGGCAGAGGACAATGAAATGTTGAGCTTTGCCAAATGAAAATGAGAGATGAATTGTGGATCAGTGGAAGCGTGAAGCAGGGCTGGAGAGGGTTGAGCATTTTGGGCAAAGCTATCCGGGACGCAAGTCGTGATCGGTGACAGAGTGGGAAGAACTGGAAAATTTGCGAACGGTATGGGGTATCGTTCGATTCGGTTTAGTGAAAGTAGGGTTTCATTGAGGGATTGTGGAATTTAAGCCTTAGTTGAAGCAGAGCTAGTGATGCGTTCGTCTTGTGGAAGTACGGACGCCACGAAGGGAGTAATTTCTAGTTAAGGTAAGGGAAGATGAAGAGCGGTGGTAGCGTCTAGTGGAGTTGGTAGCATTCTAAGTGAGATTTGCGTTGGGCTTTACAGATGCAGTAGTGGAATCGTGGTTGAAGATGAGCTGAACGCCGTGGTGGTTGGAAGCAACTGTCTCTAGACTTAGAAAATCACAGATGGAGAAGCCACAATGGAAGAAGGATTTACTAACCAATTTCGCTCGATTCTGCAAAGCGATTACTGGATTTCAGTAAGGGAGTGTTGGGTTTGTACGCAGATGGAAGTAGCAGAGGCAGTACTGGCGGCAAGGTTTGCTATATTTTGTGGGATGCTTTCCGCAGATTCATGCATCTCCTTCGTAAGCTTAGCGACGGCAAGTTCCAGTGAAGCGAGTGCTTGCTCTTCGGGTGTCTGATCCATGTCATCTGCCTTCTCTCAACGAGAGCACCAATGATAAGAGCACAGACAGGGAAGGCACTGGCAAGTGAGGAACGATGGCAAAATCAGAGAAGGAAATCCGGAAGGGGGAGTTCGGCAGAGGAGAAATTTGGGAAAGAGGGGAAACAGATGAGGGGGAGAGAGACAGATAAAACAGAAAGGAAAAGTTAGGTAAAGAATGGAAAATGGGAAAAGCTGAGAGGGAACAGAGTGCCAAGAGAAGGAGAGAAGGGGGAGAGAGAGTGTGTGAGGGAGTGACAATGAGGGAGATAATTATGTATCTGAATATATGCCCCTATTATTATACAACTCATATTCAAAATGATTACAAGTGAAGCAAAAAGATTAACTATTTTGTCAATAAAATTGTGTATCTGAATAAATATAAAAAAATTTAATTAAAAAGTTTGATATAGAATAAAAAAAGATATAGATTAAAAAGAGTAAATTGAAAAAAATCTTACGGTACCTTTGCCCGTTGTGTTCCCATATCGTTTTAAAGGTTCAATTTACGTTTAAGTGGTACCATGATAATGGGTGCTCTCGACAAATATATAACAACAAATTTATATTTACTTCACTGATTGATCATCCTGAGAAATCTGCTTTATTTGGTCATGGAGTTAAGGCTCCTATCATCGAAAAAGGCCAAATTAACATTTTCGGTTTTGCCAAGTCTTATAATGTGCTATATATAGGTGATTTAAAATCTAACATTTTAAATATAAGTTAATTCTGTAATAAAAATTTTAAATTTAGATTTTTTTTCAAGATAAATGTTTTATTTTTGATATCAATGAATTGCCCATATTAGAAAACTCTAAATAAATTCTATAGGGTTGTCTCTAGACTAGTCAACACAAAGATCGACTCAACCAAACTGTAACATCAACAGCTTGATACTTAAATTTTAAGAGTTTGTCTAAAAATCTTTAAAACAAATATTATCGATGGCTTACCCAAAATGACTAATGTCAAAATCATGTGCATGGTTCATATCAACATGAAAATCAAACGCGATCAAATCACCCTACAACAACAAACATTTACATGTCATATCCTATAGAATTGCTTCATATAAATCTTATTCCATGACCGAAAGAAGTATATTTTATTTATTGTTGATGACTATTCAAGAGACTTGTGGATTGAATTAATAAGTAAAAAGTACAACACATTTAAACTTAACGAAAGTTCCTTTTAAAAAGCTCACCAAATAAAATAGGATATTCTATTATTCAAATTAAAAGTGACCATGAAAAGAATTTAAAAACTCTAACATTGATAATTTTTATAATGAAGAAGGAATCAAATAAAACTCTTTTACTCCTATCACTCCCACCAAAATGAAATAGTCGAATGAAAAAATCAAATTATTTAAGAAATGACTAGGATAATGATGTATAGTAAAAAAGATTGTCGCATAATTTTTATACGAAGCGGTAAGCACTATTTGCCATATCATTAACAAGGCTTACTTAAGACTTAGAATGAATAATATCTTACACAGACTTTGAAAAAGAAAGACATCGATCATCAAATATTTTCAAATTTTTGGCAATAAATATTATATTTTAAGGGATAAGAAAAACCTGAAAAGTTTAACTTAAAAGGTAACGACGGAATTTTATCATGATATTCACAATCTAATAGAGCCTATAGAGTTTATAACCTTCTTATATAATTTTAACATGATATTCACAATCTATCAGAGTATCACTGGCCCGCACCATGGGCTGCATAAATATAATTAACTAATACGTATCATTAATTAAAACTTGACATGAGAGAGTTTACAGTAACTTCTTAAATCTTCTAATTTGGATCCTACAAACCACAAAGCAAAGAATTCAAAGATACAAAAATAATTTTTCAATTTATATATCGAAGTTGAAGTCAGTGCCATATTAGACAATTTAAAAAATAAAAAATATGAGAAAAAAATACTTCTGGGGGCCTATGTACTGTGCCTAGAGTTTTTGAGAAAATGTTATATGAAATATATTTTCCTAAACTTTTTTATATACAGGCATAAATGTTGTGGGACGTGTTTCAAGTAAGTGTTTCAAGACTACTTCATGCGAGAATGAGTATTTAGGAAAGTCGATGATCCTTTGTATGCTTTAGCTGTTATGTTGGGTGTGGTTTAGTAATATCACTCAATAAATGAGAAGAATGATTATTGGGTAACCTTGACCCTTCATTGTTTCAGATGACTTGGCAATTTTACTATACATTACCCAATCTTTATAACTACTCTTGATAAATACATACATTATGTTGCATTTTCTTAATTGTGAAATCTAAATAATTGCTAAGAAGATTATCAACTCAATGAGCTTTCTGATAATTCCTTAATTTCTTTATTTTGAACGAAGATGAAGTAAAAAGTTAGCTATTATTGGTCTCTTTTACTTTATTCAACGGTTCCGGTCGTTCAATTATATTGGTTTAGACTAACAAAGTGGATCAATCTGACTTCTTTTGTTTAAGTGTGCACTATATGACAGTGTAGGCTGACTTCTGGACAACTCATCATTCTGGTAGTGTGATGGTTTTATGGCTTGTTGGCTCAGCAACGTAGTCACTCGGCCGCTCAAAGATTCAAAAGCTTAACGCCTCAGAAATTGGGGGGACTCAGCCTTCTAGTCGCTCTTTGACTGAGCAAGTCAAAAGATTTGACAACTTGGCAACCAAGTGGCTTGGCTTGGCAAGCTGGTCGTTCCACAACTCTGCAACTCGAGTTCCTAATCCAGAATCTCCTAGCACCTTGGAGCAGGATCCTTACTATTTGTTACTGGACCCTTCATTGCCAAAGGATTAAAATGGGACCTAAATCCAACTCTTTTACAAATCTAGTTTTAACCGTAATTTCTACGGAGAGAATATTAATGTTTAAATTTTGAACAATGACCCAAATGGCAGCTTTATAGTGTATTGGAATAACGGTAGAATTATTACCGTATGACATGGTGATCACGGTGATCAAGTTGTGGAGTGGTCTCTTGTATAATAATACAAGGGTAAGTTTGCTATGTTGGATCTAAAATTGTCTAGCTCTTTCCGGATCACTCATGAAGTGGAAATTTCTTTCACCAGGCTACCCTTTTTTAGCTACCTTCCGACCAGCAATTCAGATCACAAAAGCACACATCACAGCCTATAACAAATTCAATTTTCACGTACCTCTGCGCTAAATAGTCACAGAAAAGTACCAGAAGCGATTATTATAACGAGAATAGGTGAACTAATTTTATTCCCAGCATCCAGAAAATCAATAATGTAATGATAAAAAGATGCAAATTCAACTAAAGATTTCCCACTATGAATTGGACAATAGAAAAACCCTACAGTATGCTTGGCTCTAGGAATGAAATAAAATATAAAGGGAATATATATTTCGTGGAAATGAGATTTGATCGGAATAAGGTGAATAATATTATATTACTTGGCTTACTGAGGATTGAGAATTGTTTCAAGAAATAATTAATATCACTATGGCCACAGCCGCCACAGTTGCTACCATTGGCGACCTCATGGTCACCGCCATATCAACTGCCACCACCAGGTATAGGCGTCCAAATGGGCGGTCGGACAACAAAAGGCACAGGATCACACACACCCGAATAGCAAAGTAAAATGAAAGAAGAAAAAGAACACCAAATGTTTTACGTGAAAAACCCTTCTAAAATAAGGAAAAAATCACGAGACACTTTATTCACAAATAAATCAATTATATGAGATTTGGTTACACGAATCACAAGAGGCAAAAACGAAGAACAGAACACAAGTAAGAACATCCTCTCACTACTCTCTTTTATTCTACTCTTCCTCTCTTCTATCTCATACAATATATTCTCACGTCCCATTTCTAAGTACACAAATATATATATATATATCCAAGGATAAAAGTACTACCAATCGCCCTAGCTGCATGATAGTTGGTGCTCAGCACCCAAGGTCTACAACAGTAGGCATGCACTATCTTGCAGTAGGCAGCGCATGCATACTCTGCAGGCAGACATGCCAACTTCTCAGAAATGACGTCTTCCAACTACTCAATAAGGTAGGTCAACTGTACGCCCATTATAGTAGACTGTAATGCAGTGTGTCTATTTTCAGCTGGTCTACGCCCGTTAACTGTCTTTTTCTCATGTTTGGTCAACGCCCATGTTGACCGGACATCCGTTCTCCTGCTAGCCTTGAGCAAATCCTTAAACCTTCCGCCTGTCAACAACATGTTGACCGAAATTCCTTGTGCCAAAGAAACATCACAAAGTCTGCGGACACTCAGTGTATGAGTCCGCGGACCTTAACTCCAACAGGTCCTCGTACTCCATCGAAGTTCTCGGACAATCAGGACTTCTACACGGGAGTGACCCCCCAACAAATTTTTCATCACGACCTTGAGGAAGTACTATCTGTTAGCCCAGCCATACTGCAGTAAGCTTCATTTTTACCATTTGGTAAAATCTTCATTAACATGTCCGCGCCATTTTCTTCAGTACTGACCTTCTTCAGTGACAGCAGACCAGTTTCAATAACATCTCTCACCCAATGGTACCGAATATCAATATGCTTCGATCTAAAAAGGAATGAGTTCTTATAGAGATGTATGACACTCTGACTATCACAAAGTATTTCATACTTTTTTTATCTGAGACCCAATTCTTAAATAATTTTTTTCATCCACAACATCTCTTTGCAAGCTTCTATTACTACGATGTACTCAACCTTAGTAGTAGAGAGGGCAACATACTTCTGCAACTTGAATTATCAAAAAAATGCACCTCTAGTAAATTTCACTAAGAATCCTGAGGTAGACTTATGGAAGTCAATGTCCCCAGCCATATCAGTGTCCAGGTATCCCACCAACTAAGACTTGTAAATTCTAAGACACAGCACCTCTTGGCAGTTCATCAGATATATTTTATAATCCACTTGACTGCGAATTAATACCCCTTTCCTAGGTTTGATAGAAAACGGTTGTCAGTACCAACAACGTGTGCAATATCTGGCCTCATACACACTAATGCATACATCAAGCTTCCTACATCTGAGGAGGAAGGAACATTTCTCATGTACGCCTTTTCTTAGTCCGAGGACGGGTACTAGCGACTACTCAGTCTATGATAGCTCGCCAGTGGCGTGCTAACGGGCTTGGATTTGTCCATGTTGAAATGTTGGAGTCCTTTTTCAACGTAACATTCTTAGGAAAATCACAATCTTCCTGCCTCTCGGTCGCGAATAATTCTAGCACCAAGAATCTGCGTCGCCACTCTGAGGTCTTTCATGGCAAAAGATTGCCCAAGCTACTACTTTAACCATTTTATCCGAGAGGCATTTTGCCCAATGATCAACATGTTATCTACATAAAGGAGAAGGGCGATAAAGTCATCTTCGAAAAATCTCTGTACAAAGATGCAGTGGTCAGAAGTGGTCTTTTGGTATCATTATCTGACATGACAGACTTAAACTTCTTTTACCACTGTCTTAAAGTTTGTTTTAGTCCGTACAAGCTATTCCTCATACGACAGATCAATCCTTCCTTCCCCTTGACCTCGAATCCCTTTGGTTGTTCCATATAAATTTTCTCTTCAAGGTCATTGTGGAGGAATGATGTCAGAACATCCAATTGCTCTATCTCCAAGTCCAAGCCAGCTGCCAAGCCAAGCACAACACGGATCGAGGACATTTTTATCACGGGCCCAAAGATTTCATCAAAATTCACACTTTTACGCTGATTGAAACCTTTCACTACCAGCCATGCATGGTACCTCGGTGCATAGTATCCTTGGACATCTTCAATCAGAAGACCCACTTTTTCTTTAGAGCTTTCTTTCCCATAAGAAGCTCGACCAAATCAAAAGTATGATTCTCATGGAGAGAACTGATTTCATCTTTCATCGCTTCTAGCATCTCTCCTTATTTTCTTCTTTCATAACATTTTCAAATATCTCAGGCTCTCCAATATCAGTGAGCAGGACAAACTCATTAGGAGACAGACGGATGGACGGATGTCTTTCTCTTGAGGATCATCGCACGAGACGTCCTTTTGCTGTTGAGGAATTATTTCATTCTGGTCATCCTCAAGTGCCGTGTTCGTCTCACCATTGTCCTCGACCACTTCAGGACCATTGTCCCTGTCCTCCAGGGACACCGATCAAACAATTTCAATACTTACCTTATCCGTCCGAGCAATACCAGACTTGACCTACCATTATTCTCAATAGTTTCATCCTCAACAAATGTCATATCTATTGACCAGATGAGTCTTTTCTTAATAAGATCATAAAATTTATAGCCTAGTTCGTCTTCCCTATAACCCAGAAATACGCACTATTTTATTTTTGGCTCCAATTTGCTCATTTCATCTCTCAAGATACGAACATAAGTTTTTGCGTCCAAACACCCTAAGGTGGTCATAAGAGGGCTCCTTACCGGACCATCTCTTCTCTAGAACCTCACCCTTCAATGGCTTATTAGGCGACCTATTAATGACATAGACCGCAATCTTTAATGCTTCTGCTCAGAAGGAACTAGATAGCTTTGCCTCAGAGAGCATACACCTAACCCTTTCCAGTAACGTGCGATTCATCCGCTCGACCACTCCATTCAGTTATGGTGTTTTTGGTAGTGTCTTATGATGTTTGATATTATGAGACCTACAGTAGGTATCAAAAACTCTAATGTACTTCCCTTTGTTATCACTACGAACGGTCTTCAATTTCTTTCCCGTTTGACGCTCCACAAGAGTATGAAATTGCTCAAACACACCAATGACTTGGTTTTTGGTTTTTAGTGGGTAAACCCATAGCTTCATAGAGCAATCGTCAATAAAGGAATTGAAGTACTGGGCTCTATTAAATGACCTTTTCTTAAATGGTTCACACACATCTGTGTGACAAGATCAAGTATATCAGCCTTCACAGATGATGAGTATCCATGGAACGAAACTCTACGCTTTTTTTCGCCATACAATGAGGACATGTTGTCAAACCATCTTCCTTCAGCTCTAGAATGAGGCCCTTTCTGGCCAGATGATATAGTCGATATTCACTCATGTGGCCCAACCTTCGATGCCACAGGTCTTTGGACTCTTTGTTGGTGATGAAGTTTGCTTCTCCGGTCACTGCATAAGCTTTCATCACATACAGGTCGGAGGACTTTTTTCCTCATGTTACAACCAGAGACCATTTGGTGAGCTTCCATACACCTTTACAGAAGGTATTATAGTAACCTTTATTATCCAACAGCCCGACTAAAATAATATTCAACCGAATATCAGGGATATAATGAACATCGTTCAGCATTAATTTCGTCCCATTGTTAGTAACTAGCACAACGTCACCTCTCCCAAAAACAGCAGATGTTTCCTCATTTTTCAACCTTTTCACTTCAAAGTCTTCTGGAGTATAGAATATGAACAGACTTCTTCTAGACGTGGCATGTAAAGAAGCACCAGAATCAACCACCCAACTGGACTCATGGTTTGTCAGGCTTGTCACATTTTCTTCACATGTCAATAGGAGATCACTTCCTGTGAGCACAGAGACCGAAGACTTTTTCTCTAACCGTCCTTTCTCTACTTTCTCTTTCTCCACGTTTTCTCGCTTCCACTTGAAACAATTTTTTCGGATGTGTCCCTTTTTGCCACAGTGGTGGCACTCAAGATTTTGGTATTTTGATCGAGACTTACTACGGTCTTTCTCTCTAGGCTTCTGACCGCGTCCTCTACTTCTTTATCTAGACTCGGTCACAAGTACCTCGAATTGTGAAGATGTTGAAACCCCCTGTGACCGCCTTGACTTATTCATGAGTAAGGATACAATGGCCTCGTCTAACTTAAGCTTGTTTTTCCCAAACAGTAAGGTGGTGACGATATGCTCATAAGAAGCTGGCGGAGAGGCCAGCAATACCAATGCCTTGTCCTCTTCATTGATCTCTTCTTCAAGAGTTGACATTTACGTCACGATCCGGTTAAACTCGTCAAAATGCTTCTCAAAACTGCCACTTTCTAACAACCGCTGGCCATAGAACTATTTCTTTATATGTAGCTTGGTTGTCAAGAATTTGCACTTATATTTGTTCTCAAACTTCTCCCAAATCTTTGCCGGGTTTGTCAGACCATGGGCCTCCTAGAGAGTGTTGTCCGCCGGGTGTAACTTAATGGTGCAGTTGGCAAGGTCTCTTTTTTTTCCACTCATCCTCGGTCAAGTTCGTTGGTTTCTCCTACTTATTCTTCAGGGCCTTCACCGTTCCCTCTTTATTGAGGATATTATTTAACCTCTCTTGCTAGAGGATGAAGTTATCTAAACCATTGAGCTGTTCCACACTAAACAACAAGTTCTTCGAAGATGATGATGACGCTATTAGGACAAAGTTCTTAACCGGTCTCTAATACAACTTATTGGCGTCCAAATGGGTGGTCGGACAACAAAAGGCACAGGATCACACACACCCGAATAGCAAAGTAAAATGGAAGAAGAAAAAGAATACCAAATATTTTACGTGAAAAATCCTTCTAGAATAAGAAAAAAATCACAGGACATTTTGTCCACAAATAAATCAACCATATGGGATTTGGTTACATGAATCACAAGAGGCGAAAACGAAGAATAGAGTACAAGTAACGACACACTTTGTGTTTTTTCTCTCACTGCTCTCTTTTCTTCCACTCTTGCTCTCCTCTATCTCATACAATATATTCTCACGTCCCATTTCTAAGTACACAAACATATATATATATCAAAGGATAAAAGTACGACCAACCGCCATAGCACCCAAGGTTTGCAACAGCAGGCATACCCTGTCTTGCAGCAAGCGACGCATACATACTCTGCAGGTAGACATGCCAACTTCCGAGAAATGACGTCTTCCAACTACTCAATAAGGTAGATCAATTGTATGCCCACGGTAGCAGACCGTCATGCAGTATGTCTATTTTCAGCTGGTTAACACCCTTTGACCGTCTTCTCCTCATGTTTGGTCAACGCCCATGTTGATCGGACATCCATCCCCCTACTAGCGTTGAGCAAATCTTTAAACATTCTGCCGGTCAATAATATGTTGATTGGAATTCCTTGTGCCAAAGAAACATCACAGAGTCCACGGACACTCAATGTATGAGTTCACGAACCTTAACTCCAACAAGTCCTTGTACTCTATTAAAATTTTCAGGCCATCAAGACTTCCACATGATTGCCCACCACCAGGGTCATTGCTAACATCACTACCTCTCAAATATCAACATTGTTGCCCACCACCATCCCCACCGAAACAACCGCAGCAGCCAATTACATTCACCACTTCCACTACCTCTATCACCATTGCAACTGCAGTTGTGAATACTTATTCGTACTACTCGAGAAACAAATAATACCACATTCTTCTATTGTTAGTTATTTGCATTAATGAGGTAATAAATATTGCCTTAAGAATGACTATTTCCACCAAAAAATTGTAACCATAATAATAGAATAACTGAGTCTTGGGAATTGCAATGAAAAAGAATTGTAATTCCTTCCGACCCCAGCATACTATCATGCTTGAGCATGATAATAACGAATTCATTAAGTCTCTGACAGTTATAGTATCTTATATGCTTTCTTATGATTTGTAAGTAAAAAGACATGCAACATAAACAGTAGATTAAGCAAGAATGAGACAAGCCATTAAATAACAGCATGAACAAGGATTCGGGTGATAATAGTGCTGTAGCTTCTTACAAATTAATCTAGCCTTCCAATCATCCTTTAATGCACTCTGAACATATCCACCATATAATAAGGCATGATAGCCAAATGAGCCAATTTGTTGAAAGGTTAATGAACCTTATCATCCCCTTCACTGGTCTTTCAGATGACGATGGTACCAATTTAATCCTCAAGAATCAGCTCAAAGACATAATCTACAACTTTAGTGCACCACAAATTAGAGGCATATCCTTTCCTATTGTAACAGTTTTTTTTTCTAAGGATATGTCCCCTATTACCAAATATATGTGTTGGGTCCGGTGTTGATAAGGTCCAAGGACCGAAAGGGCCAATCCAAGTAGCTCCAACCCAAGCAACCAGTGCGGCCCAAAATCCTCAACGGCCTACGTGGCACTCCTGAAGACGCAACCAATCAGCGCACACTGCAGCTCATTAATACGGCTGCAGGCGGTAGGCTTCAGCCCAGAGGGAGCGAGCCAATGATACGAAAGTCAACGCTGCCAGCAGCGCCTCGCGCCGCTCCCTGCAGCAGCTCGCGCCGTTCCTTGCAGCTGTCCAACTAATCCACGCGCGAGGGACAGACCAAGCGTGGTTAGGATGCACGGCGGTCTCCTCGCCACCGCTAGACGATAACTGACACTGCTAGCTACCGCCATTAGTCAACGGCCGGCGAATCCCCATTTGCCACCTACTGGAAGATTTTCGCACCCAAAGTTCCTCACCATGAAGCCTATAAATTTCCTCTCGTTCTACAGGAGAAAGGATTTGAATCCTTATCCCCCAAATTTTGATAATAGTTTGAACTCTGGGCATTGAGACATGCTCCTTGAGCTCCCGCTCTCGAACTTGCTTCCAAAACCGAACTCCCACAACCTCTTTTGGCATTCCTAGTGGGCCACCTATCGCAGTGCAATCGCGGAGCCTAGCCTCCTATAACCGCTTGTTGAGTTTTGCACTCTTACATTCTCACACTCCCACTTCATACTTCACATTCATCCACACACCTCTAAGCATGCACCCCCTTTCCGTTCATTACGGAAGGTTTCTGACTTGAACATCGAAATATTTTCGATGGGAGATATTCCGCCGACCTCTGACCTCTTATTTGTAATTTTTATTGTGCAGGTTTACGTTATCAGTGACAGAGATTGGACCCGCTCAAGATTCAACCCGGATGTGGAATCTGAAGGCTCCCTAATCCGTATGGAAATCGAAAACTCGGGATGCAATATTGGCATCGTTTGTGGGAATGTGACAAAAAATCTAGCGTCTCCCATCAATACTCAATCTCTTACAAAAAGATGGTCAACACCAGAGCGCAAACCAGCGCACCATCAAGAGGCACTATTGCCCGCGGCGATGATCCCTCAGTGGGGAGCCGAGTTGATGAATGGCCGCAACCCAATGTCAACAAGCTGGTCGCCGAGGTGGGAGACATAAGGCAGATGCTTCAAGCTCTCTGCAATCGGACAAGTATGCAGTGGGTGGGGGATCCTCCTCCGGTGCCCCAGGCGTCGTCCTCCAGGTGAGGAAGACACTGTGCCAGAGCCCCCAAGGCAAGATCAAATCGGCTGACGATGCCGAGACCTAGGAGGCCTTAGGTAGCAGGGCCTAGATGACGGCTAGAAGCAACCATAGCCAGGACGAGCAGGCGGAGAGTCCAGAGCGGCGCAACCCCCGCAACTCCTACAGCGAAAGGAGGCAGACAGCTGTAGGGTCGTGCAATGCATGGTTACCCCGTGTGGGCATCCACCGCGACTAGCGCACTCAGCAGAACCTGTAGGGTCACATGAAGCTTTGCAACGTCATCAACGCATGGAGGAGCAGGTCCATCCCGCAGATGGAATAGAAGGTGAAAATGATTTGGAACCACCTGTTCATGGAGAAGTCCAGACGATCCTCAATTGACTTGAGAAGGTCACCCTTCGCTATGGACATCCGGACCTAGCCGCTCCCTCACAATTTTAAAATGCCAATGTTAGATGAGTTCGATGAGAGTAAGGACCCGATTGACCACCTTAATTACTTCTGCACCCACCTGTCCCTCTATGGAGCGAGTGAAGCCGTGATGTGCCAGTGTTTCCTCATTACTCTTAAAGGGAATGCACTACTCGGTTCCATGGCCACCAAGTCAAACTTCATCCGCTCCTTCAATGAACTCGCAAACTGTTTCTTGAGCTAGTTCGCCTCCAGCTGGAGGGAGGAGAAGCAGTATTGGCACTTGGTTTGCCTCCGCTAGAGGTTGAACGAAAGCCTGAAGCAGTTCCTGAACCATTTCATCACTGAAACGCACCGGATCCCCTAACTCTCCGAAGAGCTAAAGCTCAACGCCTTTGTCGTCACGTTAGCAGCTGGGGACTTCTTCAAGCATCTGTCACACCAGCGCCCTCAGTGCTTCTGAGAAGACGAGGCCATCGCTTGAGCCTACATCTTAGTAGAGGAGGTTAACGAGGCAAAGTGTCCTGAACATACGGACCGCCCACTAGAAGGACCCAGGCCGGTTTTTGGGAAGAAGAGAAACGGCGACTACAGCTATTTTCGGGAACGCCGCAAGCAGTCGCAGCCTGAGCCGGGATCCAGGAAGGATCATGGGCTAGTATCCCTGATTCCCCTGAACGATACCCGCACAAATATCCTGATATAGATCCAGGATGAAAAGTTCTTCAAGTGGCCAAATATGCTAAAGAGCCCGAGCGGTGGAGACTAGACAAAGTAACCAGATTCTAGAACAAGATTTGATAAATAATAGTCAACAGATTGGAATTCATTTATCAACAGATATTTTTCTCACTGTCAGTACCACCGGTCTTTGGGGCATTCCACGGAAAACTACTAGACCTTGCAGCAGGAGATAGAGAACCTGATCCGTTGCGAACACCTCAAACTGTTCGTGAAGAGCTCGGGACAGACCGTTGTCGCTTTAGAAGGTGAAACAAGCGAGCCTCTGAGGAACCGTATGACCATTGGCGTGATCAGCATGATTTCAACTGGGCCGGCTAAGAGCAACAGGCAAGCGTAACCTGAGCGAGCTTCTAGCAGCAAGAGAGCAAAAGTAGAGGATAGGAGTGATGTCATTAGCTATAGTAGTGAATATATAAAGCATGTAACCTCCCCTCATTCTAACTCTCTTGTTGTATCCACTCTTATTTCAGATGGTACGATCGATTATCAATTGAAGCGAATTTTTATTGATAATAAAAGTTCTCAAAATTTGCTGTATCTTGATGCATTCTTTAAACTTAGGTTGAGACGAAACCAGATGAGAGTGGCCAAAGGCTCTGTATATGGCCTGGACAACGAACCTGTACCCGTATAGGGCGACATCTAGCTGGAAGTCACGATGGGAACTTACCCACGTACCGTTACATGGGGGCTACCATTCCTCATCGTCAACCTACCGTCCGTTTACAATGCCATCCTAGGCTAACCCTTCCTCACTGCCTTCGGGGCTATCACTTCTATCCCTCATCTGAAGATGAAGTTTTCGACCTTGTACGGTATAGGAGAGGTGCTCAGTGATCAGGTGATGGGATGGACGTGCTACTTATCTTAAGTTGCCCCTGCGGTGCCAGACCGGCTGGATGGAGACTTGAATTTTTACGAAAAGGCACACTGCAGTAAGCCTTATCGGGTGAAGCAACCGAGACGATCCCTTTGGACCCCACTGAGCCTGAGAAGTGAGTGCATATCGGCGACTCCCTTACCGCAGCCAATCGTGATCAACTCATCAGCTTCTTTCGAAAGAACTTCGACGTGTTTGCGTTGGTCCCTGCTGACATGCCCGGATATCGGTTGGAGTAATGATCCACAAGTTGGACTTTGATCCTGACCACAAGCCTATCAGGCAGAAATGTAAAAACCACTTTGTCAAAAAGTTAATAGCTGTAAGAGAGGAAGTGAAAAGACTACTAGACGCCGGATTCATAAGGAAAGTCTAGTACCTGGATTGGCTATCCAACATTGTGCTCGTAAAGAAGAGTAACGACAAGTGGCAAATGTGCGGTGACTTTATTGACTTGAACAAAGCTTGTCCCAAAAACAGCTTCCCACTTCATCGAATCGATCAGTTGGTAGACTCCACGTCCGAGCATGAGCTCTTGAGTTTCATGGATGCTTTTCAGGCTATAACCAGATCAGGATGGACCCGGACGATGAGGAGCACACCTCCTTTATGACCAACCAGGGAGCATATTGCTATATGGTCGTGCCCTTTGGCCTTGAGAACGCTGGGGTAACCTGCTATTGTCTGGTGAACAAGATGTTCGAGACCTAGATCGAAAGAAACACAAAGGTGTATGTGGACAACATGCTCATCAAAAGCAGAATAACCGATGACCACATTCGCGATCTGGAGGAGACCTTTGAGGTACTCCGAGCTCATAGGATGAAGCTCAACCCAGCTAAGTATGCATTCTAGGTAACCTCCGAAAAGTTCCTGAGCTTCATAATGTCCCAGCGCGGTATATAAGTAAACCCGGAGAAGATCAGAGCCATCCTCGATATGAGCCCTCCGCGGACTGTGAAGGAAGTCCAGAAACTCACGGAATGGCTGGCAGCCTTATCACGGTTCCTGAACAAGTCCACGGAGAAGTACCTGCCCTTCTTCAAGTTGCTCCGAGGAACCAAAGCATCCAAAATCCGGTGGACGAATGAATGCAAGGAAGTGTTCCATGAGCTGAAGACATACCTCGCCAATCCACCCCTCCTGAGTTCACCATCTGCGGGTGATAATCTATACCTCTACATGGCTACGTTGGATACGGCGCTAAGCTTGGTGCTTGTTAGGAAGCACGAGGGCACGCAGTGGCCTGTGTACTAAGTGAGCAAGGTACTGACGGACGTGGAGGCTCAGTACCTGCACGCAGATAGGATTGCCTTAATCCTCATCTATTCCGTGCGAAAGTTAAGGCCCTACTTCCAGGCACACCGCATCGTCGTGCTGATGGACCTACCCTTGAAGTCAATCCTCCAGAAATCAGAGATGTCTGGATGGCTGGTCAAGTGGGCTATAGAATTGGACGAGTTTGATGTGGAGTTCTGACCGCGACCAGCCCTCAAGGGCCAGGCCTTGGCGGACTTCATCATCGAGGCAGCAACCACAGCTCTAGACGCCCCACACGGTCCAAAGAGTTTGGACATATCGGACACTCCCTTGCGGATCTTGAATGTCGACGGATCTTCCGCCCAGACAGGAAGCTGAGTAGGAGTCGTGCTCAAAACTCTAAACGGATCAGAGATCAAGTACTCCATCATGCTGGCCTTCCCTGCCACCAACAACGTGGCGGAATACGAGGCCCTTCTCGTGGGACTCCGTCTGGCCAAGGAATGCTCTGCGAGGTTGCTATTTGTGCGCAGCGATTCAGAACTAGTGGTCAATTAGATCCAAGGAGCCTTTGAGGCATCAAACCCATAACTCACAAAGTACTTGGCGAGAGCAAAGGCCCAAATCCAGACGTTCGAAAGCTTTGAGATCAAAGACATCCCCAGAGCCGAAAATTAGAAAGCCGATCAGTTGGCGAGGGATGCCACTACGGGATCTTTGGAGCAGTACGCTAGGAGCATTGGGAAATCTTGGCCAAGCCTAGCGTGGACGGTTGCGGACCAGGAGGTGCTTCGGGTAAGCAAAGGTGGCGACTGGATGACCCCATACTACAGATGCCTGATAGACGGGACGTTGCCGATGAACGTCGAAGAGGTCAAGTAGATAAAGAAGATAGCAGGTTAGCACGTAATCGTAGATGGTAGGTTATACCGACGAGGGTATTCGACTCCCCACCTAAAGTGCCTAACTCCAAAGAAGCCGAGTATGTGCTGAGTGAAGTCCATCTTGACATATGCGGCTCGCACATCGAAGGAAAAAACATTGCATTCAAGATCATATGACAAGGTCTTTTCTAGCCTGTGATGAAGTGGGATGCCTTGGAATTCATTAGAAAGTGCGAGAGCTGTTAGATTCACGGGTCCATGACCCATCTGCCTCATACGGAGTTGCACAGCTTTCAACCCCCATGGCCGTTCGCACAATCAGGGCTCGACAACCTTGGACCTATCCCCTTAGCCTCTGGACAGAAGAAGTTCCTTATCGTCGGAATCGACTACTTCACCAAGTGGGTCGAAGCAGTTCCCTTGGCATGAATCACCGAGTAGAACGCAATAGAATTTGTCCGCCAGAACATCATTTGCCATTTTGGAATTTTTGAGGTCATAGTGATCGATAACGGAACCCAATTTACCAGTAAGCAATTCACCAAGTATTGTGCAAGCTTGCACAGCAAGCTGAGTCATACATCTGTGGCGTGCCCTCAAGCAAACGGTCAGGTTGAAATCATCAACCGGATGTTGCTGCACGGACTGAAGACCAAACTTGAAGATACAGGGGGCTCCTGGGTTAACGAGTTACCCTCCGTGTTCTGATCATATCGCACGACCCTGTAGGAATCTACGAGGGAGACGCCCTTCATCCTCTGTTGCGGGATCGAAGCAGTCGTCTCTGTCGAAGTGGGACTTCCCTTCCTGCGGATCGAATACTTTGATCCAGCTAGCAACTCTTAAAGACTTAGGGAATGCTTAATCGACGCTCTAATTGATGGCCATGACAAGCGCCCATTCAGCAGAAGGCTATGAGTCCCAAGCGGTAGCCAATCATGGCCCTTGTCAGATTGCATCCCACTCTCGCCTCAGCCGCCTGCCAAAATTTCGGCTACACACCCGCATTCAATGCGGAGATTCTGACTGCCAGGAATGGCAAGGTTAAGCCTTCTAGAGCACGAATCCAGAAGGAAGAGCGAATTATTCAAGCATAATAAACAACAGTAAATAAACTGTTTGGCTAAGTAAGAAAATTTCATTAAACGATTCACTAATAAACTCTTTTTACAAAAGAAGGTAGCAAGCGGCCGCAGGTTACAACTAATTGCTCTCTCTAGGCTCTGAAGGATCTAGAGCCATGAACTCCATCAACTCCGCGCGAATTCTAGCACATGAGTTTTGAGAGTCTAGGAGGCCGATGCAAAAGCTTGGCTCCTCCAGTGAAACTATCATTCGGTTGAGGCGGATACCATCCTGGAACCTCCTTTCCAGCACAAAAGCTAGCTCTTTCGGCCTTAACCTCGGCCTCAACTCAGCCTCCAACTACATGCGCTCCTCCCTAAATCATGCCCGAAGTCGCTCAAACTCTTCCTGAAGAGCCAGAATATGGTCTAGAGCCTGCATGTTGGTGCCAGCAAACCATGATGCCCTTGCTTCAAACTCCATCCATGCTTGCTCGAAGTGGGCCGCACGAGCCCGAGTCTACTCAACCACTCCAACGATGGCCTGCACACGAGCCTCCATGTCTTCCACTGCCTTGGTGACACGAAGGAGCGATGGGTCTGCCCTTCCAGATCTCCAGCACCACTAGGAAGAGGACACCTCATCTATCTCGAAGCCTAGTAGTGCCCTCAGGAATCTCACCGGCTCGACAACAGAGGCCTCTGAATGGAAACCCTCTGTTGCCACAGTGCCAAGTGCAACCTCATTGTAGACCCTTGAGGCGTCTATGTCCCTTACAGACTCTCCAAAAGATGGCTCAGATTCTGAGGAGAAAGATGATCTCTCCATTGACACTGCCACAGTAGGAGAAGGAGAGAGGAAGGCAACAACAGAGCATGTTTCGCGCTTCTGAGTAAATAAATGATGTGAGACTTAGAGAAATTTTGGCATTTAAATTGCCAAGACCCTCCAAGGAAACCGCATCGTTCAAAGGCAGAAGCACATGAGGAGGATCAACAAGCCTCTTCCACGTGGCGGTTGCCTGAAGCGTGGCGCCTTTCCAAAAATAATCATTATGATGCAACACCCTTAGGATTTCTCGCGCAATAAATGCGTTAGAAAATTTGACAGATGTGACCCCCACCTATAGTGTTCAGTCTCCCAAGACAGAAAACATTGGCGACCTCTCCACGCTGTGTCCTCCCATCGATAGTCTGCATCAAGACTCGAGGGACGATGTTGGTGGGATAGACCATGGCAATTGGATGCACTCAAGCGAACAACCTAGCACGTATGACGGCAAGAGGGTCCCCATATCCCTTGAGACGTAGCACGCTAAACGACAAAAAGAAGAAGATTCATGCAACAGGTAGAAAAGAATAAAGGCAATGACTATTATTTTTTTTAATCAAGGTTTCCTTTACAAAGTATAAGGCTTGCGACAACAAAACTACAAAAAAGAAAAAAAAAATATAGCACTGCACGCGAAAGTCAATTCGAGGAATGAGATCCACATCATATCCCCCTGGCTCCATCGCCAGAACTCCAATCCACCCGTGCATTATCGCTGCCGGTGCTGGCCAGGCCGTGAAGGTTCATCCTGACCACCCTCAGCAAAAGAGCCAGCACCAATCGTAGTAGTCCCAGAGGGTTGGGACTAGCCCACACGCACCCTGCAGGAACCCTGGTTCCAGCCTCCTCACCCGGCAACATACATGATCCTTCAGCTGCGGTCGAGACCGGCGTCAGGGCGCAATCCTGGGGGCAAAACCACCCGTGATAGCTCCGCCGTGATCCTCCCGTAGGCTGGAGACCATGCCGGCCATGAGGGAGGCATATGATGGTAGAAGAGTGGCCGAGCCACCTCATCAGGATGAGGAATCGCCCCCATGAAGGGCATGGTGACAGTCTTCAGCAGTAGCTTTGTATTTCCGGTAAGTCCATCCAATTCCTTCGTGAATCCCTGCTCGGAGTGGGGCAAGCCATGAACTTCACATCACTCCTCCAAGGATTGGCTAAGGCATGGATCTTCCCAGTTGGAGGGCTCCCCTATTTTTGGACGATCTAGCGCCCTATTAGCACCCAACGAGGCACACCACCGATAACCGTCATTCACAAAATAGGAAGGCCATCAATGAGGATTTGGACTTCAGCGTGCGAATCCTTCCATTTAAGGCATCGAATCTCTACGGTGACTGAAAAGCCTACTCGATTGCCTAAGGAAGACGCAATGCCAAAAGACAAGATCCAGCGCATCTTGAGATGGGACATGTGGTAGCCAACTTGACCCACCATGGACATGCCAGGCCCTAGCTATAAGCCAACTCAGGCATGGGGGGCTAGTGTTGGGTCCAGTGTTGATAAGGCCCGATGACCGTAAGGCCCAATCCAAGTAGTGCCAACCCAAGCAACCAGTGCGATCCAAAATTCTTAACGGCCTATATGGCTCCCCAGATGACACAACTAATTAGTGCCCCATATAACTCATTAATGCGGCTGCAGATAGCAGGCGCCAACCCAGAGGGAACGAGCCAATGAGACGAGAGTCAACGCTGTCAGCCGCAACTCGCGCCGCTCCCTGTAGCTGTCCAGCCAATCCACGCACGAGGGGCAGTCTAAGCATGGTTAGTGATGCACGGCAATCTCCTCGCCACCGCTAGGCGACAACTGACACAATTGGCTGCCACCAGCGGTCAGCAACTGGCGAATCCTCGTTTGCCACCTACTGGAGGATTCTCGCATCCAAAGCTCCTCACCATGAAGCTTATAAATTTCCTCTCCTTCTACAGGAGAAAAAATTTGAATCCTAATCCCCCAAATTCTGATAATAGTTTGAACTCTGGGCGTCGAGACACGCTCCTTGAGTTCCCGCTCTCGAACTTGCTTCCAGAATCAAACTCCCATAGCATATCTCTGCATCCCTAGTAACCCACTCATCGTAGTGCAATCGCGGAGCCTAGCCTCCCATAACCGTTCATCAAGTCTACACTCTTGCATTCTCACACTCCCATCGCATACTTCGCATTCATCCGTGTACCTCTAAGCATGCGCCCCTATTCTGTTCTATTGTGGAAGGTTTCTGACTTGAGTATCCGGGTGTTTTCGATGGGAGGCATCCCACTGATATCTGATCTCTTATTTATAATTTATGCTATGCAGGTTCTAGGTTATCAGCGACGGAGGACGGACCAGCTTGAGATTCGACCCGGACGTGGAATTTGAAGGCTCCATAATCTGTACAGCAATTGGAAACCCAAAACGCAACAATATGAAACAATAATAGATACAGGACTTGATAAATTTCTCAAGCATTGGTTTTCACCAATGTTATTGGCTTATCATAGATAAACCCCTTAAAGAGAATCACACTCCTTGGTAAAGAAACAGAGAGTCACCGCTTATAATTT
Source organism: Nepenthes gracilis (assembly GCA_033239525.1). Lineage (NCBI taxonomy): Eukaryota > Viridiplantae > Streptophyta > Magnoliopsida > Caryophyllales > Nepenthaceae > Nepenthes > Nepenthes gracilis. The sequence goes on from BSYO01000006.1 coordinate 6,527,390, forward strand.
ATTGACTCAACTAATTTGTCAATATGCCTTATTTACTAGATTTTGTGGCTCAGATTGGAGGTTCTCGAGGCAATTCGTGTAATACCCCTTAAAGAACATAATTAATGAATCAAACATTTAAAAAAAACAAACTATAACTTTTCAAAATCTAAAGGAAAACTATAATCTCTTTTTCTTACTTTTTTCTTCAACTTAATGTAAATGAATTATTTGTCATAAAAAATTTTATCATATGCTCATTAACTAACAATTTAAAACAAAAAGTTAAACTTTTCTTCTAACTTTTTCTTACATTTACTCTTTCTAATGTCCTTTTATGCAAAAAATTTACCCAAATCATTATGTGAAAGAACTCCAAATTTGACCTTCATTTTATACTTTTTAAGGAAAAGTTCTTTTAATCAGATGCCTATTAACAGACAGCCTGAAATGTAATTCATTTAAATTTATTTTATTACATAGAATAAATTGATACTAAAACAAAACTTACGACTAGAATTGACAGAAAATAAGGCTGATCAAAATAATTAGAAAAAGAAGAAAAAATTTTGATATTTTTCTATATAAACTTTTACCCCCATGAATTAATAAAGTTGAAAGTAGGAACCAACATATTCTAGGATCCTATGTTCAATAAGGATTTATCCTTGATCACTTAGATTATAGAACTGACAAACTCGCATAAAGTTATGGTTTCATAAGTCTAACAAGCAGCAGTCATGCCAATTCCCTTTCTACTTGAGGAAGAAACAACGCGCAGGCCCACATCTACCAACTGCTAAATTGTAATTTTAATAAATGGGGATTTATCAAGATTCAACACCCTAATATCAGTTAGGTCAAAAATACTCCGACGCCATCAGAGATCTTGCAAAAATCTCAAAGCATTCCACAAAGGCTCAACGCTGGTTTTATAATCGAACGCTTCAACCCTAAATAACGCGTTTCAGGTACTAATTTTGAGAGAATGGAAGTCAAATTAACTGAAAGAGTGAAAATGTTCGCGGCAGCATTTGAGTGTCCAACATTTAGGGTGAGTAATAAGGTGAACAATTGAATTACATAAAAAAGTAATTGAGCCCATTGTTTCGGAAGATGCATCTAAGAATCAAATGAGAGCAAAAACGCAGAGGAAAAGACAAATGTACAGAGATACAAAACGCGGGGCGCTGTCTGGAAGACGATCAAATTTCTTGCAGGCCGAAAAGAGAGAGATTAAGAAATAATACGGTGTGAATTTCAGAAGACTAATATTAATAAGATTTGTTTAAAAAATAAATTGTTAAAATTATTATATATAATTTAAAATTGAATTTAAAAAGCATATTATTGCATTAAAAATATTTATTTGTTAATTAAACTAACCTAAACCACCCATTTCCCGCAAAATTGAGGGTAATTTTATCTTTTAAAAAGATAAAAAAAATTATTCTCCCTATTTTAATAATTTATTTTTAAATAAATCATTATAATATAATTATTTAAAAATAATTAATTTTTAATTTTTTTAATATTAAAATTATAATTATTAATTAAAAATAAATAATTAAGATATAAAAAAATAAGCCTATATAGATCTAAGAGAGATAGTAGTCTCCTGAATTCAGCTCCTGCCAACAAAAATTCATCATTATAATAAATTTATATTATATCAAAATGTTATTAATTAATTATTTTAAATCATATTCTTAACTCTTATTCCAGTATCATTTTACTGTAAGTAATGAAAATTAAGTTAAAATAACTATATTTTACGTCACATAGTGATACGTACAGGACGTTAAACTATAAAAGTGTAAAAGGTGTAAATAATCTTTAAATTTTTATTTTTAAATGATTTTTATAATAAAGTTAATACCAAAGTAAAAATTAGAATATATTGATAATAACAATTTTCTATATAATAAAAAAAACAAAAGGTAAAAAATAGTTTTTTTGACATTTTCCTTGCAAAATAAAAATTAGTTTGATTATGAATATTCCATCCATTAATTTCATTTTGGATTGTATTTGATGGCCCTTTAACTCGAAATCATGTAAACAGCGCCAAAGAAATACGTAAAAAGGCTTGATCAAATTCAAACTAACTTGTTTCCGAAAACCCGAATGAGATCCGTTTGGGGCGGGGACCACCGTAAAAGCCAAATGCTCTAATGACACGCCGCACCCACAAAGCCATTTTTTTGAGCATAAAGATCTCGGACAAGTGACATTTTGGCAGGTAACCCCGACACGCCAGCCGCCACGTGTCTCCTAAACGTTATAAATACTATTTTAGCAATCAAGAAGGATCTTGATTTTAATCTAATGAGCAAGAACCCTCCAGAGAAAACAAAGGCAAGAGAGAGGAGAGAAAAGAGAGAGTTTATCTTCCTTATTAATAATAGAACGCCAAAGCTTCCTGTCTATTGTATCTTCTCTTTACTATAGTGAGATTTCTCGGACTACTCGTCCGCTGCCGTAGTTTTTCACCCCTCATCAAATTAAGGGGTTTTCTACGTAAACAGACGCGTTCTCCCACTGTCCCCGTACTTTTCATTCTCTATTCGAGTTCTGCTTATTCTGTGTTGCTCCAACCTGCCCATCCGCACGCTTTAAAGCCGCTCGCACTCAATCTAACGAATTACTAGGAAGCGAACAAAGTCCTGCCACATTCTCCACAGTACACAAGAACGCAAGCTTCAAATCTCCGAATGGTGAACACAAGGACGCAAAGTAGCGCAGCCCAAAGAAGTGGCCTCACAAGGCGGTGGCGCTAACCCTGTCGTGGCCGGGTGGAGGATCATCCCGACCATGGTGAGGGGCTTGGCCGCCTGTAGCCGCATTCGTTGCCCTTACTCCAAAATTGACGGGCTTGAAGTCAACGAGAACACCCGAGGACCCGGGTGGCCTCCAAGAGAGTACCACGAAGGGTCGAGGGCCGACTGTGTCCTCTGTTCAAGGAGAAAGCCCCGAGAGGCGCCATTCTCGAGGCCCAACGTAACCGCCGCGCGACTTACGACGATCAAGAGGCGGTTCCCCAAGACGCTCCCCAAGAGGAGCCCGCACGGCCCCAGAGCACTGCCAGCTTCAGAGCCTTACGAGAGTTAAGGCACTACCCGAACGAGAGAAGGACGGGCGCCCCACCTCAAGTGGTGGCCAGACCGGAAAGATGATGGAATCAACGTCGCCGCGTGAGAGTAGCGGAGGAGCTAACGCACTCCAATCTCCGCTTTCCGGAGATTAGACGAGGACGCCCCCCAAAGTTCAAGATGCCCAACCCGGAGTTTAATGGACCACCTTAATCATTTTAGAGAGCACCGAGCCTCCATAGACGACAACCATGTGCCAAAGTGCTTCCTCCCGACTCTAAAGGGGATGCACGAATATGGTTTTACTTGAATGCGCGGACTCTATCTCGATTTTGGAGACTCATTTGCCTCCAGAGAGTGGAGAAACAGCCCTCGCACCTCACTCGAGTCAAGCAAGGCGCCGAGAGCTTGAGGGGATTCTGGCATGGTTTGGCAAATGGAGGCCAGCATCCCAAGGCCGACCGACAAGGTAAAGCCGAACGCCTTCCTCTCGGCCCTCAAGGGTGTTTCTTTACACCTCATCCACAAAGGCCCGCAGACCTTCATAGAGGCCGAGGCCGTGGCATGAGCTTGATCGCGGCCGAAGAGGCCATAAAAGGCCCGAGAGGGACGAGCACCCCAAAGAGAAGGCCGCGGAGGGAAAAGGGAAATGGGACTATCAAAGTCCTCGACGTCAAAGAAGCACCATAAGGCCGAGCAAAGCTCTCGGAGGGAGCCGCGACCTTCTCACGCCGCCGAACGACTCCCGCACCAATGTCCTCATGCATCCGGGGGAGAGAAATTCCCAAGCCCAAACGGTGGGGACCAATCGAAATATCAGCCTCCGGGGTCACAAAGACGGAGAACTGTTTATCCGGAGAGGACACCTCTGTCGTTTCCTTCGAGAGGCCGTGACAAGCCTCGTGGCCCGAGGATGGTGGAGACGCAGAGCCCCTAGGAACCGAGTGGTCAAATCTCGAGCCGACCGGTTGGGGAGGCGGAGTGAGTATGAGTGAGCTTGCAGCGGCGAAGAGGCCAAGGACGGGGCTTGGGAGTGAAGACGATGTTATCTACTTTAGTAGTAGGGACTTAGATCATGTAACTTCTCCTAACTACGACCCCCGGTTAAACCGCACTTTTCTTCGAGATGGAGCAAATGACTACCGATTGAGTATTTGTTGATAATGGAAGCTCTCGCACTTTGGCTGTATTCGATACTTTCTTCAAATTAGGCTTAAGAAGAATCGAATGAAAGCGCCGGAAGGGCCACTCTACAAATTTGGACAACGAGCCAAAGGCTCCGTCTGTATCTTCCAATCCAAGGACAAGATCGAAGGTCCTCACCTTCCTCGTTGTGGACCTGCCCTCGGGGTCTATAACGCGATACTCGAGGCCTTGCTTGGCCGTTCAACGTAATAACCTCCATCCCACATCTCAAGATGAAGTTCCCACCCCGTGGGGTAGGAGAGGTCCTCGGGGACCGGTCAAAATTAATGTGTTACTTGGTGCATTTAGCAAGTAACGCCATCATGGAAGACATTGACCTTGGACGAGGCAACACTGCACATGCTCAGCCCGAGAACCCGTAGTCCGAGTCCCGTGAATCCCGCAGATCGAGAGAAGTATGTCCAAATAGGGAGCTCACTCTTAGAGACAATAAGGGACCAACTCGATTTTTACGAGAGAACCCTGATGTGTTCGCATGGTCCCCCAATCTCGCCCGAGGTCATCAACCACAAGTTAGGCGTCGATCCTCTTAAGCCGGTCAGGAATAAAACTATTCGACAGAAGTTGGTGGCCATCCGCGATGAGGTCAAGAAACTCCCGGACGATTTGTCCGAGAGGTCCAGATCCTGACTGGTCTTGTCATGGTAAAAAGAGCAATGGGAAGTGGAGGATGTGCGTGGACTTCACCGACCTCAAAAAGACAGCTTCCCATTGCCCAGATCGACCACCTTGTGGACTATGAACTCTTAAGCTTCATGGATGCATACCCGGCACAACCAGATCAAAATGAGCCCCGAGGACGAGGAACGACGTCATTCATGACGGACCAAGGGACATATCAACTCAAGAACGTAGGAGCGACTTATCAACGGCTCGAATAAGATGTTCAAAGACCGGATGGGCAAACGTGGAGGTATACGTTGACGACATGCTCGCCAAGAGCAGATGAGCGGTGACCACGTGGAGGGACTCGGGCCGAGACCTTCCATGTGCTCGAACCCACGGATGAAACTCAAGCCCAAGAAGTGCACTTTCGTGTTGCCTCCGAAAATTCTTGGGCTATATCGTATCACACCGAGGAATCGAGGCAAACCTAAAAGATCCAAGCGATCCTCGACATGCGGTCTCCGCGAACGGTGAAGGAGGTTCACAGTCGGGCGAGTGGCCGCCTGTCCCGCTTCTAGCCAAGTCGGCCGAGAAGCACCCGCCATTCTTCAAAGCCTTAAGAGGAACAAAATCCTGGGATTTTCCATGAGGAGGCATTCCAGGACTCAAGAGCTACCTCTCGAGTCCGCCCCTCTTAGCTTCTCCTCGCCAGGCGAGAGCTATATTGAAGGGAGCCCGCAGTATTACGTCGCAAGACTCTCGGGCGCGAGACTAGGTATCCCCCGACGGGAGAGGGTGGCCTCGCGGCTGGTCTATTCCGCGAGGAAGCCTCTTCCAGGCGCACAAGGTAATAGTCCGACCAACCAGCCTTTAAGGGCCATTTTGCTAAAACTACCGATCAAGTGGGCCATTGAATGGGAGAATTATAGAGTTCTCGTCCGAGACCAGAAAAGGGACAGGCGCCGCAGACTTTCTCGTTGAGACACCCGCACCGCCCTAGGACCGACTACCATGGACGAGTTCAGGAGCCTCCGCTGACCTTACACGTGACGGCTCCTCTATGAAGGACTAACCGCGGAGCAGAATTGTGTTGACACCCGAGGGGATGGAGATAAAGTACAACGTTGGGGTTCTCGCCACAAACAACGTCACAGTACGAGGCCTTGCTAGCCGGACTTTGACTTGCCAAGGAATGCTCGGCCGCGAGAGCCGATCATCTATAGCGACTCCGAAGTTCATCAATCGTGTCCGCTGAGCTTCGACTTCCAAGTACCTTTCAAAGGTTAAGGACACGATCGTGGATTCGAGACGGCCGAGTTCATCCACATCACGCGGGAGGAAACGCCCAAAGCCGACACGCTTGCGGCCGGAGATCTTGAACAAGACGCCTGTTTCCCGAGCAGTCTAGCATCAAGACCCCGAGCGGGAGGTGATGCAGGTTGCGGATGGGAGCACCTGGATGACTCCCTACCTGAAGTTTTTGTCTGATGGCTCGCTGCCCGAGGACCCGAACGAGGCCAAGAAGATAAAGAAAACAGCGGGTTGGTACACAATCGTGGGACGGCCAGCTGAAACCTAAGGTGCCTCACTCCAGGAAGCCGAATACGCCCGCAAGAGGTGCATCTCGGAATATGCGGATCCCATGTTGGGGGAAAGAACCTAACTTTTAAGCTTATGAGGCAAGGGTATTATTACTATGAAATACGACGCCATGGGTTTCGTGCGCAAATGCGAGAGTTGCCAACTTCCCAGCAACATGAGCCATCGCCCCCATGCGATCTCCGGGCGCTGCAATCCCCATGGCCGTTCGCCTAATGGGGGCTTGACATCCTCGGACCATTTCCTCTCGCTCCCGACAAAGGAAATTCACATGGGAATAGACTACTTCACCAAATGGGTGGAAGCATAATAATAGAGCAAAATGCGGCGAGTTCCTCTCGCAATAATATCGTGCGAGTTTGGAGTGCCCGAGTGCATCGTGATTAAAACGGGACGCAGCTTCACTGAAAGCGGTTCACTAAGCACCGCGCAAGCCTAAGGATCAACAATCATCCGAGGGCTTGGGTGCATGAATCCCTCCCTCTCGTCATCTGATGACAACGCCTGGAGAGCCCACAAGGGAGACCCCTTTCAACCTTTGCTTGGGGTCGAAACTCGTCATCCCAATAAAAGTATGCCTCACCAGCCCCGGTTTGATGCTTTAGTGCAACCGATAATTCGATGCCCTCGAGGAAGTTCGCGACCCGTGCGAGACTTAGGGCGGCGGCCTATCAACGATGTGTGGCCCGCTATTACAACAAGAAGGTGAAGGCGCGACAATGGTCGGGATCTCGTACTAAGAAGCGTGGAAGCCACGGAAAAAATTGGAAGGAACAAGCTCACCAAATTGGGAAGGACCGTTTTTCCTCGGCTATCCTTCGAGGAGGAGCTTATAAGTTACGCATCCAAGATGGCAAGCCGATACCCCGACCGAACGCCGCACTACCTAAGGAAATACTACCACAAGAAAAGGCGGGTCATCTCTAACAAACAAAACTTGGGCGCCAACCCGAGCGGCCCCAAATGGTCGGACCCATTGTCGTGCAACAAAAATTGGGCGCCAACCCGAGCTGGCCGGACCCCAGCAATGTCGCAACAAAACTGGGCGCTACCCTCCCCCCCCAGTCGAACCCCAATGGTCAGGCAACAAAACTTGGGTGCCAACTTGAGCGGCCCCCAACGGTCGGACCCCAGTGGTCGGGCGATAAAAACTCGGCTGCGACCGAGCGACCCCAGAGGTCGGGCCCTTGAGGTCATAACGAAATTGGGCTATAACAAAAAAAAAAAAAAAGAGGCACTTGTGATAAACTCAAGGATCTCCTTTTATTTCATAAAAATACAATACAACAACCAAAAGGGGGAAACGAAGTCTAGCCCTCACAGGGACCCTGAGGTAGAACGGCTCCAGATGGCTCTCCTAGAGACGGGGGACCCTCCCCGTGGCTTGAAGTTCCCAGTTGGTCCGATGAGCGTGGACCCGCTGAGGAGCTTGGACCCAAGGACCCAGGAAATGGCCTGTCTCGAAGACCGTACACATCCTGAGGGTGCACGGCGCTCGAGTTACGCGGATCAAACACAACAAAGAGGGAAACCGTGGATACAGACCCGCAAGGCCATAGATGGATGCCGTCCCTGCATGGCCTCCAAAGACAGGGCTAACGGCCGATCTTCACCGAGGTCCTTTCAAACCGAGGTTTCGTTCCATCAGAAGCCATATCGAACCTCTAAGAGCCTCGGGGCTTCCTCGGATGAAGCAAGCACCATGGGCCGTCTCTTCTTGGCGGCCCCTCGAAGACTCCGCCTCCTCCGTCGAGACCGAAGCGATTTCGCCCACCACCACCGGCTAAGGCCACTAATCGATCCTGGGAGCCGCAAAATAACCAAAACCACTTAGAAGCAATCAACAGAAAGTGAGATAAAGAGAAAGGCAACAAAGTACCTGAGAAACGATAGGATCCAGAGTGGGGGCAATCTCCCCTGAGACCTCGGGCGCGAGTGGGCACTCCGCGGGCACCGCAGGAACATCAAGAGCGGCCTCGGAGGAAGGGCCTTCAGGGATGGGGGGCCCCACTACCTCCGGGATCTCAGCGACGGCCGGAATCTCCAAGACCACGACCACTGCCTCCTCGCCGCTAAGAAGGTCAAAGATGTCCCTAGCAGTAACAGAGGCGACGGCCTCCATCTCATGAGGCTTTACGACCTCGTCCAAGGCTGCCTCCTCCGAGGCATCAAAAGCTGTAGGATCATCAGAAGGATGATCCACAGGGACGGAATGGGCCTCGATACCGAGGAAGGTGCCGCGGCGACCCCGACTCCACGTAAGGACAAGAAGTCAGCCCGCAACCTTCTTAACCATGGGGGCTATGAATCCTCCGAGGAAGACTCACCAGAACGCCGGCGGATCCTTCAATCCGTGGGCTATTCTAAGGCTGCTCGAGGGCTCCCGAATCACAAGAGGACCCTCTCTTTCCTCTCGCTTCTTCTTCTTCTTCTTCTTCAAGCTTTAGCGTAATCACCGGATGACACAGCCCACTTTTCCGCCAGCTTTTTAGGGGACAGCTAGATGTTCTTCTTCCCCATGTTGAAGCCGCCCAGGTTCGCCAGCACTAAGTCCATGACCTCCCTGGTGGCCTCCCTCTCCTCGTCAGTGATATCGGAGCCATATTTGCTAGCAACATTTCCCCACACGGATTAGAGCTCCCAGCCCTCAGCCACCTTAAGGAAGAAGAACCTGTCCTTCCACCTTTTGGTGAAATCCGGGTTCCCACCGCTCATCTCAATGGCGATCCAATCGAGGTTATGATTGAAAAGCATGATCTTCACCATGACCGCCTCGAGAGTCTTGCTATGACAGCCGCACGAAGACACACAAAGAAACCAAGTACTAAAACCTTTGAGGTGAACCTCGTATACGGCAATGTAACCGTTCGCACGCCCTCTCGCGCTCCTGGAAACCACCATCGACCCATTTCTTTTGAGATCTTGAGAAGAAAGGGAAGAGGCAATATCTTTAATGCCGGGAGCCATGACAGCAAGCAAGGAAAACAAAGCGTCGAGAAGATTCTCGAAGAACGCCAAGGGAAGAAAGAAGAAAACGCATGGAATGAATGAGAACGCGATGAAGGATTTAAAGGAATTTTCAAACAAGTGAAAAGGCGCCTCATCATGAATTTTTCCACGTGTCGGCTCCCCATACGCAGTAGGCGAGCGCAGGCCTTAGGGCTTCTCGAGGCGACGTCACATCAATCGCCCATCGCATTCAATGCTCCACGAGGAGGTGAAACGGCGGTGAAAGATAGGTCTTGTGTCCGCAAGAAGATCTCGGACACCTTTCGCGCCAGTAGAAGACGAAGACCGCGGACTATCACGACGAGAAGATGTTTGCAAGGCATGTCAAACGGGTGAGTCCTCGAACCGCTTGACATGGGGGGCTCGTGATGGGTCCTGGAACCCAAGGCCCAAAATCCCAGACGCAGGCCCAAAGAGTCACGTAAAAAGGCTGGCCCAAAAGGCCCACAAGCCCGATCAAATTCAAATGGCTAACTTATTTCCGAGCGCCCGCAACCCGAATTACACCGAGATCCGTTTGGGGACAAAACCAAAATGACCTGGCGCCACCAGATAGCTTGCACGGCGCATGCTGCAAATACGCGCGGCTATGGCGCCTTTTTTGATAACCCGCATCCACAGTCATGGTGGCAGCAACCCCGACATTTTTTGTAAATCCCTCGCGCATCACGCTCCTTATAAATACCCTATTTTAGCAAATCAAGAAGGATCTTGATTCTCGATCCATCTACACACACTCGAGCAAGAACCTCCATTTAAAAACAAGGCAAAGAGAGGAGAGAAAAGAGAGAAGTTTATCTTCCTTATAATACCCCGAGAACGCGAAAGCTTCCTGGCATCCATTGTATCTTCTTTTTACTATAGTGAGATTTCTGACTGCTCGTCCGCTGCCATGGTTTTTCACCCCTCATCAGATTAAGGGGTTTTCCACATAAACAGACCCGTTCTCCCACTGTCCCCGTACTTTTCCTTCTCTATTCGAGTTTCCAACCTCGCCCGGCCCGCACGCTTTAAAGCCGCCGCACTCAATCTTGTTCACTACGCAACAAGATGTGGAAGAGTAATACTTCCTTGTCCAATTTTAAAATGGTTAGGAGTTAATCTCTAATGTATTTTTTATTTTAGGTATCTTTAAATTAAATATACTTTAGCCACATTTAAAATATTATCATCTGGATTAATAATAAATTGTCATGTCTCAATATTAACACAATTAGATTATGATATGTCTCAAAATTCGAATTACTAGACGAATTAGGGGGCAACTTGATTTTTTTAATGGGTCGAATTGAAGCGGAGCCGATTCTTATTATTTCGAATTAGAATCTTACGCAATATAGCTAACGAATAACATGTCGAGGATGGCGGGGACTTGCCCCTCAATATATCCTCCGACGTTCAAATCAGAAATCTTTCTCGATTGAATAGAAATATAGGAGGAAAGTAAATGTGCATGGATATATGTATGGGGACTGAGTATTGACAGAGAATTAGGCTCTGACGAGTGCGCTTGATTGAAAAGCGGCTTGAGAATAGATGGTTGAGTTTCGATAAGTGCGCTAATAGGGAGCGATTTAGAGAGATGAATGATTGAGCTTTACAAAGTGTGCTTGATCAGAAGACGGCTCTAAGAAATAGGGGGTTGAACTTCAACAAGTACGCCCACCCAGGGGCAGCTTTGAGATTAAAAGCTAATTCTTGTAGGTGTGCTCGACCGAGGGACAACTTACTAGAAAGAAAGTTCTGCGCTTATCAATGAGTGACTGGTTGATGAAAACTCTTATAGGTAAGTAGCTAACTGGAAGAGGAAAAAGTTTCTAAGCAATGATGATGAAGAGAGGAATGATCGTTGGTCTTCACTCTAATTGCAGATGAAGGGAGTCTTTATACCACGCTCTACGAGTCGCCTTCACTAGCCTTACCAGCGTGGGGATTCGCAACCAACGGGAGGCGTACAAAAGAACGGGTCCTCTCTTCAAAGGCTAGGAGTAAGCGGGATCCTGCCTCCAGTATCTCTTACGGGACTTCTCCTCCCTTCTTATTGCCCTTTCCCTTCTTCTTTTTTTCCTTTTCTCTAGATGGAGAGAAAGAGGTATTTGTAGAAAAAATGATGGTAGCTAGGTGTCAATAAGGCCTTGATGGTGCCATAATTCTTTGACGTCGCGTGGATGCCTTTTATACTTTTTAGGCAAATTGCATCTTTTCAGACGGTTAGAGGGGGTGGCAGTCGGTGTTCACGACGCAACAGGTTGGCAATTAGGCAAGCTTACTTGTTGAATTGGATTTGTCAGATGGGCACTACTGAGTCGCGTTAATGGGCTGAGTGGATGGTTAGCCTCTGTGGTCTGAGCTCTGTTAAATGAGTCTTGGGCCGCTTAGACCTCTTACTACGCTTTTGCTACTCCCCAGTTGCTCTTCCCTATGGGCCTCCCCTAGGTCGGCCCATAAATTATCAGATCTATTGTATTATAACTCAAAAACACATTCTATAAGGTTTGAAATTTAACGTTTTTTCATCATATTAAAACAATTATCGACGCCATTTCTTAATTTTAATATATACTATTTATAAAACTTAATAAAACTCAATCTTCTTCAAATACGGTACTATTGAATTAGATATTATAAAATGGGCTAACAAGTTTTAGAATGATAACTACGTAAACCATGAAAAATTATTAAGTTGTAGAAGTATAGAAGAATTATAATTGATAAGTGAGTTTTACGCAATCACAACGGTCAATAACATTAGTCAACTATACAAATATTTAAAAATTACTATACTAACACATATTTAAGATAGACAGTTTTTCTGTTGTACTGAGAATCACAATGTGAAATATCTACCACTAGTAGTAATAAATAAATAAAAATTTAGATAATATAATATATATAAATTTATCTTTTTTTGTTGAAAACATTAGTGTAGGTGATGAATTAAATGTCACATTATAGATTATAACTTAGAGATGATTAAGAAATATTTTTTCTAATGTCCTTGATAAAAATATAAGGTTACAAATGAAGATTAATCAACTAACCAAGCCAAGCAAGTATTTGAGAAATAAAACAGAAAATTCATGAGATTTTAAGGTGGAAGATCTCACATTTAACCACTATAAATAAGATCTCAAATAAAGTTAAAGATATAATAAATACTAATATTTTATTTATTTTTTAAAAATAGTGTGAATTGGGATTAAATAAAATAACAATATAAATTTACATTATAATAAATAAAGGACCTACACTATATTTAATAAGAGGGAATAAAAATTTTTTCTCTACCTTATTTCTAATAAAATTACGATTTTTTTATTTGGTTGCTTCAAAAATAGAAAATAATTCAAAAATAAACAGCTATTTCTTGTAAATAAGGAATAAAAATATCAATATCTCATGTTATTTTTATTTCTGACTATTTAGTGACAAATACTATAAGATATTTTTTTATTTACTCTTAACTTGAACTATACCTAATTAAAATTTGATTTGGATTAAATGCAAGATGACTTTTAATAAAAATTTATGATTATTAAATCAGGTTAAATCCAACACAATCTAGTCCTCTGAACCAAAATCATGCATATTCATAATCTAAATTGAGTAAATTTAAACCAAAATATGAATTTTCTTATTTTTAAGTACTTTTTAAATAGAATTATATTAAAAAATATCTAAAAATATTCGGGCCACTTAAATCAATCACTTTTATATATAATCATGCTCGGTTAAAAAAATTAGTTAGTTATAATTTATTATTGTGTTCGTCTATAATATTGATATATCTTAAGTAAATTTTATAAAATTTTAGATTGATAAATTATATTGAGTTAAGGTAAATTGATAAATTAATAAAAATAATTTTGAATTTAGTTTTGAAATTAAGTACTAGACCGTAATGATTCAGACATGAGTGGCATTCAAATGGCGCCCGAGCCACACATAAGTATGTTTGAAACAATGTCTTTACGTCCAATGAACATATATGAGTATGTTTGAAGGCCTACTCTTTTAAGGTCAGTCGTATCAAAATTCTATGTCAAATTTGTCCAATTTTACAGTCTATTTAACTAATTGTCTAAATATCTTGAGTTTTTATAGGATTCTATTTAACGGTTGATTAGTTAAGATGACGATCTTATGAGTTTGAAAGTATGGCCGAAACATTTTGGTGGAGTGGACCAATACTAAAGTAATTATTTCGGCATATGAGTAACGAGTCTTAATATCTGCCAGAATTTTACCGACATAATAAACCAGTCATTATACTTCGAATTCTTATTTAACCAAGACCGAGCTTAATCCGTGTTGAATATGGCCAAATAACGGTATAATTCTTAACCTTCTTTCAGAGAGTACAAAAGTGGATAATTAGCAAGGTATTCCTTTAATTCTTAGAAGGATGATTGATAGTCTTCTGTCAATTGGAAACCGTTTGCCTTGATTTATCTCATAGCCTTAAAGAATAAAAGGTATTTCTCCATGAATTTTGTTAATAATCGAGAGAGTGTCGCGACTCTCCAAGTTAACCTTTGGACTTTTTTCACAGTTCAAGGTGAATTTATTTCCACAATTGCTTTTATTTTCTTGGGGTTCATCTCAATTTCTTTGTAAGATACTATAAACCCAAAGAACTTTCCAATAGTTATTTCAAACATACACTTTGTTCAACTTTATTTGGTACAATCGTAGCACCACAAAAATTTCACCGAGGTCATGAATATAGTCGTAAACTAGTCTATTTTTTACTTTTTTGGTACAATTGGAGCACCACAAAAATTTCACTTAGGTCATGAATATAGTCGTAAACTAGTCTGTTTTTGACGAGCATGTCATCCACATATACAAATATATTTCATCCTATTTGTGCCTCAAATGTATTATTTACCAACCTTTTATATATTGCTCTTGCATTTTTTAGGCCGAACATGATGACTTTGTAGCAGTATGTTTCTTAGTAGATCATAAAGGACGAGAGCTCTTTATCCTCAGGAGAAATATAAATTTTATTGTACTCTGAATAGGCATTCATGAAACTTAATAACTCATAACTAGATATTGAGTCTACTAGTAAATCAGTTGTTGGTATTAAGAAGCTGTCTTTCGAATAAGCTTTATTCACATCAGTAAAATCGATACATATCTACCATTTTTCATTACTTTTTTTGACAAGTGCTACATTCGATAGCCAATTCAAATATTGGACTACCCTTAAAAAGTTTGTATTGTGAAGCTTTTTGACTTTCTCTCTCAAGATAATGAGTTTTTATAAATTGATTCCACCATTTTTTCCTAATTAGTTTGCTTCTGAATTTTTAATTAATGATAATATTAAATAATTAAGCTAATATAATTAAAATTAAATAATATAAAAAATTGAGTTAAAGAGTCAAAATTAAATTAGTTGACTTGATACTTGATGAAGACTTGACCTGCATCTAAGCACCAAAGCTTGTGGAGTCAGCACATAAAGTGCGCCTATTTTGCGCACAAGTGTAGATTGGTAGAATGTGTACGCTCAACCTGCACCTAAGGTATACTGGAGCGTTTGATTGGCAGTTGTACACACTTGAGGCACGTTTGAACCACGCACACGCACATTATTTTAAAAGCATCAGCACCCGATGCACGTCTGAGTGGCACTCGAGCGCCATGCTATACAAATAGAAATTTTTAGCTCATTTCAATCATTTTTTCCCAATTTTTGAGATTAAAGTTAGAAGCAATCCAGGGAAAAGAGAGAAGGAGACAGAGAGAAGGCTAAAGAAATCGAATTCAGTTGATTTAAGTAAGAATTTGGGTAAATCGAAGCCAAGACAAGTGCATTCTTGAGTTTTCTTCATTTGTTGCTATTATTTACCGGTTTCTCTGAGTATTTTCTTGTTCAAATACTTATACATGATATGAATTTAAAATATAGTGTTTATTTTGAATATGAATGTCAATTCTCATCATTTTTTTGGCAATATTTCATAAAGAATCATGCCTAAATTCATATATACTGTATATATATTTTGAATTTTGCAATTTAACTTCATGCATATTCTAAAATTATAGTTTAATGCTTTTGCATGCTTTAATTTCTTGGAGAGCTATTTGCATGTTAAAAATTATAAAATATATGTTTTAAAATTCAGTAAAATGCTCTACATGTTCACTAAATTTTCCAATAAGTTCCTGAAATTTTTCCTACCTATACTGTTACTGAATTCTATACTAAATTTTGCCGAGTTTTATTGCTTGAGCTCTACGAATGATTTTGCATAATTAAAGACAGTATAATTCAGTGTTTTAAGTTAAGAAAATATATAATTATGTGGACAACTTTATAAATATGTCAAGAAATCATGAGCTATTTTTCAAGAGGTAAAAACTCTAAATTATAAAAAAAGGTGTAGAGTTTTTCAAAAAATATAAATTGAACCAAGGCTATTGTTCAACGGGTAGTGTATTATGACATACTTAATATATTATAGTAGTATATCAATATCTGAACCTATCATCTGTAAATTAGAAGCAGTGTTCAGACCCGTTAGTAGGGGGATATATAGATGCCCTTTTACGGGTCTTAAATAATAGTATATGGCCTTTAGCTGTATGAGAGGATACACGATCCGAACTTTAATTATCCACTTCTTTATCAGTAAGGTCTATTGGCCCTAATCCTTAAAAAAATAAGAATTGAGTATGATTTGATTATTTAAATAGAATAAGAATATGATAAGAATAATCTAAATTTTGTATAAGTTTTCATATATTTATTACAAAAATTTATGGCATATCATTGAAATCTAACATATTGATCGTTCTATTATATTTTAAATGCAAAAATATGTATATATTTATTGTTAATGGCATTGGATTGCATTAATTTGGGTTTGTGGATTTGTTATGTAGATGTCCAATAGTTTATGATTTTATATTTCTGTCATTGTACACTCTGATTTCGTATTGAGTAGGTATCATTCCTTACATAAAATCCAACATTATGTTTTGAGTCAGCGTTGAAATCCACCTGTGACGTGACTATCACTTTGGATCCTGTGTATAATATTGTGTTTATTTTATTATGGTTGGTCAATGTATCAATGTTGACTGCATGTCTGGAAGATTATTAATAAATTAATTAAGAGTTAACATTGGGATTAGAATTTGGGATGTGACACATAAGGTGGTATCAGAAACAGGTTATAAGGAGATGCCTAAGGATTGAGTCTAATTTATTTCGGTTTGTAATTTGATTAATATTCTAGATAGCATAGAGATGGTAGGATACAGAAACAACATTGGGCCAAGCTCATGCTCGAGTTGTGAAGGAGTATCTGAATATCGTAGCAAGGATGATCGATGTGATAGAATCGATGGTTCTAGATCAACCTAACCTAGAGCCAATTCTGATGCACCCAAATATGAGGATGACAGCATATGACCATTTTACTAATAGAAGGGTGCCAGAATTTTTGGGTGATCTGGATCCGATGAAGGTAAAATTTAGATTCAGGGGATTAGAAAGGTATTCATAGTGATCTGATGCCCCAAAGAAGGCAAGGTGATGTTCGCCACCTATAAGCTTGATGATAAAACTAACCATTGGTGGTCGAGCTATGGGCTTGGATGATGATGAGATCACGTGGGATATGTTCATGGTGGCATTCACGGACAAATCTTTTTCAACTAGCCTTCAAGAGTAGAAGAAAAATAAAATTGTTTGATTGAGGTATTGAAATCGAGCCGTGGCTGAATATAATGCCAAGTTTACAGAGCTATCACACTATACTCCGCATATGATTTACGACGAGATAAGGAAGGTAAGAAAATTTCAACAAGGCTTGAAGAATGAAATTCGGAGGTAACTCGTGACACTAAAATTGAAGACATATGGTGACGTATTAGAGCAAATTTTATTGTTCAAGAAGGAGTTTGAAAGGAAAAAGCTCTTCGAAAAGAAGTCTACAAGCCCAAGGGGAAAAGTTCAGGATAAGGTTTAAGATCAAGATGATCCCATAAGAAGCCAAAGCCACCATAGAAAGGGAAGAAAGGAGCTAAAATTCAAGGAGTATCAAGCCTACAATCATCAACTCCCGTGTGCCCCTATTGTGGCAAATTGCATGGAGCAAGGCCCTATTACAAAATTTTGGGAGCTTGTTTTATCTGTGGTCAGTCTGATAATATGATTAAGGATTTCCCTCATATCTTGAGACCAATAGAAAAGAAGCCCAACGTTTCAGGAAGAGCATTTGCTATTACGGCATAAGATGCTAATGCATCACCTACCATCATGGAAGGTAAGCTCACTGTTTTTGGCACTCCAGCACATATATTATTGGATTCGGGGTCTACACATTCATTTATGTCACCAAAGTTTATTCGTCATTTGTTATCACACCTGAGGATTATGGACTATGCTTTAGTTATGTCAACATCTATGGGGTTTTCTTTGATTGCGGATATTGTGTACTCTAAGTGTGTCATTTGAATAAATGGGTTACAATTAATGGTAGATTTGATTTTGTTAGATATGAAAGATTTTGATATAATTTTAGGCATAGATTGATTAGTGAGTTATCATACTAGTATCGATTATTTTCACAAAATAGTATATTTTGCTATTTTGGGGTGTGAACAATTCTTTTTCCATGGTTTAATGCATAAAAAATTTTCCTATTTGATTTTGACTTTGCATGCTCATCACTTGATGGAAAGTGGTTATCAAGCCTACCTAACTTATGTGGGTACCATTTGGAGTCATAGTGTCCTGGCAATAGACATTCTGGTGGTATATAAATTCTAAAATATTTTTTTAGAAGATCTATCAGAACTACCACCGCACCATGACATTGAGTTTGAGATTGAGATCGTGTCTAGAGTAGTACTTATATCAAAGACACCTTACTGAATGGAACCATCGAAACTTAAAGAGTTGAAGTAACAGTTGTAAGAGCTGTTAGAAAGGGGATTTATTCAGCCATGTGTGTCTCCATGGGATACCTCAGTATTATTTGTGGAGGATGTATCCACATGGTTATGTATTGATTACAGAAAACTAAACAAGATTACCTTTAAAATAAGTACCTGTTATCAAGGATTAATGATTTATTTGATCAATTGCAATGGGCCCAAGTGTCCTTAAAGATCGATCTTCGTTTGGTTTATCATCAATTAAGTATTAATAAGGAAGATATGGCGAAGACAACATTCTGAATGAGGTATGGGTATTACGAGTTTTTGGTTATACCCTTAGGTTTGACTAACACTCCTACAAATTTCATAGATTTGATGAATTGGGTCTTTTAACCCTACCTGGATAAGTTTATAGTCGTATTTATTGATGATATTTTAATATATTTGAAGAGTTATAATAAGTACGAGATGCATTTAAGGATAGTGCTTCAAGCACTTTGGGAAAAAAGATTATACTCTAAGTCGAAGAAATGTGAATTTTAACTTGAAAAATTACATTTCTTGGGGCATATGATATCGATAGGAGGTATTTCAGTTGACCCTAAAAAGATCGAGGTTGTTATTAATTAGTGCCGACTAACAATAGTAATCAAAGTCGGGAGTTTTTTGGGAATGACAGGTTATTATTGGAGGTTTATCAAGAATTTTTCTTGAATTGGCATGCCATTAACCTGCTTGACACGGAAGGAAATGAAATTTATTTGGACAGAAAAATGTAAACAAAGTTTTGAATAGTTAAAGAATTGATTGATGACTACCCCGATTCTAATGATTCCACAAGGATTCAGTGGATTTGTTGTTTATTGTGATACTTTTAATACTTGATTTGGTTGTATTTTGATACCATATGGTAAGGTGATTGCCTATGGGTCGAAACAATTTAAGACTTATGAAAGGAACTAATTGGCTTATAATTTGGAATTGGTGGCAGTGATTTTTGCATTAAAGATTTAAAGACATTATTTGAATAGTGAGAAGTTCTTGATAGATTCAAATCATAAGAGTTTGAAATATTTATTTTCTTAGAAAGAACTGAATATAAGGCAAAGGAGATGGATTTTTTGAAGGGGCTATGATTGCAGATTTATTTCCAACCTGATAAAGTTAATATTATGGCGGATGCTTCAAGTTGCTGAAGGAAATTATTGGAAAATTTTCGGATTAAAAAGATCGAGATACTTGAATGCATGAGGCAATGTGATATCAAGAGGCATTTCCAAGGCTACGAAATGATTTTGTCTTATTTTTAAGTACAGTCGGAGATTTTGGAGAAGATCAAAGGAACTCGAATGACGAATCCATTTTTGGTGGACATTGTCGGAAGTTTAAATCAGAACTTTTGAGTTGATTTAAGTGTTCATATTGAAGGAGTTTGAGGTTCCGAGATAGGATATGAGTGATGATCGAGTTTCATAATTATAGTAATTATAATAAATAAATAATTAATTAAGTTAGGTAAGCTAGTATATATAAGATATAATCTGATTAACGAAATATAATTTGATGAATCGATGGGGCAACATGATGCGTCCTCCATGACTTAATCATGGCAATCGACGGCGAGAAGGTGAGAGTGATGAGGAGAGGGGAGTTTTGGTTGAGGCGGGCAGCAGGGGAAACAAAGAAGCGAAGGAAAAGCAGAAAAATGAGAAGCAGGAAAGCAGGGAAAGACAGGGAGAGAGAGAGAGGGAGGGAGAGGGGAAAGTTGAGAAAGGGGGCAGGGGGTGATAGAGAGAGAGTGAGAGAGAATAAGAGAGTAAATGTTTTCCTCCTTTCTCCATTCCACTGATATGCACAGCAATATACAGGGAAAGTTTAACTAATTACAATAGAAAAATATATCCTAACAGAAAAGGAAAGGAAATAGTAACAGAAGGAAAACAAACATCACGTGGGGGAAAAATAGAAATAAAATGCTCATAACATTTTTCTCTCCATCAAAAGAACTTTGTCTTCAATGTTGAATGAGAGATAAGTTTTGGTTTAGACCAGACACGAACAGAATCGCTCAGATTTTTCAATATAGAACAATTAATTAATTGCAAATCTTGAGGGGCTCTCAACAGACTAGCAAAGCCGATACTTTTTGAAACATGAAACTAAGGACTAGGAGCAGCAAACTTGCTTCATAAATGGCATGTACTTGAAGTTGCTACATTTCTCCCGTGATCAGCAGAATTCGGGTTTATGTAATCAAGGAAGTTCGAAACACTTAGGTGGCTGTTGCAAGCTATCGACGCATCAGGCTTCCAAGATCCCTCACTGGCAGCTTCTTGCTGTTCAAAAGCCTTGGATTCAAAGTACTCAAGCCAAGTAGCAGCATCCTGAGAACGCAGATCATCCGGGCCCAACTTTGTGGCTGTCTGAATAGAGGTTGGACCAAGGAATCTCTGATTACATTTTAGGGAAAAGTGAGAAGAATAATAAGCTGCCTTCTCTACCCAGCCATCCGGGACTGTATAGGAAATCTCGCGTGTGCGACCAATTGACTCAAATATAATGCGGATGGACTCAACGAAGGAAAGAATAAGAGAACTGAGAGCAACAGAGCTCAAGTTGTATCTCACGAGTTGCTTTGTTGAGGCAAAAACTAGAAGAGAGGGTTTTGACCCTCGTAAAGAGAGCCAAGCGTTGCAATGCAACTATCTTTTGTAATGCTGGAGGTTCTACAAATTCAGAAGCGGTGTAAGAGTATCCAACAAATTCGTCCAAGTGATCAAACGCTCCTATCTTGCGGCACAATGATTTTGCTGTAGTCTTGTTGTCCCCTGTTACAATTATAATGCATATACTAGCATTCATGCATGGTAGGATAGCATCTTGCACTTCTTCTCTTGGTGGATCAAGTATCCTGACCAACTCAATAAGTGTAATATCTTTCTCATCTTCAAACGCAAGCAACTGTTGACCCATAGGTATCCGTTTGAGGGCCCAAGTGATATATCTCAAAGTTTCCTTTCCTGCAAAACTGTTAAATCTAGCCTCCCATTCAGCTCGAATATTGAAAGTTAATGGAATTATTGAACCATCTTCATTGTAAAAAATGCCTGTGCATCTGGACTTATGCTCTTCGGAGAACCTTTCGAAAACACAACGGCAAATTGCTTCCTGTTACGCAATACACTCATCATTTTATAATCACGAGAAAAGTTTAATATAGAGACCTTTTTTTTAATTTAGGTCAAATTCTTTCCCAAGAGATTTCCTAACCAACTGCTGCAAATCTGCTGCAGAATACCTACTAAAGAGTAATAGGCTATCCTTGTAAGGGAGGACAGCCATGTCCTTTGATTCGACCCCATCAGAAGGCCAATACTAGCATAGAAATAGCAATATGGCAGGATTACTTCTCAACATACTGTTCCTAGTTGCCTCGTCCATAAATGATGTACCCACAAGCATCTCTTTAATATCAATACCCTGAAGTGCTGTAGGAAGTAAACCGATTGCAGACATTTCATAGGTTCTACCTCCCACCCAATCAAACATAGGAAATCTAGCCAACCACCCGTCAATTCTTATAGTGTTGTCCAATAACAAATTCTCTTGCCTATCAGCAACAGCCTGTTGTGAAAATCCCAAGCTAGCTTCATGAAAGGCCTTTTGCACCTCTAGGGAACCGTTTTGTGTCTCTGGAGTGCCACCACTCTTTGAAATTGCAATTACAAGGGTAGAGGTCAACTCGGGCCCTAATTGTGTAATGTCCCCGGCGCATCCGCACTGTGGATATTGTCCGCTTTGGGTTGGGGGAACTTACGGCGTCCCAGGCCAACACGCAGCCCGCACGGTTTTGTTCCTAGCAGACGGCCCAGCCGCCCCCAAAACGCGTCCACAATGGAAGAGGTATCCACGCCCTTTATAAGGCACGCTTCATTCACCTCCCCATCCGATGTGGGACTCTACAAATTGCACAATGAATCGTATCCTTATAAGGATCCAAAAAATCAATGGTGTGCAACTGTAGCCCTAAAGTAGAAGTAGAACGGTAGCTCTGAACGGTGGTCCAATTGGAGAAGAGAGTTGGCGTTGCAATTCATCACATGGCAACCCAACTGCTCCAGACCACACACCTCTAAATTGAGGTGAACAATTAGTACACCAATCCATTTTGTCCCGCAACAGAGGGATTGACTGCCTTTCTGGGAGCTGGGGAGGAATGAGGTTGAGAAGGCTCAATAGAGAGTTTAGTTCAGTGGAATTGGCAATTTGTGCCATCTGCTAGATAGAGTTGTCTGCATTGGTTATCAAGCATGAGATCTGGAATAGCAGGCATGGAAGAGAGAGTTTGCTGAGCAGAGCTAATGTGGAGTCAGTGGTTGGTTGGGTAAGTGGGAAGTGTTGTGTATAGGTTTGACCCACATCCAGTGTTGCCTCGCCTGATTTTTCCACACCGATGGCTTTCGATGACGATAGAGGCGCCCATAATAGGAGCTCAGCTTGGGTTGTCATCTCAGTAAGAAATGGTAGAAGTAAAATGGAGGAAGAAGTAGAGGGCAGTGGTACCTCCATGGTGTGTAACAATTGTTTGGAGGGCAGCAGGCAATAGATATTTGAGCATCCCGAATCTTCAGTGCTATTGGTGGGACATTGAACAGGAGTAACGATGTGAAAATCAGGTGTTGCCTGCGGTAGTAAGGGTTGGTTCTGAATAATTGGCGGTGAGAAAGTTGGGAGCAAAGAGGAATTTGCGGTCGACAAGGGTAGTTGGTTGATGAGGTGGATGCGAGAGTGTCGAATTTGTTTTGTGGAGGGAGCTGAAATGGCGAGTAGAGTTACATGTGGTGGTACGGAACCCGCAAAGGAAGGGATTTCGGGTTGGTGAAGGTGAAGCTGAAGATTGATTGTGGCGCCTAGTGGTGATGGTAGCTTGTTGGGAGAGGCGTGGGTTGGAGCTTGTGGTTGCGACTAGGGACGAGGTGGTGGAGGATGAATAGTAACAAATGGAGAAGCCACAAGTGAGGGAGGATTTACTGACCAATTTTGCTTGATTAGACCGAGCGATTGACTGATTTTAGTAAGGGAGTGATGGATTTGTGCTGTAGTGGAGGCGGTAGCGGCAATTTAGTCTGCGTGTTGTCGAATGATCGTCATTTGCTTGTGGATGGCCTCGACAGCGCACTTCATCTCCTTCGATAGCCGTGCGACGGCAGCTTCGAGAGCCTGCAATGCTTGTGCTTCAGTCGCCATCGCCTCTGCCGTTGTCTTAAGGAGAGCACCATTTGATGCGTCCTCCATAGCTTAATCGTGGCAATTGACAACGAGAAGGTGAGAGTGATAAGGAGAGGAAAGTTCTAACAGAGGCGGGCAGCAGGGGAAACAGAGAAGCGAAGGAAAAGCAGAAAAATGAGAAGCAAGAAAGCAGGGAAAGACAGGGAGAGAGAGGGAGGGAGGGAGAGGGGAAAGCTGAGAAAGGAGGCAGGGGGTGACATAGAGAGAGAGAGAATAAGAGAGTAAATGTTTTCCTCCTTTCTCCATTCCACTGATATGCACAGCAATATATAGGGAAAGTTCCATCAATTACAACAGAAAATATATCCCAACAAAATATATATCCTAACAGAAAGTGAAAGGAAATAGTAACAGAAGGGTAACAAACAGCACATGGGGGAAAAATAGAAAAAATAAAATGCTCGTAACACAACAGCACAATACGTTATTAAGCGTAACCATCAGGTTCAGCAAAACGTTAGAATAATTCAGAAAATTCAATCGTTAGGAGCAGACTAGGCTTCAGGTTACAAGAACACATTATTAGGAGCAGGCTTCAAATTCGGCAACATGTTAGGAATGAGTTTCATAAAGGAGGGGATGAAATTAGAATTAAGTATACATTATAAGAGGAGGCGACGTTAGGATGATTCAGCAAAGTTCAGTAAAGGAGCAGGCTATCAGCACATGTAACAGGTGGAGAGAGAGGAGAGAAAGGTGGAGAATAAGCTTTACACGCTAGGATATTAGTCAGCAGCAGCCCATGTTCTGTCACAAGCAAAACTCAATTGGTGGAAAGAGAGAAAAAAAAAAAAAAAAAAAGAGGGAGGAAGATAAATTTTACCAAGAGCTTCTAATTCGAGAGACAGAGAAGAGAGAGCAAAGAGGGGGAAATTGAAGAGCAGAGAAAGGCAACAGAGAGAGGCGAAAAAGAAGAGAGTTAAATAGTTTAAATCGGGCCAATTCAAGTCAGGATATAAGTAAATCAGATTAAGGTAAGTGCACTCTAAGTTTTTTCTTTCAGTTGTTGTTGATTCATCCTGTGATCTTTGAGTATTGTTGTTTTAATACTCATCTCCCTTAAGATTCCATAGTACTCATGCATGTATATCCTCTCACTGTTGAAACTGAAAATCCTGTATTCTGCCTTGCTGAAATTCTGTAAATCTGAAATGTTGCTCATTTTATTGCTACTGTATCACGTTGCTAATTTTTTCCAAGCTGAAGCATATGTTTTTTTGAATTTCAGATTTGCTGATTTAAAAAAAAAAAATCATGCCATGCTATACCGATTTTATGCTTTATTGATTTATGATTTATACTGATTTAAGCTGCAGCTGTTTTTTTTTTTTTTTTTGAAGCACTTTGTTGTATTGCTGTATTACTGTATTGCTGATTTGCTGATTGCGAAATCTGTTTTAATGCTTTGCTGGAATTATATCGTAAAAAATCTGTCCATGCTTCTGAAATTCAAATTGCTGCAACATGCTTCTAGATTTTATGTTGCCGTTTCATATGTGCTGATTCTGAAATTCTAAGTTGCTGAATTTTAAAACTGTATGTTAGCTGATTTTAAAGTTGCATTTTGCCTCCTGAATTTCGAAGCTGTATATTTAAGTTTTGCTGATATTAAATTGAATCCCGATGCTGCTGGAATTTTAGGTACTGATTTTGCTGGATTAAATTTAATAATTGAAAATTCTATAATATATTATGAATTATGAATATTTTATCTCAGAGTTAAAAAAAAAAAAAAAAGGAATAAAAAAAATGTAGAGTTTTCACAAGGGTTTCAAAAATAACTAAGAAACTGACCAAAAATCTATCCACGGGGTAATATTCATTGGCATACTTTTGTTAGCAATTTAAGGATTTAAAAATAATCGCTTACTAATCTCCTACCATTTTCCTTTACTTTGTTTTTCGGCTCTGAATTTGGATTAGTTTTGAGCAAAATTGATGGTGTAATGCATTCACAAAACCAACTTCAATTATAAAGATAGTAATATTATCTCAAATTGGTGTTACAATGAGAAGATTAATAGAGATAATTAATGGATAATTATCAGCTAATCATGGACCACTAATGTAATGAAGGAATTCCAAGGAATTTGAATATTGAAAATTGAAGCGTCAATAACCCGTTTTACTTAATGTGATAACCAAACCCATCAATATTCTATTTTAAGAAATAAATATATGAATTATGGCGATATGTCCTCTAATAATGAGTAATATCTTCCATATATTACAATATATTATATTTCGTAAAATATATCCGAATATTGTAACGTTACTTTATAAATAAACCTTATATTTATTCTTTGTCTAATAATTAATGACATTCTCAAATCAACCAATGTGTACACAAAATTTTAAAAAATATCACAACAAATAATTAAAAATTTTATTAAATATCGTTGCCCATATAATAAAAATGACGAAAATTAAATTTTTTAATGATTTTCGGCATTCATTTTCACAGAATCACCACAAAAGTGGAAACTTTAATAATTTTAAAAATTAGTTAAAAACTTGAAAACACAAAACCAGCAAAGGCAGAGGCACTAAATCGCTCTAATACCAAATGTTGGCAATTTATGTAGCATAAACAGCCACGACAGCGGAATAAAGGATCGCATACTAACGTCCCGCCATTTGTCTTGCTCTGTTTTTCAGGCTTTGAATTTCGAATCAGTTTTGAGATTCCAGGCACTGCTTCCTCTCAATTGATGGTGTAATGCAGAGAAGAAGATACCCAGAGATAAAACCAACTTCAATTATATAAGATAGTTACATCAACTATCTCAAATTGGCATTACAAATGAGGAGATTAATGGAGATAATTAATAAATAATTATCAGCTAATCATGGACCACTAATGCTTCAGTTTCAAAGTAGCAATGGGTGAAGGAATTCCAACATCGTTCAGATGAAAACTGAATATTGAAAACTAAAGCGTCAACAACTTTAGGATATTGTAGTGATAATCGAGGATTGCTTATAATCCGTGGGGGTTATTAAAGCAGATTATGGCCCAATCTACCAGGTTATATGTATGTACAGCGCACATCCAAGTGTTAAATAGGATCATATGACCTTAAATTATGTGGGAACATGCACAATCGTGTCTTTGATTGTCTATTCCGTTAGTTGATAAGACCTACTAGCCCTATTCCTTAAAAATAAGTAAGTTTTCAATAAGTTTCATGGCTAAGACAATACAAGAAGGAAAAAAGACAAAGAAAGTTAATTGTATCATGCAAGTATTTTCTACTCATATTTTATACTTATATATTTATAAAGACTCCTATTCCCTTCGATAATATGTATTGAGTTTAGTATGCATGCTCTTTGCTATATATGTGCATTATTGATTATTTGGCTCACTCCATTATAATTTTTATAGACCTTTAGATGATTTGTATGAGTTAATGCAAGATAAATAAGAGTGAAGAATAAGTTTTAGTTATAGTTACATTTTAGATGATATTTTGAGATGTTCTAGACTGGATGTATATAAATTTTATAAAACTTTAGATGGTATTTTTAGTGGTAAATCTTTGGGATCAGCTGTTATAGTTTGAGATAATTAGAAATGATGTAAATTATTTTGACAATATTAGCTTAGTAGATATTTATTATATATTATGTATTTCTTCAATAGGTTACTACGGAATCGATTTTGGTTTTTAACAGGCATCTTCCTTAACAAAATTTGACGTCGTATTTCTAATGTACGGCATTGGAAGCACTAATAATGTGATAACTATATGGATCATGTGTAAATTGATATATATCTATATCTAATCATGATGCATGGATATTTATATCTAATTATTTAATTAATTGATTATGATAATGGTTAGTGAATGAATTGGGGATGTGGGATGTAACAATGTGTATTGGACATTGGAAAGTTGAAGGAAGAAATCATGAATGAAATCCACCAATCAAAGTATACTATCCACCCGAATATTAATAAAATATACCAAGATTTGAAGAAGATATTTTGGTGAAGGAATAAGAAAAGAGAAATAGCAGGTTCTATGGATTGATGTTTAATTTGTTAATAGTTGAAAACTGAGTATAAGAAACCACCTAACTTATCACAACTTATGCCTACTCCAAGTTGAAAATGAGAATATATCATAATGGATTTTGTGAAAAGATAGCTAAGAACACTAAGGAATCATGATATTATTTGGGTAATTGTTAAACGGCATACAAAATCGGCACATCATGAGTTGTATGGATGACGTTTTCTAGAGAACAGTTGATAAGATTATACAACAACGAGGTAGTAAGATTACATGGTGTGCCAGCCTCTATTGTATATGATCAGGATCCGAGGTTTGTATTCAAATTTTGAAAAAGTTTGCAATGTAAATTGGGGATAAATTTGAAGTTTAGTACAACTTATCATTCCTAAATGGATGGACGATCGGAGTGAATGATTTGGATCTTAGAGGATACACTAAGAGTTTTAATTTTGGAGATGAAAGGTAATTGGAATGATTATTTAGCATTAGCTGAATTTTCTTATAATAATAGCTATCAAATAAGTATTGGTATGACCTCATTTGAAGTGTTGAATGGGAGAAAATGTCATTCTCCGATTCATTAGGAAGAGACCAAGACAAGAAGATTGTTGGGAGTGAATGTTATTCAAGAAGTGTTTGATAAGATCCGGTTGATCCATGAAAAGTAAAAAGTTGCTCAAAGTCGGCAAAAGAGTTACGTAGATTGGAAAAGATCGGAGCTGAAATTTGAGGTCAAAGATTACGTATGTCTAAAGATAACTCCATCAAGCGGAATCTTAAAATTTGGAATTAAGGAAAAGTTGAAGTCGAGGTTCATTGGACCATTTGAAATCTTGAAGAAGATTGGTGAAGTGGCTAACAGATTAGCGTTATCATCGAATTTTGGAAAAGTGCATAATATATTCCATATGCCGATACTACAAAAGTATGTATATGATCCAACGCACATCATTGAATAAGAGTGGCTAAGGATTAGCAAAGATTTGACATACGTTGAAGAATCGGTTCATATTTTGGGAAGAAGAGATCAAATATTTTAAATGAAGGTAATTCCATTGGTGAAATTCATATGGCAGATCATCCCTATGAAGAGGCCACAAGGAAAAGAGAAAATGAGATCTCAGAGAAATACCCTTATCTGTTTCATCATTAAGGTATGTTTAATTTCTGTAAATGTCAGGGATGAAATTTTTATAGGAAGGGGAGGAATATAAGATCCAAATATTTGATTAATTATAATTACGAATGATTAACTTAATATAATAAAAATTGAGGTCAAATGATATAAAAAATTGGATTAAAGAGTTAAAATTAGACCGGTTGACTCGGCGTCTGATGAAGGTCCATCCCGCGCCTAAGCGCCAAAACTCGTGGGGTCAGCGCCTAAGGTGCATCTATTTTGCGTATGAGTGCAAATTGGTAGAATGAGTACGCTCGATGTACGCTTAAGGGACTTTCGAGCGGTCAATTGGTAGATTGTACGTGCCTAACCGCCTTAGCCATGCTCGATTGCAGTGTTCAGAAGCATTAGCACCCGACACATACCTAAGTGGTGCTCCAGTACCACTCTGTATAAATAGGACTTTTCGGCTCATTTTTGTCATTTTCTTTCAGATTTTTGAGAGTAGAGTGAGAAGCAATTGAGGAGAAGAGAGGGAAAGAGAGAGAGAGAAGGCCCAAGAAGTCCGAGTTCAGTTAATTTAAGTGAGAATTTGGATAAATCAATGACAAAACAAGTGCATTTTTTAGTTCTTTTCCTTTATTATTATTACTTGCTAATTTCCCTAAATCAAATATTTAAAATTTTTTCGATTGCACCAGTCACCATTAAAGATTTCAACTTCACCTCATCGATTAGTCTCGATATTTCTTGGGCCTCTACGTTAAATCATGTTAAGAAGCACTTCAGACTTTCGTTTGGCCCTTATGGAATATGGATAAGGTGCCACCTTTTTCTTCCCTCCAACTAGAGGCAAATTATGATAAGAAATTATCAACTGGCTCGAGAATGTTCAAATCAAATTTAGTGCCAGTCGATAAAATCAAATTTGGATATCTCCTTTGAGAGTTAATGAGAAGTAGAGACATAAGGCTAGATCATTTAGGCCTTGGAATCCTAACAATGTATGAAAATAATCAAAATGTTTTGGTGGATTAGAGTTGTCATCGTAGGGTTCCAGTGTTGGAATTTTGAACTTGAGAAGAAGTTGATGCATCCTATCTCTCTTATAAATGGCGACCTACTTAAATCAGTCGAATGTTTATCCGTACTTTCTTAAAACAACTACTGCTCAATCTTTCTAATTCTCTTCTCCACCTAGGATGTGGACACCTCTTTTCACATTGAGAAATGTCCTCAACTCTGAATGGTTTGATGAAACATGTGAGACTTGTTGGCAATGGCCTTTTCTCGAAAGACTGCCACATGAAGTTTAGTTACAAGTCAAAGGTTTTCCAATATCTTAGGAATAATGCAGGTTTTTTTGTTATAGGCTTTCCTCTCGGGTTCTAAAATTTAATCAGCCTTCTAGTCGAGTTTAGACCCTATCACTTGAGACTTCTTGGATTTTGGGACCTTTAGATTGTATAATTACCTCATCAGGTGGTTGTCTTTTCCTCTGATTCCTTCTTTTAGATGTAGAAGTTTGAGATTTAGATGAAGAGCCTTCTGTGGGTGTCTGTCTAGTTTGTTCCAAAGGGATTCGAGAACCCTAGAGATGGAGCCAACCTAAGCCGCCAACATCTCCACATTTATATTTGTGGCCAAACGAGTATTTCTATTACCATTCTCTGTCAAATTGTCACCATGAGGAATGATGTCCTTGAGTGGCATGCTTAATAAGACTTTAGCATTGACCATATTATCTCTTCAAATGAGTGGCTTGATTATCACATTTGAGTAGCTTGATTATCGTTTTTCTGAAAAATGGTGCCAATGATGCATCTCGAGAATTTATATTATCGTAAACAGGCACGATTTTCGTAATTATAAATTAGAATCCTGCAGATCACAACAAAATAAATTGGAGGTAAGAGATGTACGGGACTTACACTCCAATGTATCCTCCGATGTTCAAATAAGTGATTTTTCTAATAGATTTTGAAAGATGTTGAGGAAGAAAAAGTAGAAAATGAAAGAGGATAGAAATAAGTGTATATTTGGAAAGATATACTCCTTTAGTGTACTCAATTGATTAAGTGGCATTCTTTTTCTCTATGGGGTGAGGTTTTATTTATAGCCAGAGACATTGTTTGGCTAATCAATGATTGAGATCGATGCGTGTATATGACGTCATTTCGGATCAATAGTGCTAGGTATTACTGGTAGTATATAACGGCTGTCCCTATTTATTGATAGAACCACTTGACTTTTAGATATAACGTCACTTTGGTTGTTCCATCATATCAGTTCATTAAGTGGCTCATTATGGTCCTTTAATGTTTAAATTTTTAGACTTTATTATTTGGTTCATACATTCGAATACTACTACCCGATTGGCTCTATGGTATCTTCCGTGAGGCCATTGGTTTTTAAACCTCTTATCCAACTGAATATTGGGTTAATTTGTTTCTGATTATACCCATCAATACTATACTAGTTGATATGACTAAGATATCTTATGATATTAATGCAAGTACGAAAAAATATATGTTCATTAATTGTTTTATCATTTTAAAATCTTTAATTCTGATTGACTGTTTATAAAATTAAAATATGATCAAATTATAAATAGTAAAAATATTTTATTGGTTTTACATTTTTACCAATTGTTTATTATCCACGTGGAATCTTTACTAAAAAAAAAAAGGCAAACTTTGTCTCCTAAAAATTTGGGCCCACCCCCACCTTCCCAAGAAAAATCGGATTAGAAAATATTTGAAGTGATATAGTTGTCCAACATCTTTTTGTGTTATTTAAACCTAACAGATCAAGGATTATTCAATTCTTATTAACCATTTTCAAGTGTAGAACTTTAGAATTTGTAACACATCAACATTATATTGATTTAACATTTTTCCTAGGAAAATTATTTAATTATTTGTCTGATGGTCTAAATGGTTTATAATTTAAATAGTATAGATTCTGTATAGATATTTATAATTATACACCCAAAAAATTTAAAGTGAAAAAAATGTATTAGTAAGTCGAATCTCCATTAAGCAATTAACAATCAAAATGGTGGAAAATAATATCAACGAAGTGCAAATCAACTGAATTTACCAAAAGAAGTAATAATACGAACCATCCACCACAAAATGACAATCCAACAAAATATTAAAAAATAGAATGTCCATTATTTTTAAGTCATAATTTTCTTATTGTTGACCATTGTATTTTTACCTCCACATTGATGATGGCTAAATATCATATACTGTTGTTCGTCTACGATCATAATTGGACATGTCTCAATTTAATTTATGATCATTATGTGTTATAAATTTGATTTAAATAGGTCAATTTAAATAATTAGTTATAATTTTTAAAATTTTAAATAAATTTAATAAATAATACTAAATCCTAAAATTCAGATATGACAAACCAAATATATAGGACCCAATAAATTAAAATCCCGCATAAAATCTCATCGGATAATCGTATAGATAATATAAATATAACTTGCTCTACAATCATCGAAAAGGAAGTGATAATGGTCACGACCTAATAACACAACATACGCAACTCAAAAATAAAATATATAATAATATATCTAATTAATCATAAAAATCTAACATGGGTATGACAAGTCGAATATATATGGGACCTAATATAATAAACCACAAGATCTCATCGGATATAAATTTGGATAATAAAATATATGACCTACTATTCAGATATCACAATGGAGGCATCCAAATATAACACCAAATAATCAATATAAAGAAATAACTCCAATATATCCTATACAAAGATTAGGGCCCCCATTTGGCTATAAATAATAACCATAATACACCACCGAGATAAAAACATACCCAACATAAATGTATCTATTCACCAATAGAGATATACTGTATCAAATCACGTTTAAATTCCTATAAGTGTATCCATACCACTAGTTTGAAAGGATAAAATATAAAAATACGAGTCAATGGCTCAACAAGTATTATCATCGTATAAAATAGACACAAATCCAGAGGAAGGAATATCACATAATAACAATGTAAAACAAAACACAATATCCATAAGATTCTTAAAAATAGAGAAGTTATCTCATAGTAAATCATTGTCCATATCAAACAGTCCCTCCGGGATATAATCATAACAAATATTTTTTCGGTCAAATTTCATAGATGATATTATATCATAAAATTCAAGGTCACATCATATAATCGTAACCATCACGACATTCGTGTGGGATACATACCATCATCCAGATCCACAAATCATACCTCATATGCTGAAATAAAAAGAAATACCAAAACCAAAATATATAAATATAAAATATGTTCCCGGTTTAACGCATTAATACGTACCAGACATTCCTATCACCCATCCGTGGGCTAAATTATGTATCCCAAATTATACTCCATGTAAATACATGCATAAATATAAAGTATGTACGAAATTAGAGAACTAAAGATTAATAATACTAACTTGAGGAAGGGCTTCCAGGTAACCACAGCTATATCAGCTATGATTTAATCTAATAGCTCAAGGCTAGACTACAATTTAGGCCAGCAGTTTAAAGCCATTTATAAACTTTGTCTCCTATGAACTAGGAACTTACTCACTATATTTTACTACCAACGGTTTTGGGTGCAGCCTCAAGTTTGGTTACATATATTAGGATATTCGAATATATTATTCAGTTAATTCTTTATGATGGTTCTCTTTTAAATATACAACGAGGTAGGTCAACTATAACAAAGTATGTCTTCCTGCTGACGGAAGGGAGATCGCATATCACATACATTTCTGTCGGGACTAAGCCACCCCATCGGGAGCTATACCAATATCTCATACCTCGAATTACATATAACGACCCCTCAAGTCTCGAACCGTCATGGTCTCGTAGTGACCCCGCCCGCAACAGCATTCATGTGGACCGATACACGGCCTGTTTCATTGTTCTACAACATACGAATACATAAATATACATACATACTGTCCGAATATCTGAAAACCCTCCAAATCACTAATACCCGTGTAAAACTATTGAACGACAAATAAAAATACATGTATATACAGATTAAATAGATAGAATGTATAAAAATAACATTCATGTTAGTAAAATCTCAAAATAGGGGTCAAATATTATCAGACACAAATCAAACCAAGGATAGAGTTAGAAGATACTTACTTTAACTTTATACTCCGCAAATTAAAGAAATAATGCTCTGAAGCACCCGAATCTCGCTTCTTTCTCCAGCAGCGCCTTTTTTTCTCTCTACTAGTGTGCTTTGTCTCTCCTCTGCGCAACCTCCTCTCTCTGCACAATCCTCTACCGCACGCACCACCGCTGCACCGTCTTCCACCGCCCCACCGTTCTCCTTTGTCCTCCTCTCCCATCTCCTCCTTCCCTGCATGCCCAAACCCGCCTTTCTCTCCTCTTTCTTCCCCTCTTTCTCTTTCTCCCAGTTTTTTCTTTTTTTTTTTTTTCTTTTTCCTCCTTTCACTGCACACTTCCTGCCTCTATTATTATTATTATTATTATTATTATTATTATTATTATTTTTTATTTTTCTTTTATTTTAAAATCTAAATTAAATTCGGATGATAGCATGGACAAACCTCGAGCACCAGCCTAATTGATCCAAATATTCTCTAAAATTATATAATACTTGATAAATTTTTACCACGTCTCAAATTAATTAAAATCATAATTAATATTAAAATAATTCAATGGGATCAAGGATATTATAACAATTCAATCATAATTATGAGTAAGACATAACATAATATTCTAACTACTCCAAAAATATAATTATGGATCTATACTAGGTTGAACCCAAAATCAAATCACAAGTCAAATACCAATTTAAATTACAACGGAACTAAAACTAATCAAATCAAGTGAACAACTAATAAATCATATCCTTACTCTTATACATCCAAACCTTCAACTCTGAAGAGACAAAATATAAATATGAGTTTAAAGTTCAATAAATATCATGTACGAGTAAACGGATCTAATAAATTAGAATGAAGGTCAATGAGCAAATACTAAAATTAAAAAATAAATATAAATTTAAGTTGCCGATACAAAAATCAACTCATCAAATTCAGACAAAATCTAATATCCAAATGAAATAAAATCTAATAGAAATTCAAGATCTAAAATCTAATAGTAATCTCCCACTCAAATCAAATATTAAAATCTAAAATTAATGTCCAAACAGAAATCATTCATCGTCGAAACGTATATATATATATATATATAAGTGATCTAGACTAATTCAATAAGCCAGATATTAAGTCCAAGTCTATGTTTAAATCCAAATCCAACACTTGATCAACTCGTGATTAAAGACAGAATCCGATAATTAATGATCCAATAGCATGTGTAGAAGTAGAAGCAGTACCGCAATAAATAGTCTAAAGATTCGGATCAAAATATATAATTAAAACCATTTATATGAGATATACTAAGACTTATTTGTGGAAAAAATTGGTGAATCTTAAATCCAAATCTAAAGTCCAATTCCAAATCAAAGTTCAATACAAATCTATATAAAAATATAAATTATGCACTAAATTTCAATTCCGATTATTTAAAGACTAGTTTGAGAAAATGTTACATAAACTTTCAATAATCTTAAGTCATATCAAATGCAAATTAGGCTAGTATAATTCATCACCAATGTTATCTATCTCCCATGGCTATGGTTACTCGCTATATTTTGCCACTTGCGACTTTAGATATAATTTTTAAGTTTATCAGATATATTAGGACGCCGAATATATTATAATGTTTAATCAAATTATCTAAATGAGAAGGGTAACTACTCCAAACCTTTTCTACTAGTGGAACGAAATTTTTAAATAATAAATATCCCCATCGAGAATTGGCTAGAATATTCAATAACAAATCCAAATATAGTGATCACAATCCGGTACATATATGTGAAAATGTACTGCCTATATAAAGTTTCATGCACATTTCTATATACATATACTAATATAAATATATACATTGTCTAGAAATTATTTATTTTTTCAGAAAATAGCAAAGCCCACAAATATCAATAGAAACATAATAAAACCTTTAAATTACCGAAAAAAGATTATGGGTACACAAGAAAATAAATAGGGTAATTAAAAATATACCTACGAGTTTAAAACCTCCAAATCGATGCACAAATATATCAGATATGAAATCAAACAAATGATAGGGTTAGGGGATACTTGTCTCGACCTTAAACGTC
The DNA here is from genome assembly GCA_033239525.1 of Nepenthes gracilis. Classification (NCBI taxonomy): domain Eukaryota; kingdom Viridiplantae; phylum Streptophyta; class Magnoliopsida; order Caryophyllales; family Nepenthaceae; genus Nepenthes; species Nepenthes gracilis. The sequence continues at coordinate 6,563,460 of BSYO01000006.1, forward strand.
GTAGATCTAAAAAAAAGATGATCCGAAGTACCCGAAGTGAGCTTTCTCTCTCCTATTGATGCACCTTTCTCTCTCTCTTTCGCATTGCTCAGCCACTGTTGCATTGACCTATTAGTGCCGTGCTGATTTGCCAGCCACCGATGACCTTCTCGGCACACTTTTTGTCCACCATGTGCTATCAATGCCCTCTCTATCCTCACGCAAACCCTCATCCTCTTTCTCTCTCCTGCGGCACACCTCTCACCACACTGCCTCTCCTTCGTGTGCACCACCGCCTGGACCGCCTTCTCGTTCTTCTCCCCTTCTTCTCCTTCAGCTCTCCCTCCTTCCTCTGCTGCACCAAAACCCTACTCCCCCATTTTCTCCTCTCTCTCTCCTTTCTTCTCTCTCATTCTTTCCCTTCTCCCTTACTTTTTCCTTATTCATCCTTTCTCTTTTTTTATATACTATTAATATTATTAATGTTATTATATATATATATATATATAATTTTTTATTTCATAATCTAAATCAGTGGTAGGGTACCAGCATGGGCTCGCTTCGGGCGCCACATAGTAAATCTAATTTTTTGTAAAATTTCACAATATGTAATTAATTTTCATCATATCAAAATTATCTAAAATCATAATTAATATTAAAATAATCTACACTAGAAATCGGGATATTATATTCTCTTCCTTATAAAAATTTCATTCTCAAAATTTATACATCTCAATATTCACCTCAATTATCAAACAATAAGGATATTCTCCTGAGCTACATCTTCACTCTTCTCAAATCACTTCCTTGATCAAATGATTTCTTCAAATCTAATCATCAACACCTAATCCTCTCTATCCCAAACTTTAAACTAAAGCTTCAACATTAAACAACTTCTCATTGATCAATAACGACTCCAATCAAGGCACATGTGAAGGATCATTAACATATTTTCTCATAGGACATGTCATGTCCATCTATCAAACTCGGAATTAAGGCTAGTCTATAGACTGCCTCTCTAATCTGTTAAAAATTTTGAATGTCTCAATGAACCTCTATTTTAAATTATCTCTCGACTTCAAAACTTAAAATTTTTCTCTTTAAAGATAGTTCCAGAAACATTTGAACACTATTCTTGAACCTCCAATTAGATTGCAAATTTGATCTTCTACTTTAACCCTCAAATCAAATCTTACGATTGATAATCGTGTGCCCACACGCTTCCGTTGTGCCACTTTAATTGATCATCTACCTCCAATCACAATTAGAAGTCTCAAAATTGGAATACCTTGCAATCTCCTCAACTCAATAATATGTCGAAGGCCAATATCGAGAATGACATCTTGATCGGCAAATAATGAGTTGATTTCATCAGCTTATCCATCATTATCCAAATTGTCACAAAATTTCATAATGTTCGAGGCAAACCCGAAATAAAACCTCGAAGGCTTCTTCTTCTACTCAACTTCCTCCTTTAGGCATGGATACACCTTGCCACATAAGCCATGATCTCATGCTTTATATTTTGCCTGTCTACCTTGACTTGTGATCAACTCACCATCAAGCTCTCTCCACTTTCCTAGGTGAAAAATCATCAATGTTCCCTTTGAACTTGGACTGTTCCACCTCAACTATAATTGTTGATGACCCCACTAGCTCTCGAGCATTCATTCAGTCAACTAAGACACTAATAAGAGAGTAATTAAAACCACACCTTCACTCAAACGTACGATGGGAAAATACTTTATATAGTAAGCTCGAGGTTGCTTGTTCAATTCCAGCTTCATGACAACTCATCCAAAAAAGAGTTTCATTTCTAATCTTCATAAGAGCTTCTCCCGTAGATAGGAGCTTGGTTCGGAATCTAATCTTGGCAATAAAGAGAGGAAATCCCTCTGACGCAATACTCCCACATGCATTTTTGCCAAATCACTTCCATGCAAAATCCTCTGGATTGCATTGAATCTCAAACTTTTCCTTAGATAATGCACTCGGCAAGTTGAATCTATACATATCTAGATCTTTATTAAGAGTATCACTGAATACTACCAATCTTTCTGATCCATCAGAGATCGACAAAATCGACACCAACAATAATCTATTCTTTAATTTTTGAAAACCTTTCTCAGAAAGATCACTTCAATTAAATATTGATCGCTTCTATTTTAAGGGTGCCAACGACACTGCAATCCTTAAGAAACTTTCAACAAATCTCCCATTATAATAGACCAAATCTAAGAAACTTTGCCGTCCTATGACCTTAGTCGATTTTTTCTAATTTGCCACTACTTCCATCGTCGTCAAATTCTCAAATGTCACCCTAAGAAGCATATGACCCAAACTGACGCCTTCTCAAACCATAATTCACAAACCATTTAATTTTGACAAAAGACTACCTTTTCCTCAAAAGCTACAACAGGCTTCCCAATCGAACCTCACACTTCTCAAAATTCTTCAAATAAATTAAAATATTATTGACAAAACCATCACAACTGACCCAAATACGGTCAAAACTTTTATCAATAATATCCATAAAAGGTTCTAAAATATTTGACAACCCAAAAGTACCATAAGGATTTCAGAATGGCTACATCTTGACCTAAGAGTTGTCCTATGCACATTATCCGACTTAATCCCTAACCAATGATACCCCAAATATTGCTCGATCTTAGAGAAAATTTAAGGTTCATAGAATGGATTAAACAAATTCTCGATTCTTGGGAGGTGATATATATTTGATTCCCAAATAATCTATACATGAACTCATTGACCCATTCTTTTTCACCCAAGAGAACAGAAGCACCCCACGCCATGACATTTGGCCAAACAAAACATCTCTCAACAAATTCTACAATTACTATTTTAAAATTTTCAACTCAGGCAAGACCACCCTATATGGAGCATTCGAGGTAGGGTAGATCCAAGGACAACATAAATAGCAATTTCAATCTCCTGATCCACAGACAATCCAAACTAATCTTGTGAAAAACATCTTTAACCTCATAGATGATCAAATTGTCTTCAATGGTCACAGAATGACTTCTGGAGGTAACCACAAATGCCCAATAAGCTTGGCACCTATCTCTCAGTAGATGACTAGCATACAATACTGAAATCAAACCTCAAACCTTCTTACTGATTCTTCCTTGGAATTCAGAAGGCTCATACCCCAGAATATATAACAAAATGGCCTTACTGAAATAGTCTTCCACTACTGAGGAATAGATTATAGCATCACAGGCTGTATCTGTAAATATTTAGCCTGGAGCCGTTTATCTCCTATCTTGGCATCTGAAATCTGGACACTTGGGATTTGAACAATCCTTTGACAAATAGCATATTTGGCCACAATTGAAGTAGACTCCACTCTGACAAAGCAAACTCATTCTGCAAGATTTTTTGACAAAATTTGCAAGCTGACCTCACAACTTCAAACTTCGAGGAAAAAGATTCTGCTTCACCTGACCTTTCTTTTAGCTTGTCCTCTAAAGAGTAGACGAATCCCTCCTTCAAACACTGGCCTTGATGCTTTGATTTCTTCTAGAAAGAATTCTCCTAGAGTTGCTCCTACTCGATTAATAAAGCCTAGTCCAACTACTAGTCATAATCCCGAAGTTGGAACAGCACCGACTACTTTCAAATTAAACTGTAAAGTCCTCAGCTGCCGTCCTACTTCAATAGATCTTTTAAATTCTTTAATCTCTTCTAGAATGTTACCTTAGGAGGTTGAACCTCATGCTCTTCGTCCAAGGATTCTCAGTGATGAAGGATTTGCGGAGGCAATTATCCATCCAATCATAGCGATGAGTGACAATAAACAACCCTTGAGACTCCCTCTCGCTCTAGCCATAGTTTCAAACTTCTACACAATCAATACCACCGCCGCCAACAAAAATCAAACCTGTACTCCTTGTCCTTTTTCTTAACAGAGGTTGTTTATCGTTGACTCCATAACTTTTGCTCAAAAGAAGGCAGAAGAAATTGCAGCACCCATGGCCCAAGCCATGACCTCCTTCCATCCTTGCTCCCTTGAGAAGATAAACAAGTTGACTTGGTTTGAGCTTCTTCATCTTATTCGTGACTTTCAATCTTAACAAATCTTCTTTCCTTTATTTCGACACAATGATGACTTCTCATTTTGTGTGTGTCATCCTTGCGCAGGGCCATGCTAATCTTCTTAGCATCATTCTAATTTTATCGATGTTTTCGAAGAGATATTCTAGGTGATCTTCTCATTCTTCTCACCCAAGATAAGGTACTAAAAATCCTACATCGGCTTGCCTACAACAACTTAATATCATTTATCATATATCAACCCACCTGCGGTCTCGAACCACCACAGTCTCACATAAATACTCTCATTCTTACCCTTTATCACCTCTGCTCTACCGCCTTACTCTTTGTTGGCCAAAACCTCCTACTCCGTGAGATTTAGACCAAACTGCTCTATTACCTACCACTCTGCTGACCGAAACCTTCTTTTGTCATGAGAAATTTTGGATCGACACAACCTAAGGCCACTACTCTTTCAAAATCATAAAATCTAACAAAACCTCCACATATCCGTAGAAACCAAACAAAATCCTACTTCTACCGCTATATCAAGCCACCTATTATGTTGCTCATGCGACTCAATTAGATTATCAACCTTCCAATCTAAATCCAAGCCTCCACAACTTGGCCTTCGATATAAAACCAAACCTCCACAACCTGAATTTTCTACTATTTGTAAGGGGCGGTATCTATCACGCCTAAATATTTGATCAATTATTTATCCAAAATGACCTAAAATACCTATTATTATGACTTTTCTCTAATATCATTTCATGAACCTGACCTAAATAGGAAAATTTAAATAATTAAATATAAATTTTAAAATTTAAAATTATAAATAAATTTAATAAATAATACTAAGTCTCAAAATTCAAATATGACAAACCAAATATATAGGACTTGATAAATCAAAACCCACACAGGATATTATCGGACAACCATTAAAATAATATAAATACGACCTACTCTATAATCATTGTAAAGAATGTGACAATTCAACCATAATTATAATTAATACATAATATAATATTCCAACCACTCCTGAAATATAATCATTGGCCTATACTCGGTCAAATGGAAAATCTAATCAGAAATTAAATACCAATTTAAATCATAATGGAGTTAAAACTCCAAAATCAAGCGAACAACTGACAAATCACATCCTTACTCCTACAATACATCCGAGCCTTCTACTCTGAAGTGACAAAATATAAAATATGATTCTAAAACTTAGCAAGTGTCATATACGAGAAAATAGATCCAATAAATTAGAATGAGGATCAAGGAACAAATACCAAAATTAGAAAAGAAATATAAATCCAAGTCGCCAATATAGAAATCAATTCATTAGATCCAAATAAAATCCAATATCTAAATCCAATAAAATCCAATAGAAATTTAAAATTTAAAATTCAATAATAGTTTCGTACTCAAATTAAATATCCAAATCCAAAATAAATATTTAATTAGAAAATAGTCATTATCAGGATGTGCATATATACTCATATATAAACAAGAGTGATCCGAATCGATTTCAATAAATAGCTAATTCAAATCCAAATCTAAGGCTCGATTAGCTCATAATTTTAGACAAAATTTAATAGTCGGATAATCCAATAGTGTGCACAAAAATTAAAGCAGCATCGTAACAAATAGTTCAAAGGTTGCTATTAAAACATATAGTTAATATCATTTATATGAGGCATAATAAGACTTATTTGTGGACAAAATCGACAAATCTCACATCCAAACTCAAAGTCCAAGTCCAAATCATTGTCCAATTCAACTCTATGTAGAAATACAAATTATACACCAAATTTGAGTTTCAATTATTTAAAGATTAATTTGAGAAAGAGTTATATATGCTTTCAATAACTTTAGGCCATATCAAATACCAATAGGCCTGCATCGTTGGCTACCGATATACCCTGTCTCCTATAGGTATGGTTACTCCCTATGTTTTACCACCTAAACCTTTGGACATAATTCTCAAGCTTGTCATTGAGGATGTTTGAATATATTACAAGGTCTAATCAAATCATTCAAATTGGAAAGGTCACTACTCCAAACTTTTTCTATTGACAAAAAGAAATTTTCAAATAATAAATTTTTCCGTCGAAAATTGGTTAGAATATTCAATAACAAGCTAAATATAGTGACCACAACCCATCACATGCATAAAAATATATAGCCTATACAAAGTTTCATGCATATTTCTATATACACATACTGATATTAAGAGATATAGTGTCCAAATATTATCCATTTTTTAGAAAATAAAAAAACCTACAAATATCAATAGAAATAGAATAAAATCCTTAAACAACTGATAAAAAGTTTGCGTGCACCAGAATATAAGCGGGCTAATTAAAAAGTACATTCATTAGCTTAAAACCTCCAAATCGGAACATATATACATCAGATACAAAATCAGACAAGTGATAGAGTTAGAGGGTACTTGTCTCGTACTCCATAGATTTGAAGAAAGGATGCTCTGAAAGACCAGAACAGGGCTTTCTCTCTCCTACCGGTGTGCATTTCTCTCTCTACCCGTACGGTCTCCTCCTCCTCCGCGAAGCTTAGCCATCGCCATGCCAACTTGCCAGCAGCCACTGACCTTCTTGGTGCACTCTCTCTCCATCGTGTGCCATCGCTGCCCTCTCCCTCTCACGCAACCCCTCTTCCTTTTTCTCTCTCTTGTCGTGCACCTCTCCTCCATACCGACTGCGGCTTGCGCTGCCTCCTCCTTCTTCCCCCTTGCTCCTCCTTCCTCTCTAGCCCTCCTTCTTCCTCTGTCAAGTCAAAACCCTACTCCTACCTTTTATCCTCTCTCTCCTCTCTCTTCTCTCATTCTTTCACTTCTCCCTTGCTTTTCCCCCGGTTCCACTTTCGTTTTTTATATAATAATAATAATAATAGCATTATTATTATTACATATATATACATACATATACACATACACACACACGCACACATACACACACACACACATTTTATTTTCCTTTTTTTATTTCATAATCTAAATCGGTGCTTGGGTGCTAGCACGAGCTCGCTCTGAACGCCATACTGCAAATCTGATTTTCTTCCAAAATTTTACAATATATAATTAATTTTTATCTCGTCTAAATTATTTAAAATCATAATTAATATTAAGATAATCTAAATTAAAATTCGGGATATTACATTATCATCTTATAAAAATTTCATCCTTAAAATTTACGCACATCAATCTTTACCTCAATTATCGGACAATGAGAATATTCTCCTGAGCTTCATCTTTGCTCTTCTCAAATCATTTTCTTTATCAAATAATTTCTCCAAATCTAATCCTCAATACCTGATCCTCTTTATCTGAAACCTCAAACTAAAGCTTCAACATAAAATAATTTCTCGTCGATCAATAATGACTCTGATTTGAGCACATGCGAAGGATCATTCACATATTTTCTTATAGAACATATCATGTCCATCCATCAAACTTAGAATTAAGGCCAGTCTATGGGCCGCCTTTCTAATCTGTTGAAAATTTTGAATGTATCAATGAACCTCTATTTCAAATTATCCATTGACTCCAACACTCAAAATTCTTCTTTTCAAAGATCCTTCTAGAAATATCTGACCATTCTTCCCGAACCTTTAATCAGATTGCAAATCTGATCTCCTATTTTAACCCTTAAATCAAATCTTATGACTGATTGCTTGTATCCATATGCTTCTGTTGAACTACTCTGATTGATCATCTACCTCCAATCACAATCAGAAACCTCAAAATTAAAATACCTTACAATCTCCTTATTTTGATAATGTGTCGAAGACCAACTTTGGGAATGATATCCTGATTGTTAAGTAATGAGCTGACTTCATTAGCATATCTATCATCATCCAAATTGTCACCAAATTCCTTACTGTTTGAGGTAGACTCGAAATAAAATCTCAAAAGCTTGTTCTTCTACTCGACTTCCTCATTTAGGCATGGATACACTTTGTTGTATAAGCCACGACCTCACAATTCATAGTGTTCCTGTCTGCCTTGACTCACAATCAACTCGCCATCAAACTCTCTCCACTCCGCTAGGTAGAGAGTCTTCAATGTTTTCCTCAAATTTGGACCATTCCAACTCAACTATAACTGCTAATGACCTCACTAACTCCCGAGCATTCACCCAGTCAGTTGAGAATTTGATGAGAGAGTCCTTAAAATCACACCTTCACTCAAACGTGCAATCGGAAAACACTTTATACAGTAAGCTCGTAGTTGCTTGTTTGATCGTTTTAACTTCATGACAACTTGTTCAAAAAGGAGTATCATCTCTGATCTTCATAAGAACTTCTCTTGTAGATAGGATTTGGTTCAAAATCTACTCCTGGCAACAAGGAGAGGAAATCGCTCTAGCATAGTTTTCCCACTAGCATTCTTTCGTATCATCTCCATGTGAAATCTTCTAGACTGTACCGCATCCCAAACTTTTCTTTAGATAATACGCCGGACCATATTGAATCCATACATACCTAGATCTTTCTTAGGAGCATCATTTTAAATGTTCTAATAAATGTATTAATAGCTTAATAAATTTTTAATATTCAACAATAACACAATAAGGTTCGTCACAAAATAAAATTTTCTATGTCCTATTGCCAAAGTGGAATTCTTTCTTCAGCATAACATCAAACCATGTATTCTATTATTTACTCTTTTGAGTATATATTAAACATGAAATCTACAAAAAAATTACTCATGAGATGCAATCGCTATTATTATCAACTAAGTTATGATGATGGGTTTATCTTTCATGTAGTTGATTAGTACAAGAAAATATTCATTAAGGTGTTGCTTAAGTTGATAAAGATAAATGTCCTTTGATTTATAGTGATGTTCAGGCATATTTTAGTGATTATTAAAATATTTTTTTAATAATATAATATTGCATATATTAATCTAAATTGACAAATTTATTTGATGTGTCCCTAGATCCAGGTTATTATACGAATTTGGAATCCTTCTGATCTTCTACGGTGGGTCAAACTCAAGCGGATTCAATCTTTGTCTCCTATAATTTGGGTCCTATAAAATACAACAAATAAACAAGATGTCATAAAATTGATAGGACTCACTCTCTAATTGATTCTTTAACACTCAAATCAGAAATCTTTCTACAAGGAAAGAAAGATGGAGGATGTAAGGTGTAATGATGTACGGGTGAAGGGGATTGAGAGTGATAGTTGAGGTCTTGGCTCCAACGGTTGTGCTCGATGAAGAGCTACTTTGCGGTGTGCTTGTAGGGGAGCAACAATGAGAGAGAAAGATAGAGTTCTCTCAAAGAATTAGTGGCTTTCAGAGTGGGAAATCTCTTTGTTCTTTCTGGGTGATTGAGGGTAAGAATCCTTCCCCCTTTCCCAACAGGGATGAAGGGATATTTGTAATGATGGTGCTGATTTATCCTTACTTAAGCACCAAAATTAGTGATAGCTACCCTGTGAGGATTCATCCCATAGGTAACAGTGGTGGCCTGTAGTGTTAGTTATCATTTTGGGGGTGATCATGTGATTGTGGGTCATTCTTCTAACATATTCACCGGCTGCCTCTACAAACGCGGTGGGCACCACCTACATACATGTGTTGCCTGACCAAGCTGTCGGCTGCTAAGTTAGAGATCTCCTGCGTCGGGATTGGCTGGTTCACATGGGGCTAGCTGTCAGGCCTAATCAGCGTTTATCTCCACCTACCTATCATGCGCTATGCTTTAGTTTGGCTTGTTGGGCACTTTCTGGGCTTTGCACCTCATGGGATATCTTAGGGATGTAGCCACCGATGGATAGGCTTGACTCTGGGTCAACCCACTAAGTTACAAGACCTATAACTAGCCCCCCTTGTCGGGTGGCTAGATTTTGCCAATTCTCGGCATGTCTGATGATGGGAGATCTCTTAGAGGGGTTGGCTCATGCATTTCTTTTCGAGGCATTTTGCAGTCTTTCATACAGGAGCTTAGTAATTCAATGCTTTGTTTGAAAAGATTTGGGGGCAATCTTCTAAACCGACCAATTCTCTATGGATGACACTATTAGATGCGATCTTCTGCATTAATATAAATGGATTGGCTTCCTACGTCTTGCCTCACGAGCCATTCTCCTATCAACCAAGTGATGTGGTAGATCATAGCAAGCATGGCACCTACACTATCATTGGTCAAGATTGGAGGAAGTTCTGAAAGATTCAAAGAAGTACTTGAAGTCTACTGTGATTTCCCTACTTAGACTTTTCTCATGTTATAATTTAGGCAGTTTGAGCATAGGATCGTCATTACCTTCCACCCCCTGCTAGCATTCGATTGTCCATCGTTAGAGGAACTTAAAAGGGAAGGCGCTCTAGCTCACTAACATGCTCTCAAGGCTGGGCGAGCACCACCGCTTTTGGTTCTCTTTGGGGAGGTTGCTTTCGAAGGCTACTGGAGGAGGTGCTTCCAAAGTCTACTCAAGACAGGGTCGTCGTCACCGTGTTTGGTATGACTTAGTTCTATGAGATGCGGCCCGTATTGATAGATAATCTCTGCAGGGTGCCTCCTAGATGAGAGCTGGCGAATGGCCCCTTGCCCTTACTTGGGAGGTCTTTTGCATGCACTTATTGCTGTGCTACATTCTCCCACTTGGTGGATGGTAGGGACGCTATTCTTCGGGAAGTTAGTAGCTGCATTTGGTCTTCCTATCATAACTGTCTTCCTCAAAGTTGTTTGGGCAAATGCTGTCGAGTTGTTGCTCAATATATTTTATTTCTTACTTGTACGTCCGCAATTAGAGGCTTGTACTTTATAAAAAGGAATTAATGAATAGAACTATTGGGTATTGCCTATTTTGTTGTTTCATAACTCCAATATTCTTGCATGTTGTGATTGCTCAAAGTGTTCGGATGTTGCCTATGGTTGCTTGGGCCTTGCCAGTTTGACCATTCGGCCTTGTTGACAGCTCGGTCTTCTATGGTTTGATTCGTAGTGGCTTACCCTAATGTTTGGTTAGTACACAGCCAGTCAAACCGGCCTTGAGTCTGTCAAGGGCTTGTGCCACCAGTTTGTAATATTGGGGAATGATGCGCCAAGGAATCATTAGTTGAACTATGCTGTTGTCGTATTGATCATAGCGTCAGAGCACATTGATTGCAATAGGAAGTGAAACATCACATGTCATAATGGTGCCAATCGAAAAGGCGTGTTGCTTTCCAGGCTAGGGAGTTGGCTATTTAAGTGTTGATCCCCAACCATTTCAGCACTCTTTTAGCTTTGCGAGCATATCGGCCCAAGACTTGTCACCTTTCCCTTTGGCTAGCTTTTGCTTTCATAATGGCTCACTGAGACGTCGGTGATATTCTGATCCCGTCTGCCTCATTACTTGAAGCATCTTCTTCCACTATCTTTGGGTCTTTGGCTGAGGAGAGAGGTGAAGATGAGTGAACAATGGAGGTCATCAAAAAAGATGACATGATAGGCATGGCTGCTGCTAAGGAGGGGCACCACTCGGACTCCTCAATTTTTGAGCCTCAAGGGGCCCTGATGGCTCCTCCCAGCGTTGAGTCTGTTGGGCTTCTCGCCAGGTTTGTTTGCCTCTCTGGGACGTAGCACAAATTTCTGTAGGTATATTTTTTTGTTATAGCCTTAACTCTTTCTTTAAAGGTGCCTCAATGGAGGAAGTCTTATGAGAAGATCGCTCACTTATTGCGCTTATGCACTAATCGAGTCACCGATGAGATGGAGCGCCGGGTCAACACTACCATTGTGGAGGTACAGTAGGGTCTGGAGCGGACCAATTATCTCAACTAAGCTTTATAAAATGCTTGGGCTTTGGATTAGATCATGTCGCTCAAGGTTGAGTTTCAGGAGAGTTGGCAGTGGCATAGCAACCTACTGGGTGTGTGTGCTTGGTTGGAGGGAGCACTGAGGACCAAGCTTTGTCTTGATGAGGTGGCCCCGATGCTGGATGATCGATTTCAAGAAGGAATTTGCCTCTACAGACTGATAGGTTCTATGGCAGCTCTAAACTTCCCCGTTGGTTTCCTAGACTCGAGGAATGCTGGAGCTTCTCGCCGTGTTGACCTGATTGCCTTCCCTGGAGAGAGGGTAGAAGGCTTGCACTATGCTCTTTGAGGGGCCCCTGACCATAGAATAGGTACTCAACTAAGCCGCAGGCATAGATAATCTCTTGTATCTTTTGAGGCTGCTAGATGCCTCTAGAAGTGTATCCTGCACTTTTAATAAAATATCTAGACCCTTTTAAACATGGTCTCATGATGTGTGTGGTTGAGTCGAATGATGCTTTATATTGCTTGACAACCATCAAACCAGTCTTGTGGGCCTCCAGTGGCCCATTCTTCTGGCGATCCAAACTCGTGGTGGTCTGTCCTAAATTCTGGGTCAAGGCGTGGGCCAATTGGATTGGCCTCGAGCTCATCGAGGTAGCGTGCCACTAGTTTGCCACTTTAGAAAATCAGACGTTGGAGTATTGGAACCTATTCACTGTTCTATTGATTTGCCAATCCAAATCTACCAGACCATCATTATTGAATATCGGGGTCAGCCATCCATGTAGGGGGCATAGCATTAGACCATCATTACGGCATGGGCACGTGTCGCTGCCATTACAGGCCATGACTCTTGATTTTTCCTAGATGACGTCGTTTCGAGCCAGAGCTCTAACATATTTAAACCCTAAGCGTTCATCATTTCGCCACATTTTTCCTTCTCAACTTGAATTGTTTGTTTCGTCTGGTTTGCCTTCTGATTCTCTATGGCTCTCGCGGGCGTTGATGTGATTGGTCGGTCCTCACTTCCACTGATGTTGCATCTTTGTATACATAGTTTAGTATCCTAAGTGCCATCCCGTTCGAGCTTCTGGGAGAGGGTGAGAGAGCCTACTCTCCCTGGTGTGGGCTCATTACTTTATATAAGGCCCACCAAAGGTGTGGAATCCATATTCCCTTCACGCTGGAGCTATACAAGATTCTAGTGTCATTAGACATAGCGATCATGCGGCTTAATCCTAATACCATGCAATTTTTGGCTTCCCTAAGTATCTTGCTTCGCCACTAAGGGCGGTCTTTGGACATTGTGACTGTGAAGGTGATCTTTTTGTTTTGCCAGGATGCAGACTGGATTTCGCTCGCCCCCGCAAAGAGTTCCAAATAAGTGGGGTGAATCCAAATTCTATGAAAGGTTGGAAGGACCAGTTCTTCTTCTTGGCATCCCCTTTGATTGGGCCCCTTCTAACAAGTGAGGCAGGGTGCCCGACTCCTATGCCGGCAAAGTCTTGGATAGGGAGGAGAACTTGACGAGGCCACTAACAAATCTTGTTAAGGCGCATGTTGACTCATTCAATGAGAAGGATTCCTGGTTGTCTGTGTGGGCCCTTGTGTAGGCTAAGTGGGAGTCCCTCTTGGAGGGGGTGGACATGATCACCCTATCACAAGTTTAGTCCAAGAGGAATCTTCGGTCACTCTATATCTAGGATTTCCCTAAGAGGGCGTTTCAGTGGCGGGCAACTTTGTCGAGCTCCTCCTCCTCCTCCACTGACTCCAGCTCGACCATGGCGGATTGGATGTTGGGGTTTGGCTAGTCGTCTAAGAGGCCGGCTCCTATCCCATTTTCTTCAATTAGTCATGTTTTGGAGGAGGCGGCCGGGTCCACTGAGGGCAGTGAGCTCCCTGTTCCTTCTATTGGAGTCTCAAATAACCCTAGGGCCAGGAAGCCAATCTTTGCACCAACTTTGGCCCAGTATAGGGTCCCCGCCTCCGTCATCTCATCGCCTAAAGAGTCCGCGCCTAGCCCTCTAGCTGCTTTAGTCGAGAAGGGCCTACAAGCACTCCATGTCCTTAGGCCTCCATCTACAAGCACTCCGTATGATGCATGTTAGCCTTACCTGGACTTAGCAGAGACTCACTGATAGTACTTTTTAACGTGGGAGGCATTTCATGTCCTTAGGACTAGTATGTCGTCTTGTATGCGTAACTTATATCCACCATTTCAGAGGATGGTTGAGACGAGCATTGGTCCTTTCCAGTTTGAAGAGAGCTTGTTCCTATTAGCGTTCTTGCCAGTTGCATCTGTACCCTATAGGACTAGGTCCCCTATCTCAAATCAGCATGCCTTCTCCTTCTTGTTGTAGCACCGGGGAATTCATTGCTAGTAGCCCACCGTTTGTAGGTGCGCTCTGTCTTAGGCCTCTTCGAGTAGGTCAAGATGCTTCCTGAGCCTTTGGGAATTGATGAGAGAGTCAAAGCATTCAACTTGGAGGCTAGGCAACCCGATTTCCATTAGCATAACTACCTCAGTCCCATAACGTAGACTAAAGGGTGTTTTGCGAGTCAGCTCCCTCGATGTCATCCTGTATGACGATAACACGGATGGAAATTCATTCGTCGAGGAGACCCCACTGTCCTCTAACTTCATCTTCAGCCCGTGTAGCAGCATGTGGTTTCTTACTTCCACTTGCTCGTTGGCTTGTAGATAAGTTACGGAAGTGTGAATTAGCCTTATCAGTAGATTCGCGCAATGCTTGGTTAACTATTTACTGGTGAATTGGATTCCGTTGTTGGTCACTACGACCTCGGAAATCCCAAACCTGCATACGATACTCTAACGAATGAACTCTATCGCGTTCTACTCGGTGATCCATATTAATGGGAATGTCTCAACTCACTTTGTGAAATAGTCGATGTTAATTATGACGAACTTCCTCTGTCCTAACGCTATAGGCAAAGGGTCAAGTATGTCGAACCCCCCACTGTACAAACGATTAGGGTGATTTTAGGGCCCGTAGCTCTATGTGAGGCTAATGAAGGATGTTCCCATGGATCTGGTAGTTCTCACATCTCTTTACAAACTCCAGGGCATCACACTTCACTAAGGGCCAGTAAAAACCTTACCACTTAATTTTGAAGGTAAGATTCTTACCCCAATGTGCGACTCATAAATTTCAAGGTGTACTTCATCCAATGCGTAAATAGTCTCCTCTGCCGTGAGACACCTCATGTAGGGGGTTGAGTACCAGCGGCAATGCAACCTCCTATCCACAATGGTATACCAAATTGCCATCTTCTTTATACGCTGGCTTCCATTGGGTCTTTCGACAAGGCATCTTCTATATGAGGTCATCCAGTTATCATCGCTAGCCACCTGTAGTACTTTATGCTCAGGGTCATCTATGCTCGAAAATATAAGGACCTCACGAATGTCTCAAGAATACTACTCAGGGTTTTCGGATGCCACTGTTTTCTCCAGCTAGTCTGCCTTCCATTTTTCTTCCCTCAAAACATGGATCACTTCAACCTGGTCGAACGCTTATATCAGGCGCCTTACTCTAGCAAGGAATCTCGTGAGCAGAGCATTCAACATCTTGAAATTCCTGCAGACCTAGTTGACAATCAATTTTAAGTTGCAGTAGACGAGTAGGTTTTTCGTTAAGCATTCCCTTGCTAGTCGAAGCCTAACGTGCAGCACCTCATACTCGGTGACGTTTTTAGTGGCTTGAAATCCGAGGGTTATTGAGTACTTCATCTCTGATCCATTCGGAGTCATCAAGATCAGTCTGGCTCTGCTGCCCTCTTGCATTGATGATCCGTTGATGTGTAGGGTCCAGGTTGAAGTTTCCTGTTGGTTGGCGTCTTCGGAGAGGTCGAGCGCATTTGGAACTAAGGTTGTCATTTTAAAAATGAAGTCTACGAGGGCTTGGCCCTTCATGACCAGTCGCGTTCAAAATTCCACATTAAACTTGCCAAATTTGATGGCTCATTCGATTAGCCATCCAGATGTGTCAGGTTTTTACAAGATTCCTTTCAACGGTTAATCCATTAGAACAACGATCTTATGCACTTGGAAATATGGGTGCAACTTCTTGATGGAGAAGATAAGTGCTAGAGCGATCTTCTTGGTGTGTAACGGGACTCTAGATCTATCAGAGTCTTGATGACGTAATGCATCAACTGTTGTACGCCGGATTGCTGTCAGATAAGAACCGAATTTAGTGTCGTGTCAAAAACTACAAGGTACAAGTATGACTCCTTGCCTTCCATGGACAAAGTCAGGAGATGAGGGTTAGAAAGGTACTTCTTTAGTTCTCGAAAGGTAGCTTCACAGTCAGCCGTTCATTGGAAGTCGATCGCTTTAATCCCCTTCAATACCTTGAAGAAAGGCAAGTACTTCTTAGTGAACTTCATTAGGAACCAAGATAGTGTTGTGAGTCTCCCAATGACCTTTTGGACCTTCTTTACGGTCCGAGGTGGGCTCATGTCAAAGAAGGCCTTTATCTTCTCAAGATTTGCCTCAACTTCCCACTGTGATATGATAAAGCCCAATAACTTTTCCTAAAATCATGCTAAACACACACTTAGCCTGATTCAACTTCATCTGGTATATTTAGAGGACCTTGAAGGCCTCACCCAAGTCACGAATATGGTCATCAATGGCCTTAGTTTTGACAAGCATATCGTTTATGTCTATCTCCATTATCTTTTGAGCATTTTATTCACGAGCCTTGGTTGGTCATTTCGACATTCTTCAGGCCAAAAAGAATGACCTTATAGTAGTATGTCCCCTAGTCCTTCATCGTCCAAGGTCATCCTGATCTAGTTATAGACTGAGTATGTATTAACGAAACTTAGCAATTCATGTCTAGACGTGAAGTCCACCAGCATATTGATTCTTGGTAATAGGAAGCTGTCTTTGAGCAAGCCTTATTCATGTCAGTATAATCGACACACATCTATACTTTGTTGTTATTTTTCTTGATAAAGACCACGTTGGACAGCTAGTTTGGGTATCAGACTACCCTGGTGAACCCCGCATCGAGCAGTTTTTTTACTTCATCGTGAATAGTGATAAGTTTTTTTGACAAAATGATTCCTACACTTCTATCGGATAGGTTTATTATTGGGATCTAGACCCAACTTATGGACCATTAATCTGATCGCTATTCTCGACATGTTAATGGGTGCCCAAGCGAAGATGTCAGAATTCTATTAAAGGAAGGTTATCGGTTGGTCCCATAGGGGTCCTATCAAGGAATTCCTGATTTGCACATGCATCGCTCGCTAGAGTCCAAGGAAACTTGGTCGATGGATTCATCAGACGAGGCCGATAGTAAGGTGGTCTCATCATGGAAGTCAAGGTCCTCGACCGGCCAGCTAGAGGTCACCTATGTGATCTAAGACAAATAACATGTCCTGTCGGTCACTTGGTCATCTAGGACCTCTCAGACACCATATAGAGTTAGAAACTTTATCTGTAAGTGTGTGATCAATGTCACTGCCCCGAACACGGTCAGGAAAGGTTATCCCAAGATGACATTGTAGATCGATGGAAGGTCTATTATTAGAAATGTGAGCATCTTCGAAGCCGTCCTAGGATAAGCCCCTAGCATTACCTCTAGTTCGATGGCCTCGTAGATGGGACCAGCTCGTTATGTAGCCCGTATAGGGGTCTTTCGGTCGATTTTATTTAATTTTTCTTTAATCTAAGTTTAAAATACACATCAAGATGAAGTAAATTCTGAGAATTTTTATTATTTATAAAGACTCATTTCAACTAGTAGACAACCGTATCATCTAAATCGATGTGGATACAATCAAAGGATTGGAATGTGAAGTCATCACATGTGTCATATTGTTACCGTTGAAATTAATGATATCACTCCTAACTCCAACTCTCGACCTTTTGTTGTTGGAAGCTGTCTCCAAGCCGTCCGAGGCGTCGCTCTTAACCGGCCTGGTTGTCACCATGTTGATGACCTCGACCTCGACCACGACTCGGTTCCTCAACTGCTTCAATCCGTCCTTGCCAACCCCTCTGGGGGCCTATCCCAGATTCCGCAGGAACCTAATAATGTGTCATTTATGGACTAGATCTTTGATCTCTTTCTACAGCATCCAACAGTATTCAGTGCGGTGACCCAGACATCGATGGTAGTGGCAGTACTTCAATTGGTCTTCTTCCTTTGGATTTTTCGTTGCCTTGGGCCACTTCACGGATTTCTCATCCTAGATCTACATCAGGAGTTGGTACAAGTATCACTCAGAAGGGTCAGGTCTGGGGTCTAAACTCCCTTTGAACACCTTGGTCGGTGTGTAGTTGCTTTCAAGAACCCTTGATGGGGGTGGTTATCTCTATTCCTCTTCTTCTTGTCTGCTGGCCCCTCTGGGGTTTGTCCATACGCTCCAACCATTTTGCTTTGTTCACCTCCTCATTTACTATGTGAGCACGAGTGATGGCATTAGTCTCTTGAAATGTCTGAGGGTCTTTGATGGGGCAGGTGGTTGAAGAAATCACTTGACTCTAAAGTCACTATGAAGGTGTTTTGTTTCACCTCATCAGTGAGCTAGGATATTTTTTGGGCCTCGACAATGAACCAAGTCAGGAAGCACTTCAAGTTGTCATCTCGCTTTTGTTGAAAGTTGACGAGGTGCCACGGTTGCCTCTCCTCCATTCGATTGGCGAATTGCTACATGAAGTAGTCAGCTAGCACCTCAAATGACCGGATCAAGTTTGGCTGCAAGCTGTAGAACCAAATGTGGGTGTCCCCTTTAAGGGCTAGAGGAAAATATTGGCACATAGTCAAGTTGTCAAGGCTCTAGAAGCCTAGCAGGGTGTGGAAGTGGTTTAAATGGTCCATTGAATCCAAACTTCCATCATAGAGCTCCAAGGCTAGCATTTTTAATTTGGGGGGAGCGGCTGCTTCTATACCTCCCTTACGAATGGCGACTTCCTAAAGTTAGAGGCGAGTCGATTAGCGCTCCATCTGATCATGTGTTTCTCGACCTTCCTCACTCCAATCCAATGGAAGGCGTGATCCTTTTAGTATTGAGGAAGGCCCTTAGCTCCAAATGGTTTGGAGTAGGATGTGAGTCCAGGCAACAACCAGCCTTGAGCAGTCGCATATTGCAGGAGATTTCACTTTGGATTGAGGGCCTCCTGTCATCATAGGAGTAGCGTGGGTTTCGCTACTCCAAGTTATTCTCTCATGTCCCGCGACTCAAGCGACCCTCTAGCCTTGATCAGGCCCTGCTGCTTAAGGCCGCTCAGGCCTTAGTGTCGATGGGCCATGGGGTCTTCCCGGCAGGGTGGCTCTTTCTTCAATTCCTTGACCTTGATGGCGAAGCTTGCATGATGGGGGCAGAAGCCCCTAGCTGCCACTCTTCCAAACGTGCATTGATTGTCTGAAACATCTTGGACACATCTCCCATTTGGGCAGCGAGTGCATGCACGTCGAGCTCAAGCCACTCACCTGCATGGCTACCCTCTGAGGGATCGGTTGCTTGGGGGTGATGCCCTTGGCCAGTACAGTGGCTTACGCTCTGGTGTTGACCATGTTTTTTACTGTGAGTGTGGTGGTTGGACTTTTTAATCATTTTCACAGACGGCGTCAATTATATATCCATAAATTTGAGTTGTTATACAGATTAAAGAGCCTTTGATCATCCATAATGCAAGTTGAACTCGGTGGGTTTTCTCCATCTCCAATAACTTTGGTTATATGCAACACAAACAATGAATAAAAGGTTTGAGGATTGACAGAACTTACTATCGGTTTATCTTTCAATACTCAAATTAAAAAATTTCTACAAGAAAAGAAAAATGGAGGGTGTAAGATGTAATAATGCATGGCTAAAGGGAAATAAGAGTGATAGTGGAAGTCTTGGCTCTGGTGGTTGCGCTTGATGGGGAGTGGTTTTAAAGTGCGCTCGCAAGAGAGCGGCTATGAGAGTAAGAGAGAGAGAGTTTCATCTGAAAATCGGTGGCTTCAAAGCAAGGAAATCTCTTTATTCTTTCTAGGTGATTGAGGACAAGGATCCTTCCCTCATTCCCAATAAGGGTGAAGGGGTATTTATAATACTTGTGCTGATTTAGTTTTACTTGAACACCAATGCTTGTGATAGTTGTCCTGTGAGGACTAACCCTGCAGACAATAGTAGTAGCCAACAATGTCAGCTTTCCTTTTAGGGGCAACAGTTTGATCGTGGGCGATTCTTCCAGCATATTCACCAGATTGGCTCTGTAAACGTGACGAACTTCTCCCGCATATGTGCGCTACTTTTACTAGATTGTCGGTTACTAAGTTAAAGGGCTCCCTGCGCCGCGATTGGTTGATTCACATGGGGTTGTTTGCTAGGATTGCTCAGCACTTGTCTCTACTTATCCATCATGCGTTAGGCTGTGTTTGGGCCTGCTAGATGCTTTTTAAGCTTCGCACCTCACAGAATATCATTAGGCTACAATCATCAATAGATGAGCTTGACTCTGGGTCAGCCCACTAAGTTACAGGACTCATTACTACCAAAATAAATATATTATATTATATTATTTAATAATATTTTAAAAATAATTAAAGAATATTTTTGAACATTTATATTTTATTAAATGGTATCAGATTTAAGTTCCCTTGTATTGATCAGAGGAAGAGACTAAAAAACCAACTGAAAAACGATGCCGTTTCAGGAACGAATTGAAACGTGGTAAAGCCCAAAAGCCCATAACGAAGGGCCCAATAGTCAAATCATGGATGGCCCAGTAACTCCGCCGTAAGCAGTCTTCGTTGAAGAAGACAGGGCTCCCAGAGAGAGAGAGGGAGAAAGAGAGAGAGGGCGGCGAAGGGAGAGAGAAGCTGCAATTTCTTAGGGCAACAGAAATAAAGAATACGCGCCTGTTTGAAAATATTGTGGCAGATTTCAGAAGAACGATTTTGGTGAAGTGTTTTGCTGGGAAGAGAGAATTTTCCTGAGAATCGAAGCAGAAGAGGGTGTTTCTCGTCGTTTGGGGTTTTGCTGTTTGGAGAAATTCTTCTGAAACTACGGCCTATTAGGTCAGCAGTTTTTTCCTGAAAATCTGCGAAGAATAGAGGGGTTATCGTCGATTCGGCAAAGGGTTTTACTGCTTGGAGAAAATTCGAGTATTTCTCATGGGGAAGAGAAAGGAGAGGAGGCTTGCAGCTATGATGGCGGCTGGTCGCAGGGTGAAGCTTGATCTCTTCGCGGAACCCCCTGGTATACTCTCTCTCACTTTTCACCCCTGGGATATCTATTCCGGAAGCGAGTTTATTCCGATTCTTTCTATTTTTCCTTTGTGTATCGTATTTGCTGGGATTGTTAGTTCGTTGTTTTCGTGATATACGTAATGTTAGCTATTCAGAGCTAGTGATGGTGAGGATTCCTGATGATCATTTTCACGCAGCTGTTTTTTTTTTTTTTTTCTAAAGAGTATTTGTTGATTTAGGAGAGTAACTTTGTCTGGATTGCATAAACTATTTGCAGAAAATAGATTTTGAAGATTAATTTCTATGCATCTCGAATTAGTTTGTTTGCCTTGTCTTTCTAGTAGAAGAGTAAAAAATTAAAGGAAATTGATGGGTCTGGTACTGTGAGGCCCAGGGTCCAAAGTGTGGCAGAGATGGCCCATCAAAAATTTCCCCAAAGCCCATTACAAGGCACCGGACGGGCCAGCAGCACAGCCCAACAACTCTAACCCAGCAAATCTTTTCAAGGCATCTTGCCTAAGGTCCCACATTGGTCAGGCTAGCGGGTGAAACTTTGCGGATCACATTATAAAAACAGTTGCCACAGTATGCTCCCACAAGCCGGAGGGGCTCAGAAGGCTCTAGAGGTATGAAAAAATCCACAACAGTCACCAATCAAACACTCTCTTACATGTGCATCTCCATAAGCCGCCCACGGGCACACCCTAGGAGGCCGGTCCTCCTCCCAGGGAGCCAATCCTCCTTCCAAGAAGCCAACCTGCTGTCCAAGGAGCCTGCCGTTTGGGATGCCTGCCCTTCGTCCAGGAGACACCTTTCGTCTAGGAGATGTCTTTCATCCAACAGGCCTGCCCTTTGCCTAGGAGGCCACCGTCTAGGAGGCCAGCCCTCCTCCAAAGGAGTCACCCCTCCTTTCAGGAGGCTAGTCTGCTGTCCAAGGAGCCCGCTGTCCAAGGAGCCTGCCATCCGGGAGGCTTGCCCGCCGTCTAGGAGATACCTTCTATCCAAGAGGCTTACCCTCCGCCGAGGAGGCCACTGTTTAGGAGGCCTGCCCCCTTCGGAAGGCCAGCTCTCTGCCCAAGAGGTCTGCCCTCCGCCAAGGAGCCCATCATCTAGGAGGCCAGCCCCCCTTCCAGGTGGCCACCCCTCTTTTAGGAAGTCATCCCACCTTCCAAGGAGCACTCCCTCCAGGAGGCCATCTCCCTTCCGGGAGCCCTCATTTCTTCCAGAAGGCTAAACCTCCTTCCAGAGAGCTAGCCCTCCTAGGAGGTCACCCCCATTACAGGAGGCCATCCCACCTTCTAGTAAGCCCTCCTTTAAGAGGTCATCCATTCTTCCAGGCAGTCCTCCTTTCTTCCAAGGAGCCAGCCCTTCTTCCAGGAGGCCACCCTCCCTCCAGGGGGCCAACCCTTCCTCGTCAGGAAGCCATCCCACCTTGTAGGGGGCCCTCATTCTAGGAGCTCAGTCCTCCAGGCGTACCTCGACCCTCCCCTTAGCCGGTGCACCTTAAGCCGCCCCATAGCCGGGCACTCCTCCAAGCCATCTCTCAGTCGGGCGCTCATCCAAACTGCCTCTCAATCGGGCGTACCCAAACACTCAATTCCTAATTGCATGCATCCACGCGTTCTACTTTCCTTCATCTTTCTATTTTCTTAGAAAGATTTCTGATTTGAGCGTCAAAGGATAAATCGGAAAGTGAGTCCTACTAATTATCTGACCTCTTATTCGCTGTTTGTGATGTATAGGACCCAGGTTAGCAGGAACAGAGACCGATCCCACTTGAGTTTGACCTGATATGGAATAATTCCTACAACAACTCAAATCTAAGGATGCATTAGAAATACATCAAAATATTCTCAAATTCTCAATTTATTTTCCGAAGCTTTTATTTTTCCCGATTATATTCTTCACTTTTACTTCAGTATAAATTTCATTTAATGGAAAATGGTTTGTTGAGATTTGATGTAAAAAAAATTCTTAAAATTGATACCTTCATTTCAACTTTTCACCTTCTACAGTTTTTTGGCTTCACTCAATGATATAATGAGGAATTCAAAGGTTGAAAATAGAATCGGAAGAAGTAGAAGTTAGAAGATTTGTTTTATTCCTAGAGATTTTTGATCGTCGCGTGGACAAGCGCCACTGGTTGAGATGACATCCTTAGAAAGTAGTTGCGTAATTTATCAAGCACCAGGATGTTTATTATTCTCATAATAAATTTGAGATATATTTCTGAAATTTCACCCTAACCAACACGTTTGTGGCACTTCGTATAAATCGTTTGTAGTTAATTATCATTTGTTCATTCAGTTTCATGTTCATTTGGACGAAAGCTTTGTTTGAGCAGAATTCATTGTTGCAAGAAAAGGCTTTTGAATATGTTTAAATTTAGGAGATGTGCTGATTTTGACTCCCCGCAAAACAGATTTTTTTTTTCCTTTTTTGTCGTGCAAAGGCAGGGCAGCTTAGGGTTCAATGGTGGTGAAAAAGTATGTGTTTCACTAGGATGGAGATTCCAGTCTTAGCAAGTCTCTACTGGCTTAGGAGTTGTTCATTCGGTTTTTCTTTCTCTTCCTTTGTCTTTTTTACATTCCATATGCTTCGTCTAACCCCTTGGATAAGTGAATACTGTTACGTTATTTTTCATTATTAAATGTTTCTTTGGCATTTGGATATTTTGATCTTCCTCTTGCATGTCCTTTCCTTGTGGGGCGGGGGAATCATGTTTTAATATGGCTTTGGGCACTCCATGATTGCACATGGATTGAGATCTGTGGGCTCTGGTTTGGGTACTTTCTGTTTTGCTAGTATGTATTTTTTTCGTTTATGAAGTTAGATTGCTGGGAATTTGTCTGTCCTAGGTTTGGAGGCCAGTACTTTTGGAATCCTCATGTTATCTTTCCCTGGCTATATTTCTCGAAGGCATTTGTAGCTGCATGGAATGACTCATTGGTTGCAGCAGCAAAAAGATCAGAGTGTTTTATGTATAAGAGAAAGGATTTTACAGCCTCGAGTGATCTGTGATAAACTTTCTAATTTCTGGAAAAATTTACACATCTATTTATTCAAGGACTTCGTTGTTTTCCTCTATTTCAAATGGTGAATATTCGTAGAACATGGATTTCTTTTATAGAATTATTCTGTATTGCGTTCTTAATTCCACTTTAGATTTCAGTGAGACTGCTTGTGTACCCTTATTTTACATATGTTCTGAGTTGAGTATCTTTGTTAACCTTTTACCAGATTCTGGTGGATCCTTTGCACATGACGAAGTTGGAGAGGATATGGATGCAAAGCTTGATGCAGGGTCACCCAAGTCACCCTCGTCTTCAGGTGGGTTCCATCAGTTTTCTTCAAAAGGACTTTGTAGAGAAGCCTTGAGTACACAGCATTATATTGGTGGAATATGGAATTTTTGTGATATGTGAAATGTCGATTTCCATCCCAAGTATCTGTTGCCGGACTGTAGGATGGCTGTGGTCTTGGGAACATTCATTGGTCAGATCAGTCCTGCTTTCACACAGTGTTTTATTGAATGACTTCCTACCTGTAATCCCCTTTAGGCAGCATCGAGCATTTTGGAGGATTCAACAGGATATGTTTTCCTTATCGGTTCGTATATCTCTGGCTTAATTTAGTGTTACGCCTTGCTGACACTTTTTTTTTATCTGTAACAGGTGTGCCAGTGGCAAATTGACAGAAGCTCCATTATAGCTCTAATTTAAATAAACTTTTAGGCTATTGTGACTGTATGGGTATCTTATCAATGAATAAGAATAGGAGTCTGACTTGCTGGTATTTTATTTCAGGTCAGCAACAGGCAAATCCACTTTTGTTACTTGGCCAATATAGTGATGATGAGGTGGACGAAGGATCCAATGAAAGACCTGTTGATGAGGACGATTCTGTGGCTGACAAAGATGAACAGGTAATATTTTTTGCTGCTTTGCTGACTGGATGTTTGAGTTCTCATTAAGAGTCCTTTAGCATAGACTTACCACACCTAAGGATTGAGGGTCTCTACCAGACATTGACTATAACAAGCTTGCAGAGTTGTTATTCTGTAGCCTAAATTGTTAAAGGGCTCATTTTTGTATGTACACAGTTACTGGATGAACTTTAATGTGGATACTAATTGATCAACTATTTGTCCAATTTATTTTACTCTACATGTCAATCCTACTTAAGCTCCCTAATGCATAAAAAAGTGACACTGACAATGGAGTCTTGTTTGTACATATTAGGTAGCTTAAATTGAAATTGCCATGTAATAGAAATTGAAGTTGAATCATCTTTTAGTTAAGTAAAATCTATGCGGTAAGTGTGTGCATATAGTAACCTGGCCCTTTGGTTGTTTTGGGCAAGAACACTACCTGAGCAGCCTTGTTCTTGTTAACGTCAAACTGTTTGTCCAATTCAATTTCCTTTAATACGTCAGTCTTAAATAAGCTGCCTCATGTGCAGACAACAGAATCTACAGTCAATGAATCTGAACAATTGGCTTTTGACCCTGCGGAAGAAGTTTCTCCTCCCATCATCGAACAGGATGTTGAGAGAATTTCTGCTTCACCAACTGAGGATAAGGGTGATGCAAGCAAAGAAGCTGTCATGAACGATGTAAGCCAACAGCTCGAGTTGGCAAAACAGGACTCTACTTCTGTTGTTCCTGAAAGTCAAACTGCTGGAAAGGTAAATTCATGCTGGAAAATGGTGCTGCATGAGGAGAGTAATCAGTATTATTATTGGAATATCGAAACTGGTGAAACATCATGGAAAGAACCTGATGCTTTAATTGGATTGATAAGTGGTGAGAAAATTTCATTTGTTGAAGGGAAAGATGTTGCTGTTGCATCTCCTGTAAAAGTGAATGGTGTTTCAGCTGATTGTGTCATGGAGTGTGCTAATGAAGTTTCTGGAACTATGGTGGCATCCGAACAGAAGCTTAACTTTGATCAATCTGTGCTAGGATATGAACAAGATGAAAACGAATTGACAAATGGCTCTGCTGTGGTTGGCACGTTGCATCACGAAGCTTCTAGACTTGGGAACTTTTTGTTATACCAGCAACCTGGGAGCACTCTGGTCGATGGAGGGAGTTCAATGTGTGCTGGTTCTGTTGGATTTATGCATGGAATAGTGACTAATCAACCTGATGAAGCAGAAACTGATCTTCCTTCTCATCTAATAAAAAAAAGTGAACGTTTGTTGGAGAGGCTGAACATGCTGAAAGGGTAGGGAGCTGATGTATTTTATTCAACTTATGTTCTTAGCTTTCTTTTCCTGTTTTGCTAATTTTTTAAGAATTGGCTGTTTATTGCTCAGTTATTCGTCTGTTTTACTTTTAGAAATGTAGTGGTTGTGGTTGATTTCTCATTTGTGATTGTTTCTTTTCTTCTATGCGATCTGTTTCAGGTCTGTGGATGACTTCCTTCAACATGCAATATCAAAGTACTTATTGGAGACTGAAATAAGGCTTTCTGATTTTAAGTCTCTTCAACCGTACGGATCGTCTCTGATTCCGTTTTGGGCGCATTCTGAGGCTAAGGTCAGACAGCTGGAACTTGCTATCAACAATGAACTTGTGGTTTTTGCTAAATCTGAACAGAAGAATGTAAGTAGCACAGTTCATGTGCCATCCTTGGAAGGGAAGGAGGCAATTCAGGAGGACAGGGATGAACCTGAAGTGGATGCAAACGTGAAAATGGTTGCAGCATCTTTGGAAAATTCTTATGCAACATTGCATCAAGATGATATGTCAGCAGTTGCAGAAAAACCTCCACCCAATGGGGTTTCTTCTTATGGGCTTGCTGCTGGCGAGCAACAACCTGTATATGAGTATATTAGAAGTATTGTAGACAATGAAAACACTGAACCTGCGGCTACCGTACTTACAAGTGTAAATCTCAAGCCTGAGTTTCAGTCGAGTGAAGATGTAGGTATGGACGTGGATATGGAAATTGAAGATACAGGCCCTACAAACAAAACTCCTATAGAAGAAGGTGACGTGCATGTTGCCTTAGTGGAACAATGTTTTCAGCCAACTGAGCCAAATCAACCTACAAATAGGCAATCTCTGCCACCAGGTGACGAATTTGTTGATCCACCTCTGTCAGATGAGGGATGGATTCCCCCACCACCTCCTGATAATGAGGGAATTCCTCCTCCCCCACCTGATGATCCATCTGAGGCCTCATGTCCGCCCCCACTGCCATCTTACCCAGAGCCAGTGCAGTCTCTCTTTTATACAGCAGACTATAGTCTTAACTACCCAGATCCTAATTTTACTTATTACGGAAGTGGAACAACTGAGTCTCTTAGCAGTAGTTTTTATGGGCATCCTGAAGGATGCCAGATTCAGGTGCCTAATCCGCCAATATATTATGAAACAGTTTCAAATTCCCAATCCGAAGAGGCTGGAATGATGGCCAATCCTGTTGAGTCTACAGTATATTATGGTCATCAAGATGGGGCATTGCCTACAGTGCCTGTTGTTGCTAATGTAGAAACTTTCAGTTTCCATGCTGGGGCCGGTTCTCTGAGCTATGACACTCAATCTTCTGTTCATATTGGGACCATTAGTGCACAGTCAGAAGTGACTTCATTACCAAATAAGGGAGTCAATGCTTCTGCCATTGGTGATGAGAATGATGTGGCATCTAGTCTGGTTCAGTCTGCTTCGGCTGTAGTTTCTGCTTCAGCAACGATCTACCCCGAGGAGAGTGTCTCAGCACCTTCAACAAGTACTCTTGCTACTTCCACTGCTTTGTCTGCTACATCAACGTTTTCTGGTGCATCAACCGTTGCTGCAAAGGCTCGGTCTAAAGGTATACGTTGTTCTTCTTGATAATCAAATTAAGGTTCTTTCTGGTGACTGTTGAAAGCTGCCCTTGCACTTCATATTTACATTCTGAAACATTTGTGTGAACATTGTGATTTGTTTAAACAACTAGATTGAATCTCCTTAGCTTTGAGAATAATTAATGGTCATGAAACCTTATTTCAATTTCTGTTTTCAAGAATAAAGGTACAGGAATTCCCTCATTTGGGAAACACACCTACGGTTGGTGTTATGCTTCACATTTGTTCACCTACGGTCTGCTCATGGGTGGATGGACGATCTAGAATTTGTTCACCTCACATTGTATCCAATTAAGTACTACTAGTTCTTCATCAAGATTTATTAGTTTTCACTAACTTTTAGCTGAAGGCTTGTGTGATTCTTGATTGAATGCTTATCTGCATGTTGACCATGTTTTGAGAGATGGTGTGCGGAAAAGGAAACAGATGCAGACATAATTGAATGTTTCTTATATTGGTGGATTCCTGTGCGTTAATTCCATAAAATCATGCACTTTTTAAGTGACTAGTGACAGTCCTAGTTCATGTCAGTGCTATATGTCCTACCAATAATACCACGATTACACTGAGAGCATCATTCTATCTTGAACAGCTTCTCGTATTAAAAAACGGACGGTTGCTGTGACCTCTTCTTTGAAGTCTAACAAGAAAGTCTCGAGCTTGGTTGACAAGGTAGGGCTATTTTGATTTCTATTAGATACTATTTTACACTTGGAGGCTGTCTATGCATACTCACTGCTGAACTTAAATCTTGGTTTCATGACCTTGCTGTATTTTATTTCATCAGTGGAAGGCTGCGAAAGAGGAGTTGCATGAGGAAGAGGAGGAAGAACCTGAAAATCCCTTGGAAATTTTGGAGAAGAAACGACTACGTGAAATAGAGGTAACAGCATCAACACTTTGATTTCATTTGTAAACCCTTTTTTATGCTACCACCATTTTTCATCATTGCTTCCGATAATCCTAATTATTTTGGTTTATCATTTAAGATTTTTTTTGTTTCTGTATTCAAAGATGTCTTTTTTTTTTTTTTTTTTTTTTGTTTATGATTGGTTCCTCCTAGTGCCTAAATTTCCAAAAATTTCTCTGCAGGAGTGGCGTACGCAGCAGTTAACAAGTGGTGAAGCGAGGGATAATGCTAATTTTCAGCCGCTGGGTGGTGATTGGTAAGAGACCATTACAGACTCTCTGACATTTAGTGTGAAGCAATTACATATAACCATCTATCTCATCCTTTATTGGTTATGTTTGTACGAAATTTTGTTTGTTTAGACATCCTTGATCAATCGCAGCCAAAACTTCAACTCTTGGGAATATGACCTTGTTGACAGCCCCTTACTTTTTGTTCTTTGATTATCACATATTTACTTCTTATTAATTGAAAACAATTGGAAATGCTTGGACGTACATGTTTCCATCAGACACACTGTTTAGATAGTGATTTTTGTTGGACATTCTCAGGTCACATGCCATTCATATATTAATCTTTTTTTTATGTGAGCCTGTTAATTTAAATGAATAGACAAGACGCCTCTATCACTTTCTATTTGTTGTAACTCATATTTGTCACTCGTCTGCTTGTTCTTGATTACATTTCTGGACAGGCGTGAGCGGGTGAAGCGGAGAAGAGCACAGAAAATGGCCTTTTCAGAGAAATCAACAGAGGCAGTTGCGAATGAGACAGAGCAGCCTGATCTTACAAAACACTCTAGAGATCTCCCAACCGGATGGCAGGTATCTAATCCAACCCCAACTTGGAAGAGATCTTTTCTGTTATTGCACGCTGTGAATTCAAAATCAATTTTGTTACTTGCAAAATCTGTAACTTTTTGTGCCGGTATTGACTGTCTTTGGTCAGGCTTATTGGGATGAATCGTCAAGGCAGGTGTATTATGGGAATGCGTTAACCTCTGAGACAACCTGGTTGAAACCAACACGATGATGTGATGATTCCAAGTCCTTTTCTTGCCTGATAAAAAAAAAAAAAAATTATTCTTGGAGTGAGTAGAAGAATTGAAGGCTTTTTATTTTCTTAGTTACTGGTTTCTTCTCTTGTTTATCTACCACCTAATTTTATTAACTTTCAATCCACAACTCGTCTCTCCGCTGACCTTCTGTAAGTGGCATTCTCACTGACTTGTAAATGGCATGACGGTATTTTCAATTTTCATTCTGCCTGCATATCTCATCTCGAAGCGCTGCCTTTCATTTGGATTCTTTGGGTGAAGCAAGATAAAACATTTCGTGGAAATTCATGCATAAACTTAGTTGATACAATACTTACCAAAAGTGTCATGTCATAAACGATCTAATACGAGAGAAGATATAAAACCTTGAAGTAATATCAAGAACAGTGTCGGTAAGCTCCTTTTGTAATGTCCAATTGCCTAGTTCTTTCCGGCATCGAACCAAGGAAGTTATCATTTATGCTTCTGGGCTTGTGGTGATTGAGTATGGCGCTTGGAGTCTCTGTCGGCAGTCAATGTTGTGATCAAGGCACACCACCTCCCAGAAATTTGCTGCAATCTGGTTACCCTATCCTGTGTTTAAAGTTCAGAGCAGTAGGAACAGGCTGAGGGTATATGTGGGGGAAATATTCTCTCTTTTTTTTCCCATGAAATCTGATTTGGCTATTGCAGTATAAACGCTATACTAATCATGCATGAGGATGTAGATTGGGTTTAAAGTTTGTATGATCTGATTAAGGCTTAAATAAGTGATATAGATGGATAGGGTTAAAAATAGGTTTCATTTCTTTTTGGAGATTAGGAATGATTATGTGTAAAAATGGTTGCTGTGACATGTCTGAGTAAATTTTCATGTGATTCTTATTTTAGATAAGATTTAAAAATCATTTCAATAAATCTTATCTTTCTATAATTAAGAGCATTTATGACCGATTTTTATTTCAACAATATTTTTGGATGGTATTCTTTTTCTATAAATGTTATATTTTAAAATAAATTTGATAGGTATTGATACTAATGACACAACGAGAAAACTCATTTTTAAGTTTGGCCCATGAATTAGAGAAGCCAAAGAAGCAATCACTGTTCCCCTTCAGCACCATTGAGGATACGGGCCAAGAATGGTGAGGCCCATTCAAAGGGGCACAGGCTTGATCGAACAGTAAGGCCCAGGCTTCCCTGTGAAGCCCAAAGGATTCTAGCATACAACCCACGTGACGCCCAGGCCAGCAACTAATTAACGCGCCTTCACAACCTGCTAGGGCGACTACAAGTGGCAAGAGCCAACATAGAAAATACTAGCTAATGAGGAAAAATGTTAACGATGCAAATCATAGTGCGCGCCATCCTCACAGCCACCCAACTAGCCAATCCTTGCATGGGCAACAAATCCTGGCAAACCGCTTGTCGGGAGTCCCGACTCCAAAAGTCTTCCAGGATGGAGCTTATAAATACCTTCTCTTGCGAAGACAAGAGGGAGAGCCCAATCTAAAGCAAAAATGGTGATCAGAGATCAAGTGTTCAATCCTTCACCCTTCCTTCTCGAGGAGCAAAAACTAGATCTCTTCCCTCGAGCTACCGCCATTTTGAGACAAAGTTAGTTAGCAATCTATAGCGGTGCAACTTCTGGAGCCTAGTTTTCTAAACACATTTCACTCACACTTCCCTCATCCCTGCATCCTTGCACTCCTGTTGCATTTACCTATAAGCGTGCATTGCTCCGTCTATTACGAAAAATATCTTACTTGAGTGTCGGAGTGTTCGCGATGGGATAACCTCCTACCGTTCTTTGACCTCCTGTTCATAGTTTGTGGTGTGTAGACCTAGGTTAATAGTAATGGAGACCGGATCTAATCTAGATCGACTCACAGCGAAAAGATTAGAAGGCTCTTTAATCCGTACAACAATCGGGAATCAGGAGCGCGTCATTGGCGCCGTCGATGGGAAACAACTGGAAATCTGATTCACACGCTTTCAACAATTTCAGTATGGTGAATACCCGAGTACAAGTTGGTGCCCCTATTCGAGATGCCACTTAATGTGGTAAATGCTCTCATGTGGCCAGCGAGATGGATGACCATCCCGATCTGTGTGTACGAGCACTTTCCATGAGGATGGACATCTCAAAAACCGTCTAGACTATTTGCTTGGGATTGGATGAGCGGCCAAAAGGAAAGTCGCCCTCAGTCTCTCAGACCACTGTGTCTAAGAAAAGGAATAGGGGAAAGAATTGCCCCTCAAAGCAAGTTTTCCAGCACAATGAGCCCGGGATCTAGGTTGCCTCAAGCAACAAAGTTCCATCGCGGCTTAAAGATCGCTTAAGTTCCACAGTTTAGGAGGATAGCCGAGAGAGGAGAAATCTTTGATATTCACGGGAGCCCACATGTCAAATAGGGCCTTCTGGTGGTGAGTTCTTTCCAAAGGGTCGTAGCTTCTAGCTTCTCAGATTGAGTAGAACCCTTACAAGTTGAGAGATTATCTTAAAAAAAAAAAAGAGGATGACGGCTCCTCCCCAAATGGAGGAGAAACTAGAAAATATTTGGCAGCGTATTTTTGGAGATGATGTCGGAGGAGGAATTGCAAACCTACGCAGATCACCATTCACTATGGAGATCAGGACGTGGCCACTTCCCCAAAGGTTCAAGATGTCAAATCTTGATGTCTTTGCTGGAAGTACTAATCCAATGGATCATTTGGATCACTTCCGGATACACCTAAGCCTTCAAGGCATAAATGAAATGATGACGTGTCTATGTTTTCCCTTGACACTGAAATGTGATACAAGGATCTAATTTTATAGACTGCCAATGACTTCAATTTGATCATTTGGTGAGTTGGCAGAAAACTTCCTCTCCCAATTTGCTTCCAGTTCAACAGTACAGACGCAACTGTGGCACCTTACTCGTGTGAAGTAAGGATCCAGGGAGAGTTGGAAATGTTTTTTAAAGCGGTTTATTGCAGAAGCTAAATAGATTCCAAAACTTACGGATGGAGTTAAGCTTATTACATTTTTATCTATTCTGGAGGGAGGTAGCTTCTTTAAGCACATTGTGCACAACGAGCCTCAATCCTTCAAAAAGGTTGAGACCATTGCTCGGGCGTATATAGCGGCCGAAAAGCCAATGAAGCTAAAAAAATCCTACCGTGAAGAGAATTTTCATCCTAGGGCGGTGGAAGGAAAGAGGAAAAATGGAAACCATAAGGTCCTCGAGAACAAAGAAAACTGCAAAAATTCGAGCAAGTTGCTCAAAAGAGAGTTCGATCTTTTGAACTTGACTCCCTTGAATGACTTACGCACCAACATCTTGATGCAGATTCTGAATTAAAAATTCTTTAAGTAGCCAAAATCCATGAAGAACCCTGATAGTGATGACCAATCAAAATATTGTTACTACCATTGGTGCGAAGGGCGCAGACTAAGGACTTGCAAAACGCTGTAGAAGGAGATTGAAGAGTTGATCAGGAAAAGCCATCTCAAACATTTCTTACAGAGACCTAGATAGACTTCTGGAGGAGCAAACGATGGTGAAGCCGATAAGCCAAGAAACAGAGTGGCAGCTAGAGTCGTGAGTATGATACCAACATGAACAACCAAGGACAATACTGGAGAAAGTTTCATGGTGGCCGCTACCAACAAGAAATTAATGATAGATAATAGGAAAGAAGTTATTGGTTTTAGTACTGAGGATATGACTCATATAATTTTTTCCATTTTGACCCCTTGGTTGTATTAGTACTCATTTCTAATGGCACTGTAAACTATCAGCTAAAATAAGTGTTTGTTGATAATGAAAGTTCACGTATTTACTTTATCTTAATATCTACATTAAATTAAGACTTAAGAAAAGTTAAATGAAGGTAATTGAAGGACCCATCTATGGATTGGACAATAAGCCAGTATCAGTCCAGGGAGTCGTAAAACTTTAAGTCACAATGGGAACTTACCCAATGATTGAATCTAAGACTCTTTCCTTCTTAATAGTAGACCTTCTATCGGTTTATAATGCAATCCTCGGATGTCTTTGTTTGACTACTTTCGGAGCAATAATTTTCATTCTACATTTAAAGATAAAATTTCCAACACCATTTGGAATAGAAGTCCTCAGAGATCAAATGGTCGGACGGACATGTTATCTATCCCAAGTCAATCAGATACCCCTTCCTCAACCGATTGAAGACCTTAATTTTTGTGATGAGACAATATTACAGCTAGCTCAGTCTGAAGAGTCGACCGATCGAATCCTTCTGGATCTCAATGATCCTGAAAAATATGTTCAGATAGGAAGTTTTTTACCAACGCTTTTTCAAGACCAACTTATCAGTTTCCTCCAAAAGAACTCGGATATTTTTGCATGGATACCAAGTGACATGTCAGGGATATCAATTGAAGTAATGGTCCATCAATTGGGCCTAGATACCAGTTACAAACCCTTGCAGCAAAAATGACAAAACTATTATATTAAGAAACTGATTGTCATTCGAGAGGAGATAAAGAAATTTCTGGACATTGGGTTCATCAGGGAAGTTCAATATCCAAACTGGCTATCAAACGTTGTCATGATTAAGAAGAGTAATAGGAAGTAGAGAATGTGTGTTGATTTCACAGATATTAACAAAGCATGTCTAAAGGATAGCTTCCCAATACCAATGATTTATTTATTTGTAAATTCAACATCTGAACATGAGCTTTTAAGTTTCATAAATACATACTTAGATTATAATCAAATTCGGATGAGCCCAGAGGATGAGGAGCACACGTCCTTTATGACGGACCAAGAAACATACTGTTACAAAGTTATGCCCTTCCGATTGAAGAATACTGGCATTACCTACCAACAACTCATTGACAAGATATTTGAAGCCTAAATCAGATGAAATGTGAAGGTCTATGTGGACGATATGCTCGTCAAAAGTAAAATGATTGACCACCATGTTCAAGAAAGCGAAGAGTTATATTTATATCTAGGTATGTTCGATAAATCTTTGAGCTCGATCTTGATTCGACATTAGTGTGACAGGCAATGACCTGTATACTATATCAGCAAGATCTTAACTGATACAGAGACGAGATACACTCATGCAGAGAGGATAGCTTTAGCGATTGCATATTCCGCTTAAAAATTGAGACAGTATTTTCAAGCGCATAAAATAATAGTCCTAACAGATCAGCCTTTAAAAGCAATATTATAGAAGCCAGATATGTCAGGACGGCCAGTTAAGTAGTCCATTGAGTTAGGTGAATTCGACATAGAATTTTGTCGGATGCCTGCTTTAAAGGGTCAGGCCTTAGCAGATTGTATTGTTGAAATATTAACCTTAACTCTGGACACAACAGATCTGTAAAACAATTATGAACAACTCAACCTTTAAGTTTGGACTTTGCATGTGGACGACTCATCAATGAAAGATGGTTGTGGTGCTAGCATTGTGTTGAGAATACTGGCAGGGTCAGAGAAAATATTTAATGATTCTTGGGTTCCTAGCAACTAATAACGTCGCGGAATATGAAATATTACTTGTAGGACTTCGGTTAGCAAAAGAATGCTTTGATACCAATTGTGATGGAATGGATCCTAATTCTTATAGTACCATCCATTAGATAGATACAAAACATAATCCATAAATTTAAATCAGTAAATTTTGCAGAAATTTTGGCAAAATTCTATCTAAAATTAGATGAAAAATCAAAATATACAACCTGTGATAAATACCCTGTATAGAGTATATTCAATATCCAGACCTCAGAATTAAATGAATAACACAAAAGTAGAACTAGTATAAGCATACAACTATCTAAAATACCACAATTCTCCTACAACACGCATTCACAGGATCTCAAATGTCATCCATGACTTTAGATAAATTATTCTAACTACTAAATCAAAATTCGTATAAGAGATGCCGTTTAGAACCTGTACAAAATCAAAAAACATAAAGTAGAAGCAACTATATCCTTAACAGAAACCTACGAAAGTATAAATACAGTTCTAATAGTATACAAAACATGCTACAACTATTTATACATAATTTTCTTTACAAAACTCTATAAAACATGCAGAACTATTAGATTTTTTAAAATACTTCAAGCTAATCTTCAAGGTTTTACCGAGACTCTAAAATCTTCCTTACTAATCTCTAATCAGTCTTGATCATTCAGTGTCTTCTCTATATCCTTATTTAGAGGAAATAAAATAAAATAATGAGCTGAAATCCAACAAGGTACTAAAACGTATAGAATGTAATAATCTCACGCAGAATATAATACAGTAAAGCAGATACAATTACATTTAAAGTATAAATTCAATGAGACAATGATTACGAAAATATTAGTAGAACATAAATGTAGAAGGTCATATAAATGCTAGGAAAATAGAAACATATACATAATTCATGAGAAAAGCAAGATTCAACTTGAACAGGTCTTGAAAATTATTATTTATACTTTCATGCAGAACATATATGCAGATGAGTAGAACACGTGCAATAATCATAAGGAAAGCATAATTTTCTATATAAACAAGTCTCAGAAAATATAAATCATACTTTTAGGCTATAACATAAATATATTAGGGTAGAAAGCCATATTAATATCAGATTAGAGAATAGAAACAGTTTCATGGAAACCATAATAAGGTGTGTTTCTATTTAAATATGAATCAGGGTTCATAAAATAGTTCTAAATCTCACTTATTTTCCTCAGAAACTCTAGTTTAATATCCTAAGGACCTAACTAGCGTACCCTACTAGTCGAGAGGGTGAATAATCGAAAATAGATTATATTTTCGCCACACAATCTAAGGCCAGAAACTGTGTCGATAATAGGGACTATTTGTATTTTTGGGCACACAAATCAAAGCCAACAAAGGATTTCTGACCTCTAGAGTTAGTTCTAGTAACGCCCTAATGAAGAACAGATTACATATAATTCCATAGACGGAGTTATCCTCGATTACCACCATAATATCCTAAGGTATGCCGAAGAACCTTACATGACTGTATAGTAATCCCGGGTCCTAATTAACAGTATCAGAAATATTTTTTCTTCTTATTTCTTAACTAAAAACCTTTTTAGTTTTAAAAATCAATCAGTGTTTTACAATAACTCTTCATTTAGTTTCCAAATATACAGTAATAATTTATAATCCTTCAGTTTCGCTTCAGCATATACAAAAACAGTTTGAAACCCTTCAGTTTTGTTTCATAATATACAGTAATAGTTTGTAATCTTCCAGTTTAGCTTTAGAAATCCTCAGAAATTTAACAGTATAAATATGTGTAAATTTTTCAGACATAAATTATATCATGGACAGTATCTCATTACAGATTAACTTTTACATAATAAAAATTTATATTAAAACCGTTAAATCCCTTCATTTTCGGGCTTAGGGTTTCAGCAAATATTCTGGATATAAAACGGATACCAAACACATGTATTTTTATGAAATTGAAGCTAGATATTGCAGTATATATATATAAATAAATATAAAATCTGTCCGATTAATCAAGAAAAACATGCTTTATTTATACAGAATTTGGAAAAACATATTAGAGTATAAATACAATTGCAGAGGTATTAAAACACTGTAAAAATAGTAAATAACGTCTAAAGTACACTTGCCTAAGCTTGATCTACCATTAATCTTACTCTGATCGAGTTGGACGGAAGATTTTCTTCCCCTTTTTTTTCCTTCCCCTCTCCTTCCTCTCTTCTCCTCCCGTGTTCTTTCATCGTTCTCTGCTAAGGAAGCCCCAAAATCCCTTTAAAATGAATAAAAAAGGGGGTCACATGCGGAATACATGACCAACACTAGAGTGCCGATCGAGCGATGCTCGAGCGCCCGCTCTTGCAGAAGTGCGCTTGAGCGCCGGTCGAGTGGTGCTCGAGCGCACTGCTAGTTGCTCGGAACCGCTCCCACCTTGTCTCTAGCGGCTAACGAGTGGTTGCTTGCTCATTTTAGAGCCTTCCCGGCTCGAGCGCCCTATGCTCCTTTGGTCTATTTTGCCTCATTTTATTTCAGTACTAAATGTTTTTCACATATTTAAGCCTTAACATGATTTTTATCCATATAATTGATCCATAATTATCATATTTTGGGATTGGGATCTCACAAGAATCTAGTTGTCTACAGTGACTCAGAATTGATTGTTAACCAAGTTAAGAAAAATTTTAAAGACAACCACCAATAACTTTCCAAGTGCCTCTCAAAGGTTCAAAGTTTGATTTCGTCCTTCGAAAAGGTGGAAATAGTCCATAGTCCAAGAGAAAAAAATGGCAAAGTTGACTTGTTGGCAAAGGCAGCAGTGTCTGGAGACCCTGAACAGTATGCCCGAGGAATGAGTGAGATCCTCAGAAATCCCAATATAGAAGATCCTAAACTAGAAGTTATGCAGATAGGTAATGGAAAAAATTGGATGATTCCCTATTCAAGATATCTATCCGATGGAACATTGCCTGAAGATTTGAATGAGGCCAAGAAGGTAAAAAAGATGGCAGGTTGGTATACCATCATGGATGGCCAGTTATACCGTCGTGGGTTTTCTGCTCCATACTTACAGTGCCTTACTCCAGAAAAAGCTGATTATGCTATCAAAGAAGTGCACATCGGTATTTGCGGATCCCACATTAGGAACAAAAACCTTACTTTCAAGCTGATGAAGTAATGATATTACTGGCCAGTAATGAAGTACGACGCTATAAATTTCGTACAGAAGTGCAAAAATTGCCAAGTCCATAGAAATCTTACCCACAAACCTCACATAGAGCTACGAGTTTTGCAATCACATTGGCTATTTAGGCAAGGGGCTTGACATCCTCGGACCATTGCAATAGCTTCTAGATAGAGAAAGTTCATCATTGTCCGGATCGATTACTTCACAAAATAGATTGAGGCTATACCATTAACTCAGATAACCGAGCAGAATGCCACAGAGTTCGTCCGTCAAAGTATCATGTGTAGGTTTGGTACTCCAGAATATATTGTAATTGATAATGAGATCCAATTTACTGGTAAACGGTTTACCAAGTATTGTAAAACCTAAAGATAAGATTGGTTCACATGTCAGTTACATATCTGTAAAGTAACGGACAAGTAAAAATTACTAACCGCATAATACTACACAAATTGAAGACAAAGTTAAAGCATGTTGGGGCTCATGAGTAGATAAAGTTTTGTTAGTTTTATGGTCATATAGAATAACACCAAGAGAACCAACCAGAGAGACGCCCTTTAACCTATACTATGGGGTTAAGGTAGTTATTCCAATAGAGGTCAGACTACCTAATCTCCGGGGTTAAAAGTTTCAACCCAAGTGACAATTCACAAAGGTTTTAGGAGAACATTGACATGCTTGAGGAAGCCAAAGACATGACAAGATTGCAAACAGCGGCATATTAGTAGAAGATTGTCAGATATTATAATAAAAAGATGCAAGCACGTCAATTTGAAGTAGGGGATTTAGTAGTACGAAGTATTGAGGCCATAGGAACAAATGCCAATTGAAACGAGCTTTCTCCAAATTGGAAAAGGCCGTTCCTGGTCTCAGCAAACCTTCAAAATGGGGCATATAAATTACACACTCAATAAAGTAGACTAGTTCCTCAAACGTAGAATGTTTCTCCCCTTAGAAAATATGATTTATAAATGTAAGGGCAATCAGGTAAGGTTAATTGTATCATTTGAAGTGCTTGTATCACGTTTTAATTAACAAAATAAATTCTTTTTATTTATTTTTTATTTTGCATTTCATTTGAATGTTTGCACTTCATTTTATAAAATTACATGACCTAAACTACCCCTAAGTATGAATGTGAAGATCTTAGAGGAAGTATCATCAGCCAACTATGGTCGTTGGGTTTGGACATTTCACTCATAAGGGATAAAACATTCTTATGCTATGTCCAAAAATGAACCTAGTCTACGAGCAATCCAAAGAAAGAGAAAGAGAAAAATTGAATTAAAAGGATATATTTTATTCATATAATGAATATACATTTAAAAAAAAAATAAGTTCTAGAAGATCCTGGCTCAAAAGGACCTAGAGTTTCATCCTCTTCCAAACGGCCAATCAGATCTGATTTACATTCGACACTGACATTCCTCGGATGAAGTCGAAAAAGAAGAAACTTTAGAATTA
This sequence comes from Nepenthes gracilis, assembly GCA_033239525.1. Lineage (NCBI taxonomy): Eukaryota > Viridiplantae > Streptophyta > Magnoliopsida > Caryophyllales > Nepenthaceae > Nepenthes > Nepenthes gracilis. Next base: position 6,603,449 of record BSYO01000006.1, read on the forward strand.
TTAAGCGAACTATGCATCGACAAAGTCCGATGCTGTCCTAATACTTTTGCTCCAACGCAGATCTGATGTTCTCGGCCTTTATTGAGGTCTTAAGTTCATCCTCTAGATGAAGATATCTGTTTTGAAGAGAGACATGCTACTGTTACTGGATCTTTGACGACTCCTCAAGTGAAGAAATCTTATTCTTTACCTTAGTAAGCTTATGCTCCAAACGATTGGCATGTTCTTTTAATGTCTTGAAGGTGTCCTAGTCCACATAAGATTGGGTAGCCTTATCAATAATTGGAGTAAATCGGCTAACCCACTTGCAGTTGTAAGGAAAAAGTCAATCAGTAGAGTATTAATTAAAGTGAAGGATCTAAAAATATTAAACAAAATACCTTTGAAAAGGGAGATCTCTTTTGGTAATAGTTCATCTCTTTAGACATTGGGCTCTAAACATCCCGTTGTTTGAGCCATATCCACAACAGCAGTCATTCCTCAATTTTATAAGTTTCAACCATGACCTCGGACTCATGAATTGCTTCATCAACAACTGACACTGGGGGCTCAACTGTTTCAAAATACTCATCGGCCCTAGTTTCAGCTTGAGCATCAAATGAAGCCTTAATCACCCCAAAATGTCCTCGGTCATGACCATTTAAAGGGCCACGGATAAAATATCCCTCTCCACATATACTTGGACTGCAAAGCAAAGGAGCTCATAATTGTGCACTTTAGTTGCCCTTATTTCTTTCTCTATTTCAACATGCTCGGTCGGTACCTCAACTATGTCCTCTGTCGGATTTTCAATAATTGTATCCAATGCTTCTCTAAGAAATGCAGTCAGAAGGTCGAACATGATCTCCTCAAAGAATGAAGGTACAACATGTGGCCCAACATCAACGTCCTTGATCAAAAAAGAATGAGCCGTAGACTTGCTGACTGTTGAGGGTTCGACCACCTCAGTGCCTTGAACTAAGCCCATTTTTGTGGACCTTTTCTTCTTCACCAGTTGTCCGATGATAGCTTCTTTGTCATCAGAAGAGGAAGTCTAAGCTCTAGTCTCCATCCAATGGCTTTTTTTTCCCCTGTTGGATGACTCTCCTATCCTCAGTGGCCTTTCTTTTCTTTTCATTTTCTTCTTCTTGGCCACTGAGGAAGTGGGAGTTTTCGAGCCTTCAGGCTGAGGATCCCACTTAGCCTTTTCAAAGGACTCACTCCTTAACCATCGATTCTTTTTATTTTCATTAAAAAAAATCGAGATTAGCCAAAACTAAACCGGTGAAATCTTTCACCGCTTCTCTTTCTTGCTTTGTAGCATCGATGCTACATTTCTCCACTCATTTGAAACTCCCCACTCAGGAGGAATAGTAAGGAAAAAATATCTATTCTTCCACCATTTGGTGGAATCAGGATTACCATTGCTAATAACGATAAACTCAGGGTGAGGGGAGATTATAATCTAATTTTGCCCGTGAGTAAACCTTAAAATCACTTTGACTGCCACACTATCAAAAACTTTGTCATGGCAACGTGCAAAGACACAAAGGAAAATCAGATACCCTATAGTGTTAGGTTGCAATCTGGCAATTGGGACTTCCAAAGCTTTCATTATTTGGTAAAGCTCTAGCGCCAAGGGAAATCGTAGGCCTCCTTTCAAGTGGGTCTCGTACACGGTGACGAACCCATCTGGAGGTGGACAAGTCCTATCATCAACGTCAGGCAATAAGAAGGCATTCGAACTCAGGATTTTATACTTGGCATGAATGGCCTCAACATCTTCATGTGAAAGTGTAGAGGTAATGTCTTCAACTCTAGGAGCCAATGAAGAGAAATCTGAGGAAGAATAACACAAGACGAAAATGGAAGTTCAAGTGTTTGAAGAGAAAGGCAATGCAATCAAATAAAATCCCAACAAATAAGTGATTTGAGACGTCGACTGAATTCAAAAGATGCGCCTCATTATGGTCAGGGCACGTGTCAACCTTCACTAGACAGAGAATAATAATGGCTGTTACCTTTTCAAGACGATGCCAATTGCATTTAATACTTTAGCTGACGGCACATGCCAACATCTGGATTCAAAGAATATCCATGGACTAAGGTCATGTCCTCAGAGATATTTTGGCATTCTGTTGGATTCAAGTAATATTCTCGGACATAACTATGTCCTCGGATAGTTGAAGAATTATCTCTAAATAAGAGAGCATGCCGTTGACAATTGTGGTTATTCCTCGGGAAAAAATGTCATTACTCAGTGCAAGAACGTAAGTCCAAGCAAGAGCTTGCCTTTGGAATTCATCCTAGAAGACTGAGTTTCAGACCTTCTGGTATGAGGGGTTAATGATGGATATTGATACCAATGATCGAATGAGAAAGCCCATTTCTAAAATTTGACCCACGTATTAGAGAAGCCCAGGAAGTAACCATTGCTCCCCTTCAGCACTATTGCGGGTATGGGCTAAAAACGGTGAAACCCATTCAAACGGGCATGGGCCCGATCGAGTAGTAAGGCCCAGATCTCCTTGTGTAGCCAAAAGGATCCAAGCGTGTAGTTCATGTGACGCCTTAGATCAGCAACCAATCAGTGTGCCTTCACAACTTGCTAGGGCGACTGCAGGTGGCGGGAGCCGCTCAAAAAATGCCAGCTGATGAGGGAAAATGTTAACACTGCAAGCCATAGTGTGCGCCGTCCTCATAGCCACCCAATCAATCCTTACACGGGAAGTAGACTAGGCGTGGTTCACACTCGATGACGATCCCTTTGCCTCCGTAAAATGACAATTGACACCGCTAGCCACCACAAGTGTCCAATGGTTGACAAATCCTAACAAACCGCTTGTCAGGAGTCCTGGCTACAAAAGCCTCCCAGAGGGAGCCTATAAATATCTTCTCCTGTGAAGAGGAGAGGGAGAGCCTAATCTTAAGCAAAATTAATAATCAAAGATCAAGTGTTCGATCATTCACCCTTCCTTCTCGAGGAGCAAGAACTAGCTCTCTTCTCTCGAGCCACCATCATTTCGTGACAAATTTAGTGAGCCACCCACATAGCGGTGAAACTCCAGAAGCCTGGTCCTCCAAACACATCACACTTACACTCCTTACTCCTCTCATCCTTGCATCGTTGCACTCCTATTACGTTTATCTTTAAACGTGCATTCCTCAGTGTATTATAAAAAATATCTGACTTGATCATTGGAATGTTCGCGGTAGAATAACCTCCCGCCGTCTTCTGACCTTCTATTTGTAGTTTGTGATGTATAGGTTCCAAGCTAATAGTAATAGAGACCGGACTCGATTCAGATCGATCCATAGCGAAATATTAAAAAATTCTCTAATTCGTACCACAATCAAAAATCAGGAACGCATCAAAATTAAATGCTTTAGGTTTTTTTTCCCCATAAAAATATAAAAATTAAAATAAAGACACAAAAAAACCCATCGAAGTGCGGCTTGCTTCTATGCCTTATTTTTTAGAAAATTTTACTGTTTGTAAACTGTAGATTATATTTTACTAAATAAATACCAGACATTCATTCCAATACATTCCCATAACGAATAGATGTCCATGTTATTTTTATTGCAGTGGCACTAGAATTTTTACAAATTGTATCATCATTGAGTTCTAAGTATAAACATGCTTGAGATATTGTCATTTCTTTTTTCATATAAGATGCTATTTAGGGGCTGCTTAATTTTGTACAATTTTGATTTTAAAGGTTGTGAGTAAAACCCGATCAAAATCAAACTGTTTAATCACCTCGATTTAATTGATCAGAAATTTTATATTATTCAATGAAGATATACAAATATCATAAATTGGTATGATCATTAAATTAGACCTAATAAATCTTTGGCTTGGGTATAATCATAAGTAAAAGTATCAAATTTAACTCAGCATGGCTTAGATAATACCTTTTTTTTTTTTAAATAAATATATATATTTAATATATATAAGTATCAAAATTTAAAAATTCTTTTAATATATTATATTTTTATAATTAATAATTTTTTATATAATATCTTTTTTAAAATATATAGTTATGTAATATTTATCCTACATGTTATAACTTTTAAAATATTATATAATTTTGGATATTTTTTATAAATATTAAAATTTAAATAAACATACTAAAAATCTAAAAAAAAAAAACTATTGACCGGCTCAAATTAATCCAATTCGGCTTATAGATGGGTAAAATTAGGACTTTTAGCTTGAGTGATTAGGCTTTACTAGGTCCGATCTGATTTATCTATTATAAATTTTTATTTAATTTTAACCCGTATTCGATTTAAATTTAATTTTAATCAAATTTAATTTGAAGGATTACTCTTTTACGGCTTATTATGTACAGTAAATATATTATTTAAATGAGATGGGATGTTCATTCCCAACACATCCACAATTAAAATTAGCAATATACATAGAGTCTATTGATGTTTCAAAAAAGTAAAAAAAATAAAATAAAATGAGTTTTATGCGTAGATGAATAGATTATATAGATGAATTAGAGGTGAATAAAATAAGTATTATTTTGCAGGGAATCGAAACAAATACAACACCAGAAATAAAAGAAAAAACAGGGGATTGACATTTATTCATTACTGGATTTTGAAATTCAATTAAAAATGCTTTTATCCAAAAGTTGATTTGTTATTAGAAGTATATTTTGCAGCCAACTCCGAAAGGTCGGACCCAACGGAGCGGCCGCGGCTGATGTTGACGCCATCTCTATGGAGCCTGCAACGGAAAGAGCCGACGTGGGTCGTGGGGGAGCAGAGGCAACTTGATCTGGTGCTCGACGATTTCCTCATCGGCAATGGCGACGACACTGAATCGGCCGATAGGTACGAATCCTTCTGGAGCTGGTCAGCGTCTAGCTTTGGGAGAGATTTCTTCCCGCTTGCGGGCTTTTCTTCTTGCTGGTTTTCTTCCATCACCTGTTTGTTAAAATGCTTAAGAGAGTTTTATTTGTGAGGCATTTCTCCAATACTTTCTTGATTACCTGTCTGGGCTCCATTTGATGGAACAACATGTTTTACGATAGAATACTTTTATCACTGTCATATCGTAACCTGATTTAAAATGATTGAGAGCACAAGGGATATATGAAAAAGGCAACTATAATCTAAAACGACCCTTTTGAAACTTGGAGTGAGGATTCGTAGAAAAACAATGAGATAGAACTCATTGCTGGTATATTTCTTTTGTAAATGTTAGGATGACTTGGCCCTAATCTGCTAGAAAAATCGTCTCAAGCACCTAAATTGACCCAATTCGGCCTAGTCTAGCCCTGGTGTGTTTTTTCAGGTCCGTCGGGTGGCCAAAACTTTAGGCTATACAATGGGCATTCGTTCCACAATGGTTTGTTTGGTCACTGACAGAGAAGAAGGTAAGAGTAATATAAATATTAACAGAAATAAGGTTGGAATACTACCATAGTGGTTAAAGCAGGGATAGAGATGGCGGGAGAGGCCGGCAGGAGGACTGGCGAGCTGGTGGGGGTTGCCGAAGTTAGGCTGGCACGAGCGGAAGGTAGTAGTTAATATTATAAATCATTAGGAGATAGATACATCCACCTTTACATAGCATTAGTTATTCTCACTTCTTCTATGATAGATCTTTTCAGGAACTGCTTATTTTCGATTGTCATTTTGCTACCAAACGGTTTAATGGAAATATGGATGGAATGACTACAACTGATTATATTTATTTTCACTTAATTCGTCCCATCCAAGTGGTTATCAGAGTTCTCTTTTGCACCCAAAACAACCTTTCTTCTTTAGTCTTGATATAGGCAAATACAATGATAACTTCACCAGCTAGGATCTGTAGCAAATCTTTGCTTTGATAGTTCTAACAAGAAATGAGTCTTTGCTTACTTTAAATGGAGGAGGAGGAAAGAGAGAGAAAAAAAAAGGTAAAACATCTTTGCTTGGTTAAAATGCGTACGTAAGGAATGATTGGGAGTGAAGATAACTCTTCATTTAAGCTTCTCCCATGCACAGCCAAGAAAAAAAGGCTTAAAAAAACCCCTGAACTTACTGGGAGTGAAGATAACTCTTCATTTAAGCTTCTCCCATGCACAGCCAAGAAAAAAAGGCTTAAAAAAACCCCTGAACTTACTTCATGACCAGTTCTTGGCTTTCCTTCTTGATTGATGAAATTGGAACCAAATATTAGATGATGAAAAATCTGATGTTGGATCGTCCATAACACCTATATTACCATTTGCTATCGAAGGAATGTATAAAAAAACTGTGTTTCTCTGCATTTATTTGTCAATCATTGCATACTTGCATCGGCTCGAAGCCTGTTTGTGAACTCATCATTTCAATCTTCAAAAAAGACACTGAAAAGATGGATATGACTATTTGAAATTGATGTGAAAATAAATAAAAATTCAAGTAGAGGCATCAAGGCATGTTGTCAAAGTCACTTTCCTTGAGATAATTTACAAATCTAAAAATATAAATGGGATGGAAGCAAAATATCTGTATTATAAAATGATATATTTTTTTGACTTTATTTTATACTAAAAAATTAAATTATAATATTTAATAATAGTAAGATTCTTAAGCTCTCAATAATTATTTTCTACAATAAACAATAACTAAGAATAATACGACATTTAAAAGTTTTTCTCTTATGTTTTGTTTTGTTATATCTCCAAAAACTCACCATAAATGTGATTTTTATAAGGTAAGATGAAATGTAGCATAATATTTTAAATAGTTATTTCTGTTTGTATCACTTTTAAATGGTCATAACTATTTGACACACTTATGAAATTACACATTTACTTGAATCGATATACGTTCGAATAGTCACATCCGTTCAAATAATCATTTTATTTTGAATAATTACACCTATTCAAATATTCCCCCTTTTATTTGAAAATATCATATGGAAATGGTAGTTGGTCTGTTTATTGAAAGTCCATCTTAGCCCATTTCTCATTCTGTCTTTATTCTTTCTGATATAGCAATACTAAAATTCTAGTAAAAGAAGGCATTATATTCATTGTTTTCCCCTTCTATTTATGAATATTTAGCAACTCCCTAAATTTCCCCTTGGTAGCTTCACATTTATGCATTAGTGACTTGGGATTTTGTGTTTAAGGGGAAGAAGTTGCAGGAAGGAGAATCTGTGTTACAAAAGATGGCATAGATCTGGTTAATGAAATGACATATTAATGGAAGACTTCGATTTGTGTTATGACATTATTTTCCATAAAGTAATATTCATCCTTTCATGTGTAAATAGGTTCCTATAAATTGTTTTAGGAATATAATAGAGTCTTATTTGAATGCATTTTATATTAATAAAATTAAACTTGAAATGTTAATAAAATAGGGTTGTCTGATACTAACAAATTATTTTCAATATCACACAGTAAATTTGATCTTTCATTGTGTTTCCTTATCATTCAATACTGACAGCAAAAATGTCTATTAATACGCGAACATGGCATAAAAAAACACGTTTAATTAACACAAATTAGCCTACCAAAGCACCTAGCACAGCAATGCAATCACTTTATGATGAAAAGGCTTAAATGTCCTTTTACGGTTCTAATGTGGTCTCTGCTTCTTCACAAAATTTAAAATGTACAGCAATATAAGCGATAAGGAAAATCTGGAAACAACTTTACTGGCAAGAAGGAAATCTGAAAACAACTATCATTTGAAATAACACAGAAAATGAACAAGAACACAGTCCAATCACAAGCAGTTTGTTTTAGCATGATCTTATTGTCAATAAATGGGAAAATTCTGAATTTCTTTCTACATTTTAATCCCAAATTACAAGAGAATCAATCATGAGATTGTTTGGTGCAAATCTTCAGAGAAGAGTATGTTGGGTGACATTTGAACACAATTAAAAAGCAATAAAATATTATCAATGAATTCATACCTAATATTAGAAAGTAAGAGGGGTTCCGAACCAATGATGTTCATTCCAGAGCATATGAGAGAGATTTTGCAAGGTGAGAGGCTGAAAGCATAGATGAAATTTTTGTTTTTGGTCCTTTAAATTGTTTTACAAAGAGATACCCAAATGAGAAATAAGAATGAGAAAGTTAAACTGAAAAAAATAATGATAAGCTGTCCTTTTTTGTCTATTGTAAACCTGTGGTTAATGTTGAATCAGCCGCTAAACCACCATTTTCCCACTCTTTTGTTCTAATTATAGGTAAGAACAGATGTTGCCCGATGCCAGGAGGTGGCATTATGTTATATTTTGCTAAGTTTAAATTTCAATTTTGGTTAATGCCGAAGTTTCTCATAAACAATCCTCCCAAAACCCTGATGTAAGATTCGGTCCCACTCGAAACAGACATTGGCAAAACTTAAGACCTTTCTTTTGTTAGTATAACCCTCATTACCTAAGCCAGACATTTATATTTGTTGCTATAATGTTTTATATTTTGTCATTTGCATCGTCTTGTTATCTGACACAAAAGAAGCATAGTGCCAAACGGTCAACAGTTCCTGAGCAAATTCAAATTTGTTTCCATCTTAATATCTTTAAACTTTTAGAAGTAGTGCTTATAGAAGATAAGATGATGAAAAAACATCTAAGATAGTTTGAATGGTTAAACCTAGGTCAAATGAAGTGTTTGCGAAAAAAATATGAGTTAGTTATGGTTAAAGAAAAAAAAAACGAGTAAGGCCTAGGAAAAAAATGGAGAGATGTTATAAAAATGATTTTTAAAATAATTGTATTCATAGAGGATATTATATCAAATTAAGTGAAATTAAAATATATATATATATATATATATAGTCAGTCCCATCTAGTGAAATATAAAACTTTATTGTTATTGTTGTACTTGTCTTTTGCCTGCTAATCCTATGAGCATTTCTTTCTCGCTACGAGCCTTAAATCCTTCACTATTTCTGCCCCCTTCCTCTCAGTCCACCGTCAACTCTTCAAAATTTCTTCCATGCTAATAGCTATTTCCTTTGGAATTCACATATACCTCATTCTTTTCCCGTCGGTTGCCCATTTTCTTTTCCTTTTCCCGATTCTTTTTTAGCTATTTATTCACTAAAGAAATCATTTAGCTTCAATCTGATCTGAAAAATCATGTTTTCTCCATGCCCAAATCATGGAAACGAAAACAAAAGGTCAATTTTCATGAGCTGCCCATTTTTAATCGTGTTTTATGAGGGAGAACTCAAGAAGTCCCTTTAAAGTACGCCTTCTAATTGAGAAGTGGCAAGTAGCACATCAATCATAACCATATCGATGTTCAAAAGTAAAGGAGCATTTGATAGACAGGCTCTGCAAAATTTGGTGCTGGAAATGGAGGAGAAAGATTGTCTGGCCGCCATAAAAGCCACCAGAAGAAGCTCATGAAAGTGATGAGTTCATTAGCGTTGATATTGGTACCAAAATGAGCGTATACCATCAGCAGGTGATGAAGAAATATAGGAGTTGCTGTGGGGATGGGTCACTTTATTCTTAGTTCCATGCCTATTTTACATTTACACAGTTTTTCCTAAATTTTGGCAGCAGGGGGGCCATTCTGCACAACTTTACTTGAGCGAAATTGTTAGCTGGTATTTTTTGCGAAAAGTCCATGAGTTGGCAGGTTAAGCGCTATGCTTGGGTGTATTTCCAGTAGCAAAACGCAAGTGAGCTACGATTTGGTACCTCAAGCGGCCCATATGAGTATAAATACCCTGTTTTAGATTGACGCCATTTATTACGTTAGTTCAAATATCCTTTGGCTACCAACTTAAGAGAGAAACGGAGAGAAAAAGAAGGAAAAGATTTTTGCTAACTGTTTAGGCTTAGAATCTTATTATGACTTTCACCATCACTGAATACATTATTCTATTTGTAATTTTGGACATTTTTATTGGTGGATCTCTTCTAGTTTTCATCTCAGTTGTATTTAACTTGATTTACTAATAATATGGTGAAATTAGAGGAAGCATTTGTAGTTTATGTAAGTATATTCATAATCATGGGGGATTTTTTATGGACGTAAGGTCCGGAGGTTTTACCTTTTGCTTTAAGGGGTTCTATGAGATATTTCGTGTGTCTAGCTTATACATGTTGTTGTTATTGTGATCAATAATATATTGTGCTTATGTCTCTTCACAGGTTCAACCAATGGACTTAATTTTTCAATCCATGTAAAAATTTGTTTTTGACTTGGTTGTGGAGCTAAGTGTCTTGTGTTTATTGTTTGTTAAATTGATAGAGGATGTGAACAAAATCATTTGTTTGAATGACACAAATTTTAATATTTGAATAAGATGAAGGATATTTTGTTTGTTAAGACATTGTATCTTTCAATATTCTCTACACAAAGACGGAGTATATAACCAATGAGAATGAAGCTTTTGAACACGAGCGAATTTTTTCTACATTTGAAAATTTACAGATGATAATGTCTATAATCATATTCATAACAGGATGCGTGTAAAAGTATTATGGGAAAAGCTTGAATTACTCCATATTTTGAAAACAGACAATAACAAATTGTATTATTTAATGTAATTGATGCAATTGAAGTGTTGGGAAGGGAGTGTCATAGTCGACCATCTCAATATATTATAAGGTGGCATTGATTAGTTGTTCAATATGGACATAGTATGGACATAAAGTTTGATAATAAACTTCTTTGCTTGTGGTTGTTAACTATTCTATCGAATTATTGAAAATTTCTTCGAACTTTCATTACTAATTCTACTCCTAATGATATTGTGACCTTAGAGATTGTCAAGAGATTGCCAATGGTGCTATTTGTAATGAAGAAATGAGGAGAAGATTGCAAGTTTTTTTGTTTGTGCATCTTGAGGCATTTGTCTCAAAGTTTAGGGGGAAGAAGTAGAAGGTCCCCAAGTTGGGTGAGAAGAGTAAGAACAAATTGAGGTATAATCTCGAATGTCATCATTGTGGCAAAATGAGCGATATTAAAAAAAATTATAACAAATGAAAATGTAAAAATGGAGAACGAAAAGAAGACCGAGAAGACTCATGATATAGAGAGAGCTTCTATTGTGATCAAATCTAATCTTCTAATTGTTTATAAAATAAGGTAATTAATGTCACCATCTACAATATAAGTTGGATGATTAACAATGATGCGTTAAATCATGTGATGTCGTTGAGAGAGTTAGTCACATCTTATATGCTTGGCGTTTTTGGGGTATTAAAATGGGTAATAATAGCTTGTCACGGATTGTGGGTATGACAACTTTGTGTTTGACCACTAGTTCTGGCACTAGATTGACTTTTAAACACATATGACACGTCCTATATATCCGATTCAATCTAATATTGGTTGAAAACTTGATGATGAAGGCTATTTTAATACCTTCTATGAGGGCTTGTGGAAGCTTGCTAGAGGATTTTTTAGTGATGGCATGCGGTAAGAAGTTGCCAAACTTGTATGTGTTGCATGCTATGATCTCAAATGGTGATGTGAACGCGGTTAATGGAGGTGAGTCGTTTGAGTTGTGGCACAAATGACTTTGCCACGTAAGTGAAAAGGGGTTCAATTATCTAACAAATAAGTGTCTTCTTTTGGGAGTGAAAGAGGCTAATTTGAAGATTTGCCTTCACTGTATAGCTTGAAAGCAAAGGAGGGCTTTTTTTCATGGAAATTCATCCACAAAGAAGACGGATCTTTTTGAGCTTATGCACACTGACATATGCTATCTCTTAAAGGTAAAAATTCTTGGTGGTAGACTTTACTTTATTACTTTCTTTGACAATTATCAAAGAAAATTGTGAGTGTATCCCTTAAAATCTAATGATCAAACTTTTGAGGCCTTTAAGCAATTTTATATGTTTGTCAAAATGACAAATAAGAAAAAAATTAAAGTGTATCTGTACTGACAATAGATAAGAGTACAATAGCCGTTTGATGCATATTGTCACTCATAAGGTACTTGATACTAGAGGACTCTGCCCAAGATGCTATAAATGAATGGAGTGGCTAAAAGAATGAATAGAATGTTGATTAAGAGAGTACAATATATTTTGTCAGAAGTGAAACTACACAGTGTCTTTTTAGGAGGGGGAAAGCTTTGAATGCCATGACCCACATTATTAAATTTGCCAAGTGTTCCATTGGATAGGGCTGCTCCCAACAAAATGTGGCTTAGGAATGAGATCTCTTATGATTATATAAGAGTTTTGGATGCAAGGCGTACATTCATATCCCAAGAGACGAGAGAACCAAGCTTGATGCCAAAACGCGAGAATGTATCTTCTTTGGCTATGGGAAAGATAAACTTGTCTACTAGCTTTATGATCCTATGAAAAGAATTTTGTAAGATTGAAGGATGTTATATTTGTGAGGATGAGACCATTATAGGCATTGGTAAGGCCTTGAAGGTGACTCATTACAACACCGGTCGCCTAGGTGACATTGACCCGATAGTGGCAATTGCACCACCCATTGAGGTGGATGATGGTGGAGATATGGGCGATACTCCTACGTATGAGGAGGTAGAGGACGAGTGTGTTGATACTCGTGACTATACTTATGGTGATATCTCTGAGCCTATACCGGTCATTTTACTTTGATGATCCAAGAAAGATTGACGTTTTTCTCTCACGTATTTATAAATGAGTATGTATTGCTTATCGATAGTAGAGAGTTGAAATGTTTTGACAAAGTGATGAAGGATGTGCACAAGGAGTGGATGGATGCTATATAAGACGAGATAATGTCGTTACATAATAATTACACGGCTGAAGTAATATAGTTGTTTAAGGACAAGCGAGCACTCAAAAACAAATTGGTGTACCGAATTAAAATTTAAAGAAGGCAATCTACTACTGAGGTACAATGCAAGGTTTATTGTGAAGGGTTTCAATCACCGAAAGGATATTGATTTCAAGTAGATCTTCTCTCTTGTGGTGAATATGACCTCTATTCAAGTTGTCCTTGGTTTGGTGGCGTCTTAATTTAGAGGTGGAACAATTTGATGAGAGGACGATATTTCTCTATGATGATTTGGGGGAGAAGATTTATATGAAAAACCAGCGAGATTCAAGGTTAAGGGGAAGGAGCACATGGTATACCATTTAAAAAAGAGTATCTATGACTTTAAGTAAGCCCCTAGGCAATGGTATAAAAAATTTGAATTAGTTGTGGTGGAGCAAGGTAACCGAAAGATGATTTCAGACTATTTGTATCGAGAGAGACTTTATAATTCTATTACTCTATATAGATGACATGCTCATTGCTGGAAAGAATACGCTCCAAATTAACTAGCCAGAGGAGCAATTGAACAAGCCTTTTGCTATGAGTGACTTGGAACTAGCAAAGCAAACTCTTGGCATGAAATGTTTTTGAGATTGAAAGGAGAAGTAGTTATTGATATCCCAAGAGAGCTATATTGACAAAGTGCTTCAATGCTTTAATATGAAAATTTTCAAATCAGTTGGGATTTTTCTTGCCAATCACATCAAGTTGTGTGCCCAAAAATGTTTTTCAACGAGGGAAGAGAAAGCTAAAATGACTAAGGCTTCTTATGTTTTGACAATTAGTAGTTTAATGTATGTCATGATGTGTAGGAGGTTAGATATAGCTCACAGGGTAAGAGCAGTTAGTTGATGATTTGGATGAAGACATTCATCCATGATATCAACTTTAACCAATAGTGATATGGTATCATTTTGCGATCGTTAAAGTGTTATTTATTTTTGTAAAAATTCATTTTTTTCATTCTCGGTCTATGTTTATTGATGCAATGTATTATCAGGTACGGAATGTATTTGATTTGGAATTACTGACACCGGACAAGGTCAAAACGGACAATACTGGATCGGATATGTTGATGAAGGTGGTGTAAAAAGGAAAGTTTAAGATAAGTCAAAAGATAGCTAAAATGTTGTTGGTACCCTAATGTTGTAAGGGGAAATTTGTTGGGATGTGTTATTCCATTGTTAGTTTCATACCCATTATATATACATACTTTTTTTCATGATTTCCCACAACAGGGGGCATTCCTCGCAACGTCTAAGCAACCTTTACTTGAGCAAAATTGTTGGTTGGTTTTTTTTTTTTTGTAAAAAATCCATGATCTGATAGCTTGAATGCCAGTCTTAGGTGTATTTCCAGTAGCAAAACACAAGTGAGTCACGAGCAGTTTACTCATGCAGTCTACGCTAGTATAAATATCCTATTTCAGTTTTAGCTCATTTATTACATAACTCTAAACATCTTTTGGTTGTCAACTTAAGAGAGAAAAAGAGAGAAAAAAAGGAAAAGATTTTTGTCAACAGTTTAGATTCTGAATCTTGTTCTGACTTATAGCATTCTCAGATATGTTATTTCATTTGGTGTTTTGGATATTTTTACTGGTGGTTTTTATTTTTATTGCATCTATCTCGGTTTACAAATATTATTGTGAAATTAAAGGGAGTGCTTTGTGTAACCACACTCATAATTAAATATATTTTATACGGACCTAAGAATCCATAGTTTTATCCTTTGCTTTGAGGGATGTTTTGCAAAAAATTTCGTGTGTCTTGCTTATTCTCGTTATTATTGTTGTATTGCTTGTGGATTGTCATTATGTTTTTCTCACGAGTTTAACTAACAGGTTTAATTTTTCGATGGGTATAAAGATTTGTTCTTAGCTTGGTTGTAAAGCTTGGCATTTCACGAGTTGAGTTAATTAGATATTGATGTTGAAAAATTAGAAGTTGTAGTAGCTTATAAATATATGTTGGCACATAATAATAAACTTAGACTTTTGGGTCTAAATTTTGTCCAACACGTGAGTAAATCTCAGAAATATCCACACCTATAAGTGCTTAAGGAAAATCAGTGAGGTTTGGAAGTTAAGTAAGATCCAAAATTTGGTGCGACCAAATGTTCTTCCATATTTTCCAGGAGTCTCTGACCTTGGCTCCTTTTTGGGAGCCCCGTAGCTGCTCTTGTTCGAGTGGCTGACATGGTATTGGCTTTTTCTTTGACAGTTCAGCTTGGTATTCTCCCACAACACTGACTCCATGGGAGGTTCAGAATGTGATCATCATTGTCAGTAGATTTTCTCATGACATGTCTTGAAATCCTGTGAATATGTAATTACAGTGATGACCTTAATATAGTCCAAAAACAAGTACATTCGAGTTCTAAACGTATGTAATTGACGATTTCTATATCTTAATGTAATTCAATTACATCACAACCACAATACAATTGAAAACCCTCAACCTGGACAACACAGCAAACTTGCAACTGTTAGATCTTTTGACTGCTATGATTTAGTAAAAACTAACTAGCAGAACTCTATATGCATGTCTATATCAACATAAATATCCAATAAGAAAGGGAAAAAAAAATAAAATTTCTTTTTTACAGGCAACAGTAAAACATAAGACCAAAGCATCTGATAGGCAGATGCAAGTAAACAAATGGAACAGGTTTCCCTTCAAACTAAGGCCACCAACCACCAAGAAGATGCGTATAGAACCCAACACTCTGTAACTAGCCAAGAAATTATCAACAATATGTTAAAACCAATAGAGAAAACTTGATATTGAGACTGCATAGACATGTCCAACCTGAAAGAGACATTGAGGCGCATACTTGGTAAAAAATAATGTGCTCGGTGCAACTAGTCGAGGAGGAGGAAGACGGCTTCAACCAGCACCATTAACCATACGAACTGGTACTAGAATTTGGGACTGTAGAGGAGTTTAGAAGATGTTCTATTTGTCCTTGTCTTTCGATTCACCCAGAACAAATTCTGCATACAAATCTTTAAGAGCAATGACAACTGTTGTGATGAGGGGACCCATTATTGCTCCCTGTAGATCAGTGGAAGCAATTGTTAGAAAGTAATATTAATAACAACTCTCGAGAAACAATTTGGGGTCAAAGTTATACAAGTCAAGAAATGTTTCACAGATGAGAGCTCAAACAAGTGCAAAGACCCCCAGAAGAATATTGATATAATAATAATAACAAAGTCTTAAGTTTCACTAAGTGGGATGGCTATATGAATCTAATTACTTCATTCAATTAACTGTAACATTTTTGAGAGTATAAATACTTTTAAATTATTTTTTTATCATCCCACACCGGATTTTTATAGTTTTACGTTTTACTTTTTCTTCCAATTACAACTAACATTTCATCGTATGTGTTTTATTTGACATATATTTTGAGTATTTGAATTATCTTAAATATTATTTCTTCATCTTATTTTCTATAATTTAAATTCTAAATATTTATGAATGTCATAATTTCATTATTTTATCTTCTATAGGTACAATAAATACATTGACAACCAAAGTAATACCACATTCTTTGGGCACCTAAAATATAGGCCAATTAATAGACCAGATAAAAAAGTAATAGACCAGAAAGTTAATGGCAGGTGGAGGTTTGGGACTGCAGAAGCTTGGGGTGGGTAAGAAGTAAAAATCGATACGACTGCACTTAAGCTTTCAGAGAAAATTGCATGCGGAAGAGGAGAACCGCTGAAGAAGATTCATGAAGCCAACCGATATGCATAAAATTGAACATTAAAGAGATGGAACAGATGCCCAAATTAATTCCTTGGCCATTAAATGTGAACGAGAAATTGTAATAATAAAGCAACAACACAAAATCTGAATCCTGTTGGAATGGGTTCTCCCACTTTTATCATTGTTCATACTCCCCATTGGTGAAGATTTCATTCTAATAATTTGGAGGGTTGGGATTATGACAATATATAAAAATATGTTGGATTCATCTTATAATTCTAATCATTTAAATTGTTAGTAAAAAATCCTTATAAGAAGACTTTAAAATGGAAGGAGTCTAACTATTCCCCCCAAATTCTACCATTAGTTACCTCCAATGCAGATGTAAAAGTTAGGAAAAATCCTCATGAAGACTCTAAAATGGAAGGAGTCTAACCGTCCCCCTGAAATCTACCATTAGTTACCTCCAATGCAGATGGGAACAATGTCATTCCACCAATGATGCTAAGTCCGGTGAGATATGAACTATGTCCTGGCATATCCTCCTGGATTTCTGATGCCCCATATTCCAAAAGCACAAGATGAATTATGCACAAGATAATGGCTACTATGTACTTCCCCTCCAACATGAGCTGTGTGGCAGCTGGGACTGTTGACAGCCAAGATGGGAAAATGGGCAACAAAGGGCTGATCAAAGCAAGAACAGTAGACATGTACAAGAAGTGTATTGAGAACAGCCTAAACAACAACCAGGTTAAGCAACTCTGAAAGAATGCAATCTCAGCCGTTGCCAACAGAACACCAGATATCGTCTTATCAAGAACTTCAACGCAACGTGTCCTTGCTGAATTTGAAAGAGGGAGCATGCGCATCACTTGTTCAGTGATACCTCCAGAATTGGAAGTTATGAGGTAGTACAAAACCCAGAAGAACACCATCGATTGGGATAGAAAGTTGAAGAAACCAGCTGCTCCGGAGACAACGGATTGGAAGATTGTAAGCATGAATTTCGTACTGCCACCTAGAACAGACTTGCTATTAGCAAATATCCTTTGCAGTATGTTGATTCCTTGTAGAGCAAAATCTTTTGCCTTCTCCAGTAAATCAACTCTAGTGGTCAATAATTCTCTAAGGATTGCATCCAGTTCTCTATAAATCTCTCTCCATTCCCTATCCTTAAATTTTGTCTTCAAGATGAGAAACTTCTGTTCGTAAGGGGAAGCTGTCATGGATGCTGTTGAATGCTGCGACAAATTCGATGGCTCTATCACAAACTGCTTAATCCCGGCCAGAACCTCGGTCAAATTATACTGCATTGCCAACCCATCAATCTGATCAGACACGGTCTCAAAGAACTTTGTACTGTACATATCCACCTTTCCAGGCACATCATTCTCATGCAACCATTGCTTAATGCCTAGTCTTTCCGCATAGTTATTCTCTTCAACATGAGATTTAAATGCAACAACCGCATCCTTCCCCTCAACTCCAATCTTATAAGAGAAGAATATCACACAAGCCAAGAACCCAACAATCATGAGAACCATTAGCCCAATTGCTACAATTGTTTCTAACCTTTTCAGTATAGCTCTAATGAAGAATGTACTTACTCTACTCCGAAGAAAATGATGGTTCATAAAAGATGAAACTGCGTCCATAGTGCATTCCACCCTACGTGAACTAAACAAAAACCCCAAAGCCAGAAGAACAAGAGAACCAATTGTGCCTAAACGTTCATAAGCTATGACAAATATGCCAAAGGACATAAGCCACCGGAGTAATCTAGAAAACCCGGTTTGACTTTTTCTAGTAATTCTCGGTCTCTTGTGTTTTCGGAGGAGGATCTGAAGAATCACGTCCTTCACATCAACAATCGTGCCCACAAATACCCAAAAAACGGCGACAGGGACTGCCATTACGGTCTCCGTGAGGCCTAATTTCAAGGGCTTAGACCAGAACCCAACAATGGTTTGTTGAATTCCTCTTAGTGGGATCGAGCAGAGGACTGCCCATTGAAGGGGTCTGAGATATTCTTCGAGCAATTTGTATACGCCATAGAGGATTAAAAAAGAGAAGAGAAGACCGGCATGGGCCATAGCTATGTAGAGGGCGAGGCGCACCTGGGGGTCTACGGTTGAAGCAGAGGGAAGCCGCATGTTGGCTTCCGGTGGCGACGTCTGGGGTGGGGTTGGTTTGCGTTCTGAAGCCGATCGGAACATGTCGTGCCAACCCGGGGTTGCAGATTCGGCGCTGCTCGTTGCGTCTGAATACGTGACTGGCTTCATTAACAGAGAAAAGGAAATAGACCGACAGATGGATATTTTCCCCGAGTTTCGATTTTTCTTATTCCTTTTTCTGCGTATAGCAGAGATCGATTTCTGGGGTTCTGTAGAATATTTGTTTCTGTTTGAATAGCAGATAACACCACAATTTGCTGAATTATAATGGAATTGATGGATTGGGGAGGGGGAAGAGAGTCAGAGTCAAGTGATTTTTCTGGGGTTTTTTCAATATTTCTTATTTTTTCAGCTGGGTATTGCCGGGAATATTTTCAATTTTGCAGAATTGACTAAATCTACGGGGAGAGAGAGGGAGAAAAACAGAGAGAGGGAGACTGAAAGTTGAGTATTCTTTCTAGGTATTGCCAACAACAAATTGATTTTGCTGAATTGACCCGAATTTTGGAGGGAGAAAGGGGAGAGAGAGAGAGAGATGTTTTGCAACAAATGGAGGAATCTCAACTTCACAGAAACATGGGTGTCAGAGGAAGAAAGGATTAGTATATTGGTGTGGTGCTGACAAATTTATGGTGTCAGCACGACCTTGAAAATGACTTCAATTGGGCAATGATTGAAGGCTTCAACTGTTTGGCAGTTTCCGTCAAAGGAGTAATAGATTCAGACAGTGAAACGACCGTAGAAGATGGCTACTGAAGAACGTGAGACAAAGGATGCGTAACCTGACACGTGTCACTTTCTGCTCCTACTGTCAATGTGGCTGTCCCACCTTTGGTCCCCCCCGCCCCCCCAAAAAAAAACAAAGACCACTCGTCTTTTGAAGCACACATCAAATATGAGATTCTTCCATTTATTTAACAGTCTATTATTGGTTATATACCTAATCATCTTCTGCAAACAAATGCAGACTGTAAGGAATCAGATCAAATTTGCAGTAGCGCACCCATCAGATATCACAGATTAGTTTGCTTAAATTTACCTCCAATGCCGACGGGAACAAGGTCATTCCTCCGACTATGCTAACCCCCGTAAGGTAAGCACTATAACCTGGAATATCATTTGCAATTTCCGATGCCCCATAATCCATCAGGGCAAGATGAGCCACCGAAAAGCTAATGGCCAGCGCGAATCTCCCGTCAAAAGCCAGCTGGAGGGCTGCTGGCAGCGTTGGAAGCCAAGGAGGAAATATAGGCAACAAGGAGCTGATGAATGCCAACAAAGTCGACATGTACACGAAATGAACTGAATACAGCTTGCAAAGTAGCCAAGTGAAGCAGCCCTGAAAAAAGGCAATCTCAGTCGTGGCTAAAAGGACATCAGAAATAGCATGATTAAGAGCTTCGGAGCATTTCTTCTTTGCAGAATTCGGGATCGGAAGCATTTGGATCACTTGCTCTGTTATCCCACTAGATTTTGATGTGAGAAGGTAATACAGAACCCAGAAGAAAACTGTTGATTGCAGACCAAAGTTCAGTATGCCTGCTGCTCCGGAGACCATAGAGATCACAAATCTAGCACTGCCATCGAAGATGAATTTGCTGCTAGCCAGTGCTTGAAGGAATAGATCGATTCCTTGAGCGGCAAAGCATTTAGACTTCTCTAGCATTCCCTCCTTGCTAAACAATAACTCCATGATAATTGACTTCAAATTTCTCAATCTGAAGATGTAGTACCTTGTTTGGTGGGGAGGATCAACCATGGAGGAATATGAATTTTCAGGGGATATAACCAAATGCTTGATTGCTTCAACGAAGCCCGTGAGATTATATTTCAAGCCAAGGTTGTCTATCTGTTGCAACAATGTTTCATAGCATTCGTTCGTATACCAATCCACCATCTTTGTGACTTTGTTCTCATCGAACCATCTCTTGAGGCCAAGCCTTTCAATGTACTTCCTTTCCTTGACGTGGGTTTGAATTGAAATGACTGCATCCTTCCCCTCGATGCTTATTCTGTAGAAGAAATAGACGGCACCTGCCAGGAGCCCAATGATCATGCCTATGATCAATCCCATGGCTAAGATAGTTTTCAACCTGCTGAGAATCCAATGAGTAATGAATGATCCGAGTTTGCTCTGCTCGACATTGTTATTCCTTATGCTGAAGCTGTCACTTCTCATGGAAGAAACAGCAGATATTGTTGATGGAGAAAGATTGGAGCTGAACATGAATCCCATTCCAACAAGTGCAAAAGCCCCGACGGCTCCAATTTGCTCATAAGCAAACACAAAAATGGCAAAAGACACTAGCCTTCTAACCAACTGCAAGAAACCACTTCCTTGAGATCTCAAAACATCCAGCTTCTTTCCACAAAAAGCCCATTGATAAACATTATGGGCATCCATGATCGTTCCCATAAGCACTTTCACTATGGCTACGGGGACGGCCAAAATAGTATCCATTAGTCCTAATCTGAGTGGCTCAGACCAGAACTCGACAAGGGTCTTTTGAATTCCTTTTAAAGGAATCGAACATATGACAGCCCACAAAATCGGACGCAGGTACCCTTTGAACAGTTGATAGGTTATATAGAATAGCAAAATTATGATAGCTAACCCCGCTTGAGCCATAGTGATATAGAGAGCACTTCTTATATGTGGATAACTAGGAAGAATGTTTTGGTACGATTCTACTTGTATGGTGGTTGTATCTACTTTTTCTGGAGAAAGAGAATTGTTCTCCATTGATGAAACGGGGGTTTCCATTGGAAGATCTCCACTGGGGAGAGCAGTGTTGTTGGATTCTGATTCCATGGTGGTAGTATTTGCTGAAGTAGATTCTAGTAAAACAACAGCATTTTCCGCTAATGGATCATTGTTCTCCATCAATAGAGCTTCGTGGTTTTGAGGGGATAAATTAGGCCTTCGAAATGAAGCAGATCGAAACATAACTTGCCATGGGACAGAAGAGGAATCTGAATCGGTGTTAATTATGCGCCTATGATTATGGTCCATTGAGAAAGAATGGCCACCAGCAATCTGCAACACAAATTTCAATGATAATGAGAAAACTTGACACCCCTCTTCCCCAAAAAAAATAAAAAATAAAAAAACAGTTGAAAGAAATTAATCCTCCATTATAAATTTTGATGTGGGCAGCCATTAACATACCTCAGGATTGGAAGAGTAAGCAATCTGATCAGCTTGGTCATCTAAAGAAGAAGATCGGGCAGCTACAAAAGGGTCAGTATTGGGCGTTCTAAAGGAGGCAGAACGAAACATCTCCCTCCATGGGAGAGTTGGGGGAGAAGAGCTGTTATCAGCTGGCTCCATAAAAAGTGCTCTGAGCTAAAGATTTTTCCCGGGAAAGTGAAAGAAAATCGTCTTTCCTTATTGTTAAACTGTTGTGTTTGTGTACATATATATATACACACACACAGAAAGGAAATGGTTCCAAACACAAAAGGACAAGCCATCAATTTGTATCAAAGTGGTTATCTTCCTCTCTTGAGCATCATTTCAACTCGTAAACACACTTCAAATTTTCTTGCTTATGTTTACAGACAGCCTGAATTTGAATGAAATAGCAGTGTCTAAGTTAAGCAGTGTTTGATGTTATATGAACTTGGATCAAGCTCATCAAATTATGCTCTCGGAAGCAGTTTGCACTGTTCAACCATAGATCACTTAACTGAAGTGTCTTAAAACTGTCTAATGTATCTTTATGTTGTATGCCAAATTACTATTTTGAAAATAATTTATACAACTTGCTATAAATTATGTGTCTTGTAGTTATAAAATTTATATATGTGACATATAAATGTAACTTATTATTTAATAATTTTAGTTTTGCTTAATTGTTTGATTAAACAAATCATAACTATCATATCTTAGTAATTATATAGATACCATGTGCAAAGATACCTTGTGTAGTGTTTCAAGAATAAAAAAAACAAATATTTAAATGAATATTTTGAAATCACTTAATAGCGTATTGTTGTCGATAGATAGCTTAGATATCATATCATTGAAAGGTTTTTCAACAATGTTCAAGAGTATTTTCCTAAGGTAGGAAAAAATTTGATATTTTTTTTATTTAAGTCAGTAATTTTATATTTTATTATTTTTAATAAAATAAATTTAAAATAACTATATTATAACTTTTTATAAAAATTATAAAAGTTGACCAATTATATAGAGATAGATAAGTTATAGTGATCAATAAGTAAATTTATTATTGCATGCTTTCTAAAATTTGAATTTTTGTTGTTGGATGCTTTCCAAAATATTGTATTTACCAAACTTGCATATTGCCTTAGCCCTGGCTAGCTAGGAACTTTCTCAGAAGCTTCCCTAGTTAATATTTAATTGATTTTGAGAAATTTTAATGCTAACTTGTTATGTCATGTTCTATGCGTTTTCATTTGGATCAAATCTACACCACCCTCTGCATGTTTAGTATGACGATGATATCCATTAAAACCTTTTTTCTTTCTTTCTTTTTTTTTTTTTTTAAATATTGCTGGTTGTTATTATTAAATATATATAAATACGGGATTAAATGTACCATTATATAGCTCTTGTCGAATACGGTTTGTAAGGTAATAAAGCCACAATTCATATTCCCCATATACATTATTTATAAGGAGAGAAAACATGTCTTGGTATTATTTGTTAATTAATATAGTAAAGTCACCAAAGATGGTAATCTTAGCCTTTTTTAAAAAATATATATATATATATAAATCTCTTAATTTTTATTATGACTATCATGCTTGTTTTGGTTTTTTATTATATGAACTTTTTACACATAACTCAGATTTATTTATATATTTAATCTTTTTGATAAAATCTCATGTACCTTTGTCATCCTTATTGTTTGTCTTCTTATCTTTATTTTTATACTTATATTATATTATCAATTTATGCAGGACGTTACTAGAGAAGGCGGCAACCATCCCTTCGTGAAGTGAAGCAGTTGGCTTTTCTTTTTGCATACTTAGCTTTTTCCATCTTGGACGGCAGCATATGCGTCTATTTCCTAAATCTGAATTGGCATTTAATGAATGTCTTTGAGCTATAGATCTATTTCATTTTGGAGGCTTGAGCGTTAAACAAAAATAATTTCTCCGTAAAAATTCTTGTGATCGCAAAGGCGACCCTTTTTCAATATGTGGATCGACTGATTCCTTCAACGGGAAGAAACTCCACCACTTTCCAAATGATTCTGGTGGTTGTTGTGGCGGAGTATACACTGGCTGGGGGTTGTGAGGATCAGTGAACTGGTGGTGGCAGTGATTTTTTCTATCCCCAAAGCCCACTGAAACCCCTCCTCTGGACAAAAGGCATACAAAGATTCCAGATTGTCTTAACATATGTCTACCACCAATTATTAGAAGCCACACTCATTTTAAATATGTATTTGATAGAAGTAGTTATTGAAATGTGTGATGCATCAAATAGTTCAGTAGGGCAAAGAAAAAACATGATATCAACATCTTTGAGTATATCAGAGTGCATTTGAGGCCCCAGTTGGGGTGGGTTCAGATTGACCTGAATCTAGCAAAATGACTATAACAAATTCATATAGCTGAGCATACTTAGATGGCCTCAAAGCTTTGTCGTCCTCCTGTTCGATTGCAATAGTTGTTGCTGTTCCCACAAAGTGGAGACACAGTGAAAAATGGCCTATGTTTGTCATCTCTGTCAAAGTTGGTAAGAACTGATTCTTTTTCTGAGGCAAATGTATGCACAAATCCTGTAAGCGAGAGCCATAGCCAGCAGAACCCAAACTTCTTTGAAGCCACCGTTCAAGTTCACAGTGTCAAAGGAAGGGGAGCTCTGCAGAGTTCTGCATCCTCCTTTGCTTTCACACTCATATAACTCACCTCCTGAATACTGCACTTTCAACAGCAGTCTAAACCCATAGTACATGAAAGATACGTACTTCAACCACCTCATAAACTTAGGTATATGCTGCAAAAATAAACGTAGAGTAGTTAATTCACACCCTTTTGTGCATCTCTACTCCGCCCACATATTCATCTGAACCTAGTCCACCATACAACATCGTGTTAATTTGAGCAGATCATAACTTTGTTTCAGTTCTTGCCTATTGGTTTAAAAATAGGGTGGCCTAGTGCACAAGACTCTCGTATCTTAGGTTTTGGGAAGGAGCGTCTAGTTCAGTCAACTTATGGTATTATTTGTAGAGTTGGGGATCTATTTAGACTAGAAAAAAGAAAACAAAGAAACAGAACAAAAACAGAAAAAGAAAATTCTTATGTAAAAATTAATTGTTTGTTAATTATAATTTGCTCTAAAAATTTCTTTCACCTGCTAATCTTCTACAATTCAAACAAAGCCTTGGTGTTTGATTTAAGTTTATTTTAAGAAAAAAAAAGTACAAGGGAGATTAAATACAAGAATACCTGAACATAATAACCACCAGTGAGGAGAAACAGCATCAACACCAGAGATGCAATCATCCCAGCCCTTTTGATACTCAATACTGCTGCTCCAAAAAGCTCACCAGCTCCCTAATTGTAGTGAAGACCAATAAAGTCAATTGGCATTAGGGTATGTTTCTAAATCCCAGTATTATGTATTTAAAACCATTAAAAAGTGAAATTGCATAAAATATGCAAATAGAGAGGAAATATAGAAATTATATAGTGATTACATATGGTTTATTAGATGTTTTCACAGATAGATATTGTTCCAATGCCCTTTTGGAAGAAGGTTTTGAGAATTTCCTTGAAATTTTATATGGGTTAAAAGACAATAAAAGTCAGATTTTATTCATTTTTCCACACTTTTTACATGGTTTAGTGCTTCAAAAGCAGAAACGGAACACAACTAGTGTAATTGAATCGGATATAGATGTTTGGCAGCTCAAATTACATCATAATTTATCCAATTTTAGAGCATGCAACATAAGTTAATTATGTATGTTGAATATGCTATCTAATTCAATTTACATTATGATTCAATGATGAACGATGTTACAGCCTAGTAGAATTCTGAAATACAAGTAGCTATGAATGAACTTAGGCTCCTACCATTCACAACGGTCAGATTCTTGGAATTCTATTATTCTATTGGACCTTGGATTCTATGATTTCATAGTAGAATTTCTCATTTTACTTACATTAAATTAGGAATTCAAAATATTAAGAGTGCTCAGCTTACCTGGCTTGTAATGGCAACCAATAATATCGCAAAAAGCGTCAGGAAAAAGCATGTGACACTTCTCTTAAAGTCGGCCATGAAGTATAATATGGCCATGAAAATGGTAGGGTAGAGAACATGGGCCATCATGTCAGACAAAGTGCTACAAACATAATAAACACTCAATCTATACATGTCTGCTTTCCTTTCCTTCACCAAATAGATCTTCTCAAAAGGGAAGACATACACAGCCCCAATAAGTGATGAAGATGTCCAGAAAATGCAAATGTAGAACATCAAACCAATCTGCATGGAAAAATTGATATTTGTCACTGGATACAAATATAGGAGGTGGCCCTGGCACAATAATAAAGTTAATTTATCGTGACCTAAAGTTACAATTCTAAACCATAGAAACTGATTCTCAGTATTATAGTGATAAAACTGTTTGTATATGACCCTGCTTAGTACTTACAACACGGGAAACTCATGCACTAAGCTATCTTTTCCTATTTAGTATATTAAACCATGCCGGTTGAGGTTAAAGGCAATGAATATGCAAAGGCAGTCTAAACACTCCTTGATCTTTGCTTCAACTTCAGCCAAGTTCAGTTTAGTTGACAGCAAAACATGTTGCCAAGCCTCACCATTTTAAAAAGTCAGGCAAATCATCCAAAGGACGACAAATTCTAGGTGTAAATTTTGCTGAAATGGGGATTTCATGGTTGGATTACTGAAGGTTTACCTGATCTCTAAGTTGAGCCTCAGTTGCATTATTGGATTTCCACCATAGAAGGCCTAACAAAACTGCAACTCCGATTGATTGAACTAGCCTCAGCTTGTCCAAATAGTCTCTCAGTCTTTCTCTGAATGTCCTCTTGAATAATATCAGGAACTGTTCCCACCAAGTCATTGTCCAATCCTTCTTAACTTGAATGGCTAATTGAAGATGCTCCTGCATCTCTGTAGATTGATGATTATCTTCCTTCTCCTTTGGCTCCAACTCAGTTTTGTACTTGGTTTGCAGGTACTAATACATCATTGAAAACGCATATTTTTGGATAAGAACAAATAAAAATTTAAGAATACAAGATTTAATTCTCGTTGGTGATACTAAAAAACTGCC
The DNA here is from genome assembly GCA_033239525.1 of Nepenthes gracilis. Taxonomy (NCBI): domain Eukaryota; kingdom Viridiplantae; phylum Streptophyta; class Magnoliopsida; order Caryophyllales; family Nepenthaceae; genus Nepenthes; species Nepenthes gracilis. Next base: position 6,630,361 of record BSYO01000006.1, read on the forward strand.
TTTTGGTATAACAAGTCAAAATTTTTATCAAAAAGTAACTATTTTGTGAATAGAGGAGGCAAATTCTGACCCAGCTTAACCTTAACTGAGATTCATCCCAACCATGATCTGAGATGCACCTCATATATTGATAGCTTGACCTAAGTTGACAGTGTCACTCAAATGGAAACAACTCATATATGAGATGATCTGAAATTTGAACTAGCCTAAACCAAAAAAGAATTCATCAAGATGAATAGAAACTTGTGCGACCAGGGAACCAAAATGAACCAGCCCAAAACTGATCTTACCCATCCAATTGTCTCCTCCAGATAATTCAAAGTATATGCATAAGCAAGAAGATGACAATATGAAGAAAATGTAGAGGGCATACCTTTAGTACTGCTTTCTCTGAATCAAGTCTGCTGCTAGTTTTCTTGAAATCTTCAGGTACACTAATGTCATTAACGTGTCCTGTTGCCAAGTCCAGTAAGAATTCAGCAGGGTTCATGGGTATCTCCGGCTTGAAGCTCAAGGAAGAAAAGTAGTCCATGGCCTCCCTGGCCTTGCCATAGTAAACAGGATAGCCTTCTGCTATAAGCAGAATCTTGTTGAAAGTGTGAAACATCCTACTGGATGGCTGATGAATTGTCGTGATTATTGTCCTTCCTCCCTATTCGCACATCAAAATCTAGTTCTTAGAAGCAGTATTTTATGACTAATTAAATCATTTCAGAAGATTGGAAAGATATATATAAGGATGATATCATCCAATGATGGGCTTTGTTAACCTTTTGGCTATATGAACTTGGTTTATTCATAATTCTCCAACAAATTTCTACATATTCACAGACTTCATATAATATAAATAACATGATTTACAGTGTATTTAATCCATTCTAAACGTTTGGAGGAAATTATTGCTTGAAAGGAGCTTTTTTAAAAGGTGCTATAGAACAAGAAATAAGGTAGTCTTATCAAAATAGAAGTTTACTCATTGTTTCTGACCTCAACAAGTTGAATAAAAATTTCAGAAGTTTTAAATTTAAGCATTATCTCTACAAGTCATTGTAAAGATTTCCCACTTAACATCTCAAGAAGCCTAAGTTGTTTATAAAATATATCTCATCCTTTAGTGTTAGAGTAGAGAAGATATGTTAAAAGTTTAAAAAATTAGGTTCTTACCGGAAAAAAGGATTTAATATATTGAGTTTTCGTACAACTCAACATTAAATATAATAACACAGTAATCAATTAGAAAGTACCTCAGCAACCCCTTGAAGGATCTGAAGTAGTCTATTAGCTGAGGTTGAATCCAAGCCCGAAGTTGGTTCATCGAGCAATAACAAAGAAGGATCAACAAGAATTTCATATCCTATGCTGGTTCTTTTTCTTTCTCCTCCGGAAATTCCTTTCACTAATCCTCCTCCTATTCTTGTGTGGCGACATCTATGTCAAATGATAGAAAAATTTTTCAAAATTCAAGATACCAATATATAGTTGTTAGTCATAACTTGTAGTAATCCACACCTGGCAACATAGTTGTGCACAAACCTTTCGAGGCCGAGCTCCTTGATGATCATTTCAACTCTATCATACTTGTGTTTTTGCTCATGCTCCTTGGCAGCCTCAAATATGCAGCAAAAACCAAAGTTTCTTCCACTGTTAGCTGGGGAAAGAGCACATCATCTTGTGTGACAAATCCAATCCTGTTAAAATGATGGCATTCAGTAAGACAGAAGAAAGTGCAGCCTATGCCCCACAACCACTGCTCTTTGAAAACACAAATTTTAAATGAAATCTAACTCTGTTTCAAAGTTTGGCTCAAGGTTTGTAAAAACCTAAAAAAGTCTTCCTCCAATGAAAGGAATGTATTGTTCGAACCCCTTTTTCTTGGTTGAGATCAGTCAAATTGCACTGATCCTCAAACTCAAGATCAAGCTTCGATGATGAGTAGAAGGGGAAAAGTGGGTGACTAACCTCCTTTTGACACCAGGATTGTATGGAACGCCATTGTAAGTTATGTTTCCATTGACATTTTCCTGCAGTCTTCCTCCAATGATGTTAAGTAAGGTGGTTTTACCGCTGCCAGAAGGACCCATCAAGGCCAGGACTTCACCAGGGCCAATACTTCCTGTTAAGCCGTTTAAGATGTGTTTGTAGTTGTCTTGCTCTGTGTTCAATTGTGAGGCCACCTTTGACACCACTGCCTTCACAGGATTGCTGTGAGCATATCTTGAATTTCTCACCTTATACTGGACATCTTCAAACTGAAAAACACTCAAAAAAATGGTTGAAAACAATGGTAAAAACTTCAAGCTTCAACATCTATAAGTAGGCCAAGGCAAACTAGCTTGGTTCACATGTGAATGTTGTATCTGTGTCCAGGCATTTCTATCTGATTACTATACTTCACACTGATAAGAAGATTTGAAATGACGGAACT